>CM052354.1:8825171-10261819 GCA_028551475.1 Casuarina equisetifolia
TTTTTTGCATGATATTAAAAGCCACAAGTCTCTTACCAAAGAGGAACAAACTTAGCCGCAGGATTTAGTGGGTTGTAACAATGGTTTGTGATAGCCCCTGGTTTCTAATGTCTCGTGGTTTATACAAAGGATAAGAAAAAGAAGCTTTGAAAAATATTGGCCTGCACCAAAATCTATTTTTTTTTCAATAATAATGAAAGTTTTGTCGTTCGTTTGATAAGAAAAGAACTTTTTGTTTTCTATAATGAGACAAAAGCAGTCAATTGCTTTTCATGGAAGTTGCACTTTGCATTCCAAGGACGTAACCTACCATATCCTAATTGGCGGCCATGGCAGCAAGAGTCAATACCTACCATGACAATGCTTGGTGCATGTTAGTCGGACCACCAATCAAATTTGAGGACAGAGAAGACCTACCATACTGGATGGGGCCAATGGTTTAGGTCTAACAACGGCCGACATGGTCTTTTTTTTTTTTTTTTTTTCCCTCTAATAACCAATTTTAAAGAAAAAATTGAATCATTTTCTAATATAGTATTAAAACTTATATTTAAAAGGATAATAATTGTTAAGTAACACTTGTTGTGTATTGTTAATATCTTAACATAATATCTTTTTTCTTATAAGTCTAACTTAATGGGGAAATGAGTTCTTTTTTTTTAAGTTAGTTTAAATTTAGATGTAAGAGGTTTTATTTCCATGCATGAAACTTAGGTTATAGAGATTTACAAGTCGATGTATTATCCTCTGTAAGGCTTGTAATATAGTTTCGCTACAATGAAACTTCCTAGTCTAATACAATAAAATAACAAAATGTAATATTAAAAGATTCATTATCTAACTCAAAAATTAATTCTAAAATTTTGGTTGAATTTGTTATCTTATAAGAAAAATCTTAATATGTTTCTTAGAAATATTTGACTTCTTGACTATATTTTAACATATCACTTATTATAATGATTAAATTATCAGATTATCATAATATCATATTATGTAAATAAATTAATAAAAATTATAGAGATGATAAGGAGAATCCTTACTTTGATATTATGTTAAAAGATTCATTACTTAACTTGAAAAATGATTTAAGAGTTAATAAACCTAGTATCATATAAACATAAATTTTAATATATTTATTAGTAACGTTAGATTCGTTGGCCACAATTTTAACATAGGAAATGCCTAATTATCTGATCATTTGTACAACTCACAATTTCGGTTTCAACATGGTGTCACGTCAAAAGTTGCTGTTGATTGATCTTTTTAATTAAAGTTAATGAACTTACCATGAAATCCGTGAACATGGCACTGCCATACACGGTTAATATAATTATGACCACAAACTATTGCCCTAACAACCCAACCCTTGTAAAGGAACCAACTATCTAACTTAAAAAATGCAGTCACTATCATAAATGATTTTACTTTAAGAATATATAGACTTTTGTACACATTTATAAAATGACGATATATGATTAAATAGACTTCATAGACTACAAAACTTTGGTAAGCAATATATGTAAATCTATTTTCAAATATTCTCTATTCACTTATAAAAGTGATTTTAAGATAAAATTTGTAACTCAACCAAAAAAAAAATCAAAACTATATAACTTTTGTATTACAACCTTAAATCTTAGTAAATAAATACTTAACTTAATTGAAAATATATACTTCTTAAAATAAGAGATCTCAGGTTCGACACCTATAAACGAGCTTAGCTGCGTGTACAAAAATATTCTTGAAAGCTTCAACTTTCTTAATGGTCTTCTCTTGCATCTTAGCTGTAATCACCTTTTTAAAATGGTTGGGATTTCTCCGGACTACGGTTATGAAGTTTAATCTTGTCCGGTGCGCATAATGTCAAGGACAGATCCAGACAGAACGGAAAGGAATCTAGTCTTTCAAATCGTTGACTGGCTCACATGCATAGCCCTTCATCATGGATCTTCCTCTTCGACTTCCTTGGCCTCGAGAGGATTGAATTAGACTGTTGCATTCAAGGTCAACGTTTTGTGGATCTCCACGCTCAATTCTCTTTCCCGAAATCCAAAAACCCCAAAGCCTTTTCTGGGCTTCACTGTTATCCTCGGAATCTCAAATGGGGCGCAAGCAAAATGACTCGCTACCTACCAATTATACGTCCTTGATTCTCCTCTTGGTGGCCCTGATTTCCTGTGCTATGGTTTACGTCTTCCTCTCTGTGGTGGTCAGACCAGGGGGTAGCTCCTCTCTTTCAGAATTTGGGAGTTTGAGGCTGGTTGAAGAGGGCCGCGAGCCGGAGGGAGGGAATGGAGGGTGTTGCAGGGGGATTGTGGGTTTGGAGCTTTGGGGGAGCGCTGTGAAGTGGGGTTCGGAATTCAAGTTCAATTCGTCTGAGGAGTGTTGCAAGGCTTGTAAGGCCATGTGTAGTGGGCAAGATGGACCGTGCTTGTGTGATTCCTGGGTCTTTTGCGGGAATCAGAAGACTTGCGGATCGAAATTTGGCGAGGTGAGATTAATTTCATGGCTGGTTTTCTATGTCATCACTGATTTGGTATTGGCTTAATCTGTTCGGACACTTCTGGACTGTGATTTGATTGTCCGATGAGATGGGTTTCTTGTTTCTGTGTGGATTTTGATTTCGGAGCCATATTGATTGAAAACGACGAATCAGAGTTAACTGCTGGATTTGATCCCTTCTGCATGCTAAAGAATAAAGTTGCGAATAAAGGTTTGATACATTTTTCATGAGATCTTCGAATTTGATTATGAAAATTGTAAGCTTTGGAGATGCTTATTCATACCTGTGCAACTTACTAAGCGCGTTCCAGTATATGATCCATCACCAAAGAGTTCCTTTGACGTTATAATTCATCTATATGTAGCCTATTCCTATCAAAATCCCGAACTGGATACTCATTTGGTATTGGAATATATGGATAGAATTTTAGCAAATCTGTTTATGTCTCTATCGTGGGTTGCTTCATAAATTATATTCTTCATTTGCTTCAGTGCTGGTTGAAGAAACAAAAGGACACCTTGGCCCCAGAGCGGCAAGATTCGGGACAAGAGGTTCTTTGGACTTCTGGGCTCATATTTGGAAAAGGAGAGGTAACACAAGTTGAAAATTTATTATTAATGTGAATCATATTTCAATTCCGAATTTGGAACGTCTTCAGTTTTAGTCCTTTGTATCTCTGCATTGATGGCATAGTTTAATGTTCAATAGACAGCAATGTGTGCTTAGCTTACGTATTTTCTTATTAATTTGTTTTCTTCTTATAGGGCATTGTTGGCTTGGAAACAGAATATGGCACTCTTCATATAAAAGTAAGTATTCAAAACATTTTCTAATTACCAAGATATTTTATTATGGAATTTAACATTGAGTCTCCTCCATTAGCATCTGCTCTTCAATCTTTTCTTATGGGGTTGATCCGAACTACTGATGTATTGTTTGGATGGTTTGAGACATATTTTGTTAATCTTTAGAGGCACTTTCTCATATGTCTCTGAATATTTTGTTGAAGAAATAATATTCTCATGAAAGATACTTAGTACTGTAATAAATATATATCTAAGTATACATGTATTTTAGTTACATTAATTTGGCATCGTACTTACTGTCACTGGGCCATTATGATTTACATTGTATAAATTTCTTCCTTTCCTGAAGCGAATATCAAAATTTTGTTCATTTTTGACCTATACTTGATCTGTCTCTTGTTTATTTGGTATACAAACGAATTCCAGTATTTGATGACAAAACTTCACTTGGTGCAGCTTTTCCCTGAATATGCCCCTCATTCTGTGGCTTACATTCTTGAGTTGTTGACCTTGCGCCATTGCGCGGGTTGCCAGTTTTTTCGAGCAGAGGGCCGAGGTGACTCTTGGGATTCAGAAGGGAACCATATAAAAAATGTAAGGCTTTGCTGATTTCCTTTTCAACTTGGCCATATGCTGTTCTGGGGTTTGTTTTGTGCAGTCACAGCTCTGTTCTGCTTTTTCATCCATTTATCTACTGTTGCATTTATATTCCTAGTAGTATCTTGTATGCAGTGGATTCATGGTTCTCTAGGGCTTTAAGACTTTGATTATCACCATTTGGCTTTGAAAGTTCATTTCCATTTGATGAAGTCCATTTTAAGGCTATATATAAGTTTCGTATGAAGGAACTTCACCAATTGGCATAGCTATGTCTTAAGTTGGACCATGCAATCGGTGCCACACTTGGCAGTGGATAGAACTGAAGTCAATTTGATCTTTAAAAGTTCAACTGCACAGACACAAAGCACAGGGATGATTTGAATTTGAACTCAAGATTGTGTATTGATTAAATTGTATCCATCAATTTTCTTGTTCTAATCAGTAATCTGTAAGCTTTTTGGCACTAGTGATGCACTTGATTCTTTTTTTGCTGCCCATTTTTTGAATCTTTTGAATCCATGTAGCTTCTATACAAACCAAAGAGATGTAAGCTTCATACTGCATGCATGTGTTCGTCTATTTTCTCATGTTTGTCTCTCTTGACTCCATTTATGTTAAGCACTGTTTGTTTCTTCTGATTGTTTTAACACTGGTTTCTAACTCAACCTTTGTGAATTCTCAGACTCCTTATGGCCCTCCTTTTGCATTGATTCAAGCGACCCTTCAACCGCTGGGATCCGATTTCACGATGATCCCAAAGGAAGGTTGCTCAACCATAAGAAGGGGTTCAGTTGCATGGACTGGTTCTGGCCCGGAGTTCTTCATAAGCCTTGCACACCACCAGGAGTGGAAAAATGAATACACTGTTTTTGGTTCTGTTCTTCCGGAAGACATGGACATTGCTGAAAGAATTGCTCAGCTCCCCACCAAACCCGATGTATGGAACAACGTCAATGTCTCTGTCCTGGAAAACCCTGTTCCGCTGTCACTTCGAAGAATCAAGAGAAGCAATGGAGATCTTCACAGAGATGTTTCATCAAAGTGATAATCACATTGTTTACAGTTTTGGTTTTCTTCTTCTTTTGCCATTTCTTAGGATGTTTTATTTGTATCGCCATCTTTCTCTACAAGTAATAACTTCATCTCTTAGCCTGTTCAGCTTTCATCCCCTTTGTTGTATTAGCAAACTGCGGTATGCAAATCTTCGTAACAAATTCTGTAAATGCATGGAGAAGTTGATGGTTGAAAAGCTTCGTCATGAAGCTGTTTCGTTTTCCGGGTATAAATCCAATTTTGTTGTGTAAAACTGCAAAAGAAGAGTGTTTTTCTGGGATTTCATGGAGAAGATGATGATTGGAAAACGGAGTTTGGAGTTTCTTGAATTAGTAGTAGTCAGAATAAAAGATGAGGCCATGGCGGCGGCAGAGGGCCATGTCGATTGGGCCAATGTGATTCTTAAGCGTTTGGGCCAAGCCTCCACTTGAGAATTGCGACCAAGGATTGACGTTCCCTCCTTCTTCTTCCCCTCCAATTTTCCGAACTGGAGACTCGGCCGTTTTACCGCCATGGTCCAGTTCCACGAGCTCATCATCGGCGACCTCCTGGAGGAGGCGACCGGCGGGCTTGTGGTACTCTCTTCCGGACTTTCCCTCCCGAAACTGATTGCCTCCCTGGTCCTTCATCATTGTTCTTCCTCCAAGGGCACCCTCCTGATCCTCTCCCCCTCCAATCCGCGGCTCAAATCCCTCGTTCGCCACCATCTCCCCGACGCTACCGCCTCCGAGCTTTCCGCTGACCTCCCCGCGCATCATCGTCTTTCCCTTTACGCATCCAATTCTGTCTTCTTCGTCACCCCCCGCATCCTCACCGTTGACCTTCTTTCCCGTCGGCTTCCCCCTTCCCTCGTATCGGCCCTTATCGTCCCTTCTGCCCACTCCATCTCTGAATCCTCTCCGGATGCGTTTGCCGTCCGCCTCCTCCTCCACCGCGACCTCTCCGTCTTTGCCTTCTCCGACCGCCCCTCCTCCATGGTCTCCGCCTTCGCCAAGGCCGAACGAACCATGAAGTGCCTCTACGTTAAGAAGCTCCATCTCTGGCCCAGGTTCCAGGTCCACGTGGCCGAGGAGCTCGACCGCGACCCGCCGGGGGTCATTGATGTTCGGGTTCCAATGACGCGGGCCATGGTGGGGATCCAGAACGCCGTCCTGGAGGTCATGGACGGGTGTCTCAAGGAGATGAGGAAGACCAACAAGGTCGACGTGGAGGACCTCACGGTGGAGAACGGGCTATTCAAGTCCTTCGACGAGATCGTGAGGTCCCAGCTGGACCCCATCTGGCATACCTTGGGGAAGAAGACGAAACAGCTGGTTTCGGACTTGAAGACACTGAGAAAGCTCTTGGATTATCTCGTTCGGTACTCTTCGCTTCCTTTTCGATTCACTGTGAATTCCTTACATTACTCCTCCATTATTCTTCAATTGACTGTTGGGTAATCATAACTACTTGGGTAGGTACGATGCAGTGACTTATTTGAAGTATTTGGATACGCTAAGGGTGTCGGAGAGTTTCCGGTCGGTTTGGATATTTGCAGAGTCGAGCTATAAGATTTTCGAGTACGCAAAGAAACGGGTTTATCGTTTCGTGAGGTCGGATGGTGTGAAACTAGTTGGTGGGCAGAGTAAGAGCTCGAAGAGCAAGAAGAGGAAATCGAAGGGGGATGACAAGACTGAGGGAGAAGGTGAGTGAGTGCTTATCATTATGAGTTTGTTGTTCTTCTTCATTCTCGATTGTTGTTTTTGCCAATTCTGTAAATGAATATGTGGTAGGTGGTGGTGCTTCATCTTCCACTGCAAATTGTGAGTTAGTTTTGGAGGAAGTCTTGGAGGAGGCACCAAAGTGGAAGCTGTTACGTGTGAGTGAGTGAGTTCCATTTTCTACTTTTTTCTTGCCTGCTCTTTTTCTGTTCTGTGGTGATATTTTTTCCAGTTGGTCCAAGGATTTTAAAGTTTCCCTGTCTTGGAAGTTCACTCTAAAATTTAGGCATGATAATTTGATACAGGAGATCCTTGAAGAGATAGAAGAGGAAAGGCAAAAGCAGGATTTGTCAAGAGAAGAGCTTCCGGTTGAAGGTGAAGTGGAGGATGGTAATATCGTTCTAGTGGCATGCAAAGATGAACGCTCGTGCATGCAGCTTGAAGAATGCATTTTGAGCAGTCCACAGAAGGTTTTTTCTGCATTCTGTTCTGATTTCTTACATTCACTTGTATATTATTAGCATTATTTTCACATTGCGCAAGATGTGGTTCTTGTTCTAGTCTTTGCATACTTATTTATCAAAATATCTGATTCTTTAGTTGAACCAATTGACTGTGACCACCAAAGCCATTGGTTTCTTGTAATGCTTCTAGGCGTGCTGCCGACTACAACTCTAAGCTGAGAATGTTGCACGGGCTTGACTGGTTAGAAATGTACAGGAATGATTAGCAACCTAATTAACTTGCTTGGTTGATAAATCAAAGCCATGATCCAATATGTTTTTTTAATTTTTCTTAACCCAATAGTAAATGTTGGTTTTGATAGACTTGCATTTGTATGTTTGATGAATATTAGTAACAAATCAAGTCAGAAAAATAAATTCTTATTAAAATCTAGTACTGAAAGTGATCAAACAGACTTCCAAGCATCTGTTTGTGAGTAGAATTTCTAAGTGTTGCTAATTGATAGTAATTTGTCATTACACAGAATTGCTAGTCGTGGGCTTTTGGTGGATGCTTTTTCCTTTTCCTGTATTTACCTTTGCAGTTGGTAATTAATTTATTTACAACATCATACCAATTTAATCATATTTTCCTGCTGAAGGTCATGCGAGAAGAATGGGAGAATTACTTGCTGGGCAAAACAGTGTTGCGTGACCAACAAACACGTTATAAGAAGAAACCAAAGAATCCTAAAGGTTTTGGGGTTCTTGATGGGGTGGTCCCCATAACACCTGCAAAGAATGCAGAAGTTAGTAGCATAAACAAGCAGGAACATGATGCACTTTTAGCAGCTGCATCAGCGATAAGAAATCAAGCCAAAAAGGACCACGTTGGAGATGATCCCATGCCTCATGATGGAAGAAGAGGACATAGAAAAGGGAAAGGAAAAGAAAGGGATAAGAAAAGCCCAGATAATGTTCAGAAACCTTCTGGGAGAGAGCATGCTAACCGCTGTAAGAATGTGGCAAGAAATGATGGAGTTGAAACTTCAGACTCAGAGAATGAAGGTGAAAAAGATAGAGTCGATCCACTGCTTGCAGGTGGTTTCGGTGAAGCCACAAGCCAAGGTGCCTCTGTAGACAAACCATTACTTCGGAAGCATGCTGTCCAAGAGTCTGATAGTACAGGATCCAAAACTGCTAAGCCACTGCCATCTGTGCATTTTTATGCCCTAGAAAGTCATCAGCCTATACTTGACATTTTGAAGCCCACTGTCATTGTTGTTTACCATCCGGACATGACTTTTGTCAGGGAAATTGAAGTCTACAAAGCTGAGAATCCATCAAAAAAGTTGAAAGTTTACTTTCTCTTCTATGAAGGCTCTACTGAAGTACAAAAGTTTGAGGCTAGTATACGCAAGGAGAATGGGGCTTTCGAGTCTCTGATCAGGCAGAAATCGATGATGATGATTCCAGTTGATCAGGTATAGCTTCAGTAGTTCCATATTCTCTGTTTTTTTTTTTTTTTTTTGGGTGACCTAGGAGACGTTCATGAAAACCTAATTGTCACAGTTGTCTATGTTGCTTTTTTAGATTACGATGTATTCCTACTGGGCAAGATGTTGATTTTGCTGGAAATCAGACCAAATTCATCTAGTTGCTAATGCGAAATTGCTCTTTCTAAAGCAAAAATTTCTTGCACTGCTCCTAGTGCTTTAATTTCGGCAATTCTTTCAAGCACCTTAAACCTTTTTTCTTGCAGACTCTGCACAGATCTCATCTCTATCTTTAAAATCTGCAATAGATGATTATCTTGCAGATTTTGTTATCTTCCCTTCTTTCAACTTCAATCACTTCTTTATTTTTGAAATGGATGATGATTCTCTATTACTCCAGTACTGAAGTCAGTTATTTTGATCAATCCATGACACAAAATTCAGTTTGTTTCTCTGAATTGTTTTATAACTGTTTTTTTTTTAAAATTATTTGTTTAAGCTTAACAATCATATCGAGTGTTTACGTTCCTGTATCTTGTGGGTGTCGCCTGGGTTTGAGTCAGGATGGGCGCTGCGCGGGATTAAATACTTCTGTGGAGCCACAGGCCTCAAGTTCCCAAAATTCAGTAACAAGAAAGGCAGGTGGAAGAAAGGAAATTGAGAAAGAGACGCAGGTAAGTGATTCTCTGCTTCCTCTATGACCTCTGTCCAGAAGATGGTTATTTAGAATTTTTTTTTTCGGTTTTCATTTTTCAGGTGATTGTGGACATGCGGGAATTTATGAGCAGTCTTCCAAATGTTCTCCATCAGAAGGGCATGCGCATAATACCAGTAACCTTGGAAGTTGGGGATTATATTCTCTCACCATTAATGTGTGTGGAGAGAAAGAGTATCCAAGATCTTTTTATGAGCTTCACATCTGGCCGCCTTTACCACCAAGTGGAGATGATGGTCCGATACTATAGAATCCCTGTTCTCCTGATTGAGTTTTCACAAGACAAAAGTTTTTCTTTTCAGGTAACTAAACTTAATTAATGCTCCGAAAAGCCATATTTTAGGTTAGATACTGTGCTGGTTTTAATTGTTTGGATTTTTTTGTTTGCAGTCTGCAAGTGACCTCGGTGATGATGTTACTCTAAATAATATTATATCTAAGCTGTCATTACTTGTTCTACATTTTCCCCGCTTGCGAATCATCTGGTCTCGCAGTCTGCATGCCACTGCTGAAATATTTGCTACGCTTAAGGCAAATCAAGATGAACCTGATGAGATAAAAGCAATTCGAGTTGGTGTTCCTTCTGAAGATGGTATTGTGGAAGATGATGTGAGGTAAGTTGCTTAATCACTTGAAATGGTTACTTCTTTCTGTGCCTCCCAGAGAGTAAGAGAAATGTAGTGGTAACTTCTATTAGCTGGGAGATGGTGGTGAATCTAGAACTTTTTTCATAGCTGGCGCAAGTTCAATGGGCTATAAGTTTTGGTGGTGGGTGGAAACTCTTAAAATTTGTTAATGGTCCTTGAGGGAGTAAGTGTAAAGATGAGTGAATTCGTTGGATTTATTGAACAGAGCACTTTACAGGCCTAATTGTGCATACTGCAATAGATTGGAGAGATCTTTTATTATTGGGTTCAACTTAGTAGGTAAAATGTTCTTTAAAGAAAGATGATCTAGAATCTAGACCTTGCAATGTTTCTAACCAGACTGGATTACGAATCCCACAAGCTGTGCTCACCATCTGCCCTACACAACGGAATGAACTGCTCTAGTTTGGTTGCCTTGATTAATGAGCTTGAATGTGTCTTTGCTCTTTTCATTTACGATATGAGTTTGATTTTATATGACTTATGTGTTTGCAGAGCTGAAAACTACAACACATCTGCTATTGAATTTCTGAGACGCCTCCCAGGGGTGACAGATTCAAATTACAGGGCTATAATGGATGGGTGTAGTAGCTTGGCAGATCTTGCCCTTCTTCCAGTAGAACGGCTGGCCGAACTAATGGGTGGTCAGAAGGCTGCTAGGACTCTCCGGGACTTTCTTGATGCAAAGTATCCAACCTTATTATGAGCCTAATTAGGATCAGGTCATTCAGAAGTCACACCTAATAAATCCATTGTGCATTATCACTGCAGTTGGTGTAGAAATGGGTGATTAAGTCATCTTCTACCCTTCTTGCTTTGTATTGCTCTCTAAGTCATTGTAATTCTTCACAAAGATAATTAAAATATATTGATTTGCCGTTCCATTGGCAAAAATTGTATGTCTTAAGTGTAACATTAGGACATTCTTAGTTGTAAATGATATTCATTCCTTTTTCTTCAAAACTATTCTTCCTTTGTTGTTGATAAATGTACATTGATCTCCTGACTGGTCAAGAACTCTAACTCACTTTCCTAATATGAGAGGAAGCTATTTGTAATATTCTTTTTCACCTAAATTTATAGTATTTTTGCTGTGCAAGTATAGAAGAGAGAGCAAATGCAAGCTCCCAGATTGGGTTATGAGTTATTTTGATCTCATTTGTCCCATGGCTGGCTTTTTATTTAAAAAATTAACCCAATAAGTGTAGTTAGGCTTCTTTATATGGTAGAAATTCTCCACTAGTCATATGTTTATTATTTCAATCAATAAACTTAGATGTAAAAATTTAATATTTAAAAATAACTTAAAAATATCACTATTTTAAGGAAGGAAAAAATTTGAACTTTTTTGGTTGGGGGAACATTTTCTGTCATTTTGTACTCTTTTTGTAATACTGTCTAATTATGAAAAGGAAATGATAAAATGTATTAAAAAAAACACTGTTGCCCAATTTGGTATTTCCTTATTATGTTGGAGATTTTCATGCAATTTCATTTTGAGAAAATCTCCCATTACCGGAAATACGACGGCGTTTCAAGGAATGTTATCCCGCAAAAACATCCGTCACTGCCACCAATTCTGACAGAGAGAGAAAGAGAAAGAGATGGCTCTCAGAATCAATGGCGCCGCCAATTTCTGCTCCCCGAGCCCACCTATATCCCATGCCACCGCCACCAAAGCCCTGCCTCTGAAGCCCCTCTTTCTCACCCCCCGCCACGCCTTCTCCACCGCAAAGCATGTCACGTCCGTCTCTTCCTCATCATCATCATCGGTGTCAGTCACAGACAATGCAAATACTTCAAACTGGACCCCGCATTCGTGGAAATCCAAGAAGGCCCAGCAGCTTCCGGACTACCCGGACCCTGATGAGCTCGGGTCGGTCCTCCAGACGCTCGAGTCCTTCCCGCCCATCGTGTTCGCCGGCGAGGCCCGCAAGCTTGAAGAGCGGCTGGCCCAGGCCGCCGTGGGCGAGGCCTTTCTGCTTCAGGGCGGGGACTGTGCCGAGAGCTTCAAGGAGTTCAATGGGACAAACATTCGGGATACTTTCCGGGTCTTGTTGCAAATGGGTATCGTCCTCACTTATGGCGCCCAAATCCCTGTCATCAAGGTGCTTTCTCATTTTCTGGTTTGTGTATTTTGGTGAACTGGGTTTTCCTATTGATGACCTGGGCGTTTGCCTGGCTCTTTAAGATTATGGAAACCAATGTACTTTTGGATTTGTTGTACCATACAGACCCTTTTCTCGAGCTTTTTGATGACTTGGGTGTTTGGAAATCGATATCTTTCTTTTAGATTTGTTTGTCGTGTCGTGACGATTGTCTTTGTCCGTGCTTGCTGGGTTTGGTGGAATTGGGTTTTCTGTTCTTTTTAACGATTTGGGTGTTTGGTTATTTGTTTAAGATTTTGTAGAAATTTGGTCTCTTTGTTTCTTGTTGGGAGGAGTTTGTCTGTAAATGTTTCACGTACTCTTGAACTTCTGGAATCGATATATATATGTCTAAGTTGATATGCCTGCGTCACTTTTCGCCTGAACTGGTATTTGTTTAGTCTATGTTAGTCTTTTTATATCTAACTTTTTTTTTCAATATAATAATGTTTTCAACTCTTAGCGGGCTTTGTGCATGGATTAAAATACATTGTCCTTGCGTATCTCACCAACATAGTATAGTACATTTTGTTTGTAAGTCCGTCGTTGTTGGGTATCCAGCCACATTAACGAGCACCGATGTCATATACGCGTGCGTGGGTTCTTTGTTATACTTTAATTCTCTGGTAATTTCAAACTTCTATAGCTTCAAAATTATGAATGACAAAGTACGGCCCTCCAAAAGCTTATATTTATTTTTAAGAGTATAAGGAAACAGGGGGAGAATTAGTAGGAACTTGGAATGGAATGGCTGTTACATGACTCGTTGTTACGATGAAACTTTAGGTTAAGAATCTTCCTGCTAATCACTAAGGAGGTTCGGGTGGTTTTGGTTTCATGTTTACTCATTGAAGTAGGTCAACCGTGGAGAACGAATGTCAAACGTGAAGCTATGAACTTAGCAGTGAAGGAGTAGCTATTTGAAATAATTCTTAGTGGAAGAAATGTTCTGCACTTCTTCGTCTATGCCTATGGCCTTGCAGTTAGACAGATACAATTTTAGGTTGTGGGCGTGTTCCAGCAGTTATTAGACAATATCACAATGGTTTCAAGCAACGTAATTCTTTGTAGTGCCTCAAACTTCTGCTTTAAATGCTTCTGAAATCTAGCTATACCTTTTTAAATTTCATGGAGTAATTGCTTGTAAAGTTTGGCTTCTTAAACCGCTCACGCAAAACCTTCCTTACCTGTTGCTTGTACTTGTGGTCTATTTTTGTGTAGACTTAATTTTAGTAGCTTTTCCAGTAACTTTTCTTGCATCATGTTTTGGAGAGTTGTTTTAAAGGTATACTTCCTACCATTATCTCCCCTAGTATCTGGCTTGATTGCTTCCCAAACTCATAAGAGGGGGTCGCACTTATACGTGATGATTCAAGTTTCTATTATATTGTTGCATCTTCTGTATGAGTGCTCTTTGCATACACACTATTAAATCTTTCTAGATGTGGAATCATTCAATTAAATCACAACTAAATATGCGGCCTTCAATTTTTATTATTAATATTTGGAGATCCTACAATCATGTGTGTGTAACCTTGTGTGCCAAAATCACATTTATGATGCCTTGTGTAATAATACAAGAAGTATATCTGGTTCACTTTGCTTAATTTATAACAGGTAGGGAGGATGGCAGGACAATTTGCAAAACCTAGGTCCGACCCTTTTGAGACTAGGGACGGTGTGAAGCTCCCTAGTTATCGGGGAGACAATATCAATGGTGATGCATTTGATGAGAAATCTAGAATCCCTGATCCTCAAAGGTTGATCAGAGCATACCTCCAATCTGTTGGTACACTGAATCTTCTCAGAGCATTTGCCACTGGTGGGTACGCAGCCATGCAAAGGGTCTCACAATGGAATCTTGATTTTGTCGTCCACAGTGAGCAGGGAGACAGGTATTTGTTGAAAATATAGACCTTCATTTTGTGAAATTTTTTCTTGAAGAAAATAACTGGACAATTTAAATTTTATCAGTGTTAGTTCTACCCCCTGGTTTGGTCCTGCAATACACGCATTGTGACTATATTCACTATGAAGTGATTATTCTGATGATCTTATTCGTTAACCTTATGCTTCGCCTCTCCAAAGTGGAGAGTTGTTATTTTGCTTGTCCCAGATCCTCTATTAGCAAGCCTGTTGCACGAAACTTTAATGTCCTAAATGCTTTTCGTTTTTTGGATTTTTCCGTGATGGTTTCTTTTTGTATGTACTTACTGATATTTAATTGGTTGAGGAAAGGTTCATGGAACTTGCACAAAGAGTAGATGAAGCTCTGGGGTTCATGGCTGCTGCTGGGGTTACTGTAACTCATCCCATAATGAATACAATTGAGTTTTGGACATCTCATGAATGCCTTCACTTACCTTATGAGCAAGCCTTGACTAGGGTGGATTCAACAACGGGGTCTTACTATGACTGTTCTGCTCACATGCTTTGGGTAGGTGAGAGGACTCGGCAATTAGATGGTGCGCATGTTGAATTCCTCCGGGGTGTTTCCAATCCTCTTGGCATAAAGGTAAATGGTAGCTACACTTAACATAGGGGGAAAAAACTGTAGTTGTACTTTTGGGAATCTGTAGAGGTAAGTTCAAATCATATAATATGATTTTGATTCTCGTTATAGGCATTCAGGTTGTAATTGTTACTCTTATGAAGGTTTTCTGTAGGCTTCTGTGTATTCTTACTAATATTGAGACTTTCGTGTGTTGAGCACAACTGCTTTCACTCGAGTGGAGTTCAAGATTGATGTAATTTTAAGTCTTGAGCTGAAAAATCAGTCATCATTTTTCTTTAATTTCTGCCTTGAGAGCAAAATTTCATCAGTGATATCTTATACATTTTCTTCTCTGGGTTGTTGATGTCTGGACTTGGTCATGCAGGTGAGTGACAAGATGGATCCATCAGAGCTTGTGAAATTGTGTGAAATTCTTAATCCTCATAACAAACCTGGAAGATTGACCATAATAACTCGAATGGGGGCAGAGAACATGAGGGTAAAGCTCCCCCATCTGATCAGAGCTGTGCGTCAGGCTGGGCTTATTGTCACATGGGTTAGTGATCCCATGCATGGGAACACAATAAAAGCTCCTTCTGGTCTCAAGACACGGCCATTCGATGCGATCAGAGTAAGAACCTGACCAATAAGCTGTCGTTCTATGCATCTGTTCCTCATAATGGTTCTAATATAAGTTGTTTTCCTTTGTCCCAGGCCGAGCTGAGGGCTTTCTTTGATGTTCATGCACAAGAGGGGAGCTATCCTGGGGGAGTTCATCTGGAGATGACTGGGCAGAATGTAACAGAGTGTGTTGGAGGATCAAAGGCTGTGACTTTTGATGACTTGAGCTCCCGATATCACACACATTGTGACCCCAGGCTGAATGCATCACAGTCCCTTGAGCTAGCGTTTGCCATAGCTGAGAGGTTGAGGGAGAAAAGAATGAAATCCAGTAGTTACTTGCAGAGAGGGCAAAGATAGATAGTTCTATGACATTGAATACTTGGGTTTCTGAAGTTATTATATTTGATTTGTTTTATATCTGTGAACAGAGATCTTTTCTTATATAATAAAATCTTGTGCCTAAAGACGAAGGCCCCTGGCTTGTTGACTAGACCCCTCTCTCTCTCTCTCTCTCTCTCGCTTTGTGAACTGTGAGCCATTGCATACTGCTTTGGAATGATGCAATGAAAGTAATGGGTCAAAAGCTGGCTCAGCGTGCGGTTGTGCATGCCTGTACGAGTCACTAGTTGCATTTCTGAGATAGTGCGAACAGGAGTGCAAAAGGCTGAAAGTCAAAAGCACTGAAACATGGATTCATTATGCCATAGTAAGCTGAACAATGATGAAGGAATCTACATTGATGGAGTGGACCCAAGGCCTCCATTCTGCCGACATGCACAAATCTGTGCATTCATTCTTGAGTATAAAGATGCAGAGAAGTTCATCTTCTGCTGCACTGCCCCTGCAACATTGCATTCACTGCTATGGAAGGTGCGGAACTTGTAGCTTTGCAACCAGCAGGGGAATCTGGAACCTGTCATTATTTGTTATCTTTCTTGTTCTTGTTCATTATGAAGTTGTTTGGGGGGTACGATAAAGCAAAAGTCCGGTAAACAATCAAAGATTCGGAGGAGTGAAAATGACTTCACAACTTTCCTTGGAAAAAAGCAAAAAGAAATGATTTTTAGAAGTTGCAGCATTGCGTCCCCCAAGAGCATGAGCTGATGAGACAAAAAGCAAAAAGGAGCTGACAAAAGACTTTGGGGGAAGTGATGACTGCTCGCAGGCTGCTTTTCAGGGTTAAAACCAAGTTGAAGACAAAAAGGAAAAAATAAAGTTTAAAAAAAAAAATTTGAATAACTAAATATTAGTCATATAAAAAGGAACTAGATACAGACATCCAAGGATCCGTGGCGCAATGGTAGCGCGTCTGACTCCAGATCAGAAGGTTGCGTGTTCGATTCACGTCGGGTTCAAATCCCCGAACCGTTAGCTACCTAGCGGATCAATTTTTTTTTTTTTATTTTTTTTATTTTTTTTTTTGCCTTCTTTATAATAACAGTAATATTTATTGTTATATTCCTCAAAGTGTAGTGTAGCCTTTAGAGTGGTCAAAAATGCTAAATAATATTCCTCAAAGTCCACCCAAGCCTTTCAGAGGCAGAAAAAGGGGAAGGGATCTCTTTTCTTTCTAATATTCAAATCGAAAGAAGGACAAGATTTGATATTTTATAAGTGTCTAGATCAGGACCATGTTCTTCTGCTTTTCAATTTTTTATCACCCAAATGCCATTCTCCTCATCTAGTATAAAGCCTTGTCCTTAAAGGAAAAAAAAAAGAAAAAGGAAAAAAGAAAAGGTGGCTAGGGTTTAATCCACGGTATATACTGTAACAGTGGTCATGCAGGTTTGAAGGTGTTATTTTACAGTTAGCTTAAGAATCAAGTGTCATTAGCCTGTTCATCTTTTCTCAACCTGCATTTGTATATTGTTTTGCTCATTAGAGTTTAGTACTCTTAAGTTGGACTGGGTGAACTTCAATGAATTGTTTTCAGGGTTTCTGGAGATTTGCATGGCAATCTACTGTTGCATACGTGCATCTTGCTGCATTTTCTGCAGAATAGTGTAAATCATTGTTTTGGAGAGCTTCTTCTACTCTTGCACTCAAGTATATGAAACTTTTTGCTGTTGCCTCGTTGTCTTCTTTACATGCATGCCACGGTTTACCAAAATGGTGGTTTTAAAATTTGGAGTTGAATCGACTGTATACATGAGATAGCTAGATTTCTGCTTTCTATAGGACAGAAGCTGAGGGTTCCCTAGGCAGTTGAGCCAACTATGGTGGGAAATAGAAGGAATATGTTAAAATTTGGCTTTACTATGCAGCATAAACCTTGTTCAAGTTTATCATCCTTAATTGTTCTTTAACCATACATCGGCATCACGCTAAAGATAAGCAAATTCAAAGTAAAGCAGAAAAATAGAAAAGAGAAAGGGAGATATTGTGGATGCCAAATGGGTAATCTAGATGCAATAATGAGCTAAAAACATAGGTCATGACCTGATGATAAGTTAAAAAGCACTTTTGGGTTTTATTTTATCATTCTGAGGACAAAAGAAACAGTTAACTAAAACTGCAGAAAGCGAATAAGTGATTATGAAGATGACCATAACATACACTAAACCTGAGGCCAAGGCTACCTAGGGAATAGGCTTTTCTCTGTCAATGGCAGTGGCACTAGAAAGTCAGAAAAGATACTATCTCTCTACTTGATCCTGCTACAGGATCTTTCTAGGTTAATCATTAATATGCTAAACTAATAGCCTTTACCACGTGACCCACCATCATAATTTTTCCTGATCAACAGCTCTTCTTATCAGCAGATTGCAGTATCCAAAACTTGGACTGAACTGCATGCTGGTATCTCTTTGCTTGATTCAGGAGATCAACATGAATTTGTTTTCATTAATTATCAAATGCAACTGGGCTTTTAATTAAGACTAATCAAAGAACCCTTCTCCAAAGATCGTCCCTCTAATCACACTAAGCACTTCTTTGGTAGTTATCTATCATTATCAGTGTACTAAAGTAGGTCTAATAGAATTCAGAGATGTAAAATGGAAAACATTTTCAACAGACTTTACCCTCAATCAAACGTCTTAAGTCTATATGACTTTACCCTTAATCAATCTTCTTGTAATATCCGTCAAAGAAATCATTACTCTTAGCTGCATGAAATAGTTACTGCTGTAAAATAGTTATATTTATCAGCCCAAACGTTAAAAATTGAGTACTTAAGCTCTTTGTATTCGTTATAATTTCTCTATTTTCCTCAAATTTCATAATGATAGTAAAGTGGGTCAGTTAGGCTTTGCTTGAATCTCTTAAGACCATTGGCTTCATTGTTTAGTTCGTCTTTATTTTATTATGTTCAATAGAAAGTAGTGTTATTTCTTTTTCTTATCATAGTAAACAATTTCATCCACTTTAATGGAAATTATTTTTATTGCCTTCAAAGCCCGTTTATCCTGGCTTTGCAAGTTCAGTGCAAACTATTTTGGAAAGTAGACAGATTGTAACAATGTAAGCAAAATTTTTTAAATATGATTCATTTTTCACATTTTTTCATTTGTCAATAATAAATCATTGGAATTTACTATCTAATTACGTAGATTTTATATGAAAATAAGAAACATTAGTAGTTAATCTTCTATGTCAATCTAGTTAAATTTTCATTATATGACAAATATCTTCCTTGTAACATTTTATGTATAAAAGTTAATAACAAGAAGCAAAATAGTATATAGGCTTTGTATGTGGTGCATATAAACCTATCAACTTAATTATTATGATAGTTTTTTTTTTTTTAATATTACAATGTACACATCCAACTTATATATATAGAGTGTTAAAACTCTAAACCTTATAGTTGAAATCTTTATTAACTCACTACTGAGTAAGCTGGTTAAGTGACATAATTCTTCTTTAACTCTCTTTCCTTTTTTACTATTAGCGCGTCAAATTTTAGTATCAATTGACCTCTTGAAAAAACCCAAGTCAAGGTTCTTCCTCCTTCATCAATCTTCCTACCGTCTACATAGCCATGTAGGATCCTTCATCCTTCTAGATGGCAAAAAGAAAAAGCTTGAACAGAAAAACCTCTCCTTCCTTCTCGCTTTCTCAGATTATGACATTTCTACTTTGGATGAGCTAGAAAATGACAAAAAAAAAATGAAGAAGTAGGCTATCATACTCGTCAAGAGGGTCATTATTATGTCTATGATTGCTTGCTACGGCCCAAAATGACCTCAATCATCTTCCCCACTACCGAAAGGGCATTGTCCTTGACATCTTACCATTTGGTGATGCTGGCACCATAGCAGATGGTGTAAAGGAAAGAAAGTGCATCCAGACAATGTCTACTAAAACAACTCAATCTCTCTCTCTCTCTCTCCCCCACGCCTTTTTCTTTTAATTTGCTACTTTAGTTACTCATTTGTGTGTCTATTTATTTATATATTTCTTTCTTTTCAACGAAAGTCCATAAAACGAGCACTTAGACAACCTTTAAAACTGAAAGGACTGCTTCAAAAGAAAATAATTAACAGAACTGGAACTGTTCGATCTTTTTCTTCTTTTTCTGTTTTTTCTTTTTCTTGCCGCTTCTTTCTTCTGCTGCACAAATATCATTGTCAAAGCACTTGAAGATCCACCTTAGTCTGCTGGGATGATGAGTCTGGGTGCACTTCATCAACACCCATCTCAAACTCCTCCGCGCGATAAGTTGAATGAACACCATAGAGCACATAGAACAAGGTGATCAAACACGTCCATACAGCAAATCGTTGGAATGAGAGTATTTTCAGTCTGGTCATCAGGAAGACATTAAGAAAGACTGACATCGCCGCTGGCCATGGCATAAATGGCACCGACCATTTCGAGTCTTGGCCTTGACGAGGTACCATGTATTGGAAAACAGCAGTGATAATGATTATGGATCCCCCGAATAACGAAAGGTTCCACCATTGCTGCTTAAACTTCCATGATATGGAGACGCCAAGAGCACAAGATGAGAGGAGGACAAGGTACAATGAGGTTTGGAGAGGAGGGCTTTGGCTTATTGTCACATATTTTCGGTAGATGAGAGCGTTGGCCACAAGGTAGAACACCAAGAGTGTACCAAGAGAGATCATTTCAATGACTATGTCGAGTTCAGTGAAGAGTGCAATTGTAGCAGTACACAGCCCTACATCATGAGTGACGAATATAGTTTTTCAAAACTAAAGCAAAGGGTTTTGCGTGATGGAGACAAAGCATTACAGTTATTCAGCACTGTGAATAGGAAACAAGAGATTAATTTAAGGGAAGCACTGCCAAAAAGTAACAAATAAAAAAGTTCTACCATTAGGTTTGCATAAATGGACCTTGTTTTTATTCTCGTCACCCTTGGATGCAACTATTTAGGTGGCTCAAACTGGACTACAGGATGTAGCTACAACTTTTTGGGGCAAACTTTTCTTTCCAAATCTCAATTTAAAAAGTCTTTTGAAAAATATCTCTATTCTATTAAGAGAAGAAAATATTTCATTTCATTTAACCAGAACTCTCATCATATTTCTTATCAATGTAGAATCATTGTCCACTTCATAATATATTTTGTAGGCAAAGAGATGCTTTTACTATTTCTAATTAGAGAGAAAATATTTTCTTTCGTTTACCAGAATTCCCATAACATTTCTTAGCAATGTAAGATCATTATCTACACTGTAACATATTTTCCAAGCAAAAACAAGATTTTATAATTTCTATTAAGAGAAGAAAATATTTCCTTTCATTTAACCAAAATCTCCATCATATTTCTTAGCAATGTAAAATTATTATCCACATCGTAACATATTTTGCAAGTGAAGTGTGATTCTACAATAACACATCCATATTACTAAGATTTTTATGATTTTTTTTGTCTTTTTGTTTTGAAGTGCTGTTACTTCCCACTTCCGAAAATGGATAGACCTTGAAGAAGCTAGTGGTAAGAAGATTTAGAATAAGTTATCTGAGCCACTCCATCCCAAATCCCCACACCAATTTCTTTTTCTTGATACGAAGTTATCTGGTGGGAAGCACCATAAAAAAAATATTTTGTTTGTGGTTACCAGACACAATCTTGATTAGTATTCTTTTTCCTCTTTTTGTGTCTTCTTCTAAAGTTTTCATGGAGAAGCATGTAACGCGTGTACCATTTTTACTTACCCAAGAAGAGTGTGGCATTCAATGGAGTTCCTGTTGAAGGATGCACCTTGGCTAACCATGAAGGCACCAGCCGAGCCCTTCCAATAACACAAAGGTACCTGGCTTGACCTAACATGGCAACCAACAGAGAAGCCACAATTCCCAAGCTTGCGCCTGCCCCGACAACATTGCTTGCCCAATTCCATCCAATCTTTTGGAAAGCGACAGAAAATGATGCGTTTTCTGATATCTATACAACAACCAAGGTTGCATATACCAATTAGAATATGCACTAAGTGCTCTTAACATATCTAATTGAGATTACTGACCTCTTTGTAAGGAACCATGAAACACAAAGACAAGGCCATGAGACAGTATAGTGCAGAAACAATAAGAACCGATCCTACAATTCCCACCGGAAGGCTTTTTGCAGGGTTTTGGACCTCTTCTGCCATGGTGGAAACCGAGTCATAGCCTATATAGCTGACGTAGACAGTGGCTGCTCCATCAAGAATACCTCTCAATCCTTTCGGAGTTAGACCTCCTGGCTTCACCAAGTTACTGACACTTCCATGGAAGAAGCCGGCGAGAATGATGAAACCAAAGAAGACAACATGGAAGACTGTCATAATAAGGTTCAGGATAGAGCTTTCCTTTGTGCTGCAATACCAAAAAGTACCTCCGTCACTCTTTTAAGTCTACTAAAACGATAAAAGCCATCACCAGACGGTCCAATAAAATTAGAGAAAGAATTCGTAATGGTAATGTTGGTGGTTACAATGACGACGATAAGTAACCAACGACATCAATAATTGTTACACTATGAAATCTGTCATCAATAGAAATAGGGCTGAGATTTAAAAACAGAAAAAAGGGAAGACGAAGACCCAAGTCGAATGGCCACTAACCCCTGTCGATGAAAGATCTAGCTAAGCTACAGGAAGCTTGTGCACCAGGATCAAGATGAGTGATTAATAAATTCCATAAATGGCAAGAAATCAAACCTATAGGATAGACAAAGAGTGAGAAGCAGGATAAGAGCAACAGCCGGGAAATCCAGCATATTGTAACCCTTTGCTAGTCCTTCCACTTTCAATCTCCATGAGTTTGGATCAGCCACTCCAAAAGCACAGGATAAATATTCAGTGAAAGTTCGAGCCACAGCAGCGTTGGATAATACGTATTCCATTAGAATGTTTGCCCCAGCAAAGTAACCCGCAAACTCTCCTACAGCATTTCAAAATAAAGGCTTAGAAAAGAACTGGAGAACCAGTAAAATTGAAGATCAAGTAAGTATTTGTATACAAACTATGCATACCAAAGGTCACTCTAAGATAACTGAAGGCACCTCCGGCAACTGGAATTTGAACAGAGAATTCGGTGTAACACAAGGAGGAAAGAAGTGCAGATATTCCAGCAATGATATATGAGACAAAGACAGCAGAGCCAGAGTCATCGCGGGCTACACGACCAGTAGTCATAAAGACTCCAACTCCGAGCATCCCACCAACGCCAAGGGCTACCAAATCATACCACTTGAGCTTCCTCTTCATGTCTGCTCCCGACCTTTGCCTGACTTGGTTGAGCTCTTGGTCGGGAGTCCATGTCGCCAACATTCTCTTCCTGAGTCGATGGGGCGTTTGGTAGAGGGAATAGAGGTAATTGGAGAAGCAAATGGAGGTGGGTGCAGTTTGGATGGTGGCCATGTTTGTGAAAGAATGAAGGCTCTTGGCTTCCATGAGATGGGTGGAGTGAAGGTTTTAAATATGCATTTGAGAGAGGGATATAATGCTCGACTCTTTTAACTAAAGGTGGCTGCGAGAGAACCCAAGCGGGTGTCCATGGCTTTACCGAGTGTACCTAGTCGTCGTCCTTGTGCTGAAGACAAAGACCATAACACCCTCCTTATCTTTTTCTCTCTCTCTCTCTCTCTCTCTTTCTCTCTCTCCAACCAAAACAACAGCCTTTGAGAACCCCAAGACACCCAAGAGGTCCCCTTATGGAAGCAAGAACCAGGAGGAAAAGATAGAGAAAGGGCTAGCCATTTTGAAGTGAGTTTTGTAAGAGGAATCAGTCTGTGAAGAAGGGACTTTGACCTAATCTTTTGGAATTTCACATCTGAACTTTGAAAAGTTGTGACAAGCATCCAACACTTTGTTAAAGCAGCAAATCAGATTTCTTCATAAGAGTCTCAAGAATAATTGAACGTGATTCCTCAACAGGAGCACATTTAATCACAGTTCAAGCCAGTGTATCATGGCGATGCTCTGCTTCCATAAAATCTCAAAAATTTCAGAGCAAACACGTGGTGATGCCCCGAAGGTTGATATATATATTCCATCTGCAATGACCAATAACAAAGTTGATACTCAAGTTAATGGAACCATATCTTTAAAGTCGAATTTAAAAGTGGCTTCAGAAGCTAAACGAGTGGTTTTTGGGTCCTCTAAGTTAAATTAATGTACGAAAAAAATGGAAGAAACAATAAGAAACTAAGGATGGACCTATGAACCTTTAATTATGACCCTCCTAGTGATATCTTGTCTGACATCTCATTTTTGTGCAGCTCCGTGCAACATATTCTCTGAAACATATAGTATTGAGCTCCTAAAGTACTGGTATTCGTAGTAAGCATATCAGCAGGCATCTTAACGTAATGCGGCTGTGCATCTTCTTCAACTTAGAGCTCCTTATATGGCCCTGCAAGTTGCATACCACTGAAAGAGTCAGCCTGGCTTTCCCTTCATAACTCTGTGGAGGAGATGTCATCCCACTTTATGATTTCATGAAGGCCCTTATAATTCTCCCAAAAGGAAACAGACATGCAAAATGCAAAGAGATTCATATTTATGCACATCCAAGAGCATAACATGCCGTGTCAGTGAAGCAACATGGTCCACTATTTTTTTGTTTTTTTGGTATGTATCGCGGTCCATTTTTGACATTGACACCGAGCCATACATATGATACACATGAAGAGTGCATCTGGTGGATTCCAGCATCATACAAGGACTGCAATACGATGACGCCAATTGTCGGCTGCCAACGAATAGTAAAAACACCTGCTGGGCTCTGTTGGAGCATAGAAGCTTCATAAATTTTCTACCTTTTTCCTGGTTGATATGATTGGTAAAGTGGGTGATTTGGGTATTCTATCCAGAATCAAAGTTGGTATTTTTATATTTTAAGCATCTTGAATATGTATTCGTTCACGTAAGCTTTGATGTTTTGCTGAAGAGATTTTCTTTTACTATACTTGAATGAACTCCTTTTTCAAGCCTGATAACCTCATTGCTATTTAAGTATAACTTTGGCATGACTCTGGTTTCAAACCTTTCCTAATTCTACAGGGTTCAAGCTTTTTCACTAAAGCATAATGCTTCTTATCTTTTAAGTGTGGAATTTATGTCTCCACGCCCAATAGGACGTCGAAATACTTTCCAAGCTGCCGACGCAGCTTTATGTAACTTTCGGTGAAAGGAGGAGAATGGATGGAGAAGTTAAACGGTAGGATAAAGCAGAATGCCAAATAAAAATGCAAGTGGGAAGAGGTCCTGCACTGCCACCCCCGTGCGAAGCTAATCTAATGCCCTTCCTTCCTTTCTCCTCTATGGTTTCTTTTCTACTTTGTTTATAGCCCCAAAGCCACTCTGTCTTCTGTGTTTGAATCAAACCCATGTCTTTGTTATCTGCCATGGTGAATTACTATATATAATGAACCCTACTGTTGAGCTGTCTTTCGAAGATATTTTCCCTCCATGATTTAAAAGCACCATGGCCTCGATGATGAATTCAGATTATGTGGTCCAACCCTTTTTACATCTCCACGCGTTGAAATCGAAAACTCTAGAAATCAAGATTCTATTGGACCATTTTCTGCCAATATCTACTTGTGGCTAGTCCTGTGCGGCAAAGAGTAGTCAGAGTAGTCATCTTTGGGCACAATTTGAGAGGTGTCTGGATTGCAGGCTACAGGAATTAGTGGTTATCTTAATACTTATCTCGCTTTCAATTATGACTGTTGAGATGAAAGTTTTACATTAAAAAAATTACTATATAAAGTATTGTCTTTTGCTGTAGATCAAAATAGTGAATAAGGGAATATGGTGCCAATTGAATTTCCATCACACATGGTGTTTCTTTTTGTGGCGACTATTCTTTGCAATTGACATGTGAAAAAAAAATTAATGGGGAATATAAGCAAAGTAGTTGTTAAGATAGAACAAAAAAAATAAAAAGAATTAAGAGGTTTGATATGGTTAAGCGTTAGAGATTTATAATTATTGTTATTATAGTGTTAAAACAGTCGAGTTATTATTGCATTGACTTGATAATCATGTGTTATAATGGACCTTATTATTGAGAATATATTATAACATGTGTGGGGCCAAATAATGTGAGGTGTTTAATAGTTGTTAAGATAGAATAGAAAGAGTAAAGAAAATTATGAGGTTTGAAGTGGTTCAATGTTAAAGATTTGTAATTATTGTTATTATAATGTTGAATGGTTGACTTTATTATTGTATTGATTTGATAATCTTGTATTATAATGGAACTTACTATTGATAATGTATTATAGGAAAATGTGGGGCCAAATAATGTAAGATGTTTAGTGAATTGTGCTAAATGAGGCTTGACCTACTAAAAACACAATATACGTATAAAAAGACAAACAAATAAAGATGGACATATAATTTAAATCTAGATCCAGAAAAAAGATCCTAGATTTTTTGTTATGTTCTTTTGTAATTTTTTTTCTATTTTTCAACAATTTTACTTTCTCATATATTTTTAATACTTTTGTTCACTATTTGGGCTAGCAATCGATGTAAATATGCATATAATTTATGTCAAATCAAATTTAGTTTAGTTAGTTGAAGAATGATGTGTGCTAAATATATCCATACATAAAGATGTTGGACCAAGTCAATGCAATTTAGGTTGAAAATTTAGAAAAACTTGTAATACAATTTTTCAATTACCAATATTTTCAAAACAAAACTTCAAAATAAAATAGATAATATATTATTTTAATTGTTTACATCAGGAACATCACTTCAAGTATTACTTTTTTCATTAAATTTTGATTAATTCCTTTAACATAACTAATAATACTACTTAGTAAAAGAAAAGTATAACTACTATTATTTTTTTTTCTCTTTCTTTATACATTGACTTAAAAGTTATCAATCTTGTATTTCTACATTCTTGTCATCTAAAATAGCAATATATCAAGATAGGTTTTTATTGGGAGCTAAAATTCAACCATAAATAAATTGATAAAAAGAGATATCTCTTTTGAAATTTAACTCTACAATAATCTCCAATCCCCATTAAACAAGTACTCTTGTTCCTCCCCAATTAGGATAAATTATTACAATAAAGGACTGGGTACCTTTCGAGTCATCAACGAGAGTGGTAAAACAATGGTAGCAATAATTGGCTAATTCATATAAATATAATAAGAAAAACACTTAAGGAAAGGAATATTTTTGTTCTGCTTTTCAATCAAGTTGCTAAATACATTGCACTCAATAGTTAGCATTTAAAGGCTTTTGCTTTTGGTATTGTGAAGTGGGTCATTCAAATTTCTTTTGAATTCATTCCTTACCTTTTATTGAGTATTGTTATAATCTGTCTTTTATGCCAAAAGAACCTTCATAAGGCATGTCATAGTGAAAAGTTCTTTGTTTTGTGCATTAAAAGAGATAATATATTATTGTATGGTAGACAAAAAAATGTAAGTCACCTTTAAAGAACAAAATGCCCTTTCAAGAAAGAGGAATCAACAGACATGGATAACCCTAACCACAAAGTACATGTTAAGTCTTTCCCTAGGGTGTATACTTTAAAATACTTAGTTTGTTATACCCCATAGATTAGGTCTGATTAGATTATATATCATATATCCTCTAACATTCTTAATCATTCAAATTAAATTGATAATGCAATTGAATTATATTAAAATAGTATGTGGATTTTCAATACTATGCCTTTTAAAACTTAATACCAACCTTTGCTTATACTTACTTACCAAACATGAATAAGTATATTATGTTACTTGAAATTGATATGGGTATATATGTGTGTGCATACGTGTGGACATGCATTTATATGTTTGAACAAGTTTCATATTATATATCAACATAGTTGCTTAGAATTTAGGCCTTGATTTTGACACCTTATATCTCTAAAACACTTTTTACCTAAAAGAAGAAGTCTCATATTATATTTATACATGATACAATGCTTTATGATTTTTTAATTACAAGTGGCCTTAATTGTGATTAATTTTCTAACTTCATAACAAGAACTTGGCTATCAAATTCTTAATTGTGTCAAATGCTCTTGTACCCAATGAACTAATTGCATGTTTGTCCATGTAATATAACACGTATCAAGGATCAATTAGGATATTTGAGTTTTGTGTTGAGTGTGTGAGTTAAGTAAAACTAAAACTACTTGTTTGGAATTGAAGTAAATATGATTGGAGCTTAAGATTAGTATATATCTAGGTGTGTACACGCATGCTCGTAAAAAAACATTTGAGCTCTAGGGGGGAGGGAGAAAGAGAGAGGTATGTCATGCTAGTTTGTTGGTCCTTTCCAGGACGTGAATGAGTATACAATGTCCCATGATGAAGACAAATATGTGATGAGGAGAATTAAAGAAGGAGAGAGTGCTGATGCATTATAAACAAGCATTATTTAATGTGCTAATGCATTGCTCAAGGTTGACATTGGGCAACCTTGGTGTACTTGGTCGGGGACCTTGAGGTTGGTTCCCCATCCTACTGTTTGTTCTGTCCAATGCATTCTTATTCATCCAAAAGCAAAAAGTCCATACTAAGTTTTATATTTCCCTGTTGGACAAGAGCTGCGTATGCAAGCAACCCATGCATGCCGCCGACTAATCAAGGGAATGAAATGAGTATACATCATGGTCACCCGACATCCTTACATTTCCCTGCCACTCTTTCAAATCATTATACCCAACAATGTGAAAAGCCTTGGTTTCCATAAACTTTGATCTACATCCCTTGGTCTTCAAGGGTCCCCATACACTCAAGACAAACTCATCATGGCACCCATGCTTCATTGTTGGTGCGCATATTAAGATTCCTCTGGCATGACTCACGTCAGAATAATATATCTCGAAGAGTCGCTATAAAGTTGTTGAATAACTTCATTGCCTATTTATTATGCATAAGCAAAAGCCTAAATTCAAGGACAGGATAGATAAAGCTGAGGCCAAAGTCTGCCAAATCAATTTTCAAATACCTTCTTTTGTTCTCTTTTAAGCATACAATGATTCCAGAAGGAGGAAGGTCATGGCTTGAGTGCCCTTTTGCTGCAGAAAGATATGTATATAAGGGCACCGTAGGATGTGAATCTACCATTGTTCTTGTATTTGTGGTCCAACACTGTTTGATCAGGCTGCAGTAGCTATTTTCCTCTTCTGGGCAAACCTTAAGGATTTTCTTTTTCTTTCTTCTTTGTATTTCCCTCGGATCCAAACACAATGTTCTATTTTTCGAAAGTGCAGGTCTTCACATGACAAAAGTGTTATGGTGCGAATGTAAAAGGTAATCCAGATAGCAGGTACATATAGGTTTTCATTTCCTTTCTGCTTGTCTTTATCAGCCTGTCATGACAAGATCCCCACAACAAAAAAGAATGGTGAAATGAAGTACGGTAGGAGCAAACAGATTGATAGATTAGGCATTTGTCCTTCACTGAGTTGCTTTTCTAATTTGGTTCAAAAGTGTAAGAATCAAAAGCAGTAAGTAATCTTAGATTGTACTTTCACTGCGAATAAATATATACTCTACTTAGATAGCCTAGTAATACCTATCCCGCATTTGGCAGCTGATCTTTTCTTTGTTTTCTTCTTCCATTGCCGCATGAACAAGCCTATATCTAACATAAAGAAGTATATATATATATATATATATATATATATAGGAAGATCCCTTACAAGGTTTTTAGCCCAGTGGAAACTTTCTGCAAACTTGGTATTGGATAGGATTTAAGAGAACAAAGTATTAAAACATCCAATCTGTGGAGGCCTATGTGGGTAGAAAAACCCAACAAGTTTAGACACACAGATATGAGAATCCTTAGGACAAAATACAGAGCTCCTTTTCCTTTACTGTCTTTGTCCACTTTGGCTTGTCATCTACTCAAAACAGGAATTTCTTTGGTCTCTGGGACTTTTTCTTTCCAGCAGTTTCACAGAGACTCAAAATTTTCAGTTCAATGAATCATTACAGGATGGCATAAGAGGATCAAATGGAAAAATGGATTCATCTCTAATCAGTGTCGTAATGCTTTGTAAGTCAACCATGTCACATCAACCACTTGGTTCTAGCTTGATTGTTATCTAGGGCCTGGTTAAATAGGTACACCATAGCCACCACCGAAGTTGCCCCAGGGTGGAGGTGATCATGACAGGGGGGAGAAAGAATTCAAATGCAGCCACTTTTCGTGATCCAAACCTTAACTAAAATCGCCATTTAGGAATCTCCTGAGTGAAATGCAGCTGTCATAAATTGACCCTACCTTATTAGAGAATATTTTCACGTGAAAAAGGTTATCCATTTTATCTTCATATTAGGATGCAAAGGAAGTTTGTTCTTGAAGAATGATCTAAAACGAAGATATAAAGGCACTGATGAGCTCAATATTAACCAACATCGTCTCGAACCAACTTCTGTAGCTTGTAGAGATGGATCTTGAATTTTCTGGACGGCTCACCTGCAAAATTCAGGTGATCATAGTGATATAATGTTCTAAATTTGTCAAACTGAAACCTTATAGAAAAAGACTTTATTCCAGGAAGTTCTGGCCATTTAAATGAGCGTCAATGCAGCTTCTGTCACACTGTTGAGCACCTTTAGATTCTGTTGTTCACTCTCCATTATGACATCCATTCTACCTTTTCATGCGAAGACCTAGTCCGGTCAAACTGCAAGTGGCTTTCTACTATGTTCTAGCTGTAGCCTTATTGAGTTTTTTAGCTATATGTGGAGGCAGTCTTCTTTTGCAGGAGAATCTACTAAGTTTCAGAACTTTGAGCTCCATTACCTTTGACCATTCCTCCGCAAGTGGAGTATCAAGCTAAATGAATGGAAAGTAAGTTCTGTGAAACTAGAGAAGAAGCCACTTTCTCAATGACCCGGAATGACAATTAATTAGAGCAAAGTTCAGGAGAACAGAGGAAGAATGCAATGAATTGAGCCCATGAGACAAAAGCACCCTACCATAACATAAGCAAAAGATAATTGAGTGTACGGTTTAATCCATATCTTTTAATGAAGATAGAAAAGAGCTTGATCTTATTTCTTTGTCATTAGAGGGGTACTACTTTAGTCAGCAAGTTAATCAAAAGAAGTCATAGGAAAGGAATTTGGTAATCCCCTTTAAAAAGAGGAATTTTTGACATATTATTTCCACTAATGATAGCTTTAGAGAAAGTAGTTCTTATAAAACAAAGAAAGGGTAATAAACTTATAATATTCCGATTTCGGAAAGGCTGTCATGGAGGACAACCCACCGAAGGGTTTAGGGAAAATGGAGGAAAGGAGTGGTGAAGAATATGGGCGGCAGTTGTCGCGGTGGTGCTCTCTCTCTCCTCCCATTTGATTTGGGTGGGGGCCACGATTGATTTATTCCTACTTGCCTTATCAACTGCCACGTGGATGCCTCATGACCATGTGTTCTACTCCATGAACTCGTCTTCCATGGTTTTCATGGGCTGCTGGGATGGTAAGTGAAACTCTCATTTGATGGGTGTGTGTTGATAATTAAACACTACTTTTCTTCACCAAAAGGACTCGTGTAACATGAAGTGACTGATTCCACAGCATACTTGAGAGAATCAATCTTCTTCTGTTGTCAGTCAATCTACCATGATTTCAAGATCAAGCTATTTTGGATTCATGCGACTTGCGGTCAACTTAGGAGTCCTGCTTTTAGTGTCCAATGCCACACTGAGGCACCCAAAACGGAGGTCAATATAGATTAAGCGGCAAATGAAGACAAAGAAGGTGGAACCATTTTCAGGGGTTCACATAGCCATTGGTTCATGTCCTTATAAGAAGATATGTGTTGCAGCATTCAGATTTTGGAATTAACTTAGGATTTTGATGCAAAAACCTGCCAAATCCAAAAGAAGACAGTTGGGTAGACCCTCCAACTGGTTTTACAAGTATTTCCTCCAAAAATAAGTTGTAATCTGGAATCATGTCCGCTTAATGTAATAAACTTCATTCTTTTACATCAAAAAGATAAGTGGGATAGAGGGCTCTTACTATTCCTTTTATTGAATTGACCTTTTTGTATTAAACCCAAGCTTGTAACACTTAGTGCCATTTTTTCCGATAATTTTTTTTTTTGGTGTTGGTGGGGGGGGGGGGGGGGGGGTTGGGTTTCTTCACCCCAGAGAACTAGAGAGAAAATCTCACGACCAGATGCATACATCACATTGAGAAAGTACTGATCGTAACAGCTGGTAGCTGAGTTTACACATTATTCTCATAGTTAGATCAGTTTTCAGACATATGGAATTGCATCCTTGGGCATACTTTCTTTATACAAGATTACAGAGGATTCCTATTTACGTCTTTGTACAGAAGATACCGTGTCCGAGTTTTACCGAGTGCAGCATACCTGAAAGGTTGCAAAACATATTAGTCTGTGTGATTTAAACCATATTGAAGGAAGATGCAGGAGACTTCTATATACAGTCTCCATTTTGCGTTGCAGAAAAATTCAACAAATTTCTCACTTACCACTGGGGCACAAATGGTGCCATCCAAATGACATCACCCGCTTCAACTGGATACCTATTTATCAAAAGATCAGCAGAAACTATGATTAAAAAGATTTGATGAGATTGGCAATAGATCATGGAACTGAAAAGTACATATAGAGTGCGGGTGTCAATTCTAACTTCAATAATGCAGTAAGCAAATTCAACAACTGTCATATAGGCAAAGATAGACAGCAGTCCTTTGAAAACTCCGTGCTTGAAATTTTAAGTCCTATGGTAGATTTCATGTACGAAGACAGGTTGACTGTCGGTGTAGTGATCTTATAGCCAGTTATTTTGGATCTAGAAAGAGAATAGTGGATATGGTGTATTTCATGGACCGATATGATGCATCTCTTAGAAAGCTGAGATGCCGGAATTCAAAGAACTCATTCTGCTGAATAATTCCTACACTAACTTACCAATAAAGAATGATTGGAGCAAGTGGATTGAAGAACATGAAAACATGATTTCCAAGGAAGAACAAAGCCAACTACAACAAATCTGTCACTATTTGGGATAATGCTCAAAGAACAAACCCCACTCCAAGAAGATAGTAATTATTAACATCATTGCAAGTGATTCCAATGTCCGATAGGATATCTATCCAACGAGGATAACGTTTACCATCCAGTACTCCAGAAGTGACATTTGAAAAGATAAATTGCCAAGCAACAGCCGTGTATAGTCCACCCTATAAATATTTTCCCACTTGTAAGACACTTAGCACTATAAAACATACCATTGCTCACTTTAAGAACAAAGTCTTTATGCCAAGACACATTAAATTATAGCCTGCCAAAACTAAGGCAAGTGTACATTAAGCAAACAAGATATGCCTTAAATGCATTGACCAATCCAGTTGAATGCAAACAAAACTGTCAGTCCGAGATAAGGTGGAAAGCTGAGGGTGGCATCTGCTGGACCCCAAAGCCTTTGTAGGTCAAGAGGCACAAGATAAAGTCAGGTAATACCAGATACAAATAATTGTTATTGATCTCAGAAAATTTTTTTCTGCCATCAGCAAGAAAATACAGGCATCTTAAGAAAGTCTCATCACTTGAGGAACCCTTACCAGCTATCAGCCAAGCGATAAATGCCCTGTCCCTCTAAAAGCAATAAGCCATGCTGATTGTAATGCACCTCCTGTGAAAGCAAAAAGGCCAAACGAATAATTTTCTGAATCCTCTTAACTTTCACAAGAAAGCACCCTAAAGAAGAAGCTAGACATCAAAGTAATTATCAACACTATGAATTACTTCAATAAATAGTTAAACTTATCTATACTACAAGAAACCCGTAAAATTTGTTAAAGAGATTGGTAAGAGAATGTGACTTATTCTTGACCCTAAGGCTTCGTGAAATTAATTATTTTTTATAGCGTCACCCTAATCTGGCTTAAATATAAAGTTAATGAACTCAACTTATATTAATTGGTTTTATGAATAATGTTACAAAAATCCAGGGTCAGATGGAGCAGAGATACATAGAAACTCAGTATGAAGGTGTTCAACAACAACCAAGAAAAAGAAGAATACCTTGACATTAAGAAATTCTCCAGGTTGAAAATCCATGATCTGCAGGCATGCATATAAATGCTGGGTTATTGCAGGGAATGCCATTGTCAAAGAGGCCAGGATTTGCACCACAAAGTAGATTGTCTTACATGGATATTGAAGTCATAGGGCAAAGATGAGGGAAGAAGCTTTCTAAGTTGAAAGACCTGATATCAGTTATATGAAAAGTTACTCCCACAAACTTAATAATAACTGTTAAAAACTATCATCTTAAATACAAACCTAATGGAAACAAAAAGCTACAAAGTTTTTCCAGAAATATTGGATGTGCACAATATGTCGTTTTAGCATGCAAATTCCAGGAGCAAGAAAAGATTATAAGCCATATTGGAGGCTTGTCCTGAGTCAACATGTATCAAAGAATGGCTCCAATACACCCGATGGTGGACTTAGAATAAGTATGCCGTTGCCCTCATCACCACTGTTTCTTTTTCTTTGTCAAACCCCAACCCCACCTCCCGTTCTCTCTTCCTTCTTCTGGAGTACTAAAAGCATTATAGGAAACAACCCACAACTTACTTCTCCTGGAGTTTCAAGAAGTGGCTGCTCTTCCGTGGAACTAATAATTGGCGCAGGGACAAAACCTTTCAGAGAGGCATACCTAATGATCAACAAGAATTAGATAATTAAACATGGCTTAAATGGTATTGGATGTTAATGATACTCCAAAAGAAGAAAACTCTAACTGATAAAACAAGTTCTTCAGTAAAATCAATGCCATTTAACGGTAATTGGAGTGAATTGAGCATGCCATGAAGATGAAACTATAAATTAGAGGGCAATTATCTAGTCAATTATCACACGTGGGGATGCATACCTTCGCTCCAACACCACAAGAGTAGCAGATGCATCATCACATTTTAGTGAATGTTCAAAACTCGGAGGTAGATAAGCATATGAATCCACCTACATTTTAAAGAGAAACAATGTTAAACTTTCTTCCAGACTCTATCAACAATAATTAATAGTATTACTGTACCCATTATGTAAAACGTAAAATATAATCACATAAAGCACTTGCAACTCCTTCACAAAAAAAAGCCAAGATATGTGGACATATGTACATAGTGTTCTCATATATATATATATATATATTTATAGACACACACATATGTTTTGCATTTGTGAAATTGATAGCTCCCTCGTGAGGATCTCAAACATAATCTCTGGTTAACCTACTGATACCAGAATTGGCAAATCTCAATGAGGCAAATGAAGATAGTGCTCAAAAGAGCTTGCATGTAATATGACCATCACCTCAGCGCCACTAAGTTTCTTTTTCTGGACTCCATGAGTTTTGTGGAACATTTGAAAACTATATATTTTCTTGTAGCTTTTCCTTAGTTCTACCTTCTTATTGCTTATGCATCTCTCTTTACTTTGTGTTCCTTTGTTTTGCTCAATCTCTCCTTCCAATCAACTAACTTCCCAGGATAATCTTTCAAAATTTTGTTTCAACAGTAGGCTTCATTACCCAAGATGTAGATTAGATTGCAAATATGTCAGACACATTAAATGCTTGAAAATGCTCGGAAAATAGAAAAAAGATTGATCACAAAGGCATCAGTTAGATTGAAGAACAATACATCAGCAAATTTTAGGGCCGATCAATTTAACTAAAAATTTAAGTCGTAGATTTCTTTTTTTTTTTTTTTTAAAGGGAACAAGAGAAACAGGGCGTGTTTAGGCAGATGCCATGAATATAAGTAAGGCATTTAATTCCAGCACCAGTATATAATTAACTGGTAGTGAATAAGATAGAGCGATAAGTTGATAACAAGTAAATCAAACATAATATTTCTCAAAAGGGGAACAGTGACCAAGTCATATACTATATGACATACCAAGTAATATGACCATAACAAGCAATCAAAACTTGCAACATGACAACAAACATATTAAGATTAAACACTAATCAAATTTTCTTACTCTCAGTTTGTTGTTAACACCAGAAGCATTAGTAAGAGTCACAGCACCATGGACCACAAATATGAACCTAGCAGCGCAAATACGAAGTGAATGTCACAAAGCAAATCAAAGAACAATTATTACCTGTTTGAATGATATGCAGCGTTTTAGGGGTGGGGTAAGTGCAATATGCATACCTTTCAACATCAACTGGAGGAAGTCCAGATCTTGAATTCTCTGCACAGGGAAAAGCAAATATTAGACACCTAAAAAATATTCAAAATCAAGAAAATATATTTCAATTGCACATCTTTACACGGTCATCATTGACAATGAATCATAGTCATGGCATATCATATAAATAATTGAACCCAGGAAAAATGACTCATTATACAATTTAATCTCAACATATAGACTGACTATAGAAGATTTTCCTACTTGTATATCGATAAGCAACCTCTAAAAAGAAGAATTGATTAACACATGATCATTGAAGGGTTTATGGCATTGGATATTTGTAACTGAAAGGCCTAAGGAAAAGAAAAAACATATGAAGAATGGATGTCAAACCCAAACTAGAGTAAACAAACCAAGAAGCAAACTTGATAGCCCAATGCCATGCAAGAAAGTGAGACACCCTTTTAGCTTGTCGTGGACACATCGCATGTGACAACTAGATTTGGATCACTACAAGGTATTTATTTTTAATCTAACTACATGTCCATACAGCAGGAAAACATGAGTAGACTAGCAAATATATGAACTGAGGCTGTAATAAAAAATCAACTACTATAATTCAAAATTCGAATTAGAGCAGAGGAGAATAAAAGAATTCACATAGTTGATTTCAACAACCTGGTTATGTCATCCCATGATTCTGCGTTATTTTTGTCCCCTTGATCACATTTATGAAACAAAATTCAAGCGGTTCAACAACATTAAAGTAGGAGCAATAAACAAATTTTGAACCTAGGAACTCTGGTTCTCAACTTAAAGAGTCACAAATAGCAAGACTCTAAACCAAATAAAATGATTTGTAATAAACACAAGTCTAAAACCGACCTTGCATTTTTGCTAGGTACATCACAAAGTTCGAGCCCACAGCTGGTGTAATAAAGTATGCCCCTAATGTATTAGTCCTGACAAAGAAATCAGAATTACTGAACCGCCAGATAACGCATAAGTATTCTAATAATAAAATTTAATGTGAACGCAAACAAAGTACCACTCGGGTAAAGGACTGAATACATGACTTTCAGGTGCAATCAAAGCATGATCTGTCTTGTAGACACTGCGTGTGAAACCAGGCAAATCTAGCAACAAGAAGCAAAAAGAAAAGGGTGAGTGTAATATCCTGCAAGAACATTTTAGATTTGTAATAAACTTAATGATTAAGGGCAATATTCAAAACCAAGTTTGTCCACTTCGAATTATGGCCAAGGAGATAAACACAAAATCAACAACCAAATTGTTTCACGAAACTCAAGCTTTGACTGATGGCCAACCATCAAGTTTTTAAGAGTTGTTCACCAGTTTCTAAGCAACCCAACACTAAAATTGAGAAACTCTGACAGTAATCCATGAGTGCCTATTTTTTCCACAAAACCATCTTTGAAATAGGCTACACACAGATTACAAGAAAAAATTTCTTAGAGCTTCAGTCACCAATTAGATAAGTTTTCGGATTTGTTCCCCAAAAAGGTCCTTAATTTTTCACCTTTCCACCATTTTCTATAAAGTCCTTCCAAGTTTCACCAAACCAAAAAAACGTTTTCTGAGGAGTCTTCCATTGTCTCCTCAATTTTTCACCATTCCACCATTGTCTAGAAAGAAAAGAGTGAAAATATACGATAGACAATCGTTTTCAATTTCTGTTGTTATAAAGGTCCGCATTCCTGAAAGCAAAGAAAGCAAGTATTAAACATTTTAATTCTTCTTGATAAAAATAAAAGGAAAAAAGGAGCACCCTTCCAAAAATCACCCTAACAAACATGCATCTTCATTAAAAGAATGGAAACAAGTGCCAAAATTATATCTTTTTCCTGTTTTGCTTCTCTCTTTATTTCCTAAGAAACAAACCCACTCAAAATGCTAAGATCAGTCCACATTCATGCTTTTGATTACTCCACAGACTGATACAAACAAAAAACACGTTTACTCCCTTCAAGTTCTATCACAGACAAAGTCCAATCACTGACCTTGGAGACAATCAGTAGAAAGCGTAGGATTGGTGACTTTCCAGTATAGAGGCTTCGAGTCTGAATCAGATTTAATAACAGAATAAGGTGAAGAGCAAAATCCTTCTTCACTCGCAGCGACTTGGACTAAACCTTTAAATAAAAAACAAAAAACAAAAAAAAGGACGAGAAACCCAATGTTAGAAAAAAGATCAACCTACCCTATTGAGCACTTCTTTAACTTGTTCACCACTTCCCTGTTTGACTACAGAGAAAACTGATTAAGAAAAAATAAACACTATCTGAGCAAAAAAAAAAAAAAACTGACTGCGGGTTGTCGCTTACCGAGTGTAGTGAACAGGAGGATGATACGTGAGAGAAGTGGCATGGTGAGATCTTCGTGTTAAGAGATTCAGAGAAGGATTATAATTTCAGAGATGGTTTTGCTCCACCATCGCTTCGCCTCTGTGCGTATAAACCATGAAGAAATGCTGCGGCGAAGGAAGAAGACAAACTGCTGACTAGACGGGAACCAGTGGAGTTCCTGCTTCTGGGAATGTGGCTGGTCTGTCACTGGCTACGCATGTGCACAGAGAATTCCTAGGAATTTAAAAATAAATGCTAACTTTATTGGATTAATTCACGCATTGGCTGATATCATGAACATCCTTTTATGTAAAATTTACCAGAATGGGGAGTAAAGAATAAACCAAATTATCAAATGTCTTTTACCTTGATAGTATATAAGAAACTTGACTATTTTTCATTAATAAAATTTAACAATATTATCACAACTTTTCAAAGTAAATAATATACCTATGGATAAAATATAACTTTTTCACAAATTTTATAAATCCAATGAAATGATTCTAGTGTATTGGTTGTCTGGCTATAATCTGTGCGTCTGGTTAATGTAAAATTATGTATATATTTATATTTATGTCGCACAAACAAAGAAATAAACTTATACTTCCTAATTATGAAAGAAATTATATAATGGATATCTTAGGATTAGAAGGAGACACACAAGTTGTTATATAATAGTATAGGCATGACCAAGACTCTTATCAACTTCTAAATTAATACACTTATAAACATTCTACTTTACATCACTAAAAGCAAAATTCTCCCTTCAAGTTCTACATATTGTGTTCACTCCTACTATCATGTCATTGGTTTATTAATGATTTAGTTTAAGTATCACTAGGTTTTACCTTAATTTTAGTTTATGATTTGCTTGCAAACCATTTCTTTAAGTTTAGCTATGTAAATATTATTCAATAAGTCAAGGTGTGAAGAAGCACATTATCTAACCTAAAAATCAATTCAAAAGCTAATCATGAAGCTTTCTTCACTCATTATGTGATCATTTAAAGCCCATAGTAATTCACACATAATTTAAAATTCATTTTCTTTGACAATATGAACAACTTGTAAGATTACACCTTTAGGTAGACCAACTCTCTCACTTCAAATTCTTGTCAGTTCTAATTAGCATAGATCTCTGTCTATGCTTTGCTAACTTAGAGGTGTGACCACATCAATTGACAATATAGACTACTTGTAATATTACACCTTTAGGTTGACCAACTCTCCCATTTCAAATTCTTGTAGGTTCCAATTAGCATATATCTAGGCTTTGCTAACTTAGTGGCGTGACCAAATCAATTGTACTTATTGGGCTTGCTCTTGTAAGAAGTCATTGATATTATCTTCGTGCATTAATGCAAAGTTGTGATACAATAGTTGGCTAGGCTTACATGCATAGAGAGCTTCAAAAGGTGACATTTGTAGGAAAATGTAATGGTGTTCTATGAGTACTCTAAAAGGACCAACCAATTATGCTACTTTTTAGTTTTCTCCCCACTGGAACAATGTGGGTTTTGTGCTATTTATTAATATACCCTCTCATTTTGTCCATTAGTTTATAGATGGTAGAATGTGATGTGAAAGTACTTTATAGGATCCCAAATAGTTCTTCCCAAAACTTAGTGGTGAAGATCACATCCTAGTCATTCATAACTGATGTTAGCAACCCATGTAACTTGCCTATTACATTGAAAAAAAAATTGCTATTAAGTAGTTGAAAAGGAATGGCTGATTCCAATGAAGTGAGTATGTTTCATGAAGTAATCAATTAATAGCAAAATAACTTCTTTATTATTACTTATTGGCAAAATCTCAATAAAATATGTATTGATATCTTACCAAACTTGACTAGGATCATGCAATGGTTACAATAAGCTTTAGTATGGTACCTTTGTTATTGACATAATCATAATTAATTGGAGGCTAGTGAAATTGTTGTTGAACACTTTTCAACGTGTTTTGTGACCCCTAAATGACCATTTAGGCTTAGGTCATGTATGTCTTACACAATGTTTTCCTATGTTGGTCCTTGATTTCCTACCACAATCTTATCTCAAAATCTTTAAACAACATTTGGATCTATCTATAATACCTTATGAATCTGTCTTGATAATGGAAGTGATATAACTTAGAGTTATACATCATTTAGTTTCATTATTAGCCTTAAAGAGTATACTTGTGCTCATTTCTCAATGTTGTTCTTACACTAAATCTCATAACTAAACTCTAAAAGCTTAGCATATCATTTGTGTTAGGCAAGTATAGTCACCTTTTATTTTAACAAATGCTTAATGATATGCAACCTATATAGGAACTAATTTTTATATAGTCTTAAAAGGCTATTAAATATATAGCAATTATGTAACCTTTGGATGTATTAAATGGCTATTAAATGAATAGTTGTCATGTATCCACTATGAGGTATCAAAGCATTGTATTAATTATATAATTGTTATGCTAGGGGAGAGAAGGCTACAAAAGGGATTCCTTGTGTGAGTGGAACCATAGGTCAAAAATACTTTTTTTTTAAAAAAAGTTATATAGTTCTCTCTTTGTTGAAATCTTTCTATTAACTCTTGTTTTCTTCTCTCTTAATTTGTCTTTATTTCATTTGTATAGCTAAGTTGACTTAGCTTTGTGAAACAAGTTGTTAGGTGTTATACAATCTTTACCAAGCCTATGAGAAGTAGTATTAAAGCTAAAAGGTTTTGAGATGAACAAAGTGTTCAACAAAAATCAAGTGGTGGTGAAAAACCAAAGCAAGAAGAACAAGAGGAATAGAAACTTAGGTTAATTCCAAGACAAAGAAGTGGCCTTGGATGGGAAAGCCTCCCTATTGGAGAAAAATATTAAGGGAATGACTTACAGGCTCAGTGGAACTAAGCAAGACAATAAAATAGTACGAGTCTTAATTGTTGGGTAAGTTGGATCAATATCATAAAAGTGTAAAGATATTTGAAAGGATGGTGGGGGAAATGTTATCTGATATCCAAGTGTGAGTGGAGACATTAAAGAAGGAATTAAAAGCCATGCAACAAAGAGTTAGGTCAAAGACCTCTTGTTTAAGGTGGCAAATGAGGTGAAAACATTCAAGGCATAAAAGTTTAAAGGCAAGTAAGATGCCAAAGAAGTACAAAACTTCTTGTCGCAAATGGAGAGAATTTTGAAGGGGTGAATGTTGTGGATAAACCAAGTAAGGTATGCATTGTGTCCTTTTATCTAATTGATGATATTATATTACGGTGGTGTAGAAGTACTTAGAGATACAAAAGAGTCAATGACATATTAACACTTTTGAGGAGTTCGAAATGAGTTGAAAAGGTAGTTCTATCCCAATAATATGACCTTTAAAGCATTTAAGAAGTTGAGAGAGTTAGGACATATGTCATTCCTTTATGAATATATCCAAGAGTTCACAACTATCCTTTTACACATTCCTAGTACAATTGTAGAATACTTGATTTTCTTCTTTGTAAATGGGCTCCAAAATTAAGCTTAGTTGGAGATCTAACAATAATGGGTGAAGGATGTAGATGAAGCCATTATGATTGAAGTCTTTGACAGAGTACTAAAATTATGATCCTTCCTAACTAAAGCCATGAGTATAATTAGGTAAAGAAGAGGAGAGAGATAAGCCAAAAAAAGGAGGTAGACAACCTTTCAACCTTAAAGGAGGATATGGAGAGCCTTAAATTGTATAGCTTACAAGGAAAGGAAAAGAAGTTATTAATCTTGAAAAGAATTTCATGAGTTTTTAATCTCAGAGAAAATTTTATAAGAAAGCTTAGAGACAATTTACAATCAAGAATTATACTCACAAGTCTAGAGTTAAAATTCAAACTTAATAGTATTCTTCACACTATCCAAGCTCTCTAATTGTCAACTTAAGAAGATATTTGAGTAAGATGAATGATAACTTTATTTTTATAGAGTTATTTTACCTATTTTTTAGGTAATAAATAATACAATGCTTATGAGAAAATATTTGAACTCCTCTTATTTATTTGAATTTGTCTTATTTTTGTAGCACAAGGAGGTAAGGAAAAAAGGGATGAACAGGAAGAACCTGATGCTTATTGTGTGGCAAAATTGTAATATCAAGATTAAAAGAGTCAAGATGGGCTTGGGCTTTGGATGATTGTTATTAGATTTTCTATTGTTGTTGGGTTTTCTAAATAAATAGAAAACCCAGTCATGTTAGGAATTCAAGTCTCAATTAATTTAGGAGTTCAAAACCCAATTGTTTTAGGTCTCTAAAACCTAATTCTACTAAGATAGAAGATAAGTCTAAACCTAAACCCTATTTAAGAGAAGAGAAGAGGCAAAAGAAGAGGGGAGGAGGAAATTGAGCACAACTCAAGAAAGAAGCCAAGAATTCAAGGTTTTCTTGAAGAGAAGACAAAAAGGGTGACAGACTTCTTGTTCTTGGATTCAAGATGCCTTCTTTATTTCTTATTACCATTCTTCCTCATTATTTCTTTATGTTTTAGTTTATTTTTGTTAGAGCTACGATGTAACCTAATTATGATGGTATGAATCTTATGATTATTATGTTTTGCAAGATATTTTATTTATGTGAAGTTACATATTACGGAGTTTAATGCTTTTAGGTGATTAGCTACCACTTAGATGACTTGATTTGCATGTTAAAGACCGACATGAAATAGCATGCAGTTGCTTCTTGTAATATGTAACCATAAATTAAATATGGATAGACATATACCACATTGTTTGTGTGGCTTTTGGTGTAAACTGGGAATATTCATAGATCCTAATGCATTTGGTTTGTTTCAATTCACATATAGAGATATAGTGAATTAATGAACTAAGTAGGTTTGCTATACCTAGACATAGGATAGTAAATAAATTAGGAAATTCCGTCATCACATAGATATTATCTCTCTTGCAAGCATAAATAATCAATATTAGTACTTAGTAATTATGGTGAAGTCATATGCTCTAACATATTTCTTTTATTAAGTTTTCTTAGACTTAGTTAGTTAATCTATCATCCATCAATTTGGTTTGCTAGATAAATTTTAGGAGTTATTCACCGTTAGTAATTAGTTGGTCTAGTAATCACCAATCTCTGTGGGACAATATCTTTCTTATCATTAATAAACTAAAACATAAAGAAATAATGAGGAAGAATGGTAATAAGAAATAAAGAAGGCATCTTGAATCCAAGAACAAGAAGTCTGTCACCCTTTTTGTCTTCTCTTCAAGAAAACCTTGAATTCTTGGCTTCTTTCTTGAGTTGTGCTCAATTTCCTCCTCCTTTCTTTTTTTGCCTTTCTTTTCTCTTAAATAGGGTTTAGGTTTAGACCTATCTCCTATCCTAGTAGAATTGGGTTTTAGAGACCTAAAACAATTGGGTTTTGAACTTCTAAATTAATTGAGACTTGAATTCCTAACATGACTGGGTTTTCTATTTATTTAGAAAACCTAACAACAATAGAAAATCTAATAACAATCATCCAAAGCCCAAGCCCATCTTGACTCTCTTAATCTTGATATTACAATTTTGCCACATAATAAGCATCAGGTTCTTCATGTTCATCCTTTTTCTCCTTACCTCCTTATGCTACAAAAACAAGACAAATTCAAATAAATAAGAGGAGTTCAAATATTTTCTCATAAGCATTGTATTATTTATTACTTAAAAAATAGGTAAAATAACTCTATAAAAATAGAGTTATCAATGAATATAGAGGAAGATGCATCCATGAAGCTACTCATTGGATTTGTATTTAAGCATATTAATGAAAAGATAATTCTTAATTATTTGAATAAGAAAGCTAATAGGAGACCACTTCCTACATATGAAGTATATAAACCCTATTGGTACCATTATTGCCTTTCAATTATTTCCTATATTTTTGAATTTCAAACTTTGTAAGTTTTTGGTCTTGAAGAAAAATTTCTGAATTCTTAATCTTGAAGAAAAAGCTTAGAAACAATCTACAACCAAGAATCGTACTAACAAGTGTAGAGTTAAAATTTAGATTTAAAACTATTTTTCACACTGTCTAAATTATCTAATAGTTAACTTAAAAGAAGAAAATTGAGTAGGATAAATATAGATGATGATACATCTATAGAGTTGCTTCTTGGATATGTATTTGAGCCTATTGATAAAGAGATAATTCTCAATTATCTTAATAAGAAGGCTAATAAGAGACTACTCCCTTTAGATGAAATATATAACCTTTGTTGGTGCCATTATTGCTTTCAACCATTTTCCATAATTTTAATTTTTAAATTTTGTAAGTTCTTGATGTTGAAGAAACTTTTGTGAGTTTTTGATTTTTAAGAAACTTTTGTGAGTTTTCGATCTTTAAGAAACTTTATAAGAAAGCTTAGAGATAGTCTACAATCAAGACTCGTATTCAGAATTTTGAAGTTAAAATTTAAGCTTAAGAGTATTTTTCAAACTGTCTAAATTCTCTAATTATCAACTTGAAAGAAGAAAATTGAGTAAGATGAATATGGGGGTGGTACATCTATGAAGTTGCTCTCTAGATTTGTATTTGATCTTACTAATACAAAGATAATTATCTATTATCTTAATAAGAAGACTACTAGGAGACCATTTCCTATAAATGAAGTATATGAATCTTGTTAGCACCATTGTCAACTTTCAACCGTTTTCCATAATTTTGAATTTCGAATTTTGGAAGTTCTTAGTCTTAAAGTAAAGTTCATGAGTTCTTGATTTTGAAAAATATTTTGTGAGAAAGTTGAAAACTCAATTAAGAATCAAACTCATAAGTTTGGAGTTAAAATTCAAGCTTAAAAGTATTTTTCACATTGTCTAGGTTCTCTAATTGTTAACTTGAAAGAAAAAAAAATAATCAAGATGAATATAAAGGGTGATACATCTATGTAACTACTCCCTAAATCTATATCTAAGCCTACTGATGAAGACATAATTTTCTACTATCTTAATAAGAAGACTAATAGGAGACTACTCCCTATAAATGAAGCATATAAATCCTTTATGTGCCATTACTGCCTTTCAACTATTTCTTATAATTTTGAAAATCAAACTTCATAAGTTCTTGATTTTAAAGAAAATTTCATAAGTTCTTGATCTTAAAGAAAATTTTGTGAGAAAGCTTGGAGATGATTTATAAATCAAGAATTATACTCATAAATCTAAAGTTAAAATTCAAGCTCAAGTATTTTCCACATTGTCTAAGTTCTCTAATAACTAACTTGAAAGAAGAAAATTGAGAAAAATAAATACATATGGTGGTATATTATAGAGTTGCTACCCAGGTCTACATTTGAGTCTGTTGATGAAGAGATAATTTTCAATTGTCTTAATAAGAAAACTAATAAGAAATCATTCTTTTTAAATGAAGTGATTGATTTTTGACCTTTTTGCTGAGCATGAAATTTTGATAAAAATGTTTGAAGAAATAGGAAAACAATGTCTTAACTTTTTTACTTTTTTTTTTCACTAAGCCTCTTTCCCCACTAATGGAATTTGAATTTGATTCCAAAGACACATATTAAGGCTATGAGTTTGTCTTTGTTGAAATGAGTTTTTTTATTAGTGTTTAGAATGGGAGGTAAAACAAAGACCTTTTTTTTATTCTAATTCTTCTTTATTTTCCTTAGACAAGTCTTCATTGTCCAATGACCTTTCTTCCTCAGAAGATGACTTCTTCAATTTCTTTTTAAAAGAAAGAAATTAATCATAAGATTTTACCTAGAAAAGGGAGGAAAGCCAAAGTCATGGAAATTTAGGTTTCTTCAAAGAGAAGTTAGGCTAATAATATGAGAAGGCACAAGATTTTATCTATAACAAGGATGTCAAAAAGCTTGTGCTTAATTTCTCTCTTTGTATTAATAAACATACCTAATTTAAATTATCCCAAAGATGAACAAATTCTTCTTTAGATGGTTTTATACAACTTAAAAGGGGTCAAATGACTAATGCACCATTCATGAGCTTAAAAAGGTTAACAATCAGCCTTGGGTAAAAATTAAATTGTGAAGGCTATTTAACCAATTGTGGCCTAAGCCATTAATGAGAAACCAAGGATTTGGGTTAGAGCACTTAAAACACACCAAAGGCAGGCCAACATAAGCTATTTAGCCTATGAAGATCATGACAGTTAGGCATCATTTACAAACCATCCAATTTCTAGACAAGTTGTATTGGTGGAGAAGCAGGGTTTAATATGGAGACACTAGTTATAGCTTAGCAAAACGCTTAATTAGGCTTGTGGGCTACTCCAATAAGCTTTTCTAACAATATTGTAAAGTAAGAAAGATTGACCCAAAATTTAGATCATAATTGGTCAATCCTATTAGTGGACTAGGCCAAGTAGTTTTAAGTTTAAGATTGTATTCAGATGGAACCACAATGGTGCTAAGGGTTAAACAATGCAAATTAAGCTGAAATAAAACCACTGAATTAAACATTGATGATAGGTGTTATGATGTCTACTATTGATGAGCAACAATGTGCCTTGAATAAAGGTTTGAGCACCAATGACAATCCTAAAATTGGTGTCGTTTGAACCCATAATACATGCAAGATGCAAAGTCAACTTATATTAGTGTCTACCAATTTAACTATGAATCAAGTGATGGCCATAGAGTTATCGGTAATGAAATAGTGTGAAAGTTCTGTCAAAATTATCCAAAACCATGCTCTTGTCATAAGATCATGAGAAGAAATTCTACCTAATGGTGAAAGATATGGATATTATTGAATGGAAAATATATAGTTTCTAAGAAGTCTTTACACCTTCATTTATCCTTCCTCTTTAAATCCTTTGGTATTTTTTTTTTTTGAAAAATGAATTTAAAAGATCCAAACTCATTCCATGTTAATCCAAAATCCATTCAACACTAACCATATTTGCCAACCATGCCCCATGTTCTAGGTACAACATCTTTTGCTTGCAATAGTTGTTGTTGGAGCACTAATCTTATGCTAAGATAGTCAAAATTAGGATGAATGTTGGCTAAGATTGTGAACAGGTTGGAAGACTTTGATCATCATTTTGCAAATAAATAAGAAGATTTTGACTACTATTTTATGAATGGATTAAGAGACTTTGGCCATTAGTTCAAAGACTTTGGTTGTTATTTCTCCTTTATCCAAGAAAGCCTTGACTTGGATAGCAAAGGAGAGGTTGTTACTAGATCGGCCATAAGCTAGCCCAATCAAAGACTAATGGGCAAAGAAGTAGAGCTATACCCCTTACCTAACCACAAAATAAATTTACAACCAAACATAATATGCCATGCCATGGAAGAGAAGATAGACAAGCATGTTGCATTACACATCCTAGCCTTCTCTTGATTAGAAGCTTAGTTGTTGATTGGTGACTAGAAACCAAATGGCTTTCTATAGATTGATGTTCTTAGCAACAATTGAAATTAGATCTGGCACAAGAAGTAGTACTAAACAATCTGCAATAAAGGAGTTATATAGTTGGTTACAACTTTAGGGAGCTAAATGGACTCTTATGCATATCCAAAAGCTAGACATAGAAGGTAGCTACTTGATTTGTTTGATGGGCTAATTATTGAAAGATAATCATATTATTGTATGAAAAATATCTAATTTCTAGAAAGTGTTCACATCTCTCTCTATCCTTCCTCTTTGAATCCTTTGGTTTCTTTAGGAAGAATAGTTCCAACAAATCCAAACTCTACTTATGATAATCCAACATCTATCTAGCATTAACTATATTTGCCTACTATGCCTTAGATCTAGGTTGTAATATCCTTTACTTGCGACATGGTAGTATAGCACTAACTATATTTGCCTACTATGCCTTAGATCTAGGTTGTAACATCCTTTACTTGTAACATGGTAGTAAACCAATATATATCATTGAAAGAAAATTAACGTGAACTTCTCTATGAACAATCTAAAAATGGACTTTATGAGGACTTGGAATATTGATGATGCATTAGTTAGCCTAAATGACATAACAAGAAACTTATAATGGCCTTGGTGAGATCAAAAAGCAATCTTTGAAATATTTATCTACTTTACTCACATCTAGTGTTATCCTTACATCAAATCAAGCATGCAAAATCAAGTAGCCTTACAAAGCTCATTCAACAACTCATTAGTCATATGGATGGGATATTTATCCTTCTAGCTCATTTAGTGTTTTGTAAACCACACAAAATCTCTAGGATCCTTTATGCCTTTTAACCAACAATACTAGTGAGACAAATGGGGTGGTGTTATTCTAGATTTCCTTAATAGCTTGCATCTCATCAATTATCTTCTCTATCTTAGTCCTTTAGACATAGTGATAGCAATAGAGATTCATCTTAATTAGCTCACTCTCAATGCAAATGAGAATATCTTAATCAAATTCATGTGGCGAAGTTAGGTGGAAGTCTTAAGTACATTTGTAGAAGTCCCTTACTACCTTTCTTAAATTGATGGGCATTACAACCTTGGGACACAAGTTGATGGCTTATAATTGTTTGCTCATGCAATGGGGATATGCTCTGCTACCTAACTACAAAAGCCAAGGTGATTAATGGTTGATACGGTTGATTTTGTATGACCAGTGTCCTATCAAGTTGACTGGTTTTCGTCCTACATAGATGGTCAATGTGTCTCTCAATGTTTAAGGTGATGGAGTTGACAATCTTTACTTTCCAATATCATGTTGCAACCTCTTATACGTAACAATCTCATATTTGTATTGAACTCATGGCCTTATGTCCATGAAAACCTCTTACAATGCTAATTACCATTTAGAGTATCTCCACTAGCCACCCTAATTGAAAAAGAAACTACCTTTTCTATTAGACAATTTAATATGGTTGTCTTAGAGTCTACAAAGTTATGCATGACATTGGTGTTAAAAGGATGTTAACCAAAACCTTCTTGCTAAATGCCTCAAGTTTGAAGGTATGGGAAAGAAAGCCTTGAGATTGTGGGTATGGAAATATAGTCCTTTTTTTTTTCCTTTCTTCCCTTGTATGATCCACATATTTTAGCAAGCCCAATGCTTTCAATCATAAAAGCAACCACTTTTGCATATATTCAAACCATCTTGTTTGTTCCTCCATTTTCCTCTCCAAATCTTCAATGTGAGGTTTTCAAACAGCCATGCATATTTATAGTTTCTTTTTGTAGGATTTTGCCCTCCTTGTCACTAATTTAGTGGCTCTAATACCACTTATAATGGTCTACTCGCAAATGGACATGTTAGACATAAATTTGTAGAAATTTTGGCAACAAATGTTAATTCGTGGACATTTCTAAGATGCAAACAACCAAATAACACTACAATCAAATAACAATCTTGTGGTTACGGTTACACTTGAGTTCACAAAGCCTCACTAAGGCATGGCCATCCCTAATAACCGAGAAGACAATTATGTGTTTTTGCTACTGTCCTTAGTTACTCTTTATGTCTCCCTTTCCACAAAATACAACGTCTCATTAAGTCCAGGCCAGTGAAGCGTTCCATTAGTCCCACTAGGCCCCATTCTTCGGGCCGTAAACACACAGCAGAAGCTCAGAGTTCTGTTCCTTTGTTGGGCACTTGCCTTTTCACGAATTCAATCTTTTATCTCGCAAAACTTCTTGGTGTCGTCTCTCAGAATCTAGAAATACGCAATAGCTAACACACTGCTTCTACCATTTTAAGTAAGTCAAGGATATGCAGGCGTCGGAGGCATAATCATAGAGTGCCATGGAAATTTTTTTCCTGCGTTGCTTGCTTTAGCAGCTGCAATTTGCCTTTTGCGTCTGTCTCAATTTTTTTTTTCCTTCTTTTCCATGGCTTTTGGTCCTTGCTTCAGAACGAGCATCCAAACCAGAAGCTAATACTGCAAACTCTATGACAAGCTATCGCTTGTAGTTTGCAGCCTTCAACTTCCAAATCAAGTTCTGCTATAAACGAGTTCTACTATGATCATCTCAAAAAATGTGAACTTTAGTTGATTTACTATGTATTTAGTAACAAAATGAGATATCAACTTTATACTGCATTGATCCTATTATTACAATTCAGTTCGAGATTACAAAAAATTTATAAAAGAGACTACTTGATTTTAGACAAAAAATAAAATTCATTGATATATGAGCAGTAGAGAGTTGGAGACGTTAAGGACGGGGGAACTTGACAAAAGCCCAGGGACAGAGCCAAGCGGCCACATACGACTTGAAAGAAGGGGGAGAAAAGGCAAAAGGAAATGAAAAACCAAGCCTAGGGCTTTTCGGAACGTTGCATTTGTTTGAGTGATTAAACTGTGCCTTCTTAACCACTCTGCAACCCTCACAAACACCCGGAAAGAGAAAAAAGAGTACTTTATGATATGGCTACGGTAAAGAGCGAGTCTTTGGACTCCCTCGTGTGTTCACTGTCAACGGGATTTGGAAAAGTACCTCCGGCAGCTATTCCAGCCATGTTGGATTGCGTATTGGCTTCCACTAGCTTATCACCACCGTCCCTCCTTGCCTCTCTCCTCGGTGCTTTCCCTAGTCTCATTAAGGTACCGTTGGTTTCATCAAACATCTGTTTGCAAAACCTTTACTTCTTCATCTTGTTGACGAGAAAATGCAAAATAAATAAAAATAAAAGATGAGCATTTATATTTTTAAGGATGTTTGAGAACTGAGCACTGGTAAAATGTCCTGCAAAGTGGATAATAATAAAGAGAAGGCTCTGAAGCTTAAGGGGATGGTGTGTTTGCTTTGAATTAGATGGTGGATATGTTGACTCTGTTCTTATTTTTTCTTTTAACTATAGCTGGTTTTGAATCTTTTCATTGTGAGTAAATTTGGAATGATATTTGTCATATGAAGCAAAATTTAAAATTTCTTCTTCTTCTGCAATTTATCTAAAAAATTATTAGTTGTGATGTTTATTTCGTTTGGCTCTTTTGTATAGGATACTATCAAGGAGGATCAGAAGATGGGTTCTGATGGGTGTAACCATCTCTCATCGTTTGTGGTTGCACTTTGTCACCTTCTAAAGAAACTTGGTGAGTTGTAAAGTTCAATGCTAGAAATGAGTTTTCAATTTCAGTTTTAACTGTAAGGACATTACCTTGTACTTTCACATAATCCCTGCAAACCCTCCACACTGCTATTGTTGTTTAAATCAGATACTATTTTACATGGGATTGTTTGTCTCTGTCTGGTACCCAACGTTTAAGTAAGAAAGAGAGAGAGAGAAAAAAGAGACAATATTTTGATTTGTTTGTCTACTTGCTTCGTGTGCCAGTTCTTTTATCAGGTATAAGTGTCTTGTCAAGTAATCCTGAGCTTTAATAGCATTATGTACTTTTGAGATGTGTAAAATCGTGTTTAGTGGTTTTCAAATATTGAAGTAAAATGTATGGGCCTGTACATACTTTGCATTGGACGTGTGGTCTGAAAATCAAATGACACCTCCTTCCTCCTATACGTAAGAGGCAGATGGTTCAATCATATTAGTGCATGAGTTATGGTATGGAATTCCCAAGAAAAAGAAAATAAAAGCATGCACAGACATATATGCGTTTGAACTTGAGTAAATTTCTCTTGCAGGGGTGGCCAGTAATGTTGCTTTGCAATCATTTATGTCACGAAGTTTAATTCCTTTGTTGAAGATAGCCCATGCATCTGACCGTGAAATACTTAACCAGGTAGAAAGTTTAAAGAGGGTGCCATCATGTTCTTTACATTCTTTGATTTCCACCTGCATTGAGCTTTTCTTTTGATGGTATTATTTCTTGACTTGTGCGACATTGAATTTAGATTGCTGAATCATTTGTTGATGTTGTCATCACGACTAATTCATGGGCCATTGTGGAGGAAACCTTGGTGCAATTTTTTCTAAGATATGTTGGTCTTTCTACGGGTATGGTTCCAATTGGAGGGTCAGATGTCTTTGAGTGTGCAGTTTTCCAGGCTTTAAATGACCTGAAGAATGATGCAGCAGTGGTAAAAGAACACATGATGTCTACATCTGGAGCCTTTCCATTACCAATATCATGTCATATTCTAACCTTGTTGCTGGATGCTGCCCTCCGGAGCCTGCAAGCTACTCCAATCTCAGAGTTGAAGGCAGCACATGGGTTGGATGCAGAAAAGTTTGCTGCTAATTTGATTTGGAATCTTTGCAATGTCACTGAAACACTGCTTCTACAAAGTATGGAACATCGTTCCTGCGTGATTGGCTTTTTTCTCCCAATTATGTTCAAAGCGTTTGTTTCTTATCAGTCTTTTGAAATCTCAGTACATGGACAGACATGTATACTTTCCAGGTAAAGGCATTCAACTTTTTGCTATATGCGTCTTTTTCATCTTGTTTACCTGATTTCATGTGCATCCTATGTTGTGGCTTATTTGTCTTGTACTGAATGTATTTGATTGGCTCACAGGAAGTGTTTCCTGATGAAAATTTGGAAGTGCTGCAGAAAACTGTTTTCCCTTGGACCTTTAGAGAGAAGAGATGCCTATAATGTACTCTCTCTGTATTTATCTTTTTTCCCTTGTACAGAGGAGCATGAAGATGTTGACACAAGTGGAAGTGCACTAGTATTCGACATAAGAGCTGAAAAAGAATTTTGGGATGAAATTAGGAGAGGATTGGTACCTGAGCATTATCATTTTTACCATTTTTGCTAAACCACTCTGATTTGGCACGAAATATAGCAATTCTAAATTATGCTGATTTTATGTTCTTTGCTTTGGTGGGATTGGTCAGGTTGATAGGGAGGGGTTAGTGAGGAAGCAGTCTTTACAAATATTGAAGAATGCACTACACTTAAATGGAGGAATCCAATCCTCTTCCGGTGATTTAGAGGTGAAATTGCAGGAAGGGAAAGAAATCCGTCATGGTATGACAAAGAGAGAATTGTGGGCTGACAAGGAAGCCAAGTCAATGGGTGTGGGGAAAATCTGCAATCCAGCTGATCTATATTCAAACAGCCAGCAGCAGTGGGAGGCGTTCATACTTCTATATGAGATGCTTGAAGAGTATGGTACACACTTGGTTGAAGCAGCATGGAATCATCAGGTCTTGGATCTTGTTTATCTTTTGTTCTTTGAGTAACTGATGAACCTTTCCTGAATTTGCAATTGAAATAAGCCATTAGTGTACATCAAATGGCCATATGAGGATTATGTTGATTTTGAAGTGAGTCGATTTTTATTTTTTCATAATCTAGTTCCAGTGTTGGTTACACATAGGAAGGTTAAACGAAGAGAATGTAAATTAAAAAGATAAAAGAGAAATCTGTGGATCTCAGATGAGATGTCTCTGAAGGAGACAGATCAAGAATATGTCTAGAAGCTGGTGCCCCTTTCTGATTAAATTTTATTTTATTTCTGTAATTTGGAATTAGACTAGTTGTAAATAAAAAGTTCCTTACATGACTCGTACCAAACCTGCTACATGGTTGGCTGTTGGAATGAATGTTTTTGGGGCTATATCTTACTTTGTTATTGTAGTGTAAGTACCTCTCTGAAGGCTTCATGTTGTGCATTGCAATTTTTGATGCCTCAAACCTTCAGCATATCTTCTAGTAAAATTTGATTCCATGCAGGTATCATTGTTGCTTCAATCCTCTATTTCACACATTGATTTGGCAAGCTCTGTCAATGGAGGAATTTATCAAAGCCAGATCAGAGCTTTTGGCGAGGTCTTTAACTGGCTACCTATTCTTTGGGAGCGGGGCTTTTGTCACGATAATCCTCTTGGTACTGACGACTTCTTATCATAACCATGTACTATTGGATTCACTTCTTTCATTTTAGTTTAGTTTGTAAACCATGTTTTATGCTTTTTCATAGAATTTTCCTGATAGAGTTCAATTTTGCTCCTATTTTTTTCTTTGTGATGCAGTTAGGTGTTTGATTATGCAATCATTTCTTGCAATTGAGTGGGAAAAATACGGAAACTCTGCAAAATCTGTGCCTGAACCTTTTGTTCTTGGTCCATTCATACAAGCACTGAACGACCCAGTGCACCACAAAGATTTTGGTTTGTTCTGAACTTGATTGGTCCTCTATACTTAAGTCTTTGAGCATGTTGGTACTTTTTTGTTCTATCATGGGCTGATTACTTTTGATGCTTTAAGAAAGGCTTTTTTTTTTTTTTTTTTTTCATATACACCATACTGCTGGGAGCAAGGCATAGCACTGGCTATTGGCAGTGTGGCTAGTGTTCTAACATTTCTATTGATGAATACAACTATTAACATGCTAATAGCCGTGGTCCCTTCATGTTCCATCTTTTCTATGGAAACTCATTGGGTACTCCAGCATAGGCTGGTGCATTGAAGTGTGGACTTGCTCATCATACAAAGGTGGTTTTGAATTCAAGACTTCATCTTCATGTCCTTTATTAAAGATGGAAATGTGCAATTAATATTAACTTTAGCTATGGGAGTGGTTAGGACTATCAGCTGTTTACCAAATTCTTATAGAAGTTTGCTCAATACCGATAGAAGTTTATCAAATCCTTATAGAAGTTCTACCCTCCCCTTTATAAGTCTTTTTTAATCTTTTGTTTTCTCCCTCTTTTAATTCATTATGTTTGAAGTAAAATTTATTAATCAAATCTTTTACTCCATCATAGTCCGGTAGATCTTTTGAAGCATTTAGTCAACTAAGAGTTTAATTGGTGTCCTCTCTCCTCTTTATAAAATAATAAGGTGAGGTAGTAATGTTGAATGTTTATATCATGTCTAATTATTACGTTTTCTTGATCTATTGCCTAGATAAATGTCTTGCATCAACAACACCCCCCCCCCCCCCCCCCCCCCCCCCCCCCCCCCCCCCGTGGGCCGCGCACCTCCTTTTTTCAGTGTAATCATTTTTTTGATGCGTCTGGTTAAAAACCATCTCATGCATTTTGTTTTTTTTCAATCTTAGATCCCCAAATACTGCTACTTCTTTTCTCTCTGATTTCATTGTTTTTAAATTGTCACATTTTTGTTTGTCTACTGACTTTTCCATCAACCTCTTTCAATTCTCTTCATTTTAACCTTTTGTTCTCTTAACTTTACGAAGAGTGGCTAGGTATCTAATAAGCAATGCAGACTCCAGTAATGTTTTCAATGTCATCCCATCTTTAATATTGTTTTCCAAATGAGATGATTAGTTCACCTTGGATTTCTTTTCACCCTGAATATGAATAATTTTTCTTTTTAAATAACACTTATGATAAGTAATGTCTTCATCCACTTCGTCTTCAGTTCTTTTGAAATCTTATGTATCAATTGAGTAATTTTCTGTCATTGGTCAATGATGCTACCAAGGCTTAAGTACTGTAATTAAGAAAGAGTTTGAAACATAGTTTTATTTATTTTGTTTCATCTACTTCCATAATCTCGTGACCCATTTGGTCCAACTACATCCCCTCTAATTATATGTGTCTTTATATGATGTCACAATGCAATTGTCTAGTTGTTGCAATGAATATAGCATTTGTTGTTGGCTCTTTCTATGTGAGGCCAGATTAGATTCAAAGTATTCTCACGTAATGTGTCATAGTTTTAGTAGATTGCCTAGGACATGGTGTCTTGACATTTTGAGTATGTGTTCTTCTTATTCGTGGTGGATAATCTCTCTCTATCTTATGTCTTCATTTCACTTCCTTTCTGTAAGGTGTCTACTGCACATCTTCTCTTCTCTGATGTATTAACCATCTTATCACTCTTTTCTTTCTCTTCACCTTTCAGGTGTAAAAGGAGTGTACTTATCGAGGATAATCAAAAGTGCGGCCAGATTTTTAAACCAATACACAAGATGCTTGAATGATAGGTATTCTATCATGTGGTTGATAATATATGATGTGGTAGAGAACTACTGATGGAGTAAATCATGCTGTAAAAAAGAGTTCTTTCTGGAAATCTGCATATAAACACTTAAAAGGCTGATAAGGGATGAAACCCTGTTATTGGAAAATCTTTGTAGTCAAGTGAAGTTTGCTTTATCATATTTTCATTTGTGGTTGGCAAAGACTATAGTTCTCCTTAAGTTTAAAGCTTCTAGTCTAGCGAAGTTTGCTTCTCATGTTTTCTTTTGTTCCCAGTAGAGACTATTAATCTCACTTAAGTTTAAAGCTATAAGTCATTCTAGAAAGAATTTAACTACTGTTGTAAGTCCCTAGATTTGAAGTTGATAGTCCATAGAAAACAAAAGGCCACGTTAAATATTAATTTCCCAAAACATGACATGGCTGTCATTAATATGATGCTTTTGTCATTAGGCCCCAAACAGGAGCATAAGAGTATGTTTGGATAGATTTGTGAAAGGTTTTCCATCTATTATTTTGAAAGCATATTCATTATTTGAAAGCTAAAAAGTGTTTAGAGTGAGTCCACGAGAAACTTGGTCAAGTATTTACATTTGAAAGTTGCTTCTACTTTTTATCTTTTAATTCTTTAAGTTTGTTCCCATAGTTAGGATTGGTTCTTCTATTTAAATTTATATGGTTTCAGCAATTTTGTTGATAAAGCCTGTGAATAATTACAATAATGCATTTCCAAAAATTGGGCTTAAGGTAACTGGGGATGTAGTCTTGGGAGGACGGGTGCTTGGTTGGGGGACGACCATTAGCTACCTTGTTGTCAATGGGGAGTTGGGAGGGGTGACTTACCTCCTTGAAGGGCCAGCCTCCACGACATCCATTTTTTTTATTTAATCGAAATGGGGTATTTTTTTATTAGGCCTTTAACTTGTTTTGACTGTTTTGGAAATTGAGCATGTATTTCAAAGTATTTTTATATGAAAGCAAGTTTAGTTTTGTGTTTCAAAATGTATTTTATGCAGAGACCACAGTCGAAACTTATTTGGATAAATTATGTTTGAAAATGTTTTTTTGTTTAATAAGTTAAAACAGTTTTTGATCATCGCAAGCAAATGGATTCATGGAGCTCAAACATCCCGCAACAGGAAAAAGACAAAGAAGGAACTAGCACGAAATCTGCTAAGCGGAAGTTATTGATATATTTTTTCCTCGTGTGTGCAGGAAACAAATTGCATTTTTGTGCAATTTAGCATCAGTTGCCAAATGGCAATCTTTCTGCAGAGCTGGATTGATGGGTCTTGCTGAATGCATTGCCTCAGCTGCTTGTGGTAGTAAAAAGGAAGCAAGGTGGCAAGAAGATGCATTTGCTGACATGGATGGAGCAGAAATTTCTTCAGAAAGTTTTCCTTGTCATGATAAGACAACTTTACTGGATGTTTTGAGATTTGTTATTGAGAGCAGCAAACAACATTTCAATCCTAATTATCGTGTTCGAGGTCTCTGAACATTGATCTGTTAGATTATGATATTTTGTCTTTTATAGTTTATTATACTTTCCGTACTCATTAAATAACTTTTCTGTGGTTACCAGTTTCTGGCAAAATCCTCGAGGCTGCTGCTTCAGTGGTGTGTACATTTGAAGTATCACTGGATACAACTTTGCACTTTATTTCAGCACTGCCTCGTGAATTTACTGATAATGGTGGTAGGTGAAACTACTGTGGCATATTATATGTGCTTCTGATGTTTACTTTGTGTTTGAATAACTTCGAAATGTATTGGATGGGCTCACCAAGCTGCATTACATCGCCGCAAGTTATACATTTTAATGGCACTGACTTGTGATTCCTTACACAGTTGCCTCCATTTTTTCTCAATTCTGATTGTTGCCATTAATCAAACAAGTTAACTGGTATTCAAATTATTCAGTGAGGAGAACACTAGGTTCTTCTACCTTCGTGGCAGATACATGTTTCACTGGAGTAGAAATACCTTGGAATTAGGTGTGTTTTTTAGTTTCCAACTAAATTTTTGATTTTTCTATTCCCGATTTGGTTTAATTTAAGATATATATTAAATAATCGTTTAGTACTAGTTTAATATGTTGAAGTAATTGGTAACTTTAACATGTATTAGGTTAGAGGTCATAAGTTTGAACTGTGATTCTAGATTACATGTCTCCTTTAAGATAGATATTTCATGTATTAGGCTTCACTTGTTACACATGAGAGAAACAGTCAAAATATTAAGTAGAGTAATTGGTTATTTTACAAGAACCATCGTTGACCTCTTTCATAAGTTTGTTCCTTGTGAATTGTTGGGTAAATTAATATGTATGGAAGTTGTATGTACTCCTGTTGGTCGTCTTTTTGTCAGCCTAAGTTCTAAATTTCCTTGGATCTTGGCTGGAACCCTCTTGGAAATGGTATACTGGTGCAGTTTCAAGTGTACTTTAAGGACATGCTTAAATTGATACATTTTTTGTGGTTTGAAATTGGAAATGTGTTTTTTTATTTACATGTCTCTCTATATTTAAGGGTACTTTAACTTTTGGTGGTTTACTTATCAAATTAAACATCTTTAACCCTCATGGTGTAACTTTCTATTCTAGGTTCCTTGAGAGCGCAGGTGCAAGAATGGCTCTCAGGGTGTGGTAAGGAGAACTGTAGTGCAAATTGCTGCAATACTGAGATGACACTTTTGAAGAGTCTTCATGATTTCCCCAAAAGGTTTACAAGTTATAATCATCTTAGTGATGCTGCTCTTACTTACAATGATGAAGACTTGGATGCATGGAAATGTGAAGCAAAAAGATGGGCAAGAGTGCTCTTCCTTGCAGTCAAGAAGGATCATCATTTATTACCTTTGTTGACGGTTTGCATTTTGCATTCTTTCTACTTTGCACTAACTATGGATGCCACATTTTTTTCTTCTTTTGCTTTTGCTAGTTTAACATGATTTGGTTTGATAAACAATATTTGATCGTCCTATCATACATATCTAAGTAAATTTTTTTCGCCCTTTTTGGTCTGGGGGTGATGTGTGGATAATAATGATACTAGTTACTGCTTTTGCTGTGTTGAGGAGGCACCTACTTTCTAGGTGAGGTGATAATAGAATAGAGTCTGGGATGCATATGGGCAGTGAACAGTAACAAATATAAAAGATCTAGATATCTCCATCCTGCTTGGCTCATAGAAATGCTAAGCAAATGAAAGAGCCTGCATGTGGTTGTATATGGACATTATGATGAGGCTTTGGGTTAAGCAAACTTTTTTCCTGCGCTTTTAAATTATGTGTTTATTCTGTCCTCATTATTCTAAGAGCAATAATGTTGCCTTTCAACTTTCTAGGTGATAGTAACAGTTCAGGCTCTCTTAAGAATCGTCAATTTCTTTTTAGTTCTCAATAAGATTATGTTAGATAATAACTTCCATTACAAAAGTCGTAGGATATTTATTGAAGGCTCTTGCACTTTTTTTTGGAGAGTATGCCCCTGTATCTTTGTGCGATTCCTACTATCTGGCGAATAATTTGTGTCATACAAGCTAGATAATTTAGGCCATTACCATTTTGTTTTTTAGATAATTAATTTAGTTAGATCATCAGAATCAGGTAGTGGTGGTTTTTCCTCAGTCATCACATTAAATGAGATAAACAACAAAATTCAACCCACCAATAGTGAATAAACCCGTTCTTATTTAACCAGAACCACAAGACAATTCGACAAACCAACCAAAATCAACCCATCTTATAAGGTCAATAGTCCCACAATCATAAACAAATTCAAAAAATCCAAGAAACCTACAAACCAGTGGCATACCTACCATCTTATGTGCTACTCAGTCCCAACCGAAAGGTATGCACTTGGAAAAAGCACCTAAATTAGCTCCAGACTTACAGATTTAAAAGAATTTTAGAATCCCAAAAAATTGAAAAGTAGAAAACTCACATTGGATGGCTGAAAAGCATTTCTGAAAGATTACCCTAATGATCAGAAGGCTTTGATGGCTCAAAAGAATGTGGTTACCAGCGTTTAAGTACTGGTATCAGCATGTGGATGTTGGGATCATCATGTCTTGGTCAGCTGAAAATGACCCACTGATCGTGTCATTCCTTACTGATTGGATCAGATATTCTGATACCAAATAGGATTGTCAAGTCCATGAGATTAGCTTTGGTAAACTGCAAAGTAAGATTGAGTGTTTCGAAAAAGTTTAAAACTAAATATTGTAATTCTTTCACAATATTATATATTTTATGATGTTAGGTGTAACGTGATTACAGGAGTTTCCTTGAGCAATAAGAATAACAAGCTATAAGAGTGTAACGACCTTAGCAAATTTCAATTCCATTTTCCCCTGCATTTTCTGTAGTTCTTTGTTATCAAAATGCCATTGCTAGTTGACTGCATGAAGCAAAGCACCAATTTTCTCTGTGGTCATGGAAATGCATATTGTGATTTGCACCTCTTGTTTTGGTACAACTACCTGTCAGTGTTTAGATCCCCACCCACTTGTGGATCAATCTACTTTGTAGGGAATTCTTCTTACTCATTATGAAAATATTTCTTATATTAGTGTCATTATCATCAAATAGAAGCTTTTAAGATGTTGTTTACCCATTTGTGCAGTTTATTCAGAATTATGGTGCTAATATTTGCAAACAAAACTATGAAATGGAGTGGATACCTACCAAATTTCTCATCCTCAGCTTGAGCTTGGTTATGGAACTTCAAATAATACGAGAAAGAACAACAGAGTCTTGTAACAAGCTTCGAAGCAGATCAGAATCCACCTTACTTGAGACAGTGGTTCCATTGAATTATGGGGAAGCGGTCATTTCATTTGAGAAGTTTGCCAAGAATTTTCTTCTTATATCGGTATTTTGAACTGATTGCACTGAACTTGTATATATTTCTGCACTATATTATGTGCTTAGCATTGAAGGTGCTGTTAATATGGAAATCTTTCACGCATGCAGGAGGAACTGATCTCATTCGCAGACATGTCCTGCTCCATATTTTCATCCAGCAATGTCACAGAGGAAAAGGCTCTGCCTAGTTCTGTAAGAGGAAAACTTGGAGGCCCAAGTCAACGCCGGTTGTCATCTTCCATCGCCACTGCTGTGCTCCAAGCAGTACGAATCTTTCTTCCCTTCATTTTTCTCTGGTTTATTACGAGATCTAGGATGGAAATGAAACTTTTGTATACACCCATAAACTTATGACCTCAGTTTTAGACGTGTTCATGGCTTTGTCTGTTATTTGTTTTTGTTAATTGTTGGGTCCATTGCTCCTTCTATTTATTCATGTTACTTCTATTGAGTTTCCCTTATAGGTGATTTACTTTTATTCATCATCTCCTACTGTATTCTATATATATGTGTGAACAGGAAACTGCTGTGAAGTCTGTTGCAGATATCTTATCATGGTGTACACAGTTCAAAAGTGACGTTTCACTGAAATTTGGTTTTAGCTTTTTGTGGAAGTTCTTCTTGAAGACGATTACATCTCCATCTTGTGATTCAGAGGTATGTCTAAAACATGTGCAGGTTTATGTCGTACAGATTGGTTAGTTTATTATGAGCTGCTTGAGTGATAATATGTGAGCTTCAAAGCAGACTCGTGCAGAAATCTGTCTTGCAGCATATGAAGCATTATCTTCTGTTCTCAGAGCACTAGTGTCTGCCTTTTCTCTTCAACTTTTGGAGTCAATCAGGGAACATGATGAAGTCCTGCCGCCAAAAGTAGAAGGCACTCCTCTTTTAGATTCCTTGGCTCTTTTGTTTCTCCAAAACATCAACAATCTCCTTTCTGTGGGAGGTTTGGTGAGGACCCGTCGTGCAGTTCTAATGAATGCAAAGGTCATGGATCTTTCTTATTTTAGAATATTTCTGTTCGTATTCCTTTTGGTGCTTTTAAAACAGCTCGTCAAAGAATCTGAAATTTGATTCTATCTTGTATAAAGGCATGTAATATGGCCATAATGCTCTAATTTGTGTTGCACTCTCAATTTTTGGTTCAATTTCTTTTATCATATTAATTATGTGATCAGATAGCAGCACCAATTATCAAAAGAAGAAAAATAATAAAATTAAAGAACAAAATCAAAGGTGATCAGGAAAGGCACCCTGTTCTATGTTTAACATTCTTTTGCATTTTTGTCATTTGCCTTAGTTTAACCAGTTTGCATGTATGATGGGATTTCTTCATCACTAGATATGATGGTGAGAGGTTGATGAAAAGATCCTAACTATTTGTTGATGTGACTTATTCAGTGGCTGTGCCTGGAATCTCTTTTGTCAATTCCAATCTATGCTCGTATGAGTGGTTTTCATCCGAAGGATAACAATGGATTTTTCTCGGATGCCACGCTGAGAATAGTTTTTACTGATCTTGTTGAGAGGTGAGAAATGGAACAAAATTACTTATGTAACTGTTAATAGTTTATCTCCTACTAAATATTTTTGCTCTTTTTTTTTGGGGGGGGGGGGGGGGGGGGAATTCAAATTCAGTATTTAGGCTTTCAAGCAATTTCAATTAAATCCATGGGTTTCTAATGTTGATAGTCATACCTCAACGTACAATAATTTTTCATGTGCTAACTAACTTTGTATCCATACAACAAATTTACCTTAACTGATTAATAAGAGAAACATAAAAATAACAAAACAAAACTAGACCAAAAAGTAGTGGCTGTGATGGGAGGCCTTCTCTTACATAGGGGGTGATGCTGGACCTCACCAAATGATAATTTTCTTGTAAAGCCGATATCCCACTACATTTGTTTTTGGTTAAGTTCAACATTTTTTATTTTTAAATGTTATTTTATTCTTAAATTTGTTGTGTGGAACATATAATTTATGTATGACATATCAAAAGTTACATGTTATCAAATTAGTGGCTGATTATGGTACATTGCCAATTTATTTGATAATTTTTGATAGAGGAACCTATTTGAAATTGTGGTGAAATCTAGGATCCAATTGTCAAATTATCTGAGGAAATAAATTAGAATTATGCCAAAACCTTGGGTTTACATTTTCTCTTTTCCTTCTGTCATTTTGATTGGGGGAGGGATCAGTTATTTGGGCAGTAATCATGTGCAATTGAAGTACTTAAAATTTTCCTCTTGATCACGAGTTTTACTCTTCCTTCCTTCCCGAGTTCAATTACTGCTATCGAAATTCTGTGTATTAGGTATTTTTGTTGGTCTACTTCTTCTGTAAGTGAGATTAACTATGCTTCTCTTACTTAAAATCTGTTGATCTAGTTTCTCTCCTTAGTGGATCTGTCTTCAGTTAATGTTTAAATTTGGCTTCTAGATGAAACTTGTAGCTACAACATGCACAGCAAGAAAGTGGATATTTTTATTTTTCTTTGTGTTTTACTCCTTGCCTCCAAATTGGCAGTCTTGAGAATGCTGGGGAAGCCTCTGTTTTATCCATGCTGAGATCAGTCAGATTGGCTTTGGGGCTTTTTGCTGAAGGAACGTCTCAGTCTGTTTCCTCATGCAATGGTGTGGATGTCCAGGTTCACTACGCAAGTTCCATTTTCCTGCTTGCCTCTATATGCATACTTATCTGTAATTGATGCCTTATGATGAATTCTTGTTTTATTTTATTTTATTTTATTTTATTTAATGCTTCTTGTGTCTGTGATGTTAGCTAGATATGTAAATTTCTAGTCGTACAACTGTTGACATCATTTTACCTCTGAGATTTGTTTGTCTTGTTCTTTTGCTGTTTAATTCATTGTTTCTGGATGGGTGTTGTTTCATTGTTTCTGTGATGGATGTGCAGTTACATAATGAGCTATATTTTGATTTGAAGTGATACAATGCTCACCACCCTGCCCACAACTCACCACCCTCGCCCACTTTTTTACTGCAATAAGTCTTATTCTGACTTACAAAGCCTGGTGCTTTTTCTTTGTACATATTCTTTTGATGATTAGTGGAAGATGTTACTGATAAGAGGAGGCATCTTATCTTGAGGTTTCATCCATTATTTGTTCAGTTACTTTCTGCTGTGTAAATTAGTCTGTAAAGTTATGCTTGTGATACTTGCTTCTCTTCGCTTGCAAAAGGTTTTGTTTCTAATCAGGTCAATGTCTGGAGATTTTTGAGGATAGTTCCAGTATTGCTTTGCATTTGTTATTTTATTTTCAGTTTTTTGTATGTTGCCATCTTAACTCCCTTGTGTCAAGAGACATCGTCCTTTGGCTTCTCTGTCTAGCAATATAATTGCTGGATTTCATCATTTCATCATTTCATCATTTCATCACTAATACAAAAAGAATATCCGTGAGTTTCTGGTGTCCATCTATGAATATTGTCATTGTAATCTTTGTTGAAGATCATTTTTTGTCAAATGAAAATGCTTGACATTATCATTAAGTGATTCTCCATTGTATGATCCAGATGATGTGGCATTTGGTTCGTTCCTCTTGGATATTGCATGTCAGCTGCAACAAGCGGAGGGTTGCACCTATTGCCGCACTTCTGTCTTCTGTTTTGCATCCCTCTGTTTTTGGTGATGAGGAAATGCATGTAGCTAATGATGAACCTGGGCCTCTGAAGTGGGTGTGTGATTTCACTTTCTCTCCTCCTGATGTTGTGTATGCTTGTCTGTGTTTATATGCTAATTATCTACAGAAATTCCACAAATGATATCTGCTAATTCATGCAGTTCATTGAAAACGTTATTGAGGAAGGCAAAAAGAGTCCTCGTACAATTCGTCTTGCAGCATTGCACTTGACAGGGCTTTGGCTCTCAAATCCCAGGACTATTAAGTACTATATGAAAGAGCTGAAACTGCTATCTCTCTATGGTTCTGGTTCGTTTTCATGCCTTCTTTGGTACATAATGTCCATGATTTTTGGTTCTTGGTGCGCTTCCTTATACTTCCATTAATTGGCTATTATATTTCCTTTTCAGTTGCTTTTGATGAGGATTTTGAAGCTGAATTAGCAGACAATTTTGAAGCAAGATCTGAAGTGTCACTATTGGCAAAAAGTGCTGACGCTGAGCTAACTGAAGTGAGCTATCTAATATATGAAGTTGATGTAGTTATCTTATACGATTTACCTTTTTTATTTTTTTATTTTTAAAAGGGTTGGAACCCTTGTCATTGACAATTATACGATTTACTGTATTTTGATTACTCAGTTGCCTTGGGACAAACGGGAGATATCCCAAAAAAATTTCATCCTTGGTTAAGAGAGACTTCTTGGCAAGAAAAAGTGTAAAATAAAAACTAAGAAGAGCCTTGCACTTTTCTCACTCTTTATGTATGGGCCGTGCTTAAGGCATGGAGCAAATAAAATTAAGTTTGGTTACAATTTTTGAGACTTCTATATTCCATCGAGAAGGGAAAAAAAAAAGAGGTATTTCTTTATCCAAGTTCAAAATAAGACATGATCAAGTAGTTATCCCTTCTTTGTTTTTGAGGGTGAGGGGAATGTAATTATGTCCTCCTTGGAACTCTGAGATTTAATCAATGCTGTTGCATTAAGTTGTAAATGCAAGTCTAGATCAAATGATTTCCTTTATGTCAAAAATCCTCTGAGCTGTCCAAATTTATTTACTGGTGTTGAACATGTTCATCACCTGTATTAATGTGAAACATAGCCCTGTTCCGTGTTCTGTTGCATTGTAAGGCAGGTGAGTCCATGACAGTTAGTCTGGAAATTCTGTCTAGGCATGCATCTAGTGGTGGTTCATTTGTGTGTGAATATTTCCTTCTCTATATGGCATCTCATTCAATTTTAATTTTGTCACACTGGTGATGAAAACAGAATTCCTTGCATTTGATCTGAGCTCCCTCTATCATTTGTGTTAATTTTTATATCGTGGCATTGATCAAAAGATAATTTACGAATGTTTCACTTCTCCTTGTGGATTAGTGTAAAAGAAAAATGAAAATTTAAGGGCTTTTGGTTTCCTGTATTAATTGTTGTTAGACTTTATCTGGTAAATACGTAGACTGCTTGCTTGATTGTTCATTGCTCATAGTGTGCACATGCTGTTTGAATACTTATTGGAAGTTCATTGAAACTCAGCTTTAATGTAATTATAAAAATGGTCATATTTGCTGTGTAACTTGGTACTTCTCTTATCAGGCATTTATCAACACGGAGTTGTATGGACGTGTTTCAGTTGCTGTTCTGTTTTACAAGCTAGCTGATTTGGCTGACTTGGTGGGATCAGAGAATGAAACTGAAGATTGCCATGCTGCTTTGGAGTCTGGAAAATTATTTCTGCAAGAACTTCTCAATTCTGCGGTAGCTTTTTGACCATGCTTTATTATCTGTTCTGTAATGGGCATCAAATATTGGAATTCTTTCCAGAAAGCTAAAATACTTTGAGAGAAAAAATAATATTACGAAATTAGTAGTATGTTCTATGATATTCTAACCTTCCCTTGGACAGAGGTAGGAATAAAATCTGTTGCAGGCTAACCAGAAATGGAAAGTTTAGGTTTTTACTCCTGTGAAGCTTGCTAGAGGCTAGAGTTCTGAAGCTTCATTAGAAGAGTTTCTGGCGTGAAAAGGTCCTAAAGGAGCTGAAAGCCATTAATATGTGATATCTGTGGGCATCATCACACTAGTGATTTGGATAGCCAAGTGGTTACCCATTGAAGTCAGGCTTGGCATTTTAAGGTTTAGGTTCAAGAATTAGATAAGTTTGGAGACAGTCTTGTGAGTGAAAGTTTACATTTTTATGAGTTATACTATGGGAACTTTGCTGTGATTTTTTGGAAGATTGATTTGTTGATTTGTTGAAGGATGGGATAGAAGTTTGTATTGAACCAATTCTAATCTTGGCAAAGCATATCTTAGATAGGATCTGATAGAGGGATTGCTATGGTATTTATTTATTTCAGCATGGATAATTTACATCGCTTGTCTTGCAAGCTCTTCATGGTTGTAAACTATTGGGCCTTTTTTAGAAGCTCCTTTTATTTTCTTATCCTCTTGGAATGTTCTTCTGTATGCTACAAATGTTGGGTTGTGCCTTTCTTTATGCCTCTCTTTGGTACACGTTCCTTTAAAAAAGAAAAAAAGAAAAAAAGAAAAAAGAAAACAAGGGGTTTCATTTGGTTCTTGGTTTTATTACTGTGTTTTACTTTCGCTAGTAGCATTCTGTTTGACCCAATTACTACTGTCACTCTAACCACACGGGTACAGTAAATTATGGACAGAAGATACGGTTTCCAAGGGTTGTTGTCACTTTTGGGGTGTTTTTTCTTACTTTACCAGTGCATCATTTTCCTTTTACAAAATAGAACATTGAATTTATTATGGCATCATAATGTTGATTCATTTATTAATGCAGGTTAATGACAAGGATCTTGCAAAGGAGTTGTATAAAAAGTACAGCGCGGTAAGCATCCTTTCCTTTTAGCTTGTTACAATAGGGAGTAGCAAAATTATTCCTAACTTGAGTGATAAAGTCATTTGAGTTGCTACGAGAAATATGGGGAAATTTTTAGCACATAGGCAAAGAACTAATTAAGGATCTGGAAATTTAGTTGAAATGTGCTTGTGATTAGAATTACACTAAGTTAGTGGAGAAGAGGCTTAATATGAAGAAGTTGTTGTTTGTTTTATAGTCGGAAGCTTTGCATGGTGGGTGATGTAATGTTTTAATCAGTTGCTTACGCCATTGTTGATAAGTTCTACTCATGTTTATATTTCTTTATCTTCTCCTCTTAACTCTGCATATTTTAAAATCATTTCTACTTCTAATTTGACAGATCCACAGGCGCAAAATAAGAGCTTGGCAGATGATATGTGTCTTATCTCAATTTGCTCGCCAAGACATAGTCGGTGATGTTACACAAAGCTTGCACATATCCCTCAGTGTGAGTAAATTTCTTCTTCATAAAAATTTCTAGTTCTTTTGATTAAGTAATTTGTGTTATTTTCATTTCCTTGAAGAAAATTTGGCCTTTCTTCTGGAAGAACTATTTTCAACTTTCTGCATAGTTTTTTGATTTTTAACGAGTTTCATTTCAGAGGAGCCCTTTTCCAGAGTTTGCATATCTGCTTTTGAGTTAGTATCTTGCGGTCACATGCATATGTCGTTAAGTCCACAGTTGTCTAGTTTCTTATTTAGTTGTATTCGTAAATTTCTCACAGGCCCTGTGAGTTGTGAACCTAAAATCTTACCCTCCACCTCTTTTCTATAATAGGGGGAAGTAGTGCCATTTAGGTCAAAGTTTATTGGCCATGTTTGTGTCAATTTTCTGGTCCCTCCGAATCCAATTATATTGCATTGAGCAAGAAACCCTGTTGATGTATGCTAAACATAATCTTAGTTACTGTCCAACCTTTGGTGTGCATTAGAATGCTCATGCACTATTGAGTCTATTGAATTTCCCTCAGTTCTCCTTTTGCTTTCTGCAGAGAAACAACCTGCCTGCTATCCGCCAATACTTGGAGACATTTGCAATAAATATCTACTTGAAGTTCCCATCAATGGTAAGGAGTTTTTGTTTGGTGAAATTTAGATGCAAGTGAACATGTCGAACAAGTAATATAATGATGAGAAAGATATCGTCCCATAGAGATTGGTGATTACTAGACTAATTAATTACTAATGGTGAACAACTCCTAGAATTTATCTAGCAAATCAAATTGATAGATGATAGATTAACTAACTAAATCTAAGAAAACTAAATACAAGAAATATGTCAGAGCATATGATTTCACCATAATTACTAGGTATTAATATTGATTATTTATGCTTGCAAGAAGGATAATATCTATGTGATGACGGAACTTCCTAATTTATTTACTATCCTATGTCTAGGTATAGCAAACCTATTTAGTTCATTAATTCACTATATCTCTATATGGGAATTGAAACAAACCAAATGCATTAGGATCTGTGAATATTCTCAGTTTACACCGAAAGCCACATAAATAATATGATATATGTCTATCCATATTTAATTTATAGCTACACATTACAAGAAACAACTGCATATCATCTCCTGTCGGTTTCAAACATGCAAATCATATCATTTAAGTGGTAGCTAATCACTTAAAAGCATTAAACACAGTAATATGTAACTTCACATAAACAAAATATCTTGCAAAACATAATAATCATAAGATTCATACCATAATAATTAGGTTACATCATAGTTCTAACAAAAATAAACTAAAACATAAAGAAATAATGAGGAAGAATAGTAATAAGAAATAAAGAAGGCATCTTGAATCTAAGAAAACCTTGAGCTTGGCCTCTTTCTTGAGTTGTGCTCAATTTCCTCCTCTCTCTCCTTTTGCCTCTTCTCTTCTCTTAAATAGGGTTTAGGTTTAGACTTATCTTCTATCCTAGTAGAATTGGGTTTTAGAGACCTAAAACAATTGGATTTTGAACTCTTAAATTAATTGAGACTTGAATTCCTAACATGATTGGGTTTTTTATTTATTTAGAAAACCCAACAACAATAGAAAATCTAATAACAATCATCCAAAGCCCAAGCCCATCTTGACTCTCTTGATCTTGATATTACGATTTTGCCACACAATAAGTATCAGGTTCTCCATGTCCATTCCTTCTCTCCTTGCTTTCTTGTGCTACATAAATAAGATAAATTTAGGTAGATAAAGAGGAGTTCAAATGTTTTCTCACAAATAATAAAGTTATTTATTGCCTAAAATAGGTAAAATAACTTTATAAAAATAGAGTTATCAGTTTCCTAATTGATTTCATAAGGCAAATACAGCTAGTTAGTTTCATGGTTGTTCAGTTTTGACTTGGAGAGATTTTTGCTTGGTGAGTTCTCATACTTATTTAGAATTAGAAGTCTGGACCTCCCACTCATCACCTCATGTTTAGGGGGTGGAAAATGCCATCGGATCACAGCCCATCGGCAAGTTTGATTAAAGATTTGAAGACATTTCTAAAACCTACTGACTAAAGTAAAAACAATGTAGGTGACATTCTGACTGGAAAAAGAATAGAAGATGATTACATTTGCATCAGATTTATCATCAAATTTAAGAGAAAAAAAGAGAACGCATAATTGTCTTTGTGTGACCTGCCAGTATCTAATCTAATTTGGTTAGTTTGCCAACAGTCGTGCAATCTTTCTAATCTGGTTGAGACAACTCTGCGATCCAACCTAACTGGGTATATACTTGCTTTTATGCGGAGCTTGTTGCATTGTGTAGGTAGTTGGTTCCTCTTGTAGGATAATGTGCGGCATTGACAATAACGTGAAAACCCGTCGTTTCAAATTTTTTCTATGACTTAACTCCAGACTGCCTCTTTTGTTGCCCTTTTTTTTTTCTTTCCCTCTTATTGCCTTTGATTCTTGAATTTCTTCCATACACGGCTTTATGGACTTTTGGCAGCTTTTGTCATTATTACCACTTCTAGTAGCTTGTTGCGATATATTATTGTATTACTGCTTCAATGACAGGTTAGGGAGCAACTGGTTCCTATATTACGAAATTATGACATGAAACCTCAGGTAAATAATTTGTTAGAATGTTTTTCTGCTCATCCTAAAGCAAAATTTTCTTTCCCAGTTTATATGGTTGCTTACCTAATCTACCTTTTCCACACCTTCATTCTTTGACTGTAATCCTTATCTCTTCCTTTTCTTCTGATTTAATTCTCTTTTGTATAGTTCTTATGTATTCTGTTTGCATTCCTGAGCCCTTTTTTTTTTTTTTTCGTTAAATCTATTTATGCCATGTTTTTCTATAAAGGGATTGAAATGACGAAGTTCAGAAGACAACATAAAAGGGACCCTCCCTCTCTTTCTTTCCCCTTCTCACTCTCCCTCTCTTTGAAGCTCTTTTCTATATACCAAAGGACTTTCAGGGGGGAATAGTCTTCTTAAAATACGATATATGCTGTGTTGAATGGGTTGATTGGTGGTGCCATCTGGCTGTTTAAAGTATGGACGTACAATGCCTTTGTTTTTGCTACTTCATGTTGACTTGCTCTAAATCAAGGATGTCTGTGAGCAGTAATGGTTTGGAAAGTGATGTCCACAAAGTTCTGGGGACACCTTGGGTGTAAAAGTACTTTATGATTGTGAATGTGATATTCGGAGCTGCGGAATGGTGGTAGCCTACATGATGATGACCTTCGGATATGTTTTAAACTCAGATCAATGAAGTTCTAATCCCAATGATTCGGAGTTGGGTAGATGCCATAAATGACTGTCTTATGCAATTGTGGCTTTGCCTGATTTCGCAGACAATTGATCCTGGAAAATCTTAGTATTAAATTATTTTTCCAACTTATCTGATGCTTACATAAATATACATTATAATAAGAATTGTTTGCTGATATCTCACATTGTGTAACTTTGGTGAGCAAATGCAGGCACTGTCTTCTTATGTATTTATAGCAGCTAATATCATCCTCCACGCATCTGAAGAATTTCAATTCAGACATTTGGATGAGTTACTTCCTCCTATAGTCCCACTTTTAACATCACATCACCACAGCTTACGTGGTTTCACCCAGGTCAGTGCTTGTTGAGCCAGTGAATACTTCGTTTACATGCTTTCTATTTTTTTTGTTGTAATGATTAGTCATGTCTTCTGTTTTTCTTGGTAGTTGCTAGTCTACCAAGTTCTTTGCAAAATGTTTCCCACGTCAGATTCTGAAGCATCTAAGATAATGCCTTTAGAGAAAAGATGCTTTGAGGATTTGAGGTCATACCTTGCAGAGAACTCTGATTGCGTGCGGTAGGAGTTCTAATATTCTAATATTCTTTTTCTAAGATAGTCATAACTTGTTAATGCTGTGAACCGTGTGTGAGCATTCATAATAAAGATATCTTCCATGCTTGTGAACTGACATTAGAGTTGTTGTAGCACTGCATTTCATTTGATCAAGAAACACCTGCTTAATGTTAATATTTTTGGTCTGTGCCTCTATTTTAAAGATAATTCACTTTTTCCAGTGAATACTTTTAGAAGCTTCTTGCTTGTATCGTTGAGTTGGATTCCTCTCTTCTTTTTTAGTTAGGTGTGGTGAGGATTCCAGGTTTATGTGAGGGAAAATATGCATTCATCTCTAGGGCTGTTGAGCGATATGAATTGAAATTTACCACTGTTGATGTTATTGTTGTGCCCCTTTGATGTTTAGGATGGTAGGATAAGCCAGTGGCTGCTATTCTTAACCCAATGGAGATGTTCTTTGACCTATTATACTCCCACTCTGATGTAGTTTGGAAGTCACCCACATGAGCTATCTATGACCATGTGAATAAATTATTTTCTTTTTCGTGGAAATGCATGAAAAGTTCTATTTCACCATTAGAAGCAAGGAAGCTAGTAGAATCATTCAAGTATATTATTTCAATGAATCTTGCCTTATTTTGGACAGATAGTTCATGTTTGAAATGCGGATAATGCAATTCAGAGTGGGTCTATGAGAATGTTATCTAGAATGTCATCTTTTATCCACTAGAACTGCTGACTTACTTGAATATTGTCTGAAGTTATTTATATCTGCTGTGTGTATTTCTCATAGGTTGTATAGAAAGAATGTCAAGTCATAAAGCATGGAATGTTCTATATTGATTTTGAATTCCAAAACACAACAGCGGCACCTATGTTTTAAGAACCCTGAGGAAGATCATCTCTGCTGGCTTTTAGATTAAGTGGCCAGAACCAAGCGTCTCACCCCTTTCTTTTTATGTTTTACAATGTGGTTTTCTTGCATTGAACTGAGCTAGTACTGTCATTTGATAATTCTGGACTTCTATGGGATTTAGCTTCCGATTGAACATTTAACTCAGCTTTTTCATCATCAATTTTATTTCCGGAATGTAGTGTTTGACTTTGGTTGGTTCTTTAAATTATATTTCTTGGATGTCATATCCTTCTGGAATTTGCCAGTCCTAAAAAAATAGTTGCATAACCTGGTGATATAATTACTCATTTACCTAAGTTTTCCCTGGTTGGCTTCTTTAGTTCATTTGTAAAACAGACGTGAAATGAACCGCTTCCCTATTTTCTGCAAAATTGGTCTGAAACCTAAATTAGGCATGTTTAGCAAAGTGTTGTAATTTAATCATGCTTTTCAGTGCTAGCAGGCCTGTTAAGTAGAACATGAGCCCAATAAAATTTTTTAAGGTTTATCATTGTGATCATTTTTCTTATTTGTACTCAAAGCATGGCTGGTAGGTTGTTTTGGTTTCATGCCTTCTATTATGTATATGGTTTAATCGAAAGCTATAACATGGTAGTTTTATTTGATTCTATTGCAGCCTACGAGCATCAATGCGAGGATATCTTGATGCCTATGATCCCAAAAGCTCCATCACTCCGGCTGGAATTTTCATCAATCGGGTTGAGGTCTGGACTTCTTTGTTTAACTCAATCAAGTGTACAATTTTAATGTTTTTGGAATGGAGGGATTAATAGTAAAGTATCCGATGCTAGAGAAGTACTTTTTTGTTTCCTTGATATGAGCTTCTGACGGTTTAAATTGAAGTAGGTTTTACATTAAAAATTGAGGCAACAATGTTTTAGTTTTCCATGTAGTCTCTATTTCTGAAACACTGGTACGGAGGACATTTTTCTCCTGTTAGTACAAATGGTCTACAAACTTCTTTTTTAATTATGAACTAATAAAAAAGTTTTATTTGAGATAAATAAATGGTTGATTCTAGAACTAGATTTGATATTGTTAGGAAATAAAAGTTATTTTACCTTCTATGTAAGTTTAGACATGGCATTACCAATTGAATCATTTCCATGTTCATGTTATCTTTCTTAGTTTATTCCACACTGTCCTTTGGTACCCGATTTCTAATTTTCTTAGGCACATATATGAAAATTATTGAGATGTATCTTTATCATAACACCATATAGCCAATTATTTGGCATTTTCTTTCCACTCCTTTGTTGATGATACTTTTCAGGACCCTTCTTCGACAAGGACAGGGTTTTTGGTAGTTTATGTATCTAAATATACATTTTTTGTTTTGATTTCTTGAAGGAACTTGAGTTTGAATGCGTACCAATATCCCTTATGGAGCAAGTTCTCACCTTTCTGAATGTAAGTACTTGATCATTTCCTACATTCGTTTTCAGGGGTTTTATCTCATTTTCAGCACTACAGGATGCCAGGGAAGACCTTAGATGTTCAATGGCAAGGGATGTGGTGACTATCAAAAATGAGACTTTGACAATGAATGATCCAGACTGTGGGGAACTGACATCTAATGCTGAACAAGAAAAATTGCTTAGCCAGCTGCCCAAAGATGCTTGCTTGGATTTTCAAAAGAAGATTACTCTCTCAAAACATGAGAAGAAAGACAACGCTGTTAGTTCCTTGTTTGGCAACAAAGAGTCTTACGGACAACTTGTTGGTATATATGAATTCATTTACTTATTGATGAAAAAGAAAGAGCTTACTTTACCATCATACCATATTTTGAGTACTCATGGATTCAAGCTAAACCACATTTTGTCTACTTACTCTGTGAGACTTTGCTAGGTAACCTGGGTTAGAGAATACGAATTTAGCAGCATACCTATTCTGAACTTAACTGCTTATCTAGTTTTTTCAAGTGCTTTATTTTGTATTTTGTAATTTAGCTTCCAATTTCTGAGAGTTAATTAATTGGAATTTTTTTTTCCTTCATACATTACTTTTATTTTTCTTATCATATGAGGACCTGTCTCGGGAAACTTGTAAACTCAGGAACTTATCAAATGCGGAAAAAGTAGAAATATATTAATGCTTAGTTTAACCGATAAGGTTGTGATTGAAATATGAAATGAGGAAGGTTTACAGATGACTGGCCATTTGAGAAAGATAGTCAAAGGTTGGCCATGCTGTGGCTTAGTCTGTTAGATCATCATCCTGGATCTAAACCCTTTGTTTCACTCAATGAAGCATTCCTTTGAGACACAATATGACATGTTTATGAGTGTGCCTACGTAGACACATGCTGGCTTACCACTGTGTAAAGCCCAATTGGCTCAAGACACACCATCTTGTTGCATTTAAGAATTCCTTCAAGGGCATTACATGATGGAACAACTGGAATCAGTTAAAATTGATAATTCTTGTAATTTTCCTGCCAAGTTTTCTACCATGGAATTTTTACCTTCTGTCTGGCCCTTGAAACAAGAATCTGAAACCAATAGGTAGGAAAAACGACAACTTTTCCGTTATTGTTCTTAGAGCCTCATCAACAGTACTGAATCATGTGAAGGACAATAACATTGGGGTCAACATAGTTAAGGGTGGGGGCGGATGCCAAGCACAACATTTGGGATCAGGAGAAGAAAGGGAACTGTATTTACTCAAACGGGATTAAGATAGTTGGTTGTTGCTAAAATATCAAGTATTAAACTATTAGACAATCTTTTTTCCTCTTAGCTTGAGTTTTTAAGACAAGTTGTGAGTTAATATGACATCAAAGCAATCCCAAGTTCAAGTACAGACTTTGTAATTTTACTTTCTATTCCAGTCAAGCATTTCATGGATTGGCTCTTTTGTATTGAAGAGGCTCACAGTGTGATTTTATATGACATCCTAACATTATTTATATTATTTAACGTTTAATTTAATATTCTACATGGATTTCACTTGTTAAGGAGTAGTTTGAACTCATAAGTGATGGAATATGTCACTTATTAAGTACAGAATATTAACTGCATTTTTTGATATGTCATTACATAATAACTTAAATTTTTTGGAACGGTTGATAATTTAGCAACTATGAAGCTAACAATTAGCTTCATTTCATCTTTGAGAAAAAGAAAATCTATTCAAGTTTTTCCTTGGCAACATCCAATATGAGCATTGAGTTTTACCCCTTTTCTCCTTGTACCTCAATCATTATGTGGTTGGAGGTGTGATACTGAATACTTACAAGAATACTTACAAGAATACTGAATAGCAAATAAAAACTTTTTCCTGACTCTTTTAACAAATTTCATACTTGCACATGTGTGCAGAGATGGAGAAGGATGATCAACTTCTAGATCAGTTCTTTCAGTCTAGAAGTCTGGCTATGGAGAGAATAAGAGCTAGTCGGCAGTCTCTTATTTTGGTAGCTTCACTGCTTGATCGGATACCTAACCTGGCTGGATTAGCGCGAACATGTGAGGTATGTTATAAGTGCTGATGACAACTGCTCTTTTTGGATCTCTCTCTCTCTCTCTCTTTTCTTTTGGGCATTTCATGTTTTCAACAGTAGCACTTAGTTCGGTTTTCTTGGTCTTTGTTACTTGCAGGTCTTTAAGGCATCAGGATTGGCCATTGCAGATACAAGCATATTACGTGATAAACAATTCCAACTCATCAGGTTTTGATGACAGTTCACCACCCTGTTTGAATGTCTATGAAGCTTCATCCTAAAGCTGGGGCCCATATAGGTTCTTGATATTTTGTTCATAGAGAACATGTTAATTACTACATCATATTTTATCCTAAAGCTGGGGCCCTAAAATATGTTTCATAAATGGCATTCGAAAATCTTTTATATTTCTTTTTGTATAAACTTATTTGGAAATTAGAGGGTTCATGATCTTTGGAGTTTGAATTTGCCTCAACTAGTTGATCAAGATGGAATTTCTGTTCTATGAAAAAATAGTATGAAGCTTGAATAAGTGTCAAGAAGCATGATAGCAGTTTCAGGAAGTACCCCCTAATACTGAAGATTGATAGCTGTTTGGTCACAATCTGTTGAATATTCGTGTTTATGAATCAGAAATTGATCCCTGTAGTTTGAGTTATAAACCAATTGTCTAGTTTCAAGGAGTCGGATTTATTATCTGCTATAATGGTCAAAGATTATTAGATAAAAATACATATTGTATTAAGTTCTGAAGTAATCTTCTGGCGGTATTTCAGCACAGTAATTCAAAACTATTGTCTTTTTCCAGTGTGACTGCGGAGAAGTGGGTTCCTATCATAGAAGTTCCTGTGGATAGTGTGAAGGTTTTCCTGGAGAAAAAGAAACGAGAAGGGTTCTCTATATTGGGATTAGAGCAAACTGCAAATAGTATACCTCTTGATCAGTATGTGTTTCCCACGAAAACGGTAAGATCTGCAGACTCAGTTCTTCCAGTTCTTTTAACTTGTCAAAACTTGTAAATTTAGCAGAAGTTAATGGTATACATCTAGACATCTGTGGCTATTGTAATGTAAGTTGTCAAAAGAGAAAGAAAGGGAGGAGGATAAAATACAGAAAAGTTAAAGAGGATCACTTAGGCTTGCGATTTCTCAACTAGACCACATCTTATTTTCATCCTTTTTCTTTAGGCCTTGCATTTCCCTGCTTCAATTGAAAAGTTGATCCAATTCTATGATAATCTGTGTTTTCTCCTGGGTTTTTTCGTTTGGGTTATCTGTATTCTTGATATACCTCCAGGTGCTTGTTCTGGGACGGGAAAAAGAGGGTATACCAGTGGATATAATACATATCTTGGATGCTTGCATTGAGATCCCACAATTGGGGGTTGTTCGATCTCTCAACGTTCATGTCAGTGGTGCCATTGCTCTCTGGGAGTACACTCGGCAGCAAAGATCCAGATAAATTATCTAAACATATTTTTGCCTTTCAGCCATACTCAAGGATCTTGATTGAAAACCTCAATTGCAAACGATTTTCAGGCCACAAACTTTCTTGTATTTGTATTTATATTACATTCATAAGATCTCATTCTTTGTCATTTTTGTTGACAAATAGGATGTGGGTTAAGCTGTAGTATAGAGATGCAAATAGAATCAATGTACTTCATCTTTTGGTTTTCACTTTCCAAGACGGATTCCTGTTCATTCATCCAACATTTAGATGTTCAAACCAATTCAAGTTAATTTAATTACTAGGGAAGACAATTCTGATTTCAGCTGTGGAAAATATACTTTCCTCTCGAGGATGACTTGGTGTTGATTTTTTTTTTTTTGTTTTTGTTTTTGTTTCATTTTATTTATTTATTTATTTATTTATTTATTTATCTTCTTATAAACTTATGCACTCGGAAAGGAGGAGGCTATTGAATCCTTGACTTGGTGGGCTTGTAGAAATCCTCATGGTGATATTGTAATATGATGCAATTTTCTGTATCTCTACTCTCCTTTTTACAATTGTGTTTTTATGATCTTTTAGGTGACTTTTAGCTCTTACAGGGTTGTGCAAATGATTGATTTGTTAATATTCTCTTGTTGAGCAATTCCAACATGTGAAGATTGGTTCTGAATGATAAGTGAAAATTAGATGAAGTGATTTTAGTTTATTGTTCTTTTTACTCATGTACCCAACCCATAGACCTAGGTGTCAAATGTTGAGGATTTTATTTAATTTTTCATTAGTTATTTGGATCTTCATATGTTTGACCTCTTTTTTTCCCTTTCCTTTTTTTCTTTTATGCACTTAAATTTGTTGTGAAAAGAAATTTTGTTTTGAGCCATTCTCCATATCTCTGAGGAGCCCTTCTGAACTTTTTATGTGGAATACTTGTGCATTCCATGAAGATGAACATGTACTAAAAAGAGACTATATATTCATATATCCCTCATATGAACAGAGATGCAACAATATAAAAAAAGAATATATCACTTGTAAAAATACAATATAGCCTATTTCCGATATGTAATTTTTTGTCTATTTTTTACTCCCGAAATTGTGTAACGTATATTACTTGTGCTTCCTTGATGCTGAAAAACAGCTTGGAATGAACCACCGCTTACTTTTTGGCATCTGAAAAATTTTTACTGGCAATTAAAACGTGTAAGACCAAAAACGTAACTTGCTTTGATCTAAGATCACATGAAGCTTCAGAAATTACCTCTAAACTTTTCTCCCTAGTCCTTTTGCCCAACGATCCACCATGCTTCTTCTGTTTTCTCTCTTTCACATCCCCAGAACGTGTTAAAGATCTGAAGAAGTTTGCAATGAAGATTTTCAAGCTTCCAATGGTGGCTGGAGTTCCAGGACGTTTTGATTTTCTTAGGACATCAACAACCTAACAAATCAAGAGACCCAGAACAGGAATCGTAATCAAGGATTCAAATGCAAGGAGGCAAAGTTGTTCTAGCATTATATGTGAATCTAAGTTTTTAGTTACTTGGCTCTCAGGTTTCTTGTTGCCGGAAGAACTTGAGTTCAGTGGTGATGGGGAGGGTGATAGAGCAGAAGCCCGGAGATGTTGAGAGTACTGAAGAAGCTGAGCCCTTCTATCATACCCATTACTCGAAGCACCTCGATTATGCACGATCACCTCCCGTTTGATGGTTCGGTGAAGATGATGGTGGTGGTGGTGGTGGTGGTGATGATGATGTTGACTCTGTGGTATCCTCTTCTTCCATGGACGCTCTACATACAGTGTCACGAACACTGCCTTCTCTTTGCAGTTTGTCGCCTGAAATACCATGTCAACAGGCAAGCTCAGAGTGAGAACACACACACACACACACACACACACACACACACACACACACACAGAGGGTTGAGTTTTACCATCTTGGTGGTGGGCATTTTTAGAGGGTGAGAAGAGATAACGGATAGAGGGAGTTATGGTTTTATGCATCTTTGTTTGAAAGAATGCATTTCTGCAGGAAGGCATCTTGCAGGCAGTGGTATACTAGATGCCCATGCAAACGCCAGGCTTTGACGAGACGGCCAACATGATACTCATTGATTTGATCGAAACCAAACCCATTTCTACACACAGCAAACATGCAAGGACAAATAGTGGAGAGCTCCTCTATTAAAACATTGTAAAAACTTAACTTATATTTAATTTAAAATCTTAATACTTTAAGTAAGGAAATTTCTCTTTTCATAAACTATTTTAATAGACTAGTATATTTTTAAGTGGGTTTTTTTTCTTTTAACTCACACACTTGGATGTCAAACTTCAAATTAAGAGATTCTAAATAGTACTTATTTTTAATTGAGCCAATCACTTGTCAACATTATATAACAATATTAGTGACATCTTTGTTTCCTTATTGTAGTAACAAAATTCATTAACCCACTACAATTCCACTGACCAAAACACAACAGTAAGTGTTTCGATGTAGACTACCCTGATTGATAATAAGTTTATATGCAATAAACTCGAAACTTCACCAAATTCAAGAAACTGAAGTCCGGTTGCCCATTTGACATGACAACTTAGTGATTACATTAAGTTTGTAACCAAATCTTTTATGTTATTACGTAGTTTATTCCAAAACAAGACTAGTACTAGGACTTTGGAATAGATACCATGCAGAAGTTGGCCACCGTAATCTTGCAGTTCCACTACAACTCGTTTCTTCAGTAGAATAGCCGAAAAGTCGGACATTTCAACTTAGAATGCCGCTTAAACAGGACGGAAGGGGCAGTTTCAAGATTTCAACGCAATGACAAAACCAAGTTGACGAGATGGCTACCGTTTAGCCAAGACTGCAGCAAACCTCATAACCTCATACGGCCAACAAAACTATTGATTTTGGTCAACTAATCTTTCTGATCCTTATCACTTAAAATGTTGATTAGTGAGGCAAGGGAATGGAGCTGAGACTTTCTGTTTGCTGTAAAGATGGGCTGGGAAACTGTGCAAATAATCCTAAAGTAGATGGTAATAGGAGAAAGAATGATAAGAGAGGAACGAAATCTAGGGAAGTTTAGATTACAACAGACTTGGGTTTTAATTTAAAAGATTAGCCTAATCGAATGAATAACTAAACCCCTTTATGTAGACCACAACTATTGCTTATCTTCATAATATGGGAGAAAATTGGAACATTCTCCTCTATTAAATCTATGTGTCTTCAACATGGTTAGGACTCATTGCCTATCCCGCACAAAAGAATAGTAGTCACAAGACACCACTAAGTGGACCTATTGCCTATCCCATATAAGGGGATAACAGTTATAAGCCATTAGGTCAAGTCATAGTTTGACTCCAATACTACTTATCATGAGCTTGGGTTGACCTTTTGAGAAAAAAATCTAGACCCAACTATATTATGGTGTTATAGTTTCCTCTTCATGATATTCTTTCACTTAACTTTTCACAAAAAGAAAAAAAAAAGAAAAAGAAAAAGATAATGGGGATCATCAACAATGATTCTCAAATCTTAAAATTTACCTTAACAAACAAGAATCTTTAACCCAACAAGAAATAAACTCTCTTCCAATGAAGTCTCATTTAAATATCATTATTTGACCAAATTATACATTCTTGAGTGAACCTCAAATTACTTGGACACAACTGCTAATCCAAAGGAGTCAACTTAATTGAATTTCAAACTATTACAATTACTTTGAGTCCTAACTTTTGCCTTATTGAGAGTTAGTGTTGACCCTTTCCGGTAACTTTGTTACTAAAAACAAATGATGAAAACAAGCTTTGGATTCGTCATTAGCAGCATTTGTTCTCTAACATGTTGCTGGCCACATTGTAGATACCAATGAATAATACGACATATTTTCTGGTGACAGTATTGAGATATGTAGAGCAAAGACCTTTAACTCTCTTCTTGTTTTCTTCTTGGAGTTGGTCTGCGATTTCTTCTGACAAGTTGATTATTTTATCAAATCTTTAACCCTTCTACATCTCGTGGATGATTGCTTAAATATTTGTTTATTACTTTGAAAAAGAACCAAAGTTAGTCAATTTTTCCACCGAATTTAAGGGTGTTAATGACTTCCACGAACGAGGGCGGGATGGCCGACAAGCTGCGACTGAAAGGGCAAAAACTCAATAGTCAATCATCCCTAAAGAAAAGGGCACCACTTGATGACTCAAACAGCCAATTCTTTATTTAAAAGCACCCTAGATTTGCCCCCTTTTTTGGGGCTGGCATCGGTCCTTTTAAAAGTTTAGGGTTTAGACCTATGGGTGAATTACCTAGATTTTAGAAGTATCTTATCAAGTTTATTTTCTTATAAGGATTGAGGATCTAGCATATCAAATATTTGTTCTATACATGTATTTGGCTCAAGATCTATCAACATTCTTGAGGAAGCTTATTATTGTCAAGTTTCTAGAATCTTGATTATTATTTTCAATTAAAATTTTAATATGTTTAATCATTAAGTATTTCTAACATATTAGAGGTTACATTAAATTAATAGATGTAAGAGTAAATATGTGACAAAACTAAGAAATTTACAAGGATTTGACCAAGAGGTGGGATCTAAGGTTAGAATCATTATTATGACTTGATTCTTCTAATATTATACATAGTACGGATAAGAAAAATCCAATCTTAGGAAAAGAAACCCCACTTAACTTAACTTAACTTAACTTGGAAAGAGAAAGCTAATGATGACTTATGATAGAATATACGATATACCATTAAAAGGAAAAAGTATTATAATATTTTTAATGAAGAAAATGATACTCATACTTTCGAGCCAATTTTTTTTTTGTTATTTTTAGTTTTTGAATATAATATCAAATTACAAGTTCAAAAGGCAGCACTTTAATTGTATGAAACATAGAGCCCAAACTGGATTTAGAAGGGACATATACCTCATATATGAAACTCATACTCAATATTAATTGGGAGAAGGCATATTAAACATAGTATGACAAAATTATATATATATATATATATATATTCTGAATCGGTTAGTTGCCCTTTTGGTATGATATATACCTCTTGATTTTCATTTTATTAGTATAACTTAGCCAGATCAACGTTCTTAAGCCTTATTTCAAAGTAATTAACTTTTCTAATATGTAGCTTTTCACATCTTCAGCAAAATCAAATAGGTTTGGTTGTTCTGCCAGAAGTAATTATTACACTATCTCGAGATTAAAAGGATATATTACTCTTTTCATAATTTCACTAGTCTATAGAGTTAGAATTCTATAACTAACCTAAAATCTCAAAAACTTAAAAATTTAAAGATTTAATTTAAACTTTATATCAAGGATTTTAAATTTCTAATATAAAACACTCGTCATAATCGGAGAACAGCCGTCTTCATCCGCTTATTTTGTTTTATTTTTCTCCTAGAAATCAGGAAAGTTAAATCGGAAATCCTTCTCCTTCTTTCACATATTATCATTGGTCAAACATGTTCTCAGCAGGCTGAGTTGGTCTACCTGTCTCTTGTTCCGCATGACACATGCAGGAATACGCTTGAACTCACGTGGCCGCGACCAAAGCTAATGACCCTAAGCATTCTCCAAACCCGAAGACGAAGATCCTTCCCATAAATTGCAAAAAGTCAGTCTTCTTCTCAATTTCTTAAGAGTCTACCTTTTGCCGCCTTGCACTCCTCAAGAAGCACTGCAGAAAACAAATAAGTTCTATATAAGACTGTTCCCAGATTTGTCTCTCAGATTTGGGCTGCCCCATGCTACCAATAGCTCCGTTTCTTCAACCTAGTTTCCTTGGTTTTCAGGGTTTTAGGACGTTTCAGTTACTGGGTCGTCGCGGTTTCATTGTTTTTGGGCAGCCATGAATGCTCTTGCAGCAACCAACCGTAACTTTCGCCTTGCAGCTCGTCTTCTTGGCTTGGACTCCAAGCTTGAAAAGAGCCTTCTCATCCCCCTAAGAGAAATCAAAGTATTAAATCCATTACCTTTCCACTTATTGTAGTGGTCGACTATCTGTGTGTTTATGTTTGTTGCTTCATCCATTGGATCTGGCAGGTTGAGTGCACGATTCCGAAGGACGATGGGACTCTGGCTTCCTATGTGGGATTTAGAGTTCAACACGACAATGCTCGCGGGCCGATGAAAGGCGGAATCCGTTACCACCCTGAGGTCATCTTTGTTACTTTCATTGATGATATTTTGTGTTGCTGCTACCACGCCGAATGTTTTCTTTTCTTCAAAACCCAACATATTTTCAATTTTTATGTAATCTTCTTGGAGGCCAAGAGTTCCACACTAGAGATGAAGAAGTTTGTGGTTAGATTTAAAGGAATAATTTTTTTTTAAACTCTTAAGTTAGTTTTAATTTTTAATTTTTACATGCACCCACACTTGAATGTTGAATATAAGACCATGAAGTTCCGGACAACACCTACTCTCAACTAAGTTAAGCACTTGTTGATCTTAAGTTAGCTTTAAAGTAGAGCTTTAAGCTTTTTAATATGGTATTAGAGCATATGTTAGCACACTTGAATGTTGAGTATAATAGGTTGCTATTAGGATAAACTCTTAGAATGCAGGAAGTGTTGAAGGCAATGAGTTTCACATTGGATAGCAGAAAGCCTATGGTTAATTTGAATAGATGAAGTCTCTTTCAACTCTTAAATTAGCTTTTCAGTTGAGTTTTAGTATTACAACTTTGTTTGGTCCTTGATCCTTTAAGTTGGTCATAGTATTTTAACTTTCCATTGTACTATAGGACTATTATAAATGTTATAATTTGTGGTTTAAATGTATACTTAATTTATAGATATGTGTTAAAAAGCTCATTTGTCCAACCTGAAATTAGTTTAAGAATTAACAGAATATAAATACATTGAAATCTGGCCTAAAGATCATTTCTTAGCAATGAGATGTACACTACTTGTCAATACACTCCCTCAGCACTTGGGTTACTACAATCTTACATGCTGACACACTTATGTGGACTGTAACAGTCTATAGGAATACTAAAGAAGAATGAATATTAGCTCCAATACTATGTTAAAAGGCCTATTTGTAATTGGGATTCACAATATCAAATCAATGAGCTATTTTATATACGGATTTCATAGATTTATTGGATACTGAGTAAGAAACTGATGTATAATATAAGGAAACCAAGACCGGTTATGTTTTCCCATATGAAAGCTCTCTGGATGGTTTGACATTCAAGTTGTGGCATGGGGCTCTAGTTTACATGCTGCCGTGAGAGAGTTCTCTCTGCTTGTAATTTTGTTAAGCTCTATGTCAACTGAACTTCCAAATCCTTTGGTACAAGGTTGACCCGGATGAAGTGAATGCTCTGGCTCAACTAATGACATGGAAGACAGCCGTGGCAGATATTCCATATGGCGGAGCAAAGGGTGGCATCGGTTGCAACCCAAATGACTTGAGCATCAGTGAGTTAGAACGTCTGACTCGTGTTTTCACTCAGAAGATCCACGACCTCATTGGAATTCACAGGGATGTTCCAGCCCCTGACATGGGAACTAATGCACAGGTATCCCATTTCCATCAAGTGACAAGATGAATCTTGATTATGGTCTAAATACTACCAATTTCTTTAACTACACAGACAATGGCATGGATTCTTGACGAGTACTCCAAGTTTCATGGGCATTCACCTGCAGTGGTGACAGGGAAACCTATTGTCAGTAAGCGAAAGATAAAGAGGTGCTGAAATTGTTGCCAATTCAGAATGAAAATGTATGGAACTGACAGGTTTTGCTCTGCTTTTTCCTCTTACTTCAGGATCTTGGGGGTTCATTGGGAAGGGAGGCTGCAACAGGACTTGGAGTGGTTTTTGCAACAGAGGCTTTACTTTCTGAGTATGGGAAGTCAATTGCTGGTTTAAGGTTCGCTCTACAGGTAGCACCAACACCATAAGTTACCTTCTTTTAGGGGAATAGATGGAATCATACTATATTTTTCTTGAATACTGCTTTCAGGGTTTCGGAAATGTGGGCTCCTGGGCAGCAAGGTTCATTCAGGAGAAAGGAGGCAAGGTCGTTGCTGTTAGTGACATCACAGGTGCAGTCATAAACCCAAATGGAATTGATATCACCGCTCTGCTGAAACACAAAGAGATCAATGGAACTTTAAAGGATTTCCAGGGTGGAGATTCTATGGACTCAGATGACTTGCTTGTTCATGACTGTGATGTTCTCATCCCATGCGCCTTGGGTGGAGTTCTTGACAAGTATGTAGATCGCTATACTGCAGAATAAATAACTTGTTAAATCCATGAAGAATCAGAAATAGAGTTAATGTTTTTCGTTTTGTGTTTCTTTCGTCCTGCTTATTTTGAATATACAAAAGTCAATTGGGGTTTACTTGTATTTGTCATTCGAAGGGAAAATGCTGCTGAAGTGAAGGCAAAATTCATAGTAGAGGCAGCAAATCATCCCACTGATCCAGAAGCAGATGAGGTAAAAATGCTGCAAGCATTTTTGACAAATTGGCATGGTGACATACTTCAACTAAGCTTAAACATGATATGACAAAATCCATGTCCTCTACAGATCTTATCCAAGAAAGGAGTTGTTATACTCCCTGATGTATATGCAAATTGTGGGGGTGTGACTGTGAGCTACTTTGAATGGGTACAGGTGAAAACAATTTCCAGAAAACTAGCTTCCTATACAAACTTATCTGTTCTATCCTTTTCCTCTTTGCTAATTTAGTGTTTTGTCGGCTTTGGTTTATGATATTTTGGTATATCGCTCTCCCTTTTCTTTGCAGAACATTCAAGGATTCATGTGGGAGGAAGAGAAAGTGAACTTTGAGCTGAAGAGGTACATGACAAAGGCTTTCCATGAAATCAAGGCAATGTGTAAGCTCCATGACTGCAACCTGCGAATGGGTGCCTTCAGTTTGGGCGTCAACAGGGTTGCCCGTGCCACCCTTTTGAGGGGTTGGGAAGCTTGAGGCCATCTCTAAATCTTTGCACATCAGATGCATTCATTCACAGGTTATCATCCATGAAAGGAAGATAAAAAACAGATACTATTCCTAGATTTTTTTTACTTCTTTCCTTACTTTTCTTTTCCTGCGCACGTATTTTTCTGCTTGACAATTGAATTCAGTCAAGAAATTGAGAGTTGTCTTTGAGCGGTTCAAGATTATCTAATCAGTGATTTAAAGAAATGAAGTGCTACCTTGAAAGATCGTTTCTGTGACTCTTTGACAAATGATTACATAATTATCAACAGCATTTTTTTCGAGTACTTAACTTGAAAGAATGGAGAGAAACCCAGAAAATACAAGCAGGTAAAGGGCATTCAGTTTGAAGAATATATAGGCTACAGGAAACTTAACTCCCACTAAATTTTTTTCGGCAAAATCCCTTCAAAAGAAAACAAGTTCAGAGAAATTCAGAAGCTTGTAGCTGCAAATGCACAAGAAATAAAAAAATTGAGAAGACCAAAATACAATTACTTGATGGGATTCAAATGATGATTCTTCACTAGAACAGGTAATTGCAGTGATAGGTAACTAAAGAGGAGCTCATTACTCTTTCCATAAGTCAAGAAAAATACAGATTCAATTTAAGTGGTACGCAATTTCATTAGTGTTTTTTGGAACTACTGGTGGGGTCATCCTGCCAGTTGCTTGCCACTGCTTGTCACGAAAGGTTGTCTCTTCCAGCAGCTTTTAGAAGTTATCAACATCCTCGTTCTTTCGGAAGGGACAAATTACAGGTCTTCAGTACAAATTACAGCTTTTGTCCCTCCCCATGCTTTTGCATCCAAGTTCAAGCAAAAGTATAGGGAAGGGACAAATCACAGGACCATTGAGAAAGATAATTCATATATAGAGGAGCTTCAGTACAATTTAAAGAATCCATCATTCGGTTCTACCTCTGACAATGTAACCTACAAAAACTTGCATATTGATGATAATAGAATTGCACAGGTGCAGTCATTGGCACCCTTGGCAAATGACCAACCAATTTTTGGCTGGATTGAGATGAGTTGATTGTCCCAAATTGGACCAAAAATGGTGACTCATATAAAGGGCATTATCTAATGACTTTGAAAGTGATTTGGCCACCTCAATGATTTGTTCTCCGATGATCAAACCAGTCCATATTCCTTTCCCCACAAGCAACCACTGGGAGTTACTAACCATCCATTAGGCCCAAGGGATAGTTTGATCCCCCCAGCAGTCAGTTCTGTACACGGCTGACCATTCCATGGCCTGATCCAAACTCCGATCAAAGGTTCATGAAAATTGTCAACCACCCCTAAATGAGGCCACCAAAGGGCAAGAGCCAAAAAAGTCCTATTCCATTTACTATATTCTTTATTTATTTATTTTTATTTAAGTATAAAATCATGATTATATGGATCATGTTATAAGATCATTAGGATTCATGTAGAATGATCACTTTGATGTAAAATTGTCCACAAGGATTTATACGATCACTTTGAAACCACATATATTATTTGATTCAAATCAAACTGTAAGGATCAACTTAGTGATTTTTCTTCAAAATTAGAGTCTCCTTCTAAGTAGATGGGAATAAGAAAATAGCTACTTATTCACATCCAATTGGTTGTTTCTTGTGTACTAATCTCCCTCGCCGATCCTGTGTAACTTTCTCCTACAATGGCAGATGCCCACAGTCGCAAAATCCCAAACTCTCCTTCCAATAGACTAAAATCCTAATTGCATATCTCCTTATCTTGGCGGCTTTTGCAATCCTCGGCGGCAAGTGCGCCACAATCAAACGCCGGAGGTTTAACAACGAACCACCAGCCGGTTGCATTTTCACCTCTGGTTCTTCTCTTTTTTAACCTCTTAAATTGGCATCGGAAGCACTTTCTGTGTCTGAAACTCGCGAGGTTGTAGGTGCAGCGAGTGAAGTGGGTCTTCTGTGAGATTGGTTGTTTCCAAAGATCATGTGTTAGGACAACAGCCAGTGTGAGTCCTTTGGATATACATCAACGAGCTTGGATCATTCAGAAACATACATTGTTGAAATCACACATATTCAGCCCCATCGTGAACCTACACGGAAATGGGACCGGAACACATGCCACGACCGCTCTTGAGCAATGAAGCAACACCGCCTCTCTCGCCACGTCTCTCATCGCCTAATGAGTGCCTACCTCCTCATGACGAAGCGTTGACACCATGCGGCCAAGGCTGCCACGAGACACGGACACCTCCACTTGCGACGGACACCTCTCCGCATGCAACCTCCAAATGCTTGCCACCTTCGGTTCTACAGCTGCCACGACAACCTCACATGCATGTTCTTCAAAACCATCCCAGATAGCCACGAGCCCTCTCTCTCTCCAGGAACATTGTGAAGCTTCCAAACAATAAAAATTCTCTAGCTCACCCGCACCACCTATATCCTTGTCACCTACAACTACTTCTCTTTATACCGACCCAGCTCCACTCTCCATAAGTTTTTAATTTCCAGCACACTCTACTGAACCTTCGTCCATCTTAAAACCTTTATCCCCAACACACTCCCATAAAACCACGCAGTAGCCAGCTGAAAATTTACAAACCGAATCCCAAATATGCAATGTCTGCTTCCACCAGTACCCACCTCGGTGAACCAAGCTCTTTCCCATCCAGGCTAACGACAAGCCATGGAAGCTGAACTGCATACGCTTCAACACAATGAAACTTAAACTTTGGTTCCCTATCATAGATCTATAGAAAATTCAAGAAAGGGAAGAGAAATCTCAAGGCTGTTTTTGAACTTTGGTTCCCTATCATAGATCTATAGAAAATTCAAGAAAGAGAAGAGAAATCTCAAGGCTGTTGAAAATGTGATCTCTGTATATCAAGGTTGAAACAAAATACAACAGCTTAAGGAAAATACAAGAAACCAGAAAAAACATCAAGTTGCAGTATAAACGGTTATAATCCCGTTGGTATCTAACGGTTGTGTTTGTGGTTTGAATTTGAGTTTGAATGGTCTGCATGAACAGACGTGCTGATTTGGGACAAGGAGTACAGAGCTTGAGTGAGAAACGGATTCAACGGTCTTTGCGAGAAGGCTTTGTGAGGAGGAAATTGTGGAACGCAGGGAGAAGAAAGGAAGTCGTGGCTGGGGTTTAGTAAGAATGTCTGCAAGCTGTCGGGAAGAAGGAACAAAGACAGTGGTGATGGAGCCAAGTGCAACCTTTTCACGTATATAATGATAATCAATGGATATGTGTTTGGTTTTTCCATTGAGAGCTGGTTTGGTGGTAAGGTTGAGGGATGAGATATTATCACAATGCAGCAAAGTTGGATGAGGTTGAGAAACTGAGAGATCATGAAGAAGAGCACAAATCTAGGTGGATTCAGCGGTAGCGGAAGCAAGGCAACAATATTATGATTCCGTGGAGGATCTGGAGATAGTAGGTTAATGCCGAGAGCTCCAAGAGTTTAGATTTGCTCCTAGGAAGAAGCAGAATCCTGATGTTGAGGGGCAAGAAGAGGGACATCCACCCCAATCCACATCAGTAAATCCATAACTGATGAAGACCGAGATCAATAGTTCCATGAACATAGCTAAGGATTCACTTGATGAAGACCGAGATCAATGGTTCCATGAACATAGCTAAGGATTCACTTGAGGTTATGGTGGTCAGAGAAAGTTGGAGCATGCATAACTTGGCATAACTGATTTTACAGCAAATGAGAGATTTGGGTGGGTGAGAGTTAAGTATTGGAGGGCACCAACTAAACTTTTGAATGTGGAAGGTTGGGAAAAAGTGGATGAGCCATGTTTGATTTGAGGAGGCTTCGTTGCTAATGGTGTAGCAATTGATTTACTGATCCATGCTCGCTCTAGAGAGAAGATCAGCAGCATACTGCCTTTGGCTTAGGTGTAGACTAGTGGAAGTTCGGTGAACCTCAATGCCAAGAAAAAAATGAAGGCTACCAAGCTGTTTAAAGGAAATTCAGAGTTCAGAGCAGAAACAAAGGATTGAAGATGCAGTTGAGAACTCCCAATAACAATTAAATTGTCTACACATAGTAATAGCCACAAATGTATACTATTAGATTGGTAAATGAACAATGATGGGTCATCGAGTGAGATGAGAAAACCACGTTCAAGCATAAAATTTGTAAACTGATCGTACCAAGCTCAAGGAGCTTGTTTCAAGCCATAAGGGGCACGACTCAGCTTACATACATGATAGGGTTTGGATGAGTCAACATTCCCAGGTGGTTGGTGCATGAAAACAAGTTGTGAAAGGGAATCGTGAAGAAACGCATTGTTGATGTCAAATTGCAACAATGGCTAATTTTTGACTAAAGCAATAGAGAGAACTAATCGAATGGTGGTGTGTCTTACAATAGGAGAGAATGTTTCAAGGAAGTCAATACCGACCTCCTGATTGAAGCCCTTCGTAACAAACTAGGCTTTGAGGTGATTAATTGAACCATCTGAGGAAAGCTTTGTTTTATACACCCAACAGCAACCCACCAAATTCTAGGAAAGATGAGGTGGAATGAGGGTCCATGTCTTATCGCGAGCAAGGGCTTGCATTTCTTCATCCATTACCATTTTCCAACCATCATGAAGGAGAGCATGTTTCATAGAGGTAGGTGTAGTATGAACAAGAGAAGTGGTGAGAGCATACTTGGGGTTGGGTTTAATAATTTCAGATTGATTATGGGTAATCATAGGATGTGTGCGGGTTTAAGGAGTGGGAATGGTAGGGATAGTAGAAGGAGAGAGAGTGCTTGTAAGTGTTGAAGAAGGAGTAGGAAAAGAGGAAGAAATATCGGAAAGGAGAGTAGGTGTAGGTGCTGGAAAAAGATTAGAGAGAGATAGATCGGATGTGGGAGCAATTGTAGAAGATAACGGAGGTAGTAGGTCATAAGGTATGTCCATAGGTGGCTGGTCATAGGAAAAAGGGGCCAAATCATGCAGTGTAGGTGCAATACGTGACGTGGGATTGTGAGGTGAAAGGCAAGGATCATGTGGCAAGGTTCAGGAAGTTGGTGTGTTATAGGAGAGTTTAAAGCCACCAATGTAGAGGGAGAGGTAGTGGGGGAGTGAACCAAGGACTTAGCCAGAGATGTCGGTAAGAATAGGACTGGGCCAACAGAAGCTATAGGAGTAGGCATAATAATTTCCCTCGAAGGCAAAGATGAGACTTGAAAAGTAGATGGAGGGCAAGGATGCTTCTGTGACTTATCTTGAAGAAATGGAAAGAGCTCCTTGTAAAATGTTAAACAACACATGGCGAGAAATAAAGGTTTGGCTAGTCAAAATATGAAAGCACCTGTATCCTTTATGCCGGGGACTGTATCCAAGGAAGGCACATTCAAGGGAGCAGGGAGAAAATTTATCCGTGGCTAGATGCCGAAGATGAGGATAGCAAGTAGAGCTAAAGGTAAGTAAAATAGAATCATTTGGTTTTCTTTGATATAACTTTTCATAAGGTGAGACACCATTTAAGGAAGTTGAAGGTAATCTGTTAATGAGAAAAATTATTGTGACAAAGGCATTAGTCCAAAACACCTTGGGTAATCTAGCTTAATGAATGAGAGTTTTACCCAACTCAGTAATATGACGGTGTTTACGTTTAGCAAGACTGTTCTGTTATAGTGTGTATGGACAAGACAAATGGTGGAGAATTCCTTGTTGAGACAAATAAGAAACCATCCGTTGTCTAACAAATTCACTGCCATTGTCACATTGCAGAGTTTTGATAAGATAACCCAATTGCATTTTAGCCATGGAGCAAAATTGAATAAAAATATCAAATAGATTGACTTTTCTGTTGAAGTGGATATAACCAAGTAAATCGACTAAATTCATCAATAAACAGTACATAATAGCAAAAGCCATCTTTAGACAAAGTTAGGGCTGGTCCCAACAAATCAGAGTGTACACATTTAAGATGAAAAGATACACAATGAGTATATGGTGAAAAAAGGAGCTTAGTACTCTTCCTAGCACAACAATGGGGACACAAAATCAAAGATGTAGCTTTAATAGAGATTAGATTTTGCTTCTTGAGAGAATGAAGGATGTCTTCATGTGAATGACCAAGTTTATAGTGCCAAATATTTGAAGGCACAACCTGCTGCCAAGAAGAAAAAAGAGCATAATCTCTATAGGTGGGCAATAGGTAAAGGCAACCTCGCTTAACTCTCTAAGCTAATGCTGCCTTGGTTTGCAAATCCTTAATACAGAACGTAGAGGAGTCAAACTTAATAGAACGTGGAAAATCTTCAATAAGTTTAAGAATTGAAAGAAGATCCTTTTGGATATCTAGAGCTACAAGGACAGATTTGAGAGGAACAGATCCATTTAGAGTGGTTTCACTAATATCAGTGATTGGAATAAGATGGTCATTACCAACCATGATCCCATCAGTACCATTATAGGTAATAGAATGAGTTAACTTACCTGCATCATCAACGACATGAGAGGAGGTGCCAAAGTCAGCAACCCAATCATGGGTAAGAGGCTCATTTTTTGATTCTACAATAAGAGCAACAGGGACTGCTTGGTCTTAGTAGTTGTGATCAAAGTGCTGGAAGCATTGCATGGCAGTATGGCCTCGTTTAAGACAAATTTGGCACTTAACAAGAGAACGAGTACTTGGATTAAGAGGTTGGCATTGTGGGGTCTGATGAGAGGAAAAAGGGCATAAAGGAGGGCGTTGTGGAGTAGCATAGGCAATGTGAGTAGCAGGAGTAAACCCGCAGCCCTGAGATGAGAACTACTATCTAGAACGACCCCCTTGATGAGAATGTTGACCACCACCATGCTGATTCCTTTGAGCAACAAAGATAGAAGAATCAACATAAGTTTGATTATAACGTAGAAGGCAAGCCTCAAAAGTATGAAGTTGAGAGATAGCTTCATCAAATGGAGGTAAAAAGGGTCGAGACATGGTCATTCTAAAGAACTCATAGTCACAACCAAGGCTTTCTAGTAGAGCATAAGTTTTACTAGTGTCGGAGAGTGGCTTCCCAATAGATGATAGTTGATTCAAAATAGTTCTGAAGTCATGTAGGAAGGTTGAGAAGGGGCGAGTGCCCTTCTCAAGATGATGAAGTTGAGAGTGTATATCATACTCTCTGGTTTTTGACTGCTTGGCAAAGTGATTGGCCAAGGCAGTCCAAATCTCTGAAGTAGTTTCAAGATCAAAGATGTAGTCAAATAGGTCCTCAGACAAGGATCCAAGGAGCCAAGACCGAACAAGGTCATTTGTTTGTTCCCAGGCCTTAAAGGTGGGATTGCTTTCTTCTTTCCCATCAACCGTGAGAGTTTTAGAAGGTTTAGTTGTCTCACTGGTGAGGAAGCCAAGGAGTTTGTGAATTTTGGCAAGTGACTTAACTTAGGTAACCCAAGGAACGTAGTTGGTCTCAAGAAGTTTAATGTTGACAAAGTTTGCAATGTTGACGGTGTTGGGGTAGGGATATAGGGGACAGGTTGCAGAAGAGGAAGTGACCATGAGAGAGAGTGAGGTTGTAAGCCGTAGATAGAGAGGGGTGAAAAAAAAAGGTTGTAGGATAGGAGATACAGAAATCATGATTGCCTTGGATGACTCGATACCATATAGAAAATTTAAGAAAGAGAAAAGAAATCTTAAGGCTGTTGAAAACGTGATCTCCATATATCAAGGTTGAAATAAACTACAACAGCTTAAGGAAAATACAAGAAACCAGAAAAAACATAAAGAAGTATACAAGTTATTCTTTTTATATAAAAGTTGCATTATAAATGGCTATAATCTTGTTGGTATCTAACGGCTTTGTTCGTGGTTTGAATTTGAGTTTGAATGGTCTACACAAACAGACGTGCTGATTGGGACAAAGAGTGCAGAGCTTGAGTCAGAAACTGATTCAATGGTCTTTGTGAGAAGGCTTCGTGAGGAGGAAATTGTGGAATGAGTGTATTGAGGAGAGCTTTTTGTCTTTTTCGGAAGGGGAAAAGGTGGTTGACTGTGACTTATCTTTAAGATTAATGAATGTAGTTGGATCAAAGTGGGTTTTAAACCCAAGTTTCATCCTGATGGCGCATAAGAGGGGTTGAAAGCATGCTTAGTCGCAAAGAATTTCCATCACGAATCTGGAGTAGATTTCCTCGAAACTTATAGCCCAGTTATCTGGCCAACCACCATCTGTGTTATGCTCTCTCTAGCATGTTCTCGAGGCTGGGAACTACGTCAAGTATTTCTACATGGTAATTTGACTGAACCTGTCTTCATGGCACAACAACCTGGGTTTTGTGATCCAATTCATCCCAATTAGGTATGCCAGCCCACAAGACCCATCTACGGCTTAAAGCAATCGCCGCGGGCCTGGTATGATTAAATTTCTGAGGTACTACTCTCTTTTGGCTTCTACTGTTCTCCATATGACCCTTCGCTTTACATCTACCGACACACGGTATTCATGTGTGGGTCCTGATTTACGTAGTTGACAATATCATAATTGCGTACTCTTCTCTCCACATTGAGGATTTCATTCGAGCCCTTGGTAAGGAATTATACGGGGAAGTGCGAGGAGATTGTCCGAATGCAGAATAGTGGGAGTAAAGACACTAAAGTTCAAATGACGTAGAAGATGGAGAATCCAAGTAATTTCTACACTGTCAATAGCCAAGGCTATATACTCAGCCTCGGCGGAGGAGAGGGAAACAAAATTCTGTTTCTTGGATGACCAAGAACCTAGAGTCGCACCAATGAAAATGCAGAAAGTGGTCGTGGAGCGACGATCTCTACTAGAGCCTGCCAATCAGCATCAGTAAATCCATATAGGTTGATAGGGCAGTGATAATAGAAGTGAAGTCCAAGGGCAGCAGTACCTTGGAGGTACCGTAATATACATTTTAGCTGCTGGTAGTGTTGAATCCTTGGATTAGCCATCTTCTAGCATAAAGTGTTTACTGCATAGCTAATGTTAGGATGAGTTAAAGTGATGTACTGTAAAGCCCCAAGAATACTCCGGAAGTGAGTTGGATCACCGTAGGCATCATCACCATGTACAATAGGATTACGCTTAATGCCCATAGGAGTGGACATAGACTGACAGTAGGTCATATATGCTCGGTGAAGTATATCATGGATATGATGTCGCTGAGATAAAAGAAGACTAGTGCTATCCCACAACACCTGTATGCCAAGGAAGAAGTGCAAAGGTTTAAGATCTTTTATAGGAAATTCTTTACCAAGAGGTTCAATGAAATCTTCGATATGAAGAGAGGAGTTTTCAGTGATGATAATATCATTTACGTAAATTAGAACTCATACATGAAAGCCATTGTGTTGGTAAATGTAAAGTGAGGGGTCATATGGAGAACAATAAAATAAAAGACAAGAGGACCTCTGAAATCTGATCGTACCAGGCTCATGGTGATTACTTTAATCTGTAGATAGGCCATGTGAGTTGGCATACGTGATTAAGTTGGACTAGATCCTGAAATTCTGGTAGATGCACCATAAGACAGGTTCAATTAAGTTGCCATGTAGGAATGCATTATCTACGTCAATGTGACGTAGATCTTAGCCTTGTGAACTAGCCAGAGAAAGTACCACATGGATGGTAGTTGGTCGGATAACTGGACTGTAGGTATCAAGAAAATTCACTCCTGATTCTTGATGATATCCTTTTGCAATTAAACGCGCTTTCAAGTGCTCCAAAGTACTGTTCGATGAAATTTGGGTTGAAAACTCATTTTGAGCCAACTACGTTCATTGATTGGTCGTAAGGAACCAACGTCCAGGTTTCATTATTGTGGAATGCATGAAGCTCGGCTTCCATTGCCTGGCACCATCCTGGATGAGCAAGGGCTTGGTTTACCGTTGTGGGTATTGGTGGGGCAACACGGGATGCATACATGCGTATTTTGGATTAGTTTTGTAAATACCGGACTTGCTACGTGTGGTTATATATGTGTGTTGGAAGGTCGGTACTAGTCAAGTGTGAAGCCGAAAGTTTTCAAGAGTAGCAGTTGTAGGTGACGAGGATAAAGGTAATGCGGGTTAGCTGGAGAATTTATATTGTTTGGAAGCTTAATAATGTTCCTGGAGAGAGTGGGTTCGTGGCTATCTGTGATTGTTTTGAAGAACATGCATGTGAGGTTGTCGTGGCAGCTGAAGTAACCGAAGGTGGCAAGCATTTGGAGGTTGCGTGCGGTGAGGTGTTCGTGTCCCGTGGAGCCTTGGCTTCATGGTGTCAACCCCACTCTCTTGAGGGGTTGGGAAGCATGAGGCCATCTCCTAGTCTTTGCACATCAGATGCATTCATTCACAGGTTATCATCCAAGAAAGGAAGATAAAAAACAGATACTGGTCCTGGATTTTTTTTCTTCTTTCTTTACTTCTCTTTCATGCTCACGTATTTTTCTACCCGATAATTGAATTCAGTCATGAAATTGAGAGTTGTCTTTGTTCAAGATGATCTAATCAGAGATTTAAAGAGATGAAGTATTACCTTGAAAGATCGTTTCTATGACTCTTTGATAAATGATTACATAATTGTCAACAACATTTTTTTCGAGTACCCAACTTGAGAGAATGGAGAGAAACCCAGAAAATACGAGCAGGTAAGAGCAGTCAGTTTGAAGAATATATATGCGACAGGATACTTTACCCCCACTAAAATCTTTTTGGCAAAACCCCATCAAAAGAAAACAAGTTCAGAGAAATTCAGAAGGTTGCAGCTGCAAATGCACAAGAACTAATAAAGTGAGAACACCAAAATACAAAGACTGATGGGATTCAAATCATCATTCTTCACAAGAACAAAGTAATTGCAATGATAGGTAAGGGAAGCTCAATACTTTTTCTTTCCTTCTTTCGATAAGTCAAGAAAAATGTAGATTCAATTTAAGTGGTAAACCCAAGAATCGCAATTCCATTACTGTTTTCTGGAACTACCGGTGGGGTCACCCTGCCAGGTTGCTTGCCAATGTCTGTCATGAAAGTTTGCCCCTTCCAGCAGCTTTTTTAAGTAGTCAACATCCTCATTCTTTCGCAAGGGACAAATTGATCTCCACCCCTACGGCCCATTGAGAAAGATAATTCATATATAGAGGATCTTCAGTACAATTCAAAGAATCCATCATTCGAATTCTACCTCTGACAATGTAACCTGCAAAAAATTGCATATTGATGATAATAAAATACCACAGGTGCAGTCACCGGCACCCTTGGCATTGAGATAATGCTATAAGACCATCCAAATATATACATAATTCTATATATCGGTGCTTACACTTCAGTGATCGCCCCTGGAAAATGGCCTACCAATTTTATTGGCTGGATTGAGATGAGTTGATTGTCCCAAATTGAGCCAAAAAAGGCGACTCTTATAAAGGATTGTAGTATCATCTAATGACTTAGAAAGTGATTTGGCCACTAATAATTTGTTCTCCGATGATCAAACCAGTCCACACTCCTTTCCCCACAAGAAACCACTTGGAGTTATTAAACCACCCATTAGGCCATAGGGAGAGTTTGATCCCCCAGCAGTCATTTCTGTGGGCGGCTAACCATTCCATGGCCCGATCCAAGTTCAGATCAAAGGTTCATGAGGATTGTCAACCACCTCTAAATGAGCCACCAAAGGGCCATGGGGGTAGTCAGCCACCCTTAAGAGCCAAACAAGTCCTTTTCCTTTTACTATATTCTTTATTTAGTTGTTTTTTATTCAGGTATAAAATCATGATTATATGGATCATGTCAGAAGATCATTAGGATTCACGTAGAATGATCAGTTTGATGTAAAACCTTCTACAAGGATTTGTAAGATCACTTTGAAACCACCTATATTATTTGATTCAAAATCGAACTGTAAGGATCAATTTAGTGATTTTTCTTCAAAATTATAGTCTCCTTCTAAGTCGATGGGAATAAGAAAATAGCTATTTATTCACATTCAATTGGTTGTTTCTTGTGGATTAATATCCCTCTCCGATCCTGTGTAACTTTCTTCTACATTCGCGAAATCCCAAACTCCTTCCAACTTACACTAAAATCCCAACTGCACCACTCCTTATCTTGGCGGCTTTTGCAATCCTCGGCGGCAAGTGCGCCACAATCAAACACCTGGAACACGTAATATGTGGGATTCTGTAAAACCGCCTTAAAGCACATCTACATTAACACTTACATATAGTCTCAAAGCCTCAGAGTTTCAACATTCTCAACTCATTATTTTACTAATTTTTATTTTTCAGTTGGTTTTTGGATCAGCCATGGCTTCAACCTCATGCCACGAGGTGGGTAATGATTTCATTCCTTGTATAACCAATTTTGGAAACAGGTGTAGCAACTAACAAGGGTTTGATTCATACTACTTATGGTCAATGGGTAAAAGCGAAGAGAGATTTAGTAGATAAACGGAAAGAATGACCATTTTTGTTCCTAGCAGGTGAAGGTTTTCTTCTGAATCTCTCTTGGGTTTTACTCGTTGACCATAAGCTTTATGAATTAATCTGTTATTGATTGATGTACCTGTTTTTGAAGGTAAGGGACACAAGGAATGGGATCATTGCTCGCCTCTTGGCATGAAGGTGAACCCATGATTGACCCAGAAATTGGAAGCATAATAGTGAGGATAATGGCAAGCAAACTCATGTCTTGGGCTATAATTTAAATGCCAACTTCTTGTGTGGCAATGGAGGTATCATATTCTTCATTTTCATTTTTCTAATTTAAGAGAAAAATCATAATTATATGGGTAATGCAAGATCATTAGGGTTGACGTAGAAGGATTTGTAAGATCATTTTGAGACTACAATATTATTTGATTCAAGGTCCAACTGAAAGTATGAATTTATTAATTTTTCTTCAAAACTATAGTTTCGTTCTAATTAGATAGGAATAAGAAATATGGAGTCTAGCAAGTGCAGAAAATGGACTCCCCCAGGACTCATAACTAGTGGAAGTGCCAAACAATATACGTTCCTCAATTATAGCAGTTATTGACATGATAGTCTCAATAATTTTTCTTGAGGATATTTGATAAGAGAGAATATATGTGATGTGGTTTTCTTATTCTCGCAACAGCTACTTATTCCGCTGAAATTCCAATTGCACCACTCATTATCTTGGCTGTTTTCGCAATACTCAGCAGCAAGTACGCCACAATCAACGCCGGAGATTAACAACAACGAACTACCAGCCGGTTGCATTTCCATTCCGGCTTTTCTTTGTTGTTAACATCCGGCATTTGATCATGGCATATTCCACAGGGCTTGGAAAGAATTCTATTTGGCTGTCATCAGTCATTGTTGTGTTTGAATACCTGGTAAGTTTTCTAAATTCTCTGGTTTCGTTTATTGTCTTCTAGGATTAATTGAGTACAATGTCTAGCACTACTACATTCTCCAAATGATTAGAATGAGAATTAAGTAGGATTTATATGCAAGTAAGGAGCCAAGGAACTCAAGAGATTGTCAGAGATTCTCCAAACGACGTCCAAACATACCCTCTCTATCTTCTGTCACAGCCAAACAGCTATAGCATTATTGAGTTTAGTTTAATGCTTGTAGAAAGGGATGCTTGGCTAAGTGTCAATTGCAAAGCATTCTGTTAAATAATGCTTTTGATTTTTTGAATACTTTCAGATTTGGATTATCATAGGCCACTATACAGCATAGACAACATGATGGGGCCATGGGGTTAGGTACAGTTTTGATCAACCGAATAGCGAAGTGGCATGTCATGAAATGGGAAGAGAAGGTTCAAAAGGTAAGTCATGGTTTTAGATAAATTTTGTGAGGACGCAAATGAAAGAGTCCTGGGGATGGGTTAGTCATCTGCAGATGGTCTTCTGCGTCTCAAACACTGTATCATCTGGGTGGAAAGGAGGCCCATATAACTTATTTGGTTGGAATATAGGCGAGAGAAGAGCCGATGATAGGCAACAGACCAAGTACCAAGACATTGATCTTCCCTTTTCACTTTCTCTGGTTGATAGAAAATTCTTAATGGGTACTTTCTCTCTCTCTCTCTCTCAGTAAGCATCACTACCAAGTTAGTATATAAAATCTAGTCATCTGCATTTATTTTCAAATAATGTTGATCTATGACTTCAACCAAATAAGAATTGTTTAAGATGGCATGAAAAAGGAAATTGATATAATCACATAGTCTACGTCTGTGCCTGGTTTTGTTTATTTATGCTATGTTTAATTCTTCATTTTTCAAAAGAATTAAACTAAAACCAAATTGGTTTATTTAATGATGTAATGAATCATTCATTGGTCATGTGATGTCAGGATACAGTTGAATAAAAGAATATTCCTTTTTAAGTATTCTATAAGTTACTGCTCAAGCAATTCGTTATTAAATACATAAAACATTTAATTGAAAAATGAACTTTAATTTTGATTTTGGATTCAAAATCAAGAGACTTCAATGATACTATATAAAATTGTCACTTATTCAAAAGTATAAACTAATACGAATTGATACATTTAGTTATTCGATTAATACGTAAATAGCAACGTTAGTACATACATTGGAGATCAACCGTTTTCTGTATGATTGTCATTAAGTAAAACCATCCAAAATCTATCTGAAGTTGGAATACCCATGTATTATGGTTATGACTTATAGGTGCAAGTTAGTATTCGAATGTGAGACATGGCCCCCCTCATTTTTGGGGTATAGAACAATATTTTATCTTTGGCTACTGTTTTATTACAATCTATCAGCAGCTTTGCCTGGATAAGACTAACTTACAAGCAAATCATTACTAAAGTTAGTAGTCATGGCCAATTAGATCTTCAGATAACATTCTGGCCTTTGCTGCGGAAATCATAGCTCATCTTTCAGCTCACAGTTTACGTTGTTGTAAAATTCAGTGTATTTCTGGTTGTATAAATTCTGGCAGGTGCAAGATTGTATGTATACGGGTTTCGTGTCAAATCTTTCACTAACAAATGTGCCTATTTTCTTGTTTGGTTTGTCGTCCGTGCCGTGCCTTTCCAAATGAAGAACGCTTATGGACAGTTAATGTCAAGCTGGCTAAGCTCCGGAAAAGGTCAACAACACCCTGTATACGTAAGTTAGGTGTATACATTGTAATAAATAGTATTATAGTATTATAGTGTATAATATGATTGTGTAATATTAATGGTAGGATATTCCTGTTGTGCAGTGGGGGTGAGAGCTTGAACGCATGGAAACTAAATGTGGGAAGTGTGTCCAGTGTGCATTGTTTACCAAAACAATGTAGGAGAAGAAAAAGAGAAACTGTCCTTAAACGGAGGATGTTGGGTAACTTTTTGGTCCTTATGGGTTGTAGAACAAATGTTGGTTTTTTGTACAAACAAGTGAGCTGAACAACAAAAATTATGGTATAAAAGTACGCAACACCTCATCCACATATCCTCGAAGATGACATGAACAAACAAAATTTGGTACATATCTAGATTTTACCCATTTTCTTTTTTAGGATCAATTAAAAACTATAGATGATTTGATGCAATCTCTTTCAATTATAGTAATTAATTATAGGAATGCATGGTAAGAAGAAAAATGATAATATCAATTAGTTATAGGGATTATTTTAGTGTATTTTTTTACTGCATGCACTCAAATGTGAACATAAGATCAATAGATTCTAGGCAGCACTTACTTTCAATTAAACCAAATGCTTGTTGACAAATTATAGAGATTATTGCATCTGCAAATCATGGCCTCCACGGTGATGGGGGTGGTGGGCTCTGTGGGTAGAGTGGTGGAACACCTGAAAATATTGTATTAACGTCAATGCCAATGCCAGCGGTGGTGGTTAGGGATACAAGTGCAGCGACTAGTCCGGCGTTTCCAGCCATAGTTGGTTCGGTGTAGTTATAATTGTTGCGCACATCATGGAACTGGTCAAACTGATCAGGTCCTCCAACCATGGCTCCTGTGATGTTGTTGGGGTTGGGATTCTTGCTCTCGTCCCATTTCCATCCTCCTTTGCAAGAGTAATATTTGTGGTCATTCGGGATGGATGCACCCCGGTGATGCACATGTCTTGGGGACTTTTGGCCATACCCAACAACGTAGCTCATGTTCATGGGATTTTTACCAAGTATATAGTCTATCTGCAGAAAAGCAGCGCAAAGAAATATTACCATCAACCAATCATGATTTAACTGGATCTGGTTGGGATGAAAAGAAAGAGATGAAGATTTTACCTGGGATGTGGCGAACTTTCGAATAGCACTTAATTGAACATAATTGGGGCCACAGTACAACCCAGGAACACCAGTGGCATTCATATAATCAACAAACAGAGATACCAAGAAAGCAGCATTAGCCACGTACTGCAGGTTCTGTGGCTTTCCATGGTTCAGCATGATCATGCCTCCTGCAAGTTTTTGTTTTGGCTGGGCATTTGATCAAAAATCATTGAGACACTTGACACAACGGAAGCATCTTAGAAGGGAAGAAGTGCTACTTACCACGCGTCCAGTTAAAGACGTTGAACGACGGAAGATACGAGCATATGTTAAGACCCGTTACATTATGATACATATGCAACATTTCTTCATACGGATAGCCCGGGTTCAAGAATATCCGCAGCCTCGTTAACAACAGCATGGCCGCTGGTAACTTGTTATCCCAACTTGGTACACTCAAATCCGTAATCATGTAAAAGGCTTTGGCATGGCGAGGTATGCCTCGGTTGGTGGCCAGTGAAAGATAGCTATTATTTCCAGTGGCATAGAACAACCAGGCCGCTCCCCACATGTACTCATCGTAGTAGCCGGTGGAATTATAATAAGGATCAATAAATGGGTTGCCACGACTGTATGGCTTCCGTTTTCCACCGTCCCTGGCGAAGTCGAAGACCGTTTTGGCACCTTTGATGAGCTTTTTGGAGTAGGTATGATCGTCCCGGAAAACTATAGAGGCGGCCGCGAAGGCTGCTGCCATTTCCCCAGCAAGGTCGGGTCCTGCAACACATGTTTGAGTAGAACGAGGATAGTCCATGTTTTCCGGTCTCTGCCAGCAGTTGTGATCATCTGGTGCCGTGGAACCATTTCGGTGGCCACCAACCTGGCTAATAAAAGGAGTGTTAAAATGCTTATTACTCAACTTAAAAGTTAATTAAAGAGTTGATGAAACCAATTATTATATAAATAAAAATTTTAATATGTTCATTAGTAATGTTAGATTTATTATCCACATTTTAACATGTCCTATTTTACTCTATTACATAAGTAACGTGTGACTTCAAATTAATTGGAGTCAATAAAAGTACTAAGGGGATCTTATATTGATATTATATTAAGGTGTTTATTATTTAACTCCAATTTCAATTTGAGATTTGAAAAAACTTATTATTATATTAACAAAAATTTTAATATATTCTTTAACCATATGAGACATATTGTCTACATCTTAACAAGAAAGTATAAACTTTCGTGGCTTAAAAACCACAGAAAATGAAAAGAAAAAGTAAATACGAGTGAAGAAAAAGGGTATATGTACTAAAAATTACCTGGCAATATATGTCGTCAATTTTAGTGGCGGAGGAATTGAAGGTTAGGAGCAAATAATCAGTGCCCCACTTAATGAGGTCGCGCACATGTTTGTACTCCTTAATGTTCTCATATTTGTGACGGTATTCAATCACACTCCAGCTTAGCATTGTCATGGCATAAGCCATTGGAAAGTGGAACTTCACATTGTCTCCAGCGTCGTAGTATCCGCCAACCAGCCCTCCCTTCACATCCATCTCATTCCCATCAGTTAGCCCTGAGTTCCCTCTCCATGCAATACCATTACTTTTGGGCAATTTCCCAGCTGCACCACATTCATAGCTAATCTCGTTAGTGTCTGGTCACTCTACCAGTCATTTATACTACAAGAACTTTAAACGGTGAGCAAAGTCCAACATTCATCATTTACTTGCCTCATTCCACGGTTGAATATTCAATAATATAGCCAAAAAAAGTCATTGCTTGATGTACTCGTGGAGTCAACCATAGGAGTCTAAACCCTAAATCCTAATCCTGTGTTTTCTCTCTCCTAGGGAAAATGCTTTCTACTTTGACACAGACCGACATCGTTTCCCACAAAAGAAACGGTGCACGGGATTAGGATTTAGGGTTTAGACTCCTATGATTGACAGTAATGAAATATTGTTAACACAACCATATGATTTAGTTGATAACTCATATTGTCTAAAATTAAAAAGTCCCATACTGGGTACCGAACTTCCACATCTCCATTTAACAGAAAAAGAAAAAAGACTCGAGGGAAGATATAAGCAACGATTTAGCGCCGGGCATAATTCTAGAAAGTCAAAACAGATAGGAAAGTTCCTGGCTCTACGTATTCCATTCCTATAGGCTTTAGCCACCTCGGCCACAGGAATACCCGAACACATTGAAAATTCATGGATGATAGCGATTCCAGGACCCACATAGTGTTAGACTTCGCTTTGTCCGGTCCCTCTAGTGTTTAGTCAAGCGTCCTAAATCTTGGGACCAACCACTCATATCCCTTATTTTTCCTTTTCTATTTATGTTTCTTGTTGATTTAGGTTTGGCCCTGTAAAGAACATATTTTTATAAGACTAAAGCGTTATAAAAGACATCTAGAATTGGGAATAGTGATAGGACATATGGAAGAGGAAGGTAAGCAGCCAGAGACACCAGAACAATGAAAGACATCTAGAATTGGCTGTGCTTTGGACGATCGGCAAAGGACAATCCAGGAAATTTTGTCTTAGTTCCCACACACAGACTATGTGAAGTGTATGCGTGGTCTAATTAATGGAGGTCTGATGCAATTAAGAAAAACAAAATACCGTCCGCCATAGAGAAAGAGGGCCTTACATTTCTGGGCGTTGAAAAACAGAAGGGCTTTGTTGAGAGCAGCAGAGTAGCTGTCAGGAGGGGCAGGACTGTGCTTGTGCTTAGGCAGAAACTTGGCGATGATGATGGGGAGTCCAATGACACAGAAAGCCACCAGAAAGGACCCCAGGATCCATTTGAGAGCCTTGCGACTAACAATAACGCACCCCAAGTCAACGTACTTGTTCTTCTTCTTCTCCGGCGGCCCCAACAGCCATCTCTGCTGGATTTCGTCTAGATGTTGATGAGGATACAGAGTTGCGCTGTCCCATTCCGAGGTACGGCTCCGATCATACTCTCCTGAGGCCGACACCTCCCCACTATTTATCTCAAATGTCCCTCCCCAGTGATTCGCTGAATGCATGATGTACCTGATCTAGTCTCTTATCTCTTTCTCTCCAAATTCAAGTGTATTTATGGCAAAAGAGCAAAGTTTTCCATGCATATGATTCAAGAATATTGACTTAATCTGTTCAAACTGAAAGAAGTCGTTGCGTGTTTGATGGGTGAATGGTAGAGGGAACAATACGATTAGAACAGACGGAGAGGATTGCGGCGGGGAACTAAGATGTTTGACAGACACGTATGTATGGAGAGAAAGGGAGAAGCTTGACTTGGGAAGGGAGATATAGAAAGATATAGCCTTTAGGTAGGACGTGTATGTTCCTAAGAGGTTATATCTGAAATAGATTGACTTGGTTTCTGTTATGGTGGATGCTTATGAGGTTTTTATCATGGAAAGAAACAAAAAACCAGCTGCGCCTGATTAAGATACTATTTTCTACGCGACACGTACTTCGAACGGCGTGTTTGTTAGAAGGCTCTGCCACGTCAGCCCTAGTTGACCCGGATCCATGACTCGACCCGGAGTCGCGTTTGTGCGCGATCGTGAGAAGCCGCGACTGCCACCGTCGTCGCCGCTTTCCTTTTCTGTTTGAATCTGTAAATTTGTAAAGATCGTGATTCGGTTTTTATTGTGTAAATCATTCCTAATTTAACTCTTGTCAAACGATTATATATGTCTGTGATTAAATCAATGAAAGATCATCGGAGAATTTTTACACAAGATCAATCTAAGGTTCTTGAGCTTTTCCGACCGATCCTCTTTACCTTCGATTTCTATCATGGTATCATCGGAGCCGATGGCTAACACCGCCACGTTGGAAACCCCTTCTCCCGATTTGAACCCTACCCCACCTCTTCCCACAGTTCCGGCGACTTCTCCGATGCCAAAGATGCCCGCACCCACCACCTATGAGTGTTTCGACGGCACGAACTTCGTCGTATGGCGAACGCGAATCCTTCCCTTCCTGATTTCCCAAAATTTGCTCCCCATTCTCGACAGCCGTGAAACCACGCCACCCGAATCCCTAATCGAGCTTGACGGTTCTCAATCTCCCAATCCCGCTCATCAATCGTGGTTAATCCACGATCAGGCGGCTCTGGGATGGATCCTCGCCACCTCAACCAACACCGTGGTGACTCAATTGACGGATATCCGTTCGTCCGCCGCCGCCTGGGCTCACTTGACGCGCACCTACACTGCGCAGTCCAACGCTCGATCTTCAGCTCTTCGGATGCAACTTCAGACCCTCAATCGAGGCTTTCGCACCGTCACAGAATTTCTTCACGATGTTAAAGCGATTCTGGATCAACTAGCTGTGATCGGAAGCAAAATCTCCGACGATGAGTATCTGACTCACGTTTTTCGCGGCCTCGGTGATGAATTCGACAATCTTGCGACGTCGATCTCGGTTCAAAATCAGATGAACCCCCTCAGCCGCGACACTGTCCACAGCCTCATTCTCGCCCAGGAAGGCCGCACCAACGGCCGCACTGCACCAGTTTCTCCAGCAGTGTTCGCTGCGTACCTGGGTCAGTTTGCGGGTCACGTGAACACGCCCATAGCCCACACTGACTTGGGCCTGTCATTTCACGCGAGCGCGGGCCGTGAGTGGCCTGCACCTTTCGCACCCACTCCAGCCCAGCCCACGCCAGATGGGCTACTGCCCAACCCACCAGCCCAAAACTAGCCCAACAGAAACTCCTCCCGAGCCTGCAAATCCAACAGGCCCTATTGCCACCTATGTCGAAAACCTGGCCATTATGTTTCGAACTGCTGTGAAAGATTTAACCCAATTTTATCCCTCCAACTAATTATTAGGCCTAATCCTCTCCCCAGGCCCATATAACCTATCCCACCTACTACCCTCCTCAAATTAATTATACCCAACTTCCCCCCTCTCTCTCCCACTATGGACCACCCAAACCCCCCTCCTTCTGCCCTAGATGCCTCCTCCTGGCACCCCGATTCAGGAGCCTCCCATCATGTCACTGACTCCACCTCTGCCCTATCCAGAGTCACTCCCTACACAGGCTTTCAGCAACTCACCGTGGGTGATGGAGTATCTTTACCTATCACTCACACAGGTACCCTTTGCACTCCTCTTTTTCATTTAAATCATGTCTTAGTTGTTCCATCCATTACTAAAAATCTTTTATCTGTTTCTCAATTCACGTCGGACAATAATTGTTATTTCATATTTTTTGCCACTCATTTTTGGGCAATTTCTTATCTCACGAGCCAGATCATCTTCCACGGCACCCATGATCGTGGACTCTACCATCTCGACTCGTCCGACGTTCGTCCTCGTGCATACTTGGCTTCTCGTACCAGTCCTTTCCTGTTGTGGCATCATTGTCTTGGTCATCCGTCCCCACCCATTTTAATTAATCTTTTGAAGACTACCAACACCCCATATTCTTCCCTCTCTTATCCCCCATGTACGGCGTGTGCCCTCAGTAAAAGTCACCGCCATCCCCAGCCCTCTTCCCCCTCTAGGTCAACCCAACCTCTCCAACTCGTTCACTTTCATGTATGGGGACCATCTCCAGTTCAATCCTTTAATAAAAATAAATTTTATATTTTTTTATTGATGATTTTTCCCGCTTTACTTGGCTTTACACTTTTCAAACTCGTTCTCAATTTTTTACCATTTTTACCACCTTCCACAAATTTGTTGAGAACCAACTTCAGTGTCGTCTTTAAGCCATCCAATGTGATGGCGCTCCGGAATTTCTCTCCGTCATGTTTCGTCAATATCTCCAATCCGCAGGGATTCATCAACGTGTCTTTTGTCCATACTCTCCCTTTCAGAACAGTGTTGCCAAACGCAAACACCGTCACATCGTCGAGACCAATCTCACTTTGATGTCTTAAGCTGCTGTCCCTCCTCAATTCTGGGATTATGCATTTGAGACAACTGTCTTCCTCATCAACCGCCTTCCAACCCCAGTGCTCCAGAATCTTTCTCCTTAGCAAACCCTCTTTCATCAACCTCCTGACATCAGCTCTCTTCATGTCTTTGGGTATGCAGTCTTTCCCTACCTACGCCCCTATGCCTATTATAAACTTGCTCCCTGCTCTTGTGCCTGTGTCTTCCTCGGCTACCCTGCCGGGTACCATGGCTATCGCTACTACTACCCTATTACCCATCGCACCTATATCACTGTTGATGCGGTTTTTCACGAAGAAACCTTTCCCTATCATAATATCCCTCCTCCCCCTCCCTCCTCACCGAGCACCCCCCTTCACATAGTTTCGGTTTCTCCCGCTCTCTCTCCACCCTCTCCAGCACCTGCACCCTTGCCGAGCTCTCCTTCTCCTCCAGTTTCCCCTTCCCATGAGTCCCCACTGGACTCCACTTCCCCTACCACCCATCCTTCTCCTGACGCCCCACTGGCATCAGTTCCCCAACCCCTTACTAGGCTTGTGACCCGTCTCCAAGATGGCACCATTTCTCACCGCCATCTCACCAGACATCAAACCTTTGCCTTCACCACCACTACCCAAGCCCACCCTGAACCTACTTGCTTCTCTCAGGCTATTCGAGAGCCATATTGGCGCGAGGCTATGGCTGCTGAGTATACTGCCCTTCTCCGGAATGGCACATGGGCTCTGGTTCCCTTACCCTCTGGTGTTAAACCCATTGGTTGCAAACTCAAGTCCGATGGCTCCCTGGAACGCTACAAAGCCCACCTAGTTGCGAAGAGCTTCCATCAGAAGGAAGGCATTGATTTCACTGAGACTTTCAGCCCAGTAGCCAAGCCTGTCACTATTCGCACTGTTCTCACCATTGCCTATTCTCGTGGCTGGTTGATTCGACAACTGAATGTCTCCAATGCCTTTTTACATGGTCATCTCTCGGAAGTGGTCTATATGGAGCAACCTCAGGGTTTCGTTAACCCTGAACGCCCCCAGCATGTCTGTCGATTGTATCGCTCTCTATATGGCCTCAAGCAAGCCCCCCGTGCTTGGTACCAGCGCTTGAGCACCTTTCTGGTCTCTCTAGGCTTCATTATCTCACAGGCGGACACCTCTCTATTTACTCTCCACACTCCCCAGTACAGCCTCATTCTCCTTGTTTATGTGGATGATATTATTTTAATTGGTTCCCCGCAGGCTCCTTTTGCTACTCTTCTTCAGGCACTACACCATGAGTTTGCCCTTAAGGACTTGGGGCCTATCCACTATTTCCTCGGCGTCGAAGTTCAACCTACCTCTGATGGTCTTCTCCTGCATCAAGCCAAGTTCACCCTTGACATTCTTGCTCGAGCTAAAATGACTGACGCCAAGGCCATCTCCACACCCTGCTCCACTGATGAACCTCTTTCTATCCATTCTGGAGATCCCTTCCCCGATCCCATCCTTTACCGCAGCATTGTTGGTGCCCCCAATATCTTACCCTCACTCACCCAGATATTGCCTACTCCGTCAACACCGCCTGCCAGTTCCTTCACAATCCCACCACCACCCATTGGCAAGCTGTGAAACACATACTTTGCTACTTAACCAACACTCCCTGACTTGGCCTTCTCCTTACTAGGGGCCCTACCATCTCCCTTCATGCCTTCTCAGTTGCTGGTTGGGCTGGTGATCGTGATGATCGTCACTCCGTTGGTGGGTTCTGCATCTTCCTTGGTCGCAATCTGATCTCTTGGAGTTCTCGTAAACAGTGCACCGTTGCTCACTCTAGCACTGAAGCAGAATACAAATCGTTAGCTGAAACCACAGCCGAAATCATGTGGATTGAGTATCTTCTCAGAGATCTTTGTGCTCTTCCTCCTCAACCTCCCACGCTCTGGTGTGACAACATGTCGGCGCTCTATCTCACCGCCAATCCGGTCTTCCATGCTCGCACCAAGCACATTGAGATCGACTTTCACTTTGTTCGTGAACGTTTAGCTCGTGGTCAACTATTTCTCCAGTTTATCTCCACTATTGACCAACCTGCCGATATCTTCACCAAAGGCCTCTCCTTCGCTCGTTTCAAGCTTCTTCGATCCAAGCTGATGGTCCAGTCTGCCCCTTCAGCTTACGGGGGGATGTTAGAAGGCTCTGCCACGTTAGCCTCCACGTCAGCCCTAGTTGACCCGGATCCACGACCCGACCCATAGTCGCATTTGTGTGCGATCGTGAGAAGCCGCGATTGCCACCGTCGTTGCCGCTTTCCTTTTCTATTCGAATCTGTAAATTTGTAAAGATCGTGATTTGGTTTTTATTGTGTAAATCATTCCTAATTTAACTCTTGTAAAATGATTATATATGTCTGTGATTAAATCAATGAAAGATCATCGGAGACTTTTTACACAAGATCAATCTAAGGTTCTTGAGCTTTTCCGACCGATCCTCTTTACCTTCGATTTCTATCAGTGTTCCTTCAAAATAATGTCTTTATAAATTTATCGAGAACAAGAGTGGGTAGAGAGGAAGATATCCTGGTATTTGTGTAGGAGATTATGAATTTTATATTGAAGAGAAACATTAAAAGGTAAAGATTAAATGAAAGAAGGATTATTTAGTTAATAAATTATTTTTTAGATTTAGTTTTTAGGCTCTTTAATATGATATTAAAATCAAAATTATGTAAATACTTTAATAAAAAATGTACATAGAGGTCAAATTTATAAATCTTTAGAGAATTATGTACATGGAAATATAAAAAAAGGAATTGAGCGTAGCAATAAATTGAGAAATATTCCTAAATGCAAAGATTGATGTAGACGAAAATCATTTCTTGAATCGGTTTGATTTTTAATGATTTTAGGAATGATTTTATTTTAATAACTGGCTAAGGTTGGGAGACGATCTTGTGCGTTTAGTCTTTTCCTTCTCCAATGGAGAGTTGACATTTGTGAGGTGATTGTTGCCATAATACGTAGGTGTGTTCGATGACAATGATTGTAGTATGTGGTTCATAGGCATGATGTGGCTGTCATTGTCATGTGGCTTGATAACCTACTCGAGTGAAGTTGATGTGGTTGGCTACTGTGTGGAGGTGATGGGGGCAACAACAGATTTTTTTTTTACCATCCCCTTGCAAGCTGATGGGTTGGTTTGAATTGTGAGCTCGTTTGTAGTTTAAATCAAGCATAAGAAAGTCCCTTATTGAAGATGTTGATAGTTTGATCAACATGTGATATAAAGTGGACAAAGGGTTTCTTGTTCTTGATCATTTCATGAAAGAAGTGAAAATTAATCTCTACATGTTTCATCCTAGCATGAAGCACAAGATTTGTTATAAGGTAGAGTGCAAAGAGATTGTCATGCCAAACAGTGGAAGGCTAAGGTAGAGGGGCATGGAGGTCTTGGAGAAGAGCTTCAATCCATATTGATTTAGTTGTAATGTTAACTAGACTTTTGAACTTAGCTTTTATATTTGAGCAAGCTATGGTCTTCTATTTGTAAGAGTTCCAAGAAATTTAGTTTGACCTAAGAAAGATGTAAAACCTATCGATGGATTTTCAATCATCACAATCCTAGCCAATCTTGCATCAAAATAAGCATTAAAGGTATTGATGGAGGATTTTGATGGAGGATTGATAGGGAGTATTAGCAAGGAAACAAATAATTCTTTTAATAGATTTTTAGTAAATAGTAGTTGGTGTATGCATATATTGACATATTATGTTGACTACATAAACAATATTTGATTATGTTAGCATAAAGTATTCCAGAGCACTAACAATGCATCTATAGTAGGTGGGATTTGTGAAGAGATCACCATCATTTATTGATGGTGGGTGACTAGTAAAAGCTAGGGTGGAGATGCCACGAGTGTCACTCATTTTTGCATAATAATGTTTCAAGTGAAAATTTAACTTGATATAAAAAAAATTATTTATTGGTATTTTGAGCTTCAACACCATGAAAATAACATAAATGACCAAAATCCTTAATACCAAATTCCTTTTAAAGTTATGTAAGGGTTGTATTGTGTAAAACAACAAACTAGTGTGTAAAGTGTAGTAAGAATTTAAGTGATGTGTTCTAATTAATCCCAAATTAATTATCAAAATGGACTTTTCTCCAAGCTTAGGATATAGTTTTGGATGTTGGCTAAATAGAAAATTAAATGAGAAATATAAAATCATACAAGAGAACACACAAATTTACATGGTTTGGCCAATAATTGCCTACATTCATAGGTAAGCTACCTCATCTCATCAATAACAAAGGAACTGAAAGAGAAAGGAAACATGCTAATTATGAGTCACATCTAACAATCCTACACCTTAGTGAATAATTAGCAAGTAGCATTTTCATAACTCTCCTTAGCTTTACCATTTCAACATTTTCATTCACTACACAAACCTATTAAGTCCATACAATTATTGCACTTGATAGTAAGGATCACCTTGGTGAGCATGTTAGCAGGATTATACAAAGTTGATATCTTCAACACTTTCACATTTCCTTCATATACAATCTCTCCTATGAAGTGATATTTAATATCAATGTGCTTGGACTTTTCATGATATTGCTTATCTTTTGTGAGATAAATGACATTCTTATTCTTATAAAAGATTCCATTCTTGTCCTACTTTACACCTAACTTTATCACCAATCCTTGCAGTCAAATAACTTCCTCGATCCTTTCAACACTAGCCATGTACTTGGCTTCTCTTATAGACAAAGTCACTATGGGTCGTAATGTGGCTTTCCAATTGATTGTTCCACCTTCCAAGACAAATACATAACTTGAAAGTGACCTTTTATCATCAAGGTCTCTAACATAATCTGAGTTGACATAACCCACAATTTTCTTCTCTCCATCTCTGTTAAATGTCAAGCCATAGTTAAATGTTCCTTTTCAATATTTCAATATTCATTTCACTGCCAATCAGTGACCTCTTCTAAAAGCACTCATGAATCTACTCACTAGACTCATAGCATGACATAAATCAAGTCTTGTACATACCATAACATACATAATGCTACTTATTGCACTAAAATAAAGAACATTCTCTATAGCTTTCTCTTTCTCTTCAAAAGTTGGAGACAAATCCCAAGATAACTTTAAGTGTGCAACTAAAGGAGTACTTACAAGTTTTGCATCATCTATATTGAACCATTGAAGTATCTTCTCAATATATCTATTTTGAGTGAGCGTCACAATTTCTTTGCATCTACCATGGTTAATCTCCATTTCAAGTATCTTTTTTATAGCCTTCAGTTTTTCATCTCAAATTCTTCCTTCAATAAAGACTTGAGCTCTTCAATTTCCATTAAGTTCTTTGTTGCAATAAACATATCATCTACATAGACAAGTAGATAGATGCTAAAACCATTAGCCGTTTGCCTATGATAAACACAATAGTCATAGGAGCTCCTGTAATACCCATGTTTGATCATGAATACATCAAATCTCTTATATCATTGTCTTAGAGATTGCTTCAAACCATAAAATGATCTTTGTAGCTTGCATAAATGATTTTTCTTCCTTTGATCCACAAAACCTTCTAGTTGCTTCATATAGATCTCCTTCTTCAACTCTCCATTTAAGAAGGCTGTCTTCAAATTAAGTTACTACAATTCTAAGTCAAAAAGGTAACCAAAGATAATAATATACAAATAGAAGTATGCTTTACCATATGTGAAAAAATCTCAATGAAGTTTATGCCTTCCTTTTATGTAAAGCTTTTAGCTATCACTTGAGCCTTGTATCTTCCTTCTTCACTTCCTAGTATGTCTTTTTTTTTTTGTGAATATCCATTTGTAACTTACAACCATTTTGCTTGGAGGTAGTTCAATAAGCTCCTAGGTCTTGTTCTTTAGTAATGAGTTCATATCTTTGTATTGTAGCCATTCATTTCTTAGAATCTGGACTTTGAATTGATTCTTTGTAGGTTTCTGGTTCTTGATTCAAGTTAGTCTTTACAACTGTAGTGAGTGCATATGCCATCAAATCACCAGAGCTATACATATAAAGAGTCTTAATCTTTTTTTTTTTCCTTATCTTTAGCCATAACAAACTCTTGCACTCGTTGTTTTATTGATGGTGAGTGCTTCAGTTATGTTTATTAAGGTTTTGAGTAAGCTCTCTATGTGACAATTTTCTCTATATTTGGCTCAAAAGTGCTCACATCACTAGGATTATCTAAGGTAATTTTGGATACCTTTTAATTAAGCCCAACTTCCACCTTTTCATTAGCATCCTTGACAACTTTTGACTTCTATTACTCCACCTTTTCTTTTATCATTGGTATTTCATCAAAGATAACATCACGACTAATTAGAAACTTGAAAGTTCTCCGATTAGAAAATCATAATCTATATCCCTTCACACCATATGCATATCCTAAGAAAATACAACTTTTGGTTCTTTGTTCAAGCTTACCTTTTTGAACATGTACACATTTTGGACAATTGAAGATCTTCAAATTGATGTAATCAGCAAGTCTTCCACTCCATATTTTTTTAGGTGTTTTGTAATTAAGGACTGTAGATGGTGAATTGTAGATCAAGTAACAAGCTATATTTGCTGCTTCAACCTAAAAGCTTTTAGTCAACCTTGTTGTGGACATCATACACCTTGCCTTCTCCATGATGGTTCAATTCATCCTTCCCACTACATGATTTTGTTATGGTGTATATACAACAGTGCGGTGCTTTGTTATAACTTCTTTCTTACAATAATCTTTAAATTCTTGGTTGCAAAACTCCATGCCATTATTAGTCTTGAGCCTTTTAACTTGTCTACCACTCTATTTCTCTATTAGAGTTTTCCATTGCACAAACTTTCTAAACATTTTATCTTTATGCTTTAAGAAGAACACCCAAACTTTTCTTGAAAACTCATTTATAAGTGTTAGCATGTACCTTGCTCCTTATATGGAAGAAACATGAGTTGGCCTTTATAAATTTGAACGAATGTAATCCAATATGCCCTTTGTTCTATACATTGCAATGTTAAACTTTAATTGTATTTGCTTGCCATATAAACAATGCTTACAAAAGTTTATCTTGCTCAACCTTGTACCACAAAAAAGACCTTGTTTACTAAGTATCACCATGCCTCTTTCACTCACATGCACGAGCCTCATGTGCCATAACTTGCTGTTCTCCTATACTAACTCTAAAGTAGAAACTAATGCCCCACTTGTAATGATGTTTCCTTTAAGAAAATACAACTCATTACACTTGATTCCTTTCATGACAACAAGAGCTCCTTTAAGAACTTTCAAGATATCATTCTTGACTTTTTATTCACAATCGTTTGCTTAAGAGTATGAAGAGAATCAAGAGAAATAAAATTTCTTTTCAATTAAGGAATATGTCTAACCTCTTTAAGTGTTCTCACTACTCCATCATGTGTATCAATATGATCTAACCCTATGCCAACCACTTTGCATGCCATATTGTTCCCTATAAGCACTTTTCCACCTCTTAGTGGTTGATAATCTACAAACCTTTCCCTATGTGGTGACATATGAAATGAATAAACCGAATCTAACACCTAACTATTACTAGAAGAATTCTTTGAAACATTCAAAATTGAGCTTGCATTTGAATATTCTTTTTTAGCTACAGCTACAAACCTTTCACCCTCTAAAGTTGTTTTCTTACCCTTATCTTTCCTTCCTTTTCTATTAGGGCAATCTCTCTTGAAATTCCATTCTTTATGACAATGATAGCACTTCACTTTTCTAGTTTTGGACTTTTATCTTGACTTGCCTCGACTACTTGAATGTTTGCTGGTTTATTATCCTTTCTTATTGGATCTTCCTCTTACCACTAATCCAAAAGCATTGGAGTCATCAAATTCCTCAGACACCCTTTTCCTTATCTTAGTTGAGTTCAAAAAAACCTTCAGTTCTTCCATGGAAATAGTGTCTTGGCCATACAACAATGTGACAACCAAATGATTATAGGATTTAGTCAAAGAATATAATAAAATAAATGCTTGATCTTCATCATCCACTTTAACATCTATATTTTGCAAATCCAAAACAATTATATTAAACTCATCTAGATGCTTATCAAGTGGAGTTCTTTCTCTCATCCTAAGAATGTATAACCATTGCTTTAAATATAGCCTATTGGTCAATGATTTTGTCATATATAAACTTTCAAGTGTAGTCCACAAACCTATAAGGGTCTTTTCAGATGCTACCTCTTTTAATATTGAATCTGCCAAGTTGAGAATTATGGTGGCATGAACCTTTTCTAGCATCTCATATTTTTATTCATTTGTGAAAGATTGAGATAGGCTATTCTTTCCTTTCAAAGCCGTTAATGTTCCATAATGGCTTAACAAAGCTATTATCTTTAGCTTCCATTAAAATTTTCCACATTAGCTTTAATCGAAGCCATATAAGAAATTCCACACACCAACAATCTTAACCAAACAACTTTGATACTAGTATGTTATGTAAAATAACAAATTGGTGTGTAAAGTGTAGTAAGAATATAAGTGATGTGTTTTAATTAAGCCCGAAGAAATTATCAAAATAGACTTTTTTGCAAGTTTAAGATATAGTTTTAGATGTTGGCTAAATAGGGAATTAAATGAAAAATATAAAATCACATAAGAGAATACATAAATTTACGTGGTTCGGCCAATAATTGCCTACATTTATAAGTAAATCTAAGAGAGATTTCTTTCACTACTTGTAATCAATAATATAGAAGTTTTCTCATTGGAATTCTCCACCAAACATACTCTTCAAACACTCTCTTAAGGATACAAGGAGGTGCACAAGAATTAAATAAGAACGACTTACAAATTTCCTTTTGTTCTTCACTTTTCTATATTGCACTAAAAACTGCACTGCAATTTGCACTTAGATCTACACAAATCTGGCTACACAAACTCTTTCTTGGTGCTCTCTCTCATGCTCTCTTTTTTTCTTTATTTCCTCTTCATTGTCTTATGTCACATGATGCTCTTCCCAATCGAAGTATCTTTTTAGTTTCAAAATGAAAACCTTTCACACTTGTAACAACTCTCTCATGATAATAGGACGAAGTGTTAGTGGTTGAGAAACAAACTCCCCATATCCCATTAACCACTTGTGATAAGTGAGAGAGATTTAAGGAGTGGGAAATAGTATCACCTCATCTTGTCAATAGCAAGAGAACTGAATGAGAGAGAAAACATGCTAATTATAAACCACATCTAACATTTTGTTTAGAGAAGCATTAACACTTCTTACGAGAATTATGTCATTGACATAGATGAAGAAAAAGCATATGTAGATGTATATAAGATAAATAATGATGAATTAACTTTTGAAATTCAAAAATCAATGGTTTGGAAAAGGACTACTAAGCCATTGGGTTTGTTTTTAAGCCATAATTGGGGGTATAGAAGATGAAAAATATTTTATAGATCTCGAAAGTCAATGAAGCCTTAAGGTTGAGTCATGTAGACCTTTTATTCTAGGTTGTAGTGTAAAGAGACATTTTTGACATTGAATTGTTAAATTGTCTAACTATTAGAGTATGCCATTACAAGGATTGTTTAAACAATTATTAGGTTTACGATAGGGATGAAAGTTTCCAAATAATTGATACTACAATGTTGGTGGAAATCTTGAGCAACAAGTTGTGCTCTATAATGTTCAAGTGGGTTGTTAGAATTCCATTTGACATTGTATAATCATTTGCATTCTATTGGGATGACATTTTTGGATTGTGATCCAATTCTCATGTTGGATTTTTAAGAAATACAATGTATTCATTTGCATGACTAAACACCAACTATGACCTTTGAAAGCCTCAATGAAATTTTTAAGCTCGATGTAAGGATGAGATAAGGTTATAAGAGCATACATATGTTGATGAGTAATTGCACATCTAGGGATTATATGTTGCCATTATGTGCATTGGTGGTTGAGATGGTTAAGGTCCTTTTAGACTAGAAATCAAAAAAGGTGGATCTTGAGTTTGTAGTTTAATTGGATGATTGATTGGTATAGTATTTTGTGAAGAAGTTATTTTGGCTTAAGAAATAAAAAGTTAGGTTCTAGATGTTGTAGTAGGATCTTGTGTTTGAGGTTGATGAAAAAGAAATAGATGTTCATCAAATATTTAATCTATGGCAACACATGTTTTATTTATTTTTGTGTAGTGACATCTACTTCCTTTCTAACTATTAGGATACCTAGGAAATACACATGGTGTTGATCATGGATTTAGCTTATGATGTGTGTAGGATTAAAGAAGTGTAGATAGGGCATAAAAAAACTCTTAAGTGGGAGATGGATGGGGTATTATGATAAATTTTTCCCAAAAGAGTTTTATTTTGTAATATTGGAATGGACAACCAATTTATAATGTGGGTAGTTATTTGAAAAGCAACATCCTAGTATCTTCTAGGTACTTAGGCATGATGGATCAAAGAAAGTCAAGTTCCAATAATATGCCAATGTTTCTTTCAGTGGATCCATTATAAAAGATGGCATATGGCCTTAAGATTTGTTAATGGATGTTTGGTTAGGCTAACAAGGTGCAAAATGGTTTGGACACAAATTTCATTGTCTTAGCACTTCTGATATTTTTTATTTTTGTATTTAGTTGATTTTCAACAGGTTTGTGAATTTTGTTTTTGAAAATATTGAGTAATTAGTCTTAAGAAGAAAGACAATAGATCCAAGTAAACTTCTAGGTAAAACTTGGAGAAAAGTGAACTTGTAAGAATTATCTACATAATAAATGTAATACTTATGGCCTTGAGATGAAGGCATAGGAGTAAGCCTTTAAATGTAAAAGTGGACTAAGTCCATTACGGCCCGAGAAATGTTATTTGTAAAGGGATTGGTGTTATGAATGCTTGTTCTAATTTAACATGCAATAAAGAAGATGGTATAGAACTTGTAAATTTTGTTCCTCTTATTTTCAAAAGTCTTATTACATTTTTATAATTAGTATGTCCTAGACAAAGATACCAATTTACAAGTTTATTAGTGTAGAGCATCAAAGTAGTGGGTTGCTATTGGGAGGCTAACTACTTATAAGGTTAAAGGCCTATCCTCACACTTTCAATATGAAACAATACCTGTTTTTAACAAAGATGCATTCAATGCTACTGATTTGCTCCAATTTTCGCCCAATATAACAAGCTAACCTATTGTGGCTATGGATTTCTTTATGGCTACTGACCTTCTAGGTTTTCTATCTTATTAGGTTTAGTTTAGAATAGAAACAAGTTGAAAATAATGTTCTATACTAATATTTAAGGAGTGAGTCCTGTTGCCCACACAATTGCATTAACAAAATGTGAACTGTTAAGATAATAGGGAGGGATTATGTTCCATATGCAAATGTATTTCCTAACAATAAGGCAAAAAGTTATGACTCTATGCAAGATATTAACACGAATGTCCATTTTTGGTGTGCTTTGCAAGTTTAGCAAGTTTTGTTATATAGAATTGCAACAAGTATTATTTTTCTTGGCAGCAAATATAGAATCTTATACAGAAGATTCTTAATATATTCTTTAACAATATGAGTTTCATTACCCATATCTTAACTTGTCCCTCACCATGATAATCCAATTATTAGATTATCATCGTACCTCATTACATGAGTAATGTGTAAGCTTAGATCAAGAGAAGTCTATAAGACTACTAAAGGAATCATTTGTTATGTCCTTGCATACCTACTTTAGTTTATGGGTGATTAATTAGGAAGTCCCTTGCGAAGAGGTTAGAGAACTTCTTCTTCTTGAAGCTCTCTATTGTGAAATGGAACAAAAAATGGAGCTTATGAGTAAGCAAACCTTTTAGTTTTCATTACTGAAGTTTGCTAATACAAAAGTTGATATAAAAGTACTTTACCCTTATATAGACTTAAGTGACTAACCACACGTGCTCCATGGTTTCATGCAAAGGGAGAATAGGACATAGTTTCTTGCTTCATCCCTGCCCTATGCTACCTTCTAACATGCTAACTCGTGATAGTAGACTAAGACTACTTAGGTACCTACTAGTTAGAGATAGACTTTGGCTTAAGACATCTTCTCCCCACCAACCCGTCAGTATGATGTGTTCATGTTACCTATAACCTCAAAATATTTAAAAAGGAACCCACATGGGTGCCAGGTCATCCATTACAAGGCAGGTTTGCAACATCCTTAGCAATGTGAGGTAACTTCATACTATTTACTTAACATGTTCCCTCACAGCAATGGTCTAACCGGATTACATTAAGGTGTCACTTTTACTATGTAAGGGTGTTAAAATATAACCTAAGTTCTAATATTATATTAAGTTTTATAGATAAAGTTTCATTTTTATCTAACTTAAAACTCTAAAGTATTAAGTGATAGAACTTATTGTCTTATATCTTGGATTCTTAATATAAGATAATGTCTACATCTTAACAAATACCACCTATTTGCAAGGATGTTACCAGCTAGACTCCCATACTCTTGTGAGAAGGGTGGTCTCTTGATAGGATAAATTTGGGTGAAAATTGTATATTTTAGGTGGCATAAGTTGGCTCAACCTTTTGAAAAGTTGAGTTTGATACTCTCCTTTTGTTATTATTTATCCAACAGCAAGGAGAAAAATTACAAGAAAACATAATTACTGATTTGTTAATTTTGTAATCATCTAAAGTTCAAGTGAAGTTGAAAATTTTGAAACTTGCGTAACCAATGAATAAGAGGAACTATAATGTTATATCCATTTATGGTACTCCTTTTGGACAGTCATGGGAAGGCAACGGCTATTCTAATCTCCCATACCAGTTTTTCAATCACAAAAAAATTATAATCCATGCAGGCTGCACAATACAATCTCAATACTAAGTCAATGATTTAATTTTCTTTTTTGGATTTTCACAAAAAATCCAAGAATTTTTTCCTGGACGACCAATCTCGACGTTATGTAAGAGGTGCTGTGATACGAACATGCAAGTATATCGACAAAATACCAAGCAGGAAAAACTAAAATTCAAAATTTTTGTACATTTGGTGAAAAGCTCTATACCTCACCTTATCTTCCCCTTAAACTCAACTATCAGGGCTGCAAATCCGGACAGATATGCAGAGATTTGAGATTGGATAACTTGCTCTTGTTTTGCCATTTTCACGATTTAACGGGGAACCAAGGTTCTACAAGTTTGACGATGAGAATGCCATGGCAAGTTAACAATTCGGGTACACTCTCATTGCCAAATTTTCTAGTGATAGATATCGCATACATATACAGACCATCATATTTTTGAACATTGGGGATTGGACATGCCCACTGTGGTAGGTTTGTTGGATTATAAACAAGTGTGTATTAGGCTCCCATATGAAGAAGCTTGTATCAGGGTCTTGGCGGTAGAATCCCAGATTATTGCAGATTGTAGATTTGTGATTTACGTGTGCTTAGAACCTTATAATTTTCCATTTGTGCTGTGCTGGAGCTACAATTTGGTAGTTCTGCAAGCCGTTCAAATGATTTCGAATGCCAAACTACATGGTGTTATGGGATTGTTTTGTGGTTTGAGACTAGTTTTAGCAGCAGGTTCAGGAAAGAAATGCCGGTATGTGTTGATAAAAAATAGTCCTTACCTTCCCAGGAGTCAATTGCCTTTGCATCATGAAAACTGAGTCGTAATAGATTTGCAGCAGTCGACACTGAGGCTTGTCCTGCTACGAAAAATCATCTGCCCTACTGGTAATTACCCTAGCATCATCAAGTGTTTATGCAAATGAACCCCAAAATCAACACGCACAATTTTCCTAAAACGTAATAGGTTTGTTTGATTTCAACATACCAGAAACAAAGACTCCATTATTAAAGGAAAGAAACATCGCAATGATCTCACAAAACTTCAAACCTACAATTCTCCTCAGGGTCGCTAGCCTACTTGTTCTTCTTCTTTGGCCTCAGCTGCAGTTCACATAAAAGATCGTTACATTATCTCAATTCACAGACAAAGAAAGCAAGGAAAGAATTTCTAGTGGTCTTGTTTCCTTTTATTCTGATATTCACAAGTAAATGATGAAGAAATCAATTCACTACTCACTTGGGAGACTTTTCCATGTTTGCCTTCAGTTGCAGCAGCAGCAGCAGCAGCTCCACCATTTCTCTGCAGAGCATCCCAAGGTAAACCATCGAAGCGATCAAGGAGATCTTGATGGCCTTCAAAAAGAGCAGCGAGCTGAACACGAAGGTCAGCCTTCGTGATCTCTTCCCTGTCAAACATCATCAGAAGATCCACGAGACGCTTGTAAGCACCCTCATTGTCTCGGAAACGCCAACGCGCTTCGCCGACGAAGGATACTGTGATCCAGAACGCATGTCTTTGCGCGTCCCTGCCTCCTCCGTGCTGGGTTTCATCACTCATGGCGGATTACAAAGATCGAGTTTTGAGTTCTTGGTTTGGCCTTTGATGGTGTGAATCTTGCAAGAAGGACTTTAACCTTTTATGCATGGCTTTGGAGCCCGCGCTCTGATATAACTGAATTCCAAACGACACGTGGGAAGTTCTGTAGATACAGCATTTTGACATCCTTCATTTCAACACGTGTGAGTGACACGTCATCCTCATTTTGACTCTGGCGAGATCACATTTTCGACAATGTAAAGACTTATTTCCATGGAATTGTCCCGCATTAATAGAGGTCACAAATGGAACCCTTTCCGAAACCCACTAGGACTCAGAAGAAGAAAGAGGAAGTCCTAAAGTTATTGCCTTCTTTTGAGAATGAGAGAAGGATAATTAGTCTTCATGGTCCAACCATTTCGAAGGTCTTGGAGATGTTTGATGAGTGGAAGCAGTATGTGTTTGACAAGGGCTTCGAAATATCTTAAAAGAATGCCATGACAAGCTTTGCTTGACTAATTCTAATCCATCAACATTCCGGTATAAGGATCCCCATAAGATGCTGCCACATTGATGGTGCTATTGTTGATGTAGTATTGGAAAGCTTGATAGTGATGCTATAATAGAGGTATGTTGGCCATATTGGTAAGCTAATGCCAATATCAATGGATAGTTTATGTGTATGATTGTTTATATCGGATGAAGTCTTTTGTTGGAATAATCTATGCTGAGACAATCCTATAGTAATAAATGGATAATCAATTTTATTGTTGTATTTATAAGTTATATATTTATAGCTTGTGAGTTATAATTATCATAACATGTGAGTTATCATAAGCATCCTTACATGTGAGTTATAATTCTCATTTAACTTTAGATAAGGACCAAGTACTAATTTATTATGAGTAATAAATCAGCCAAAGAACTATTATTTAAGCTCTCATTCTAACATATAAGATACTAGTTTTGCCAAACAATACTTGCATTCTCATTACCCATATTTGATTTGTGACTCTACCTGCTGGCATTTTCCTAGAAATTGTTTTATATTCTTTTGTGTTCACATCAAACTTCATTTTCACCTTTAAATTTACCATAGAAACCAATAACATGATCTACCTTCACCCTCATTTTGTGGGATAGGACATCTCAATTAGGAAAGTGACAGGATGTGTTGTATTTCTTAAAGTGTAGTCATGAAGAAAATTGTCATGATAATTCTATTGATTGTGTAGTATCTTTTGCTAATGCTATAATACCTTTTAATTTGAGTAATTCATGTCATAAACTTTCTATTTTATTGAATTTCAATATTTTGATTAGTAGGGACATTTCTTGATTAGTAGGGATGTAGTTTGATATGAGGATTTGTTTTTCTTGTTAACACAATTCTTGGGACCTTATCATATGCCTCAAGGAGAACCATTTTGTCTAATGCACTTATGGGTGATAAACCTTCTCTTTCAACACATAATCCTCTAATTGCCACATCAAGTCCACACCCACTAGTTTGTATCATGGTCATGGGGCATAAGTCTCCTATTTTTACACTCATATATGATTTGGTCAACCTTTCTCCTGATCCATCTCATGTTGCTACACTCATACCTAATTTGGCCAACCATCCTCTAGATCCCTCCAAGCCATTGTTCCTTATACTAGTAGGTAATCCTCATCTCATCTTATTGATCCTTGCATCATCCTCCCATTTCTCAAACCGAACTCATAAACCTCTCATTTGTGCAACTAATTACATATGTCCTACCATATACACTATCCCATGTTCCTAAACTAATTCCCATCAAAATGTGTCAAGCAAGAAGATATTCTAATTTAAAGTCAACTTTTTGTTGAGTTTTTTAATTATTGTAATATATTTTTTTCAATTAACTTTTAAATTAAATCTTTAAATATTTTATCGCAGATTATAAGGATCAAAGCTTTCGTTTCTCCTCCAGTTTTTGTATTGTATTGTTATGCACGGAATGAGGTTATTTTTAATGCGGCGAGAAGGGCAACAAAGGCTTTCCCAATCATCGAGAAAATTCGAGCCTAGCGTAACCTATAGAGACTAGTTTATTATTACCAGAGATTAGAAAACATTATCAAGCGGAGAATTTCTTCTGGGGCCAGATTGGATCTAGTTCCTCGTATTTCGAGATCCATTATGCGTACAAGTATAGTCACGGTTAAATCCCCAACCATTCTCTATGCTTGAAACGAGATTAAGAAAATAGAAAATTATAGAAAAGTAAGGCAACGTTCGTAGTGTTTGACTAAACATCTCATTTCTAGGATGTTGGTGTACTGGTTTTTCTATAAGACTCGCAGCCAATCATCAGCACATGAAAAACGAATGGTCATGGAAAATCTAGAATTCCAAAATCAATGGCCTAACGTGTCACTAATAAGTCAAGTTTTTTCGTTGATATGATAAAATAAGATAAGGGAAATAATTATTGAGAAAGTCAGCTGTTTGTGTAATTTTTGTCCATGTAAAATAAAGCGCTGTGGCGGCATAGCGTTTTCGTAGAAAAAGATGATTGAGAGTACAATATTGCACATCGAGCAAGTGCCAATTTAAAAGCACGTCATCTCCCTAGTCATAAAGGTGGCAATTACAATTTGGCAATCAGATCCTTTTCATTTGCATGCATTCATTCAGTGGTGGGTAGCCAATTAAATCCAAGATTATCGAGCAAGCTCTAGGCCTTTGAAATCGGAGCATTCATTCAAATGTACCCTTCTAAGATACTTACAACTTGATTCAAGAATTAGTAAAATTTATTATTATCAATATAGCTATGATAGTAAAGGAACCTATTAAGGTATGAACAATAAGTCTCATATATGTAAAGAGTATATTTGGATTATTGCTAATATATAATGAGTTTTACTAACTTTTGAATTAGATAGTAAAATTTAATACGATATCAAAGTTAAAATTTTCCTTAGGACTATTATGTGTTAAAGATTTGAGGCTGTTATGCGGCTTCACTTTAGAAGACTTGATGTTGTTATTTTTTTAGAATCTAGATCCTCCAATCACAAGGAGGTAGTTAACAAATTGAGGTGGTGCCTTCCGATTGGAGAGTTTTGCACAGTTGGCCAATCAAGAGAATTCCATTGGTCAATTAATTCGTATACCTATTTTCATTCTATGATCAATATGGCGGTAGTTCTACAATAGTGTCTCCATCAATTTGATATATAAAATGTTTTTTTTATGATGATCTCTTAAAAAAGGTGTATATAGAGCTTCCACTAGACTTTCCTCATTAGGGGGGTGCATTTGGTTTGTCAACCCAAAACGTCACTATATGACTATTTATTGTATCAATACAGTGGTGTACCATGTTAACCGATGCCCTCATAACAATTAGTCTTTAGTTTTCTCATTATGACTATTCATTGTTCATTCAACAATGTTGAAATACTATTATTATTCTACTAATTTATTTGATGATATTCCCATTATTGAGAATGATGGTGTTACTATTTTTGAGTTAAAAAGGTACTTAACTTCGCAATTTCATATGAAAGATTTAGATTAGTATAAATATTTTTTAGGCATTGAGATAGCATGTTCATAGGAAGACATATTTCTTAACTAATGCAAGCATGCACTAAAGTTGATACCTAAGGTAGGCTTATTGGCTTGAAGCTCACCATCACACCCATGATTTCTTAGCCAATGCAGCTATGCATAATTTTGGAGCCCGCACTCTTATTTAGACAGTTTGACGAACAAGTTACGTGGAATCTCTGCCTTTCTCTAAACCAACTACCTAGCGAAAATTTGAAGCAATAGTAAATTTAGCAAGGTTTCATCATCTTTCAATTTCAAACCCAACATTACTAGGAATTTCAAAAAAATTTCAGAACTCCTATTTTCATTATTGTTGGAAGCCTATTCATGTGAGTCGGAGCCGGCGAAATTTTGCAACGAAGGCCTTTGAACAGGAAACACGTAGATTTCCTACAAACTTATACCACACGGTTGACAAAATAATTGGAATTTTTTGTTGGATTTCATATTTTTAACTGTTTACTTCGCCAACATATTGGAATTGATTGGTCAATCAAGATCAAAGGCTCATCAATTGTATCACCATTGTTGCTATTGAAATTAAGGTATATACCATCACAAAGTGAATAAAATGCATGCATAAGTTTACCTAAAGAATGAACTATACTACTAATCATTATTTTTTTCTACTTATCATTATAAATTATTCTAATATCTAATTATAAGTTCGAGAAAAATGCTTTTGATCATAGATATCAGACGATGTCACTTGCTTTTTCAAGTGGTTGTGGGAAGTAATCAAGGAAAAAAAGTAATAAACAAGTATTAAAGAAAGTTAGGTGGTCTCCGGTCACAAGCAGCCAGCCAGCCCCACGCTCTTTATATAGACGCAACAAACAAAAGCAGTAGCATAAACAAAGCCACAAAGCACCACGCTAGTCTTGCGAGGTTACAATTGAAATATAATCGACAAACTCAAAGAAAAGTCAAATCTAGAAGGATAACAAGGATAATAACACACCAAAAAGAAAAAGAAAAAAAGAAAAAAGAAAAATTCACACCCCAATTCAAAGTCATTTCCCCTGTTTCACACTTTCTCATTCCTCTCCACAATCCTAACTGGCAGCCCACCTTTCATTTTTGCAGTCAGTTGTGGAACAAACTCCGGCTCCACACCTTCGTCCACTACCGGCACCACCTCGAACCGCCTGAGAATTCCGGCCAGGACCCTCTTCATCTGCATGAACGCCATCTCCTTCCCCAGGCAAATCCTCAGTCCTGCCTGGAAAACTGGGCACGTGTATGCATCCCTCCCCACGAATCTCCATTGCCCATTCTCCTCTCTCTCCAGCCACCGCTCCGGCTTGAACTCCGCCCAGTCAGATCCCCACAGTGTCTCCAGCCTCCCCATTGCGTACGGTGCGTAAGTCACTCTCATTCCCTTCTTCACCGCCGTCCCGTCCGGCAGAATGTCATCGTTCTCCGCCTGCTTTGTGTCCAAGGCAACGGGCGGGTACAACCGCATGCTTTCGCATAGAGAAGCGTGTGAGTACACCATGTCTTTGACTTCATTGTATCCGGGTGCGTCAGATTTCTCTTTGATTTCCTTCAGTACCTCGCTTTCGACATGCGGGTTCTTGGAGAGTAGCCAGAGATACCATGTCAAAGCCGAGGAGGTAGTGTCCCGCCCAGCAAGTATAAAGCTTATCACTATGTCCGTAACGAACTTCTCGTCCGACTGACCGGAGCTCAAGAACCTTGACAAGAGGTCGACGGAATCCAGCGAGGCATTCTCTCTCAGCTCATGCTTTTTTTCTCTTATTATGTTTTTCGTGAATTCTTGAACTTCTGAGGCCGCAATTCTCAAACGCTTCTCAGAACCAATATGTAAACAGAATGATTGGAACACATAGATGAGAATAAAACTCTATTAATGGAGAGAAAAACTCGTTTACAATGTAGTGGGATAAGTTATTCCCATAATTACTTTATGAACATACAAACAAAAGCCTTTATAGACAAAATGGAGGAACCGAAACCTAAACCTAAAATCCTTGTCCGGCGGTCCAGGATGTGCCTTCCTGCAGGTTGCGTGCTGCAGGCTGGGCGGTGCAGGCAAGCAGCAGAGAAGTCAGACGCGTGCTTCTCTGCTGCCTCTCAGAGCTGGTGATGTGGCAGCCACGTGGTCATGGCTGCCACGTAGACTCATATCCGAACAGGCTCCCTCAAGCTAAATGTCGATATGTGTTAACGACATTTAGCTTGCGAAGGAGATGAAGATGCTGATTAGCCCCGAGGGCCTTGGTTAAAATATCGGCTGGCTGATCCTTGGTTCCAACATGTTTGGTCTTGATAAGTCCTCGCCGAATCTTTTCTCGAATGAAATGGCAATCTACATCTATGTGTTTGGTCCTCTGATGGACCATAGGGTTGGCTGCTAGCTCCATGGAAGCCTTGTTATCACAATACAAGGTAACAGGATGGGGAATATCAATTCCCATATCTCCCAGAAGCCCCAATAACCAAATGATCTCACATGAGGTGAGCGCCATGGCTCGATACTCTACCTCAGTGGAAGATAAAGAGACGACTGCTTGTTTCTTGCTTTTCCAAGAAATCAATGCGTCCCCAAGCATGACACAAAATCCAGTGACTGATTTTCTACCAACTTTACATGTGGCATAATCAGAATCACAGTAAGCTCTCATCTGATATCCCCCTGTGGCGGGGATGAGTAGGCCTGTTCCAGGGCAGCTCTTCAAGTATCTAACCACTCGAATCGCAGCTTCCCAATGGGACTTCTTCGGGGAGTGCATGAATTGTGCTAAGTTGTGAACTGCATAAGAAATGTCCGGTCTTATGACGTTGAGATAGTTCAACTTCCCAATGAGCTGTTGATATTTCAAAGGATCTGCTAAGAGAGGATCATCATCACGAGGGATTGGTGCCCCCTGATCATACTGTGGTGTAGTCAATGAGAGATTGGTGTCCATGGGATTGTCAACCGGTTTGGCTCCCCCAAGTCCAAGCTCATCAATCAGCTCCAAGATATACTTACGTTGACTTAACTGGAGCCCTTGAGGATCTTGTAGGACCTCAATCCCAAGATAATACTTGAGATCTCCCAAGTCCTTGATATGAAAAACTAAATGAAGATGCTCCTTGAGCTCACGAATCCCATCAAGATCGCTGCCCGTGATGAGGATGTCATCAACATAAATGAGAAGGAGTACGATGAGATTACCTCGACGTCGTACAAATAAGGAGGTGTCATGCATGGAATCCTGATATCCAGCTGCGAGAAGGGCATCGGTGAACTTGGCATACCATTGCAGAGCAGCTTGTTTCAGGCCATATAAAGATTTCTTCAACTTGCAGACTTTCCCACTGTGCTCATGTGGGTCTCTAGGGGGAAGTCGCATATATACATCTTCATGAAGATCGCCCTGAAGGAAGGCATTGGTGACGTCCATCTGATGGATCCCCCAATGATTCTGGGCGGCAAGGGAGAGAGCGCATCGGATGGTGATGTGCTTGACAACAGGAGCAAAGATCTCGTGATAATCGACACCTTCCTTCTGACTATAGCCTTTAGCTACGAGACGGGCCTTGTACCGTTCTACTGTGCCATCAGCTTGATACTTGATCTTATACACCCACTTACACCCAATGGGCTTGCGGCCAGGGGGCAAGTCCACAATGTCCCAAGTGTCATTGTCTTCTAATGCTTTGATTTCCTGTGCCATGGCTTCTTGCCATCTAGGATTGTCAACAGCCTCATGGTGATAGAGAGGCTCAGTGTCTGCGGAGATGGAGGCAATGAAGTGTTGGGAAGAAGGGGAAAGATGAGCATAGGAAAGGTAGGAAGATAGTGGGTAGGTGGAAGAGTCACTCTCAGAGAGATGGATAGTAGGACAAACATAGTCGGTCGACCAAAGTGGTGGTCGTGTTTCCCGAGTGGATCGTCTGGGAGGTGGAGCAGATGTGGAAGTGGAGGTAGGATCATGCGCCGGGGATGGTAGGTCATCATCAGAAAAGATATCATATGAATCGGCGGAAGGTGGTAAAGGAACGGGAGTCCGACTTGATGGTGGAGCTGGAGCGGAAGGTGAAGAGTCAACTGTGGGAGGTAGTGGCTCAATGGTGGGTTCCGGAGATGGTGGTGTAGGAACCTCAAGATCAGGTGGAGCCAAGGGACCCTGCATAGTAGAATGCGTTTTGGGACCTATGTGGGAAAAAGGAAAGATGTCCTCGTAAAATTTTACATCCCTACTTACAAAAAACTTGCAACCTTCGGCATTGTAAAGCCGATAGCCCTTTTGACCTTGAGCATATCCCATGAAGACACTGGGTATAGCCCGTGGGGCAAACTTGTCCTGAGGCCCCACAGTGGTGGCATGACACATGCAACCAAAAACTCTAAGATGTGAGAGGGATGGTGATTTTCCAAATAATTTTTCAAAAGGAGTGATTCCGTGTAAAATGGAGGAGGGCATCCTATTGATGAGATATGTGGCAGTGAGAATGCATTCGCCCCAAAATTTTCCAGGCATGGAGCTCTGAAATTTCAGAGCTCGTGCAACATCAAGTAGATGCCGATGCTTGCGTTCCACAACCCCATTTTGTTGAGGGGTGTGAACACAAGAACTCTCATGGATAATTCCTCGTGATGAGAATAATTGTTTAGTATGAGAGTTGAAAAAATCAGAGGCATTATCAGATCGAATGCGTCTAACTTCTAAGCTAAATTGGTTTTTAACCATCAACAAAAATTCCTCTAACCGAGAAAAGGTTTCACTTTTGACTTTCATGAGGAACGTCTATGTTCCACGTGAAAAGTCATCAACAAGTGTGAGGAAGTATCGGGATCCATCATGATTGGGGATACGATAAGGTCCCCAAACATCAATGTGGATCAGATCAAAAATCCGTTGCGCTGTGTGGTCGTGCGTAGGAAAAGGATTTCTAGTTTGTTTTGCAAGAGGGCAAACCATACAAGGAGGGGACAAAATATTTTTGCAAGATTTAAATTCATTTAAAAATTGAAACTTGGCTTGGGACATATGCCCAAGTCTACAATGCCAGAGTTGAGAGTTTGAAAAATCACACGCTGACAACGTGTTTACAAAAGAAGGCCTAGAATATAAAGCAACATCATTTTTTCCAGGACATGCTACAAAGAAATAAAGTCCATTGCGCATTCTACCGAGTCCTTTGACTTCACTCGTCAAAAGGTCCTGAAAGACACAAAAATCGACATATAGGATGATGCGACAATTATTTTCATGGCAAAGTTTCGAAGTAGACAAGAGATTGAATTTAAAGTCTGGTGAATATAGAACATGGTTCAATTTCAATTGTCTAGATATATGGGTGTGTCCAGTGTGTGTAATCAAGGCACTATCACCATTAGGAAATTTAACTTTCCTAGATCTAGATGCACATGGAACAAGAGAATCTAAACATTGAATATTAGCAGTAATATGATCACTTGCACCTGAATCGATAATCCAAACTTTTGAGAGGAAAGCGCTTGTACCTGCGAGATGGGCATGAGCATCTGAAGCATCATGCAGGAATCGAATGAAGCGCTGGTAATCAGTCTTGGTGATGAAGACATGATCAGAATCATTGGCCACTAGGTTGGCTTGAGCGGGTGGAGCATCTCCTTTGTAGTGCTTTTGTCCGGGGGGGTACCCGTTGAGTTGGTAGCACTCTTTACGATCATGGCCAAAAATTTTGCAGTATTCACATTGAGGGCCAGTCAAGCGGTAGCATTCCTTCTTCCGGTGGCCCATTTTTCCGCAAAAATCACATTTTTCGTCTTGCTGCCCCCCCCGAAACGACCTGTCGTTTTGCCCAGCTTTGAGCGAAAACGACACGTCGTTTTGAGTGGCCCTAAACGACCTGTCGTTTTGCCGAGATGAAAACGACATGTCGTTTTGGCTGTTTTTTGCTGAAAACGCTGCGTCGTGCACCTCGGGCTGTCGTTCGCTGAAGCCCGTCCCCATAGGTCGATCCGCCGTAAAAGGGTGCTGTCGCGCGTGGGGACCTATTGCGTCGGCCGAGTGTTTCGCCACAACAAAGGTATAATCTCCGGTCATCTTCCCCGACACATTCCGGCGATATTCGGCCTTGCTGATGATCGCATAGGTCTGAATAACGTCTGGAGGAGGCTGCATAAGCAGAATCTGCTCGCTGATTGCAGAATAACCGTCATCAAGACCGTTTAAGAACTGATAAAAATTCATCCGAGCTTCGTGAAGCTGCCACGGCTGGTGTTGGAGCACCTCCGGCGAAATTGTCTCCAGAAGAGTGGTGTACTCATCCCAGAGCTGTCGGAGGCGGTCAAAACGGCCTCTCCCCCTTGCCGGATTCCCCAAATTTCTCTGATGAGGTTGTAAACCCTAGACGGGTCAACCTGAGAGTAGCGGGTGTGGAGCTCGGACCACATCTGAGCCGCTTCTCGGGTGTAGATGAGGCCGTCGTGCAGTTCTGCCGAGATGGAGTTAAGAATCCAGCCACGGCAGAGGTCGTTGCAGCGGTCCCAGAGGTGTCGGGTCAGAGAATCGGGCGCCGGCTTCGGGTATGACCCGTCGACAAAGACCAGCTTGTTTTTGATGGAGAGGGCAATTTTCATCGTTTCGCTCCAAACCGCGTAGTTCGAGCGGCCGGCGAGCTTCGCCGTCACAAGAGCCACCGAATGGGTGTCGCCGATGTGAAGATACAGCGGATCCGAAGGTTCGGGTGCGGTGTTGACCCGTAACAGAGAATCGGGTGCAATCGGCGGTGGTGGAGACGGCGTACGAAGGGGGTTTGGCCCGGAGGTGGTTCCAGGGGTGAACCTGCTGCATCCGCTACGGTGCGGTGGCACATATGGCGTCTTGCCGTGAGAGTTGCTGCCAGTGGGGTCGGCCATTGGGTCGGGTCCGTCGTCTACGGTGGTGAGACAGAAACGGCGTCGTTCGGTGAAGAATGAATGGAGGCCCAAAACGACAGCGTTCGCGCTGTCGGGCGAAGTGTGGTAGACGGTGGCGTTTCTGTGGGATGGAGAAACGGCGTCGTGTCTTGTGAACGTCGTTTGCGTGATGAAGCAAAGCGACATCGTATCAATAAAGGAGAACGTCGCTGCGTTAAGGAGCAAGCGGCGTCGTTTTGGATAAGTGGAGAAGGAAAAGACGACGTCGTTGAGGTTGTCTTCCTGGTCAAGTTTCCGGTGAGTCGGAAAATACAGAGAAGGAAAAGGGGGTTTCGGTAGTGTGGGGATAGGGGGGTAAAAAGTGGTGAAAAATGAGCAGAAAAAAACGGAAAAAATAGTAGAAGTTGAGCGGAAGCGATTTTTGAAGGAAAAAAAAACTCAGGATTGATAACCTGGGCTCTTTGATACCATGTAAACAGAATGATTGGAACACATAGATGAGAATAAAACTCTATTAATGGAGAGAAAAACTCGTTTACAATGTAGTGGGATAAGTTGTTCCCATGATTACTTTATGAACATACAAACAAAAGCCTTTATAGACAAAATGGAGGAACTGAAACCTAAACCTAAAATCCTTGTCCGGCGGTCTAGGATGTGCCTTCCTGCAGGTTGCGTGCTGCAGGCTGGGCGGTGCAGGCGAGCAGTAGAGAAGTCAGACGCGTGCTTCTCTGCTGCCTCTCAGAGCTGGTGATGTGGCAGCCACATGGTCATGGCTGCCACGTAGACTCATATCCGAACACAATATTCAACAGCTTCTTAATTTTCCAAACTATGGGAACCAACGCCCTAAATCTTTCGCTGCTGATTTGAACCGCGTCGTCAAAAGCTTGAGCGAACTTGGCTTCTGGAAGAGAGGGCAACAAGTAGGCGGTATCGAAGCCGAAAGCAATTTTGCAGATATTATCGAAGGCAAACCTTTGAAGGATATCCTGGAAGTCCAGGATAGTCCCGGTTGCTGCAGCCGAGGATAGGATAGGGATGAGGCGGTCAGAGATCTCGGTGTCCACCACGGTCTCGACGAACTTACGCAGAGACTTGGTATTGAACTCGTGGCTGGCTACTTGTCTTTGGTACTTCCAGGATTCACTGTCAACGTTGAAGATGCCATCGCCGAGCAAGTCTTTGAGTGTTGCATGGAAAACGCCTCCCTTGCCATAATTGTGGAAATGGGTCTTGAGGATGTGCTCGACAACGGCAGGGTTGGCAATCAAGACCAGGCTCTTGACGAAGGGGCGGTTGATAACAAAAGTGGCGGACGGTGAGACTCGGAGGATGTCTGAAAGCCATTGGAGGCGGCGGTGGCGGTTAGCAAACAGGGCGAAGAATGAACCCACTATAGGGTAGGACCTTGGGAGGCTGATGGTGGTGGAAGCTGGTGGAGATGGTTGCTTTCTGGGTTTTGAACGTTTAGTAAGAAAAGAGAGGGAAAACAGGGGAAGAAGGAGAAGGAAAACTAAGGCTAGGATTTGGGGGAACACCATAGTTGCACAGAAGTCTTCTGACCAGATGCTTTGGCTGGTGTTTCTTTCCAGAGAGAAGCGTTGAGCCATGAATTTTATAGCACCGAGTTGGGGTCTCTTGGTTCTAGTTGCATTGGTTTGACCCTTACTTTTGTGAATAGTTTGTATGAAACCCAGTTGGGTTTTCGTGGATCGTGTCGTTACCTCTTACTTTTCGCTTTATTGTGGAGAGAGAAAGCGTGACGGAAAAATGGCTTTCCCGAGACCTCCGTGTTCTCACTGCGTGGATTTGTTTGATTAGGTAAGTGAATTCGTCATGACATGGAAGTGCCTCGCTATTCGTAGAATCCATACTTGTCATGCGTGACATCACATTTAAAAACATTCGTCGCTTGACAATAGTTGTAGAATCCATACGTGTCATGCATGACATCATATTCTAAAAAAAATTCAATTTACCTTCTAATGTGGAAGCTTCCAAAATGAAGCCACGAATCCTTGCATCTCTTTTTTTTTATTATTTTAACATTACAATAATGTCAGGTGAACCCTGACAGAAGCAAGGGAGTTTCACGTGCTAATAGGAGCTCTTCAAGGCCACAAGTACGAAGTGTAATCTCCCAATTGTAGCCTATCAATGTCATAAATGTCACTAGATCAAAAGTTATCATAAAACTAGCAACATTTTATATTGCATGCTTAGAATTTGAATTAGGATTTCCTTTTATTTAGTTATTTATGTTGTAAGAAATGTGGCCAAGGACTTTAATGTAGATCTATATTGTCTTCAAGATGATGATTAATGAAAATCTTATTTATTTTTAGAAGAATATGTAAATGTCAAATGAAAAATAATCTCATTATTATATAGAAGGATTTACTAATGCTAGGGTCGGTAAAGATATGGACATTGAAGGCCATGATCATCTTTCCTTAATTGTTATTTTCTTTTCTATGTTTTTTCTTAATTATATTTGTTTTGATTAAATTCCTTTTCACATTTTGTAAAGCCTATTAAAAGACTAGTTTTCAATGAAAAAGGGGGAGAGAATAAGTTATTCAAATAATTTGCTTTATGTTTTTGTTTTTTTGTTCTCTTGGTAGAACAAGAAATTATGGCAAATACCGCTACGAACAACCATGTTCATAATATTTTTCTTTTACTTTTTATTTTAAAAATAATTCTTAAGTGAAATTAAAATCATTCTTAACACTTTCTATTTCATAAAATTAAAGATTTGGAACCAGAGGGTAATATATGCTTTAACAAATAAGTATAATTTACAGGCTTCATGTACAAAAGGTGTTATATTTATTTATATTTTGATGTTGTGGTAAGAAATTTAATTTCTTTTTAAGAAATGAATAAAAAATATTTAACAAGATTTAAAGAATATGAATATGCCCCCTTAATCTCTTCATCCTTTATGCACTATCTATGATCCTAGAAAGGCTTTCTCTTCTCTCCAATTGAAAATGCGGGAACTTCTATTGTCCACAAACAGGGCTTGGAAAGCCAGGCTTATTACTGCCGTTTGTGGAAAGCCGAGCTTCTTTACTGATGCCTTTACGGGGGAATACTTATAGAAGGTATCTTGCGGAAATGGAAAACAAAAAGGGAAATCACGTTGTTTGCACTTAATGATATCAAACTTATTACAAGTGATGAGCTGTCCCTTTCCCGAGACCTTCGTGTTCTCACTGCGTGGATTTGTTTGACTAGGTAAGTGAATTTGTCACTTGACATGGACAGCATCTCGGTAGAATCCATACTCGTCATGCGTGACATCATATTTAAAAAGATTCGTCACTTGACATGGAACGCACCTTGGTACTCGTAGAATCTATACTTGTCATGCATGACATCATATATAAAAAAAAACTCTATTTACCTTCTAATGTGGAAGCTTCCAAAATGAACCCACGAGTCCTTCCATTCTATTATTTATTTTAATATTACAATAATGTCAGGTGAACCCAGACTGAAGCAAGGGGGTTTCACGTGCTAATAATAACTATTCAAGGCCACAAGTACGAAGTGTAATTTCCCAATTCAAAACCGGGAACATGTTTCTTTTAATTTTTATTTTTAAAAAAATTCTTAAAAAAAATTATTCTTAACACGTTTTATTTCATAAAATTGAAGATTTAGAACCAAAGAGTAATATATGTTTTAAAAAATAAGTATAAATTACAGGCTTCATGTACAAATAACGTTATATTTATTTGTATTTTGATGTTATAATAAGAAATTTAATTTTTTTAAGAATACTTTTTAAGAAAAGGACAAAAACCTATTTGATGTTAGTGATTGTAAAGATCCTTTTGTGAAAAGAAAGCTTCTAACTTTGTAATTGTAGTTGTGTGAGATATGTCCTAAGTTTTGTACATGGACAATTTGTTTTTTAAGTTTGAGTAAAGTGGTCCTCTTAATCAATGCGACAAGTGGATGGGTTGGATGTTGCTTCAAGAGTATCAAATTAAACCACCTTACGAAATTGTTGTGTTAGCTATTTACCTCTCTCTTTCTCTCTCTCTCTTTATTTTCCTTGTATTTATATATTTAGAGAAACTTATATTTTACACAAGTTTTCTATCAAATTAAATAACTTATTCAAATCAATTAAGTAACCAAAAATAAACTGCAAAGAAAATAAAAATTAAAACCAAATAACAACTCAATTGTTGACAAGTGCCTAACTCGAGGTGAACTTCTAGAGCACAGAGAAATGCCCTTTCCTTACAATACTTGAGGTCTTCAATGTCAGCACCCAACCTTTTGTTGTCATTGTCTAGTCATGATTGATATAATCAAAGTCACTTGGAATTGATGATACTTGGTGAATTTGACTCATCATCCCTTTATGTTTGCTAGTGACTATCCTAACAAACTATATATCCCCATGTCCAAACCAACGCAATAATATGATTTTTCTTTGTCCAAGATGCCTTCAATGCTACTAATATGCTCTAGTTTTCTTCCAATTTGACCTGTTGTGGCTACTAATCTATTTTTCTCTTTGCTCCAGACAAGCTAATTTGTTATGGCTATGGGTTTCTTGTCAAATAATTTTTCCTTTATGTACTTTAGAAGCCCATAGAGCAATCAACTTCTTTTTTTCCTATCTTATATGTTCTACTTTAAGGTAATACCAATTGCTTTAGACTCTTTCATATTGCAATAGAGATGTACTACCTCTATTAACCTTTATTTCTTCTCACTGATTTCAATCCATGGCACAAAATAATAGTATTACATTGGGAAGCCGTTTAGCCAATATTTCACAGAGTGTTAAGATGAAATTTTTGTGAAAAAAATGGCATTCAAGAAAAAATTGCTTTAAGATAAAGGGTTTTTAGTGTTAACATTGCAAGATTTATAAGTACAAACAAAAGATTGGTACAAATTGAATGAGCTTTTACCATGCTAGAAGAAATATGGTTAAAGCTTTAATGCGAACTTGAAAATTATTGGACCACATCTTTTCTACTTCACTCTAAAGCAGTATGAGCATATTTTGACATTGATCAAGGATCATTTTAGTAGGACTTCATATGCCAAAATGGTAGGTATGACTAAATTTCTTACAAACCATTGGATTATAGATAATGAGACTACTAATGATATATCTACTAATTTTGATAACTTAGATTTTTCTATTAAATCTGTATCTAACTATAAATTTGTCAAACTACAAATGGTGATATTACCAAGGCCACACACTAAGGTACAATTACTTTGGAAAAAAACTTGAACTCAAAAGTTGTTTTATACTTTACTTGTTTCAAGTTCAATTTGATATGTGTGGCCAAATTCATTATTAAAATAAGTGCTTAATTATTTTTTGTGTTCATTTGTATGTGTTCTAGGACCGTTTGATGGGAAAAGTTAAAGGAATGGAAAGAATGAAACACATGCTCTATTTTTCATTTCAAAACCCACGATGAAATGTGTTAGAAACTTTTCCTATGTTATTCTAGCCTTATGTTTTAATTTAGCACATAATAACTGTGATTTGAAATTATGATATTCAAGTTTTGGACATTTATCTCAATCTAAATTTAAATACTTGGATGATTTCAAACATTTTGGATTACAAGACTTGAATTCCCTTATTTGTCTATTAGTGGAACAAAAACTCATTATTGTTTTTCCACACATAGGGAATTTGTAAGAGAATTATTTGATATGATCCATGTAGATTTTTGGGGATCATATAAGGCTTTGAATCATAATAGTTGAAGATACCTCTTGACCATAGTTGATAAATTTTCAAGAGAAACTTGGACATTCCTTATAAAAGTCAACGTTAAGATTATGTTTAATTTGGAAAGACTTTTTAAGATGACAACAAATCTATTTGGCACTAATGTCAAACATATTAGGTTAGATAATCCAATAGATTTTTTTCAAGGTTGCATGTGATTTTTATTTTTTCTTCACATGATAGTTAGATCTATAAGAGTAGCATATAAAGAAAAGGCTAAGTCCTTTCCTTTAGCTCTATATATAATGCCATAGGCAAAAGGGAGACCTAAAAAATTTTTTATAAGCTATCTCTTGTGGTTGTCTCATGGAAGTCAACGTACATGGAAAGAATATAGAATGTAATTCTAACTAGAAGATTGGATTCTGCCTTATAGTTCTTGCTATGGACTCAAAGAACAGAATGTTTTTCTTGTTGTTATCTTGTGCATAATATTTCATCTCCTATTCTTGGTGCTCGAGATTCCAACTATGCAAATTTCGGGTTTTCTGTCTCATTGAATATTTAATTTAGAATAAAAAGGAAGTTGAGAATAGTTTACTATACTAATATTTAAGGAGTGGTTCACATTAACCACACAATTGTCTTAAAAAAATGTGAACCGTTGATAGAATGGGGAGGGATTGTGCTCCATACACAAACGTATTTCTTAACAACAAAGTGGAAAATCACAACCGTACGCGAGGTAATGATGCGAGTGTCGGTTTTTGGTGTGCTTTGCAAGTTTAGCAAGTTTCAATATATAGAATCGCAACAAGTACTAGTTTTCTTGGCAGCAAATACAGAAACTTGATATTCTTCAAATTAAGCATCTTTTGTAATCAAATTATTGGATCATCATGATGTCACATTATATGGATAATGTGTAAGCTCAAACCAACATAGCTCTATAGGGGTACTAAAGGAATCCTTAGCAATGTGGGATAACTCCACATTATTTACTTGACATGTCCTCTCACTACAACAAAGTAACTTTAACTATATTGTGGTGTCACTTTTACTGTGTAAGGGTGCTAAAGCAAAACTTGAGTTTTGATACTTTATTAAATTTGACAAAATAATTATTTATATATATTTGAAAATTCTTAGACATTAAGTAATATGACTCATTATCTTATATCCAAAATTCTTAATATAAGTAATATCTACATCTTAACAAATACCACTTATTTCTAAAGATGTTCTACAATGAGTTGGACTCCCACGTTTGAGCTTGAAGACCAGCTTAGACTCCTCAAATCAAGTGGTAGAGTTGATAATTTTTTTGAACGTGAGCTTATGTTGGAGATTTGGAATTAGCAGGATCCACATTTTTATCATCCCATTATATCTTCTGTGGGCCCAAAACCAAAGGGCCAAAAATAGGTTTTTCAACTTTATAAAGTATTAGATAAAATAAGAAAACATACCATACTACTTATTTTTATGAAGATTCACAAATGCGAAGATTGACCTTTAGGTTTGGTGAATATTGTCTAATCTCATTCCAAAAGCATTGGCTTAATAAGAGAAGCTAAATGGTTGTGGCTTTTCAAAAATGAAGCCTCTCTCATCCTAACTGGAATAATATACTCATATACATGAACTAGAGGATAAGACCTAGCCTTAACCCTATGCACTATCCAATTAGGCCCACTTATTACAGTCCTATTTAGTTAGCCATAGTCCATATTAGCCAATCTATATTCTAAAACACATGGACAAACTTAATATAGTCCACTTAAAGTAAGCCTAATTAAAAATTAGGCTAACAAGAAAGCCACCAAAAAGGACCCCGGGATCCATTTGAGGGCCTTGCGACTAACAATAACGCACCCCAAGTCAACATACTTGTTCTTCTTCTCCGGCGGCCCCAACAACCACCTTTGCGATTTACTAAGTCAATCATCGAGTGTTTATACAATTGAACCCCAAAATCAACACGCACAATGTTACTAAAACGTAATAGGTTTGTTTGATTTCAACATACCAGAAACAAAGACTCCATTATTAAAGGAAACAAACATTACAATGTTCTCAAAACTTTAAAGCTACATTTCTCCTCACAATCACTAGCGTACTTGTTCTTCTTCTTCTTTGGCCTCAGCTGCAGCCCACGTAAAAGATCATCACATTATCTCAATTCACAGACAAAGAAAGCAAGGAAAGAATCCCTAATGGTCTTGATTCCTTTTATTCTGATATTCACAAGTAAATGAAGAAGAAATCAATTCACTACTCACTTGGGAGACTTTTCCACGTTTGCCTTCAGTCGCAGCAGCAGCAGCTCCATCGTTTCTCTGCAGAGCATCCCAAGGTAAACCATCGAAGCTATCAAGGGGATCTTGATGGAAAACAGCAGCGAGCTGAACACGAAGGTCAGCCTTCGTGATCTCTTCCCCGTCAAACATCATCAGAAGATCCACGAGACGCTTCTAAGCACCCTCATTGTCTCGGAAACACTAACGCGCTTCCCCGACGAAGGATACTGTGATCCAGAACGCGTCCCTGCCTCCTCCGTGCTGGGTTTTATCAGTCATGGCCGATTATGTCGATCAGGGTTTCGAGTTCTTGGTTTGGTCTTTGATGGTGTGAATCTTGCAAGAAGGACTTCAACTTTTTATGCATGGCTTGGGAGCCCGCGCTCTGATATAACTGAATTCCAAACGACACGTTGGAAGTGACACGTCATCTTCATTTTGACTCTGGCGAGGTCACATTCCATCCGTTCTTCGTCAACCCGATCCCACGGCTGAAAGTGCACGATCAAGGGAAACCCGTTAGTAAGTCATTTCCGGAACTCTTACTGAAGATACATGCAGACCTCATCGATACATATGTTCATATGCGCATAATTATGGGTGTAGCTTTAAGCAAAATATGATAAGGTGCCTTCAAATAAAACATGAGGCTAAAACATGCCTTATGCAATCAGATGGAAGATTACACTTTCTACTGTGGAGGCAGATGGATCAAATAAATTTTCGACAAAGTAAATGCTGTGGCTGAATATCTCGTCGTCAAGGAAGCACTTATTTCCATGGAATTGTCCCCGCAGTAATAGAGGTCAGAAAGAGGAAGTCTTAAAGTTATTGCCTTCTTTTGAGAATGTGAGAAGGATAATTAGTCTTCATGGTCCAACAATTTCGAGGGTCTTGGAGTTGTTTGATGAGTGGAAGCAGTATTTGTTTGAGAGGGGCTTCGAAATATCTTCAAAGAATGCCATGACAAGTTTTGCTTGACTAATCCCAATCCATCAACATTCGGGTATAAGGATCCACATAAGATGGTGCCACATTGATGGCGCTATTGTTGATGTAGTATTGGGAAGCTTGATAGTGATGCTATAATAGAGGTATGTTGGCTATGTTGGTAAGCTAATGCCAATATCATGGATAGTTTATGTGTATGCTGTTTATATCAGATGAGGTCTTTTGTTGGAATAATCTATGCTGAGACAATCCTATAGTAATAAATGAATAATCAAGTTTATTATTGTATTTATAAGTTATATATTTATAGCTTGTGAGTTATAATTATCATAACATGTGAGCTGTCATAAGCATCCTTGTATGTGAGTTATAATTCTCATTTAACTTTAGATAGGGACTAAGTACTAATTTATTATGAGTTATAAAATCAGCTAAAGAAAAATTATTTAAGCACTCATTCTAACATCCAAAATTTTTCTCTCCTTCCAAATCATTTTATATTTTGTCTAGATTTTTAATAGATTAGATGCAAAGTTATATTTTAATACCAACAAATGTGGAGATTGTAGCTAATTACAATAATACCACTAATGAATCTTAGAATCACCTCTTGTAAAAATGTCATTTTTCAGTGGCAAACTTATTGCGCCTTGAGATCATACTTATTGCGTTGTCATCCTACTTATCTTAGTATGCAAGGATTAATTAGCTCCTTAGTTGCACAAAAGAGAAACAATTTAGAGCATATGTATTAAATTTGAATATACCTACTTATTTTTGTTATTTAAATGATAAAAAAGTGGAATCTTTGAAAATATTTCTACTTCTAAATATGTCACTTTTGAAGTCACTAAAAAATTTACACTAGATTGTTTTCTCTCTATGAAAAAAGAAAAATTTAATTGTTGAAAATTTATACCAAACTATAACAACGATTGGTTGATAAGACAAAAAGCACTACTAAAATTTGAGGGTGAAAAAAGAATACTATTACTTTTTATTTTGTATGGGAGTTTGGTATCAAATTGTGAAGTGTTTACATTGTGAGTTGCATGGGCATAAAAAAGAGAAGTGCTACAAGCTTGTTAGGTACCCACCAAAAAATAAAAGGAAGGAAAAGAACACATCATTAGTTGTAAAATGTTGCTAGTTTTAAAGAAATATCTTAACATGTGCCCAAAAAGGAAGGAATAGAACACATCCTCATTTGTAAAATGTTGATAGTTCTAAAGAACATCTTCACATGTGCCCTCTAGATTCACTGATAAGCAAGTTGAGCAAATTGTGACCTTCATCAACAACAACACCATTGTTAGCACCAACATGGTAGGTAGCATTAACACCTTCATCAATTTGGATTTTAGATATAGGGTGCTAGTGATCATATCATCAATGATCTTAATTTTATGATGTCTTCTCAGACATGCATTCATGAATATAAGATACTAGTTTTGCCAAACAATACCTACATTCTCATTATCCATATTTGATTTGTGACTTTGCCTACTAGCATTTTCTTAGAAATTGTTTTATATTCTCTTGAGTTCACATCAAACTTCATTTTCACCTTCAAATTTACCATAGAAATCAATAACATGATCTACCTTCACCCTCATTTTGTGTGATATAGGACATTTCAATTAGAAAAGTGACAAGGTAGGGTAAATGATGCGTTGTATTTCTTAGCGTGTAGCCATGAAAAAAATTGTCATGATAATTCTATAGGTTGTGTAGTATCTTTTGCTAATGCTATATTAGCTTTTCATTCTAGTAATTCATGTCATAAGCTCTCTATTTTATTGATTAGTACTAATGTAGTTTAATATGAGGATTTTTTTTTTCTTGTTAACACAAGCCTTAGGACCTTATCCTATGCCTCTAGGACAACCATTATGTCTAATGCACTTATGGGTGATGAAACTGCTCTTTCAACACATAATCCTCGAGTTGCCACATCAAGTCCACACTCACTAGTTTGTATCATGGTCATAGAGCATAAGTCTCCTATTATTACACTCATATATGATCTGGTCAACCTTTCTCCAGATCCATCTCATGTTGCTACACTCATATCTAATTTGGCCAACCATCCTTTAGATCTCTCCATGCCATTGTTCCTTATACTAGCATGTAATCCTCATCTCATCTTATTGATCATGCATCATTGTCCCATTGCTCAAACTGAACTCATAAAGCTCTCATTTGGGCAACTAATTACATATGTCCTACCATATACACTAGCCCATGTTCTTAAACTAATTGCCACGAAAATGTGTCAAGCAAGAAGATATTCTAATTAAAGTCAGCCCTTTGGTTGAGTTTTTTAAGTATTATAATGTAATATTAGAGTTCAATAAAAAGAAATTATGATAAATTTTAAATAAAAAACATTATAATTTTTTCAATTAACTTTTAAAGTGAGTTTTTAAATTTTTTTTATCACAAATTATTAAGGAAAAAAGCTTTCATTTCTCCTCCAGTTTTTTTATTGTTTTATGCACGGAATGATGTTATTTTTAGTCTGGCAAGAAGGGCAACAAAGGCTTTCCCAATCGTCGAGAAAATCCCAGCCTAGCGTAACTTACGTGGACTAGTTTATTATTACCAGAGATTAGAAAACATTATCAAGTGGCGAATTTCTTCAGGGGCCAGATTGGATCTAGTTCCTCGGATTTCGGCCCCATGAATCATTTCGAGATCCAGTATGCGTACAAATATAGTCACGGTTAACCCCCCGACCATTCCTATCGAAAAGTAAGCCAAAGTTCGCAGTGTTTGACTAAACATCTCATTTTTAGAATGTTGGTGTACTGGTTTTTCTATAAGACTCGCAGCCAATCATCTGCACATGAAAAACGAACGGTCATGGAAAAATCTAGAAGTCCAAAATCAATGACCTAACGTGCCACTAATAAGTCAATGTTTTTGGTTGATATGATAAAATAAGATAAGGGAAATAATTATTGTAAAGATGGAGTGGGTGTTGAGAAAGTCAGCTGTTTCTGTAATTTTTGTCCATGTAAAATAAAGCGCTGTGGCGGCGTAGCATTTTCATTGCAGAAGATGACTGAGAGTACAATATTGTACATCGAGCAAGTGCCAATTTAAAAGCACGTCATCTCCATAATCATAAAGGTGGCAATTACAATTTGGCAATCAGATCCTTTTCATTTGTATGCATTCATTCAGTGGTGGGTAGCCAATTAAATCCAAGATTACCGAGTCAAACATCCAAGCTCTAGGCCTTTGGTATTAGAGCATTCATTCAAGTGTACCCTTCTAGGATATTCACAACTTGATTCAAGAATTAGTAAAATTTATTATTGTCAATTTAGCTATGATAGTAAAGGAACCTATTAAGGCATGAGCAATAATTCTCATGAATCTAAAGAGTAAATCTGGATTATTGTTAATATTATAATGAGTTTTACTAACTTTTGAGTTAGATGATAAAATTTAAAATGAAATCAGAGAGGATTTTCCTTAAGACTATTATGTGTTGAAGATTTGACGTTGTTATGTGGCTTCACTCTAGAAGACTTGAAGTTGTTATTTTATTAGAATCTAGATCCTCCAATCACAAGGAGGTAGTTAACAAATTGAGGTGGTGCCTTCTGATTGAAGGAGTTTTTCACAGTTGGCCAATCAAGAGAATTCCATTGGTCAATTAATTCATATACCTTTTATCGTTCCATGATCAATTTGGCGGTAGTTCTATAATAGTGTCTCCATCAATTTGATACATCAAATGCATTTTTTTTATGGAGATTTCTTAAAAAAAAGGTGTACATAGAGCTTCTACTGAACTTTTCTCATTATGGGGTGCATTTGGTTTGTCAACTCAAAAGTCAGTATATGACTATTCATTGTATCAAGACAATGGTGTACCAAGTTAACTGATGCCCTTATTACAATTAGTTTTAGTTATCTTATTATGACTATTCATTGTTCATTCAACAATGTTGAAATATTATTATTATTCTACTGATTTATTAGATATTCCCATTGTTGAGAATGATGGTGTTACTATTTTTGAGTTAAAAAGGTATTTAACTTTGCACTTTCATATGAAAGATTTAGATTAGTATAATATTTTTTAGACATTGAGATAGCATGCTCATAAAAAGACATATTTCTTAGCTAATGCAAGCATGCACTAAAGTTGATACCTAAGGTAGGCTGTTGGCTTGAAGCTCACCATCACACCCATGATTTCTTAGCCAATGCAACTATGCATAACTTTGGAGCTCACACTCTCATTTCGAAAATTTGACGAATAAGTTACATGGAATCTCTGCCTTTCTCTAAACCAACTACCTAGAGAAAATTTGAAGGAATAGTAAATTTAGCAAGGTTTCATCATTTTCAATTTCAAACCCAACATTACTAAGAATTTCAAAATAAATTCAGAACTCCGATTTTCAGTATTGTTGGAAGCTTATTCATGTGAGTCGGAGCCGGCGAAATTTTGCAGTCGAAGGCCTTTGAACAGGAAACACGTAGATTTCCTACAAACTTATAACACGTTGGGATTTTTTGTTGGATTTCATATTTGTAACTGTTTACTTCGCCAACATATTGGAATTGATTGGTCAATCGAGATCAAAGGCTCATCAATTGTATCATCCTTGTTGATATTGAAATTAAGGTATATACCAACACAAAGTCAATAAAATGGATGCATAAGTTTACCTAAAGAGTGAAATATACTACTAATCATTATTTCTTTTCTACTTATCATTATAAATTATTCTAATATCTAATTATAAGTTCGAGAAAAATGCTTCTGATCATAGATATCAGACGATGTCACTTGCTTTTTCAAGTGGTTGTGGGAAGTAATCAAGGAAAAAAAGTAATAAACAAGTATTAAAGAAAGTTAGGTGGTCTCCGGTCACAAGCAGCCAGCCAGCCCCACGCTCTTTATATAGACGCAACAAACAAAAGCAGTAGCATAAACAAAGCCACAAAGCACCCCGCAAGTCCTGCGAGGTTACAATTGAAATATAATCGACAAACTCAAAGAAAAGTCAAATCTAGAAGGATAACAAGGATAATAACACACCAAAAAGAAAAAGAAAAAAGAAAAATCCACACCCCAATTCAAAGTCATTTCCCCTGTTTCACACTTTCTCATTCCTTTCCACAATCCTAACTGGCAGCCCACCTTTCATTTTGGCAGTCAGTTGTGGAACAAACTCCGGCTCCACACCTTCGTCCACTACCGGCACCACCTTGAACCGCCTGACAATCCCGGCCAGGACCCTCTTCATCTGCATGAACGCCATCTCCTTCCCCAGGCAAATCCTCGGTCCTGCCTGGAAAACTGGGTACGTGTATGCATCCCTCCCCACGAATCTCCATTGCCCATTCTCCTCTCTCGCCAGCCACCGCTCCGGCTTAAACTCCGCCCAGTCAGACCCCCACAGTGTCTCCAGCCTCCCCATTGCGTACGGTGCGTAAGTCACTCTCATTCCCTTCTTCACGACCGTCCCGTCCGGCAGAATGTCGTCGTTCTCCGCCTGCTTTGTGTCCAAGGCAACGGGCGGGTACAACCGCATGCTTTCGCATAGAGAAGCGTGTGAGTACACCATGTCTTTGACTTCATTGTAACCGGGTGCTTCAGATTTCTGTTTGATTTCCTTCAGTACCTCGCTTTCGACATGCGGGTTCTTGGAGAGTAGCCAGAGATACCATGTCAAAGCCGCGGAGGTAGTGTCCCGCCCAGCAAGTATAAAGCTTATCACTATGTCCGTAACGAACTTCTCGTCCGAGTGACCGGAGCTTAAGAACCTTGACAAGAGGTCGACGGAATCCAGTGAGGCATTCTCTCTCAGCTCAAGCTTTTTTGCTCTTATTATGTTTTTCGCGAATTCTTGAACTTCTGAGACCGCGATTCTCAAACGCTTCTCAGAACCAATATTCAACAGCTTCTTGATTTTCCAAACTATGGGAACCAACGCCCTCAATCTTCCGCTGCTGATTTTAACCGCGTCTTCAAAAGCTTGAGCGAACTTGGCTTCTGGAAGAGAGGGCAACAAGTAGGCGGGATCGAACCCGAAAGCAATTTTGCAGATATTATCGAAGGCAAACCTTTGAAGGATATCCTGGAAGTCCAGGATAGTGCCAGTTGCTGCAGCCGAGGATAGGATAGGGATGAGGCGGTCAGAAATCTCGGTGTCCACCACGGTCTCGACGAACTTACGCAGAGACTTGGTATTGAACTCATGGCTGGCTACTTGTCTTTGGTACTTCCAGGATTTACCGTCAACGTTGAAGATGCCATCGCCGAGCAAGTCTTTGAGTGTTGCATGGAAAAGGTCTTCCTTGCCATAATTGTGGAAATGGGTCTTGAGGATGTGCTGGACAACGGCAGGGTTGGCAATCAAGACCTCGCTCTTGACGAAGGGACGTTTGATAACGAAGGTGGCGGAGGGTGAAACTCGAAGGGTGTCTGAAAGTCATTGGAGGTGGCGGTGGCGTTTAGCAAACAGGGCGAAGAATGAACCCACTATAGGGTAGGACATTGGGAGGCTGATGGTGGTGGAAGCTGTTGGAGATGATTGCTTTCTGGGTTTTGAACGTTTAGTAAGAAAAAAGAGGGAAAACAGGGGAAAAACGAGAAGGAAAAGTAATGCTAGGATTTGGGGGAACAACATAGCTGCACAGGAGTCTTCTGACCAGATGCTTTTGGCTTGTGTTCCTTTCCGGAGGAAGTGTTGAACTATGAATTTTATGGTATAGCAGGGGACTTTTATAGCACGGAGTTGGGGTCTCTTGGTGCTACTTGCATTGGTTTGGCCCTTACTTTTCTGAATAGTTTGTATATGGGACCCGATTGGGTTTTCGTGAATCATTTGATCACCTCTTTCTTTTAGCATTATACTTTTAAATGGCTTTCCCGAGACCTTCGTAGAATCCATACTTGTCATGCGTGACATCATACTTAAAAAGGATTCGCCACTTGACATGGCACCTTGGTACTAGTGGAATCCATACTTGTCATGCGTGATGTCATATTTAAAAAAATTCAATTTACCTTCTAATGTGGAAGCTTCGAAAATGAACCCACGAGTCCTTGCATTTTATTTTTTATTTTAATATTACAACAATGTCAGGTGAAACCTGACTGAAGCAAGGGGGTTTCACGTGCTTATAGGAACTCTTCAAGGCCACAAGTACGAAGTGTACTTTCCCAATTGTAGCCTGTCAATGTCATCGATGTCACTGGATCAAAAATTATCATAAAACCGGGAATATGTTTTTTTTTTAAATTCTTAAATAAATCATTCTTAACACGTTCTATTTCATAAAATTAAACATTTGGAACCAAAGGGTAATATATGCTTTAACAAATAAGTATAAATTACAGGCTTCATGTATAAATAACGCTGTATTTACTTGTATTTTGATGTTGTGATAAGAAATTTAATTTTTTAAGAATACTTTTTAAGAAATGGACAAAAAATATTCAACAAAAAAATAGTTGATGTTAGTGATTGTGAAGACCCTTTTGTGAAAAGAAATCTTCAAACTTTGTAATTGTAGTCGTGTGAAATATGTCTTAAGTTTTTGTACGTGGATAACTTGTTTTTTAAGTGTGAGTAAAAAAGGTCCTCTTAATCAATCCGACAAGGAATGAGTTGGACGTGGCTTCAAGAGTATCAAATTGAACCACCTTACAAAATTGTTGTGTTAGGAATTTACATCTCTCTTTCTTTCTCTCTTTATTTTCCTTGTATTTATATATTTAGAGCAACCTATATTTCACATGAGTTTTCTGTTGAATTAAATAACCTAATCAAATCAATTAAGTAACCAAAAGTAAACTACAAAGAAAATAAAAATTAAAACCAAATAACAAACTCCATTGTTGACAAGTGCCTAACTTAAGGTGAACTTCTAGAGCATAGAGAAATGTTACTTTCTTGCTATACTTGAGGTCTTCAATGTCAGCACCCAACCTTTTGTTGCCATTGCCTAGTTATGATTGATATAATTAGAGCCATTTGGAATTGATGATACTTGGTCATTTTGACTCACCATCTCTTTATGTTTGCTGGTGATTATCCTGACAACCTATGTATATCCGTGTCCAAACCAACCCAATAATATGATTTTTCTTTGTCCAAGATGCATTCAATGGTGCTAATCTACCCTAGTTTTCTTCCAATATGACAAGCTAACTTGCTGTGGCTGTGGTTTTCTTTATGGCTGCTGATCTATTTTTCTCTTTGCTCTAGACAAGTTTATCTGTCGAGTTGATCTGTTTTGGCTGTGGGTTTCTTTTCAATCAATTTTTCCTCTTTATACTCTAGAAGCCCATAGACCAGTCAGCTTTCTTTTCGATCTTATCTGTTCTACTTTGAGGTAATACCAATTGCTTTAGACTCATTCATATTGCAATAGAGATCTACCACCTTTATTAACCCTTATTTCTTCTCACCGATTGCGCATCCATGCTGCAAAATAATTGTATTACATTGGGAAGCCGTTTAGCCAATATTTCACAGAGTGTTGAGATGAAATATTTGTGAAAAAATGGCATTTAAGAAAACATTTCTGTAAGATAAAGGGTTTGTAGGGTAAACATTGCAAGATTTGCAAGTAGAAATCAAAAGATTTGTACAAATTGAATGAGCTTTCACCAAACCAGAAGAAATATGGTCAGAGCTCTAATGCGAACTTGACAATTATTGTACTACGTCTTTTCTACTTCACTCTAAAGCAATATGAGCATATGTTGACACTGATCAAGGATCATTTTAGTGGGACTTCATATGCCAAAATGGCAAGTATGACTAAATTGGATATTTAATTTTGAATAAATTAATTTAAAATAAAAGGAAGTTGAGAATAGTTTACTATACTAATATTTGAGGAGTCGTTCACATTAACCACACGATTGCATTAACAAAATGTGAACCGTTGATAGAATGGGGAGGGAATGTGCTCCATATGCAAACGTATTTCTCAACAACAAAGTGGAAAATCACAACTGTACGCAAGGTAATGATACGAGTGTCGGTTTTTGGTGTGCTTTGCAAGTTCAGCAAGTTTCACTATACAGAATTGCAACAAGTACCAGTTTTCTTGGCAACAAATATAGAAACTTTATATTCTTCAAATTAAGCATCTTTTGTACTTGGAAATTCGGATCCCATAGCTCGGGGAAAGGGTACATTTAAATTAAATACTATTAAAATTTATAGGAAAAGTTTTATATCTAACTTAAACTCCAAGGCATTAAGTGGTGTAATCAATTATCTTATATGTAATATTTTTAATATATTACTTAACAATATGAGATTCATTGCCGATATCTTAAAATGCCCCTTCACCCTCATAAACAAATAATTGGACCATCATGATGTCACATTATATAGATAATATATAAGCTTAAACCAACACAAGTCTATAGGGATACTAAAGGAATCCTTAGCAATGTGGGATAACTCCACACTATTTACTTAACACGTCCTCTCTCTGCAATAAAGTAACTTTGACTATACTATAGTGTCACTTTTACTGTGTAAGAGTGCTAAAGTAGAACTTGAGCTTTAATATTATATTAAATTTTACAAATAATCATTTATATCTATTTTAAAACTCTAAGAAATTAAGTAATATGACCTAGTATCTTATATCCAAAATTCTTAGTATAAGATAATATCCACATCTTAACAAATGCCACCTATTTGTAAGGATGTTCTACAATGAGCTGGACTCCCACGTTTGAGCTTGAAGACTGGCTTAGACTCCTCAAATCAAGTGGTAGAGTTGATAATTTTTCCGAACTTGAGCTTATGTTGGAGATTTGGAATTAGTAGGATCCACATTTTTATCGTCCACACTATATCTTCTGTGGGCCCAAAACCAAAGGGCCGAAAATAGGTTTTACAACTTTAACCTTTCTTGGATTGGACTATGCTCATCCGTTTGTTGAAGCCCATCTAAAAAGGGCTTTCTCTCATCATCCTCATGCAACAGCACGTTTGCTATCTAGAACACTTGTTGCTCCCCAATTTCCTTCAGAATTCCATCCCGTTCCTCTGATCTTACACCAACTTCCACTCACACCCACTTCAGTCAAGCAATCAAACTCAAATTCCAAAAAGTTTAACCTAGATTTGATGGAGAGATTCAAAGAGCTCAAATTGGGAGGAACTACAGCAACTCGTCGACATTCGATACCACATGGATTGGGAAGAGATTTTGATCTTCATGAGCTTCCTGTAGCTTTAGCACCAATGGTTAATAATGAGCAAGAAGTTATATTTTTCCTAGCTAGGTTGAAAGATGGTCTTATGAAGGAAGTGTGATCTCAAAAACCAGTAGATTTAGCATATGCTATAGGCTTAGCATATTTGTGGGAGGATGATTATACTAGTAGTGGGAGAGAAAAAGTGATGGCTCTAAACAATTATGGAAATGTCAACACTAGATAGAACAAGAATGAAGGACCAACAACTCTACTAAGAAGTTGTCTCCTAAGAAAATCCAAGAGAGAAGAGAAAAAGGCTTGTGTTTTAATGGTGATGAGAAGTATACCGTGGGTCATTGCTGTAAAATAAAATTATTTATGTTAATTAGAGAAAAGGAAGATGATGACAATGATAGTGTAGTGTCAAAATTGGTTGAAATAGAGCCCAAAACAAATGAAAAACAACCCAAGGTATCTTAAGGCTATAAAAGGGTTTACTACCCCTCAAACCATGAGAGTGAGAGGCTTGATGGGGGGAGAAAAGAACAAAGTGTGTGTGTTGATCGACTCTGGCAGCATGCATAACTTTGTAAGTGTCCAGTTGGTGTGTAAATGGGGCCTTAAAGTAATTGAAGGCAAGGACTTGGAAGTGGAAGTAGCAAATGGGGATAAGTTGAAAAGTGAGGGAATGTGTAAAGACTTGGTTTTAACCATTCAAGGGGTGACTATGAAGCTGGATTTTTATATACTATCTATGTGAGGAATAAGAGCAGTCTTAGAAGCTCGATGGTTGAAGACACTTCACCCCATCCTTTGGGATTTTGAGTTCATGTAAATGGCTTTTAGAATTAAAGGTAAATTGGTCACATTACAAAGGTTAAAGATGGGGGAAAATTTGCTAATAGATGAAAATAAATATTGTAAAGAGCTGAAGCAAGAAGGGTTTGGGCTATTAGTGCAAGTGGTTGCAGTTGAATGCGATGTTGCAAGAGAATCTAATAGTTCTAAGCTAGTGAAAGGTATGGTGCATGCTTTGGAAGTATAGTTTGAGGAGGAACTCGGGAAAGGACTAAACGAATTGTTAGAAGAGTTTGAAGAGTTATTTGAGGAACCATGATAACTCTATTTTTATAGAGTTATTTTACCTATTTTAGGCAATAAATAACTTTAATAATTGTGAGAAAACATTTGAACTCCTCTTTATTTACTTAAATTTATTTTGTTTATGTAGCACAAAAAGGCAAGGAGAAAAGAGATGAACATGGAGAACCTAATGCTTATTGTGTGACAAAATCGTAATATCAGGATCAAGAGAGTCAAGATGGGCTTAGGCTTTGAATGATTGTTATTAGATTTTATTGTTATTGGGTTTTCTAAATAATTAGAAAACCTAATCATATTAGGAGTTCAAAGCCTAATTAAATTAGGAGTTCAAAACCTAATTAAATTAAGAGTTCAAAACCCAATTGTTTTAGATCTCTAAGACCCAATTCTACTGGGATAAGAGTAGATCTAAACCTAAACCCTATTTAAGAGAAGAAAAGAGGCAAAAGAAATAGGGGAGGAGGAAATTGAGCACAACTCAAGAAAGAAGCCAAGAATTCAAGGTTTTCTTGAAAAGAAGACAAAAAGGGTGATAGATTTCTTGTTCTTGGATTCAAGATGCCTTCTTTATTTCTTATTACCATTCTTCCTCATTATTTCTTTATGTTTTAGTTTATTTTTGTTAGAGCTACGATGTAATCTAATTATGATGGTATGAATTTTATGATTATTATGTTTTGCAAGATATTTTATTTATGTGAGTTATATATTATTATGCTTAATGCTTTTAAGTGATTGGCCACCACTTGAATGATTTGATGTGCATGTTTGAGACTAAGAGGTAATAATATGCAATTGCTTCTTATAATATATAACCATGAATTAAATGTGGATAGACATATACCATGTTGTTTGTATGGCTTTTGGTGATAAGATAATCAAAAGATTTATTGTAAACTGGGAATGTTCATAGATCCTAATGCATTTGGTTTGTTTCAATTCACATATAAAAATATAGTGAATTAATAAACTAAGTAGGTTTGCTATACCTAGACATAGGATAGTAAATAAATTAGGAAGTTCCGCCATCACATAGATATTATCCCTCTTGCAAGCATACATAATCTACATTAGTACCTCATAGTTATGGTGAAATCGGACACTCTAACATATTTTGTGTATTTAGTTTTATTAAATTTAGTTGATTAGTTTATTCTCTATCAATTTGGATTTGTTAGATAAATTCTAAAAGTTGTTCACTATTAGTAATTAGTTGGCATAGTAATCACCAATCTCTGTGGGACGATATTTTTCTTATCATTATATTATTTGTTTGACATGTTCACTTGCATTTAAAATTCACCGAACAAACCAAAAGGACTCTCACTAACTAAGGAATTTAATCACAGAATACTCCTTAAGGAAGGAAGTGAACTAGTAGCCTTAAGGCCCTATTGATACCCTTACTACCAAAAGGCAGAGTTAGAAAAGATGGTTAAGCAGTTATTGGAAGTTGGGGTTATTAGACCCAGCATTAGTTCATACTCATCTCTAGTACTCTTGGTAAGGAAACAAGATGGTTCTTGGAGGCTTTATGTTGATTATAAAGCATTAAATAAACAAATAGTTAAGGATAAATTTTATGATCCCTACAGTTAAGGAGCTTATGGATGAGTTACATGGGGCGAGATATTTCACAAAACTTGACTTAAGATCAAGTTACCATTAGATAAAGATGTAGTTTGAGGATATCTATAAGACAACATTTCAAACCTACCAAGGCCACTACGAGTACCTAATCATGCCATTTGGACTTTTCAATGCCCCATCTACATTCCAGGCCTTGATGAACTCAGTCTTTAAAGACCTTCTTAGGAGGTTTGTTATATATATATATATATATATATATATATATATATATATATATATATATATATATATATATATATTTTACGATATCCTAATTTATAGCAAAAGTTGGCAAGAGCATTTGGGGCATGTCAAGGAAGTTTTTGGGATACTCAAGGCACATGAGTTTTATGTTAAGCACGCTAAGTGTTCTTTTAGCCAAAGTTCAGTGAAATACTTGGGTCATGTGATTAGTGATGATGTATCTATGGACAAGGAAAACGTACAAGATATGGTTGATTGGATTAAACCAAAATAACTTAAAGGGCTTAGGGGTTTTCTTAGACTTATGAGGTATTATAGGCAGTTCATAGCAAATTATGGAAAGATTGTAGCACCACTTATTGAGCTCCTTAAGAAGAATAACTTTAAGTGGGACCCAAAATCTGAAAGAGTCTTTGAAAATTTAAAGAAAGCCATGATTTCAGCTTTGGTTCTCGTACATCCTAATTTTAAGAAGGATTTTGTTTTAGAGTATGATGCATTGGGAGAAGGCATTGGGGCAGTTCTATCACAAGAGGGACATCCCATTGCATTTTTCAATCAAGCTCTTAAAGGTAAAAACACTTTTTTGTCTACCTATGAAAAGGAATTACTAGCAATGGTATTAGTTGTAAACAAAAGTAGGAGTTACTTGTTAGGAAGGAAGTTTATAGTAAGGACAAACCAAAGGAGTCTTAAACATTTATGGGAATAGAGAATCACTACACTAGCTCAACAATGGTGTCTGGTGAAACTCAAGGGGTATGACTTTACCATTGAGTATAAGCTAGGAAAAGAGAACAAAGTTGCAGATGCTTTGTCACGTAAGGAAGAAAGGAGATTTAGAATTGGAAGGAACATTAGCTCTAGTATCCACTCTTGTGCCTCTATGGGTAGAACCGATCAAAGATGAGGTTAGAGAGAGTCTTGAAATGCAAGAGAAGGTGAAACAAATCCAAGAAAGGAAGCTATGAGAGATATGGAAGGTTAGAAGTGGGTTAATCTTTTATAAAGGTCGGATTTACTTAGGTTTAGACTCTAACCTTGCAAGATCCCTAGTAGAGGAGATTCATGTTGCTGCCCATAAGGGTGTATATAAAACTCTTCAAAGAATTAAGGCAATTTTTTATTGAAGAAATATGAGGAAGATGGTACAAGATGTAGTTCAACAATGTGTGGCATGCTAGGGAAATAAGAGTCAAAATACCTTGCCAGCAAGGCTATTACAGCCCTTACCAATTCCTAAGGAGGTCTGGACAAAGGTATTTATAGATCTTATAGAAGGTTTACCAAGTTCTAAAGGTAAAACATGCGTACTAGTGGTGGTAAACAGAATGCTGCATAAAATTGTTTCTGATCGCGACCTAGCGTTTACTAGATTGTTTTGAAGGGTACTACTTAACTTGCATGGGACTTGCTTGAACTATTCAACATCATACCACCCTTAATAGATGGACAATTAGAGGCTATAAACAAGGTTCTAAAGATGTATTTGAGATGTTTAACATTGAATCAGCCTAAGAATTGACTTAAGTGGCTTCCTTGGGCTAAATTGTGTTATAACACAAGTGAACATGGGTCCTTAGGTAAAAGCCCTTATGAAGTGTGCATGGTAAGCCGCTGCCTACCTTGCTGGATTATGTTCCAGGGGCACATCTGTTGAAGCAGCAAAAAAAGAACTAATAGAGCACGACAAAATGCTTAAATTGTTAAGATAAAAGCTTGCTATTCTTAAAACCGAATTGAGAAGGTTTATGACAAGGGATGCACATATAGAGAATTCTAAGTGAGGCACTTAGTGTTTTTAAAGTTGCAACCTTATCGCCAACTTTTAGTTAGTATGAAACATCCTCAAAAGCTCTATCCCCGCTACTATGGGCCTTTCGAGGTGTTGGAGAGAATAGGCTCCCATGCATATCAATTGAAGCTCCTAACTACTTCAAAAATGCATCATGTTTTTCATGTGTCTCTACTTAAGAAATGCTTAGGCCAAGGTGTACAAGTCCAAGATGAGCTACCTTAATATATAGAGACAAAAGATGCATTGGTTCCACAACCTCAATCAATCATAAGCAAAATAGTTCACAAGAAGGAGGATCAAGTACTTATCTTATGGAAGGGATTGACAGTGGTAGACTCTAAATGGGAACCAATAGAGCAATTCTACACTAGGTATCTTGAGTTTCAACCTTGAGGACAAGGTTGTTGTTCAAAAGGGGAGGTGTTATCGCAGGCCTTTTTTATTATAGTTATAATTGTGCTATTCTCGAGTGTTAATAGGAATGTAAGGACTTTTAATGTGTTGTGTGTGATCTTTTGTTGAACTGGGTCGTGACATGTAAGGCTCAACGACAACAATGATATTCTATGAATTGTAAAAGGTATTGTGGGTAAATGAGATAAGTTTCCTTAAAAGGGGGAAAATTAGGGAGAAGAGGTAATGAGAAATCCTTAGAAAGTTGTTGTTTGTTTTGTGTATTGTAGTGTTGTGTCCCCGAAATAGATGTAGAGGTCCTATATCCCTTTAGACATGGATTGTTGTTGTTGTTTGTTTTGTGTATTGTAGTGTTGTGTCCCCGAAATAGATGTAGAGGTCCTATATCCCTTTAGACATGGATTGTTGTTGTTGTTTGTGGTTGTTTCCTTTCGTAATCATTGGCAGGAGGAAGAACAAGAGTGAACCGGATAGAAGTCTTGACCAATCACTACCGTTGCTTAACCTTTTAAGGCCATTTGTGGATTTTGGGAGTAACAAAGTTTGACCTTTATAGTTTTGGAGTTGTCTTCTTGGAGCTGATTACTACGGCCATTGATAGCAATCAATCCGATGGAGAATAGAACCTTGTCACATGGGCAAATCCATTGTTTAATGACCGTCAAAAAGTTTCAAGATTGGTATATCCATTACTGCAAGGATGATATTCAAGGCGGGGTCTCTACCAGGCTCTTGCTGTGTCATCCATGTGTGTCTAAGAACAAGCAGCCACTCATCCTCTCATTGGGGAAGTAGTTACTGCCCTCTCATGTCTAGCAAACTAGGCTTATGAACCCAGAACACCTTTCGGGCATGGGCACAGACGTTTAGGTTGTAGATGGGATTCTAAAGGGTTTGAGAAAGATGACACACCTATAGAAATTTCCAGGATGTTAAATAGGGATTTAGACAGAGAACGAACAGTTGTTAAGGCCAAGATTTGGGGAGAGAATTGGCGAGAAAAAAGACGACAAAGTGCAAAACTGTTTCCCTCGTTGAGCCACTTGGGTTCATCTGCATAATAATGTTATAAACCACTATGAGTTGCAAGAGGATGGAAGATGTTCGGCTGCTATAAAAGAATCCTCAGTCACAAAAATTAGTTTTATAATTTGAAAGGTTCCACAATCCTTAAAAATTAGTTTGTAAGAATATGGTGAGCTTTTTTCTATAAGTTTTTTGTCTTTTTTGTCCAATGTGGGACGTCTTTCCAACAAAGAGCATGGAGGATGGTAAATACTTGTCTTGCAAGGCAACTGTTTCTTTTTCAAGACACGAAGAAGTCCATGATTGACTCTAACAAGTTGAAACTCAGTTTCTTATCGTTACGACCTTTTTCTTTTTACCTGTATGCCATGACGACAAAGTCTAGTTTCAACACAATCTTGAGGGCAGGAGGCGGAAAAAAGGACTTAATATTGCTTTTGCTTTTGTGGGTAGGGTGTTGGACAAGACGATTTCCGACAAGGGCATGGACTTACCTCTTGTGAGTGGTCCATGGTTTTGCTCTCTCGCTCATTCTCTCCCCCTTATATTTCAATACATTCGTCCACCTCCACCACTTCCTCACTATCATTTTCAGATCTCTAAGTTCCTTGCACCATCCTCTACGTGCCCTTTTCCTGATCATCTGTCTTCTCTTTGGCCTTTGGAAGCTCTCATTTGCATTCTCACTCGCCTTTGAAACCTCTACTGGCATCTCCAAACACGACAACTACGACCGTGGTGGTTGTCCAGAAAGAATTGGTTCCAGACATTGGTGAAAATTCAACCTAAACAGACTCTTGTTTTTGAGAGACTAGGAATATCATCTTTTACAGGTAATAACATGTAAATTAAATCAATCATGGTCCATTTCAGGGTGATCTTGTACATCCTTTATCATGTTTGAAAATATGAATACAAATCGGTATTCCCTTGTAACTTGCCAATCTTCAATGATTTTAAAGTTTGATGATGTTTAAGACAAAAATGTGGTTGCTTCTTTGCCTTGCATTTTAACTTTATTTCTGGATCAATCCCTTCTTTTGCCCCCTGTTTTCGTAAGCCTAGTTTCTGACTGAGATTATTTATGTAAATTTTCTTTATAATTTTGCATACATTTTTGGATGTACTTGGACGCCTTAGTGAGCATCGGGGGACAGAAACATTGGGTTTATTCAATGAATTTCTTCAGGGACCAGATTGGATCTAGTTCCTCAGATGTTGGCCTCATGAACCATTTCGAGATCCATTATGCGTACAAGCATAGTCACGGTTAAACCCCCGACCATTCTCTATGCTTGAAGCGAGACTAAGAAAATAGAAAATTATAGAAAAGTAAGGCAAAGTTCGTAGTGTTTGACTAAACATCTCCTTTCTAGAATGTTGGTGTGCTGGTTTTTTCTATAAGACTTGCAGCCAATCATCAGCGCATGAAAAACGAATGGCCATGGAAAAATCTAGAAGTCCAAAATCAATGGCCTAACCTGTCACTAATAAGTCAATTTTTTTCGTTGATATGATAAAATAAGATAAGGGAAATAATTATTGGAAAGATGGAGTGGGTGTTGAGAACGTCAGCTGTTTGTGTAATTTTTGTCCATGTAAAATAAAGCGCTGTGGCGGCGTAGTGCTTTGGCAGCAGAAGTTCACTGACAGTACAATATTGCATTTCGAGCAAGTGCCAATTTAAATTAGTATAATATTCAAAGGGAAAACACATTCTAATGGTGGTCAAAGCTAGTGGAGATGGTTGCTTTCTGGTTTTGAACGTTTGGTAAGAAAAAGGGGAGAAAGCAAGGGAAGAACGATGTTCGGTGAAATTTAAACGCAAGTGAACATGTCGAACAAGTAATATAATGATAAGAAAAATATCGTCCCACGAAGATTGGTGAATACTAAACTAATTAAGTACTAAAATTTATCTAGTAAATCAAAATATTGTTGAAGATGAATTAAAATTTAAAATTTCTAAAACAAAAACTCAAAACTAATTAAAATTGAATCCAAGTAGGAAAAATCAAGATGAGACACATGTTAGAGCTTCCGATTTCACCATAACTACTAGATATGAATTTCCATAGTTTATGCCTGCAAGAATGATATTATCTATGTGATGGCGGAATTTCCTAATTTATTTACTATCCTATGTCTAGGTATAGTAAACCTATTTAGTTCATTAATTCACTATATCTCTATATGTGAATTGAAACAAACCAAATGCATTAGGATCTGTGAATATTCCTGGTTTACAATAAATCTTTCGATCATCTTATCACCAAAAGCCACACAAATAACATGGTATATGTCTATCCACATTTAATTCATGGTTATATATTATAAGAAGCAATTGCATATTATTACCTTTCAGTCTCTAACATACACATCAAATCATTCAAGTGGTGGCCAATCACTTAAAAGCATTAAGCATAATAATATATAACTCACATAAATAAACTATCTTGCAAAACATAAAACTTATAGGATTCACATCATCATAGTTAGGCTACATCTTCGCTCTAACAAAAGAAGTTTAGAACATAATGAAATAATGAGGAAGAACAATAATAAGAAACAAAGAAGGCATCTTGAATCCAAGAACAAGAAGTCTGTCACCTTTTTTGTCTTCTCTTCAAGAAATCTTGAATTCTCGGCCTCTCTCTTGAGTTGAATCTTGAATTCTTGGCCTCTCTCTTGAGTTGTGCTCAATTTCCTCCTTGGTTTCAGCGGCAACTTCTTTTCTCTCTTAAATAGGGTTTAGGTTTAGACCTATCTCCTATCCTAGTAGAATTGGGTTTTAGAGACCTAAAACAATTGGGTTTTAGAGACCTAAAATAATTGGGTTTTGAACTCCTAAATTAATTGAGACTTGAATTCCTAACATGACTGGGTTTTCTATTTAAATAGAAAATCCAATAATAATAGAAAATCTAATAACAATTATCCAAAGCCCAAGCCCATCTTGACTCTCTTGATCTTGATATTACAATTTTGCCACACAATAAGCATTAGGTTCTCCATGTTCATTCCTTTTCTCCTTGCCTCCTTGTGCTACAAAAACAAGACAAATTTAAATAAATAAGAGGAGTTCAAATATTTTCTCATAAGCATTGTATTATTTATTGCCTAAAAAATAGATAAAATAACTCTATAAAAATAGAGTTATCAAAACCCCTAAACTTAACATTTTGCTAGTCCTCTAGCAAAAGCAATAAATAATATATGTTTTAGATAAAACCCCTTCATGATATTCTCCCATAATTGCTCAACTTAACAATTCAAAAAAAAAAATATAGCTTTCATCCAAACACCACAATTGTTTCATAAGATAAGATAGACTCTTAACTATGTTGACCGCGTGTGTGTGTGTGAGTCCTTATTTTTTCAACTATATGCACTCCAAATAGATTTACATTAATATACAATCTCTTAAAATCTTTAACCAAACCTCATATGTTTGCTTTTCATTCCTCTCTCCACTAATGTAAGCCAATCATCTAATCAAAAATCAATAGGACTTTTATAAGCTTGTAATGTAAGGCTGGGCTAGGGGTAAGATGAAAGTCATTTAGGCTTAATTCACCCATGAACACATTACTTTCTAGGATCTCATCAAAAACTCTTGTCACTTTCTACCATCACTTTTCTCATTCTTTTCCATCTAAAAATGCTTGATTTCACTTGGATTCTAACACTCATAAAGCCATAATCATGCTTGCATCAATAAAACAAGTAAAAGTACTAGACATGTAGTCACTATACTCTTATCTTGCCAATCATTTCAATTACTATGCTTAATGGCTTTAACTCAAAACATTGAATGACATAAATATGATAAGGAATGATAAGAGGATTCTATTCTTGGGCAAATGTTGTACTTCCCTTCTTTTCTATTCTTTTTTTTTTTTTTTTTGCAAAAATGGAATACTATGCCCACTTAATCATTGTAATCAATTTCTTTTTTCCATGCTCCATCTTCCTTTCAACCTTTATTCATCTCAAACAAACTTCCATCCTACAAGTCAACATGTTCATGGGCGTGGGACGATAAGATAAGTTGTTCAAGGCTTATGGCTATATATATGTGGGTGTCATTAAAAAAAATGGATAAGAATCAAGGCTCAGCGGGGTGACTGGTGATAAATAAATAGGGTTCGCTTGAAAGGCTCAAACGATCTAAAGAATGGTCTAAATCATTTTCTCAATTAGATGCAGCTTAGGATTTCGCCTCAAGAGAAAATCAAACAAATTCTAAGATTCAGGTGAGATCTAAGAAAATCACATACTTCACATGAATGTTCTCTAGAGATACACACAATTTCAAAAATAAAGGACTTTTAGTACTCAATAGGTGGATCAACATAATCAAAATCACACTTAACTCACACTACAATTGCAGGTTTGAACAAAATCTATATCTTCCAAAGAATCACCAAGAATTCACAACATGGGATGTAATCATGACATAAAAAAAATTTCAATCAAATTTAGCACAAAGGTTCTTTCCCTACCCCCAAACTTGAATGAAACATTGTCCTCAATGTAAAAAGAAAAGAAAGCAATAATAATGAAGGAATAGGAATGAGAAAAGTCCATTGATTGTAAGTCATATCCATGTAGAGCTCTGAGGAGATGGTGGTGACAAAACTTCTAATGAAAAGACTAAAACGAAATTGCTCGGGTTGCCTCCCAAGAAGCGCTTGCTTTATAGTTTTCAGCCAAACTATCCTGGATGTTGTTACTCAAGGAGGATGAAATTCCAATAGTTTAGGAGACAGCTTGTGTCGTTTGATTGTTGAGCATTCTTCAATAAGCACAATTGTCTCATATACTTCCAACTTCCTTTTGTTCTCCAGTATCTCGTTCAACAATTTTGCACAACTAGATATTTGAACTGAAGCATCTGTAAAAGAAATGTTAATGTGCAATTTTAAAGATATATAAAGGGATTCCAAAAACTGCTTATCTTTTACGTGTTGCTGGAATCTTTGGGGAGATGGAGTTGGAGGCATAAAGGACATAGGATTTTCTGGAACAAGGTTGCTCCTAGGTGCCTCCTCAAGTTGTATGCTGACATCTTTATCATTATCTTTGAGACTCTCTTTGTCAACATCAACTTCTCCTACTTGCTTGCCACATGTTGGGGTTATTGCCTCTATGATATCTTCAAGACTTTTCTCTATATCACTAGGCAAAGGACCCTCCTGATTCTCTAAGATCATACTAATGAGCTGACTCATCTGCACCTCTAATTTTTGGATTAAAGCTTCTTGTCTCTGAAAACTCGCTTCTTGATTATGAAATCTTGCTTTAATCCTCTTTGTAAAGTTCTGTGTGGTGCTAGCTAGCTCACTAATCATGTTCTCGTAGTTAGGTTTCACCTCTTCTGTTTGCCAAAATGTTGGTTGCAGTCTCATCTCACTTGGGTTACTCCATGAAAAAGTTTGATGGTTGTGCCATCCCAGATTGTACGTATTTGAGTAATAATCATTTTGTGACCTGCTAGGAATTTCAACAAAATTAGCATAATCATTATAATGAGCATTAGGGTTACCTACTTGACATTCTGTGCTCTCATGTGCTCCACCACAAAATTCATATGATCTACTTTGATGTCTCACAACTGGAGTATTTAGGTTGTCTATCTTCTCATTGAGCACTTCTAATTGTGTAGACATTATGGTGAAGATATCTACTTCATGGACTCCACTTGCTTGATGCATTGGTAGCCTCTTAGTAGACCATTGATAGCTATTGGTTGACATTTCCTCCAAAAGGTTATACGCCTCTTCTGTAGTTTTGCTGTGCAAATCCCCTCCTGCAACTGTATCAATTACAAAACGAAGATTTGTACTACACCCATCATAAAAAGTTTGTACTTGTAACCAAATGGGTATTCCATGATCTGGACATTTCCTCATAAGTTCCTTGAATCTTTCCCAAGCTTCATACATTGATTCATTGTCCATCTGCATAAAAGTAGTAATATTGTTATGCATTTTTACAGATTTCGCCAAAGGAAAGAACTTACTAAGAAATTTATGAGCCAAATCATCCCATGTAGTAATCAATCCTGCAAAAAGAGAAAAGAACCAATTTTTAGCTGTATCTCTAAGAGAAAATGGAAATAGTTTCAACCTAATAACATCTTCTGTAACTCTATGATCTCCAATCATGTCACAGAATTCAAGGAATGCTTCAATGTGAGCATTTGGATCCTCATTTGGTAGCCCACTATATTGCACAGATTTTTGAAGCATCTTGATGAGCACAGGCTTGATCTCAAAGTTATTTGCCTGATTTGCAAGCCTAATGTTTGATGTAGCATTCCAAAATGTTGGTGCAACATAATCTTTTAAAAGTCTATATGTATCATCATATCTCTCCATCCTTGTTACTTAATCTTTCAACAACAACTTAACAAAGATTTTTTTCTTTTTGTTTTTCAAGAATTAAAAGAAATGATTTTTTTTTTATTTTTCAAGAATTAAAAGAAACAATTTTTTTGTTTTTCAAGAATAAAAAAAAATTAAAGGAAAATAAAAGCTAGATTAAACCTAAAAATTATTTGGTATTAATATTAATCAGTAGTAAAACAACCAATCCCCGGCAACGGCGCCAAAAACTTGTTCGGTGAAATTTAAATGCAAGTGAACATGTCGAACAAGTAATATAATGATAAGAAAGATATCGTCCCACGAAGATTGGTGAATACTAAACTAATTAAGTACTAATGATGAATTAATCCTAAAATTTATCTAGCAAATCAAAATATTGTTGAAGATGAATTAAAATTTAAAATTTCTAAAACAAAAACTCAAAACTAATTAAAATTGAATCCAAGTAGGAAAAATCAAGATGAGACACATGTTAGAGCTTCCGATTTCACCATAACTACTAGATATGAATTTCCATAGTTTATGCCTGCAAGAATGATATTATCTATGTGATGGCGGAATTTCCTAATTTATTTACTATCCTATGTCTAGGTATAGTAAACCTATTTAGTTCATTAATTCACTATATCTCTATATGTGAATTGAAACAAACCAAATGCATTAGGATCTGTGAATATTCCTGGTTTACAATAAATCTTTCGATCATCTTATTACTAAAAGCCACACAAATAACATGGTATATGTCTATCCACATTTAATTTATGGTTATATATTATAAGAAGCAATTGCATATTATTACTTTTCAGTCTCTAACATACACATCAAATCATTCAAGTGGTGGCCAATCACTTAAAAGCATTAAGCATAATAATATATAACTCACATAAATAAACTATCTTACAAAACATAAAACTTATAGGATTCACATCATCATAGTTAGGCTACATCTTCTCTCTAACAAAAGAAGTTTAGAACATAATGAAATAATGAGGAAGAACAATAATAAGAAACAAAGAAGGCATCTTGAATCCAAGAACAAGAAGTCTGTCACCCTTTTTGTCTTCTCTTCAAGAAATCTTGAATTCTTGGCCTCTCTCTTGAGTTGTGCTCAATTTCCTCCTTGGTTTCAGCGGCAACTTCTTTTCTCTCTTAAATAGGGTTTAGGTTTAGACCTATCTCCTATCCTAGTAGAATTGGGTTTTAGAGACCTAAAACAATTGGGTTTTAGAGACAAAAAATAATTGGATTTTGAACTCCTAAATTAATTAAGACTTGAATTCCTAACATGACTGGGTTTTCTATTTAAATAGAAAATCCAACAACAATAGAAAATCTAATAACAATTATCCAAAGCCCAAGCCCATCTTGACTCTCTTGATCTTGATATTACAATTTTGCCACACAATAAGCATCAGGTTCTCCATGTTCATTCCTTTTCTCCTTGCCTCCTTATGCTACAAAAACAAGACAAATTTAAATAAATAAGAGGAGTTCAAATATTTTCTCATAAGCATTGTATTATTTATTGCCTAAAAAATAGATAAAATAACTCTATAAAAATAGAGTTATCAAAAGAGAAGGAAAATTGGGCCTAAGGTTTGGAAAAACAATATTGTTACCACAAAGCCTACCGATCAAATCCTTTTCAACTTGTGTTCTTTTATTTGATTGGAAGTGTTGAGCCATGATCTTGATGATGGTGGTACGGAGACTTTATAGCGTCGTCGTTGCTCCTTATTTTAGTCGATATTATTAGAAATAAATTTTATAGTTGATTTTAAGAATTAGTTTATTAGTTAAAAACATAGTTTTTTATATTTGAAAAATATTCAAGGATCATAATTTTTTAAATATAAATGGATACTTTTTACGCACTGAGCATATTTTATAGGCTCAAAATTAGACTATGATTATTATAAATCAACCTGAATTTTGATATTGTATTAAATATAACATGACAATGGAAATATTGTATAAAACTTTAACAGCGGTAAACCGTGGTTTATGCTTTTCTTAGGCAACAACTTCCTTGGGACATGATAAGAATACTTTTTTGGGAAGTTTCTTGGATGTGATTGTGCTAGGCTTGTTGGTTATAAAATCAAAATCAAGATTATGGACAAATTTTAATATTTTATAGTAAAATGAAAAGTTCATCTATAATCTTGGAAAAGCTTCGGTATATGTTTTCATTTACAAACCATCAAGTTGATAAAAATAAGGATTTACAAAATGGAAAATTTTATAGTAGATTCATAATATATAGTGTTTAAGATAGTGAATTGTTTCTTTGTGAGTGAATAAAAATCGTTTATCCTAAGTTATATAGATCCTTGTTTTTTTTTTTTTTCTTGGGTTGTTGTTGCCTAGATTCTTAATAATCGATGGTATTCTTGCAACCAGACTAACTTATTAAAAGACATTAAGTATTACTAAGATGATTCGTTGGTAAAGTAAAATATTTAGAAAGGCCAAATGTTATGTATTGAGACAGTTCAACATTGTGCAACAAATTAATATATCGACTTTGGTACATATAATGGAAAAGCTGCATTGATCATAGATATCAGACGATGTCACTTGCTTTTTCAAGTGGTTGTTCGAAGTAATCAAGGAAAACAAGTAATAAACAAGTATTAAAGTAAGTTAGGTGGTCTCCGGTCACAAGCAGCCAGCCAGCCCCACGCTATTTATATAGACGCAACAAACAAAAGCAGTAGCATAAACAAAGCCAGGAAAGGACACCGCAAGTTTTGCAAGGTTACAATTGAAATATGATCGACAAACTCAATGAAAATTCAAATCTAGAACGATAACAAGGATAATAACACACCAAAAAGAAAAAGAAAAAAGAAAAATTCACACCCCAATTCAAAGTCATTTCCCCTGTCTCACACTTTCTCATTCCTTTCCACAATCCTAACTGGCAGCCCACCTTTCATTTTGGCAGTCAGTTGTGGAACAAACTCCGGCTCCACACCTTCGTCCACTACCGGCACCACCTTGAACCGCCTGACAATCCCGGCCAGGACCCTCTTCATCTGCATGAACGCCATCTCCTTCCCCAGGCAAATCCTCGGTCCTGCCTGGAAAACTGGGTACGTGTATGCATCCCTCCCCACGAATCTCCATTGCCCATTCTCCTCTCTCTCCAGCCACCGCTTCGGCTTGAACTCCGCCCAGTCAGAACCCCACAGTGTCTCCAGCCTCCCCATTGCGTACGGTGCGTAAGTAACTCTCATTCCCTTCTTCACGACCGTCCCGTCCGGCAAAATGTCGTCGTTCTCCGCCTGCTTTGTGTCCAAGGCAACCGGCGGGTACAACCGCATGCTTTCGCATAGAGAAGCGTGTGAGTACACTATGTCTTTGACTTCATTGTAACCGGGTGCTTCAGATTTCTCATTGATTTCCTTCAGTACCTCGCTTTCGACATGCGGGTTCTTGGAGAGTAGCCAGAGATACCATGTCAAATCCGCCGAGGTAGTGTCCCGCCCAGCAAGTATAAAGCTTATCACTATGTCGGTAACGAACTTCTCGTCCGAGTGACCGGAGCTCAAGAACCTTGACAAGAGGTCGACGGAATCCAGCGAGGCATTCTCTCTCAGCTCATGCTTTTTGGCTCTTATTATGTTTTTCGCAAATTCTTGAACTTCTGAGACCGCGATTCTCAAACGCTTCTCAGAACCAATATTCAACAGCTTCTTGATTTTCCAAACTATGGGAACCAACGCCCTCAATCTTCCGCTGCTGATTTTAACCGCGTCTTCAAAAGCTTGAGCGAACTTGGCTTCTGGAAGAGAGGGCAGCAAGTAGGCGGGATCGAACCCGAAAGCAATTTTGCAGATATTATCGAAGGCAAACCTTTGAAGGATATCCTGGAAGTCCAGGATAGTCCCGGTTGCTGCTGCCGAGGATGGGATGGGGATGAGGCGGTCAGAGATCTCGGTGTCCACCACGGTCTCGACGAACTTACGCAGAGACTTGGTATTGAACTCATGGCTGGCTACTTGTCTTTGGTACTTCCAGGAGTCACCGTCAACGTTGAAGATGCCATCGCCGAGCAAGTCTTTGAGTGTTGCATGGAAAAGGTCTTCCTTGCCATAATTGTGGAAATGGGTTTTGAGGATGTGCTGGACAACGGCAGGGTTGGCAATCAAGACCTCGCTCTTGACGAAGGGGCGGCTGATAATGAAGGTGGTGGAGGGTGAGACTCGGAGGATGTCTGAAAGCCATTGAAGGTGGCGGTGGCGGTTGGCAAACAGGGCGAAGAATGAACCCACTATAGGGTAGGAACTTGGGAGGCTGATGGTGGTGGAAGCTGGTGGAGATGGTTGCTTTCTGGATTTTGAACGTTTAGTAAGAAAAAAGAGGGAAAGCAGGGAAAGAACGAGGAGGAAAACTAATGCTGGGATTTGGGGGAACAACATAGCTGTTAGAAAATTTCGCCTCAAATGAGACTCTTTTACAGGATCTAAACATTGATCATGGAGAAATAATGGGTTTAATATGCATAACATAAATAGATAAGAAGACATACCACATTTTTCCATTTGTGCCGCCATTTTAAACTAAGTCTTCCACTCTATTCTCTCCAAATACTGACTCGATGAGATAGCCAAAAGTTACTGCGTGAAAAGGTTAGGGAGAAGGCGATAACAATGATTGCGTAAAAGCCCCTTTTATTTACCCGTGTGAATAAGCAGTTATTTTGGTGTGTGTGAGTTATGGGTTATTAGTGAGTTGTGTGCTTAGTGTTTTACGGGAGAGAGGGGCATGATGAATGAGGTGGTGAAACTGCCCTGAGGGGCAGTTTCCCACGACTAAAAGCAATAAACAAATTCCATTGTTATCTCCAAAATTCTCCCTTTAGCAACATTAAATATATATTAAATATATATATAAACGGAGAGCTAGAGGGGGGACTTAGCCAATTAATAAAATGTCTATACAAATAGTCTTACTCATCAAAGTCTATAAGATGGACAACGGCCCACACCAGCAAGTACCATATATGCAAATAGGGAATATATGTACAATGTGTGTACAATTAAATGGACCAATAAAATCACATTGTATCGCCACAGTAGGAAATGATTATTTATGCATCATTGATATAAGCCCACATTACATGGACTCATACAATGAGCCAACAATCTCCCACTTGGGCTATAGCAATGATCATAAAAACAAATAATACTACTAGTAGATTTTATATATATGAAAATAATTTTAAAAACATTTTATGATGGTTCAAAAAAATCCAGAAACATCCCTTATTGTTGATCTTGTCACATAAAGTTTCAAACTCAAAGATAATAGTGGTTATTACGCTATTTAGAGACACAACTCCCAAGATAGTCACAAGAGTCCTCCACTTTATGAACATAGATTTTATATGATAGTGTGGTGGACAAGTAACACCACAAAAGAAATGTAGTGTTACCCTCCTATCAGTCCCATTCTCCTAATGACCAGCGTCACCGACAAAACCGTCATAGGGGAATATCACTTCAAATGACAAACGTCATCGACAAACCGTCCTAGAAGGACATCCCCAAGGTGACAAGACATCATTGACAGACCGTCCCAGGAGAATATAAAATGTCTTGTGTAGGGTACTTGAGTACATAAATATTTGTGTGCTACAAGACATTATAATGTGGCTAACAATAATGTGCCCTGGTCAAATGCTTAAGGTTGCACCTCCCTTAAGACTTTATAACCTATCTTAAACAAGCACATATATGTCTCACAAGTTTATGAAAATTAAACAATAGACAGGTATCAAAGATGTATATGCATCAATCAAAGCTTTCATAACAATAAACAAACAAATGCTGCAATGATACATAACAATGAAGTGGGCATCAGCTCCCACTGAACAAAATGTTCAACAAACATCAACAGTTCCCACTAAGCAAAAGCATTAAAATAGAGAGCATAAGCTCCCACTAAACAAAGGCATCAATTGAAAAACAAAGACCCATGCGCTCAACATGCTTTTGCAATACAGAAGGACTTAATCCTTTAGTAAGTGGGTCAGCTACCATTGCATTTGTTCCAATGTGCTCCACTGCAACTTCACCATTCTTTACCCTCCCTTTAATTGTCAAAAATTTGATTTCTATGTGCTTGGCCCCTTTGATATTTCTATTGTCGTTAATGAATGACACAGCAGCAGAATTATCACAATATAATTGAACGGGCCTCTCAATAAAATCAAAGGCAGTCAACAACTTTATAAGGTTTTTCAACCAAATGGCTTGAACAGCTGCACCATAACAGGCCACAAACTCTGCATGCATGGTGGAAGATGTAATCAATGTCTGTTTAACACTTTTCCATGACACTGCTCCACCTGCCATAATGAAGACATAAGCTGATGTGGATTTTAAATCATCCTTATCGCCTGCAAAATCTGCATCTGAATACCCAACAAGCTCCAAATCATCTACATGTCTATAAGTTAACATATAATTCCTTGTTCCTTTCAAGTATCTCATAACCTTCTTGGCAGTAACCCAATGATCATGACCAGGGTTAGATTGAAATCTGCCAAGAACTCCAATGGCAAAAGCAATATCAGGTCTTGTGCAAACCTGTGCATACATGAAGCTACCTACTGCACTAGCATATGGTATTTTTTTCATAGTTTCCTTATCAACTTCACTTTGAGGGCATTGTAATTTATTCAGTTTGTCACTTCTAAGTATTGGTGCACTTCCAGGTTTACAATCTTGCATGTTAAACCTTGCTAATACCCGATCAATATATGCCCTCTAAGAAAGACCTAACAGTCGACGTGAACGATCTCTGTGGATCTCAATCCCGAGAACAAAAGAAGCTTTACCAAGGTCTTTCATATCAAACTGAGAAGACAATAATGTCTTAGTTTCACGAAGTAACCTCATATCCTTACATGCCAACAATATGTCATCAACATAAAGAATTAACAAAATTGGGGTACTCCCACTGAACTTGGTATATATGCAACGATCCATTAAGTTCTCAACAAAGCCACACGAAGTGATAAAGCTATCAAATTTCAAGTACCATTGCCTCGAGGCTTGCTTAAGGCCATAAATAGATTTCTTTAGCTTACAAACAAACTTACTGACATTATCTTTCACAAAACCCTCAGGTTGTTCCATATATACTTCTTTATCTAAGACTCCATTTAAAAAGGCAGTCTTAACATCCATCTGGTGCAGTTCCATATCAAAATGAGCCACTAGTGCCATAACAATCCTAAATGAGTCTTTAGAGGATACTGGCGAAAAAGTCTCATCATAATCAACTCCATCTTTCTGTGTGAATCCCTTAGCAACCAATCTAGCCTTGAATCTATCTATCTTTCCAGTGAAATCTTTCTTTGTTTTAAACACCCATTTGCAACCAACAGGCTTGCATCCTTCAGGTCACTCAACTAAATCCCAAACTTCATTATGCTTTATGGACTGCATTTCATCTTTCATAGCATTCAACCAAAATTCTGATTGTGGACTTGAAATAGCCTCGGAGTAAGTCACTGGATCTTGTACAATCCCAATGTCATAATCATGTTCACCAAGATATACCTCATAATCAGGGTGGATAGCTGATCTCTTCTCTCTAGTAGATCTCCGAACTGGCGGAGTAATAGTATTTTGATCTTGAGCTTGCATTTCCACAACTGGAACTTCATTAGTATCATGTTCTTGCACATCTGAATGTACTAGAATTAGTTCAACAAGTTGCATGTTCAATGAAGTAAAAGGATCAGCTTCAACACCCATATAGGTAATGCCTCCGCTCTTTGAGATTTGTGAACATTCAGCCTTTTCTGCAACATCAAGCTCTAAGAACTTAGCTGTTTGCGAATCCACAATTCTAGGACCTCCACCAGGGTTATAGAATCGATAGCCCTTGGAGTGCTCTGGGTAGGACACAAAATAACTTCTAGTGGTTCATGGATCTAACTTTCCCAGAGTCGGATTATACAATTTCACCTCCGCTGGGCACCTCCAAACTTTAATATGGTTCAAACTAGGCTTACGTCCCTTAAACAACTCAAACGAAGTCAGTTGAACTGCTTTAGTAGGAACGCGATTAAGAATATACATAGAAGTCTTTAAGGCTTCTCCCCATAGAAACTGGTGTAGATTACTCCCACTCATCATGCTTCTAACCATATCCATCAAAGTTCTATTTCGCCTCTCAGCGATACCATTCTGTTATGGGCTTCCTGGCATAGTGAATTGAGCTATTATGCCAGAATCTTGTAAATATTGAGCAAATGGTCCCTTATGTTGTCCTATGTCACCATGTCTCCCATAGTATTCTCCACCTCGATCAGATCTCACAATCTTTATATTCTTTCCCAACTATTTCTCAACTTCAACCTTAAATTCCTTAAACTTCTCAAGGGATTCTGACTTCTCTTTGATCAAATACACATATCCATAATGTGAGAAATCATCTATAAAGGTAATGAAATAAACATCACCTTGTAGTGTTAGTCTATATGGACCACTTATATCAGTGTGTATCACACCCAACAAATCAGAACAGTGAACTGCAGTCTTTTTCTTTGTCTTAGTTAGCTTACCTCTACAACAATCCACACAAGTTTCCAAATCCTCATTAAGAGTGGGCAAAATTCCTACTTTTATTAACCTTTGTATTCTCTCTTTTGAAATGTGGCAAAGTCTCTTATGCCATAATGTATATGATTGCTCTTTAGACATCACCCTCTTAGGGATATTACATTCATGATTCATCGTAACATAGATCTCATGTGGGGATAAACAAAGCTTATATAAACCATGATTTAAAGTGCAACAACCAGCAAGGTTTGAATCAAAACAAACATTAACAACGGAGTTTTTAACTTTAAAAGAATACCCTAATTTGTCCAACAAAGAAACTGAAACTAGATTCCGTCTAAAGGACGGTACATAAAAGGTGTTATATAAAGTCATCCTAAAATCAGTCTCTAAAAGCAAGGTGACATCTCCAACGAACTCCACATCAACCTTCATCTTATTCCCCACAAAGAGATACTTCTCATCCTGACTTGGGCTCCTCCGGTTTACGAATCCCTGAATGGTAAATGTTACATGGTTAGTGGCACCTGTATCTAACCACCAAGAACTAGAAGGTGTTTCTACCATATGAGACTCACAAACATAAGCTAAAGAGCAATTACCTCTATCTGGGCGCTTTCCCTTGCTCTTCCTAAGCCTAGGACAATCAGGTTTCTTATGCCCTTTTACCCTGCAATAAAAACATACGATCTCATCTGGCTTGACCCCAGCAACCATTTGAGACCTCCTTGTCCCAGCAACATTGCCCTGAGGGGCTACTTCACGGAAAGCTGACCGAGCCCTTCTAGGGTCTCTATTATGTTGAGGTTTGAATTTCCTGTTTCTACTAGAACTAGCTCCCTGAGTATACAAGGTAACTCAACTTTTATTAGCTCTTAACTACTTCTCTTCAACCATCACTTAAGCTAACAGCTCATTGGTTGTCCACTGCTCATGCCGCATATGATAAGTTGTCTTAAGAACAGCAAAGTCAGTAGGGAGGCTATTCAAAACCTTATGAATGATGATTGCATCAGAAAGGGGAACATCTACCTTCTTAAGTTTGGCCTTATAGTCAATCACCTTCATGATATAATTCCTTACAGGCATGGACCCATCATACTTAAGATCAAACAACTCTTGCAGAAGCTCTCCAGCTATAGCATTAATAAGCGGTGTATACTGTTTCTCCACTGCCTCAAGAAATTCCTTAGCAGTGCCATCGGTGGGTAAATCCGCTTGAAGGTGATCCTCAATTGTTCTTTGCATTGTCAATATACAAAACTCATTCTTTCTAGCCCAGGTAGCACACTTATTCCTATACTCTTCTGTGCTAGTCTCAGTAGGGTCCTTTGGTTTTTCAGTAGTGAGGACTGAATGTAGATCAGAAATCCGCAAAGCAAAGCAGAGATCAGCCAACCATTTCTTGAAGTTCGATCCAATCAAGATTTCTATGGTTACTGTGCAGTTGTTGACTGTGAAAGTTGCTGTAATTCATAATACATAACAGGAGCACACAGTGAGTAGATAATAAGAGAGTTTCACAAGCATTATCATATAAACACCTACGGGCAGTCGACATGACATGCCATCCAGAAACTCTCTACACAACAGCTGTCATAAGGAAGAACCAATCATCACGATCCACCACCTGTGGGTGTATGGACTGTAAAGACTGACCCAAATCCAAGCATGCTAGTTGTGCAACATCCAATTCCTAATACATAAACACCCCCTGTGGGAGAATGAAATGTATTAGGATTGGACTCATCCACAGTACAGGAACGAAGTCTCATAACTCAATTAAATTACGCCACTGTGGTGGTCACAATCTAATTGAATCACATAACCCCCGCGTACTTGGAGAAATCCCTCAAATGCACAAAACACAAACCCACCACCTAACTAGGGTGTGCCACTGTGGTGGTCACAACTCAATCAAGCTATGAGTTCGGTTTGTGCTGCGGGATACAACATACACTACTCACAATCCAAATGTGCAACTTAATTTTTTTTTTTTTTAAAAGACGGACACTTGTCTCTAAATTTACACTTAATTAACACCTTAAGTGTCATATAATTGTATGCTAGACTAAAACGGCCTAATATAACATTTAAATAAACAGATAACATTCAGAAGGCCATAATTAATTTTTCAAACAGTTAATCATCACATGCTAGCATACAAGCATGGCATATAAAATTAATTAAATAATAAATTAAATAATTTTGATCCAAATAATCATTAAACAAAGACAATTATTTAAAATAAATTGCATCAAAATATTCAAATTAAAATTATAAAAATTTCTACATAAAAAGGGGTCTCCGACGCGCCTTCACGTGCCTCCATGCGCCGCCGGAAGCGGCTGTCGGCTGGTACGACCAGTTCAGCCGGTTCAGCCGAGTCAACTCGGCCGGTTCAGGCCGACTCGGCTGATTCGGGCCAACTCGGCCAATTCTGGCCGATATGGCCGGTTCGCCGTCAGGTCGGCTGGTTCTCTGGCCAATAGAGGTGTCATTGGAATCGTCGAATCATTACTGACGTCTGACGCCATAGACGGCGGACTTTCGGTGCCTGCCGACGGCCAGATCTAGATTAAACTAGATCCGGCCGAAATCGGGTAACCCGATTTGGCCAGTTTGGCGTCTGTCCAGCCGGTTCTCCGGCCGGTCGAGACGCGGTTGAGCTCTTCGGCGGACAATCTATCTCCGATCACCTGTTCGGAGGTGACTGGCGGCTGCTAGCAGCCTAAACCAGTTTCGGGTCACATGCGACCCAGTCGGAAAGCCACCGTTTCTGGTGGTTCTTAGCATCAGCGGAATCAGCACGCCATGCTGGTTCCAAATCTGAACTCATCCGGTCCAAAGGACCACTGGTTTAGCTCAGATCTGAGTTTGAAATTTTAGACTATAAAAAATACGAAAAACCCATTTTTAGATCGGTACCAAAACGTGATTTTGTTTCCATTTGGCTTGATTTGGCTCAATTTGGCTCAATTTGGCTCACTAGATCAATGCTATAATTGCTCTGATACCAATTGTTAGAAAATTTTGCCTCAAATGAGACTCTTTTACAGGATCTAAACATTGATCATGGAGAAATAATGGGTTTAATATGCATAACATAAATAGATAAGAAGACATACCACATTTTTCCATTTGCGCCGCCATTTTAGACTAAGTCTTCTACTCTATTCTCTCCAAATACTGACTTGATGAGATAGCCAAAAGTTGCTGCGTGAAAAGGTTAGGGAGAAGGCGATAACAATGATTGCGTAAAAGCCCCTTTTATTTACCCATGTGAATAAATAGTTATTTTGGTGTGTGTGAGTTGTGGGTTATTAGTGAGTTGTGTGCTTAGTGTTTTATGGGAGAGAGGGGCATGATGGATGAGGTGGCGAAACTGCCCCTCAGGGCAGTTTCCCACGACTAAACGCAATAAACAAATTCCATTGTTATCTCCAAAATTCTCCCTTTAGCAACATTAAATATATATTAAATATATATATAAACGGAGAGCTAGAGGGGGAACTTAGCCAATTAATAAAATGTCCATACAAATAGTCTTACTCATCAAAGTCTATAAGATGGACAACGGCCCACACCAGCAAGTACCATATATACAAAAGGGGAATATATGTACAATGTGTGTACAATTAAATGGACCAATAAAATCACATTGCATCGCCACAGTAGGGAATGATTATTTATGCATCATTGATATAAGCCCACATTACATGGACTCATACAATGAGCCAATAATAGCTACACAGGAGTGTTCCGACCATATGCTTTTGGTTTGTGTTCCTTTCGGGAGAGAAGTGTTGAACTATGAATTTTATGGTATGGCAGGGGACTTTTATAGCACCGAGTTGGGGTCTCTTTGTGCAAGTTGCATTGGTCTGGCCCCTACTTTTGTGAATAGTTTGTATATGGAACCCAATTGGGTTTTCGTGGATCATTTGATTACCTCTTTCTTTTCGCATTATACTTTAAAATGCCTTTCCCGAGACCTTCGTAGAATCCATACTTGTCATGCGTGACATCATACATAAAAAGGATTCGCCACTTGACATGGCACCTCGGTACTCGTGGAATCCATACTTGTCATGCGTGATGTCGTATTTGGAAGCTTCCAAAATGAACCCACGAGTCCTTGCATTCTATTATTTATTTTAATATTACAATAATGTCAGGTGAACCCAGACGAAAGCAAGGGGGTTTCACGTGCTAATAGGAATTCTTCAAGGCCACAAGTACGAAGTGTAATTTGTCAATTGTAGCTTGTCAATGTCGTCAATGTCACTGGAACAAAAGTTATCATAAAACTGGGAACATGTTTCTTTTAATTTTTATTTTAAAAAGAATTCTTAAATAAAATCATTCTTAACACGTTCTATTTCATAACATAGAAGATTTAGAACCAAAGGGTAATATATGTTTTAACAAATAAGTATAAATTACAGGCTTCATGTACAAAAAATGTTCTATTTATTTGTATTTTGACATTGTGATAAGAAATTTATTTTTTTAATAATACATTTTAAGAAATGGACAAAAAATATTTAACAAAAAAATATTTGATGTTAGTGATTGTGAAGATCCTTTTGTGAAAAGAAAGCTTCTAACTTTGTAATTGTAGTTGTGTGAGTTATGTCCTAAGTTTTTGTACGTGGACAATTTGTTTTTTAAGTGTGAGTAAAAAGGGTCCTCTTAATCAATCCAACAAGGAATGAGTTGGACGTGGCTTCAAGAGTCTCAAATTGAACCACCTTACAAATTTGTTGTGTTAGCTGTTTACCTCTCTCTTTCTTTCACTCTTTATTTTCCTTGTATTTATATATTTAGAGCAACCTAATTTTACACCAGTTTTCTGTCAAATTAACTAACTTAGTCAAATAAATTAAGTAACCAAAAATAAACTACAAAGAAAATAAAAATTAAAACCAATAACAACTCAATTGTTGACAAGCGCCTAACTTGAGGTGAAGTTCTAGAGCACAAAGAAATGTCCCTTTCTTACTATATTTAAGGTCTTCAATGTTAGCACCCAACCTTCTGTTGTCATTGTCTAGTCATGATTGATAAAATCAAAGTCACTCGGAATTGATGATACTTGGTCATTTTGACCCATCATCCTTTTATGTTTGCTGGTGACTATCTTGAGAAACTATGTATCCCTGTGTCCAAACCAACCCACTAATATGATTTTTCTTTGTCCAAGATGCATTCAATGCTGCTGATCTGCTCTAGTTTTCTTTCAATCTGACCTGCTGTAGCTATGGTTTTCTTTGTGGCTGCTGATCTATTTTTCTCTTTGCTTTAGACAAGCTAATCTTCTATTGCGACTATGGGTCTCTTGTCAATTAATTTTTCTCTATGTACTCTAATATTTCACAGAGAGTATTGAGATGAAATTTTTGTGAAAAAATGGCACTTTTAAGAAAGAATTGCTTTAAGATAAAGGGTTTGTAGCATGAACATTGCAAAATTTACAAGTACAAATCAAAAGATTGGTACAAATTAAATGGGCTTTTGCCAAGCCAGAAGAAATATGGTCAAAGCTCTAATGCAAACTTGAAAATTATTGGACCACATCTTTTCTACTTAACTCTAAAGCAGCATGAGCATATTTTGACATTGATCACGCATTATTCTAGTGGGACTTCATATGCCAAAATGGTAAGTATGACTAAATTTCTTACAATCCATTGGATTATAGGTAATGAGACTACTAATCATATATCTACTAATTTTGATAACTTAGATTTTTCTATTAAATATGTTTCTAACTATAAATTTGTCAAACTGCAAATGGTGATACTACCAAGGTCACACACTGAGGTACAATTACTTTAGAAAAAAACTTGAAATTAAAATTTGTTATATACTTAACTTGTTTCAAGTTCAATTTGATATGTGTGGCCAAATTCATTACTAAAAATAATTTCTTAATTATTTTTTTTGTTGATTTGTATGTGTTTTAGGACCTCATGATGGGTAAAGTTAAAGGAATCGAAAGAATGAAACACGTGCTCTATTTTTCATTTCAAAACCTATGATGAAATGTGTTAGAAGACATGGTATACTCACACGCTTCTCTATGCGAAAGCATGCGGTTGTACCCGCCCGTTGCGATGGACACAAAGCAGGCGGAGAACGACGACGTTCTGCCGGACGGGACGGTGGTGAGGAAGGGGATGAGAGTGACTTACGCACCATACGCAATGGGGAGGCTGGAGACACTGTGGGGGTCTGACTGGGCAGAGTTCAAGCCGGAGCGGTGGCTGGAGAGAGAAGAGAATGGGCAGTGGAGATTCGTGGGGAGCGATGCGTACACGTACCCAGTTTTCCAGGCAGGACCGAGGATTTGCCTGGGGAAGGAGATGGCGTTCTTGCAGATGAAGAGGGTCCTGGCCGGGGTTCTCAGGCGGTTCAAGGTGGTGCCGGTACTGAACGAGGGTGTGGAGCCGGAGTTTGTTCCACAACTGACGGCCAAAATGAAAGGTGGGCTGCCAGTTAGGATTGTGGAAAGGAATGAGAAAGTGTGAAACAGGGGCAATGACTTTGAATTGGTGTATGAATTTTTATTTTTATTTTTCTTGGTGTGTTATTATCCTTGTTATCCTTCTACATTTGACTTTTCATTGAGTTCGTCGATTATATTTGAATTGTCACCTTGAAAAACTTGTGGGTTCCTTTCGTGGCTTTGTTTGTGCTATGCTTTTGTTTGTTGTGTCATCATTTTATAGAGCGTGGGGCTGGCTGGCTGCTCGTGACCAGAGACCACCAAACTTGCTTTCCTTGATTACTTCCCACAACCACTGGAAAAAACCAAGTGACATCCTCTGATATCTATGAACACCCATGACGACGAGGAAGTTGTTGCCTAAAAAAGCATAAACTACGGTTTAGCACTGTTGAAGTTTTATACAGTATTTCCATTGTCATGTTATATACGAAATATTTGTTAGAACAGAAATCTTACATTAAAAAAATATAATATTTAGGTAGTGATTAAATATAAAAATATATCAAATCAAATCATGAACTTACTTTTAAATTAGATTGTAAACTTACTTTTGATAATAGTATGAGTGCTTAAATAATAGTTCTTTGGCTGACTTATTACTTATAATAAATTAGTACTTGGTCTCTATCTAAAGTTAAATGAGAATTATAACTCACATGTAAGGATGCTTATGATAACTCACATTTTATGATAATTATAACTCACAAGCTATAAATATATAACTTATAAATACAACAATAAACTTGATTATCCATTTATTACTATAGAATTGTCTCAGCATAGATTATTCCAACAAAAGACTTCATCCGATATAAACAACATACACAAAAACTATCCATTGATATTGGCATTAGCTTACCAATATAGCCAACATACCTCTATTATAGCATCACTATCAAGCTTCCCAATACTACATCAACAATAGCACCATCAACGTGGCAGCATCTTATGGGGATCCTTATACCGGAATGTTGATGGATTGGGATTAGTCAAGCAAAGCTTGTCATGGCATTCTTTGAAGATATTTCGAAGCCCCTTGAAACACATACTGCTTCCACTCATCAAACATCTCCAAGACCTTCGAAATTGTTGGACCATGACGACTAATTATCCTTCTCTCATTCTCAAAAGAAGGCAATAACTTTCTTCTTCTTCTGAGTCCTGGTGGGTTTCGGAAAGGGTTCCATTTGTGACCTCTATTAATGCGGGGACAATTCCGTGGAAATAAATGCTTCCTTGACGACGAGATCTTCAGCCACAGCATTTAATTTCTCGAAAAATTATTTGATCCATATGCTGTCCTTGCCTCCACAGTAGAAAGTGTAATCTTCCATTTGATTGCACAAAAGAACGGATAGAATGTGATCTCGCCAGAGTCAAAATTAAGATGACGTGTCACTCACACGTGTCGAAATTAGGAATGTCAAAATGCTGTATCTACAAAACTTCCCACGTTTCGTTTGGAATTCAGTTATATCAGAGCGCGGACTCCAAAGCCATGCATAAAAGGTTGAAGTCCTTGCAAGATTCACACCATCAAAAGACCAAACCAAGAACTTGTCGCAGTCTAAAACCGACTCCTTATAAATCTGGTTCCTAAATTGCAAGGGACGATCTAGGCTCCTGTCGGGTTTAGAATTCCTTTTCTTTCTACCAATCTTCACAGCGCACCACACCACAACACCACAACACCACAACACTATCCAAACCTTCACAGCACACAACGCAACAACACTATCACAATACGGATCTAAGTAAGAGTTTAAGTGAACTCACCCGCATCAAGTGGACACGGCACACCTGCATCCAAGGGAGACAGCACCTCTGCATCGACAAGGGACACAGCACCGGCGGCTAAACGGCCAATTTTCATAAACCATAAGCTAGGGTCCTTTGGGCGTCGGCCCCCCCCTCTTTTACAAGGTTTTCAGCTTAATTACAATACTGCCATTACTAAAACAAAAAGCCTCCACACAAGACTATCCGACCCAATACAAATAGCCCACTTGAGCCCACAGTTCACACATTAAACAAAAATAATAACAACAAAAGATCCTTACTTTCTTGCCTGCGACAACTCCCTCCCCCTCAAGGAAAAACCTTGTCCCCAAGGTTGAAAATCTGGATACCTGAGGCAAAACTGGTCAACAGACTCCCACGTGGCATCTATAGCGGATGAACCTTTCCAGAGCACGAGTATTTGTTTCTCGCCCTTTGCCACTCTAGTTTGCAAAATGGCTTACGGTTGAGCTAGTACAATGCCCTCTGCCTCCACAAACGTTGGTAATTCTGCTTGGACTTGAACTTGGCTGCCAATAAACTTCTTCAAGGCTGAAACATGAAAGACTGGATGAATTCTAGACTCCTCAGGTAGTTTCAGCTTATACGCCAATGTCCCCACTCTTTCTAACACCTCAAAAGGACCATAATACAATGGCCTTAATTTATTCGGGCATCTCATACTTACTGACAATTGTCGATAGGGTTGCAACCTCAAAAATACCATATCTCCTACTTGGAACTCCCTATCTGTCCTCCCTTTATCATAAACCTTCTTGATCCTATTTTGGGAGTCAATGAGCTTCTCCCTTAACATTCTCATTACGTGATCTCTTGTCATCAACTCTTTATTCGCTGCCTCCACAGAAGTTGCCCCTGGAACATAATCTAGAAGAGAAGGAGGAGAGCGTCCGTAGACTACCTCATAAGTGCTTTTGCCAGATGATCCGTGGATGCTAGTATTATAACATAGTTCAGCCCATGGCAGCCATTTCAACCAATACTTAGGTTGATCACCAGTGAAGCACCGTAAATACATCTCCAACACTCGGTTCACTGCCTCCGTTTGCCCATCTGACTGCGGATGGTAAGCTGTGGAATAGTTCAATCTTGTCCCTTGCAGGTTAAACAATTCCTGCCAAAAGAGGCTAGTAAAAACTTTATCCCGATCTGACACTATTCTTTTTGGGAGACCATATAATCTGTAGATGTTCTGGAAAAATGCTTCTGCTACTGTGACTGCAGTGTAAGGATGATTGAGAGGTATGAAATGAGCCATTTTGGATAACCTATCAACCACTACCAAAATACAAGTTTTTCCCTTAGAACTGGGCAAACCCTCAATAAAATCCATTGATAACTCAGTCCAAATCTCTTGTGGAACCGGTAATGGTTGCATGAGACCAGCGGGAAGTGTGTTCAAACTCTTGTTCTTCTTACATACCATACATTCTTGCACTACTTCTTGCACTAATCTTTTCATCCTTCGCCAAAAGAAGGAGGCCTTGACCCTTTGAAGGGTTTTGTGTACCCCTTCATGTGACGCTGCATGAATTTCTTCCACTAGTGGTCTTGATAGTGCCGAGTTAGGACTCAAATACATTCTGCCCTTGTAGAACAAAATCCCATTTTTGTACTGCCATGGTCCCTTAAGCGTTCCAGCTTGTACTTGTTGAACTATTTTCTGCATCTCTAGTTGTTCTTTTACTTCCTCTTGGATTGGTTCTATCCATAAAGGAAGAGGGGCAAAAATGGCTTGTAAAGCCCCTAGTGTTCTCCTTCACCATGAAAGTCTTCCTTCCTCGATAGGCCATCTGCCACCATGTTTTCACGTCCAGGCTTATACTCAATGACAAAATCAAACCCCATCAACTTCATTAACCATTTTTGTTGAGCTGGTGTTGAAATTTTCTGCTCCCACAAGTACTTCAAGCTTTTCTGATCTGTTTTCACAATAAACCTTTGCCCTAATAGATAATTCCGCCACTTGTTCACTGCCACAACAACAGCCATTAATTCTTTCTCATAAGTTGACAATAGTGCATTCTTTCCTGATAGGGCTCGACTGAAAAAGGCTATAGGATGTCCTTCCTGAGATAGCACCGCTCCAATTCCCATTCTTGATGCATCACATTCCAACTCAAACCCCTTCTCAAAGTTTGGCAAGGCTAGTACTGGCGCAGAAACCATAGCTCTTTTTAATTCCTCAAAGGCCTTTTCTGCTATTGAATTCCATTGAAAACTATTTTTCTTAAGTAGGGCTGTGAGAGGAGCTGCAATTTTTCCATAATTCGCGATGAAACGCCGATAATATCCTGTCAAACCTAAAAATCCCCGTAGCCCCCTAACTTGTGTAGGTTTAGCCCACTCTAACATATCCCGAACCTTCTCATCATCCATTGATACCCCAACTGCACTGATAATATGTCCGAGATACTTAACAGATGACTGTCCAAAGGAACATTTGCTTTTCTTAACAAATAACACATGGTCTTTCAATACCCCAAACACCCTTTTTACATGTTCCACATGCTCTCTCCAACTCTTACTATAAATAAGGATATCATCAAAAAATACCAATACGAATTTCCTTAAGAACTCTCGAAAAACTGCATTCATTAAAGCTTGAAAGGTGGAAGGAGCATTACATAATCCAAAAGGCATCACCAAATATTCATAGTGGCCTTGGTGTGTTTGAAAGGCTGTTTTATAGATGTCCTCTGAATGCATCCTAATTTGATGATAACCCGACCGAAGATCCAATTTTGTGAAAAATTGTGCTCCATGTAACTCATCCATGAGCTCTTCTACTGTGGGAATTGGGAACCTATCCTTAACTGTTTGTTTATTTAAGGCTCTATAATCCACACAAAGTCTCCAAGACTTGTCTTGTTTTCTAACCAAAAGTACCGGTGACGAATAAGGGCTAGTGCTTGGTCTAATGGCTCCCGAGTCTAACAATTGTGCAACCATTTTTTCTAGCTCATTTTTCTGGTAGTGGGGGTAACGGTATGGTCTCGATGCAATTGGCTCACTTCCTTCCTTGAGGGATATGCGATGATTGAATTCTCTTAGTGGTGGCAATCCTGGTGGTTCCTCAAACAATTCCTCATACATTTGTAAGATCTTCTGCAATTTCTTATCCAACCTCCCTTTTTCCACCGTTTCACTAGGTTGTGCATTACCATCTATAGTCACTAGCTTTGGTTCACAAACTTCTTGTATTTGCAGCAACAATCCCACTCCCATATGCTTTATCTCTTTACATATAAGTTCCTCATCAACAATCTGGTTTTTTCCTGGTTTAATCCCCCAAATGGTTACCATTTTCAACCCTACACGAAAAGTCATCCTTAATTCCTCCATATTCCATACGATGTCCCCTAAAGTGCGCAACCACTGAGATCCCAACACTGCTTCAGAACCAGGTATGTGGAGTAACCAAAAATCTAATTTCATCCTAGCTTTCTGCACTACCACCTCAATCCCTTTACAAAGCCCTTCACTTTTCAGCTTCTCGCCACTAGCTACTATCACCTCAACGTTTTTTCCATCATCCACCTTTAACCCCCATTTTCGAGCCAACCTTGTACGTAGGAAATTATGAGTACTTCCCGTGTCCATTAGGATGCAAGCTTTATTCGCACCTATCCCAAAATTACCCATCACCCTCATAGTTCTTGGATTTGTGTCACCTTTCATTGACTCTAGAGTTAAATCGCCTAACATGGCTTTACAGGAAATTTTTGGGGTTAAATCAACCATTTCTTGTTCTTCCTCTACTACCTCGGGTACTACACTTGCCCCATCGTCCTCATCCTCATCCTCATTCTCATCTTCCTCTTGTATTGCCATTACAAACAACTTACCTTTACAATTGTGGCCTGGTGTAAATTTCTCATCACAATTAAAACAAAGTCCTTTTTCACGCCTCTCTTGTATCTCCTTAGGCGTTAATGACTTAGGGGTTTTTGAAGATCCTAACCTTTTTTTCCAAGTGTTACTAGGCTGGGTTTGGGCTTTTGGAGTAAAGAACCTTTCTTTCTTGGGCGGAACATTCTTATCCTCCCACAAGTATGCCAACCCAATAGCATCAGCCAAATCCTGAGGTTTTCTGGACTGAACTTCCTTTCTAAGGCTCTCCTTTAACCCTGCTAAGAAGTAAGTAAGTTCCTGCTCATCTGTCACATAATCAACTTTCATAAGGAGTTGCATGTAGTTAAACTCATTCTCCTCCACAGAGCCTGTTTGCTGTAATTTAATCAGATCCATGAGATAGTCTTGATACACTGATGGGCCATACCGTTTGATTAAAGCATCCTTAAGATTAGACCATGTGAGCTGCCTTCCTCCAGCTTTCCTTTGTATCCATCCCACACATAAGTGAGCTTCATTATCCAAGTGCCAAGATGCAATTGACACTTTATCCCTCTCCCTTGTGTTATTAAATCTAAAAAACTCTTCTGCCCTACAAATCCAACTTGTTGGATCACTTCCTCCAGCAAAACGAGGGAAATCAAATCTAGGATTAGTTGGCTGTCTTTCCTGCTCATTGTTATCTCGGTCAGCCCTTCTGTTATTTTTGCCATTCCTATCTCGCCTCCTATCATCAAAGTCATGAAACTCCTCTTCATCCAACTCCTCCTCTTCTTCTTCTTTCTTAATTTTTTTATCTTTAGATCCCGAAGTAGACCCACTTACTTTCTGATCAAAGCTCTCAGTTTTTTTTTTGTCATTGTAAGTCTCGTGCAAACGCTGGAATGCTTGCAAAACCTCTTTAAGTTCTTTCGATGTAACCTCCTGATGCCGAGCGAACTGATCCTGCAGTCGCCGGTTATCCTCTTCTCTTTTCCTTTCACTTTCGTCCTGTCGCTGTTCCATTTCAGCCTGACGGCGGTTCATGTCGGCTTGGATTTTCACCCACATCTGATCTGTCATAATTGATTCAAACTTGGCTCTAGATACCAATTTGTCGTAGTCTAAAACCGACTCCTTATAAATCTGGTTCCTAAATTGCAAGGGACGATCTAGGCTCCTGTCGGGTTTAGAATTCCTTTTCTTTCTACCAATCTTCACAGCGCACCACACCACAACACCACAACACCACAACACTATCCAAACCTTCACAGCACACAACGCAACAACACTATCACAATACGGATCTAAGTAAGAGTTTAAGTGAACTCACCCGCATCAAGTGGACACGGCACACCTGCATCCAAGGGAGACAGCACCTCTGCATCGACAAGGGACACAGCACCGGCGGCTAAACGGCCAATTTTCATAAACCATAAGCTAGGGTCCTTTGGGCGTCGGCCCCCCCCTCTTTTACAAGGTTTTCAGCTTAATTACAATACTGCCATTACTAAAACAAAAAGCCTCCACACAAGACTATCCGACCCAATACAAATAGCCCACTTGAGCCCACAGTTCACACATTAAACAAAAATAATAACAACAAAAGATCCTTACTTTCTTGCCTGCGACAGAACTCAAAACCTCGATCTTTGTAATCCGCCATGAGTGATGAAACCTAGCACGGAGGAGGCAGGGACGCGCAAAGACATGCGTTCTGGATCACAGTATCCTTCGTCGGCGAAGCGCGTTGGCGTTTCCGAGACAATGAGGGCGCTTACAAGCGTCTCGTGGATCTTCTGATGATGTTTGACAGGGAAGCGGTCACGAAGGCTGACCTTCGTGTTCAGCTCGCTGCTCTTTTTAAGGGCCATCAAGATCTCGTTGATCGCTTCGATGGTTTACCTTGGGATGCTCTGCAGAGAAACGGTGGAGCTGCTGCTGCAACTGAAGGCAAACATGGAAAAGTCTCCCAAGTGAGTAGTGAATTGATTTCTTCATCATTTACTTGTGAATATCAGAATAAAAGGAAACAAGAACACTAGAAATTCTTTCCTTGCTTTCTTTGTCTGTGAATTGAGATAGTGTAACGATCTTTATGTGAACTGCAGCTGAGGCCAAAGAAGAAGAACAAGTAGGCTAGTGACTCTGAGGAGAATTGTAGCTTTGAAGTTTTGAGATCATTGCAATGTTTCTTTCCTTTAATAATGGAGTCTTTGTTTCTGGTATGTTGAAATCAAACAGACCTATTACGTTTTAGGAAAATTGTGCATGTTGATTTTGGGGTTCATTTGCATAAACACTTGATGATGCTAGGGAAATTACCAGTAGGGCAGATGATTTTTCGTAGCAGGACAAGCCTCAGTGTCGACTGCTGCCAATCTATTACGACTCAGTTTTCATGATGCAAAGGCAATTGACTCCTGGGAAGTTAAGGACTATTTTTTACCAACACATACCGGCATTTCTTTGCTGAACCTGCTGCTAAAACTAGTCTCAAACCACAAAACAATCCCATAACACCATGTAAATTGGCATTCGAAATCATTTGAACGGCTTGCAGAACTACCAAATTGTAGCTCCAGCACAGCACAAATGGAAAATTATAAGGTTCTAAGCACTCGTAAATCACAAATCTACAATCTGCGATAATCTGGGACTCTACCGCCAAGACCTTGATACAATCTTCTTCATATAGGAGCCTAATACACGCTTGTTTATAATCCAACAAACCTACCACAGTGGGCATGTCCAATCCCCAATGTTCAAAAATATGATGGTCTGTATATGTATGCGATATCTATCACTAGAAAATTTGGCAATGAGAGTGTACCCGAATTGTTAACTTGCCATGGCATTCTCATCGTCAAACTTGTAGAACCTTGGTTCCCCGTTAAATCGTGAAAATGGCAAAACAAGAGCAAGTTATCCAATCACAAATCTCTGCATATCTGTCTGGATTTGCAGCCCTGATAGTTGAATTTAAGGGGAGAATTACGTAGAGTTTTTTCACCAATTAGAGGAAGATAAGGTGAGGTATAGAGCTTTTCACCAAATGTACAAAAAATTTGAATTTTAGTTTTTCTTGCTTGGTATTTTGTCGATATACTTGCATGTTCGTATCACAGCTCCTCTTACATAACGTCGAGATTGGTCGTGCAGGAAAAAATTCTTGGATTTTTTGTGAAAATCCGAAAAAGAAAATTAAATCATTGACTTAGTATTGAGCTTGTATTGTACAGCCTGCATGGATTATTATAATTTTTTTTTTTGATTGAAAAACTGGTATGGGAGATTAGAATAGCCGCTGCCTTACCAGGACTGTCCAAAAGGAGTACCATAAATGGATATAACATTATAGTTCCTCTTATTCATTGGTTACGCAAGTTTCAAAATTTTCAACTTCACTTGAACTTTAGATGATTACAAAATTAACAAATCAGTAATTATGTTTTCTTGTAATTTTTCTCCTTGCTGTTGGATAAATAATAACAAAAGGAGAGTATCAAACTCAGCTTTTCAAAAGGTTGAGCCAAATTATGCCACCTAAAATATGTTATTACAATTTTCACCCAAATTTACCCTATCAAGAGATCACCCTTCTCACAAAAGTATGGGTGTCCAGCTTGTAACATCCTTACAAATAGGTGGTATTTGTTAAGATGTGGACATTATCTTATATTAAGAATCCAAGATATAAGATAATAAGTTCTATCACTTAATACTTTAGAATTTTAAGTTAGATAAAAATGAAACTTTATCTATAAAACTTAATATAATATTAGAACTTAGGTTATATTTTAACACCCTTGTATAGTAAAAGTGACACCTTAATGTAATCCGGTTAGACCATTGCGGTGAGGGAACATGTTAAGTAAATAGTATGAAGTTATCTCACATTGCTAAGGATGTTGCAAACCCGCCTTGTAATGGATGACCTGGCACCCATGTGGGTTCCTTTTTAAATATTTTGAGGTTATAAGTTAAACATGGCACGAGCAAGGTAACATGAACACATCCTACTGACGGGTTAATGGGGAGAAGATGTCTTAAGCCAAAGTCTATCTCTAACTAGTAGGTACCTAAGTAGTCTTAGTCAACTATGACGAGTTAGTATGTTAGAAGGTAGCATAGGGCAGGGATGAAGCAAGAAACTATGTCCTATTCTCCCTTAGCATGAAACCATGGAGCATGTGTGGTTAGTCACTTGAGTCTATATAAGGGTAGAGTACTTTTATATCAACTTTTGCATCAGCAAACTTCAGTAATGAAAACTAAAAGGTTTGCTTACTCATAAACTCCATTTTTTGTTCCATTTCACAGTAGAGAGCTTCGAGAAGAAGAAGTTCTCTAACCTCTTCGCAAGGGACTTCCCAATTAATCACCCATAAACTCGGGTAGGTATGCAAGGACATAACAAATGATTCCTTTAGTAGTCTTATAGATTTCCATTGATTTGAGCTTACACATTGCTCATGTGATGAGGTATGATGATAATCTAATAATTGGATTATCATGGTGAGGGACAAGTTAGATATGGGTAATGAAACTCATATTGTTAAAGAATATATTAAGAATATTGTGTATAAGATTCTATATTTGCTGCCAAGAAAAATAATACTTGTTGCAATTTTATATAACAAAACTCGCTAAACTTGCAAAGCACACTGAAAATGGACATTCATATTAGTATCTTGCATAGAGTTATAACTTTTTGCCTTGTTGTTAGGGAATACATTTGCATATGGAACACAATCCCTCCCCATTATCTTAACAGTTCACATTTTATTAATGCAATTGTGTGGGCAACATGACTCACTCCTTAAATATTAGTATAAAACATTATTTTCAACTTCTTTCTATTCTAAACTAAACCTAACAAGATAGAAAACCTAGAAGGTCAGTAGCCATAAAGAAATCCATAGCCACAATAGGTTAGCTTGTTAAATTGGATGAAAATTGGAGCAAATCAGTAGCATTAAATGCATCTTTGTTAAAAACAGGTATTGTTCCATATTGAAAGTGTGAGGATGGGCCTTTGGCCTTATAAGTAGTTAGCCTCCCAATAACAACCTATTGCTTTGATGCTCTACACTAATAAACTTGTAAATTGGTATCTTTGTCTAGGACATACTAATTATAAAAATGTAATAAGACTTTTAAAAATAAAAGAAATAAAATTTACAAGTTCTATACCATCTTCTTTATTGCATGTTAAATTAGAACAAGCATTCATAACACCAATCCCTTTACAAATAACATTTCTCAAGCCCCAATGGACTTAGTCCACTTTTACATTTGAAGGCCCACTCCTATGCCTTCATCTCAAGGCCATAAGTATTACATTTATTTTGTAGATAATTCTTACAAGTTCACTTTCTCCAAGTTTTGCCTTGAAGTTTACTTAGATCTATTGTCTTTCTTCTTAAGACTAATTACTCAATATTTTCAAAAACAAAATTCACAAACCTGTTGAAAATCAACTAAATACAAAAATAAAAAATATCAGAAGTGCTAAGACAATGAAATTTGTGTCCAAACCATTTTGCACCTTGTTAGCCTAACCAAACATCCATTAACAAATCTTAAGGCCATATGCCATCTTTTAGAATGAATCCACTAAAAGAAACATTGGCATATTATTGAAACTTGACTCTCTTTAATCCATCATGCCCAAGTACCTGTAAGATACTAGGATGTTGCTTTTAGAATAACTACCCACATTATAAATTGGTTGTCCATTCCAATATTACAAAATAAAACTCTTTGGGAAAAACTTTATCATAATACCCCATCCATCTCCCACTTAAGAGTTTTTTTATGCCCTATCTACACTTCTTTAATCCTACACACATCATAAGCTAAATCCATGATCAACACCATGTGTATTTCCTAGGTATCCAAATAGTTAGAAAGGAAATAGATGTCACTACAACAAAATAAATAAAACATGTGTTGCCATACATTAAATATTTGATGAACATCAATTTCTTTTTCATCAACCTCAAACACAAGATCCTACTACAACATCAAAAACCTAACTTTTTATTTCTTTGGCCAAAATATCTTTTTCACAAAATACTATACCAATCAATCATCCAATTAAACTACAAACTCAAGATCCACCTTCTTTGATTTCTAGTCCAAAAGGATCTCAACCATCTCAACCACCAATGCATATAATGGCAACATATAATCCCTAGATGTGCAATTACTCATCAATATATGTATGCTCTTATAACCTTATCTCATCTTTACATCGAGCTTAAAAATTTCATTAACGCTTTCAAAGGTCATAGTTGGTGTTTAGTCATGGCAAATGAATACATTGCATTTCTTAAAAATCAAACATGAGAATTGGATCCACAATCCAAAAATGTCATCCCAATAGAATGCAAATGACTATACAATGTCAAATGGAATTCTAACAGCCCAGTTGAACATTATAGAGCACAACTTGTTATTCAAGATTTCCACCAACATTATAGTATCAATTATTTGGAAACCTTCATCCCTATCATAAACCCAATAATTGTTTGAACAATCCTTGTAATGGCATACTCTAATAGTTAGAAATCTAACAATTCAATGTCAAAAATGCCTTTTTACACTACAATCTAGAATAAGAGGTCTACATGACCCAACCTTAAGGCTTCATTGACTTTTGAGATCTATAAAATATTTTTCATCTTCAATATTCCCAATTATGGATTAAAAACAAACCCAATGGCTTATTAGTCCTTTTCCAAACCATTGATTTTGGAATTTCAAAAGTTGATTCATCATTATTTATCTTACATACATCTACATATGCTTTTTCTTCCTCTATGTCGATGACATAATTCTCATAAGTGCTAATGCTTCTCTAAACAAAATGTTGGATGTAGCTCATAATTAGCATGTTTCCTCTCTCTTTCAGTTCTTTTTCTATTGATGAGATGAGGTGATACTACTTCCCACTCCTTAAATCTCTCTCACTTATCACAAGTGGTTAATGGGGATATAAGGAGTTTGTTTCTCAACCACTAACACTTCTTCTTATTATCATGAGAGAGTTATTACAAGTGTGAGAGGTTTTCATTTTGAAACTGAAAAGATACTTTGATTGGGAAGAGCATCGTGTGACATAAGACAATGAAGAGAAAATAGAGAAAGAGAGAGAGCATGAGAGAGAAATACCAAAAAAGAGTTTGTGCAGCCAAATTTGTGTAGATCTAAGTGCAAATTGCAGTGCAGTTTTTAGTGCAATGCAAAGTAGTGAAGAACAAAAGAAAATTTGTAAGCCGTTCTTGTTTAACTCTTGTGCACCTCTTTGTATCCTTAAGAGAGTTCTTGAAGAGTGTGTTTGGTGGAGAATTCCAGTGAGAAAACTTCTATATTATTGATTGCAAGTAGTGAAAGAAATTTCTCCTGGCTTTACCTGTAGATGTAGGCAATTATTGGCCAAACCACGTAAATTTATGTATTCTCTTCTGTGATTTTATATTTTTCATTTAATTCCCTATTTAGCCAACATCCAAAACTATATCTTAAGCTTGCAGAGAAGTCCATTTTGATAATTTCTTCAGGCTTAATTAACATCACTTATATTCTTACTACACTTTACACACCAATTTGTTATTTTACATAACATACTAGTATCAAAGTTGTTTGGTTAAGATTGTTGGTGTGTAGAATTTCTTATATGGCTTCAATTAAAGCTAATGTGGAAAAATTTAATGGAAGCTAAAGATAATAGCTTTGTTAAGCCATTATGGAATGTTAGCAGCTTTGAAAGGAAAAAATAGCCTATTTCAATCTTTCACAAATGAATAAAAAGATAAGATGCTAGAAAAGGTTCATGCCACTATAATTCTCAACTTGGCAGATTCAGTATTAAGGGAGGTAGCATCTAAAAAGACCCTTATAGGTTTGTGGACTAAACTTGAAAGTTTATATATGACAAAATCATTGACCAATAGGCTATATTTAAAGCAATGGTTGTACATTCTTAGGATGAGAGAAGGAACTCCACTTGATAAGCATCTAGATGAGTTTAATAAAATTGTTTTGGATTTGCAAAATATAGATGTTAAAGTGGATGATGAAGATCAAGCATTTTTTTTGTTATATTCTTTGACTAAATCCTATGATCACTTGGTTATCACATTGTTGTATGGCCGAGACATTATTTTCATGGAAGAACTAAAGGCTTTTATAAACTCAACCAAGATAAGGAAGAGGGTGTCTAAGGAATTTGATGACTTCAATGCTTTTGGATTGGTGGTAAGAGGAAGATCCAAATAAGAGAGGACAACAAACTAGCAAGCATTCAAGCAGTCGAGGCAAGTCAAGATCAAAGTCCAGAACTAGAAAAGTGAAGTGATATCATTGTCATAAGGAAGGGAATTTCAGGAAAGATTGCCCTAATAGAAGAGGAAGGAAAGACAAGGGTAAGAAAACAACTTCAGAGGGTGAAAGGTTTGTAGTTGTAGCTAAAAATAAAGATTCAAATGTAAACTCAATTTTGAATGTTTCAAAGAATTCTTCTGGTAATAGTTGGGTGTTAGATTCGGTTTGTTCATTTCATATGTCACCACATAGGGAAAGGTTTGTAGATTATCAACTATTGAGAGGTGGAAAGGTGCTTATAGAAAACAATATGGCATGCAAAGTGGTTGGCATAGGGTTAGATCATATTGATACACATGATGGAGTGGTGAAAACACTTAAAGAGGTAAGACATATTCCTTAATTGAAAAGGAATTTTATTTCTCTTGATTCTCTTCATACTCTTAAGCAAAGGATTGTGAGTGAAAAGCCAAGAATGGTATCTTGAAAGTTCTTAAAGGAGTTCTTGTTGCCATGAAAAGTATAAAGTCTAATGGGTTGTATTTGCTTAAGGGAAACATCATTACAAGCGGGGCATTAGTTTCTACTTCAAAGTTAGTAAAGGAGAACACCAAGTTATGGCACATGAGGCTCGAGCATGTGAGTGAAAGTGGCATGGTGATACTTAGTAAACAAGGTCTTTTTTGTGGTACAAGGTTGAGCAAGATAGACTTTTGTGAGCACCGTTTATTTGGCAAGCAAATATAGTTAAAGTTCAACATTGTAGTTTATTGAACAAATGGCACATTGGATTACATTTATTATGAAGGTCAGCTCATGTTTCTTCCATATAAGGACCAAGGTACATGCTAACACTCATAAATGACTTCTCAAGAAAAGTTTGGGCATTCTTCTTGAAGCACAAAGATAAAATGTTTAGAAAGTTTGTGCAATGGAAAACTCTAATAGAGAAGTAGATTGATAGATATTTACTTAGAAAAAAAGAAAAAAAAAAATCTCTCTTTTAGTTTGGAGCTCTCTCTCTCGCTGTCTCTGAGACAGATTTGAGCATGACGGCCCGTAGAGGTCCATCGCCCTTCCCCTAGATCCCTTCGCACCTCTTCCGCTGGGTTTAGTAGGATCCAAAGGAACATTTCTGGTTTATTTCTGGAAGTAGATCAACGGCCAAGGGTGTGGTCGACATGTGGGAGGCAGAGCTTGGTTGTCAGCGGGTGGTAGAGCTGGTCAGCAGGAGACAAGGTCCTGATGGTTGATTCTGAATTTCCTAGGCTCATAGGTAAGTTTTTCAAAAAAAAAAAGAGTAAAAAACAATTTTTTTTTGCTTATTAGATTATAATTGGAATAGACTCTGTTGTAGTGAGTGTTAGTAAGGAATTTCTTATTTTTGTGTGTTTTCTATTTTATTTTTATTTTTATATTGGATTTACAACTTGGAAGTAAAAGTTGGTGTAGTAAGTGTTAGGTGGGAAATTTGTTGTGGTGTGCTGTTCGTGGTTGTTTGAATTATTAATCGCTTAGTTAAGATATTTGTTTTGGATTGATAAGAGAAGGATATACCTATCAAAAGCCATGTTTCTATTAAGTTAAGTTAAAGGGTTTGAAAAGTAAATTTTAAGTAGATTGTTGGTAAAAGAAGGCAGAATCTATCAGGTCTGTATATTGAGTAGATCATGAACTTTTGGTACATAATACCAAAATCCTACCTATCAAATTAGTTAATTACTAAGTTGGTAACTGTTGATGGTTAAGGTGTTCTAGATAATAGACCCAAATAGTGCAGAGCTTGAGAGAAGAGAGAAAAGAAAAATAAGGAAACTTGAAGATTGTTGGAAATCTTTAAGAGAAAATAATGATATAGAAGTTAAAATAATGAAATCTGGACAAATAACCCTTGCAAATAGGAACATGGCTAAAGAAAGTATGACCAAGGAAAATGTAGCTCAACAGGACAAGGTGAGAATTGAACAAGAAATCCAAGAAAGTTTATTCCAAGGGCTTCCAAGAAATAAGGAGAAAAATGAGAGGCTAGAAGAGACAAACTACATTATCTTTAAGGAGAGCTTCAAACATAAAGGAAAACATGAATCTTGGAGTAAGGTTGTAGTAGGAGGATTAGCACAAAATACTTATATGAAATACCAGCCATCGGTATTAAATGATGGAAAAATTAGAGTTGCTCCTCCTAAGGAAGTTATTGAAGAAGGAAGTAAATTCTATGAAAATTGTGTTGTAAGTTTCTTTTTAGGCTCAAAATTACTATTTTCTGTAGTTAAAGGAATTGTAGAAAAGTAATAGGGAAAACAAAGCTTAGTAGATATTTCTGCAATAGACAGTGGTTTCTTCTTCTTTAGATTTTCTAATAAACAAAAGATGGAGGAAGTATTAGAAGCTGGAGTATGTGATGTGGTAGGAAAACCAATGTTTCTACAAAAATGGCATAATACTATTAGATTGCAGAAAGAAAAATCACTTTAATTCCAATTTGGATAAAGTTGCATAATGTCCCACATGCTCTATGGGATAGATTGGTATGAGCTATGTAGCTAGTGCTATTGGAAAGCCATTATACTTGGATAAAGCTACTAAACATAAACAAAGGATATCATATGCAAAAGTATGTGTTGAAATAGATACAAAGTGTTCTCTACCAACTTCATTTGAAATTGACATAGGAAATGGTGCTATTTTTTAGGTAGGAGTGGAGTATTGTTGGTTACCTGAAATATGCAAGAAATGTGATTGCTTTGGACATAAGGTGTGTGTTACAAAGGAAAAAGAGATATGGGTTCCAATACAAAAGTCATTAAGTCAAACGGAGAACTATGATTAAGGACGTGAGGATAAAGAACATTCGGATAAAAATAATGAAGATCAAGTTCTTGAGGACCAAGGACATGAGGATATAAGAGATAAGATTGCAAATTTAACAACACATGAAGTTGAATCCACCACAAGTCCAAAGGCCAAATTAGAACAAAGTAATAAAGCAAGTGTGAATGGAAGGGGAAACAAAAGGAGCCCTAAAAGGAATACATGTGAGAAGGATAACTCTAGTAATAGGTTTAGTATGCTGATAAATAATCATCAGGAACCAAATGAAGCAAGATGCAATGATATTGTAGGTTTTGAAGGTGTTAAAGAAGAAAACATTATACCCCCAAACAAATGATCATATTCTCATGGAATGTTAGGGATATGAATAAAAGCCCTAAACAAAAGGAGGTACGAGAAGTTATCAAGAATGCTAAAGCTGACATTGTCATTTTATTAGAACACAAAATAAAAGAAGATAAAGCACAATGGGTAATAGATTCTCTTTTTCCCCAATAGGGTTTTGTCTACAATTATAGAGATAATGAAAATGGTAAGATTTGGATTGTATGGAAAAAGCCACAGCTGAACATCACAGTGCTTAGTAGTTCTAAACAAGTAGTGAATTGTAAAGTGAAAAAAGGGCATAAAGTATGGTACTTATTTGCCATTTATGTAGCAAATGGATGGAAAGATCTTTGGAGTAACCTCATACAACATTATAACAATTATGGAAAGGATACTCAATGGCTACTAGTAGGAGATTTTAATACAGTGAGGAATCTAAATGAAAGGGTCAGTGTAGCTAGCAGATGGATAGAAGGAATAGAAGATTTCAACAAGTTCATAAGTGATGCAGAACTTATAAAACCAAACTTTGTAAGACCTCTTCTATCATGGACGAACAAAGGTAAAGGAATAGGGTTCAAAGGTAATAAATTGGATAGATGTTTGGTAAACCTTAAATGGTTGCAAAGTAATATGGATTTCTCCATTAAATTTAGTACTCTTGGATTGTCAGATCACAGTCCTTGCACTATCAAGGTGGGAAATAATAGACTAATATAGAAAAATGCCTTTAGATTTTTCAACTTTTAGCTAGACAACCTCTAATTTATGACAATAGTGAAGAATATTTGGCAACAAAGGGTTGAAGGCACTATAATGTACAAAATAATGATAAAGTTGAAGGAAATGAAAAAGGAGTTGAGAAAGCAAAATAGAGAGGAATTTGGAGAATTACTAAGAAAAATAGAGGTAGCAAGGAAGCAGCTACAAATAGCACAAGGAAAGCTTTTTGATGACCCTTCAAATACCCAATTGCACAATGAAGAAAAGGAATGGTTAGAAAAGTTACTAATACATAGCAAGCATGAAGAAATACTTTTGAAGCAAAAATCAAGGAATACTTGGCTGAAAGAGGGAGATTGTAACAGTAAAGTCTTTTTTAGAAGCATGATGAAGAGGAGAGTAAAAAACCACGTTGTCAAGCTAGAAATAGATGATGGGCAATTTATTGAAGATCCTGAAATGATAAAGAACAAAATTCTAAGTTACTATCAAAACTTGCTAGGGAGGGCAAACCAACTTCAACCATCAGAAACAAAATTAAGAGAGTTATTTCCCACAAAAATCCCAGAAGAGACAAAGAGAAGCCTTATAGCAGACATTCAAAGAAAAGATATACAAAAGGTCCTTAATACTTTTGGTGTTTACAAAGCTCCAGGTCCTGATGGATATAATAGCTTCTTCTTCAAGAAAGCTTGAAGTATTATAGGGAGTGATATAGAAGATGCATTTATAGCTTTCTTTCAGAGGAGACAGCTACTGTGAAGCATAAATTCAACAGTAATCTCCCTAGCCCCTAAGAAAATTAATGCCACTAATATGAAAGATTTTAGACCAATCTCTTGTTGCAATGTGTTGTACAAGATCATATCTAAAATTGTGGTAGAAAGATTAAGTGTAGCTTTACCTCATACATCCTTGTCAAACAGCTTTTATGCTAGGAAAGAACATTAAAGAAAATATTTTGTTATATCAAGAGTTAATTCATAATTATCACAAAGATATTCATAGGAGAAGGGTGGCAATTAAGGTTGATATTATGAAAGCATATGATTCAATAGACTGGAATGCAATCTTAAATACTCTAAAAGTTTTGAAGTTCCCAGACAAATTTAGATTGCTGATTGAAAGCTGCATCACTATTGTTGCATATTCTGTGAACATTAATGGCTCTCATACAGGTTTTTTTAAAGGGGCAAAGGGACTTAGACAAGGAGACCCTCTCTTTCCTTTTCTCTTTGTTGTTGTGATGGAGATTCTTAACAGAATTATACAAAAGAAAGTATCTTCTGGAAGGTTTAAGTTTCATTGGAAATGTGCTAAAGAGAATATCACTCATCTATGCTTTGCTAATGATCTCTTTTTGTCTGCTCATGGAGATATTGAGTCTATATTGTGTTTACTTGATGCTATGTAAGAGTTTGAAGATATAACAGGTCTGAAGATGCATTCAGAAAAGTGTCAAATTTTCTTTTCAGGCTTGTCTGAACAGAAAAAGGCTCTAATACTTGATCATATACCTATCCAAGAAGGCCAACTTCCCATAAAATATTTGGGAGTTCTATTGATTACAAAAAGACTCTCCAACCTAGATTGTATTATCCTAACAGAAAAGATATTGAGGAGAATTAAAGGTTGGGAGTTTAAGCATATTAGTTATGAGGGGAGACTACAGCTAGCAAAAAGTGTTCTGTTCTCATTGCAAATATATTGGATGCAAATTTTTCTATTGCCAAAACAGACTCTTTATAAAATTGAAAAAAGGATTAGAACTTTCCTTTGGATAGGTAAATCTAATGGATGATGTATAGCGAAAGTGGCATGGAAAGAAGTTTATTGGCTTAAAATTTCTGAAGGACTAGGTTTGATAGACATTCATACTTGAAATAAGGCAGTAATTGAAAAACTCTTATGATCTCTTGTGCACCCCAACTCAAACTCTTTATGGGTTAAATGGATGATAACAGAAAATTTGAAGGAAAGGAATGTATTAGAAGTTGAGATGAAAGGATCACTAACTTAGAGTTTTAGGAATATTTTACAAGTAAGGAGTGAACTCACACAATTAGTGACAGACTCAAAATACAATATTGCCAAAAGTTATGTAGCACTAAGAGAGAACAAAGAAGATACTAAATGGGCAACACTTGTCTAGAAAGAAGGAGTACCAAAGTATAATTTTATCTACTGGATCACTTTGAAAGACAAACTATCAACAGCAGATCGGGTGGCTAAATGGAATAGTTCAGTGGATCTACAATGCAACCTCTGCCAATAAGAAGAAGAATCACAGGAACATTTATTTTTTAAGTGCAGGTTTACAAACTACATTTGGAAGGCTTTGTTAGGCATGAATGGATTAACTAAAAGAATTGAACACTGGAGAGCTGAAATATGTTGAATGATCAAGATTGTTAAGAGGAAGAGCTTTGCAGCAACTTTACTTAGTATATCTTTCAAGGCTATCTTGCATCACATTTGGAGCGAAAGGAATAAAAAAAGATTCAGTGATATAAGTCTAGATAACTCAACCATTATTGCTAAAATCAAGAAGGATGTGAAAAAGAAGATTTCATCTACCAAAGGAGTCAAGCTTACAAATTGTAATAAATTTTTACAAGAGCTTTGGAATTTACCAAGTGCAATTTTTGAGCTTAGATGATAATATGTTGTAATCGAACAATCTTGTAAATTTTTTCACGGGTGATATATAATTTGACCTTTCACCAAAAACAAAAAAAAATGTGTTAGAAACTTTTCCTATGCTATTCTAGCCCTATCTTTTAATTTAGCACATAATGACTATGATTTGAAATTACGATATTCATGTTTTGGACATACATCTCAATCTAAATTTAGATACTTGGATGATTTCAAATATTTTGGATTACAAGACTTGAATTCCCTTATTTGTCTTCTAGTGGAATAAAAACTCATTATTGTTTTTCCACACATAAGGAATTTGTAAAAGAATTATTTGATATAATCCATGTAGATTTTTAGGCATCATATAAGGCTCTGAATCATAATAGTTAAAGATACTTGACCAGAGTTGATGATTTTCAAGAGAAACTTAGACATTCCTTATAAAAGTCAACATTAAGACTGTTTAATTTGGATAGACATGACAACAAATCTATTTGGCACTAATGTCAAACATATTAGATTAGATAATCCAATAGATTTTTTTCAAGGTTGCATGTGAATTTTTTTTTTTCTTCACAAGATATTATATATGGGATTTAGATCTATAAGAGTAGCATATAAAGAAAAGACTAAGTCTTTTCCTTTAGCTTTAAATATAATGCCATAAGCAAAAGGGAGAGCTAAAAGGTTTTCATAAGCTATCTCTTGTGCTTGTCTCATTGAAGTCAATGTACATGGAAAAAGAATATAGAATGTAATCCTAACTAGAAAATTGGATTCTACCTTATAAATGTTTGCTATGTACTCAAAGAACAAAATGTGTTTCTTGTTCTTATCATGTGCATAATATTTCATCTCCTGTTTTTGGTGCTCTAAATTCTAACTACGCAAATTTTGGGTTTTTTGTCTCATTAGATATTTAATTTAGAATAAAAGGAAGTTGAGAATAGTTTACTATACTAATATTAAGGAGTGGTTCACATTGACCACACAATTGCATTAATAAATGTGAACCGTTGATAAAATGGGGAGGGATTGTGCTCCATATGCAAACGTATTTCTTAACAACAAAGTGGAAAATCACAATTGTACGCAAGGTAATGATACGATTCTCGGTTTTTGGTGTGTTTTGCAAGTTCAGCATGTTTCAATATATAGAATTGCAACAAGTACTAGTTTTCTTGGCAGAAAATACATAAACTTGATATTCTTCAAATTAAGCATCTTTTGTAATTGGAAATTCGGATCCCATAGCTTGGGGAAAGGATACATTTACATTAAATACTATTAAAATTTATAGGAAAAGGTTTATATTTAACTTAAACTCCAAGGTATTAAGTGATATAATCAATTATCTTATACCTAAGATTTTTAACATATTATTTAACAATATGAAATTCATTGCCGATATCTTAACATCTCCCTTCTCCCTAGTAATCAAATTATTGGATCATCTTGATGTCACATTATATGGATATTGTGTAAGCTCAAACCACCATAGGTCTATAGGGAAAACTCTACACTATTTACTTAACATGTCCTCTCATTGCAATAAAGTAACTCTAACTATACTATGGTGCCGCTTTTACTGTATAAGAGTGTTAAAGTAAAACTTGAACTTTGATATTATATTGAATTTTATAGATAATTATTTATATTTATTTTAAAACTCTAAGACATTAAGTAATATGACTCATTATCCTATACCCAAAATTCTTAATATAATATAATATATCCACATCTTAACAACTACCACCTAATTGTAGGGATGTTCTACAACGAGCTGGACTCCCACGTTTGAGCTTGAAGACCGGCTTAGACTCCTAGAATCAAGTGGTAGAGTTGATAATTTTCCCGAACCTAAGCTTATGTTGGAGGTCTGGAATTAGTCGGATCCACACTTTTATCGTCCACAGTTCACCTTTTATGCATGGCTTTGAAGCCCGCGCTCTGTTATAACTGAATTCCAAATGACACGTGGGAAGTTCTCTAGATACTGCACTTTGACGTTCTTCATTTTGACACCTGCGAATGACACGTCATCTTCATTTTGACTTTGGGAAGGTCACATTCTATACCGTTCTTCGTTAACCCGATCCCACGGCTGACAGTGCACGATATCAAAAAAAAAAAACAAAACCGTTATGCTTCTTTTACGAAACTTCCAAGCCAACAAATCACATACAAAATATCGTCAGCATGACATCTTCAAGTAGCTGTGGGCCTTTACCAGCGCTAATTTCTTTTTAAAATTGATGAATAAGAGCATAAGATATCCCATATAAAAGGAAACTCCAAATCAAGATATAAGTAATGTGTAATATCTCTTGAAGGCTCATGTCTACCTGTCTCTAAACGACCTCATGAAAGACACTTATATTTTATTTGTTCTGCTTTTGGTGATATCTATACAATTTCTTCAATGGCTTACAACTTAAAGAAAGAAAAACTTAATTATGTCTTGATTCAAAGATATATGCATGCGGCCATTGAGATGAGTTAGGAAGGACACAATTTTCTATGATAGTAATTATTTATTTTAATATTAGGTTCCCTTAAAAAAAAACCTTTATACTTATCCAAAATATAATTATTATGCCTAATATTGTTGATATTAATAAAATTAATGTACCGTCCCAATTTTTTATTTAAAAAAAAATGCATGCGCCCGTTGAGGTAAAACTAGTCAAATCGTAGGCGAAGTGCTCCTTAGCTTAGAGACACCCTTTCTTTTCCAGTTTTCAATTGGGCTAGTGTTGGATGTAGCTTCTAAAATCATCTTAATTGGAATGTAAATGAATGCCCACAATGTAGTTGATTTGTCATAAATATGTTGATCCCCATTAGCAATCTCATGCTAATGAAAGGCAGGACTCCCCAATTAAAAACATGATGAGTGAAGTTGAGTTCGAGACCCATTGGATGGGTGAGACTTGTTTTTTTCTTTCTTTTTAATACATACTCAATTTTGAATCTGGAGGAAAAAAATCTTAAGTAGCACCTACACTCAAGTAAGCTAGGCACTTATTGGATAAGACTTATAATTTGGGGAAAAAAAAAAATCTTGTGGCACTCGTTTAGTTATAAGTCACATTCAATTGCAGTCTAGCTTCTTTATTTGATGTGCAAAAGCGTGACCATTTTTTACATCATAATCCACTATTGGAGACTGTAAAGATGTTCCTATTATGTACAACTTATTGTTAATTGATCGTTAATGCCTTTAGCCTTTGTGCTATGATTGGTTAATAAAATTTTCGAAAAAAATTCCTTTTTTTCTAAAGAAATTTGGTTGCCCACACTTTTTAAATCTTGACAAATGGAACGCTTCAAAATGATAGAAATAATAGAATCTTTAAAAAAAATTGTTGGTTCTTAGTTTTGAACTCATTAAAAGTTTGCACTGGATTGATTTTTTTTTTTATGAAGAAATCTTTGAAGTAATTGAGAATTTATAATAAATTATTGCACTATCTAGTTGATAAGACAAAAGGCACTACTAAAATTTAAGGGTGAAACAAGAATACCTCCACTACTAAAATGGAAGAGAGAAAAAGAGCAGCTTTTTTGTGTTAAAACATTTATCTGTTGGCACCCATATCAGGTAATAAACCCATCTCATGACCTGCAATCATCAAAAAACTTCCTCCTACCTAAGAAATCAGCCTTGTACTCAACCACACAGTCATCAAACTGAAAACCCATTTCCAATCCTGCCCAATAAAAGAATTCCAAGGTCTTAATCCTACCCCACAACTTATAGTCCATCAGAATTTGAAGCACAACATCAGAGTTCAACTTTTCTTTGAAACCTTCTAAAAAATCATCAAGATTTACTCTGGGTTCATGGGCCTGGGTAGAAAATAAAGATCATATTAAATTGGCATGGGAAACAATTTCAGTATCTGAATCGTGAGGATGTTGGTGCAGCGAGTGAATTGGGTCTTGTGTGAGTAGGGGTAGGGAGGTGAAATGACGAGGAATTAAAGGAGTGTGCGAGAATTTTGCAGACTTGCAAAAAAAAAAAAAAACACTCCATATTTGTTTCTAAAGATCATGGTAGGTCCTCTTAGCTTGATTTTTAAAATGCCTCAAACACCTTGGAGTCGTAATAAGTGGGATTCGGTAAAACCGCCTTAACCACCTGGTCGCAAGATGTGAGATTCAGGAAAACCTTCTCAACCATTTGAAGTTGCAAAATGTGTGACAAAACGGCCTCAACCACCTTGATTTGGCAAAACTACCTCAAAGTACACCTATATAAACACTTGCATATAGCCTCAAAGTCTCATATGTTTCAAACACCATTTTTTGCTTCATATTGTAGCATTCCATACGAGGATCGAGAAATAATGGACGGGTGCGATCATACCAGCACTAATGCACCGGATCCCATCAGAATTCTGTTGTCTATTACTTAGTTAATCTTAAAATGTTATTGCATTACTAATTACAAAAACATTTGAAAACAAAATGTTAAGAGTGTACTTCCATTGTAGAAGTGTTGTGCATTCTTGCATTTTTGTCTACATATGTGGGCCGAGACCTTAAAACTGTGGTCACTTCGGAGGAAAAAGGGAACCAAAAGTCTTTAGAGGTGTTCACTCCTGTGAAGGAACGGATCAATGTGCTTTGATATGAAACCGAAGTGAGGGAAGGCTTCCTCTTGTGGCCTGCACATCAACTGCCTTGTCCTAGGCCTGCACATCAACTTCCATATGCAGTTTAATTTGTTGGCTTGTATCAGGGCCCATACACCCATTTCCTCGTCGGTGGCTCATTCACCCATTCTTTCAGAGGAGTGATCACCTCTGAATGCTTTATATTTGAAGACTATTATTTGTGAAGTGTACCTATCGTAGCTTGAAAAAATATTATGTTTTAAAGGAAAAATTATTTACAAATAAAATGATCAACTTTCTATTTTAAGATTAAAATGATTTGTTAAATGCTCTGTAACATATTTTCAATTCTTACACAACAAAAAAATGTTATTGAAAAATTTTAGCCAAAACTTAATTTTTAGTACAGCGAGGGATGACTTGTCCCTCCAAACGACTGGACAACGAAAAGAAGCCAAGCAGCAGCAGCAGATGATTGGTGGGGTTGCTCCCTGACCAACACCGAGGAAAGGCTAAACAGTCGAGGCAGCCCTAGAAAGATTTTCTGCTGCCTCTTCGGTGCGGGAAAAGCCAAATAAAGGTTTGGATCCTCTGGAGTTACAGGAAAAAGAGGCCTTTTTGTTTTTAATTTGCCTTTTCACTTTAACAGCGTCGACAGTGAAATACAAGATACAGTCGTGAACAAGAAACGGGATGAACATTAAAAATTGCATGGAGATAATTAGTGGGATCCACAATTTTATCGTCCACATTATATCTTATGTGGGCCCAAAACCAAAGGGCCGAAAACAGGTTTTACAACTTTAACCCTTCCTGGATTGGACTGTGCTCATCCGCTTGTTGAAGCCCATCTAAAAAGGGCTTTCTCTCATCATGGATTTGAGATCACGTTTGCTGTCCAGAACACTCGTTGCTCCCCTATTTCCTTCAGAATTCCAGTACCGTTCCTCCGATCTTACACCAACCTCAAGCAATCAAACTCGAATCCCGAAACGTTTAACCTAGATTTGATGGAGAGATTCAGAGAGCTCAAATGGGAGGAACTGCGGCAGCTCGTCGGCGTCCGATACCACATGGATTGGGAAGAGATTTCGATCTTCTCGAGCTTCCCGTAGCTTCAGCACCAATGGCAGGTCAATAATTAGTAATGACAGTATACCAGACTCAGTGTTCTAACTTCCGAATTGCAAAGGGTAATAAACCTTTCTTAGCATATAGGGGAGCTTTATAACCTCTTTTTTCTTCTTCAAATAATTGGCACTAGAAATCATTATTTCTTTTGTTGTTGTGTGATTGGACTTTACTCTATCTTACTTTAAAGTTAAGTTAAAAAAAAAAAAAAAAGATTGAAGATTTGGGTCAAAATAGATCTAATATCATGCTAAAAGAAATTCCATGAAATCAAAAGGAGAACAAATGCTCTTTTCCTTTATATTAATTTTTTTTATTATCTTCTAATATCTTATACCTTATCTTTTCTATACGTAAAATGTCTCATTTATAGATTTAATGCTCATTTAAATTTAAAATTAACTTTTAAATAGAATCTAGGTTTGCCCCAATTTTTGTGGGTTTGGCAGATCTAATGATTTTGGATTCTTTTTTATTTTTCAATTTAGGTTCCTCAAAGCTCTTAAATTTCTCAACCTTTATGAATTCTATTGCACCGTGTTTTGATAGTCATCAGTATTCCTTTTGGACAGTCATAGTAAGGCAGCGGCTATTCTAATCTCCCGTACCAGTTTTTTCAATCACAAAAAGTTTATAATAGTCGATGCAGTCACCACAATACAAGCTAAACACTAAGTAAATGATTTAATTTTTTTTTATATTTTCGCATTTTCACCAAAAATCCAAGAATTGTTTCCTTTCAATTTTCGGTGAATAATCTCGACAATATATAAGAGGAGCTGTGATACGAACATACAAGTATATCCACAAAATACTAAGCAATAGAACCCAAAATTCAAATTTTTTGCACATTTGCTGAAGAGCTCTATACGGCACCGTATCGTTCATCTAATTGGTGAAAAATCTCTATGTAAGTCTTCCGTTATTCTCAACTATCAAAGCTGCAAATCGAGATAGATATGCAGAGATTTGAGATAGGATAACATGCTCTTGTTTTGCCATTTTTGCGATTCTACAAGTCTGAGGATGAGAGTGCCGTGGCAAGTCAACAATTCAGGTACACATTTATTGCCAAATTTCCCAAAGATAGACCACCCATACATGTTGTAGACCATCATATTTTTGAACATTGGGGATTGGGCATGCCCGTTGCTGTGGGTTTGATGGAGATTATAAACAAGTATGCATTAGACTCTAATGTGAAGAAGATTGTATCAAGGCCTTGGCACTAGAAACCCCAATTATCACAGATTGTAGATATGTGATTTACAGGTGATTTACGGGTGCCATAATGATTGTCCACGTAATTTGATGAACAAATTATGTGGACTCTGCCTTTTTCTAAACCAACGACCTAGCAAAAATTGGAAGGATGTTAATTTAGAAAGCTTTCATCATCTTTCAATTTCAAACCCAACATTACTAGGAATCTCAAAAAGTTTTCCAAACTCCGATTTTCAGTATTGTTGGATGCCGATTCGTAGATTTCCCACAAACTTATACCACACGGTTGACAAAATAAATGGGATTTTGTTGGATTTCATATTTGTAACTGTTTACTTCGCCCATATGGAATTGACTGGTCAATCAAGATCGAAGGCCCATCAATTGTGAATAAAATGTATGCATAAGTTTACCTTAAGACTGAAATATATTACTAATTATTATAACTTATTCTAATATTCAATTACAAGTTCGAGTGAAATACTTTTGATTCCCAAGTTACCGTATTCCATAAGTTTATCTATGTATTCGTAGTACAAAAGCTTCAGAGGTGCAGAGGGAATCTAGTTCTTACAGAGAGATGGCAGTAAGAACTAGGCGAGCGGGATTTGAGGCGGGGTTGAAGTTTCAAGGGACTCACATGGAGGGAGCCTTGTGCGATGAAAGCTATTTATAGGACCAAAGTAGCCAGGCAACTGGGTGAAGCATATTTCCAGAAGGAAGATATATCACTGAGTATTCAGAAGGTATCAGTGATGGGGCCTTTGTGCTGTGCCAAAAAATTGGATAATTGGTTGGTGGTTGCCTCAAAGTTAATGCAGATGTTGCCTTTGAGAGCCCATCTCTTTTGAAGCTTCGGATCCCTGATGAAGACTGTTGAGGAAGGGTTGACTGACCTCAAGCTTCTAATTCCACTACTCTTGGATTCTAAAATAATATCTAAAATCATTAGAAATACTGAATGTATTTCGATCAAAGGCTTCACCTGAAATTGGTCGAAGTATATCATCCAAATCGCAGTTGAGCCCCAAAATCAACACGCACAATTTTCCTAAACGTAATAGGTTTGTTTGATTTCAACATACTAGAAGCAAAATCTAAAAACATATTAAAGGAAAGTAACGCTGAAACGATCTCAATACTCCACAGCTACATTTCTGATCTCTATAAGTCTGTCGAGGAAGAAACTTCAAACTTTTTGATACTACTTGATCTTCTTCTTTGGCTTCAACTGCAGTTCACGTAAAACATCATTACATTATCTGAGCTCACGGCCAACGAAAGCAAGGAAAGAAAAAATTTCTAGTATGGCCGAATAAGATATATAGTTTATTCTAATTTTCACAAGCAAATGATGAAGAAATCAATTCAAGGCTATCAAACGATAAAAAGACCAGTTCGCTACTCACTTTGGTAACTTTTCCACGTTCGCCCTCAGTCACGGCAGCAGCTTCTCCATCGTATCCCAAGGTAAACGATCGAAGTGATCAAGGAGATCTTGATGGCCCTCTAAAAGAGCAGCGACCTGAACACGGAGGTCAGCCTTCGTGATCTCTCGCCCGTGAAACATCACCAGAAGATCTGTGAGACGCTTGTAAACACCCTCAAAGTCTGGGAACCGGGAACTCGCTTCGGCGAGGAAAACAGATGTGGTGAAGAGCACACGTCCCTGCTTGTCCTTCCCTCCTTCGCGCTCGGTTTCATCACTCATGGCGGATTTGGTGATCTTCTTCTTTGGCCTCAGCTGCAGTTCACGGAAAACATCGTTACAATATCTCAATTCACGGACGACGAAAGCAAGAGAGTATGGCTGAATACGATGCATTGCTTATCTTGATATTCACAAATAAATGATGAAGAAATCAATTCAAGGCCATCAAGCGATAAAAAGACCAATTCCCTACTCACTTCGGAGACTTTTTCATGTTCGCCTTCAGTCGCACCAGCAGCAGTAGCTTCGTCCTTTCCCTCCCAAGGTAAACTATCGAAGATATCAATGAGATCTTGATGGCCCTCAAAAAGAGCAGCGACCTGACCACGAAGGTCAGCCAGCGTGATCTCTCCCCTGACAAACATCATCATAAGATCCACGAGAGGCTTGTCAACACCCTCATAGTCTCGGAAACGTAAACGCACTTTCCCGAGCAAAGCAAATAGGATCCAGGCCGCGTCGCTGGCTTCTCCGCGCTCGCTTTCATCACTCATGGCGGATTACGCCGATCGAGGATTCGAGTTCTTGTTTTGGTCTTTGATGGCCTGAATCTTCTTGGTTTCGCCTTTGATACTGCGAATCTTGCTTGAGGGACTTCAACCTTTTATGCATGGCTTTGAAGCCCGCGCTCAGTTATAACTGAATTCCAAATGACACGTGGGAAGTTCTCTAGATACAGCACTTTGACGTTCTTCATTTCGACACGTGCGAATGACACGTCATCTTCATTTTGACTCTGGGAAGATCACATTCTATCCCGTTCTTCGTAAACCCGATCCCACGGCTGACAGTGCACGATATACAAAAAAAAAAAAAAAGTTGCAAAATATGCAAAATATCGTTAGCATGACGTCTTCAAGTAGCGGTGGGCCTTTAACAGTGCTAAATTCATTTTAAAATTGATGAATAAGAGGATAAGATATCCCATATAAAATTAAAGGCTCATGTCTACCGGTCTCTAAAAGAACTCATGAAAGAGATTTACATGACATTTTACATTCGTTCTTCTTTTTGGTGTGAGACGAAGTGTTTAATAGTATTTATTTATACAATTTTTTCATTGGCTTACAACTTAAACGAAGAAAAACTTAATTATGACTTGATTCAAAGATATATGCATGCGCCCTTTGAGATGAGGTAAGACCAATCAAATTGCTGGCCAAGTAAAATCACCTTAATTGGAAAGTAAATGAATGTTGATAATGTAGTTGATTTGTCAGAAACTTATTGGATGAGACTTATAACTTGGAAAAAAAAAATTCTTGTGGCACTCATTTAACTATTTTATAGTTATAATTACATTCAATTGCAATGTAGCTTCTTTATTTCATATGCGTAAGCGTGACCATTTTTTACATCATAATCCACTATTGGAGACTATAAAGATGTTCCTATTATGCACAACTTATTGTTAATTGATGGTTAATTCCTTTAGCCTTTATGCCATGATTGGTGAATAAAATTTTCAACAAAAAAAAGGGATCCTTTTTTTTTCTCTAAAGAAATTTAGTTGTTGATACTTTTTTTTTTCTTTGATAAAAGGTTAAAAATTATATATCATCGTAAAGAATTACAATATTGTTTAATTACATTATCATCATTTAAGCTCAAACACTACGTTTGACAAATTTTAAAGCTCTTGTAAGAATTTATTATGATTTATAGGCTTTACACTTATGGTAGATGAAATATTCCTTTTTTATCAATAATGGTTGTCAATACTTTTTAAATCTTAACAAATAGATCCCTTTAAAATGATAGAAATAATAAAATCTTTAAAAATATCATTGCTTCCACATATTTCACTTTTGAACTCATTAAAAAATATTGCACTAGATTAATTTCTTTCTATGAAAAAGTTTTTAAAGTAGCCGAGAATTTATACCAAATTATTGCACTATCTAGTTGATAAGACAAAAAGCACTACTAAAAAAATTAAGGGTCAAACAAGAATACCTCTACTTTTTACTTTGTATAGAAGTTGGGTTTCAAACTTGGATCTTTTGGTGCGTATAAGTTGCCAAGTAAATCATGTTGCTGTATAAGGGTTGGGTTGAAATTGTACACATAGCAATCTAGTTGGGTTTTAACGGTTTGATTTCTATTTCTGCTGTGATTTTCCTATGCACAATTCGTATATCTATGCATAATAGAAACGCAATTTGACCTACTTTATGGCAGTCATACTTATTAGTATAACTTTATGCCTCAAAGTCTCACAGGCTTCAAAAACCATTTTTCGCTTCATATAGTAGCATTCCAGTCACTTATGACTCATTCCTTCTCCTGTATTTCATGATCTCATCCCTCTTTTTCTACCTCTAAAAAGAGGTTCAACAATCACGAAATAGTTATTATCACGATGCCAACTCCGTCATCTAATCCTTAGTTGTAGGAGCCTTAATGCAATAACGTTTTAAGATATCGCGATAGGAACTATTTCGCCGGTTGTTGAACCTCTTTTTAGGAGTAGGGGAGACAAGGAATGAGATCATTGCCACTTCGCATCACAAGAGTTTAGTAAAATGGTGAGTTGAGTCATAGTTGGCTGAAATGCAGATCAGAAAATCGCCCCTCAGATCTCTTTATTTGTGGGTGTACTTTTTAGTTATTTATTTATTTTTGAGTGTAAATGAAATAAAAGTATTGTGTTTTGCGAAGATGATGAAGGCTGACCTTCGTATTGGGTCGCTGTCCTTTTAGGGGGCCATCAAGATCTCCTTGATCGCTTCGATCGTTTATTGTTTGTCTTTGGATATTCTGTTGATGAACGATGAAGCTGCTGTTGCTGCAACGTTACTTTTCTTTAATATGATTATGGATTTTCCTCGGGTAATGAGCATGCCTTGGAATGGATTTTTGTTTATGGTATGTTGAAATCAAACAAAAATGCTTAGTTTTTGCTCTAACCAAGAAGTTGGCATTTTTCACTACCGTTATGTTTCTGTTATGAAACTTCCAGGCCAAGCAAATTTTATAGTTTTCGAGTTAATCTTTCATATATTTTGAAGTCATTTAAGATGAACTGTCATCCTCTTATTGTGATTCAAGAGTTATCATGATTACCTGAATAATCGTGACGTCAAAGGGATAAAGCTGTCTGCTTAATGTAACTCAAAAGGGTTGCCTGATTTCAGGGACAATTTCAAGGCAGGCACCAAGTTCATCAAGGCCTGTAGCAGTCGCAATGATCAACAACTTTTTTTTGTTTCTGTTGAATTGAAAGACCTTTTTTCTTTTTGAAGATTTGAAAGTATTACATTCAAAATAAAAAAGTCATACCTCTTATAGAGGTTGTATTTAACATAGATGACATATACTAATGGCCAAGTCATAGGATATTACAATAGAAAATGTTGTCCTTTTTATCTAATGGAATGACCGGATTTCCCTGGATTTAGGTAGCAGACACACGATGAAGTGTTCCCCATTGGCCAACAAAAATCAATTGCTACTTCTTCATTCTGAGTGCGTGGATAGGAATTTGATATGAGAAAATGGGTTAGCCACGCTGCGATATAGTAGCTTAATGGAAACATTTAAATCTCCTTCTAGAATGTCAATTTTATTGGTTAGAATTAGGAAATTAATTTCTAAACTTTTGTATTCTCTTATTTTTAGATAAATAAACTCATATATTCATAAAAAAAAGAATAATCTTTCATCATTTTCTTTTTGTAGAATATAAACTAAGATTTTGAGTCACTTAATTTATACCACATACAAGTTTCAATTGCTATGCCCTAAGGGTTAAGCATGTGCCCTTAGAACCAAAGTGAATACGAAAAGGTATAAACAATTAAATTAAAGTCAATTCCAAACAAAATTCTTTATACTAATAAAAAATTAAAAATAACTTATAGGATAAAAACCTTAAATTCTCTCTTTAATAAAGACTAACACAAATGTTTCAATTACAAAACATTTATGTTATTCTATTATTTGTTAAATAGACCTAACTTATAACCTAATGTAATTGAGTTCCAAACTTCTAGCATGGCTAAGTTCCTAATTTTTAGCCTAATACGATTAGATTCCAGAGTTTTATTCAAACTAAGGGAGAATGGGAAACTGAGGTCTAAAGGCAGCTTTCTATTGAATTCGAAAGCAGTTTTAGTTTCTTAGCTTGCTGTTTCTCCTTGTTATCGTTGTTAGTGGAGTTTTATGAAACTTGGATTCCATAATTGTCTTTTCTCCTGGGGCATCTTCGGCTTCTCTCAATCTCTGTCATCATCTTGACCTGATCGGGTTGGGAGAGTGATAGAGAGACCCACAAATTTGGACGTGTACAGGGACTTGAGAAAAGCTTTATTTCATTCGATTTGGGAAAATGGGTTGCTTTCCATGATTCCATTTAAAGGAAGGCCTGCCCACGATCTTCGGATTGCCTTCCGAAGTTGATAGACACAGATCAAGAAGCAATATAGCTTCCAAAAAGGAATTGCAAATACCCAAGGATGTGCCTGGTGTCAATATTTGTTAATAGATAGCTGCCTCACCTAATACATTACCATATTAATGCCTGTGATCAGGCACAATATTATTGTAATTATTGTAAATATTTGGTTTACCTTTCCTAGGCTAGGCTATGTCTCTATAAATGTATAGCAAACATTGTAAAGATTATCACAGCAATAGAAAAACCCTTCATGCTCCCTTGTAGTTTCTTATTTTCTTACATGGTATCAATTGCTAAACAATCCTAGCTTCCACCTTTTTGCTATTTCGACGAGTTGCGAGCCTTTTGCTGTTTTTTTTTTCTCTTTTCTTCCTTCATTGTTTTTCTCTCCCATCAACTCTTGTTCCTTGTCCACTTTTTCTCTTCTTCCCTTTAATCTTGTCGTCCTTTCTTCCTCCTTGGTCCTTTCTCTTCCCTTTTCTCTTTCCTCCTTTTTTCAACTACCCATAAACCAAGTCTTTTTCTCTCTCTTTGTCCTTTCCTTTTCTCTTTCCTCCTTTTTTTCCACCAACATGTAGACCAAGTATTTTCTCTCTCTTTGTCCTTTATCTTCTTCCTTTATAATTCCCTTTCTCTTTCCTATTTTTTCCACCAACCCGTAACCAAGGTTTTTTTCTCTCTCTTATTCCTTCACTTTAGTCACGCCGTTCTCTCATCTCTTTCACCTCTATCTTTTTCCTTTTTAAACACATAAACCTAGCCGCCTTTTCCTTCCTTATTTGTTTTTCCCTTTTTCTTTTCATGTCAACCCTAGCCGCCTTTTCACCTCTGTTTTTTTTCCTTCCTTATTTGTTTTTCCCTTTTCTTTTCACGTCAACCTTAGCTGCCTTTTACATTATTTTCCATCAACCCTAACCATCTTTGCTATTCCTATCTTTATTTACCAAATTACCCTTATCCTTAATTCCCTCCTATAAAACCCTAGCCATCTTTGTTCACCTTCTTCATGGCCACTACCAACAGCTCCACTATCTCTCCTCTTCACAACCCATACCATCTCACTGCTACCGATCTTCAACCGACATGCATCATGTTTAGAACAAGCAAATCCGAACAGTGTTCCTTACTCAGAATAAGATGGGTTTTTTGACTGGTAAGCTCCCATGCCCTACTGGCAGTGATGACACTACTGCCCATTGGGACCAGTGTCATGCAGCTGTGAAGACTTGGTTAACCCACTTCGTTGATTCCTTACTTGAGACTATGGTCTTCACTACTCCCAGTGTTGTTGATGTCTAGCAATTACTTCGAGATAGCTTCGATCGGCTTAGCTAGACCCATAAATTTTCCTTCAAACAAGCCATCGGCACTTTCCGCTTATCTCCCAGTGCCTCCAACGCTGAGCTCACATCCTTCTACCTTCGTCTGAAAGAGCTTTAGGGTGCTTTAGATGCCCAACAACCTCCTCTTCACTATTGTTGTGGCGGCACTTGTGACACTAGTAAGTAGTTTCAGCGCCGTGAGGCGAAGGATCGCTCCCAGCAACTTCTTTTGGCCTTGCCGGATGAATTCTCTACCCTTTGCTCCAACGTCATGTCACGCGACGTGCTACCGAGCGTGGAGAAGCTTTACTCGCTGGCAAAGCAAGACTTGCTCTAGTGCACTGCTACTGATGGCCATTCCTCTCCTAGTAGTGATGCGAATGCATTTTAGACACAACATTCCAGTTGCGCCCTCGTTGGGTCGGGTGCATCTCTAGCCCAAATAGGCTGGACCTATGATTCGTAATCTGGGGTCTTATCCTCAGGTGGGCCCAACGGGCCTAACCCGCCTCATGCCCAGCATGCACCTCCCACATCCAGGGCCATTTGCAATCATTGCAAGCGGCTTGGCCACCTGCGTGAGTCCTATTACTAATTAGTGGGCTACCCCTCTAGCAGTAGGCCCAAGCCGTGTGGTAATAATAGGTGCAAGCCCACTGGCCAAGGGCCTTTAGCCCATAATGTTGCCGCATCTGATTCTTTACTTTCACTTGGCTATGGCCCAACTCATCCCCAAACTATGGACTTCATTAGGGGTTCTTTTCAAGGCTCTCTAGGCTATCCACCCACACCCAGTCTGGGTATCTTGGGCTATCATCTACCTAGCCCAGGTAGCATCTATGGGGGATCCACTGGTCTTACTCTCACTATCGATTAACAGCATAAGCTCTTGAATTTTATCAACCAAATGGGTTCTTTGGATCCATTCTCAGGTACGGTTTCTTCCCTTTCTCCCATTTCATACTTATGGATAATTGATTTAGGGGCTAGTGACCATATCACTTGTAATTTATCTCTTCTTGATTCATTTTCCCCATGCGTTGCACCCATTAATATTACATTGCCTGATTGCTCACTTAGTCCTGTCACCCACATTGGTCGTTGTCAACCTTATCTACAATTGTATCTCACCAATATTTTATATGCCCCTCGTTTTAAACACAATTTGTTATCTATTCAAAAATTAACCCGTGATAACAATTGTGTAGTCATTTTTTTTTTGCTTTTTATGTATTTTAGGACCGTACAACTGGGGATTTGATCAGGCTCGGCAAGGCTGATCGAGGACTCTACTTTTTATGTTCTGCTTTTTAAAAAAATTTTAGTTCTGTTTTCTCTGAATATTTAAATTCCCTAAAGTCCACTGTTTGTACTTCTAAACAGCGATCTCTTCGTACTCTAATTTTTATCAATAATATTAGTTATGATCTTTTGCATCAACATCTTGGTCATTCTTCCTTAAAACAATTTTCTTCTTTTGGTGTTTCTGTTTCTTATCCTTCTTCTTTTTCTTACCCTATTTGCCCTTTAGCTAAACAAACCCACCAACCTTTTCCCATTAGTCACACTTTGACTCGTTCCACTTTTGAGCTTGTCCACATGGATGTTTGGGGTCCTCATTGAACTCCCACCCATGATGGTGTACGTTATTTTCTTACCATTGTGGATGACTTTTCTTGTGCCACTTGGACTTTCCTCTTTCAATTTAAAAGCCAAGTATTTTCCAAAATCTAATATTTTATCTCCTTGATTCATACCCAATTCAATGCCACTGTCTGTCACATTCGTTCTGACAATGGCTCTAAATTTGTTTCTTCTGAGTGTCGTTCATTCCTTTCCATGAAGGGCATTTCCCATGAGACCTCATGCGTTCACACTCCTTAACAAAATGGAGTTGTTGAACGCAAACATCAGCACTTATTAGATGTGGCCTGTACTTTAATGTTTCAAGCCCATATCCCCCCACCATTCTAGGGGGAATGCCTTCTCACTGCCACCTACCTTGTCAATTGACTTCCCTCTTCCTCTCTTCATGGTGTCAGTCCCTTCAAAAAATTATTTGGTAAACCTTCTATCCTTGACCATCTTCGTGTTTTTGGTTGTCGTTGTTACGCCACCACCTTGGGCCCTTGAGATAAGTTTAGTCCTCGTGCCCTTCCATGCATTTTTATGGGTTATCCTCCTTTTCAAAAAGGTTATTGTGTCTATGACCCTCAGTCCCACAAATTTTTCATTAGTTGTGATGTTGTTTTTCAAGAAACTATTTTTCCTTTTTCTTCCTCTTCTTCTTCTTCTTCTTTGGACAGCTTGGCCCCCTCATCACTGCCAGTTGTGCCAGATCCTGACACATACACTTCCTCATCATTGCTTGTGGATCTTCTTGAACCAGCTCCTTCAGGTACGATTCCCATTACCCCGCCTCTCCCCTCTAACCTTTTGTTAAACACCCCTAATCTTGCCTCATCACCATCCCCCACCCCACCTCCCTAACCTACTAACACTACTACTGCTCTTTCATTGAGCCTTCCAATCCTTCCTTACGTCGATCTAGCCGTCCCACTCACCCTTCTATCTAGACTTCCGACTACATATGTTCTATCCTACCTTCCTCTTCCCAAACCTCCTTTTATCCGATATCTAACTATGTCTCCCTCCACCACTGCAACCCCCCTTACCAGCATTTCATAGCCTCCATTTCTGCCATCATCGAACCTACCATGTACCATGAGGCCACCCAAGCCCCCAATTGGATTACAGCCATGGATGCTGAACTTATTGCCCTTCAAGCTAATCACATTTGGGATATTGTTCCTTTGCCCTCTAGTCATCAACCTATTGGATGTAAATGGGTTTATAAGGTGAAGTATCATGTTAATGGCTCCATTGAATGTTACAAAGCCCATTTAGTTACCAAGGGCTATAATCAGCGTGAGGGCATTGACTACTAGGATACTATCTTTCCCACAGCCAAGCATGTTACTGTTCGGCTCATCATTACCATTGCCGCCGTCCATCATTGGCCCCTTTATCAGATGGATGTCTAAAATGCCTTTCTTCATAGTGATCTTTTAGAGGAGGTCTATATGGAGCTTCCCCTTGGATTTGGAAATCAGGGGGAGCATTTTGTTTGTCGATTGTGGAAATCCCTTTATGGCTTGAAGCAAGCTTCTCGGCAATGGAATGCCAAGTTCACTGGTGCCCTAATTGCACATGGCTTCATCCAGTCTTACCACGATTACTCCTTGTTCACCAAGAGGAAAGGTAGCTCTTTTGTGGCTTTACTCATTTATGTTGACAATATCTTAATTAGAGGAAACAGTCAAGCAACCATTTCAGACCTCAAAAAATATTTACATGGTCCATTCTTCATGAAGGATCTTGGTCCTTCAAAGTTTTTCTTAGGGCTTGAAATCGCTCGATATTCAAATGGTATTTCATTAAGTCAGCGAAAGTATACATTAGAACTTATTTCTGAAGCAGGCTTAGTTGGTTCGAAGCCATTAATGATTTCCATGGAGTAGAACAAAAAATTCATAAGCCTTAAGTATGATGTTGGATCGAAAGAACAAATGAATGATCTTCCTCTTGATGATCCTTCAGTCTATCAACAACTAGTTGGATGACTGATTTATCTCACATTCACTAAGCCTAACATCACATTTCTAGTCCAACTTCTTAGCCAATTCATGCATGATCCAAAACAATCTCACATGGAAGCTGCTTTGAAAGTGATCAAATATCTCAAAAGCTACCCAAGCCTTGGTCTCATGTTCCCATCATCTTTGCCATTTGAGTTGTGAGCATATTGCCACTCTGATTACAGCACATGTCCCATGACAAGAAGATCTACCACAGGCTTTTGTATAATGTTGGGAAACTCTCTGATTTCATGGTGCTCTAAAAAACAATCCATTGTGTCTTTATCATCAGCCGAAGCAGAATACAGAGCTATGCAACTTACCACTTGTGAAATAGTCTAGATCATTGGGTTACTTAAAGATTTTGGTTTTTACATGAAGCATCCAGCATTACTCCATTATGACAATGAAGCCGCGGAGAAGATTGTAGCAAACCCTATATTTCATGAGCGCATAAAGCATATTGAAGTTGAATGTCATTATGTCAGAGAAAAGCTTCAATAAAGAATCATTACAACATGACATGTACCAACCAAGGAACAACCTGCTAACCTACTCACTAAGGCACTCAACAGCAAACAACATTGACATCTTCTCTCCAAGCTTGGAGTATTTGATTTATTCAAATCTCCAACTTGAGGGGGAATGTTAATAGACAGCTGCCTCACCTAATAGATTACCATATTAGTGCCTATGATTAGGCACAATATTATTGTAATTATTGTAAATATTTGGTTTACCTTTCCTAGGCTAAGTTATATCTTTATAAATGTATAGCAAACATTGTAAAGATTATCACAGTAATAGAAAAATCCTTCATGCTCCCTCGTAGTTTCTTATTTTCTTACATGTTGGAGTGTTGAAATACCTAGTCCCACATTGGGTAAGGCAACAGGAAAGCCTGGCCTTATAAGCTTCCGCTGGTAACCCACTATTACATAATTTTGTGTTTTAGTTGGGCCCTTCAGTTTCTAAGATGGTATCAAAGCCAACCTTGTGTCCTGCCTGCCTTGGTGTGGTTCCTCTAGACTGGTCCTACCTCTCACCACACCTAACGTGAGACTCCAAGGGAGTGTTGGAGTGTTGAAATATCTAGTCCCACATTGGGTAAGGGGATAGGAGAGCCTCGCCTTATAAGCTTCCTCTAGCAACCCACTATTGCATAGTTCTGTGTTTTAGTTGGGCGCTTCAGTTTCTAAGAATATTGCTACTCAAACTTTTACTTTCCATGAGCTTTCAGCTGCAACGAAGAATTTCAAGCCATAGTGTTTCTCAAGGGAAAGAGGATTTGGATGTGTGTATAAGGGCCAACTTAAGAGCTCTAGGCAGGTTGTTGCCATGAAACAATTGGATAGGAATGACCTTCAGGGTAACAAGGAATTTCTAATGGAGATCCTCATGCTTAGCCTTTTACACCACCCAAACCTAGTGAATCTAATTAGCTACTGTGCTGATGGGAACTAGCAACTTCTTGTTTATGAATTCATGCGTTTGGGATCTCTAGAACACCACCTTTATGATCTTCCACCTGACAAGCAACCACTTGATTGGAACATGAGGATGAAAATAGCTGCTGGTGCAGCCAAAGGTTTGGAATACCTGCATGACAAAGCAACCCTCTAGTTATTTATAGAGATTTCAAGTCATCCAACATATTATTGGACAAAGGATATCACCTATAGCTTTCTGATTTTGGGTTGCAATACTTGGTCCTGTTGGGGACAAGTCACACGTTTCCACCAAGGTAATGGGAATGTATGGTTATTGTGCTCTCAAGTATGAGATGACTAGGCAATTGATAGTGAAGTTTATCGCAGGCCTTTTTTATTATAGTTATAATTGTGCTATTCTTGTGTGTTAATAACAATGTAAAGACTTTTAATGTGTGTGTGTGATCTTTTGTTGAAACAGGCTATGACATGTAAGGCTCAAGGACAACAATGCCATTTTATGAATTGTAAAAGGTATTGTGGGTAGACAAGCTAAGTCTCCTCAAAATGGGGAAAATTGAGGAGAAGAGGTATTAAGAAATCCTTAAAAAGTTGTTGTTTGTTTCATGTGTTGTGGTATTATGTCCTCGAAATAGATGTAGAGGTCCTATATCCTTTTAGATATGGATTTTTGTTATTGTTTGTGATTGTTTTCTTTTGTAATCATTGGTAGGAAGAAGAATGAGAGTAAACTAGGCAGAAGTCTTGACCAACCAATGCTGTTGCTCCACCCATTTGAGGCCATTTGCGGATTCTAGATGTAACAACTTGGCATTGAAGCCAGCTATGCCCGAATTAGCATAGTTTTGAGTAAAGAAAGAGAAAGGACTCGATGAAAAGATAGATAAATGTGAGAAGCATTTCCAGGTAGTAATGGATTAAAGGTTTAAATAGATAGAAAATAACTTACAAGTCTCAATCCAAGAGCTACGCTTGTTGATGCTTTTGTCCTTTGGGAAGAAAGAAGAAACAATAGGAGGCTTTAGCTTAAATTCTAAGCTGAAAGGAAACAAGATAGAATGTAAAGAAGAAAAAAAAAATGAAACCCACGACACTAATCAAGACCAAAATTGGTCAGTGGGGGGAGGTGGAGGTGGAAGTCAGGTTTTGACATTTAATTAGCAACAACGCTGGTAATGGGAGGAACCTATTTTCTATAAATATTGTGAGCAGATTTACATGGGGGAAGGTGGAAATAATTGAGAAACCCATATAGGCTTCCAAGATCATGACTATTGGTTTCAAGATAGGTGATATCAAGAGCAATTTAAAGAAGAAAGTGATGAGAATAGAAACTTTGAAGGGGGAGGAAACCAAGTTCCTCATGGACAACATAGATAGAATGGGGTGAGATTTGATTTTCCACACTTTTTAGGGAGGGTAGATCCACAAGGGTGGATTAACAAAGTAAATTAGTTCTTTCACTTTAATGGAACTCCATAAATGGACAAAGCAGATATTGCAGCATGGCACTTGAAAGAGGGAGCTTAGATATGCATAGAATGGCTACAAAGGAAAGCTGATGGGTGCCTAATTACTTGGTCTCAATTGACAACCGAGCTTTTGTGACATTATGGCCATCAGTGTACCAAAATAGCCTTCTGGATATAATCAAGCTGCGATAGACCAACAATGTGAAGGACTATGAGGTGAGATTCATGAAATTGTTCCTTAGAATTCCATATGTTAATAATAAGCAAGAACTTATATTTTTCCTAGCTGGGTTGAAAGATGGTCTTATGAAGGAAGTGAGATATCAAAAACTAGTAGATTTAGTAAATGCTATAGGCTTAGTGTATTTTTGGGAGGATGATTATACTAGTAATGGGATAAAAAAAAGTGATGGCTCAAAAAAATATGGGAATGTAAACACTAACTGGGACAAGAATGAAAGACTAGCAAGCTCTACTAAGAAGTTGTCTTTCAAAGAAATCCAAGAGAGAACAGAAAACGTTGTGTTTTAATTATAATGAGAAGTATATTGTAGGTGATCGTTGTAAAACAAAATTATTTATATTAATTAGAGAAGAGGAAGATGATGACAATGATAGTGTAGTGTTAGAATTGGTTGAAATAGAGCCTGACATAAATGAAGAACAACCCAAGGTATCCCTCAAGGCCATATAAAGGTCTACTACCCCTCAAACCATGAGACTAAAAGGCTCAATGGGGGGAGAAATGAACAAAATGGGTGTGTTGATTGACTTTAGCAACAGGCATAACTTTGTAAGCATCTAGTTGGTGCATAAATGGGGCTTTAAAGTAAGTGAAGGCAAGGACCTAGAAATGGGAGTGGCGAATGGGGATAAGTTGAAAAGTGAGGGAATGAGTAAAGACTTGGTTTTACCCATTTAAAGGGTGACTATGAAACTGGATTTTTATGTACTATCTATGCCAGGAATGGTAGCAATCTTAGAACCTCAATGGTTGAAGACACTTGGCCTCATCCTTTGGGATTTCAAGTTCTTGCAAATGGCTTTCATAATTAAAAGTAAATTGGTCACATTACAACGGTTAAAGATGGGGGAAAATTTGTTGGTAGATGAAAATAAATATTGTAAAGAGTTAAAGCAAGAAGGGTTTGGGCTCTTAGTACAAGTGGTCGCAATGTAATGCAATGTCATAAGGGAATCGGATAGTTTTAAGCTAGTGAAAGGTATGGTGCATGCTTTGGAAGTAGAGTATGAGGGGGAACTTGAGAAGGGACTAAATGAGTTGTTAAAAGAGTTTGAAGAGTTTGAAGAGTTATTTGAGAAATTGAAGGGACTCTCACTAGCTAAAGAATTTAATTACATAATACCCCTCAAGGAAGGAAGTGAACTAGTAGCCTCAAGGCCCTATTGATACCCCCATTACCAAAATGGGGAGTTGGAAAAGATGGTTAAGTAGTTACTGGAAGCTAGGGTTATTAAACCCAACACTAGTCCATACACATCTCCAGTACTCTTGGTAAAGAAACAAAATGGTTCTTGGAGGCTCTGTATTGATTATAGAGTATTAAATAAACAAACAATTAAGGATAAATTTCCAATCCCTATGGTCAAGGAGCTTATGGATGAGTTACATGGTGTGAGATATTTCACAAAACTTGACTTGAGATCAGGCTACCATCAGATAAAGATATAGTCTAAGGATATCTATAAGACAACATTTCAAACCCACCAAGGCCACTACGAGTACCTAGTCACGCCATTTGAACTTTTTAATTCCCCATCTACATTCCAAGCCTTGATGAAGTCGGTCTTTAAAGACCTCTTTAGGAGGTTTGTTCTAGTTTTTTCTTATTTTATGATATGCTAATTTATAGCAAAAGCTAGCAAGAGCATTTGGGGCATGTCAAGGAAGTTTTTGGGATACTCAAGGCACATGAGTTATATGTTAAGCAAAGTAAGTGTTCTTTTGGCCAAAGTTCAGTGAAATACTTAGGTCATGTGATTAGTGATGATGATGTATCTATGGGCAAGGAAAAAGTACAAGATATGGTTGATTGGATTAAACTGAAAGCTTAAAAGGCTTAGGGGTTTTCTTGGACTTACAAGGTATTATAGGTGGTTCATGGCAAATTACGAAAAGATTGTAGTGCTATTTATTAAGCTCCTTAAGGAGAATAACTTTAAGTGGGACCCAAAATCTAAAAGAGCCTTTGAAGATTTAAAGAATAAATTAGAATTGGAAGGAACTTTGTCTCCAAATGTCCACTCTTGTGCCTCTGTGGGTAGAAGCAATCAAGGATGAGGTTAGAGAGAGTCCTAAAATGCAAGAAAAGGTGAAATAGATCCAAGAAAGGAAGCTAAGAGAGATATGAAAGGTTATAAATGGGCTAATATTTTATAAAGGTCAAATTTACTTAGCTTCAAGCCCTAACCTTGCAAGATCCCTAGGAGAGGAGATACATGTTGTTACCTATAATGGTGTACCTAAAAGTCTTCAAAGAATCAAGGCAGTTTTTTATTGAAGAAATATTAGGAAGATGGTACAAGATGTAGTTCAACAATTTGTGGCATGTCAGAGAAATAACACTCAAAATGCCTTGCCATCACGGCTATTACAGCTCTTACCAATTCCTAAGGAGGTCTAGACAGAGGTATCTATGGATTTAATAGAAGGTTTACCCTTACCAATTCCTAAAGAGGTCTAGACAGAGGTATCTATGGATTTAATAGAAGGTTTACTAAGTTCTAAAGGTAAATCATGCATACTAGTGGCGGTAAACATATTGTCAAAAATGGCTCATCTCATTCCACTTCATCACCCTTATACGGCATCATTAGTGGTTGAGGTTTTCTTCCAAAACATATACAAATTATATGGAATGCCACAGAAAATTATTTCTGACTATGACCCAGTGTTTACTAGCTTGTTTTGGAGGGAACTATTTAACTTCCATGGGACTTGTTTGAACTATTCAACAACATACCACCCTTAATTAAATGGGAAATTAGAGGTTGTAAACAAGGTCCTAGAGATGTATTTGAGATGTTTAACATTAGATCAGCCTAAGAACTAGCTTAAGTGGCTTCCCTAGGCTGAATTGTGTTATAACATAGGTGAACATGGGTCTTCAAGTAAAAGCCCTTATGAAGTAGTGCATAGTAAGCCATTACTTACCTTGATGGATTACTTCCAGGGGCCACATCGGTTGAAGCAGCAAAAAAAGAACTAACAAAGCATGACAAAATGCTTAAATTGTTGAGACAAAAGCTTATTAATTCTCAAAACCGAATTAAGAGCTTATTAATTTTAGTTAGTATGAAACGTCTTTAAAAGCTCCATCCCCACTATTATGGGCCTTTTGAGGTGTTGGAGAGAATAGGCTCCCTTGCATATTGGTTAAAGCTCCTAACTACAATAATCCACCATGTTTTTCATGTGTCTCTACTCAAGAAATGCTTAGGCCATGGTGTACAAGTCCAAGATGAGCTACCTCAATATATAGAGACAAAAGATGTGTTGGTTCTACAACCTTAAGCAATCATAGGCAAAAGAGTTCACAAGAATTAGGATCAAGTACTTATCTTATGGAAGGGATTGGTAGTGGTAGATGATACATGGGAACCAATAGAGCAATTTTGCACAAGGTATCTTGCGTTCCAACCTTGTGGACAAGTTGTTGTTCAAAGGGGGAGAAGTTGTCGCATGCCTTTTTTTATTATAGTTGTAATTGTGCTATTCTCGTGTGTTAATAGGTATGTAAGGAATTTTAATGTGTTGTGTGTGATCTTTTGTTGAAATAGGCCGTGACATGTAAGGCTCAATTCCAGCAATGACATTTTGTGAACTATAAAGGGTGTAGGCAAACGAGTTAAGTCTCCTCAAAAGGGGAAAAATTGGGGAGAAGAGGCAATGAGAAATCCCTAGAAAGTTTCTGTTTGTTTCATGTGTTGTGGTGCTGTGTCCCTGAAATAGATGTAGAGGTCCCATATCCCTTTAGACGTGGATTGTTGTTGTTGTTTGTGGTTGTTTTCTTTTGTAATCATTGGCAAGAGGAAGAATAAAAGTAAACCAGACATAAGTCTTGACCAACTGCTGTAATTGCTCCACCCTTTGAGGCCATTTGTGGATTCTTGATGTAACAAAGTCTGACGTTTATAGTTTTGGAGTTGTCTTCTTAGAGCTAATTACTAGATGGCCATTGATAGCAACCGACCCAATGGAGAACAAATCCTTGTCACATGGTTACGTCCATTATTCAATGACCGTCGAAAAGTTTCAAGATTGGTAAATCCACTACTGCAAGGACGATATCCAAGGCGGGCTCTCTACCAGGCTCTAGCTGTGGCATCCATGTATGTCCAAGAATAGGCTACCACTCGTCCTCTCATTAGGGAAGTGGTTACTACCCTCTCATGTCTAGCAAACCAGGCATATGAACCTAAAACACCTTTTAGTTATGGGCAAAAAGGTTCAGGTCGTAGGTGGGATTCTTAAGGGTCTAAGAAAGATGACACACCTATAGAAATTGCTAAGATGTTAAATAGGGATTTAGACAAAGAATGAGCAGTTGTTAAGGCCAAGATTTGGGGAGAGAGTTGGTGATAAAAAAGATTACCAAAGTGCACAACTACTTCCCTCACGTTGAGACACTTGGGTTCATTTGCATAATAATGTTGTAAACCACTATGAGTTACAAGAGTATGGAAGATGTTTGGCTGCTATAAAAGAGTCCCCAGTCACATAAATTAGTTTTATAATTTGAAGGGTTCCACAATCCTTAAAAATTAGTTTGTAAGAATGTGGTAAGCTTCTCTCTATAAGCTTGTTGTCTTTTTTGCCCGATTGGGACATCTTTCCAATAAAGAGCATAAAGGATGGTAAATACTTGTCTTGCAAGGCAACTATTTCTTTTTCAAGACACGAAGAAGCCATGACTGACTCCAAGAAGTTGAAACTCAGTTTCTTATCGTTACGATCCTTTTCTTTTTACTTGTATGCCATGACGACAAAATCTAGTTTCAACACAATCCCGAGGGCGGGAGGCGGAAAAAAGGACTTAATATTGCTTATGCTATTGTGGATAGGGTGTTGGACAAGACGGTCTCCAACTAGGGCACAGACTTACTAGAATGTTGGTGTGTTGGTTTTTTCTATAAGACTCGCAGCCAATCATCAGCACATGAAAAACGAATGGTAATGGAAAAATCTAGAAGTCCAAAATCAATGGCCTAACCTGTCACTAATAAGTCAATTTTTTTCGTTGATATGATAAAATAAGATAAGGGAAATAATTATTGGAAAGATGGAGTGGGTGTTGAGAAAGTCAGCGGTTTGTGTAATTTTTGTCCATGTAAAATAAAGCGCTGTGGAGGCGTAGTGTTTTGGCAGCAGAAGATCACTGACAGTACAATATTGCATATCGAGCAAGTGCCAATTTAAATTAGTATAATATTCAAAGGGTAAACACCTTCTAATGGTGGTCAAAGCTAGTGGGGATGGTTGCTTTCTGGTTTTGAATGTTTGGTAAGAAAAAGGGGAGAAAGCAAGGGAAGACCGAGAAGGGAAATTGAACCTAAGGTTTGGAAGAACAACATTTTTACCTCAAAGCCTACCGATCAAATCCTTTTCAACTTGTGTTCTTTTATTTGATTGGAAGTGTTGAGCCATGATCTTGATGATGGTGGTATGGAGACTTTCTAGCGTCGTCGTTGCTCCTAATTTTAGTCGGTATTATTAGAAATAAATTTTATAGTTGATTTTAAGAATTAGTTTATTAGTTAAAAACATAGTTTTTTATATTTGAAAAATATTCAAGGAGCATATTTTTTAAAATATAAATGGATACTTTTTACACAATGAGCATATTTTATAGGCTCAAAATTAGACTATAATTATTATAAATCAACCTGACTTTTGATATTGTATTAAATATAACATGACAATGGAAATATTGTATAAAACTTTAACAGCGGTAAACCATGGTTAATGCTTTTCTTAGGCAACAACTTCCTTAGGACATGATAAGAATACTTTCTTGGGAAGTTTCTTGGATGTGATTGTGCTAGGCTTGTTAGTTATAAAATCAAAATCAAGAATATGGACAAATTTTAATATTTTATAGTAAAATGAAAAATTCATCTATAATCTTGGAAAAACTTCAGTATATGTTTTCATTTACAAACCATCAAGTTGATAAAAATGAGGATTTACAAAAAGGAAAAGTTTATAGTAGATTCTTAATTATAGTGTTTAAGATAGTGAATTGTTTCTTTGTGAATGAATAAAATTTTTTTATCCTAAGTTATATAGATCCTTGTTTCTTTTCTTTTCTTTTTCTTGGGTTGTTGTTGCATAGATTCTTAATAATCGATGCTATTCTTGCAACCAGACTAACTTTATTAAAAGACGTTGAGTATTACTAAGATGGTTTATTGGTAAAGTAAAATATTGAGAAAGGCCAAATGTTATGTATAGAGACAGTTCAACATGGTGCAACAAATTAATAAATCGACTTCGGTACATATAAAGGAAAAGCTGCATTGATCATAGATATCAGACGATGTCATTTGCTTTTTCAAGTGGTTGTGGGAAGTAATCAAGGAAAACAAGTATTAAAGTAAGTTAGGTGGTCTCCGGTCACAAGCAGCCAGCCAGCCGCACGCTCTTTATATAGACGCAACAAACAAAAGCAGTAGGTCAACATTGCCAGTCTGGTCAGAAACTAGCCATCACTGTCTCGGGCTCCCCTGGTGCCGTCCCAGCGTCCGCTCAGACCCCACCGGAGTCTTCTTCATCTGATGTCTTTGCTAGCTTCTTCGTCTCCTTGTTGTCTGTTGCTATGGTTTTCCTTTTCTAAGGAAGAAGAGAGGAGTAATTTTATGCTTTTTTTTTTGTTTTTTTTGTTTTACCCTAATATGATGTAGTTGGGTAAACTATGTATTGTTTGAGGACATGATTAATAAAGGGATTCCGATTTCATTTTCATTACTATAAGGTGGAGAAAGTTACTGTGATCATTAATTTAAGATGTGAAAATCAAATGAATACCTCAAATTGAGAGACTCAGATTATAATTATTTTATTAATTAAATATTATTCAATAATAGTATTTTGTGAGACGAAGGCAGTGGAATGAAAGGCACTACAAGAAAGATATACCCCTTTTCAAATCGCCCCGGACGTTCAGAAAGGTTATCGAGATTTTCAATCGCTCTTTTTAGTGGGGAGGAATAGTGCGGGAAGGGAGCGAGACCAAGCCGAGCCACTAGGAGAGTAAGCCCTTCCCACGTGTCAAGTTGAATAAATGAATGCAGCCTCAACCAGAGAGATCAACCCGCGCCTTTGATTTTAGGCCGCCGGCGGCGAAGAACGCACTAATCCGCGACCAGCAAGTTTTCCGAAACCGAATGCACGTCAAAGGGAAACTTAAATGTTTGTGTGACGAAAGAAGTATTAAGCAATAGGGTTGCAGTAGTTGGGAATGAAATTTATCTTGAAAATATATTTAGCTCTTATGTGAGATTATAACAAGGTCGTTTGGCCTTATGATAATGACAATTCCTCTTCCTTTCCTTTAATAAAATAAAAAATAAAAAAAGTTTCTGTAGTTGTAAGTGCTCTATTGTGTGTGAACTGAATAGAGTAGCTCTGGTTGGCATAGGGCATGGGAAGAATTAGTATTAGTTGATCAAAAAGCTTAGGGGCACTCAACTACAACGGACATGTAAGCTCAGTAACTTTTTTTTTTTCTCTATGTAAGAGGAACTGATGACCCAAAAAATGCAGGTCAGTTTCTGAAACAATCCTTGGTTTCCTAGAGGATGATCTCACTCTAATGAGATATTGGTTGTTCCTTACACTCGCTCAAGGTTGTCAAACAAAAAGAAACTCTCTAAGCTATTTTCTTTAGATAAGCTAGTGTAGCGTCTTATGCCATGTTGATTACCTATTAATTTAGTGATAAGTTAGTAGGGTTTAAGAAGACTTAAGTTTAGGAAAAAGAATTTGACATATAGATATGTGAGTTAGGTTAAAAAAAGAAATATTGCAATCCCAAAGTTTGGCTCATAACAAATTAAAAGGGATTCTCCATAAAATGCTAGAAATCTATCCTTATGTTGGCTGTCAATTAATAAATAGCTGGAAAGAGAGAGAGAGAGGGAGAAAAAGATAATAAAAAAAAAAAATTGTTGCAGCATATGTTGGGATAAAATGTATCGGATGAGTTAATGATGTGGATTATCTTATATTTCCAAATATGCATATTTAGAGTTATTGAAATTAATGAAGTTTCTTCTAATATTTGAGTTAGATTTTAGTTGTACTTTAAGCCTTTTAATAAGTTTTTCTCTTAACACTCTTATAAGTCTATTATTTGACATTATTAACGACCAATATTCATTTGTTACGATGAGAGAATATATTAATAATATAAATTGTTCTATATTATCAAAACAGATATATGTAAAGTTATTTAAACTAAAGAAGTATCTTTTAATTTTTGAATTAACTTGTTAATTAAACTTTAAGCCTCACAATAGGATGATACCAAAAACCAAAGGCAACAAAATTACTCTTTGGGCGGGAATTATTCACAATATGAAAGCGAATGATGTCAACCCATATTGCCATGAGATCACGGCAAGGAAGAAATACAGATTGGACCGTTGAAAAGTTATTCATGAACAACTTGCTGAATGCTCAAGAAAGCTTCAAATTCCTGGACTTCTAGACTTTGTTGGAAAATTCCAATCATTAATGGGCTAATGATGTGGAGACCTTGGCTCCGTACAGGAGGGGGAGCAACGTTCACGCAAGGCCCCAAATTTCAACTGGCCATTTTTTTTCCAAGTCTAATATGAACTTTCTTCGTTGCGTTCAAACATGCCCGTCAAGTCACATCTAATCGTAATGCAAGTCAGTCAATTGGAGAATAGAAAAACTTCCCTGTAGCACCTTCTCGTTGAATCTTTTTGGTATGCAGATCGCAAGGAAAAGTCTAGAGCGGGGAGAAAAAATAAGCATAAAAAATGTTATAACACTAGCGGCTTATCAGAAAGTACTGAATGCAAGCAAACTTGTGTTTGGCATATAATTGAATTCGCCCATGTGCACTAGAGGGAAAGTCAAGCTTCATTGATTGATGTGTGGTCGAAAGAAAAAGTAGACGAAGTCCACCTTCCTCTTCCACTTCGGGTTCGGGGCCAACCGGAAGATTCAATGTTGTAGAAAATGGACCGGCATGTAAGTCTGCAATCTAAACGGAGCCCGGTTGTGTTTCGTTTTGGCAAGGACGCGTTTAATTATTGCCTCTCCAACTATATATAGTCTATGTTGAACCCTCACATTGTCATCAAAGGCATAGAACGCACTGAAATAGTTCTGTATTCATCCAACAAGTGAGATTGTGAGCCCTAAGAGAGGATGGGAAAGATCATCAGTCTTGCAGTTTTCTTCGGCATTGCTGCTGCAATGCTTTTACAGTCTGCGGAAGCACAAACTGTGCATGTGGTGGGAGATAGCTTGGGTTGGACGGTCCCGCAAGACGGTGCTGCCGCATACGTGACTTGGGCTACCAGTAAGACGTTCGCAGTTGGTGATATTCTGCGTGCGATCTCTCTCCCTCACTCATTTTAATATTATAACACATGGACTTTCCTATTTATGCTTCTCTATCATGCATGAATTTGATGATATCTTGTCTGTCAGAGTTCAACTTTGCCACGGGAGAGCACGACGTTCTTCGAGTACCGAAGGAGTCCTTCGACTCTTGCAGCTCAGCCAACTCTATCGGCGACACCGTCACCACTGGCCCTGTTAACATTACTCTTTCCAACGCCGGTGACCACTATTACATCTGCACCGTTGGCCGTCACTGCCAGGGCGGCCAAAAACTAGCCATTACCGTCTCGGGCTCCGCCGGTGCCGTCCCACCAACGTCGAACCCTCCACCCTCCACTCAAACTCCTACCACACCTTCTCGCACGTCGGCGACTCCTGATGCTTGTGCTCCGACTCCTGCATCATCCCCTATGGCACCTCCTAAGGGCAACGAACCTGAGGGCCAGACCTCTCCGGACTCTTCTTCGTCTGGTGTCTTTGCTAGCTTCATGTTCTCTTTGTTGTCTGTTGTTGTGGTTTTCCTTTTCTAAGGAAGATGAGAGGAGTGGTTTTATGCTTAGTAAATTCTCGGTGATACTTCGGTTTTTTTTTTTTAATGATTAAGTTTGATTAACTATGTATTGCTTGTGGACGTGATTAATAAAGGAATTCAAATTTCGTTTTTAATGTTGTTTTTTTTTTTTATATATATTGTTTTATTACAATATATATGGTTAACTTATACACTCAGAATATCAAACCTCAAACCTTACAATTTATGTTCTTATTAACTCACCATTTGAGTTAATTGACTAATGACATGTTTTTCATGTTATTAGATGGAGAAATTTAACACGTGAAAATCAAACTAATACTTCAAAAGACTATATTATGTCATTGATCTAATATGACTAGGCTCATGAGAAAGAACTATCCACAGCCCAATGTGATGAAGACTCTGAAATTGGGCAGCCGATTATGTCTTATTTTATTATTGAGAGCAAATGCACAGAAAGAGAGACGCCCGGGGGGGGGGGGTGGCTGCGGCGGGGGGTTAGAGGCTACGAGATGGATTTGTTAGTACCTCCAACTATAAGATTAGAAAAATCATTGAATATATACTCTCTACATTACTGGTAAAGATTCAAATCTTCCCATGATCTTATGCTTGTATGTGGAACAACTAAAGCACTCAAGAATTATTAGCGAGTAAGTACATTATTATATAGTCATTAACTACATGTGCAGTATTCTCATCATTAACAAATAACACAAAAGTAGTCAACTTTTAAGAACTTCTAACATATTTTTCAAATCTCCATTAGTCATCTTCGTCATATAAAAAGTAAAGAGCCACTCTATTACACCGTCTACATTTAACAAGCATGAAATCATCTTCATGGGACCTTTTATCCCCACGTAAATTCTAGGATAGTGTCCTTTTGCATTGGAGTTTCATCCTTACACGGTTTTGGGTCCTTGTTTGCTGTCTTCAACCTCCAAAGAAGGCTCTGTTCTGCAACCTGATATGTGATCATATCTGTTCCAGCATGGTCCAAAGCTGGGTTCTGGCTCTGGCAATGATGCCCTGCAAAGCATTATCATTTCATATTCGCTCACCAAGCATGACAGTTGAGAATGGCGTATTTTATGCTCCGGCAGTAGTGCAATCCTAGATGCATCATTTTTTATGCAGTCACCTGTTGCAATCCAAATGCAGGAAGAATGATCCTCATACCGTTAAACAAACAAGACGCGATGAGCAACTTCTACACCTTTCGTTCGCAGTTTTGGTTCTTTTCCTGAAATCTGCAACATGTGGCTAAAGTTCCTCCCAGACGTCAGATACTAGTAAGCACTCGTAAAAAGAATGGAGCATCTTTTTCTTTCTGAAAAAAGCGGCATCTGTTTCTCTCCATTTCTTGTCCCTGTCGGTGTTAGTGTGGAACGGGCTGCCATTGGCGAGCTGATGTAAACGGTGAAGAAGCAGAATATTTATGGTTTTGACCACATGACAAAGTAAGATTTGTTTACGCTTATGAAAGACTGCCCCTATAAAGTGAAACAGCGTTCCGGCTAAGAACTAGTTCACTTTGAGCAGAACCGAGTTGTTGAGAATTCTGCCAACCAGTGACTAAAATTTCTCTTCCACTTCGTTAATTAGAAAATTTTAGGTTGTTGCTCAAACTGTTTGCTTGAACATTTTAGCTTGGTATCATAGTATCGTGCCCTTGTCCCTGAATTCTACGTGCAAGATCCGTTTGTCTTTGTTTTGCTTTTTCTCTTTGCCGCATAAATATTATTCAAGCAATATAAACATCGAATTTTGAAGCAACCCAGAGGATGAGTTACCAGGAGGGAAACCTGCAGCAACAAGAAAAGAGCTTGGATGCTACAAAGACAGCTTCGAGATCAAGAAAAGAAAAAAAGAGAAAAGGAAGGGAAGGAGAGTAAAAGGACGTAATCACATATCACTGAAATGCATATCTGTTCGTAGAAGTCATTATTAGTGAAGTAAGAACCTTCTCTGCTTGCCGGAAAAGCTCGAAATCCGATTGTTCATCTATAAGTTTGAACTGAGTGCACGTTTTTGGAATTCATCGTAAAGCAGAATCTTGCATTTGTTTATCCAAAGTTACTCTTTGGATGGAATATATATATATATATATATATGAAGAAGGTCGAAGAGACGGCTACTTCAGACATCGGGAAGTTGGTGGCTTTCCTGGAACGAACGAGAAAAGGCTTCGAATTCAAAAACTTTAGGTGGAAAGTTCATCAAGAAAGAGGAACACGTTTTTTGAGAGGTTTTTCCAGTGTACAGGGCGCCATTTGGACAGCCAGTGGTATGATTCTGCAGCCATTGTAGTTGTCAGAACGGAGTGGGTAGTAAGAAGCCAAAAGCAATGTCCCCCCGCACACACAAACAAGAACTGGAAGCCACAGGGGATTATCTCTGCGACCAAAATGCCATAATTAAATATCATTTTCTTTTTCTTTTTCGATTACAACTTTTTCTAATCAAAATTTATTCTTATTTTGTTTGTGATTTAATTTAGAATTTTGATTCTTCTTGTTCATTAAGTTTGGTGTTTTGTGTTTCATATTAAAAGAGTAAAAACAGAAGTCTAACCATGATAATAATTACATTTTGTATCAATGTAGGAAGGTGCTCTCGTTTCGAACGTGAATTAGGTCTTCTATCTCATATACTCATCCAAATGGGTAATAACTATAATTAAGAATTTGAACAGCATAGTTCTGATTGGTAAAGAATAGCGCTCTTGAATCATCGAGAAACTCCATGAAAAGTCAAATCTAGAAGGATAACAACGGTAATAACACACCAAAAGGAAAAAAGAGAAAAGAAAAATTCACACCCCAATTCAAAGTCATTTCCCCTGTTTCACACTTTCTCATTCCTCTCCACAATCCTAACTGGCAGCCCACCTTTCATTTTGGCAGTCAGTTGTGGAACAAACTCCGGCTCCACACCTTCGTCCACTACCGGCACCACCTTGAACCGCCTGAGAATCCCGGCCAGGACCCTTTTCATCTGCATGAACGCCATCTCCTTCCCCAGGCAAATCCTCGGTCCTGCCTGGAAAACTGGGTACGTGTATGCATCCCTCCCCACGAATCTCCATTGCCCATTCTCCTCTCTCTCCAGCCACCGCTCCGGCTTGAACTCCGCCCAGTCAGACCCCCACAGTGTCTCCAGCCTCCCCAATGCGTACGGTGCGTAAGTCATTCTCATTCCCTTCTTCACCACCGTCCCGTCCGGCAGAATGTCGTCGTTCTCCGCCTGCTTTGTGTCCAAGGCAACGGGCGGGTACAACCGCATGCTTTCGCATAGAGAAGCGTGTGAGTACACCATGTCTTTGACTTCATGGTAACCGGGTGCTTCAGATTTCTCTTTGATTTCCTTCAGTACCTCGCTTTCGACATGCGGGTTCTTGGAGAGTAGTCAGAGATACCATGTCAAAGCCGCGGAGGTAGTGTCCCGCCCAGCAAGTATAAAGCTTATCACTATGTCGGTAACGAAGTTCTCGTCCGAGTGACCGGAGCTTAAGAACCTTGACAAGAGGTCGACGGAATCCAGCGAGGCATTCTCTCTCAGCTCATGCTTTTTTGCTCTTATTATGTTTTTTGCGAATTCTTGAACTTCTGAGACCGCGATTCTCAAACGCTTCTCAGAACCAATATTCAACAGCTTCTTGATTTTCCAAACTATGGGAACCAAAGCCCTCAATCTTCCGCCGCTGATTTTAACCGCGTCTTCAAAAGCTTGAGCGAACTTGGCTTCTGGAAGAGAGGGCAACAAGTAGGCGGGATCGAACCCGAAAGCAATTTTGCAGATAGTATCGAAGGCAAACCTTTGAAGGATATCCTGGAAGTCCAGGATAGTCCCGGTTGCTGCTGCCGAGGATAGGATAGGGATGAGGCGGTCAGAAATCTCGGTGTCCACCACGGTCTTGACGAACTTACGCAGAGACTTGGTATTGAACTCATGGCTGGCTACTTGTCTTTGGTACTTCCAGGATTCACCGTCAACGTTGAAGATGCCATCGCCGAGCAAGCCCTTGAGTGTTGCATGGAAAAGGTCTTCCTTGCCATAATTGTGGAAATGGGCCTTGAGGATGTGCTGGACAACGGCAGGGTTGGCAATCAAAACCTCTCTCTTGACGAAGGGGCGGTTGATAACGAAGGTGGCGGTGGGTGAGACTCGGAGGATATCTGAAAGCCATTGGAGGTGGCGGTGGCGGTTAGCAAACAGGGCGAAGAATGAACCCAGGACCTTGGGAGGCTGATGGTGGTGGAAGCTGGTGGGGATGGTTGCTTTCTGGGTTTGGAACGTTTAGTAAGAAAAAAGAGGGAAAGCAGAGGAAGAACGAGGAGGAAAACTAATGCTGGGATTTGGGGGAACAACATAGCTGCACAGGAGTGTTCCGACCAGATGCTTTTGGTTTGTGTTCCTTTCTGGAGAGAAGTGTTGAACTATGAATTTTATGGAATCGTAGGGGTCTTTTATAGCACGGAGTTGGGGTCTGTTGGTGCTAGTTGCATTGGTTTGGCCCTTACTTTTGTGAATAGTTTGTATATGGAACCCAATTCGGTTTTCGTGGATCATACTTGTCAAGCGTGATGTCAAATTTTGGAAGCTTCCAAAATGAACCCACGCGTCCTTGGATTCTATTATTTATTTTAATATTACAATAATGTCAGGTGAACCCAGACGGGAGCAAGGGGGTTTCACGTGCTAAGAGGAATTCTTCAAGGCCACAGGTACGAAGTGTAATTTGTCAATTGTAGCTTGTCCATGTCATCAATGTCACTAGAACAAAAGTTATCATAAAACTGGGAACATGTTTCTTTTATTTTTATTTTAAAAACAATTCTTAAATAAAATCATTCTTTACACGTTCTATTTCATAACATAGAAGATTTAGAACCAAAGGGTAATATATGTTATAACAAATAAGTATAAATTACAGGCTTCATGCACAAAAAATGTTCTATTGATTTGTATTTTGACATTGTGATAAGAAATGTATTTTTTTAATAATACAATTTAAGAAATGGACAAAAAAATATTTGATGTTAGTGATTGTGAAGATCCTTTTGTGAAAAGAAAGCTTCTAACTTTGTAATTGTAGTTGTGTGAGATATGTTCTAAGTTTTTGTACATGGACAACTTGTTTTTTAAGTGTGAGTAAAAAGGGTCCTCTTAATCAATCCAACAAGGAATGAGTTGGATGTGGCTTCAAGAGTCTCAAATTGAACCACCTTACAAATTTGTTGTGTTAGCTGTTTACCTCTCTCTTTCTTTCACTCTTTATTTTCCTTGTATTTATATATTTAGAGCAACCTAATTTTACACCAGTTTTCTATCAAATTAAATAACTTAGTCAAATAAATTAAGTAACCAAAAATAAACTACAAAGAAAATAAAAATTAAAACCAATAACAACTCAATTGTTGACAAGTGCCTAACTTGAGGTGAAGTTCTAGAGCACAGAGAAATGTCCCTTTCTTACTATACTTGAGGTCTTCAATGTTAGCACCCAACCTTTTGTTGTCATTGTCTAGTCAAGATTGATAAAATCAAAGTCACTTGGAATTGATGATACTTGGTCATTTTGACCCATGATCCTTTTATGTTTGCTAGTGACTATCTTGAGAAACTATGTATCCTTGTGTCCAAACCAACCCAATAATATGATTTTTCTTTGTCCAAGATGCATTCAATGATGCTGATCTGCTCTAGTTTTCTTTCAATCTGACTTGCTGTAGCTATGGTTTTCTTTGTGGCTACTGATCTATTTTTCTCTCTGCTCCAGACAAGCTAATCTATTGCAACTATGGGTCTTTTGTCAATTAAGTTTTCTTTATGTACTCTAATATTTCACAGAGTGTATTGAGATGAAATTTTTGTGAAAAAATGGCACTTTTAAGAAAGAATTGCTTTAAGATAAAGGGTTTGTAGCATGAACATTGCAAGATTTACAAGTACAAATCAAAAGATTGGTACAAATTAAATAGGCTATTACCAAGCCAGAAGAAATATAGTCAAAGCTCTAATGCAAACTTGACAATTATTAAACCACATCTTTTCTACTTAACTCTAAAGCAGTATGAGCATATTTTGACATTAATCATAGATTATTTTAGTGGGACTTCATATGCCAAAATGGTAAGTATGACTAAATTTCTTACAAACCATTGGATTATAGATAATGAGACTACTAATCATATATCTACTAATTTTGATAACTTAGATTTTTCTATTAAATTTGTATCTAACTATAAATTTGTCAAACTGCAAATGGTGATACTACCAAGGTCACACACTGAGGTACAATTACTTTAGAAAAAAACTTGAAATTAAAATTTGTTATATACTTAACTTGTTTCAAGTTCAATTTGATATGTGTGGCCAAATTCATTACTAAAAATAATTGCTTAATTATTTTTTTTGCTGATTTGTATGTGTTTTAGGACCTCTTGATGGGTAAAGTTAAAGGAATCAAAAGAATGAAACACATGCTCTATTTTTCATTTCAAAACCTATAATGAAATGTGTTAGAAACTTTTCCTATGCTATTCTAGCCCTATCTTTTAATTTAGCACATAATGACTATGATTTGAAATTACGATATTCATGTTTTGGACATACATCTCAATCTAAATTTAGATACTTGGATGATTTCAAACATTTTGGATTACAAGACTTGAATTCCCTTATTTGTCTTCTAGTGGAACAAAAACTCATTATTGTTTTTCCACACATAGGGAATTTGTAAAAGAATTATTTGATATAATCCATGTAGATTTTTGGGGATCATATAAGGCTCTGAATCATAATAGTTGAAGATACTTGACCAGAGTTGATGATTTTCAAGAGAAACTTAGACATTCCTTATGAAAGTCAAGGTTAAGACTATGTTTAATTTGGAAAGATTTCTTAACATGACAACAAATCTATTTGGCACTAATGTCAAACATATTAGATTAGATAATCCAATATATTTTTACGAGGTTGCATGTGAATTTTTTTTTCTTCACAAGATATTATATATGAGATTTAGATCTATAAGAGTAGCATATAAAGAAAAGGCTAAGTCTTTTCCTTTAGCTTTAAATATAATGCCATAAGCAAAAGGGAGAGCTAAAAGGTTTTCATAAGTTATCTCTTGTGCTTGTCTCATTAAAGTCAATGTACATGGGTTTGTCTGGGTGTCACACATTGTTACGAAAAAGCCAAACTTCAACCGACAGTCCCATTGGTCATGGGTTTGAGTCCCCTCCTCTCCCTTCGTAAGTGCGGGTGTTAAAAAATAAATAAATAAAAAGTGTACATGGAAAAAGAATATAGAATGTAATCCTAACTAGAAGATTGGATTCTACCTTATAGTTCTTTACCATGGACTTAAAGAACATAATGTGTTTCTTGTTCTTATGTTGTGCATAATATTTCATCTCTTATTTTTGGTACTCTAGATTCTAACTATGCAAATTTTGGGTTTTCTTTCTCATTGGAAATTTAATTTAGAATAAAAGGAAGTTGAGAATAGTTTACTATACTAATATTTAAGGAGTGGTTCTCATTAACCACACAATTGCATTAAGAAAATGTGAACCGTTGATAGAATGGGGAGGGATTGTGCTCCATATGCAAACATATTTCTTAACAACAAAGTGGAAAATCACAACTGTACGCAAGGTAATGATACGAGTGTCGGTTTTTGGTGTGCTTTGCAAGGTCAGCAAGTTTCAATATATAGAATTGCAACAAGTACTAGTTTTCTTGAAGAAAATACAGAAACTTTATATTCTTCAAATTAAGCATCTTTTGTACTTGGAAATTCGGATCCCATAGCGTGGGGAAAGGATACATTTAAATTAAATACTATTAAAATTTATAGGAAAAGGTTTATATTTAACTTAAACTCCAAGGTATTAAGTGATATAATCAATTAACTTATACTTAAGCTTTTTAATATTTTAATTAACAATATAAGATTCATTGCCGATATCTTAACATGTTCCTTCACCCTAGTAGTCAAATTATTAGATCATCATAATGTCACATTATATGGATGTTGTGTAAGCTCAAACCATCATAGGTCTATAGGGATAACTCTACACTATTTACTTAACATGTCCTTTCATTGCAATAAAGTAACTCTAACTATACTGTGGTGCCACTTTTACTGTGTAAGGGTGTTAAAGCAAAACTTGAACTTTGATATTGTATTGAATTTTATAGATAATTATTTATATTTATTTTAAAACTCTAACACATTAAGTAATATGACTCATTATCCTATACCCAAAATTCTTAATATAATATAATATATCCACATCTTAACAACTACCACCTAATTGTAAGGATGTTCTACAACGAGATGGACTCCCACGTTTGAGCTTGAAGACCGGCTTAGACTCCTCAAATCAAGTGGTAGAGTTGATAATTTTCCCGAACCTAAGCTTATGTTGGAGATCTGGAATTAGTAGGATCCACATTTTTATCGTCCACAGTATACCTTTTATGCATGGCTTTGAAGCCCGCGCTCAGTTATAACTGAATTCCAAATGACACGTGGGAAGTTCTCTAGATACTGCACTTTGACGTTCTTCATTTTGACACGTGCGAATGACACGTCATCTTCATTTTGACTCTGGGAAGGTCACATTCTATCCCGTTCTTCGTAAACCCGATCCCACGGCTGACAGTGCAGGATATCAAAAAAAAAAAAAAAACCGTTATGCTTCTTTTACGAAACTTCCAAGCCAACGAATCACATGCAAAATATCGTCAGCATGACATCTTCAAGTAGCTGTGGGCCTTTACCAGCGCTAATTTCATTTTAAAATTGATGAATAAGAGGATAAGATATCCCATATAAAAGGAAACTCCAAATCAAGATATAACTAATGTGTAATATCTCTTAAAGGCTCATGTCTACCTGTCTCTAAACGACCTCATGAAAGACACTTATATTTTATTTGTTCTGCTTTTGGTGATATCTATACAATTTCTTCAATGGCTTACAACTTAAAGAAAGAAAAACTTAATTATGTCTTGATTCAAAGATATATGCATGCGGCCATTGAGATGAGTCAGGAAGGACACAATTTTCTATGATAGTAATTATTTATTTTAATATTAGGTTCCCTTTAAAAAAAAACCTTTGTACTTAACCAAAATATAATTATTACACTTAAATTTTGTTGATATTAATAAAATTAATGTACCGTCCCAATTTTTTATTAAAAAGAAATGCATGCGCGAGGTAAAACCAGTCAAATCGTAGGCAAATTGCTCCTTAGCTTAGAGACACCCTTTCTTTTCCAGTATTCAATTGGGCTAGTGTTGGATGTAGCTTCTAAAATCATCTTAATTGAAATGTAAATGAATGCCGATAATATAGTTGATTTGTCATGAATATGTTGATCCTCATTAACAATCTCATGCTAATGAAAGATAGGACTCCCCAATTAAAAACATGATGAGTGATGTTGAGTTCGAGACCCATTGCATGGGTGAGACTTGTTTTTTTCTTTCTTTTTAATACATACTCAATTTTGAATCTGAACGAAAAAAATCTTAAGTAGCACCTACACTCAAGTAAGCTAGGCACTTATTGGATAAGACTTATAATTTGGGGAAAAAAAATCTTGTGGCACTCATTTAACTATTTTATAGTTATAAATTACATTCAATTGCAGTCTAGCTTCTTTATTTGAAATGCACAAGCGTGACCATTTTTTTCATCATAATCTACTATTGGAGACTGTAAAGATGTTCCTATTATGCACAACTTATTGTTAATTGATCGTTAATGCCTTTAGCCTTTGTGCTATGATTGGTTAATAAAATTTTCAAAAAAAATTCCTTTTTTTCTAAAGAAATTTGGTTGCCGACACTTTTTAAATCTTGACAAATGGAACACTTTAAAATGATAGAAATAATAGAATCTTTAAAAAAATTGTTGCTTCTTAGTTTTGAACTCATTAAAAATTTGCACTGGATTGATTTTTTTTATGAAGAAGTAATTGAGAATTTATACTAAATTATTGCACTATCTAGTTGATAAGACAAAAGGCACTACTAAAATTTAAGGGTGAAACAAGAATACCTCTACTTTTTACTTTGTATAGGAGTTAGGTTTCAAACTTGATCTTTTGGTTATAAGTGGTATAAGTTGCCAATTAAATCATGTTGGATGGTTTCAACTACTGGGGTAAACAACAATATTGTTTCCTGCTTTTTAAAACTTGTGTTGAAATTGTACACACATCAATCTAATTAGGTTTTAACGGTTTGATGTCTGTTTCTGCTGTGATTTTCCTGTCCATAATTTATCCATAATTCGTGTGTCTATGCATCATTCAAACGCAATTTACCAACTTTAAGGGAGTCCTACTTATTAGTCCAATAGCAAGGGTTCAATGGATCTTTACGACACATATAAGCCTCATTAGGAGATATTTGGATACACTAATGAATTCACGTCATCAGCAACGACTTAAACCGAGTTTCGCTACCTTCATTTGCACCTTCACCTCAGAATCGGACAAAGGAAGTGAGACGAAATGAAAAAGAGAAAAAGAGCAGCTTTTTTGTATTAAAACATTTATCTGTTGGCACCCATATCAGGTAATAAACCTATCTTATGACCTGCAATCATCAAAAAACTTCCTCCTACCTAAGAAATCAGCCTTTTACTCAACCACATAGTCATCAAACTGAAAACCCATTTCCAATCCTACCCAATAAAAGAATTCCAAGGTCTTAATCTGTTGATATTTGAATTTCTTACCTAATACCTTACCATAATTGTCCCTAATAATGTGTTTGTGTTAGGTAGAATATTATGTAATTATTGTAATTATTATATTTTTCTTGTATAGATTAAGTTTACAGCATATAAATGTATGCTTGCTATTGTAAAAAATCAGATCAATACAAACCAAATATTTGCTCACCTATCGGCCTCTCTCCCGTCATCTCAAATTCTTACATGGTACCAGAGCCTTGTTCTTTTCCTAAGACTCTTTTCGCTTCCGCACAGCCATCAGTGACAGGTGATTCTTAATACCCCTACCTTTCCCCGTAATTTTCCTTTTCTTCCAACTCCTTTTCCTTTCCCATGAATCTTCATTCATTCCCACTACCCTCCCTTTCCCGTAAAGTCTCTTTAGCTTTTTTGTCCATTTCTTGCTTTTTCGTCCGTTTCTTAATTTTTTTCATTTATTTGGCTTTTCATCTATTCCTTGCTTTTTCGTCCGTTTCTCAGCTCTTTCGTCTATTTGGCTTTTCATCCATTTCTTCACTTTATCCTTCCCTTTTTCAATATTACAATTCTACCATTCGTAATTACCAAAATCCTAGTCCCTCAAATCTCCCACTTTTCTGCCCTAATTCTCCAATTTTCTAGTTTTCTCATATCCCTAATTTCGGAAAACCCTAAACCTATTTTTTCACAATTTTACCTTCATTCCCAATCTCCCAAATTCCTCAATTTCTCATAACCTTAGCCTTAATTTCTTCGATGGTTGCCATTGGAGCTCCTTCCTCCACACTCTGCGACCATTATCACCTTTCGGCTGCTAATCTCCAACCCGACAGCATTGTTCCCAAACGATTAGTTGGCGAATCGAATTGAAGCATTTAGAGTGACCAAATTCACACCGTCTACCTCGTTCGCAACAAGCTCGGCTTTCTCACCGATGAGCTTACTTGTCTGAACGGTAATGGCGAAGATGCATAATGATGGGCCCAAGCCCACGCTGCTGTTAAAACTTAGCTAGTACACTCCGTTGACTCCGATTTGGAGAGCATGGTTTCTCGACTTCCGACTGTGACGGATATTTGGCGAGTCCTGCAAGAGAGCTTTGACAAAGTCTCCACTACTCAGAAATTTGGCTTGAAACAGGCCATCAATGCACTTCAACTTGCTCCCAGAGCCACCAGTGTTGATCTCACAGCTTTTTATGTCTGCCTGACAGACCTTTGGGGTGCACTTGAAACACAACAGGTCCCCATCCGATGTTCTTGCGGCAAATGCGATTGCGAAGTTAACTTATGTCTCCGGGCTCGTAACCAAGAGGATCGTGCACTGAAGCTTCTCCTTTCCTTTCTGCCGGAGTTCCAAAACCTTATTTCTTCTGTCCTCAATTGTGAAGAGCTTCCTTTTTTGGAGAAAATCTACTCTCTGGCCAAGTAGGACGTTGACCAGCGTTCTCAATGCAATGGCCGACACAGCGCCAGTGACGCCAGTGACGCCAGTGCCTTTACGGCACAATCACACGGGACTACACATCACCCTTCTACTGGGTCGGGTGATGGGGCTTTGCAGCTAGGCCCAGGAGGCTGGCCCACTAACTCATGGCCCACTCCTCTAGGCCCTCATTACCTATCTAGGCCACAAAGGCCCAAGGACCCTACTCCTTCCTTAGCCCATCAACGTCCTTTTTACAATCATTGCAAGAAGCCTAGGCACATCCAGGAGGCTTGTTTTTTGCTTGTGGGCTACCCCCCAGGTTAGAAGCCCAAACCCAAGGGTAGTAATTGCCACCACTCTACTAATGGGCATACCCAAGCCCACCATGCTTCTCTTGATGGACATAGGCCTCACCACTTTAGTCATGGGCCTCCACCGCCCCCCTTTACTGGGCCTTCTTATTTTAGTAACCCCTCACCTTCTTCTTATCCTAGTGCAGGCATCTTGGGCCATCCACCTCTGAGCCTTGACAACATCTATGGCGGTTCTATTAGGCTCAATCTGATTGTGGACCAACAACAGAAATGGTGACACTTATCAATCATATGGGCACCTCTGTCCTAGTGCCAATTTCTCCAGTAATTATTCTCTTTCTCATCCTTTTTCATCTTTATGGATTATTGATTCTGGGGCAATGAACCTTATCACATGCAATTTGCATATGTTAAATTCTTTTTACCCATGTGCCAAACCCATCCACATCACTCTCCCTGACAAATCCCTTAGTCCAGTCACTCACATTGGTCACTATAAGCCTTATCCCTCCCTTAATCTCACTCATGTTTTATATGTCCCTCACTTTTATCATAATTTATTATCTATTCAAAAACTAACCCGCAACAATAATTGTGTTGCCCTTTTCTTCGATAAATTTTATCTCTTTCAAGACCGTACGACTGGGGATCTGATTGGGCTCGGCAAGGTTGATCGGGGCTTATATTTCCTATGTTCCTCCATTCCAACGTAATTTACTTCAGTTTTTTCAAATTATTTAGCTTCCCTACGGACTACTTTTTATACTCCATAAACAATTTGTAATTCCATTTTTACTAATAATATTTAGTACGATCTTTTGCATCAACGCTTGGGTCATTCATCACTTAAAACTTTTCATTCTCACGGACGTTTTTTTTCTTGTCCCTCTGATTTTCAATGTTCTATTTGTCCTTTAGCCAAACAAACTCGTGCCCCGTTTCCCTCTCGTCAACACTGCACCACCTCCATTTTTAAACTCGTCCATATCGATGTTTGGGGTCCTCATCAGACCCCCACTCATGATGGTGCTCGTTACTTCCTCACCATTATGGATGATTTTTTTTGAGCTACCTAGACCTTTCTTCTTACTTTTAAAAGCCAAGTTTTCTCCAAAATTCAATATTTTCTCTCCCTTGTCTCCACTCAATTCAATTTTGTTATTCGCTGCATTCACTCTGACAATGGAACTGAATTCTTTTCTTCTGAATGCCGTTCGTTTCTTTCCTCGCATGGCATCCTCCATAAGACCTTTTTCGTTTACACTCCCCAATAGAATGGAGTTGTTGAACGGAAACATCGGCACTTGCTTGATGTTGCTCGTGCTCTCATGTTTCAAGCTCACATCCCTCCTTGTTTTTGGGGTGAATGCCTCCTTACTGCCACCTATCTCATTGACCGTCTTCCTTCCTCCTCTCTCAATGGCCTTAGCCCTTTTGAAAAACTTTTTGGGAAACCCCTTGTTATTGATCATCTTCGTGTTTTTAGGTGTCTCTGTTTCGCTTCCACCCTCAATACTTGTGACAAATTCAGTCCTCGTGCTCTCCCTTGTATTTTCATGGGATATCCTTCCTCTCAGAAGGGTTACCGTCTTTACGACCCTGTCTTAAATAAATTTTTTGTTAGTCGGGATGTTGTTTTTCAAGAAAATAATTTTCCTTTCTCTCCTCCAAATGCCTCTCCTCCGATCACGCCTGCCAACCCTTTAGTTCCTACTGTGCAGCTTGATGAACCTTATACTTCCTCATCTCTACCAGTTGATCTCCCTAACCTCCCTGAGCCCCTTTTCCCTAACCCCACCACCATATTGGATGATATCATATCCCCTTCCCGCTTCCTATTCCTGCTCCTGATCCAAGCCTAGATTGCTCTCTTCCCACTACCCTTGATACCACCTTACGCCGTTCAAGTCGACCTAGTCGCCCACCCATTTGGACCTCTAACTACATATGTCCTACCCTTCCTTCGACTTCTAACACCTTTGCCTACCCCATCTCCAATTATGTCTCCCTTTAACAATGTTACCCACTTCATCAACATTTCATTGCCTCCATCTCTGCCATCCATGAACCTTCCACTTATCATGAAGCCGCTTTTGATCCCAATTGGATAGATGCTACGAACCATGAACTCATTGCTTTAAAGGCTAACCACACATGGGATGTGGTTTCCTTTCCCGCTAATTGATGTCCTATTAGGTGTAAATGGGTGTACAAAGTGAAGTATCATACTGATGGTTCCATTGAGCGGTATAAGGCCCGTCTAGTGGCCAAGGGCTTTAATCAGCATGAGGGGATTGATTACCAAGATACCTTTTCGCCCACTGCAAAGCATGTCACAGTTCATCTCATCATCATTATTGTTGCCGTTCATGCTTGGCCCTTTTACTAGATGGATGTTTAGAATGCTTTTCTCCATGGTGATCTTTCTGAGGAGGTATATATGGAGCTTCCCCCCGGATTTCGCAATCAGGGGGAGCATCTAGTTTGTTGATTGCGAAAATCCCTTTATGGGTTGAGGCAAGCATCCCGTTAATGGAATGCTAAGTTTACTGAAGCATTAATTGCACATGGTTTTGTCCAATCTTATCATGACTACTCCCTATTCACTATGGCTAGAGGTAACTCTTTTATGGCATTACTTATTTTTATGTTGATGATATATTGATCACAGGCAACAGTCAAGTAGCTATAACGGATCTCAAACGATATCTTCATACTACCTTCTTCATGAAAGACCTAGGTCAATCAAAATTCTTCTTGGGAATCGAGATAGCCCTTTCTTTAGAAGGCATCTCACTCAGCCAACGTAAGTACACATTGGAATTAATCTCTGAGGCTAGATTGGTAGGTTTGAAACTATCTATAATTCCGATGGAGCAGAACAAGAAGTTCACAAGCATTGAATATGATGTTAGTTCAGAAGAGAAAACCAATGACCCGCTTCTTATAGATCCATCCACCTATCAAAGACTAGTTGGAAGGTTGATCTATCTAACTCTCACTCGGCCTGATATCACTTTTTCAGTTTAACTTCTCAGTCAATTCATGCATAATCCAAAACAGTCCCACATGGAGGCAACACTGAAGGTAATTAAATACCTTAAGAGTTGTCTAGGTCTTGGCCTTATGTTCCCATCCTCATCCAAATTCGAGCTTAGAGCACATTGTAATTTAGACTACAGTACATGCCCTATGACAAGAAGGTCAACGACCGGATTTTGCATAATGCTTGGAGATTCTTTGATTTCGTGGCAGTCCAAGAAACAATCAACTGTATCCTTGTAATCAGCAGAAGCATAATATAGAGCCATGCAAGTAACAACATGCGAGATAGTATGGATTATAAGGTTACTCAAAGACTTTGGTTTTCAGATGTGATGTCTAGCACTATTATATTGTGATAATGAGGCAACAGAGAAGATAGTAGCAAATCCAATCTTTCATAAGCGTACAAAGCACATTGAGGTGGAATGTCACTATGTAAGAGAAAAACTTCAACAAGCAATAATCACAACTCGACACGTTTCTACCAAGGAACAACCAGTTGATCTTTTGACAAAGGCACTTTGCAGCAAACAACATTGCCATCTTCTCTCCAAGCTCGGAGTATTTGATCTCTTCAAATCTCTGACTTGAGGGGGAGTGTTGATATTTGAATTTCTTACCTAATACCTTACCATAATTGTCCCTAATTATGTGTTTGTGTTAGGTAGAATATTATGTAATTATTGTGATTGTTATGTTTTCCTTGTATAGATTAGTTTTACAGCATATAAATGTATGCTTGCTATTGTAAAGAATCAAATCAATACAAACCAAATATTTGCTCACCTGTCTGCCTCTCTCCCGTCATCTCAAATTCTTACATAATCCTACCCCACACCTTGTAGTCCATCAAAATTTGAAGCACAACATCAGAGTTCAACTTTTCTTTGAAACCTTCTAAAAAATCATCAAGATTTACTCTGGGTTCATGGGCTTGGGTAGAAAATAAAGATCATATTAAATTGGCATCGGAAACAATTTCAGTATCTGAATCGTGAGGATGTTGGTGCAGCGAGTGAAGTGGGTCTTCTGTGAGTAGGTGTAGGGAGGTGAAATGAGGTTTTGGACGTGAAGAAAATGACGAGGAATTAAAGCAGTGTGCGAGAATTTTGCAGACTTGAACAAAGAAAAAGCACTCCATGTTTGTTTCTAAAGATCATGGTAGGTCCTCTTAGCTTGATTTTTAAAATGCCTTAAACACCTTGGAGTCGTAATAAGTGGGATTCGGTAAAACCGCCTTAACCACCTGGTCGCAAGATGTGAGATTCGGGAAAACTATCTTAACCACTTAGAACTTGCAAAATGTGTGACAAAACCGCCTCAACCACCTTGATTTGGCAAAACCGCCTCAAAGCACACCTATATAAACACTTACATATATCTCATTCCTTCTCCTCTACTTCTAACAACAATCATCAAATAGTTACTATCGTGATTCCAACTCTGTTATGCTTCTGTTATGAAACTTCCAAGCCAAACAATCACATGCAAAATATCGCCAGCATGACGTCTTCAAGTAGCGGTGTGTAATATCTCTTGAAAGTCTCTCTAAAAGACTTCATCAAAGAGACTTATATGACAACTTATATTTGCTCTTCTTTCTGGTGTGAGATTAAGTGTTTAATAGTATTTATTTATACAATTTTTTCTATGGCTTATAGCTTAAAGAAAGAAAAACTTAATTATGACATGATTCAAAGATATATGCATGCGCCCATTGAGATGAGTTAGAAAGGACACAAATTTTCATGATAGTAATTAAAAAAGCCTTTGTACTTATCCAAAATATAGTTATTATATCTAATTTTATTGATATTAATAAAATTAGTCCCTTTTTTATTAAAAAAAAATGCATGTGCCCATTAAGGTAAAACCAGTCAAATCGCAGGCCAAGTGCTCAGCTTAGTAGCAAGCTTAGGAGACACCCTTTCTTTTCGAGTTTTCATTTGGACTAGTGCTGGATGTAGCTTCTAAAATCACCTTAATTGGAAAGTAAATGAATGCTGATAATGCAATTGATTTGTCATAAACATATTGATCCTCATTAGCAATCTCATGCTAGTGAAAGACAAGACTCCCCAATTAAAAACATGATGAGTGAAGTTGAGTTCGAGACCACTGGATGGGTGAGACTCTTTTTGTTTTTTGTTTTTTTAACATATACTCAATTTCAAATCTGGAAGCAAAAAATCTTAAGCAGCACCTACACTTAGCTAAGCTAGGCACTTACTAGATAAGACTTATAACTTAAGAAAAAAAAATTCTTGTGGCACTCATTTAACTATTTTATAGTTATAATTACATTCAATTGTAGTATAACTTCTTTATTTGATATGCACAAGCATGACCATTTTTTACATCATAATATACTATTGGAGACTATAAAGATGTTCATATTATGCACAACTTACTGTTAATTGATGGTTAATTGCTTTAGCCTTTATGCTATGATAGGTTAATAAAATTTTCAAAAAAAAAATCCTTTTTTCCTAAAGAAATTTGGTTGCCGATACTTTTTAAATCTTAACAAATGGAATCCTTTTAAAATGACAGAAATAATAGAATCTTTAAAAATATCGTTGCTTCTACATATTTCACTTTTGAACTTGTTAAAAAAATTTACACTAGATTAATTTTTACCAAATTATCGCACTATCTAGATGATAAACAAAAAAAGCTACTAAAATTTAAGGGTCAAACAAGAATACCTCTACTTTTCACTTTGTATAGAAGTTGGGTTTCAAATTTGGATCTTTTGGTTGTGAGTAGTATAAGTTGCCAAGTAAATCATGTTGCGTATAAGGGTTGGGTTGAAATTGTACACATAGCAATCTAGCTGGGTTTTAACTGTTTGATTTCTATTTCTGCTGTGATTTTCCTATGCACAATTCGTATGTCTATGCATAATAGAAACGCAATTTGACCAACTTTATGACAGTCATACTTATTAGTATAATGCAGCAAGGGTTCAATGGAGCTGTAGGACACATACAAGCCTCATAGGAGTTATTTGGATACACTAATGAATTCACGTCATCAGAAACGACTTCAACCGAGTATCGCCACCTTCATTTGCACCTTCACCTCAGAACAGGACAAAGGAAGTGAGAGGAAATGAAAGAGAGAAAAAGAGCAGCTCTTTTGTATTTAAACGTTTATCTATCGGCATCCATATCAGGTAATAAACCCATCTCATGACCTGCAATCATCAAAAACTTCCTCCTACCTAAGAAATCAGCCTTGTACTCAACCACACAGTCATCAAACTAAAAACCCATTTCCAATCCTTCCCAATAAAAGAATTCCGAGGTTTTAATCCTACCCCACAACTTATAGTCCATCAGAATTTGAAGCACAACATCAGAGTTCAACTTTTCTTTGAAACCTTCTAAAAAATCATCATTACTCTGGGTTCATGGGCTTGAGTAGAAAATAAAGATCATATTAAATTGGCATCGCAAACAATTCCCGTATCTGAATCGTGAGGATGTTGGTGCAGGAGTGAAGTGGGTCTTCTGTGAGTAGGTCTAGGGAGGTGAAATGAGGTTTCGGTAAAAATAGTAATCCAGACGGCAAGTGTTTTAAGAAAGTCACCAAATGAACAAACCAAAAAGAAAATAAAGTCCATGTCACATTTTACTAATCCCTTTGATGTCACCTGTAGAGAGGTCCTGAAACACACATAAATCAGCATAAAAAATCATAAAACAGTTATTCTTAATAGTGAATTTAGCTACGGACAGTAAGTTATATTTGAAATCATGAGAGTAAAGTACTGTGTGCAATTTCAAACTGTTGGCTAGGGTTATGGAACCAGTGTGGGTGACTTGGGTTAGTTCTCTATTTGGCAATTTAACAGATTTAAACTTAGACATGCATTCAACAGGAAATTCTAAACAATTAAAATCGGTAGTAATATAATCATTTGCCCCACTATTTGTAATCCAAATATAAGGAAAAGATTCTAGAATACCTACTCCATTAGCATGAGAGGTCCTACCATAGTCCTCTTTAATTAGATGGATAATGCGGTCATATTGCTTTGGTGTGAAAGTACAATGACTACGCTTAGCAGTGGCTAGACTAACAGTATAGTTACTGGTAAAATTCTTGTGACCTGGAGGATAGCCATTAAGTTTGTAAGAAGCATCCTTTTTATGTCCAAAAGGTTGACCATGCTCACATGGAGGCCCCTTAAGACAATAATAACTTTTCTTACGGTGTCCTTTGTGTCCATAATACTCACATTTGGGCTTGCTAGAAATCCTAGATGACATGGTAGTCATGAGGTAGTGATGTCATTTTGCAATGAAAAATATGGCAAATAGAATCAAGCACACCAAGTATTTGATAAAAGAACTATGAGAAGCACAAAGCTAGAAATTTTTCCAAGAAAAATAATTGTTCGATAAAGTATTCCAACCACAATAGCAAATCAAAATAGTCACAAAGAGTGGAAGCAAAAGGAATATAAAAAAATACCAAGGTTTTGGTGTGAAAAATAAAGTCAAAACCAATAAACAAAGCACAATTCTTTTCACCAAAGAAAGAAAACCAAATAAAGATTGTACCTTTTTGCTGGAAAATAAAGAAAATCAAATAAAGGTTACACATTTCTTTTCGTTTTCCATTCAGAAGACCAAAAACATGGGATAAAAGTAATGGATAAGAGCAAAAAAGCTTGTCATTAAGAAATCCAATTGGCGAAAGCAAAACTCAATCCGAACCTTACAAAATTGTAAGGCTAGAAATCTATGTAGGATAAAACATCAAACATCATAAAACTCTATGCAGTCCACAATGAAGAACCCCACAAAATCCTTAGGCTCTGATACTATGAAGAATTTGATGAACTCTTGCATGTTTGGAAGAAAAACATATTTATTGATAAGCAAAACCAAAACTAGTTATAAGAGAAGACAAAGCCGTAGAGATAAGAACTCTTGGTGTATAGCTATATTGAAAACATGTTAACCTAAGAGGCTATATATAAACAAAAGTAAGGCTTGTACAAAGAAACAATAATATCCTATAATATAGGAAAAATATATCATAGATAGAAAACAATCTTCAACAGTAATAAATAGTATTACAGTATAAAATATGATTGTGTAATATTAATGGCGGGATAGTATTCCTATTGTGTAGCAGGAGTGAGAGCTTGAACATATGGAAACTAAATGTGGGAAGTGTGTTTGGTGTACATTGTTTACCAAAACAATGTAGAAGAAAAAGAGAAACTGTCCCTAAACGGAGGACGTAGGATAACTTTTTTGACCATCCTAATTCTTTAGTGTTTGCGTGTGTGCATTTGGTGTTGGTTTTATCGATCCTTTGATAAAAGGTGTCTCATGAGTTGCAGAACAAATGTTGGTTTTTCGTACAAACACAAGTGAGCTGAACAACAAAAATTGTGGTATAAAAGTAGGCAACACCTCATCCACACATCATTGAAGAGATGATATGATCAAATAAAATGTGGTACGTATCTATATTTCACCCATTTTCCTTTTTAGGATCAATTAAAAACTATAGATGATTTCACAATCTCTGTCAATTATAGTAATTAATTATAGGAATACATGGTCAGAAGAAAATTTCTAGGATCAATTAATTATAGGGATTCTTTTATTGCTTTTTTTCAAGGCATGCACTCAAATATGAACCTAGGACCAAGAGATTCTAGACAACACTTCAATTAAGCCAAGTGCTTGTTGACAAATTATAGAGATTATTGCATCTGCAAACCATGGCCTCCACGGTGGTGGGGGTGGTGGGCTCTGCGGGTAGAGTGGTGGAACCCCTGAAAATATGGTATTAACGTCAATGCCAGTGCCAGCGGTGGTGGTTAAGGATACAAGTGCAGCGACTAGTCCGGCGTTTCCAGCCATAGTTGGCTCGGTGTAGTTATAATTGTTGCGCACATCATGGAACTGGTCAAACCGATCAGGTCCTCCAACCATGGCTCCTGTGATGTTGTTGGGATTGGGATTCTTGCTCTTCTCCCACTTCCATCCTCCTTTGCAAGAGTAATATTTGTGGTCACTGGGGATGGATGCACCCCGGTGATGCACATGTCTAGGGGACTTTTGGCCATACCCAACAATGTAGCTCATGTTCATGGAGTTTTTACCAAGTATATAGTCTGTCTGCAGAAAAGCAGCACAAAGAAATATGCAAGCTAGCATCAACCAATCATGCTTTAACTGGATCTGGTTGGGATGAAAAGACAGAGATGAAGATTTTACCTGGGATGTGGCGAACTTTCGAATAGTACTTAATGGAACATAGTCGGGGCCACAGTTCAACCCGGGAACACCAGTGGCATTCATATAATCAACAAACAGAGATGCCAAGAAAGCAGCATTAGCCACGTACTGCAGGTTCTGTGGCTTTCCATGGTTCAGCATGATCACGCCTCCTGCAAGTTTTTGTTTTGGCTGGTCATTTGATCAAAAATCATTGAGACACTTGACCCAACGGAAGCATCTTAGGAGGGGAGAGGTGCTACTTACCACGCGTCCAGTTAAAGACGTTGAACGACGGAAGATACGAGCATATGTTAAGACCCGTTACATTATGATACATATGCAACATTTCTTCATAAGGGTAGCCCGGGTTCAAGAATATCCGTAGCCTCGTTAACACCAGCATGGCCGCTGGTACCTTGTTGTCCCAACTTGGCACACTCAAATCCGTAATCATGTAAAAGGCTTTGGCATGGCGAGGTATGCCTGGGTTGGTGGCCAGTGAAAGATAGCTATTATTTCCAGTGGCATAGAACAACGAGGCCGCTCCCCACATGTACTCATCGTAGTAGCCAGTGGAATTATAATAAGGATCAATAAATGGGTTGCCACGACTGTATGGCCTCCGTTTTCCACCGTCCCTGGCGAGGTCAAAGACCGTTTTGGCACCTTTGATGAGCTTTGTGGAGTAGGTATGATCGTCCCGGAAAACTATAGAGGCGGCCGCGAAGGCTGCTGCCATTTCCCCAGCAAGGTCGGGTCCTGCAACGCATGTTTGAGTAGGCCGCGGATAGTCCATGTTTTCCGGTCTCTGCCAGCAGTTGTGATCATCGGGTGCCGTGGAACCATTTTGGTGCCCACCAACCTGGCAAATAAAAGTAGTGTTAAAATGCTTATTATTTAACTTAAAAGTTGATTTAAAAGTTGATGAAAGTTATTATCATATAAGTAAAAATCTTAATTTGTTCTTTAGTAATGTTAGATTTATTATCCATATTTTAACATGTTCCTTAGTAAGTAATGTGTAATTTCAAATTTATTGGAGTCAATAAAAGTACTAAGGAGGATCTTATCTTGATATTATACCAAGGATCAATTATTGAACTCAAAATTTGATTTGACAGTTGAAAAAACTTATTACCATATCAGTAAAAATCTTAACATATTTTTTGACAAAATGAGACACATTGCCTACATCTTAACAAGAAGGTCTAAACTTTCTTTGCTTAAACAACACAAAAATTGAAAATTAAGAAATGAAGACAAGTGAAGAAAAAAGAGAATATACTAAAGATTACCTGGCAATATATCTTGTCAATTTTGGTGGCGGAGGAATTGAAGGTTAGGAGCAAATAATCAGTGCCCCACTTAATGAGCTCCCGTGCATGGTTGTACTCCTTAATGTTTCATATTTGTGATTGTATTCAATCACGCTCCAGCTTAGCATTGTCATGGCATAAGCCATTGGAAAGTGGAACTCCACATTGTCTCCAGCGTCGTAGTATTCGCCAACCAGCCCTCCCTTCACATGCGTATCATTCCCATCAGTTAGCCCTGAGTTCCCTCGCCATGCAATACCATTACTTTTGGGCAATTTCCCAGCTGCACCACATTCATAGCTAATCTCGTTAGTGTCTGGTCACTCTACCAGTCATTTATACTGCAAGAACTTCAAACGGTGAGCAAAGTGCTACATTCATCATTTACTTGCCTCATTCCACGTTTGAATATTCAATAATATAGCCAAAAAACAGTCATTGCTTGATGAACTCGTCGAGTCAACCATAGGAGTCTAAACCCAAAATTCTATTCCCGTTCTCTCCCCTAGGGAAAATGCTCGCAACCTTGACACAGACCACCATCGTTTCCCAGGTTGCGAGCATTTTCCCTAGGAGAGAGAAAAGACGGGATTAGGATTTAGGATTTAGACTCCTACGATTGACAGTAATGAAATATTGTTAACACAAGCATATGATTTAGTTGATAACTCATATTGTCTAAAATTAAAAAGTCCCATACTGGGTACCTAACTTCCACATCTCCATTTAACTGAAACAAATAAAAATAAAAAATGACTCGAGGGAAGATATAAGTAACGATTTAGGCCACGGGCATAATTCTAGAAAGTCAAAACAGATAGGAAAGTTCCTGGCTCTACGTATTCCATTCCTATAGGCTGTAGCCACCTCGGCCACAGGATTACCCGAACACATCGAAAATTCATGGATGGTGGCGATTCCAGGACCCACATGGTGTTAGAATTCGCTTTGTCCGTTGCCGCTAGTGTTTAGTCAAGCGTCCTAAGTCCTGTTGATTTAGGTTTGGCCCTGTAAAGAACATATTTTTATAATACTAAAGCGTTATAAAAGACATCTAGAATTGGGAATAGTGATAGGACATATGGAAGAGGAAGGTAAGCAGCCAGAGACACCAGATCAATGAAAGACATCTAGAATTGGCTGTGTTTTGGACGATCGGCAAAGGACAATCCAGGAAATTTTGTCTTAGTTCCCATACACAGACTATTTGAAGTGTATGCGTGGTCTAATTAATGGAGGTCTGATGCGATTAAGAAAAATAGAATACCGTTCGCCATAGAGAAAGAGGGGCTTACATTTCTGGGCGTTGAAAAAAAGAAGGGCTTTGCTGAGAGCAGCAGAGTAGCTGTCAGGAGGGAGTGGACTGTGCTTGTGCTTAGGCAGAGACTTGGCGATGATGATGGGGAGTGCAATGACACAAAAAGCCACCAGAAAGGACCCCAGGATCCATTTGAGGGCCTTGCGACTAACAATAACGCACCCCAAGTCCACGTACCTGTTCTTCTTCTTCTCCGGCCGCCCCAACAACCATTTCTGCTGGATTTCGTCTAGATGGTGATGAGGATACAGAGCTGCGCCGTCCCATTCCGAGGTACGGCTCCGATCATACTCTCCTGAGGCCGACACCTCCCCACTATTTATCTCAAATGTCCCTCCCCAGTGATTCGCTGAATGCATGATGTAGCTGATCTAGTCTCTTATCTCTTTCTCTACAAATTCAAGCGTATTCATGGCACAAGAGCAAAGTTTTCCATGCATATGATTCAAGAATATTGACTTAATCTGTTCAAACTGAAAGAAGTCGTTGCGCGTTTCATGGGTGAATGGTAAAGGGAACAATACGCTGAGAACAGATGGAGAGGATTACGGCGGGGAACTAAGATGTTTGACAGACACATATATATGGAGAGAGAGGGAGAGGCTTGACTTGGGAAGGGAGATATAGAAAGATATAGCCTTTAGGTAGGACGTGTACGTTCCTAAGAGGTTATATCTGAATTTGATTGACTTGGTTTCTGTTCTGGTGGAGGCTTCTGAGGTTTTTTATCATGGAAAGAAACAAAAAGCCAGCTGTGCCTGATAAAGATACTATTTTCTACACGGCAGTTCTTCGACCGGCATGTTCCTTCAAAATAATGTCTTTAAAAATTTATCGAGAACAAGAGTAGGTAGAGAGGAAGAAATCCTAGTATTGGTGTAGGAGATCATGAATTTTATATTGAAGAGAAGTATTACAAGATAAAGATTAAATTAAAGAAGGATTACTTAGTTCATAAATTATTTTTTAGATTTAATTTTTAAATTTTTTAACATAATATTAAAGTCAACATTATATAAATATGTTAATCACAAATGTACATAGAGGTCAAATTAATAGATCTTTAGAGAATTATAGACACGGAAATACAAAAGAAGGAATTGAATGTAGAAATAAATTCAGAGATATTCCTAAAATGCGAAGATTGATGTAGAAGAAAATCATTTCTTGAATCCGTTTGATCTTTAATAAGTTTAGGAATGATTTTCGTTTAATGACTGTTTCAGGTTGGTGGAGGATCTTGTGCATTTAGTCCTTTCCTTCTCCAATGGAGAGTTGAAATTTGTGAGAAGATTGTTGCCGTAATACGTAGGTGTGTTCGCTGACAATGATTGTATTATATGATTCATAGGCATGATGTGGCTGTCATTGTCATGTGGCTTGATGACCTGCTCGAGTGAAGTTGATGTGGCTGCCTACTGTGCAGAGGTGATGGGACAACAACAGGTTTTTGTTTTACTATCCCCTGCAAGCTGATGGGTTGGTTCGAATCGTGAGCTCGTTTGTAGTTTAAGTCACGTATAAGAAAGTCTTATAGCGAAGATGTTCGTAGTTTGATCAACATGTGATATAAAAATGGACAAAGGGTTTCTTTTTCTTGAACATTTTACAAATGAAGTGAAAATTAATCTCCACAAGTTTCATCCTAGCATGGAACACAAGATTTGTTATAAGATAGAGTGTGAAGGGACTATCATGCTAAAGAGTGGGAGGTTGAGGTAAAGGGACATAGAGGTCTTGGAGAAGAGCTTCAATCCATATTGATTTAGTTGTAGTGTCAACTAGACATTCAAACGTAGCTTCTATATTTGGGCAAGCTATGGTCTTCTATTTATAGGAGTTCCAAGAACTTATGTTTGACTCAAGAAAGATGTAAAACCCATTGTTGGATTTTCAATCATCACAATCCTAGCCAATCCTACATCAAAATAAGCATTAAAGGTATTGATGGAGGATTGTGAAGGAGTATTGACGGGGAGTATCAACTAGGAAAAAAAGAATATTTTTAACAAATTGCTAATGAGTAATGGTTGGTGTATGCATATATTGACATATTGTGTTAACTATATAAGCAATATATGGTTTTGTTAGCATAAGGTATTTTAGAGCACCTAAAATACTTCAATAGTGGGTGAGATCTGACCATCATTTATTAATGGTAGGTGACTAGTAAAAGCTGAGGTGGAGACACCATGAGTGTCACTCATTTTTGCACAATGAATGTTTCAAGTGCAAATTTAGCTTGATATGAAAGTAATCATTTATTGGTAGTTTAAGCTTCAACACCATGAAAATAACATAAATGGCCAAGATCCTTTAATACCAAATTCTTTTTAAAGTTGTGTAAGGGTTTTGTTTAGAGTATTAGGACTTCTAATGAGAATTATGTCACTGGCATAGATGAAGAAGAAAAAGCATATGTAGATGTATGTAAGATAAATAATGATGAATCAAATTTTGAAATTAAAAAACTAGTGGTATGGAAAAAGACTTCTAAGCCATTAGGTTTGTTTTAATGGATCTTAAAAGATGACACATATTTTATGGATCTTAAAAGCCAATGAACCTTAAGGTTGGGTCATGTAGACCACTTCTTCTAGATTGTGATGTAGAAAGACATTTTTGACATTGAATTGTTGGATTGTCCAATTGTTAAAGTATGTCATTACAAGGATTGTTCAAACAATTATTGGACTTCTAGTAAGGATGAAGGTTTGCAAATAATCGATACTATGATGTTGGTGGAAATGTTTAGCAACAAGTTATGCTTTATAACATTCAAGTGAGCTGTTAGAATGTCATTTGACTTCGTATACCCATTTGCATTATGTTCGGATGACATTTTTGGATTGTGGATTAAATTCTCATGTTTGATTTTTAATAAGTACAATGTATTCATTTGCCATGGTTAAACACCAATTATAATCTTTGAAAGCCTTAGTGAAATTTTTGAGCTTGATGAAAGCATAAGCTAAGGTTATAAGAGCATACATATGCTAATGAGTAATCACACATCTAGGGATTGTACATTTTAAATGTGTTGCCATTATATGCATTGGTGGTTTAGATGGTTGAGGTTCTTGTGGACCATAAATCAAAGAAGGTGGATTTAAGTTTGTTGTTTAATTGGATGATTGATTGGTATAGTATTTTGTAAATAAGATATTATGGGTAAAGAAATAAAGAGTTAGGTTCTAGATGTCATAGTAGGATTTTGTGTGTTGAGGTTGATGAAAAAGAAATTGATGTTTATCTATTTCCTTTCTAACTATTAGGATACCCAAGAAACACACATAATGTTGATCATGGATTTTGTTTATGATGTGTGTAGGATCAAGGAAGTGTAAATAAGGCATCAAAAAACTCTTAAGTGGGAGATGGATGGGGTGTTATGATCTGGGTAGTTATTTCAAAAGCAAAATCCTAGTATCTTAAAGGTACTTGGGCATGATAAATCATAAAGAGTCAAGTTTCAATGATATGCCAATGTTTCCTTTTAATGGATTTATTTTGAAAGAAGGCATATGGGCTTGAGATTTGTTAATGGATGTCTAGTTGGGCTAACAAGGTTCAAAATGGTTTGGACATAAATTCCATTGTCTCATCACTTTCAATATTTTTTTATTTTTGTATTTAGCTGATTTTTAACATATTTGTGAATGTTTTTTTGAAAATATTGAGTAATTGGTCTTAAGAAGACAATAGAGCCAAGAAAACTTCAAGGCAAAACTTGGAGAAAAGTGAACTTGCATAAATTATCTACAAAATAGATGTAATACTTATGGGCTTGAGATGAAGGCATCGGAGTGGGCCTCCAAATGTAAAAGTGGACTAAGTCCATTGGGGCCCAAGAAATGCTGTTTGTAGAGGGATGGGTGTTGTGAATGCTTTTGCTAATTCAACATGGAGTAAAGAAGATGATATAGAACTTTTAAATACCAAAGGAATCCTTAGCAATGTGGGACAACTTCACACTATTTGCTTAACATGTCCTCTCGCCACGATGGTCTAGCTTGACTATATTGAGGTATCACATTTACTGCATAGGGGTGCTAATTAGAACTTGGACTTTAATACTATACTAAATTTTATAGAGAATGACATATATCTACTTTGAAACTCTAAAACATTAAGTAATAGAACTTATTATCTTATATTTATGATTTTTAATATAAGATAATGTCCACATCTTAACAAATACAACCTATTTGTAAGGATGTTCTACAACGAACAGGATTCCCACGTTTAAGCTTCAAGGCCGGCTTAAACTCCTCGAATCGAAGCTGAAGCTTATCATATCTTTTCCGAACTTGACCATATGTTGGAGAACTCGAATTAGTGGGATCCACATTTTTATCGCACACACTCTATCCTCTATGGACCCAAAAGCAAAAGGCCGAAAAACAGGTTTTGCAAACTCAATACTTCCTGGATTGGACTTAGCTCATCCGCTTGTTGAAGCCCATTGAAAAAGAGCTTACTCTCATCATCCTCATGAGACGTCATTTTTGCTATCCAAAACACTTGTTGCTCCCTCATCTTCCTTCAGAATTCCAGTCCCATTCCTCCACTTGCACCCAGTTAAATCAAACAATCAAACTCTAATGCCAAAAAGTTTAACCTAGATATGAAGGGAGAGATTGAGAGAGCTCATGCAGGAGGAACTCCGGCAGCTCTTTGGTGTCCAATACCACAAGGATTGGGAAGAGATTTCGATCTTGTCGAGCTTCCTGTTGCTTCAGCACCAATGGCAGATCATTAATTAATAATGATAGTGTAGCATACTTACTGTTCTAACTTCCTAGTTAAGCAGAGTAATAAACCTTTCTTAACATGTAGGAGCTTTATAACCTCTTTATTCTTCTACAAATAATTGGCACCAGAAACCATGTGTGATTGGACTTTATTCCTTCTTCATTTAAAGTTAAGGAGAGAGCGAGAGAGAAAAAAAAAAGCACCATACTTTTGTGAGAAGGATGGTTTCTTGAGAGGATAAATTTGGGTGAAAATTGTAATAACAAATTTTGGGTGGCATAATTTGGCTCAACCTTTTGAAAAGTTGAATTTGATACTTGTCTTTTGTTATTATTTATCCAACAGCAATGAGCAAAATTAAAAGATATTTTTTTAAAAAAAATTGAAAACGTAATTACTGATTTATTAATTTTGTAATCATCTAAAGTTCAAGTGAAGTTGAAAATTTTGAAACTTGCATAACCAATGCATAAGCTCCAAGTGAAGTTGGAAATATAATGTTGTTATAAAAGTACTCTACCCTTATATAGACTCAAGTGACTAACCACACATGCTCCATGGTTTCATGCTAAGGGAGAATAGGACATAGTTTCTTGCTTCATCCCTGCCCTATGCTACCTTCTAACATGCTAACTCGTCATAGTAGACTAAGACTACTTAGGTACCTACTAGTTAGAGATAGACTTTGGCTTAAGACATCTTCTCCCCACCAACCTGTCAGTAGGATGTGTTCATGTTACCTTGCTCGTGCCATCTTGATAGGATAAATTTAGGTGAAAATTGTATATTTTAGGTGGCATAATTTGGCTCAACCTTTTGAAAAGTTGAGTTTGATACTCTCCTTTTGTTATTATTTATCCAACAGCAAGGAGAAAAATTACAAGAAAATATAATTACTGATTTGTTAATTTTGTAATCATCTAAAGTTCAAGTGAAGTTGAAAATTTTGAAACTTGCGTAACCAATGAATAAGAGGAACTATAATGTTATATCCATTTATGGTACTCCTTTTGGACAGTAATGGTAAGGCAGCGGCTATTCTGATCTCCCATACCAGTTTTTTAATCACAAAAAAATTATAATAATCCATGCAGGCTGCACAATACAATCTCAATACTAAGTCAATGATTAAATTTTCTTTTTCTGATTTTCACAAAAAATCCAAGAATTTTTTCCTGGACGACCAATCTCGACGTTATGTAAGAGGAGCTGTGATACGAACATGCAAGTATATCGACAAAATACCAAGCAAGAGAAACTAAAATTCAAAATTTTTGTACATTTGGTGAAAACCTCTATACCTCACCTTATCTTCCTCTAATTGGTGAAAAAACTCTACGTAACTCTCCCCTTAAACTCAACTATCAGGGCTGCAAATCCGGACAGATATGCAGAGATTTGAGATTGGATAACTTGCTCTTATTTTGCCATTTTCACGATTTAACGGGGAACCAAGGTTCTACAAGTTTGACGATGAGAATGCCATGGCAAGTTAACAATTCGGGTACACTCTCATTGCCAAATTTTCTAGTGATAGATATCGCATACATATACAGACCATCATATTTTTGATCATTGGGGATTGGACATGCCCACTGTGGTAGGTTGGTTGGATTATAAACAAGTGTGTATTAGGCTCCTATATGAAGAAGATTGTATCAAGGTCTTGGCGGTAGAATCCCAGATTATTGCAGATTGTAGATTTGTGATTTACGTGTGCTTAGAACCTTATAATTTTCCATTTGTGCTGTGCTGGAGCTACAATTTGGTAGTTCTGCAAGCCGTTCAAATGATTTCGAATGCCAAACTACATGGTGCTATGGGATTGTTTTGTGGTTTGAGACTAGTTTTAGCAGCAGGTTCAGCAAAGAAATGCCGGTTTGTGTTGGTAAAAAATAGTCCTTACCTTCCCAGGAGTCAATTGCCTTTGAATCATGAAAACTGAGTCGTAATAGATTGGCAGCAGTCGACACTGAGGCTTGTCCTGCTACGAAAAATCATCTGCCCTACTGGTAATTTCCCTAGCATCATCAAGTATTTATGCAAATGAACCCCAAAATCAACACGCACAATTTTCCTAAAACGTAATAGGTTTGTTTGATTTCAACATACCAGAAACAAAGACTCCATTATTAAAGGAAAGAAACATCGCAATGATCTCAAAACTTCAAAGCTACAATTCTCCTCAGAGTCACTAGCCTACTTGTTCTTCTTCTTTGGCCTCAGCTGCAGTTCACATAAAAGATCGTTACATTATCTCAATTCACAGACAAAGAAAGCAAGGAAAGAATTTCTAGTGGTCTTGTTTCCTTTTATTCTGATATTCACAAGTAAATGATGAAGAAATCAATTCACTACTCACTTGGGAGACTTTTCCATGTTTGCCTTCAGTTGCAGCAGCAGCAGCAGCTCCACCGTTTCTCTGCAGAGGATCCCAAGGTAAACCATCAAAGCGATCAAGGAGATCTTGATGGCCCTCAAAAAGAGCAGCGAGCTGAACACGAAGGTCAGCCTTCGTGATCTCTTCCCTGTCAAACATCATCAGAAGATCCACGAGACCCTTGTAAGCACCCTCGTTGTCTCGGAAACGCCAACGCGCTTCGCCGACGAAGGATACTGTGATCCAGAACGCATGTCTTTGCGCGTCCCTGCCTCCTCCGTGCTGGGTTTCATCACTCATGGCGGATTACAAAGATCGAGGTTTCGAGTTCTTGGTTTGGTCTTTGATGGTGTGAATCTTGCAAGGACTTTAACCTTTTATGCATGGCTTTGGAGCCTTCGCTCTGATATAACTGAATTCCAAACGACACGTGGGAAGTTCTGTAGATACAGCATTTTGACATCCTTCATTTCGAAACATGTGAGTGACACGTCATCTTCATTTTGACTCTGACGAGATCACATTCTATCCGTTCTGCGTCAACCCGATCCCACGGCTGACCTTACTGAAGATACACGATCCAGAGAAAACCGTTGGTAAGTCATTTCCGAAACTCTTACTGAAGACACATGCAGACCTCATCGATACATATGTTCATATGCGCATAATTATGGGTGTAGCTTTAAGCAAATGGAACCCTTTCCTACACCCACTAGGACTCAGAAGAAGAAAGAGGAAGTTCTAAAGTTATTGCCTTCTTTTGAGAATGAGAGAAGGATAATTAGTCTTCATGGTCCAACCATTGCGAAGGTCTTGGAGATGTTTGATGAGTGGAAGCAGTATGTGTTTGACAGGGGCTTCGAAATATCTTCAAAGAATGCCATGACAAGCTTTGCTTGACTAAACCTAATCCATCAACATTCCGGTATAAGGATCCCCATAAGATGCTGCCACGTTGATGGTGCTATTGTTGATGTGGTATTGGGAAGCTTGATAGTGATGCTGTAATAGAGGTATGTTGGCCATATTGGTAAGCTAATGCCAATATCAATTGATAGTTTATGTGTATGTTGTTTATATCGGATGAAGTCTTTTGTTGGAATAATCTATACCGAGACAATCCTATAGTAATAAATGGATAATCAATTTTATTGTTGTATTTATAAGTTATATATTTATAGCTTGTGAGTTATAATTATCATAACATGTGAGTTATCATAAGCATCCTTACATGTGAGTTATAATTCTCATTTAACTTTAGATAAGGACCAAGTACTAATTTATTATGAGTAATAAATCAGCCAGAGAATTATTATTTAAGCTCTCATTCTAACATATAAGATACTAGTTTTGCCAACAATACTTGCATTCTCATTACCCATATTTGATTTGTGACTCTACCTACTGGCATTTTCCTATAAATTATTTTATATTCTCTTGTGTTCACATCAAACTTCATTTTCATCTTTAAATTTACCATAGAAACCAATAACATGATTTACCTTCACCCTCATTTTGTGGGATAGGACATCTCAAGTAGTAAAGTGACAGGATGTGTTGTATTTCTTAAAATGTAGTCATGAAGAAAATTGTCATGATAATTCTATTGATTGTGCAGTATTTTTTGCTAATGCTATAATACCTTTTAATTTGAGTAATTCATGTCATAAACTTTCTATTTTATTGAATTTCAATATTTTGATTAGTAGGGACATTTCTTGATTAGTAGGGATGTAGTTTGATATGAGGATTTGTTTTTCTTGTTAACACAATTCTTGGGACCTTATCATATGCCTCAAGGAGAACCATTTTGTCTAATGCACTTATGGGTGATAAACCTTCTCTTTCAACACATAATCCTCTAATTGCCACATCAAGTCCACACCCACTAGTTTGTATCATGGTCATGGGGCATAAGTCTCCTATTTTTACACTCATATATGATTTGGTCAACCTTTCTCCTGATCCATCTCATGTTGCTACACTCATACCTAATTTGGCCAACCATCCTCTAGATCCCTCCATGCCATTGTTCCTTATACTAGTAGGTAATCCTCGTCTCATCTTATTGATCCCTGCATCATCCTCCCATTGCTCAAACCGAACTCATAAATCTCTCATTTGTACAACTAATTACATATGTCCTACCATATACACTATCCCATGTTCTTAAACTAATTCCCATCAAAATGTGTCAAGCAAGAAGATATTCTAATTTAAAGTCAACTTTTTGTTGAGTTTTTTAATTATTGTAATCTAATATTAGAGTTTAATAAAAACAATTATGATAAAATTTAAATAAAAAATCTTATAATTTTTTCAATTAACTTTTAAATTGAATCTTTAAATATTTTATCACAGATTATAAGGATCAAAGCTTTCGTTTCTCCTCCAGTTTTTGTACTGTATTGTTATGCACGGAATGAGGTTATTTTTAATCCGGCGAGAAGGACAACAAAGGCTTTCCCAATCATCGAGAAAATTCCATCCTAGCGTAACCTATAGAGACTAGTTTATTATTACCAGAGATTAGAAAACATTATCAAGTGGAGAATTTCTTCAGGGGCCAGATTGGATCTAGTTCCTCGGATTTCGAGATCCATTATGCGTACAAGTATAGTCACGGTTAAATCCCCGACCATTCTCTATGCTTGAACCGAGACTAAGAAAATAGAAAATTATAGAAAAGTAAGGCAAAGTTCGTAGTGTTTGACTAAACACCTCATTTCTAGGATGTTGGTGTACTGGTTTTTTTATAAGACTCGCAGCCAATCATCAGCACATGAAAAACGAATGGTCATGGAAAATCTAGAAGTCCGAAATCAATGGCCCAACGTGTCACTAATAAGTCAATTTTTTTCGTTGATATGATAAAATAAGATAAGGGAAATAATTATTGATAAAGTCAGCTGTTTGTGTAATTTTTGTCCATGTAAAATAAAGCGCTGTGGCGCCATAGCGTTTTCATAGAAAAAGATGATTGAGAGTACAATATTGCACATCGAGCAAGTGCCAATTTAAAAGCACGTCATCTCCCTAATCATAAAGGTGGCAATTACAATTTGGCAATCAGATCCTTTTCATTTGTATGCATTCATTCAGTGGTGGGTAGCCAATTAAATCCAAGATTATCGAGCAAGCTCTGGGCCTTTGAAATCGGAGCATTCATTCAAATGTACCCTTCTAAGATACTTACAACTTGATTCAAGAATTAGTAAAATTTATTATTATCAATATAGCTATGATAGTAAAGGAACTTATTAAGGTATGAACAATAAGTCTCATATATCTAAAAAGTATATTTGGATTATTGCTGATATATAATGAGTTTTACTAACTTTTGAATTAGATAGTAAAATTTATTACGATATCAAAGTTAAAATTTTCCTTAGGACTATTATGTGTTAAAGATTTGAGGCTGTTATGCGGCTTCACTTTAGAAGACTTGATGTTGTTATTTTTTTAGATTCTAGATCCTCCAATCACAAGGAGGTAGTTAACAAATTGAGGTGGTGCCTTCCGATTGGAGAGTTTTGCACAGTTGGCCAATCAAGAGAATTCCATTGGTCAATTAATTAGTATACCTATTTTCATTCTATGATCAATATGGCGGTAGTTCTACAAAAGTGTCTCCATCAATTTGATATATAAAATGTCTTTTTTTTATGATGATCTCTTAAAAAAGGTGTATATAGAGCTTCCACTAGACTTTCCTCATTAGGGGGGTGAATTTGGTTTGTCAACCCAAAACGTCACTATATGACTATTTATTGTATCAATACAATGGTGTACCATGTTAACCGATGCCCTCATTACAATTAGTTTTTAGTTTTCTCATTATGACTATTTATTGTTCATTCAACGATGTTGAAATACTATTATTATTCTACTCATTTATTTGATGATATTCCCATTATTGAGAATGATGGTGTTACTATTTTTGAGTTAAAAAGGTACTTAACTTCGCACTTTCATATGAAAGATTTAGATTAGTATAAATATTTTTTAGGCATTGAGATACTAGGTTCATAGGAAGACATATTTCTTAACTAATGCAAGCATGCACTAAAGTTGATACCTAAGGTAGGCTTATTGGCTTGAAGCTCACCATCACACCCATGATTTCTTAGCCAATGCAGCTATGCATAATTTTGGAGCCCGCACTCTTATTTAGACAGTTTGACGAACAAGTTACGTGGAATCTCTGCCTTTCTCTAAACCAACTACCTAGCGAAAATTTGAAGCAATAGTAAATTTAGCAAGGTTTCATCATCTTTCAATTTCAAACCCAACATTACTAGGAATTTCAAAAAAATTTCAGAACTCCTATTTTCATTATTGTTGGAAGCCTATTCATGTGAGTCGGAGCCGGCGAAATTTTGCAACGAAGGCCTTTGAACAGGAAACACGTAGATTTCCTACAAACTTATACCACACGGTTGACAAAATAATTGGGATTTTTTGTTGGATTTCATATTTTTAACTGTTTACTTCGCCAACATATTGGAATTGATTGGTCAATCAAGATCAAAGGCTCATCAATTGTATCACCCTTGTTGCTATGGAAATTAAGGTATATACCATCACAAAGTGGATAAAATGCATGCATAAGTTTACCTAAAGAATGAAATATACTACTAATCATTATTTTTTTTCTACTTATCATTATAAATTATTCTAATATCTAATTATAAGTTCGAGAAAAATGCTTTTGATCATAGATATCAGAGGATGTCACTTGCTTTTTCAAGTGGTTGTGGGAAGTAATCAAGGAAAAAAAGTAATAAACAAGTATTAAAGAAAGTCAGGTGGTCTCCGGTCACAAGCAGCCAGCCAGCCCCACGCTCTATAAGATGATCACTTTTCGCCCGTAGACGCAACAAACAAAAGCAGTGGCATAAACAAAGCCACAAAGCACCCCGCTAGTCTTGCGAGGTTAGAATTGAAATATAATCGACAAACTCAAAGAAAAGTCAAATCTAGAAGGATAACAAGGATAATAACACACCAAAAAGAAAAAGAAAAAAGAAAAAAGAAAAATTCACACCCCAATTCAAAGTCATTTCCCCTGTTTCACACTTTCTCATTCCTCTCCACAATCCTAACTGGCAGCCCACCTTTCATTTTGGCAGTCAGTTGTGGAACAAACTCCGGCTCCACACCTTCGTCCACTACCGGCACCACCTTGAACCGCCTGAGAATCCCGGCCAGGACCCTCTTCATCTGCGTGAACGCCATCTCCTTCCCCAGGCAAATCCTCGGTCCTGCCTGGAAAACTGGGTACATGTATGCATCCCTCCCCACGAATCTCCATTGCCCATTCTCCTCTCTCTCCAGCCACCGCTCCGGCTTGAACTCCGCCCAGTCAGACCCTCACAGTGTCTCCAGCCTCCCCATTGCGTACGGTGCGTAAGTCACTCTCATTCCCTTCTTCACCACCGTCCCGTCCGGCAGAATGTCGATGTTCTCCGCCTGCTTTGTGTCCAAGGCAACGGGCGGGTACAACCGCATGCTTTCGCATAGAGAAGTGTGTGAGTACACCATGTCTTTGACTTCATTGCATCCGGGTGCTTCAGATTTCTCTTTGATTTCCTTCAGTACCTCGCTTTCGACATGCGGGTTCTTGGAGAGTAGCCAGAGATACCATGTCAAAGCCGCGGAGGTAGTGTCCCGCCCAGCAAGTATAAAGCTTATCACTATGTCGGTAACGAAGTTCTCGTCCGAGTGACCGGAGCTTAAGAACCTTGACAAGAGTTCGACGGAATCCAGCGAGGCATTCTCTCTCAGCTCATGCTTTTTTGCTCTTATTATGTTTTTCGCGAATTCTTGAACTTCTGAGACCGCGATTCTCAAACGCTTCTCTGAACCAATATTCAACAGCTTCTTGATTTTCCAAACTATGGGAACCAACGCCCTCAATCTTCCGCTGCTGATTTTAACCGCGTCTTCAAAAGCTTGAGCGAACTTGGCTTCTGGAAGAGAGGGCAACAAGTAGGCGGGATCGAACCCGAAAGCAATTTTGCAGATATTATCGAAGGCAAACCTTTGAAGGATATCCTGGAAGTCCGGATAGTCCCGGTTGCTACAGCCGAGGATAGGATGGGGATGAGACGGTCAGAGATCTCGGTGTCCACCACGGTCTTGACGAACTTACGCAGAGACTTGGTATTGAACTCATGGCTGGCTACTTGTCTTTGGTACTTCCAGGATTCACCGTCAACGTTGAAGATGCCATCGCCGAGCAAGCCTTTGAGTGTTGCATGGAAAAGGTCTTCCTTGCCATAATTGTGGAAATGGGTCTTGAGGATGTGCTGGACAACGGCAGGGTTGGCAATCAAGACCTCGCTCTTGACGAAGGGGCGGCTGATAACGAAGGTGGCGGAGGGTGAGACTCGGAGGATGTCTGAAAGCCATTGGAGGTGGCGGTGGCGGTTGGCAAACAGGGCGCAGAATGAACCCACTATAGGGTAGGACCTTGGGAGGCTGATGGTGGTGGAAGCTGGTGGAGATGGTTGCTTTCTGGATTTTGAACGTTTAGTAAGAAAAAAGAGGGAAAGCAGGGAAAGAACGAGAAGGAGAACTAATGCTGGGATTTGGGGGAACAACATAGCTGCACAGGAGTGTTCCGACCAGATGCTTTTGGTTTGTGTTCCTTTCGGGAGAGAAGTGTTGAACTATGAATTTTATGGTATGGCAGGGGACTTTTATAGCACCGAGCTGGGGTCTCTTGGTGCTAGTTGCATTGGTTTGGCCCCAACTTTTGTGAATAGTTTGTATATGGAACCCAATTGGGTTTTCGTGGATCATTTGATTACCTCTTTCTTTTCCCATTATACTTCTAAATGGCTTTCCCGAGACCTTCGTGTTGTCGCTGCGTGGATCTGTTTGTCCTTCGTGTTCCCGAGACCTTCGCAGAATCGTACTTGTCATGCGTGACATCATACTTAAAAGGAATTCGCCACTTGACAAGGACAGCAGCTCGGTGCTCGTGGAATCCATGCTTCTCATGCGTGATGTCATATTTAAAAAAATTCAATTTAGCTTGTAATGTGGAAGCTTCCATAATGAAGCCATGAGTCCTTGCATTTTATTTTTTATTTTAATATTACAATAATGTCAGGTGAACCCTGACCGAAGCAAGGTGGTTTCACGTGCTAATAGGAACTCATCAAGGTCACAAGTACGAAGTGTACTTTCCCAATTGTAGCCTGTCAATGTCATCAATCTCACTGGATCAAAAGTTATCATAAAACCGGGAACATGTTTTTTTCAATTTTTATTTTAAAAAATTTCTCAAGTGAAATCATTCTTAACACGGTCTATTTCATAAAATTAAAATTTGGAACCAAAGGGTAATATATGCTTTAACAAATAAGTATAAATTATAGGCTTCATGTACAAATAACTTTGTATTTATTTGTATTTTGATGTTGTGATAAGAAATTTAATTTTTTTTAAGAATGCTTTTTAAGAAACGGACAAAAAAATATTTGATGTTAGTGATTGTGAAGATCCTTTTGTGGACAAAAAGCTTCTAACTTTGTAATTGTAGTTTGTGTAGGATATGTCCTAAGTTTCTAACTTCATGTACAAATAACGTTGAAAGAAAGCTTTCAAAACACTGTTGTTTTTAGTGAGCAAAAAGAAGGTCCTCTTAATCAATCTGACAAAGGGATGGGTTGGACATAACTTCAAAAGTATCAAATTGAACCACCTTACAAAATTGATGTGTTATTTGTTTACATCTCTTTTTCTTTCTCTCTTTATTTTCCTTGTATTTATATATTCAGAGCAACCAATATTTCACATGAGTTTTTTGTCAAATTAAATAACCTAATCAAATCAATTAAGTAACCAAAAATAAACTACAAGGAAAAAGAAATTAAAACCAAACAGCAACTTAATTGTTGACAAGTGCCTAACTCGAGGTGAACTTCTAGAGCACAAAAAATGTCCCTTTCTTGCTATACTTGAGGTCTTCAATGTTAGCACCCAACCTTTTGTTGTCATTGTCTAGTCATTATTGATATAATCAGAGTCATTTGGAATTGATGATACTTGGTCATTTTGACTCTTTGTCCCTTTATGTTTGCAGGTGACTATCCTAACAAACTATGTATTCCCGTGTCCAAACTAACCCAATAATATGAATTTTCTTTATTCAAGATGCACTCAATGCTGCTGATCTGCTCTAGTTTTCTTCCAATCTGACAAGTTGACTTGTTATGGCTATGGTTTTCTTTATGGCTACTGATTTATTTTTCTCTTTGATCCAGACAAGCTGATCTATTGTGGCTATGTTTCTTTTCAATCAACTTTTCCTCTCTATACTCTAGAAGCCCAAAGACCGATCAACTTTCTTTTCAATCTTATTTGTTCTACTTTGAGGTAATACCAATTGCTTTAGACTCATTCATATTGCAATAGAGATGTACTATCTCTATTAACCCTTATTCCTTCTCACCGATTGCGCATCCATGGCACAAAATAATAATATTACACATAACGACTATGATCTGAAATTACAATATTCATGTTTTGGACATATGTCAATCTAAATTTAAATACTTAGATGATTTCAAACATTTTGGATTACAAGATTTGAATTGCCTTAGTGGAACAAAAACTCACAATTGTTTTTCCACACATAAGGAATCTGTAAAACAATTATTTGATATAATCCATGTAGATTTCTAGGGACCATAATAAGGCTCTAAATCATGACAATTGAAGATACTTCTTGATCATAGTTGATGATTTTTCTAGAGAAACTTGGACATTTTTCATGAAAGTTAATACTGAGACCATGTTTAATTTGGATAGATTTCTTAACATGACCACAAATCTATTTGGCACAACATCAAACATATTAGATTAGATAATACGTTAGACTTTCTTTCAAGGTTGCATGTGAATTCTCTTTTTCTTCATAGGATATTATATATGAAAGCTCTTTTTTATATAGTCCTTATTAAAATGGTGTTGTTAAATGTAACTACAATGAATCTTAGATGGCCCAAATACACTAAAATTTTAGAACAAATTGCCCACATGATTTTGGAGAGAAAATATACTCACCATTGCCTACACTATAAATAGAATATCATCTTTTGTTTTGCATGATCAAATCTTTTATGGAAAGGCTCCTGATCTTGTGTATTAAAGTCTTTAGTTGTTTTTGCTATATCACATTGGTAAGGTACAAAGACAACTTGCCCTTGAATTGTTTCCTAATTTTCATAGGATATCCCTATCGACAAAAGGGACACAAGCTTTATCATATCAATGGATGAAGGCTTTTTAGCAAGGAGGTGCATTTTCACAAAAATGTTTTTCCCTTTTGATCTCTCCCCTGACAACCATCATCAGAAGATTCACAAGACGCTTGTAAACACCCTTATTGTCTCGAAAACGCCAACGGGCTTTGCCGATGACAGATAGTGTGATCCAGAACACATGTCTTTGCGCATCCCTGCCTCGTCCGTGCTGGATTTCATCACTCATGGCGGATTACGTCGATCGAAGTTTCAAGTTCATGGTTTGGTGTTTGATGGCATGAAACTTGCGAGGACTTCAACCTTTTATGCATGGCTTTGGAGCCCGCGCTGTTATGTATCGAATATTCCAATAGGATATTCCTTCTTGAAATATCCCTATAAACAATTTTTTGTTTTATTGTTCACATAAGAGATACAAACTTCTATCTAAATTGATTTAGAGAACTCTTGTAAGCTCTTGTTAGCTTTTGTGAAATCCATTGCAACCTCGTGCTCAGCTTGTTCTTGGCTTTTTTTTTTTTTCTGTCTAGCTATTTGTTTGTTGTTTACTTGAAACATACCTTTGCCAACTTGTAGCTAACCTTTTTCTAGAGGAAACACCCAAAAACGGTTATGATTAACCCTCTTTCTAGAATATAATTCAACCAAAAAAAGAAAAAAGGAGAGAGAGAGAGAGAGAGAGAGAGAGAGAGAGAGAGAGAGAGAGAGAGAGAGAAATGGAGGGCCTACCTCGTAGGGACTTGAGTGGCACTGCCATCGTCAAGGTTGAAAAGTGAGATGCAGATGTGCTCCAAAGCAATGAAATGATGAGATGGTCTTAGAGTACATGAGCGTAGCCTCAATGACACACTAACAGCTACACCGGTGCTACTACTATTGACATTGGTGGGAACATGGTGGTGTTGATGCCAAATCTTGCTAACAATATAGCGTGCCTTGTGGAGACTGATGTGAGATCCAAGAAAGCCTTATTGGAGAGAATGGTAGCCACTTTCGTCCTTGTCCTCAGCGATTAAACTATGCAAGAGACGCTGCGGAAATACCACATCCTTGGCAAGAGCTTTTGCTTCCCTTCGGATTACGACTTTGATTGCTCGTTCCGTAAATCGCTCCAAGCTCCGAGCACCCTTGAGACCACGGAAAAATGTGCTTTCCTTGTCCTACAAGTGGAGCTGATGCTAGTAATATTACTGACAACTGAGAAAGGCAGAGAGTGAAATGAGATGTATTCATGACCATTGGCACGAGACTCAAGAACACCACTAACACTGACACTTCTTGCATCGGAGAAGGAGATGATGATAATGAGAAAACTGAAGCAGGAGGGAGAAATTATGACACTTGTCGGTGAAACTCTTGGTGGCAAGTAAATTCGATGACAATTGCATTTTGCTGCTTCAAATCAGAGGTATATAGTAGACAAAAGCAAAGGCAATGCGGGGCATGGGCCTCTAAAATAATTCGATGACGTTCAAAGCATAATATTTTAAAAAATATGTTGTACTTCTACAAAAGTAGTTTGATTGTGACTAATTATTATAGGGAGAATGAGACTTATTATTTTAGCTAATATCTTAGATATAATTTTATATAAAACATTGCAACAAGATATAATTCTAAAGTGCTAATTGTAAGATGGGTTGAAAATTTTATAGACTAAAGATAACAATATAAAATTTATGACTTCCCACAACTTTCTAGAAAAGAAAAATTCTAGTATTACATCAATTTATATCTTGTCTAATGATAGACTATGCTTTCTTATGGCTTAAGCTAATATAACCATTTAGTCCAAAAGCTTTAAAATCATAAATTCTCCAAAGAACTCTAACAATTTTTAAGTGTTCAAAATTAGGTAGATTAACTAACACACTTATGTCTTTATCGAATAAAAAAGTGTACCTACTATAAATAGACATTCTATTTGAGCTGCCATGGATAGGTTTATAATATAAAATAATAACATTCCTCAAGACTCCTTTGATAACCAAACCACCATCCAATTTCATTGTTGATATTGTTTTAAGCTCTCCTCCACCTCAATTAGCAAGAATAATTTTCATGATACTTAATTTCAAAAGATGGACAACAATTGCCCTCTTTTCCCATTCTTTCCTATCAGTCCATGTCTTCTCTGTCGCATATCGCTCCCCCCCACCTCCCCCTCTTCCTATGTCTATCACTGTCATATGTATTCCTTGTAGTGCTATATTTTTGGGACTGTCTAGTGCTATACGCAGGATGCTCAAAGCGCGAACGTAATAGGGAAGATATTTTTTTCCCTTGACTGCAGCACAAACCCTACATTCCTCCGCTTGAAATGGTCAAGCAGGTTACCTTTTTAAATGTTAGTGCTGGATTAGCGGATACTACTTCCATCATTTACGAAATTCAAGAAGTTGTTTATGTCTAATGAGGCACGATTCTCTCCTCGTTCCCTTCGAGGGAATGCCTCTCAGCCATTTAATGTCGTTGGTCTATTAAGCAGACTACTTCACATTTGTAAAATTTGAATAGGCTTCGAACCAAAGCATAATCACCTGGACATGATGGTTGAAAGACTTGGAGAATATGTGCCCTAACGATCTATTGAGCATCATCCCATATGACGAGAACAGTCCTGGAATAAATCCTAAATGCTTCCGTTAGCTTAGTCCTGGAATCAACTAAAAGCGATAAACTTTGCGCACCAAATGGCATCTGAATTTACCTTTTCTCAGTGTTACTTTGAATGAATAGTTAAATTTGATTAGTTTTGTGCCAAACGGATCTTATTCCAATATATTTTGAACCCAAGCTGCCAATAATACAAGGTGCTATCACCTTCTAAGTTCAACAGGTGTAAGAGACACTACGAATCATACAGCTGTTATCGAGAGAGAGCGAGAGAGAGAGAGAGAGAGAACGAGAGGGATACAGAAGCTAACGGACTTTAATCTGATCATCAGGTTTTGGCTCTATCAGCGACTTTCAGCTTATCCTTTCTTTATCCAAGGTTATAAAAAATAGATATTTTGGATTATTACGGTCTTTCCTCCTCTTCTCCGTTCCCTTCTTACATTCTCCAAATCGTACCATAGAAATCGTGACAAAGAGAATTTTAAATCTATCCGTTTTCATCCAAAGCAATATTTGAGAATACGAACGTTATAGTCCTGGGTTGTTTTGAAAGCTCATGTGTTACGGTCCTGTTCCTGAGATTGGGAATAAGTGTAGTATGCTTGGTGTGCTTCATTTATCTAAGCAAGGGTAGGGGTAAGTTGTACATCCGAGGTGTAGTGGGAAGGGACTCCTTTGTGAAAGGTCCCTTACACAGCAAGCAAGGATATTAGGGTGCTTAGTCAGAGTAGCGTGTGGGGAGGGATAGCCAAGAAAGGCCAGGCATTGCTGACCGTAGGAAAAGTTATGTGTAAACATCTAAGTGGCTCTTAAGGAAGGGCCTTAAGGCGTCAGGAGGAAAGTGCGCAACCTGATCTATGCATGGCAGATGTAGAACACAGTTTGGGGATCTTTTGAACGAAGGATGTTTAGTTTCCCCTGAGAAACTTAGAAGGTCTTGTTTCCTTTGAATGAAACACTTATCTTAGCTTATGAAATGTTCAATCTGTTTTAGTCTTACATTCTAGAAGTGATCACATTGTTTGTTTTTTTGAGCCTAGATATGTGCATAAGAAATTAAGCTTGTAACATCATGACATATTTTGAAAGTGCGTTTGGCAATCATCAATCTGTTAAGTAATGTAATGACGCAAAATTCTTGTCTAGCTTTATCCGGAGAACGGGGGCCAGCGTATTGATTCATATTCGTTCTTTTTGTTTGGCGCAGTTATGCCTGTCAATTTCTTTTCTCCTGCAAGAGAATAAATTTTTCACTTTTCTTTTTCTTTTCCCAAGCACAAATTCCTAGCCAATTAGATCCTATATATAAATCTCTTTACTTGCAATCTCCTTCAAGCTTCAATCAATGGCTTCCCCTGGGAATAAGGATGCCGACACAGTTCATCAATTAAATGGAGAGCTGTACGAAGCTCTACTTAAGGAAGAGGACGAGAAGGTGATAAGACTCTGAAAAACTTGATGACCATGCACTGCACATAGTTACCATACACAACGACACAGTGCTCCACAAGGCCACCTACTCGAAACAAACTCCCTTGGTGCTCACACTTCTAGGCGCCTTGCCTGATAAATTTCACAAGAAAATGACCCTCCAAAACGACATGGGAAACACCATCCTCCACGAGGCGGCGACAGTCGACCGAGAACAAGCGGTCGACGTCGCGGAGAAGATGTTACAGAAAGCTCCGTACTTGTTGTGGATGACCAACGATCAGGGAGAGACAGCGCTCTTTCGGGCAGCCCGCTATGGTAAGACCCCGATCTTTGAGTTTTTGGCAGAAAAAATCTCAGGATACGACGAAGCTGCGAAACAACCATTTATTCAGAGAAATGATAAGACGACCATTCTTCACGCCGCCGTCCTCACTCACCACTTCGGTTAGTCCCCACAGTTGCGAAGTTAGCAAAATTGTCGTATACCATTCGTCGCATGTAAATTTGTCTGTCTGTGTCTGTTTCGGTCTTTGGCCGAAGGGATTTTACAACAAAAAATGCTTAAACAGGTTTGGCTCTGAAAATAGCCCGACAGTTCAGCCACATAATTAGTGAAAGAGACGAAGATGGGATGACGGCGCTTCAGCTTCTGTCATGCGACCGTGCAGCTTTTGAAACTGTGCGCAGACGAGGACGACTCAAGAGAGTTTTAAGCTCTGGTACGTATAATCAAGTTGACATATTCGATTATCACGAGTATCACGTCCTTTGCTCCATCTTCTTTCAACAGATATGCCGTACTTTTTCTTTAAATATTATTTTGTTGAACTAGATGGCAGGATCCAGGTTATTCATTTTTGAACTTCTCGGGTAAGAATTCTTGTGATAATTACAAAATACCATACGCCTACTTGTTTGGCCAGCATGTTATTTTGTTGAAACTACTTGCATATATTGCTGGGAGAATTCAACTGAATGTATCATCCATATAGAGATCAAATGTACAAATATAAGAATTCATACATCCAAATACAAAAGATATTTGAACTAACATAATGTTATACTTTCCATTAATATCTTCTCATTAATTTTTTTCATACTTTCCTTCTCATTAAATAAGTATATCATAGATTCTTTTATCAACTAAAATCTATAAAAAGGGTTTTCTCTAACAATAAACCTCCAAATGATACTCTCTCTACTCATCTACTAGGTTTCTCTATACTTTTTCTATTTATTAAAAAAAAATTAAAAAAAATTCTAGTCAAATACTATTAAGAAAATGTACTACTACAAGAGAATAAGAATCTTAGTTGAATGCTACTAGAAGAGAACCCTAACTCCATAATTATATAAAAATCCTGGACCTAATTATTCTATCAATCCTAACATATATACATATGTCATCTATACTTATTCATTAATAAGAATAGCCCTTAGAGCTTAAACATCTATATTTTTGTAATAAATGCTATATGAACCGATTGTGAAAATAGCTCTTCTAAAAGGAACAATTCACTCTAAAACTTATATGGAGCTAAATTTTCAATACTCCACCACAATTCAAGGTTGGTCTTTTATTAGTGAAACTGACCCATTTTTAAGAGATTGAGTTTGTTCATAATATGGACGAGGGCCTAGCTCTGATACCATATAAAATTAAAGGCCCTTATTAACTCCCTCAAACTAATTAGTAGTAATGGAAGGAAGTCCCTTACATATAAGGCCTAAGACCTTACTACTCATGACCGATGTGGGACTGAGTTTTCAAAACTCTTAAATAACGTATTGATTTGCACCCTAAATCCCACCATTAACTCCTTTATTATCCCTCTTCGACTAACCCATTGCATAGGAACATGGCTTTGGCACCAAACTGTAATGTACTTTTTTTGGTTTTGATGGGAATCAAAACTTATATCCCTTACATATAAGGCCAAAGACCCTACTACTCATGATCGATGTAGGACTGAGTTTTCAAAACTCTTAAATAACGTATTGATTTGCACCCTAAATTCCACCATTAACTCCTCTATCTTCCTTCTTCAACTGATCCATTCCATAGGAACATGGCTCTGGCACCAAACTATAATGAACTTTTTTTGGTCTTTATGGGAATCAAAACTTTGTCCTTAACAGTTTGTTTGTTAAGAGCCCAATATTCCATACAAAGTCTCTAGGTTCCATCCTTTTTTTTCTCACCAACATTGGTGAAACGTACGGGCTTGAGCTTGGGCGAATTACCCCTTCCTTTACTACCGAATACACGACTGGCCCACAATACATGAGAAGTCCACAAAATAGCACGTTACACAAAAAAAAATTAAATTTCAAGTTCTTTACAGAATAGCTGTATGTTTTAAAGCTTAAGAGCGTAAATATGGTACTTATACATCTTTGTTCTTTTCACCTAAAGCTAAAAGATTGTAAAAAAGATACTCAAACCCCGAAAACGTGGAAAGAACAATAAAAAATTTTCGGAGGCTAGCTGTCCATGCAAAACAACGGACTCTTCAAGATCTGAATCGAATGGTCAAAACACTCTTAATGATTGCAGAAGTGCCATATGTTTACGTAGGAGTATAATAGTAACTGAAAAAAAATATGCAACTAACTTGAAAAAAGTAAAAATAAATAACACTAAGAACCTTAAGCCTTCTCAAATGAATATTTAGTTGTGTCATAACTAAAGAATTCCAAACTTTATTTTCACTTAAATGAATTATAATACTATAATATGTCCTTAATTTTTATATTCTCTTATTCTTAGTTGAATAAACTCAAATATTTATAAATAAAAAATAGCATCACGATATTTGAGCAATTAATTTCATCCTGTGATGTTTGAGTATTTTTTTAATTAAATTAATATTTAAAGGATGAAGTCTATAGTTTGCTCTAAAAGTAAATTTTGAGACAAACAATTGTCATCAAATTGCTGCGCCTTCTCTAGGGAGTTTTTTTTTTCTTTTTTCCTTTTAAAAAAAGACACTTGGTTGCTATATTTTGATATTTGAAATTCGAAGAGTTACTGGTATCTTTTTGAGTTACAGTTCGAACAAATAATGTTTGTACCCTTATTGAAAGTACTGAGTTTCGTTTAAAAGTCAACAAGCACTGGAGTTCGGCCGGAGACAAAGTAGATCAAAAGGAAAAATCCTGCTATGAATCAGCCTTGGTCCTAGCCAAGTTGTTAGTGGAAAAAGATACATCATGGGAGTTCACTAAATCTGCATTTGACACGAGTAAACCAAGGCCCTACAAATCCGGTAGTAGTAGTTCTGATATTCCATCCGCTGAAACGGGAGATAACGTAGATGAGAAGGACGGATGAATTACACCATTGTTTTTAGCAACTAAGTCCGGGTGCATCGAGATCGTCAAAGCAATACTTGAAACATACCCTCAGGCAGTCGAGCACTTAGATGAGAAGGGGCAGACTATATTGCATGTAGCAATCAAGTACCGACAACTTGTGGTCTTCGAGCTTGTGTCGAAAATGGAAGTAGCATTGCGGTGGCTTGTGCGAAGGCTTGACAAGGGAGGAAACTCTATTCTGCATATGGTTGGAATGCAAAGAGAGGAATATGTTCCTGAGAAATTGAGAGGTCCTGCACTTCAATTGCAAGACGAGCTGCTCTGGTTTGAGATGCGTTTTGTTTTTGTTAATTGCACTATCATTTTCAAAGAATAAATTCAAAAGGAGTTTTTTACCAGTGAATACTATCCGTTGGACGAGTCAAACAATAGGGTTGTCATGTATGTGGCCTTCTGTGCAGCGAGTGAAGTCAATCACTAAAGGTCATTTCATTAATCATCGGAACAAAAAGAAGCAAACTGCTGAAGGCTTATTTGCTACTTCCTACAAAGAGCTCCGAGATAATGCAAGAGAATGGATAAAGCATACAGCAGAAGGATGTTCCGTCGTGGCAGTTCTCATTGCCACAGTTGCCTTCGCTGCAGCCTACACAATACCTGGAGGTTCAAATCAGAATACCGGTTTACCTCTCCTTCTCTCTCAACCTCTCTTTGGGGTCTTCACAGCAACTGACGTACTCTCCCTTGCATCCGCTTTGACCGCAGTGGTTATATTTCTTTCAATCCTCACATCCCCATTTCGATTCGATAACTTCAAGCAGTCTCTACCCAACAAGCTGATGCTAGGCTTCACATTTTTGTTTCTCTCTGTGTCCATGATGATGCTGTCATTTGCGGCAACAATCATTCTCATGATACGTAATAACCAAAGCTGGAAAAAAATTGTCATGTATTCCCTTTCGTTCTATCCGGTCAGTATCTTTGGACTGTCATAAATACCTCTCTATGTCTCCCTTTCAAGAACTTACAAGTTCTTGCTCCAGAAGATAAAGCAGGCAATTCCTTTTAGTATTTGGTTGCCAAGCCTGAGGCATTGCTACAATCGTCCCGGAGCTCGGTACACCAATCCCACTCGGCCCAAATCAGAGAGAGAAGATTCTTATTCATTGGATGCACCCCAAGCCTCACATTCCTCCGTTTGAAAGGGCAAGGCGGTTACTTCTTATTGTTGGTGCTGAATTAGTTGGTAGTACCGACACCATCTGGGTGCTTAATCTAGCATGTACAAAAAGTGTGTGAGTTGTTTGTGAGCTTAGCCATGCATGGGCTTGAAAACTTTGGATTGCAGTGTACTAGTAATTTTCTGGTTTCCAATAAAAACTTTTAGTATAATCAACTTCATTTTGATGATCATTGAAATAAGACTACAAGTATATTAAAAACAAATGACTTGCTACCGTCGTGTTCTGCTTCTGTGGCTTTCTGTAGTGGATCAAGCATGAATCAAAATTTTGAATTATTTTTATGGTCATGAATTTCTCTACCTGTTCAACTTCGAAGTCCAAGATATTTCTCCCATACACAACAAGCAGTGATGAGAATCCCTAGTATCATAAGAAATGTTTCTTCCTTGAAATTTACCCAAAAGAAAAATGCCAACTTTGGTTCTAAAAACTTGTTAGAAGCAAGCCGTTGAATCACTTAAATCGATGTAGTTAAGTCTCTCAGATTTTATTTCCTTTTTGGAGATAACATTTTAAGTCAAATAGTTGACATGTCATGAGTTACTATAGTTTTGGACGCACCAAAAGCTCACATGAAAAGGAGAGGAAGAGGAGTGAAGAGGAGATGAAGAAGGGCAACTGGGTCGAGAGAAACAAAATGGCTATGTGGACTTTTATTGCCAAACGTCATTCAACTGCATCAAAACAGTTATTGACGTTGTCACATCAACGATTACTCCCAGTGAGACACACGAAAAAAATTAATTGCATCAATTCAAATGCTAAAGACTAAATTAAACATCTAGAAACTAAAGACTGAAGACACAGAGACTGGAATCTTCTTGCTAATCCTTTATCCTTCTCAAAATGCATCTTGTATTCTCCACAGCAGCGGATGCAATGTACTGCAAGCAAAGGGATGTTAGTGAGTCTTCAATATGATAGAATAAAAAACATTCATCAAGAGAAAAATATTTGTTACAAGGCATGCTTTCATATAGAAGATAAATAAATGAGAATTTTTAAGAAAATCCCAAATGATAATAGGAAAATCGTATAGATAACGATAAAGTTGATTCCGGGCAGCTGTATCATTTAGTTTTCCATATATTTTTCCAACACCATAAACGAGGTCTTACAGTAACTAAAGTAAGATACTGCAAGATTTGTCACACATTCATCCAATGCCATAAACTAGGTCATAACGTTATTACAGCAAAATAATTTCTAAAACGACGAGAGAAGTGACATTATGTAGCAGTCCAAAATTCAAAAACAAAAGCAAATATAAAATTAAAAAATGTCATTAGGAACGGAAAATATATCAACGAATATGCAGTCCTAGTTCTACGTAGTTACCAAACATGAGAGAAGATATGTGATTGGGAGATATTATAAAATTCAATTGCTCACTCTTGTGACGACTTTGGAGCGAAGAGTGGAGAAATCTTCTCGACTGTGAAGAAATATCAGGAAAGACAAGGACAGCTAAATTACAATCTCAAGAGGAGGAGTGTTGTGTTATATGTTGTTTTCTTTTAACTACTAAAAGTAAATATTGTCAGCAAAGAAATATTTCCAACGGTTGCACCATATCAGACATCAAAACAATGCTTCATCATCCAGGCCAAATTCTACCCGCCATCATTTAAGCAAAACTTTCATCAAACGGAGCCTTATTGAGCAACACCTCAGACTTACTCATTTGAACTCCATAGGGACACTAAGAGTTGCTACAATGCATAATATTAAATGAGTGTGACAAGGCTTTTTATTTAAAGGATTCACTGGGTCAAGCTGAAATCCTAACCCCTGGGCCGAGGATACAATGGTATCCTTGTCGTCCACTTAGTCAACTATCCACACACGAATTTGACGGCCAATCACCAAACATATTCACTATCTATTAACATTAGTCCCAATAAGCTTCAGCTTTTACAGCTATTTAACTAAAGGTAATTTCAATTTAGGAGTCATGCTTCAATAATCATTAACTCGACAAGAAGTACAAAAGCTAATAAAGAAATTTCCCTTTCCTATGCGGATTCTGTTCTTTCAGACGAACCTGATGAAGAATTGGATAGTTTTCCAACTTGCAGGCATCCCACAATCGTAAGCGCGAGATATGATCCGTTCAGAATTGTGATTGGGCGGATTCAGGAAGAATTGGGTGACTTTACGACCAAGGGGGATTTTATGTTTCTTGACCTCGCAAGATCCAAGAGCAACGACTCTTGTTCTTGATTTTCTGTGTCGTTGCTACTATATTATTTTCTACATTACACCATTCCGAGTCGTGGTTCTTCTCACAGGAATTTATTTGTTGAGACATCCAAGGTTTCGTCAGAGTCATACCCATGCACCATCAATACCATTGAACTTTTTTAGAAGACTGCCGGATTATAACGACATTTTTGTGAATGGGGAGGATGACGTTCTTGCCAGTCGCGCTAACATGATATTACAGCTGATTCATCCTATCAATGATTTGTTCCTGTAAGCTTCCCCGCCTTTCGTATTTGTTCGTCATTCAATTAACATGTTTCTCAATGTTGGCATATGTAATGAGAAAGGACAATAATCTTGTTGTCTTCTAAAAAAGATTGCTTAAGAACTTAAAACTTACAAATATACAAGGACGGTGTAGAAGGTCCTTATCGGAAGCACAATGCCAACAAGAAAACTATAGAAATTCTGGAAATTGGTACTCCTAACAAGTGTTGCCCATTTGGAATCTTCTCTGTTCTCTCTTAGTGCTACATAACTCTTGGCAATATTGTATTCTGAGTCTGTCACTAGTTGTGTTAGTTCACTTCTTACTTGTAAAATATTCCTAAAACTCCAAGCTAGTGATCCTTTCATCTCAACTTCTAATACATTCCTTTCCTTCAAATTTTCTGTTATCATCCATTTAACCCATAAGGAGTTTGAATTGGGGTGCACAAGAGACCATAGGAGTTTTCCAATTGCTGCTTTATTCCAAGTGTGAATGTCTATCAAACCTAGTCCTCCAGAAACTTTAGGCCAGCAAACTTCTTTCCATGCCACTTTCGCTACACATCGTCCATTAGATTTACCTGTCCAAAGGAAAGTTCTAATCCTTTTTTCAATTTCATAAAGGGTCTGTTTTGGCAGTAGAAAAATTTGCATCCAATATGTTTGCAATGAGAACAGAACACTTTTGGCTAGCTACAGTCTCCCCCCATAACTAATATGCTTAGACTCCCAACCTTCAATTCTTCTCAATATCTTTTCTGTCAGGATAGTACAATCTAGGTTGGAGAGTCTTTTAGTAATCAATGGTACTCCTAAGTATTTTATGGGAAGTTGGCCTTCTTGGATAGGAATATGATCAAGTATTAGAGTCTTTTCCTGTTCTGACAAGCCTGAAAAGAAAATTTGACACTTCTCTAGATGCATCTTCAAACCTGTTATATCTTCAAACTCTTGCATAGCATCTAGTAAACATAATAGGGACTCAATATCTCCATGAGCAAACAAAAAGAGATCATCAGCAAAGCATAAATGAGTGATCTTTTCTTTGACGCATTTCCAGTGAAATTTAAACCTTCCAGAAGATACTTTATTTTGTATAATTCTGTTAAGAATCTCCATCACAATAACAAAGAGAAAAGGAGAGAGAGGGTCTCCTTGTCTAAGTCCCTTTGCCCCCTTAAAAAAACCTGTATGAGAGCCATTGATGTTCACAGAATATCCCACAGTAGTGATGCAGCTTTCAATCAGCAATCTAAATTTGTCTAGGAACTTCAAAACTTTCAGTGTATTTAGGATTGCATTCCAGTCTATTGAATCATATGCTTTCATAATATCAACCTTAATTGCCACCCTTTTCTCATGAATATCTTTGTGATAATTGTGCATTAACTCTTGACACAACAAAATATTTTCCTTAATGTTCCTTCCTGGCACAAAAGCTGTCTGACACAGATGTATGAAATGAGGCAAAGCTAAACTTAGTCTTCCTGTCACAATTTTAGATATGATCTTGTACAACACATTGCAACAAGATATTGGTCTAAAATCTTTCATATTGGTGGCATTAATTTTCTTAGGGACAAGAGAGATTACTGTTGAATTTATGCTTCGCAGTAGCTATCTCCTTTGAAAGAAAGCTATTACTGCATCTTCTATGTCACTCCCTATAATACTCCATGCTTTCTTGAAGAAGAAGCTATTATATCCATCAGGACCTGGAGCTTTGTAATCACCAAAAGTATTAAGGACCTTTTGTATATCTTCTCTTTGAACGTCTACTATAAGGCTTCTCTTTATCTCTTCTGGAATTTCCATAGGAAATAACTCTCTTAATCTTATTTCTGATGGTTGAGGTTGGTTTGCCCTCCCTAGCAAGTTTTGATAATAATTTAGAATTTTGTTCTTTATCATTTCAGGATCTTCAGTAAGTTGCCCATCATCTAATTCCAACTTGACAATGTGATTTTTTACTCTCCTCTTCATCATGCTTCCAAAAAAGACTTTACTATTACAATCTCCCTCTTTCAGCCAATTATTCCTTGATTTTTGCTTCAGAAGTATTTCTTCATGCTTGCTATATATTAGTAACTTTTCTAACCACTCCTTTTCTTCATTGCGCAATTGGGTATTTGAAGGATCATCAAAGAGCTTTGCTTGTGCTATTTGTAGCTGCTTCCTTACTACCTCTGTTTTCCTTGGTAGTTCTCCAAATTCCTCCCTATTTAGCTTTCTCAACTCTTTTTTCATTTCCTTCAACTTTATCATTATTCTGTACATTATAGTGCCATCAACCCTTTGTTGCCAAATATTCTTCACTATTGTCATAAATTGGGGGTTGTCTGGCCAAAAGTTGAAAAACCTAAAAGTCCTTTTCTGACTTGGTCTATTATTGCCCACCTTGATAATGCAAGGACTGTGATCTGACAATCCAGGAGTACTAAATTCAATGGAGAAATCCATATTACTTTGCAGCCATTTAGGGTTTACCAAACATCTATCCAATTTACTGCCTTTGAACCTTATTCATTTACCTTTGTTCGTCCATGATAGGAGCGGTCCTACAAAGTTTGGTTCTATAAGTTCTACATCACTTATGAACTTGTTGAAATCTTCTATTCCTTCTATCCATCTACTAGCTACACTAACCCTTTCATTTAGATTCCTCACTGTATTAAAATCCCCTACTAGTAGCCATTGAGTGTTCTTTCCATAACTGTTATAACATTGTGTGAGGTTACTCCAAAGATCCTTTCATTCATTCGCTGCATTTGCTGCATAGATGGTAGATAAGTACCATACTTCATGTCCCTCTTCCACTTTACAATTTACTACCTGTTCAGAACTACTAAGCACTGTGATGTTGAGCTGTGGCTTTTTCCATACAATCCAAATCCTACCATTTTCATTATCTCTATAATTATGGATAAAACCCCATTGGGGAAAAAGAGAATCTATCACCCATTGTGCTTTATCTTCTTTTATTTTGTGTTCTAATAGAATGACAATGTCAGCTTTAGCATTCTTAATAACTTCTCATACCTCCTTTTGTTTAGGGCTTTTATTCAAGCCCCTGACATTCCATGAGAATATGATCATTTGTCTGGGGGTATAGTGTTTTCTCCTTCAACACCTTCAAGACCTACAATATCATTGCATCTTGCTTCATTTGGTTCTTGATGATTACTTATAAGCACACTAAATCTATTACTGGTATTGTCCTTCTCACATGTATTCCTTTTGGGGCTCCTTTTGTTTCCCCTTCCATTCACACTTGCTTTATTGCTTTGTTCTAATTTGGCTTTTGGACTTATGGTGGATTCAACTTCATGTGTTATTGAATTTACAATCTTATCTCTTATATCCTCATGTCCTTACTCGTCATGAACTTGATCTTCATTACCTTTATCCAAATTTTCTTTATCCTCACATCCTTCATCATATTTCTCCGTCTGACTTAATGGCTTTTGAACTGGAACCCATATCTCCTTTTGCTTTATAACACACTCCTTATGTCCAAAGCAATCACATTTTTTGCATATTTCAGGTAACCAACAATACTCCACTCCTACCACAAAAATAACACCATTTCCCATGTCAATTTCAAATGAAGTTGGTAGAGAACACTTTGTATCTATTTCAACACATACTTTTGCATATGATATCCTTTGTCTATGTTTGGTAGCTTTATCCATGTATAATGGCTTTCCAACAGCACTAGCTACATAGCTCATACCAATCTCATCCCATAAAGCATGTGGGACATTGTGCAACTTTATCCAAATTGGTATTGAAGTGATTTTTCCTTTCTGCAGTCTAATAGTGTTATGCCATTTTTGCAGAAACATTGGTTTTCCTACCACATCACAAACTCCAGCTTCTAATACTTCCTCCATCTTTTGTTTATCAGAGAATCTAAAAAAGAAGAAGCCACTGTCTGCTGCAGAAATATCTATTAAGCTTTGTTTTCCCCATTGCTTTTCTACAATTCCTCTTACAACAGAAAATGGTAATTTTGAACCCAAAAAGAAACCCACAACACAATTTTCATAGAATTTACTTCCTTCTTCAATAACTTCCTTAGGAGGGGCAACTCTAATTTTCCCATCATTTAATACCGGTGGCTGGTATTTCATATGAGCATTTTGTGCTAATCCTCCTACTACAACTTTACTCCAAGATTCATGTTTTCCTTTATGTTCAAAACTCTTCTTAAAGATAATGTTGTTTGTCTCTTCTAGCCTCTCATTTTTCTCCTTATTTCTTGTAGGCCCTTGGAATAAACTTTCTTGGATTTCTTGTTCAATTCTCTCCTTGTCTTGTTGAGATAATACATTATCCTTGGTCACACTTCCTTTAACCATGTTCCTATTTGCAAGGGTTAATCGTCCAGATTTCATTATTTTAACTTCTGTATCATTATTTTCTCCTAAAGATTTCCAACACTCTTTAAGTTTCCTTATTTTCCTTTTTTCTCTTCTCTCAAACTCAGCACTCTCTGGGTCTATCCTCTGAAAATCCTTGACCATCAACAGTTACCAACTTAGTACTTAACTAATTTGATAGGCAGGATTTTGGTAAGATGTACCAAAAGTTCATAATCTACTCAGTATATAGGCCTGATAGATTCTGCCTTCTTCTACCGACAATCTACTTAAATCCCTTTAACTTAATTTAATAGAAACATGGCTTTTAGTAGGTATATCCTTCTCTTATCACTCCAAAATAAATATCTTAACTAAGCAATCAATAAATCAAAACACACCACGAACAACAAAATTCACACCTAACTCTCACTACACCAACTTCTACTCCTAAATTGCAAATCCAATATATAAAAAAAATAAAAATAAAATAAAATAAACAAATAGAAAAATAAAACACACAGAAACAACACTCACTTCAACAGAGTCTCCTAATTATAATCTAATATACAGAAATGTTTTTTTTTTTTTTTTTTTTTTTTTTTTTTTTTTTTTTACCTCCAAGCCTAGGAGATCCGGTGATCAGCCATCAGGTCTTGTCTCCCGCTGACCTGCTCTAATTCCTACTACCTTCCGCCGGTGACCACACGATGGGGAAGCGATGGGTGGGCTCTGAGAACGACGGGGAGTCTAGGGACTAGGCCAACGATTGGGGGGGCGTAGGGACGAGGCGGTAGGGTGGGGAGGCGATGGGGGACGGGGGAATGATAGGGGGGCAGAGGGGTCAGGGAGAGGGCTGAGCAGGGGGGTGCGGTGCGGATGGGGAACAGGATCTGGGTTCTGTGGAGGGGGGGGGCAGGGGAGCTATTGAATTGCCAAGTGCTACAGCGGACTTCTTCATTTTAAGAGACAAACTATCCACAGCAGATCGGGTGGCAAAATGAAATAGTTCAGTGGATCTACGATGTAACCTCTGCCAACAAGAAGAAGAATCACATGAACATTTATTTTTTAAGTGCAGGTTCACCAACTACATCTGGAAGGCTTTGTTAGGCATGAATGGATTAACTTGAAAAATTGAACATTGGAGAGTTGAAATATATTGGATGATCAACACTGTTAAGAGGAAGAGCTTTGCAGCTACTTTGCTTAGTATATCTTTCAAGGCCGTATTGTATCACATTTGGAGCGAAAAGAATAGAAGAAGATTCAGCAATACAAGTCTAGAAAACTCAACCATTATTGCTAAAATCAAGAAGGACGTGAGAGGCAAGATTTCATCTACCAGAGGAGTCAAGCTTACAAATTGTAATAAATTTTTACAAGAGCTTTGGAATTTGCCAAGTGCAATATTTGAGCTTAGATGATGATATTTTGTAATCGAACAATCTTGTAAATTTTTTATGAGTGATATATAATTTGACCTTTCACCAAAAAAAAAAAAAAAAGAAATTCTGGAAATTGGGGCTAATAACGTGGGCAGTTTCAATCATTTGTCAGCGTAAAAGATAAGAAAAGAATTATAGGAAAAAATAGTCTTACAAGTGATCCAAATGTTGAACTGTTTTTAAGGTGTACTTCCAATGGCACCTCTCAAAACTACTCTTGAAGATAAAAATCTCATATTAAAAAAATATAATTTTTAGGCATTATTTAAATATAAAAATATTTCTCCAGTTTATGAACTAGTTTTTAGGTTGGACTTTTGCTTATTTCAATATTATATTAGAGTTAAAGTTAATTTAATGTAACTTTTCTATTCAACTTTAAGTCCTTAAAGTGTCTTGACATATGAGAAACATTCATATTATCTCATTTAACCTTTAGACCAAGATTTACTCAGCATATAAAAGAACGTTGAAGATAGAAGTCCCATATTCAAAAAAAGAGTATTGGGTAATGTTAAAATATTGAAAAATATCTTTGTAACTCATGAGTTATAAGTTAAACTTCATCCCTATTTTTAATAACCATCACAAGAGAGACCACATAGAAGTTGGCTCATCTAGAGATATTAGGGATGGCCTCCACCACAACGGAGGTGGTCCTCAGCTGCTGACGTGCGGTAGACATTCAATCTTGTTGTCTTCAGAGTAACACATGGGACACTAACTATAAAGAGATGGAAAAGAAGAGAAGAAGACTGAGAAGAGAAGGAATGCATAGAAGTGCCACTGATCAACAGCGTGGAGGCAGCATTTGGTGTTAAAGACGACTCAGCGGCAACAAATTTTCCTTCAGAATGGCGAGAAATATTAACTGAAGTCACTAAGTTGTTTTGAGGCCGTTCAAGGAAAGGGGAGCGGGAAAGGAGCTGGACTGGAAAAGTGAGGAAAACGTCTAGATGAGTCAGCGAAGAGAGTTCTTTCCGAAACTCCAGAGTCCTAAAACTGCATGCTACCATTCACAATTAACCTAAAATTTTTTCAAATTGAACGTGTTTTCTTTGTCATATAAGTTCTGTAATGTAAATAAATTTGGTTTCTTTTAAGATGTTACACCCTTTATAAATTCCCATAAGATCAATATTTTTGCCAACCAATTAAAGGCCACGTAAGTCTCCAATTAGGATGTGCCACGTCATCAGAAGTACACTTGTGGATGTGCCACATCAGTTCTCGCAAAACAAGCCCCGACAGCTTTGTCTTCCTCGCATGCCACCTACAACTGAGATGCAATGATCGATGTAACAGAAAGCCTATGATGGACTGAACCCTCCCTTCCCGTCATCACAATTTGTAATGTGAATGAGAAATGGTCCTACTAATCTTCATGTAATATCCTTAAATTATTCTACGTAACAACGAGATGGAATTAGGTATTAGCAACTTGCTTTTAGGCTCCATGCGTGTCCCACGTGAGGAGGAATCGACTCGTTCAAAGTCAAGCAGTATTGGTTTACATGTACTTTCAATGTGGGCAACATCTCTAGTGAAGATTTCATAGCTGGCGACGTTGCACGAATGAAGACTTAAATTTGATACTGTTTTCAGCCTTCTTTTACAAATTCAGAGTTCCGTTCCAACCCCTATTCTCCCCATAAACGTTTGATGTTTTTATTTGCAAAACTTTGAGAGCCAGCACCCAACAACCAAGTAAAAGTGAGAAGTTTAAGATGTCTATGTTTCCTTCCGCAACGGCATATCCTTTTAGAGTTTCTCCAACTGATTGACCATGCTCTTCTTTGCTTCTAGCTCTCTCTATGAAGCCCTTGCTTCCCAATATTAATATTAAGAATAAGATCAGCTGTTAAGATGTGGGTAATGAATTGTATATTGCTAAAGAACATATTATAAATTTTTTTATAAAATAATGAATTTTACTATCTTTTGAGTTAAATTTTGATTTAAATAATTGACCTTTTAATACAAACAATAACAATAAAAATCAAAATAGAGTGGAGAAAAAGAAATCTTAAAATTATGAAGCCTTGTGCACATAAAATAGTAGGATATGGTAAAATGTAGGTTTAAGGGATACACTTAGCAAGGTTATCACAAAACATTTTTTCTTTTTATAGCCTTGATCATCCAACTCACTTCTTTCCTTCATTATTCAATTTTTCAAAATAATTCATTTGTGGTTAGCATTGTGATCCTTATTGTTGTTGACATAAGTTATACTCTTGATCCACTAAATTGTTCTATACAATTACTCAACCTACTAGGTTTAGTTTGTCATTCAAAATAATCTAAGTAAAGTTATGCTTATGTTTTCTCCTTTTTATACTAATAATGCCTATTTAATTTCTACTTTACTCTCTTTTAACTATTTGTAGCTTTTGGTAATATTATAATATGAACTAGTGATTAGTTGTAAAGACTCATTTCTTATCTATGAGATGTTTTTTCAACTCCAAATTAGTAATTCTTTCATCTTTACTTCCAAAAAATTTCTCCTTCTACATTTTTCTAAGATCATCCATCTTATCATAATGAATTTAACTGATTGTAGACTATAAAAGTTTGCCAATTACAATATTATTCCAATTGTATATGTCAATCAATTTCTATTCTCCGGAAATTTTAAAATAACATATTTATTCCAAACAACTTTTGCTAGACATCTCCTGATAAAAGTGCTTGTCCATAGGGAGAATTTGATTCTTTTCAACACTAGCACATTGATGACTCCATTATAGCTAGTACCACTTGACCTCAAAATGGTTATTTAAAATAGCATATTACAATATTGTCTTTATCACTTACTTTAATTCCAAATATATTGTAACAAATGGAAGGACATTATTATTCTCACTAATTATGACAAATCACAACAAAAGGATTCAACTCTTCCTCTATGTCATCACAGCTAACAAGAAACACCATGTGATCTTCATCATAGTATCATTAGAATTTTCACATAGCCGCAAGATAGATAGGTACAAGCAACTTGCCTTTAGTACTCATACACGTCTTATTTATTACATGACATAGAATAAACTAATTCAAAATTAGGCAGCCTTGTTTTACCTATGCGGACAATTAAGAATCAAAGATTCTACAACCGGAAACAAGTCTCATATAAATAAAGAATTAGATTTGTCAAGTTTCCATGACGTTCTCTTATTATTAGATTTGTCAAGAATTAGATTTATTACGTTCTCTTATGAGACATGTTTGGAATCAACGAAAGAATAAGGAAGAGAAAAGAATGAAGCACTCTCACATGGATAAGGATAAGCGATAGGTTCTATAATGGTTTTTATGATTAGAATAAACCTTCTATAATCTTCTGCATGTATTAAGACAATTCTTTATTCAAATTTCCTTGAAAAACTTCCCTAGAAATTGCTGGACATGGGCTTGAAAAGTGCTAATCTGAATGTGAAAAATAGTCCAAGCAACACGAAACCCACCTGTGCGTCCCAAGTAGTTGATTACTTTTGTTTTCGGTCAAAGTTTTTGGTTTTTCTGTTATTCGCAAAATGTATACGCGGAAGACTGTTAAAAATCACCGTGGTTAATGGTCTTCAGCTTTGTTTTCGCTTCCGAGTAGTCCGGCCCACACGCCGCCGTGGTCTGAGCGAATTGGATTCGAAACGTCCTCGGTACATGTACATCACTTGTGAGACTTGGAATGTTGTTAATTTGGTATGCTTAGTTTGTGTCAGGAAGGGAAGTGCGAAATTTCCGGTGATTTCGTTTCACAATTTGGGATGATCTCGGTCCGCTAGCCCACCACGTGCACCTGCAATTAGATCCAACGGCGTGTGGCAAGTTGCGGGAACCTATGGCTAAACAAAGTGGATGTGTGTTTTAACCTCTCTCAAAAACAATAGAAAGAATAGAAAAATAGAAAGAACTTGAGAAAATTAAATCTGTATAATGTATTGTTTTAAGAACTTAGTATGCACATGTATTTTTTTATAATACAATGGTTTGTACTATAAAAAAAATCATACAAAATAAAAGAAAGAAATAACTTCCTATTTGCATAATGATTCTATTCCCAAAATAACTTGATTTTACCAATCAATGACTATGTGTGGAAAGAATCCCCCTCCTCACCAGGGGAATAATTAAAAAACAATAAAAGCAAATAATCAATTGGTACTAATTAAGATGACCACCCTACAACATTATCTTCTCCCATATGCAAAATTTCTATTGTGTTATTGGGTGAATATCATCCCACTTGTGCCATCTTTTCGGCCATTGAAATTAGCAGCCACCGTTGGTGCTTCAAAATTCAGTATCCGTCTATTCTTCTCCTCTTGTTCCTCCTCAAGAATTTTTTATTGGCATGTCACAGTAATGCTTGTTATTGGCAATTCCCATGTTATTTAATAATTTGCGTAAATATCCTTGTATTTTTATGGTTTATATACAAGATTTATTTTTCTTTAAAATATCACTCATAAAATTTGTAACTTTAACTGGTTATCAAAACATTTTTTTATAATATCTCATATTATTTGTAATATTTACTATTTTGTAAATCAAATTTTAGAAAAGAGTAATGTTGACAATTAGACAAGTGCTTTTGCACAATTTTAAGTAGATGGTTTCAATGATTTTTGATTGGATAATCCAAAATCTTACCCATTAGGTATAAGTTATTACGAAATTGAAAAATTTGTAGTCGCTTGGTTAAAAAGCATTTAACGATCTACAACCCCCCCCTTTTTTTTTCTTTTGTAAACAAAGATAAATATTTTCCTTTTACTTGGATTTGTAGCCACGGTAGACCTCTCCTTCCCTTTTGTAAACAGATTTGCCGAGTTTTAAGAGATTGATTCATTCAATTATCAACTACTTTTAATCTTCTTCTTTTTTTAATTATCATTCCTCTCTTAACTTTATTGGAAACATATGACCAACTAATGATTTCATTTACTATCATATTCTTATATAGAATATTTAAACAACATATTCCTATTTTATGATATCTTCTTCTTCTTTTCTTCTCACCTTCTCTATACTTATGCGCTTGGCTGCACGTGGACTTTCCTAACGCTTGGCGGCGATTCGCTTGCATATTGCAGACATCTTCGAACCTTCATTCCCATCTTTAATTACACGCAGTATCACACCGGCCAACCCCACACCCGCTTTCACTTCTTGCCTTATCTCCCCCGTTGTATTTCTCGCGCCCGCAATTAATTCTGATTGGAAATTATTAACTTTTTAAGTTTTGATTTTTTTCATTTTCTTTCGGATATGGGACTCCAACATGCACTTTGCGCACCCCCAAAAAAGAAAAAGGATAAAAAAAACGGTGTTCTTATTAATTTTTACTCTAAACGCTTAACCAGTCTAAACCTATAGGGAAAACCGCGTCCCGTGAGGTACCGCGGCGACGTGATGAGATTGCTAGTTGGACCCTACAATGATCCTCAACAGCAGCTTTTGCAACACAAGTCCCCCCAACCGGCGAGTCATGGTGAAGTGTTGAAGCAGCCCTCTCCTCCGCCAGTTGTTGCATGGCAACCACCTCACTTACCAGATGAACGTATGATGACAACACCAGAAGGATTATCGGGTTTGGCACAAAGCTTTTTTCCATATGAGTTATTGGCTATGGCAACAGATGGACTCTCAGCCGCCAACTTCCTTGGAGAAGGTGAATTCAGGTCTGTGCACAAAGGAGTCTTTTTCAATGGAATGGAAGTGGTTGTCAAGAATCTGAAAGGTGGGAGTGTGCTGGGAAGGGATGAGTTTCTTAAAGAGTTTAAGAGTATTTGTGCGATTTATCGCACAAATATTGTTTCAATGGTAGGGTTCTGCGATACTGGATCCCATAGACTGCTTGTTCATAAGTTTGTTCCAAACAATACCTTGGAGTACCACGTAAATGGTGACCTAGCGTCTTCATCTTGGAACTCTTCCCCCTCCCCACTCTTAATTAGCATGTAACGCTATGATATTAAACCCCAGAATTGGTGCTATACTCTTTAGAAGATTAATGCTTTTCTGTTTGTTGTTCTACTTGTTTTTTCTTCAATTAGTTGTTACTCCATGGGCTAGGATAGAAGTTTGATGGTGATTATTATTAGTTTTATGTCACAATGTTGTGTCTTTTGGAAATAGTTTTTCGATCTGTAAGTGTATCAATTAAACTCAATAGTAAACAAGGACAATAGTTACTCAATGCTTCATAAAATTAGAAACCAGTAAGATTATTCTTTCTTTTGATGGATTTGTGGTCTTGATAGAGAATTTTATTGCATGAAAAAGCCAACCAATTATTGATTGGCCCACAAGACTAGAAATTGCTTTAGGAATTGCACAAGGACTAGAATACCTTCATGAGGATTGTGAGTTAGCCTCTTTGAGTTTTCTATTCCTAAACTTTAGCTTATATCTTAATCTTATGAGTATGTAGGTAGTCGCAATATCCTTCATTGTGATATCAAAGCATCCAACATATTGTTAGATTTAGATTTTGTTGCAAAGGTCTGGTTGCAATATTGATATTTTGAAATTTGCTATGTTTTGAACTATCTTGGATGGAATTTATATAATTGAAAAGTTCATCAAGAGTTGCAAAGTTACAATTCAAATAACAAAGTGGATGAATATTTTGCTCACGTTTCTGATTTTGGACTCACAAGGTTTGTTCCTGATTTCGATGCTCATGTCTCTGCTGGGATGAATGGAATTAATGGGTAAAGACCAATTTCTTTGATATCCTAACTGTTTACTTTTGTTATTAGACAGAATATATTTTTATATGGCCATCTTTGTCAATTGAGTTTGATCTTCTTTTTATTGAATCTTATATTCATTTTACCCTTGTATTCTTTGTGTGGTTTTCTACTTAGGATTATGTAATATGAATTCATGATCTCTATGTACTCAAGTTAGGACTCATTTTGTTAGTTCTCACATCTTCTCTTGTGGTAGTTATTTGGATCCAGAATATGCTTTAAGTGGGAAACTTACTGACAAATCAGATGTTTTCTTGTATGGGGTCATGCTTTTAGAGTTGATCACTGGACACAAACCCATTGACCCCCATTCGACTTTGGCAGACTGGGTGAGTTCATTACTTAGATTCACGGCCATGTCGATGGTGTGAATAAATTTTTATTTCGGATGTCATATAGAAAAACAGAATCCTATTGGCATTCTAGGCGAGGCCTTTGCTCATACAAGCTCTTAAATGTAAAGACTTTGATGCTCTCGTTGATCCAAGGCTGAATAATGATTGCAGATGACTTTAATGGTTGCTTGTGCGGTGGCTTGTGTGCGTCTTTCAGCATCCCGTCGATCACGAATGCATCAGGTAGAGTCAGAGTCTTCATTTTTTATTCCTGATTTCTTTGCTTATTGAACCAAGTCCGTGGATTGTGCGTGGGTCATTGAACGGGTAATAGGACATAATGGTTGCAATGGCTGATTCAAGTCAAGCCAAAAGTCACCTTTCCTCCTCCTCCCTATTGTGAGAGAGGTAAAGAAGGATTGATTCGGCTAAATGAGGGACACGATAATGTCTCATCCTGTTGAAGAGTACAGATGGTCTTTATGCTTGAGATAGGAAGCTATGCAGATTGTTCGAAACTATGCAGATTGTTCGAGCTTTGCAAGGATATGGCCGTGCCCTGTCTAATCAGCATCGCTAAGCTGGAAGTATGGCGCAAGGAGAAAGTAGGCAGTACCTTAAGTTAGCGTCGCATGTCTTTGCATTGCTACTACTCGCAAACGAAAAACATTTTTGTGAAAATGCACCTCCTTGCTAAAAAGCATTCATCCATTGATATGATAAATTTCGTATCCCTTTTGTCTATAGGGATATCCTATGAAAATTAGGGAAGAATTCAAGGGACAAGTTGTCTTTGTACCTTACCAATGTGATATAGCAAAAACAACTAAGACTTTAATACACAAGATCAGGAGCCTTTCCATAAAGTCTCTCATAAAAGATTTGATCATGCAAAACAAAAGACGATATTCTATTTATAGTGTAGGCAATGGTGAGTATATTTTCTCTCCAAAATCATGTGGGCAATTTGTTCTAAAATTTTAGTGCATTTGGGCCATCTAAGATGCAATGGTAATTACATTTAACAACACCATTTGAATGAGGACTATATAAATTAGAGCTTTCATATATAATATCCTATGAAGAAAAAGAAAATTCACATGCACCCTTGAAAAAAAGAGTCTAATGTATTATCTAATCTAATATGTTTGACGTTGTGCCAAATAGATTTGTGGTCATGTTAAGAAATCTATCCAAATTAAACATGGTCTCAGGGTTGACTTTCATGAGAAAGGTCTAAGTTTCTCTTGAAAAATCATCAACTATGGTCAAGAAGTATCTTCAATTGTCATGATTTAAAGCCTTATTATGGTCCCTAGAAATCTACATGGATTATATCAACTAATTGTTTTATAGATTCCTTATGTAGAAAAAAAAAGTGAGTTTTTGTTCCACTAAGGCAATTCAAATCTTGTAATCCAAAATGCTTGAAATCATCGAGGTATTTAAATTTAGATTAACATATGTCCAAAACATGAATATTGCAATTTCAAATCATAGTCATTTTGTATAATATTATTATTTTGTGCCATGTATGCACAATCGGTGAGAAGAAATAAGGTTTAATACAGGTAGTGCATCTCTATTCCAATATGAATGAGTCTAGAGCAATTGGTATTACCTCAAAGTAGAACAAATAAGATTGAAAAGAAAGTTGATCGGTCTTTGGGCTTCTAGAGTATAGAAAGGAAAAGTTGATTGAAAAGAAACACACAGCCACAATAAATCAGCTTGTCTAGAGCAAAGAGAAAAATAAATCAATAGCCATAAAGAAAACCATAGCCACAATAGGTCAACTTGTTAGTTTGGGAGAAAACTAGAGCAGATCAGTAGCATTGAGTGCATCTTGAATAAAGAAAATTCATATTATTGGATTAGTTTGGACACAGGAATACATAGTTTGCTAGGATAGTCCGCAGCAAACATAAAGGGACGATGAGTCAAAATGACCAAGTATCATCAATTCCAAATGACTCTGATTATATTAATCATGACTAGACAATGACAACAAAAGGTTGGGTGCTAACATTGAGGACCTCGAGTATAGCAAGAAAGGGATATTTCTCAGTGCTCTAGAAGTTCACCTCGAGTTAGGCACGTGTCAACAATTAAGTTGCTATTTGGTTTTAATTTTTATTTTCTTTGCAATTTATTTTTCGTTACTTAATTGATTTGACTAGGTTATTTAATTTGACAAAAAAACTCATGTGAAATATAAGTTGCTCTAAATATATAAATACAAGGAAAATAAAGAGAGAAAGAAAGAGAGATGTAAATAGGTAACACAACAATTTTGTAAGGTGGTTCAATTTGATATTCTTGAAGCTATGTCCAACCCATCCCCTTGTTAGATTGATTAAGAGGACCCCTTTTACCGACATTGAAAACACAAGTGTTTTGAGAGCTTTCATTCAACGTTATTCGTACATGAAGTTAGAAGCTTAGGACATATCCCACACAAACTACAATTACAAAGTTAAAAGCTTTTTGTCCACAAAAGGATCTTCACAATCACTAACATCAAATATTTTTTTGTTCAATATTTCTTTGTCCGTTTCTTAAAAAGCATTCTTAAAAAAAATTAAATTTCTTATCACAACATCAAAATACAAATAAATACAAAGTTATTTGTACATGAAGCCTGTAATTTATACTTATTTGTTAAAGCATATATTACCCTTTGGTTCCAAATTTTTAATTTTAAGAAATAGACCGTGTTAAGATGATTTTACTTAAGAAATTTTTTAAAATAAAAATTTAAAAAAACATGTTCCCGGTTTTATGATAACTTTTGATCCGGCGAGATTGATGACATTGACAGGCTACAATTGGGAAAGTACACTTCGTACTTGTGACATTGATGAGTTCCTATTAGCACGTGAAACCACCTTGCTTCGGTCCGGTTCACCTGACATTATTATAATATTAAAATGAAAAATAAAATGCAAGGACTCATGGCTTCATTATGGAAGCTTCCATATTACAAGCTAAATTGAATTTTTTTAAATATGACATCACGCATGAGAAGTATGGATTCCACGAGTACCGAGGTGCAGTCCTTGTCAAGTAGCGAAACCCTTTTAAGTATAATGTCACGCATGACAAGTATTCCATGTAATTGGCGAATCGTTTTTAAGAATGATGTCACGCATGACAAGTATGATTCTACGAAGGTCTTGGGAAAGCCATTCAAAAGTATAATGCGAAAAGAAAGGGGTAATCAAATGATCCACGAAAACCCAATTGGGTTCCATATACAAACTATTCACAAAAGTAGAGGCCAAACCAATGCCATACCATAAAAAAATTCATAGTTCAACACTTCTCTCCCGAAAGGAACACAAACCAGAAGCATCTGGTCGGAAAACTCCTGTGCAGCTATCTAGTTCCCCCAAATCCCAGCATTAGTTTTCCTCCTCGTTCTTCCCCTGCTTTCCCTCTTTTTTCTTACTAAACGTTCAAAATCCAGAAAGCAACCATCTCCACCAGCTTCCAGCACCATCAGCCTCCCAAGGTCCTACCCTATAGTGGGTTCATTCTTCGCCCTGTTTGCCAACCGCTACCGCCACCTCCAATGGCTTTCAGACATCCTCCGAGTCTCACCCTCGGCCACATTCGTTATCAGCCCCTTCGTCAAGAGCGAGGTCTTGATTGCCAAACCTGCCGTTGTCCAGCACATCCTCAAGACCCATTTCCACAATTATGGCAAGGAAGACCTTTTCCATGCAACACTCAAAGACTTGCTCGGCGATGGCATCTTCAACGTTGACGGTGACTCCTGGAGGTACCAAAGACAAGTAGCCAGCCATGAGTTCAATACCAAGTCTCTGCGTAAGTTCGTCGAGACCGTGGTGGACACCGAGATCTCTGACCGCCTCATCCCTATCCTATCCTCGGCTGCAGCAACTGGGACTATCTTGAACTTCCAGGATATCCTTCAAAGGTTTGCCTTCGATAATATCTACAAAATTGCTTTCGGCTTCGATCCCGCCTACTTGCTGCCCTCTCTTCCAGAAGCCAAGTTCGCTCAAGCTTTTGAAGACGCGGTTAAAATCAGCAACGGAAGATTGAGGGCATTGGTTTGATGGGAAAAACGACGTATAACGTTTCCCACTTTGTTGAACCTGTAAGGAAATACTAAAAAACCAACAATATATTTGAATCACAAGTAGAATAAACAAATATCACACTTAACACAAAAGAATTTTTACGTGGAAAAACCCCTCCAATGTGAAGGATAAAAAACCACGGAACCGATCACGGAATCCACCCAAATCTCCACTATATAAATCGTTAGGTTACAACCCAATCAAGTCCTTAACAATAACAGGACTAAGATTTACTGATTCAACAATAATAGAATCACCAATAAATAGTGAAGAACAAGTTGTAAATAACAACTTAATTAAGAAAAGTTAGAGAAAAATCACCTAGATTTTCAACAAAGATCTGCTGACCTCAAGAGCTCCAAATGACGATCCAACCATTACAATGAAGAACACCCAATCCCGAACCTACTGATAAAAAATCAGCTCAATCGGACCACGGATCGACCTTGATCAGACGTTTGATCAACTATTGCGCAGGGCCTCTAATTCCTGCGAAATTCTGCTATTTTCTTTTCTCTCTCTTTTTTCTTTTTTATGGCCACTCACTTCTTCTCCTAAAGAAAAAATCCTATATTTTTTCTTTTAAACCTTAGGGCCACATTACCCTAATTGGACCCAATAATAAGTCCCCGAATATGGGTTGGACCAACCCAACAATTCTCCCCCTCTAGCCCAAATGAAGAAGATTCCATATGTCCATTTCTCAAGCACAATCCAAATTGGCCTCATGCCAACAAAACTCAAACTTTTCTCGCCATAAAGCCTTTGTTATCATATCAGAACCATTATCCTCAGTATGTACCTTTTCAAGTGCAACCTCTTTGGTTTCCATGATATCTCGTATCCAATGATACCTTACATTAATATGCATTGACCTTTGATGAAAAGTAGAGTTCTTAGCAAGACGTATAGCACTTTGACTATCACAAAATAACACATACTTTTCTTGCACAAAACCAAGTTCTTTTATGAATTCCTTCATCCAAAGCAATTCTTTACATGCTTTTGTTGCTGTAATAAATTTTGCTTCTGTTGTAGATAGAGCAATACATTTTTGTAATCTTGATTGTCATGCTACAGCTCTCCTTGAAAACTTAATCAAGTAGCCTGAAGTAGATCTTCTATTATCAATATTCCCTGCCATATCAGAATCTGTATATCCTACAAGAATAGGCTTATCACTCCCAAATGAAAGTTTCAAACTAGAAGTGCCTCGAAGATACCTTAGAATCCACTTCACTGCATTCCAATGTTCTCTTCCAGGATTAGAAGTAAATCTGCTAACTACTCCAACTGCATGACCTATATCTGGCCTTATACAAATCATTGCATACATTAAACAATCAACAGCCAAAGCATAAGGAACTCTTTCCATATCTTTTCTGTCTTCCTCATCTGTAGAACATTGTTTCTTACTAAGCTTAAAGTGTGTAGTAAGAGGTGTGCTCACCACTTTAGCTTTATCCATACAAAACCTTTGAAGCACTTTCTTGATGTACTCCTCTTGAGACAACCATAACTTCTTAGCTTTTCTATCACGACTAACTCTCATACTAAGAATTTGTTTCACTGAGCCTAAGTCTTTAATTGAGAATGACTTACTTAACTCCTGCTTTAACTTTTCAATTCTTGCAACATTTTTACCAACTATAAGCATATCATCTACATAAAGTAATAGAATGATAAAGTCATCATCTGAGAACTTTTGCACAAACACACAATGATCAGAATTTGTCTTCTTGTAGGCTTGCTCCCCCATAAAAGACTCAAATTTTTGATACCATTGTCTTGGTGCCTGTTTTAAGCCATATAAACTTTTCTTTAGCTTGCAAACATAGTTCTCTTTACCTTTTTCTTCAAAACCCTCTGGTTGCTCCATATAAATTTCTTCATTTAGGTCACCATGAAGAAAAGTAGTCTTTACATCTATTTGCTCAATTTCAAGATCAAGACTAGCAGCTAATCTCAAAACCACTCGAATTAAGGACATTTTCACAACAGGTGAGAAAATCTCATCATAATCAATTCCCCTTTTCTGACTGAAACCTTTAACAACTAGTTTGGCTTTGTATCGAGGTTGTGAAGAATTTTCATCATGCTTCAATCTATAAATCCAACGATTCTTCAAAGCTTTTTTGCCCTTAGGCAATGTCACTAACTTAAATGTTTGATTATCATGCAAAGATTTCAACTCATCTTGCATTGCATCAACCCATTTTTTCTTATCCACATCCTCTGCTGCTTTTTCAAAGCTCTCAGGCTCACCTGCATCAGTCAACAATACATACTCCTTAGTAAAGTATCTAGATGATGGATGGCGATCTCTAGTAGACCTCTTTAATGGTGGAACTGAAGATGGATTCTGCTGAACATCAACAACATTATCTGTCTGAGTGTCACTATTATCTGCACCCTGTTGGTCATTCTGAACCTGATCTTGAACATCATGTTGAATATCACTTTCAACTTGTTCTGGCAACTGTCACTGTAAATCATTTGAAGGAATTAAATCAATATCAATACCAATCTTAGAGCCTTGTGACATATTCTTCTCACTTTGGCCAATATCTGTCATATTTTGATTTTCAAAAAATACAACATCACGACTCTTCATAATTTTCTTCACAGCTGGATCATAACACCTGTAACCAAATTCATCATAATCATAACCAAGAAATATACATTCTTATGTCTTGACATCTAACTTAGACCTTTCATCCTTTGGAATATGAACAAATGCTTTGCAACCAAATACTCTTAGATAGTTATAGGAAACATCCTTGCTAAACCAAACTCTATCTGACACATCACCATCTAAAGCAACAGTTAGAGATAGATTGATGACATAAGCTGCTGTAAGTAATGCCTCACCCCAAAATGTCTTTTGCAGGTTAGCATTTGAAATCATGCATCTAACTCTCTCAACCAATGTCCTATTCATTCTTTCCGCTATACCATTCAATTGAGGTGTTTTTGGAGGTGTCTTTTGATGTCAAATACCATGTTGCCTACAATACTCATCAAATGGTCCAATGTACTCACCACCATTGTCTAATCGAATACATTTCAACTTCTTTCCAGTTTGCCGCTCTACTGAAACTTGAAACTGCTTGAACACATCTAGCATTTGATCTTTTGACATCAAAACATAAACCCAAACCTTTCTTGAATAGTTATCAATAAAGGTCATAAAGTAGGATGCTCTACCAAGCGTCCTCGAGTTAACTAGGCCACAAACATCTGAGTGTACTAACTTTAAGAAATCTGATTTTCTTGAAGGAAGGTGACTATAGAATGAAACTCTTTTCTGTTTTTCAGCTAAACAATATGCACACTTTTCAAGTTTTGCACTGTTAATCCCAGATAACAAGTTCTACTTTGCCAACACATTCATGCCCTTCTCACTCATATGACTTAACCTTTTGTGCCAAAAAGTACTTGTATTCCCATCTTCCACTACATTACAAATGTTCTTAGAAATCTTAGCCTGAAATAAATACAAAAAAGATTCTTTCTTGCCTTGAGCCATAACTAATGAACCCTTAGTAAGTTTCCATTGCCCATTATTGAAGATATTGCAAAAACCTTCATCATCAAGTTGTCCGGTAGAAATCAAATTCAAACGAATTTTTGGTACATGTCTAACATTCTTGAGAACCAACTTGGATCCATTACGAGTCTCCAAGCATACATCTCCCATACCTGTAACTTTAGCCAAACAATCATTACCCATCTTCAATGTGCCAAAGTTTCCAGGAATATAAGAAGTAAATAACTCCCTCTTGGAAGTAATATGAAGAGAAGCACCACTATCAATTACCCAACTTGTCTCATTACTTACAAAATTCACATTATCATCATAGCACACAATAACAAGTTCATTAGTAGCTGCTGTAACTCGATCATCATCATTGTTGTCTTTCTTCTCCTCACTTTCATTAACTTTTTTCTTCTCACTTCTACCTTTACCATTCTTCTTTTCATTTTTCAGTTGGAAGCAATTTTTCTTGATATGACCCATCTTGCCACAATGATGGCACTTTACATTTTTATGCCATGATCTAGACTTACTTCGACTTTTGTTATAACTTATTGGACCTCTACTATGACTTCTCCCCCTATTTTCAACAACCAAAGCTTCAGAATGAGACAAAGAACCCTGACTCTTTCTTCTCATCTCTTCATTCAAAATACTGGTTTTGGCAAAATCCATAGTGACAATACCATCGGGAGCAGAGTTACTCACTGACATACGAAATGTTTCCCAAGATTCTGGTAAAGTACGAAGTAACCAAAGTCCTTGTACTTCATCTTCAAACTTCATATTCATACTTGAAAGTTGATCTAACATTCCCTAAAACTCATTCAAATGATCATATATGGATTGCCCATCTTTGTATTTCAAGCTAATAAGTTGCTTCATCAAATACATCTTATTATTTCCAGTCTTTCGAGCATACAGGGATTCAAGTTTGTTCCATAGAGTCCGAGCATGTGTTTCTTTACTAATGTGATTCAAAACATTCTTATCTACAAATTGTTGAATGAACCCGCATACAATTTTATGCTCAAGAGTCCAATCGGCTTCACTTATGTTGTTTGGTCTAGTTTCACTAAACACCGGTAAGTGCCAATGCTTTACATATAGCAAATCTTCCATCTTACCCTTCCAAACATGATAGTTTCTTCCATTCAAACTAAGCATCCTGTTAGTGCTTAGTTCCATCGTTCAATCAAATCCAAAAATAAAACAACCACAATCTAAGCTCTTGATACCACTCTAATGGGAAAAATGACGTATAACATTTCCCACTTTGATTGAACTTATGAGGAAATACTAAAATACCAACGATGTATTTGAATCACAAGTAGAATAAGCAAATATCACACTTAACACAAAAGAATTTTTACGTGAAAGAACCCCTCCAATGTGAAGGATAAAAAACCACGGGACTGATCACAGAATCCACCCAAATCTCCACTATATAAATCGTTAGGTTACAACCCAATCAAGTCCTTAACAATAGCAACAAGACTAAGATTTACTGATTCAACAATAATAGAATCACCAATAAATAGTGAAGAATAAGTTGTAAACAACAACTTAACTAAGAAAAGTTGAAGAAAAATCATTCAGATTTTCGATAAAGATCTGCTAACTTCAAGAGTTCCAAACAACGATCCAACCGTTCACAATGATGAACACTCAATCCCGAACCTACTGACAAAAAATCAGCTCAATCGGACCACGGATCAACCTTGATCAGACGTTTGATCAACTACTGCACAGGGCCTCTAATTCCTGCGAAATTCTGCTATTTTCTTTTCTCTCTCTCTTTTCTTTTTGATGGCCACTCACCTCTTCTCCTAAAGAAAAAATCCTATATTTTTTCCTTTAAACCTTAGGGCCACATTACCTTAATTGGACCCAATAATAAGTCCCCGAATATGGGCTAGACCAACCCAACATGGTTCCCATAGTTTGGCAAATCAAGAAGCTGTTGAATATTGGTTCTGAGAAGTGTTTGAGAATCGCAGTCTCAGAAGTTCAAGAATTCGCGAAAAACATAATAAGAGCAAAAAAGCATGAGCTGAGAGAGAATGCCTCACTGGATTCCGTCGACCTCTTGTCAAGGTTCTTGAGCTCCGGTCACTCGGACGAGAACTTCGTTACGGACATAGTGATAAGCTTTATACTTGCTGGGCGGAACACTACCTCTGTGGCTTTGACATGGTATCTCTGGCTACTCTCCAAGAACCCGCATGTCGAAAGTGAGGTACTGAAGGAAATCAAAGAGAGATCTGAAGCACCCGGTTACAATGAAGTCAAAGACATGGTGTATTCACACGCTTCTCTATGCAAAAGCATGCGGTTGTACCCGCCTGTTGCCTTGGACACAAAGTAGGCGGAGAAGTAGGGAATGAGAGTGACTTACGCACCGTACGCAATGAGGAGGCTGGAGACACTGTGGGGGTCTGACTGGGCGGAGTTCAAGCCGAAGCGGTGGCTAGAGAGAGAGGAGAATGGGCAATGGAGATTCGTGGGGAGGGATACATACACGTACCCAGTTTTCCAGGTAGGACCGAGAATTGAAAATCAAAGTTTGGTGGGTTTATTGAATATGGCGGCATGTGGCCTGCTGTTTCAAGCTTGAGGGGTTTGATTTGGTAAATAAACTGACTGAATAAGGAGACTCGAGAAGTTTGTAACAAAGGAGATAAAACCAAAGTATCAAAACTATAATAAAAAGATGAGATAAAGAATCAAAGATTTATAAATAAATATGAGTGTAGAAGATATTTAAAATTATAAAAAAAACATGAATAACTCAAAGGAAGCAAAAGAAGGAATATGAAAACTTTCACAATTGCAGGGCCAGGTGACCTTGCTACCATTCACAAAAGATAAAACATGGCTCTAGATATAAAATTTTGCTTGTTATTCTCTACAATCGTTGAGTGCCTTATATAGGCAACTGAGTTGCAAAAGACAAAAGCTAGTTGCTAGGTAACATATGCAACTTGTGAGAAACTTATCTTCTACATAACTGATTCTACAAAACCAATGAAGGAAGCTGTCAGGATATCTCTGTGGCAGGATTTGTAATATCCATACTTCTTTGAGCACTCATCTTGATGCATTGAACCCATGGACTCGTCTTCAGCATCTTATCTTCAGAATTCGTGGGACCCGTCTATCTCTTACTTTAGTTTTGATATGTGGGTCCCAAAACCTCCATGTTGCATACTATTATGCGGCTTCCTTCCTTCTAGTGAGAAGAACGAATTCAGGTTCTGAATTCCTGCGTCTTCATGTCTCTGTAAGGTCATAAATGCTTCTATAGTCTCATCATCTATTGCTTCCAACATCGTGCATGTACCAGTCGAATAATGTTAACATACCTCCTCAAGCTTGGCATGATAATGTCAAGCTTGTTTAAATCAATAACTTTAACACACCCCTCAAACTTGGCATGGTAATGACAAGTTTGTGTAGATCAACAACCTTGACACCGAGGATATGCCTGGGGAAGGAGATGGCGTTCATGCAGATGAAGAGGGTCTTGGCCGGGATTCTCAGGCGGTTCAAGGTGGTGCTGGTAGTGGACGAAGGTGTGGAGCCGGAGTTTGTTCCACAACTGACTGCCAAAATGAAAGGTGGGCTGCCAGTTAGGATTGTGGAGAGGAATGAGAAAGTGTGAATTAGGGGAAATGACTTTGAATTGGGGTGTGAATTTTTATTTTTCTTTTTCTTTTTGGTGCGTTATTATCCTTGTTATCCTTCTAGATTTGACTTTTCATTGAGTTTGTCGATCATATTTCAATTGTAACCTTGCAAAACTTGCGGGGTCCTTTCGTGGCTTTGTTTATGCTATTGCTTTTGTTTGTTGCGTCTATATAAAGCTCGTGGGGCTGGCTGGCTGCTTGTGGCCGGAGACCACCTAACTTACTTTAATACTTGTTTATTACTTGTTTTCCTTGATTACTTCCCACAACCACTTGAAAAAGCAAATGACATCGTCTGATATCTATGATCAATGCAGCTTTTCCATTATATGTACCGGAGTCGATATATTAATTTGTGATTAAATTTATCATATGAAACTCATGAACTAACTTTTAAATTATATTGTAAACTTACTTTAATACAATATCAAAAGTCAGGCTGATTTATAATAATTCTAGTCTAATTTTGAGCCTATAAAATATGCTCAATGTGAAAAAAGTACCTATTTATATTTAAAAAATTATGATCCTTGAATATTTTCAAATATAAAAAGCTATGTTTTTAACTAATAAACTAATTCTTAAAATCAACTATAAATTTATTTCTAATAATACCAACTCAAATAAGGAGCAACGACACCGCTATAAAGTCTCCCTCCACCATCACCAAGATCTTGGCTCACTAGTCTAAAAAGAATTGATCGGTAGGCTTTGTGGTAACAATGTTCTTCCAAACCTTAGGCTCAATTTTTCTTCACGTTCATTCCTTGCTTTCCCCCTTTTTCTTACCAAACGTTCAAAACCAGAAAGCAACCATCTCCACTAGCTTCCACCACCATTAGAAGCTGTTTTCCCTTTGAATATTATACTAATGAAAATTGTGCATATACGGTTAATTTGTGCAACAAAACATTTTAAAACACAACGCAAGTGTATAAAACACTAACAAGATGTAGTAAACTCACTGAATAAGGTAAAGACTTATATTTTTTGTCGGATCTCAAAAGTTTTAAACTTCCAAAGGCACATAAAAGTTTTAACTTTGTCCTTGATTGCATAAAAGCTATAAGTTGGGAATCAAAAGCATTTCCCTCCAACTTATAATTATATATTACAATAAGTTATAATTGAGAAGTAGTCCCAAAGAGATACAGAGTAAAAACATTCATTACTCTCGAAACTAGCTAAAGAGATACAAAGTAAAAATGTTTATCACTCTCAAAACAAGCCAAAGAGATACAAAACTTGGAAAGAAAGTTGTTTTTAACTTAATCTTAAACTCATGAATTACTTCATTACATCAAAGGGTGGTTATTTATTGGAGAGATTCTTTTCTTTCCAAGAGGCTAGTCAAAGACAAGTAATCAGATCATAAAATCTCCATAGATTCCTAAGATAATTAAAAGAAATAAATACTCTTAGTTGTTTATGGCAAAGACTCCTTGGAAATCAATTCTCCAATTATTGTAGCTAGACTTATCTACTTAGGTGCATCACTAATAGTTGTTGGGGCTTAGGTTGGTGTAGGATAGGCCACATATTCAAAAAGACCATATTAGTACAAAAAATATTAAAGTTAGGAGTTTAATTCAATAGGCACGACAAAGTTACTTACTAATCGCCGAAACAATATTTTCTATTATACCCATCCATGATGTAACTTTTTACTTATTTATCACCCTATAATCCTAAACTTTTTTTCAATGTAGTAACTATAGATGTTCTATTAAGAAATACTCTTATTTAGACTCGCTACTTCTATCATCTATGTGTATTTGAACGTACAAAAGATTGATGGTAGAAAGAAAGAACCATGGGAATCATATAACTATGCCGTTGCACGAGATGTCTAGACTGAAGAAGTAAACATGCTATGGAGAAAAAAACTTTTTATGAGGTTTGTACCTATTATAGTGCTTCTCCGCTGCTGCTCTCATAACAAGCTTTTTGATCCCTTGCTGGGAGGGAGATGGGTTCTACAATTCCCTTCTCAATAGAGTCTATCTCGATCACTATTTTTGAAGCCTTTACCTTCATTTATAAAACCGCAACACTAGAATAATTAGAACACTCATCAATTGCCCCAATCCGGCATCTTAAAAATAACTTGTACATCATTATTTGTAACCATTAAATATTTTGATCTACTATTACAGCTTCTTGTAGGCTTTAACAAGTAAATTGGCTGTTCCTTTTATTTGATTTTGGAGCTTGATGAATCCACTCCTTTCTATTAACTTAAATTCACATGTGTTATACCATGTAAATTTGGTGCTTTGTAAATTGTCAAGCTTGTTATTGCAGGAGCTAAACACATTCTAGGTGCCAAGAAAAAGGAAGTAGGAAAAATTTACCATAAATAGACAAAGAAGAAATAATACCCCCGTTTGGCGACAAATGAGAAGGTAATCATCCAGGATCTTATGTATGCGTTGTTTTTAAGTTCCTTGTCTTCCCTCACTACCACTTTGTGCAATAGACTTGCTGGAACTTTTGTAGCCACTATAAGCCAAGATGAAAGTTAAATAGTTTCGCCTTAAAATTTTGAAAATTAGGCTAGAAAAGCCAAAGTCTTGAAGCAAAACTAAGTGCAGTTAAATGAATTTAGTTCTCCTAAGCAGTGTAGCCAGATCCATTCAATTTTCAGCACAATCGGAAAACCTGGTAAATTTTAGTATTGGACGAAAATCGCTACCAAGTCTGTATGAGACTTTTATTATATATTTAAACATTACCTCAATATCATATATTTTCTATATGAGACTTTTCTTTCCAGTAGCTGCCAAAACTAAATTTCCATTACAAAAGAAAAAAATCACAACTATGGAAACATGCATTCAAATAGAGGTGGTCTGGATGTATTTTATTTTATTTTATGAATATGTGAATTTATTCATCGAAGAATAAGAAATACAAAACCTTAAGGGTATACCCCAACATTACAATTCATCTAAAAGAAAATAAAATTTAGAATTTTCTAGTTATGATACAATAAAATATATGTTTAAGAGAGTTTAATGTTTGTAAATAGAGATGCTTTTCCACGAACTAGTTTCCTAATTTTAGTCAACAAAATTGGTATATCAACAGTCTTATTTTGAAAACGTCTACAATTATGTTCAAACTATATACAATAGAGACATGCTAAGAAAGAAAATTTAAAAGGCTTTGTAGCCAAATTGTTTCCCATAGTTACTTTAATCATTCATTGTAGTTCAAAATTTCAATTGTCGATGTTCTTACGAAGGCCTTGTTGTGCTAAAATACTTTTCTAAATCTCATTAGTCTAAGTACACTAAAAAAACAAGTGTGACCTACTTTCATATTGAGAGCCATAGAAATTACAATATAGCTTAATTTAGAGGAGCCATCGAGAAATCACTTCTACTGTAAGAAGTTTGTCTCTACATATGAGCTAACCAACAAAGTTATGTCTACTGATTCCTTTTGATCATATCAAATTATACCATTCAACCTTAGTATTCACTTAGCACAATTCCTTGTATGTTTTTTTACAACAATAAGAAATTTTGGAAAACGTAGAAATGAGAATTTGTTGTAACCTTAGAAGACCTTTAAAACTCCATGCCATATTTCCTTTGATATCAAGATACATAATTAAAGTTTTTCTACATTTATTACTATGAATCCATTTACTCCATAAGGATAAACTTGGACAATTGATGAGATTCCAAAGTGATTGCCCTAATAAAACCTTATTCCACACTTTAAGGTTTAATAGTCCAAGTCCTTCCTTTTTAAGTGAACGAACAACTTGTGAAACAACCTTATAAGTTTAATGGTCTTCCAAATTTCCTACCCATAGAAAATGCTTAATCTTCTTTTGAATCTCATAAATGGTTTATTTTGGGAGAAGGAACATTTGCATCCAAAAGGTACAAATAGAAGTAAGAATTGATTTTACTAATTGTAATCATCCATCATAGCTTAAATGTCTCATTCCCCATCCATCAATTCTTATCATGATTTTCTCCATCAAAACCTTACAATCAGTGTAAGTAAGTCTTTTGTAATAAGAGTAACCCCAAGATATTTAATAGGGAGTTTTCTTTCAGAGAATGGAGTATGGTCTAGTATCAAAAGCATATCCTGTTCAATGAGCCCTGAAAATAATATTTGACATTTGCTAGGATTAAAATACAAAACCTGTGAGTGTTGAAAAGTCCTCCAAAGCATTAGTGAGACATAACACCAAATTAACATTCTCGTGTACAAATAAAAATAAGTCATCAACAAAGCAAAGGTGAGTGATCTTCTCTATTTTGCAATGTCAATGATATTTGAAACTAGAAGTAGAAGTTTTCTCAATAATAATCCTATTAAAAAACCCCCTTGATAAGAACAAATAAATAAGGGGACAAAGGATCTCTTTGTTTTAACCCATTGGTGTCCTCAAAATAACCAATATGCTCACCGTTGAAATTCATAGAAAATCTAATAGTAGTAATGCATTGCCTAATCAGATCAAGCAAAGTTTGAGGAGTATGAATAGATTGAAGAACACCTAATATTGCATCTTATTTAACCATGTCATAAGCTTTCATGAGATCAATCTTAATGGCAACATGCTTACCATTATCTCTTTTGTGATAGTTTTTTTTTTTGGTGAAAGGTCAAGAATTATATATTGTTATAAAAAATTACAAGATTGTTTAATTACATCATCATCATTTAAGCTCAAACACTGCATTTGGCAAATTTCAAAACTCTTGTAAGAATTTATTACAATTTATAGGCTTTACTCCTTTAGTAGATGAAATCTTTCCTTGCACGTCCTTCTTGATTTTAGCAATAATAGTTGAACTATCTAAATGTTTATCATTAAATCTTCTTCTATTTCTTTCCTTGCAAATGTGATATAATATGGCCTTGAAAGATATACTAAGCATGGTTGCTACAAAACTCTTATTCTTAATAGCCTTAATCATCTAATATATTTTAACTCACTAATGTTCAATTCTTTGAGTTAATCCATATGTAATTTGTGAACTTATATTTAAAAAATAAATGTTCTAATGATTCTTCTCCTTGTTGGTAAAGGTTGCATTGTAGTTTCATTGAGCTATTCTATACAGTCACATGATCTGTTGTTGATAGTTTGCCCTTTATAATGACCTAACATATAAAATTATGCTTTGGTACTCCTTTTTTCCATACAAGTTTTGCCCATTCAGTATCTTCTTTGTACTCTCTTAGTGCTATATAACTTTTGGCAATAATGTATTCTGAGGTCATCACTAGATGTGTAAGTTCACTTCTTACTTGTAAAATATTCCTAAAACTCCAAGTTAATGATCCTTTCATTTCAACTTCTAATACATTTCTTCCCTTCAAATTTTCTGTTATCATCCATTTAACCCATAAAGAGTTTTAAGTTATTATGCATAAAAGACCATATGAGTTTTCCAATTGCTGCCTTATTCCATTTATAAATGTTTAGACAAACCCAGTCTTTCAGAAATTTTAGGCCAACAAACTTCTTTCCATGCCACTTTCGTTACACATCGTCCATTAGATTTACTTCCCAAAGGAAGATTCTAATCCTTTTTTCAATTTCGCAAAGTGTCTATTTTGACAATGGAAAAATTTGCATCCAATATGTTTGCAAGGAAAATAGAACACTTTTTTCTAGTTGTAATCTCCCCCTATAACTAATATGCTTAGATTCCCAACCTTCAATTCACCTTAATATCTTTTTTGTTAGGATTATACGATCTAGTTTGGAGAGTCTTTTGGTAATCAATGGAACTCCTAAGTATTTTTTAGGAAGTTGGCCTTCTTGGATAGGAATATGATCAATTATTAAAGCCTTCTCCTATTTAGACAAGACAGAAAAGAAAATTTTACACTTTTATGGATGCATCTCTAGACCTATGATATCTTCAAACTCTTGCATAGCAAATAGTAAACACAATATAGACTCAATATCTCTGTAAGTAAACAAAAGAAGGTCATCAACAAAGCATAGGTGAGTGGTCTTCTCTTTAGAGCATTCCCAATGAAATTTGAACATTCCAAAAGATATTTTCTTTTGTATAATTCTATTAAGAAGCTCCATTACAATAACAAAGAGAAAAGGAGAGAGAGGGTCTCCTTGTCTAAGTCCCTTTGCCCCTTTAAAAAACCAGCATGAGAGCCATTTATGTTCGCAAAATATCCAATAGTAGTGATGCAACTTTCAATCAATAATATGAATTTGTCTGGGAACTTCAAAACTTTTAAAATATTTAAGATTGCATTCCAATCTACTAAATCATATGTTTTCATAATATCAACCTTAATTGCCACCCTTTTCCTATGAATATCTTTGTAATAATTATGTATTAGCTCTTAACATAACAAAATGTTTTCTTTAATATTTTTACCTAGCACAAAAGCTATCTGACAAGGATGTATGAAATGAGAGAAAGCTTTGTTTAATCTTTCTATCACAATTTTAGAAATGATCTTGTATAGCACATTGCAACAAGAGATAGGCCTAAAATCTTTCATATTAGTAGCATTTACTTTCTTAAGGACAAGGAAGATTACTATTGAATTTATGTTTTGCAGTAGCTGTCTTTTTTGAAAAAAAAAAAAAGAAGAAGCTATAATTGCTTATTCTATCTCACTTTCTATAATACTCCAAGCTTTCTTGAAGAAGAAACTAGTGTATCCATTATGACCTGGAGCTTTATATTCACCAACAATGTTAAGGACCTTTTGTATATCTTCTCTTTATACATCTGCTATAAGGCTTTTCTTTGTTACTTCTGGAATTTCAATGGGGAATAACTCTATTAATTTCCTTTCTGATGGTTGAAGTTGGTTTGCCCTCCTTAGCAAGTTTTGATAGTAACTTAGAATTTTGTTCTTAATCACCTCAAGATCTTCAGTAAGTTGCCCATCATCTATTTCCACCTTGATAATGTGGTTTTTACTCTCCTTCTCATCATGCTTCTAAAAAAAACTTTACTATTACAATCTCCCTCTTTCAACCAAGTATTCCTTAATTTTTTCTTGAGAAGTATTTTTGCATGTTTGCTATGTATTAGTAACTTTTCTAACCATTCCTTTTGTTTATTGCGTAGTTGGGTATTTGAAGGGTCATTAAAAAGCTTTTCTTGTGCTATTTGTAGCTACTTCCTAGGTTTCTCTATTTTTCTTAGTAATTCTCCAAATTCCTCTCTATTTAGCTTTCTCAACTCTTTTTTCATTTCCTTCAATTTTATCATTATTCTATACATTGATGTGCCTTCAACCCATAGTTGCCAAATATTCTTCACTATTGTTATAAAATGAGGGTTGTTTTGCCAAAAGTTGAAAAATCTAAAGGCCTTTTTTTGCCTTGGTATATTATTACCCACATTAATAATACAAGGACTATGATCTGACAATCTAGGAGTACTAAATTCAATAGAGAAATGTACATTACTTTGCATCTATTTAGTATTTAGAAAACATTTATCCAATTTATTGCCTTTGAACCTTGCTTCCTTACCTTTGTTCCTCCATGATAAAAGAGGTCCTACAAAGTTTGGTTCTATAAGTTTTGCATCATTAATGAACTTGTTGAAATCTTCTATTTTTATTTTTACTTTTTGGTATGAATTGCTTGTCTTTAATATTTCACAATTTGCCCAGTATTGTTTGTTTTCCAAGCAAAGCGACGGAAGGTGTTTGCACATTTACTTCTTTACTTCGTGTCCCCTGGCAGGAATAATGGGATACATACATTGACCCTACAAATTCTCCCTTGGAAGGACAAGTACCATTTGCTTCGGAGCTCATGCACATGATTTTTCAGGCCACGGATTTTTTAAGAAATAGACAATTTTTGAAGCAAATACAAAAGTTATTTTATAAGTAATTTTTTTTTAAAGATTTCATATGTTATAAACAAGCTATTATAATTTCAGTAGAAGTCAAATGTGATTGACAACTTGATGAGCTCATCACTTATCGTACTTGTGATACAACTTAAATTACTCAAAAGCTTCAGGAATATCAATGTAAGAATATGACACTTGGACAAAAAAAAAAAATTAAAAACGACTCAAGCATGGGAATAAATAATTCTTCTTCTTACAATTTAATTCCCCCCACCAGCAAGAATACTGTACCTAGGCAGTAGTGAAATTTTGTACTATAAACTACAGTAGTTTATCAGGCCCGCAGATTGCCTGCATCCCATACGGTTTTTATTACCAAGAGAAATAGTAAAGAAATCAAGTAACCAAGTCCCGAAAAAGGTATAGACCAGTAAGAATGAAATCAAGAAAACAGATTTACAAATAAAAAGGAAAGTCAAGGAGGAAGCGAGTCTTCCATTATCAATATAAGCCTGTCTTGCCTAACGATGTCTCGTTATGCAGCAAGATTCCTCCCATCAACTACGACTAGATTTCCTCATATTTAATTGCAACCCAATAAGGGAAGGTCAACAGTTCAGGTCCATTGTAGTAGAGAATATCTCAAAGAACGGGTGCTTTAAAATGAAAATAAGATGGGGCAAAAGAATACAGAACCCCAAACGTCAAGAAAGATGTCATCAACTCGAAACCTCAAACAACAGGGAAAACATAGAAAAAGAATGCCCAGACAACAGCCGGCCTAGGCAGGAGTGAGACCGGGCGGACAAGGAACAGTAAAACTATTACCTTCAAAAAACCAGCAACTACAAGTTCAGAGAGAGAAGGCAGGCCCTCGAAGGAAGAATATTTCTCGATCTAGTCTATAAAGTTTGTGTGAGATAACGTTGCCGGCATTGCTCGTCCGACGTAGATCCCGAATTTGTTGCTCACCAAGTAGCGTACACAACAACCGTAAGCGCAACATAGCCGCAATGCATTAAAGGGAATTCTCTTGGAATTTTCTTACCATCCCCTGGAGAATATTCTCTTAGCTTCTAATAGCTTATGAAATATTACTTTTTATAACCATTAAGGGAATGATTATGGCTAAACCCTGTTTTTTTATTATTAGATAAATAGATTGTGTGAGTTGGATGTCAAACTTGAAACCTTTTAAGCCCAAGCTATATGGATTACCAATGGAACCAGACAACTAAACCTTGTTAATCAAAGTTGACCAGAAAACAAAAAATGTGCAATATCAAAAGTTAACAAGTATTTGAGATACTTCTTCTATTACACCAAAGAGCACCATAGTAAACTCAAAGAAGTCTTAGAAATATTATACAGTAAGAAAATAAGAACCGTGTCACAGAAAGCCAAATCATTGTGCTGAAGAGGTATACAATATACCATAAAGATAAAAGGAGGTGGCTTCCCATATTAATCTTCAAGATGCAGCTGGGATGAGGACGCGGCGGCGCCTGAAGCATTCATGGATTCAAGTACCTTCCAAACATCTGGCTTAAGTTCTGGGCGTCTCTTTCGCTTCTTGTCACAGCACCTTAAACCCAGTCGAGCTAACTCCTGAGCATGAGTAATAGGCCAATCTCCAGCCAAGGGATCCAAAATGGATATCAAATTACCATTATCTAAGTAACCTTTCACTTCGTTCGCTATCAAGAAGGGTGCCTTCCTAGTCAAGAATTGTAGTAAAATGACTCCAAATGAATAAACATCTGACTTTAAAGTAAGCACTCCTGTTTCCAAAAACTCAGGATCAATGTAAGCAACAGTGCGCTTTGGATTTGTTACATGACATAGTGTTTTATTGGTCAAATCTTTATCATCCCCTAACAAACGGGAGATTCCAAAGTCACTAAGCTTACTCTCAAATTTGGCACCAAGGAGGATATTGGAAGGTTTCATATCACCATGTACTATGCTATGAGGTTTTGAATGAAGATAAATAAGGACAGCGCACAATTCTGTGGCAATGCGTATTCGAGTATGCCAAGACAATGGAGGACTATTGTTCGTACAATATAGTCGATCTTCAAGGCTGCCATTGGGGATATATTCATAGATGAGGGCAAATGCTTCTGACAAGATCCAATGAGATTCACTAGATTGGGATGCCTCAGTTGACACAATACATAAACCTAATATAAAACCCATTGATTAGATAAAGTATCATACTTTTGATCTAACTTGTTTCATTCTTCATGTATAACTTTGCAAATTGCTTGTTCCTTTCTAAATTTGTGGAAAAAAATTAGCAATTGTGAATAATGAAAGTTCAGTTTACAAGAAGGAAGTCTATTAATTTATAAAAGTTGAATCCACCTAAACTTGCTACCTAAAGTGATATCAATTCTCAAACAAATAAATGGCTCATCATCACACATGATAGAAAATGAAACTATTTTTTTTTATATTTATGAGATTAAGATAACTGTATTTTGCTATACTTTTTCCTATCTATTTTAAAAAAAAATTGACAAAAATCCCTTAATTAAAATATCCCAAACATGGGCACGAAATTTCTGAAACCAATATTTTGAGTTGGAATTTCGAAGTGTGGTTTCCCTAGCACCAAATTTGAAATCGTAGAAGTAAACCAAGTAAAAAATATATATGTATTATAAAAGTATTTAAATTTCAAATGACTCTCAAACCTCCGTCTGAAACTCGGAGGGAGCTTGTGCACCATCAGAATGCACCCGCTGTGGATGTAGCCTTTTGATGGCAACCTGGGTTTGATGCAGGATGCCTTTGTAAATGCTCCCATATCCTCCTCCAATTTTCCTGGATTCATTAAAGTCCTGAGTAGCCTCCTCAATATCCGAGGGCGAGAACTCAAAAAATTGAGGAATATCGCCCGTTGATCCTCCTCGTTTTCTCCTCAGCCCGTCGGCTTCCTTCTGCGCAGTATCACGCTCCACTCGCAGTTCATTATTTGCTTTCTGTAAATCTGCAATTTGGCTCTTCAACAATATTTCTTGCTCTCTAGAAAACCGGAGAAATTCCATTAGTTGATCTCTCTGAATCTTAACGTTTTCCAATTCTGTCTCTTTTGCCGATGCTTCCTCAGTTTTTCTTTGTATTAGCTCGTCTTGGGCCTGTCAAATGGATTATCGGCGGCTTGCATAAAACGTTGGCAAGGTATGCATGCAACGAAAGAAACTCATTTTTTTCAGACTTTTGAAAGTACGGAAGAAAATCCCCAAGAATGGATATGGGTCTGCAGTATTTAGGGAAGATTCAAAAGGCTGCAAATAACTAAAATCTTTACCCTGTATAGAGCTTCAATTAGATCTCTTTTCGCTTTCTGACGCCAGAGCATCTCTTTCTCAGCTTCTTCTAGTTTTGCATGAAGTGTGTTAACATATATACTGCCGCCCTGCTAAGATCCACTAAACATTTAGATTTCAAAGCCTCGTCCTATCGTTTTTCCATTGTCAGTTTAAACAAATAATGCAAAAAGAAACTTTGAAGTGTTTTCGTTCGCAAACGCTGAATCTTAGACTTCTAGCTATATGTGCACAAGCTTGATGCTTCAATCTTTTCCACATACCACGGAATTGAGTGCTCCATTGGAGCAACTTGCAGATAGGGACTTGCACCAGAAGTCAATGTGAGACTTGGTTGCTTGAATGGCAATGAAGTCTTCCCAGTTGTAGGGCTTCTTGCATAACCTAAAGCGGGAGAGTGTATGGAAAACTTTAACTCATTCTCCTCATCCTTCAACGAAGTCATAGTTATATCAAACCCTCTACTGGGAGAGCCTGTTGAACCGTGCAAATTTGAAGGACTCCCTGGTAAGCCACCCCGTTCATCAGAACTGCCTTCTATCTCCAACGTGCTCTGCGGGGACGGAGAACTTTCGGTGCCTCCCGGGAAAGGAATGTTCAACTTGCTTATTCCACTGCTGCTCCTAGATTTATCCAGTATAACAGATATTTATCTCCCATAATCTGATACTCCGATTCCAGACATGTTCCTACTATGCCTCACAGCAAAAGATCATGATCTCTTGTTGCTGGATTCCCCGGCTTCAGTGTCTTCACTCGCTTCCCTAATTTAATGTGGCGGTCATATTTGTTATGGGATCAAGATACGTGAGATTTTGAGTCGAGTTTACAAGTAGTAGAAATCACTATCATCAAAACAATTTCAACACTGAATTTCTTATTTGCTTTTCCAAATGTGTCTATACTCAACATTAATGCTAGAGCGTAATCAATAAAGAGGCCTAACAAACCTGGTAAAGATGAGAAAGCCTTTGCAGATAAATTGTACTTGACAGGAGACAGATGCATGTTGGCATACATATTTAGCTTTGTTAGATCTAATGTCCATCATTCTTCTGCAATTTCAAGCGGTAGGAAAGCAATTTGAGTCCGACATAAACATACAAGTTTTGTGAGTAATACAGGTTTGAGTGACATTGATTTTGAAAATATTCTGAACGAGTCTAGAATTGTGTTAAAATTATTGACGGCCATGCTTTGGGTACTTAATCATCCCCAGCTTTGGAAATTAAGCATGATTTTAACAAATAAAATAGAGATTGAAAAATACTAGATTAGTACTAACAGTATTAAAGCCTTGGTTTAGAAAGGAGTTTAATTGGATGGGCAAGATAAAAGTACTTAATCATCACCACAACGACACTTTCTATTATGTCCGTCATGATTTACCTTTTTATTTATTTGTCATCGCATATGCCTAATCATTATTTTTAACCTTCTTTTCAACGTCGTAACTGTAGATATGCTATTAAGAAATACTCTTGTTTAGACTCCTCACTTCTATTATCCATGTGTATTTGAACAAACAAAAGATTGATAGTAGAAAGTAAGAACCGTGGGGATCATATAACCATGCCGTTACATGAGATATCTATAGACAAAAGAAGTGAACATGATATGTAAAAAAAAAAAAAAGGCTTTTAATGTGGTTTGTACCTACTATGGTGCTTCTCTGCTGCTGCTCCCATAGCAAGCCTTTTGATCCCTTTATGGGAGATGAGTTCTACAATTCCCTTCTCAATGGAGTCCGTCTCAATCACTATTTTTGAAGCCTCTACCTACATTTATAAATCCGCAACACTAGAATAATTAGAATACTCATCAATTGCCCCAATCTAGCATCTTAAAAATTATAGAAGGTTATTAAATATAAAAGTTTTGCAACACTCTACTCAATATATCATTCAAAGATGCATTGTATCATATTTGGGGGGGAAAGAATAAAAAAAGATTCAATAATAAAAGTTTAGACAATTTAACCATTACCGTTAAAATTAAGAACATATAAAGCAATATTTCATCAATCATGGGAGTATAACTTATAACTTATAATAAATTTTTGTAAAAAATTATGAAATTTACCAAATGTAGTTTTTAAGTTTAAATAAGGATATTTTTATTGAACAACTACTTTTTTTAATGATATATAATACTTGAATTTCGCCAAAAGAATAAAATAAAATAACTTATACATCATTATCTGGAACCACTAAATAGTTTGATCTACCATCACAACTTCTTATAGGCTTTAACAAGTAAATTGGTTGTTCCTTTTATCAAATTCTGGAGTTTGATAAACCTACTTTTTTCTTTTAACTTAAATTGACATGTGGTACTCCATGTAAAGTTGGTGCTTTGTAAATTGTTAAACTTGTTATTTCAGCTAAGCACCTTCTAGGTGCCAAGAAAAAGGAAAGAGCAAGAGAATAGAACAAGTAGGAAAATTTACTAGAAAATAGACAAAGAAGAAATTATACCCCTGTTTGGCGACAAATGAGAAGGTAGTCATCCAGGGTCTTATGCATGCGTCATCTTTCAGTTTCCCAGTATTCCCTCGCTATCATTTCCTGCAATGAGCTTGCTGGAGCTCTTGCACCCACTATAACCCAAGATGAAACTTGCATAAGTTTCGCCTTAAAATGTTGATAATTAAGCTAGAAAAGCCAAACTCTTGAAGCAAGGGTGGTGTAGTTAAATCATCATGGTAAATTTTACTGCGTATTGTGTACTTAGAAATAAGTAATTTGATCAATTTGTCCTAAATGACTACACATCCCGAATTTAGTTCTCCTAAACAGTGGCCGATTAATTTTGAAAAGTTTATACTACAGTTGTGGAAACATGCATTCGGATAGAGATGTGTTTGGATATTTGCATTTTGTGAGTGTGATGACATGCTTGCCTATACAGGTAAACGTGTAATTGAGACTTACTAAAGGGGATCACTTGCGCAGGCTGGTGAACGTGAAGGATGCAAATTCTTCTTCCTCCTGAGTTCTGCAAAGCCCATACCAGGATTGCTTTACACCCTTTCATGTCATTCCCCACAGCAACGTATATCATATCTTCAACCGCACATGGTATTGGATCCTCGGAGATCTCGATTTTACGAGCCATGCTTCCCGAACCCAGCTCCTCTATGAAGTTAAAACCTCTACTGGTAGCGTAAATTCCAGGCGCAAGAGAAAAGTTTCAAGTCCTGAAACAAGGTTAAACTTTCCTTCCTTTTGGGAACTTATTTATTAGAACGCGCTTTGCCTTATTTTAAAAACTCTTGCAAATACGCCACGCCTTTCACTTTCTCAAGTGAATATAAAAATCAAATTTCCTGGAGAGAGAGAGAGAGATTTTTAAAAAAGATTAGGTAAAAGCCTTTATTAACTCCATAAAATTCCTGAGTTGAATGTGATTGAGTAAAAGGACCTGCCTGTCGTTTTCTTCCTGTATGCATGTACTAAATTTTAATCCGTGATCTTCTATAATTGGAATTCGCAAGATTTCAAGCGTGTCACTGATGACCTAACGGTTAAAAACTTCAAGGAAAGTCTCAAGCTGTCAAGATCCAAGTTTTTTTTTTTTTTTAAAGTGGGGGGCAAGAAACTGCCAAGATGTCATGTTCAATCAACTACTAAAGCCCTAAAACGATGGTTTTAAACGATCCCAACATATAATTTGATCATCCAATCAAGCTATACACGTTAACCTCTTAATCCTAAAGAAAGCCCTTCCACCTCCCAAGACTACGTGGAAAAATGATCAGGCGGGCACAGTCCAAAGGGAGAGAGAGAGATGTAGGCCCGAGCTGATAACTAATGCAAACAATGTTGTTGTGTTCAGGTCTTTGGATGATTTAGACCAATCTTAATTGTTTCAAAGTTTAAGAAATTATAGTTGATGACATCCCACCAAATTCAGCTAAGTTTAGTGGTTAAATAGATTTTGAGCTTCTTAAATGGTATAATTTGAGAAGGTCGATACTCTTACGCAACAAGTGATTTGTGTTGCATTTGATGCTAAAATATTTTGATAGTCTTAAAACTTGTTTCTAGTATGTTGAACGAGTATCTTTACCTGTCATTTTGGTTACTTCCTCATCTTTTAAGGTCATATTAGTTCGACACTATTAGAGGACCATATAGTGCAAGCATTTCATGTAATCTACCATCTTTGATGGATTATATGTGTTAGTTGGCTGGGTAATTTGTAATCCTAAAATAACGTCAGTATGAGAAAAATAAGTTGTAAAAATTGGTTTTGTCATCTTAAATGGTGACAAGGGAAAGGAATGTTTTAACAACAAATCATAGATTATATTAATATATTAAAATTACTTGCTTGGTGAGCAAGTATCCAAAACGCATAAAATTAGTATATTAAAATTAACAACAAATCATAGATTATATTACAAATTGATTGAGGCTGATTAATCATAATATTGAGTCATTTTCTTAGACAATTAGGCATACACTCTTTCATAAATTACATAGAAGGATGACATAAATGTAGGGGTTGTAGAGTTAATAACACGCCACCTCACTGAAGAATTCTTTTCTTTTTTTGTTAGGTACAAGAATTTTATATATAAGACATCAAGGCAAGATGATTGAAGACACACTCTTATGGAGATCACACACAATATTACATTATATCAAAGATGGTTTCAAGTCTCCAAGCATGCTAAATGAATAAATTTTTAACAATTTTAAGGATCTTTCTAACATGATAAAATCCATACGTTTATGCCTTTTGATGACTTCCTGGAAGAGAATCATGACCCAAATTGCAATGCTTGGTGGATTTTGAAGACACCAAATTTAGGGGACTCCGAAGTACACCAACAAAAATCTTTTTAGCTTTATATACCTGCCAATATAAAGACCAGTACTTAGGAAACATATGTACTGAAGTTTGTGATGAGGAAGATACCAACAAAGACAAGAAGTCAAGAAGGAAGCCATCCTCTCGTCAAGACAAGCTAATCTCAAATCATGACATAATTTATTGAGCAGGCCACCCCAGAAAAAGGCTAATCACTCTGGACAACCATATTCTTTCCAGTCCATTGCCCTAACTTCGTTGGTAGTCAACAGGGGCGGACGAAATGGCTGGGTTTCCAGTCATCCCATGCTCCCTTCCCCAATTTTCCATTAAAAATACAATATTCTTGTAATTATAGTATGTTTATTTGGCCGAAACCCCCCATATTAGATTCAGACATCAACAAGAACCTTCAGCATTTCATTTTTACCAGAAATGAAAACCATTCTATCTACCTTGTAAGATTAAGGCAGATGAAACAAATTCTTTTTTATTTCAATTAGGGAGGTTGTCGCCAACGAGGATGAGACTTGTATTGGTGCATTGATTAATAAAGAGGTATGAAACTGTGCTATTGAATTAAAAACAAACATGAAAGACTAAGAATTTAAAAAAAAAAAAAAAAAACCTTTGACCTTGATATGACTGTCGGGCTAGCGCACTAGAAGCATTTAGAAAAGGGAACAGCTTTTTGTGCAACATATGACTAAGCTCGAATACATCGAATGACAGAATCATATGACCTCAATGCTGTTTTCCTCCATCCTTTGTTAATTCATAGAACAACTCGACCCACAAAGGACCATTCAGCTCATGGAATCAAGCCTATGAAATTCTGGATAAACTAAGCTTCGTCGTCTCCCCCAACCCCCCCCCCCCCTCCCCCTCCCCCTAAGGTTAGAATTTTCCGGGAGACAATTCTAGAAAGTTTTGACGGAATGGAAATTTCAAAATCAATTTTTTGTAATCTTGTGGAAATCCTCATGGCTTAGTCAACCTTAAGTTGGTCTTCCAAACTTGTTTAATTACTACACCGTGAGACTAGTATATATCCATTTATACTTTTCATAGGATTCATTTTCGATATATTTCTTTTTCAAGTCTCATGCACATCTCTAGATGGCCATCCAATCCCTTAATTTCTTGGTAGAAATAAGTGTGGGCTTGTAACATTCCTACGTATCATATCAAACTCTTTAAAGATTATCCAATTTGATAGTTCCTTAACTCTCACCATCCTCAGGTAACTAAGAATTTGAAATAATAATTGAAGACGTTTAATAGTACAAATAACACCATCTAGAAATAGGAAAAAGTAATTGTGAGTTGCTTCTTACATTGAAAACCGAAAAAAAAAAACTTTGAATTTGCCTTCCCAGTTCTTTTTCTAAGTTGAGCTTTAGAAGGGAAAGGGATCTTATAGAAAAACTTTACATGAAAATATTATACATCAAGAGGAACTATACAAAGACTTCTAACATTTGCATTTGTACACCACAGGTAGAAAATACCATAACTAAGCTAAAAGAAGTAGTATCACCATTGGAAGTAAGAAATAAGAAAGATCAACAAAGAGACAAACAAATCTAGAAAACTAATAGAAGATAGTAGCAGAATCACGCGACTGGGAAATGGGACAAATGCAATGAAGACTAAGTAGGAGATTCTCCGTTATGATATCTTGAGGGGACCGTTGGGATGAGGATGGGGCTACAAATGAAGCCTTCATCGGTTCAAGAACCTTCCAGACATGTGACTGAAGTTCTGGCCGTTTCTTCCTATCCTTCTCACAGCACTTTAACGCCAATCGAGCCAACTTCTGAGCAAGATCAATTGGCCAGTCTCCAGCTGAAGCATCCAAGAGGGATTTCAAATTTCTTGCTTTTAGAGAATGTTTCACTCTGTTCGCTATTGAGACGGGTTTGCTTCCAGTCAACAACTGTAGTAAAATGACTCCAAACGCGTAAACATCTGACTTCACTGTTAGTTTTCCAGTTTCAACAAACTCAGGATCTATGTAACAAGGAGTGCCCTTTGGATTAGTTATACAACAGAGTGTTCTAGTGTCCTGTGAGCTTGCTTCATGGCATAACATGCGGCAGATTCCGAAGTCCCCAAGTTTGCTGACGAAGTTGGCATCAAGGAAAATGTTGGAGGGTTTTAAATCACCATGTACTATTGCGCGTGGTTTATTGGAGTGAAGATACATAATAACAGAGCACAACTCTATGGCAATTCGCACTCGAATCTGCCATGATAATGGACGAGTATTATCCTTACAATTGAGTCGATCTTCAAGGTTTCCATTGGGAACATACTCATAGACCAATGCATAGATTTCTGTACAACGTCCAAAGAGTTTCACTAGATTGGGATGCCTCAATTGTCTCAATACACAAACCTGGGACAAAATAAACTCGTTAGAAGAATGCCACAATTTTGATCCAACCTTTTCAATTCTTCTAGTGCAACTTTTATTGCTGCACTTCCTTTTCTAAAAATCAAATAATTGCAACTTTGAATCAGGAAAGTTAAGTTCATGACAAAGAAGTGTAGTAATTTGTAGTCTTCAATCATATTACATTCTATCAGGTAAAACATACACATTACTATAGAAATGTAAGCATGAATAACATACTCATTGTTTATATATATAAGCAACATAGTCATTGATCCTAATGATAATAATGTGGGCAACTATTAAAATGCATGAGATTAGAAAACCAAACAATCGATCCTTGATACCATAGCCAAAATACCTAATAACATAAAACTAAATTATGATTTCACTTTTTTTTCCAATGAATGAACAAACCTCCATTTGAAATTCTGAGGGGCCTTGTGCGCAATGAGAAGTTTCCCCTTGGGGATTTAGCCTCTTTATAGCGACCTCCATTTGTCGTAGGTTACCTCTATATACCTTCCCATATCCTCCCTCTCCAATTTTCAAGGCTTCACTAAAGTTTTCAGTAGCTTCTTCAATATCAGGGAGTGTGAACTCAATGAATTCAATGTTTTCTGTCGAGCCCTTTTGGTGTTGTCCCACCGAATTCACGCTCTCCTCTTGCAACTCATCTATCCTTTTCTGTAGCTCTACAATTTGGCTCTGCAATAGCATTTCCTGCCTTTTAGATAACAGGAGATCTTTCATTAGTTGATCTCTTTGACTCTTCACTTCTTTCAGTTCTTTGTCTTTTGCCAATGTTTCCTCCATTTTTCGTTGTGTCAACGCTTCTTGAGCCTATTGAACAGATCATGGGCAATTTGAATCAAATTTTAGACCATTTAAAGTCCACGTTATTGTCTATTTTTCAATCATAAGGCCTGTGATAGCCACACTTAAGGTGCAATATCTTGAACTTTCTCTTTTTTAGCAAGTAGAAATACAGTTTGGCATAGAAGTCTGAGAGAGTACAAAACTATCTCCACCAATGGATATAGATCTATTGTTTATGTCAGTTTGTAGAAGTTTTAAATAGCCAAAAGCTTTACCGTGCCTAAAGCCTCAACTTCTCTTTTAAGGGTTTCCTCGTTGGGCCTGCAAGGAAGAGACAGTGGTTTCTGTCATTAATTTTCCATCAATTTCTGCTCTTTTGGAAAGTTTTAAAGCCTCTCCTTCAGGAGAATTATAAAGGAATTTATGCTTCGTATGTAATGGATCTAAGCAGAAGCATAATTGACTATACGTAAAACAAACCTGCTAAAGATGAAAAGGCCCTTGCAGACAAATTGTATGTGACACGAGATAGCTGCTTGTTCGCACACATATTTAGCTTTATCAGACTTGGGTTCCATTGTATTTCTGCCATTTCACGAAGTGGTTAAGCAATCTGAACTCAAATGTGAGTATTGAGTGACATCGATTTACTTTAACGCTAATTTGAGTTCCCCAAAATTTTGTGAAAATCTGTGATTAGTCAAGCATAGGGTACATCATCACCAGCAACATAACAAAATAAAAAGTAATATTTCAAAAAATCTAAGAGTTAGATTTGAAAAGATTATAACAACGATAATGAACTCTTACTTTAATAAGGGATTTAGTTAACTACGTACGTCAACCTATTAATCAATATCCTTTGGATACGGATATCCCTAAGCCAAAGTGAACAAGCAATGTGAATTTTTTGTTTATTTCATCCATGATTTACTTCTTTATTTATTTTTAACCATTTTTTCTTTCTTAATTCCCTATTCACAAATTGTCTCAATCATCCTACTTCTCTTAAAGTCTAATCATTGTTCTCTCAAAAATTGACAATAGATATAGTACTATGGCGGAAATCATGCCATCATGTTACCAAGTTTGACAATAAATGTGAGTTAGATGCATGTATTAAAATATATATATATATATACCACTGTCTTATCATGAGATAACCAAAATATATAATTATTGAACAGAAATAAGCAAGATGAAATGAAAAAAGCACTTTTGTGGTTCATACCTTCTACGGTTCTTCTTTACTACTGCTCCCATAACAAGCTTCTTGATACCATGCTGACAGATGGCTTCTACAATCCCTTTCTTGATACAACCCATTTCAATTACTAGTTTCTGAGCTGGTAACTGTATTTATAAAACCATAAGGCTAACAAACATCATAAAGCTCAACAACTGCTGAAAGCAAAACATCTAAAAAAGTATCTTATTGGATGCTTGCAACTGATATGTTGAACTATTATATTAGTTAGATCAAACAAGTTTTATAATTTCAAGTAGCCTTTAACATGTGAATTGTTTCTAACTTTTGTCCATTTTTTCCTTTGAACCTTCTCGTTTCTGTCATCTTCATTTGACATGTGGTCTAACTTTTGAAGTTAGTGATTCCTAAATCTTAAATTTATTGTGGTAAAACCGTTTTTTGGCGATCACAAAAGAACAAGAAAAGAGAATAGAAGTAGGAAATGGAAACGAGAAAAATGCCCAGAAATAAATAGAAAAACAAGATTCATACCCCTAATTTGCGACAGATAAGAACGTATGCGTCCATGATCTTGTTCATATGCTGTCTTTCAGTTTCATGGTACTCCCTTACAATCTTTTCTTCCATTGAGCTTATTGGGGCTTGTGCACCCACTGCAAAGCAAAAAAAATAACTCATAAATTTCACATCGAAACATTGAAAATTAAGCTAGAAAACCAAGCTCCTGGAGAAAAAACTGAGTTAAATCTAAGTCGTGTGCTTAGATCTCTGAGAAAGAACAGAAAAAAGATTGAGCAATTTCACCTATGCAAGCCTATATACATGTAATTGTAGTTGAGACTTACTAAAGGGAATCACTTGTGCAGGCCGATGAACGTGAAGGATGCAAATTCCCTTTCTTCCAGAGTTCTGCGCAGCACTTAACAGGATTGGCGTGTACTTTTTCACATCTATCCCCAGAGCAACGTATGTCATATCCTGTATAACAGGAGATATTGGCTCCTCGGAAATCTCGGGTTCAAGTGCCATGCTTCCCCGAACCCACGTAATACCACAGCTGGTAGCACCGATTGCAACCACAAGAGAAACCTCAAGGGAGACAACAGGAACAAGTACTGCAAAACTCAATCATCGTATTCCTCGTCCTGAAAAAGGAATTTGACCATTCATTCCATTTCGAAACTGATTTGTTAGAGCACTCTCTTAGCTTCTTCAGACCTGCCCTTCTAAACTCAAGTCAGGAATCTTTGCTAATAATCGACTTTAGCAAAGTTCTGGAGAGAAAGGTAGAGAGAGAGAGAGAGAGAGAGAGAGAGAGAGTTTTAAGAAGATGAATCGATAAAAGTTTTTGTGGATTCTGCGATGTTTGTGAGCTCCGGTGGGTATCTTTTAAGATAAAGGTAATGTTTGTCTGGATTCGTCTCGCTATACCAGTATATACCCAGGAGAAGCGTGAAGTTCACCAACTCAATTTTAAATTAAAAAAGAATAACCATTTTACTTTCCTTTATCAACAAAAAAAAACTATCAAATACTGCTATAGAAATTATGCTTATAGGAGAAGTCATTATAGAAGGAAATGAGTAAAAGAGGGAATTCTCAAAACTGAAAATAATAATAATAATAATAATAATAATAATAATAATAATAATAATAATAAAGGAGGAAATTAATTCTTAAATGCAAGGATAGATACTACCTATGTTGATACAAGCAAATAATATTCGTAAACATAAAATGTACGGAAATGTGTAGAGAGCATACAGTAATTAAATATTCGGTGGTCTAATTTTGTTTCCCTTGCAATTTGAATTTGGAAAAGTCGTCCCCTCTCAGTTGAAAGGACTCAAAGAGCGGCCATATGACGAAGACAAATCAGCTTGACCAATTCCAACCTAGTAAATCACCGTGGTTACAACCTCACTATCATGGGTTTATGGTTTAAAAGGTCATTAAATTTTTACTCCATGATTTGCGGTGATTAAAAATCTGCAAGTCTTCAACTGTTTCGCTTATGACTTAATGGGTTAATGATTTCAAGCCATATCTCAAGTTAGTCAAGATTCATTTAGATTTCTTAAGTTTCTAGAATTCCTTAAGATCGAAGCTTTCTTTTTGAAGATATGACATCAACAATCAACTGACAAAATCCTAAAACAAATGTTTTAAAGAGCTCCACCTGTAATTTGGTCAAGTAGTCAGGCTCTTCACAGTAACCTCTCTATAATAAAGATAGCATGACCGCCAAGAAAATGGGCCCCATTTTCGAGAAGATGTTGGCGGATATCCGGGGAATCTCCTTTTATCCTTTTTGAAGTCGCGGTGCTTGTTAATTTCTACAAATGACGCTGTTAGAATTGGGAATCTGGATGATGATGTTCCAACTACTTCGTCAAGTTTACTGGCTATACAGAGTTTGAGCTTCCTAAAGGGTAAAAGTTGAAGACATAGATGTTCTTCCCTTAACGTGCTGATCTATGTCTCATTTGATATTGATAAACGTGAGTGTCATTCCAAAATTAGAGGTGTAAGGATGGGCCATTAACTTATAAATAATAAAGTTTGATCACCTATTATCTTAATATTTTAAAATAAATTATCACACTCTAATATGATATTAAGACTAAGAATAAGTTTTCATTTTGTAATTTTCTAAATCTTGAACTTGGGTTGTTATCAATATACAGTACTTGTATACACATCTATTTTTAAAGTTTTAAAATTGATCCTCACATTCGAAGAGATACTTCTACATGAACACAAATTGTTATTATAACTTGAAAAATGAAAGCATTTTTCGTAGACATCTTTGTTGCTCCTGCCTCATCTCTTGAGCCATATTAGCTAAATGAAGTCGTCTTCGTTGGTCAAAAGATAGTTGCGTTGCTATGGAATAAATCGATCTTTGCTCCCACTGGCGAAACTTGGTATTAAAAAAACTCGACGTAGGAATTAAGTTAAGGCCGAGATAATTTTGGTTATTAAAAATGAATCAGTAAAGAGACGTGAGTGGCAGAAAATTTCTTTAAAATCTGTCTGAAGGAACACTCTGACCAAGCAATCGCTTGATGAGCAAGTACCGGAATCGCGTAACATCAGAATGTTGTGATTGACAAGTCATCGGCGGAATACTTCAATTTGATTCAGCCGACCAGGTAAACTCGGTACAAACAATCTTAGATTTGCAAATGGTAGAGCCTGAGATGACAAGGTCACCACCAAGAACTCTTCCCCTAGGAACTAGTCTAGTTTTTGTGCGATAAGCAGTAACAATGTACTGACTATTCATGTTGTTAAATCCTAGTGGGTGCTTTTTATATACACGCTAATAGAAGAACCAATTAGTTAGGACACAAAGTAGGCATATTTTATAAAGCAGGCCACCTCAGAAAAAACCTAACAGTGCGGACAACAATATTCTTGCGATTGAAGTTCAGTTTTTGGCTGGAACTTCCATATTGAATCCAAACCCTCGGGCAAGGACGCTAAGAACTTCTTGTTAATCAAACATAAAAGAGTGTCCTATCTATCTTGTTAGACGAAAACAGACGAAAGCAATTGTTTCTATTTGTTCCAATTGAGGAGGTTGGAATTTGAAAATCCTTGTTGCCAGCCAAGATGACATTTGTTCGGTGCATTGGTTAATTATGATGAACGAAGATTTGCTATTGAATAAAGAACAAACAAGAAAAAACAAAAAAGTAAAACAGGGAAACAAAACCATTGGCTTGATGGGTTGAGAAATCCTAGAATTTTCCTTTAAACCTCCGTGCAAGACTAGAACAACTTTCGGAAAGAGGTAGAGAGAAAGGACCGGCGAGAGGAATGAGAATATAAATTAAAGGAAACGGTTCTTTCACTTCACTTCCAAATAGCAATTTCGGGAAGAATTGAATATTTCGATTTTCAATAATGAATTTTTTAATCAAAGATGTGATATTATATTTGAGGTTTACTTGGAAATCCCATGGCATAAATTTTCTTATGATTATTTGAATGCCTTCGCTGTAGGGGGCTATTTTAATTCTGGACGCTTGGTTTGGTTCCTGGGCATATGCTGAGAAAATTATGAATTCAAATAGTAAAAGATTTGAAACACATAATAGAGAATAAAATATGATTGTTCCAGTTGTTCTCCTCACTGCGCATCTAAGTCATTCCGTCAATGACTACCAACCCAGCTTGACATGTTTACCAGGCTTTATTAAAAGTCTCCCATTGAGACTTTGACAAATATGTATCCTTGAGGTTTATCTCCGTAGAAAATTTTGGTTCTTTTCTGTCACAAAAGGGATGGGTTAGTAGAACAGCTGACACGAAGAGGTCAGAGTTGAAGGCTTTATGCGAGACCAGCGCAGCTAATGGAAGATATATATCAAGGCAAGTACGGGAGATTTTCTTGACAACGTTACCGTTTCCAGAGGATATGGAATATGCACTGGAATATGCGTAAACAGCGGTAAAGATCCTAGCATTTCTTACTTAACTAATGGCATATACATTGGCCATAAACATCAACCTGACAGCAAAGCATTGAATAGAATTCTCTTGGAACCTTCTTACCGTCCGCCGGATAGTCTTCTCCCTGCTTCTAATAGTTCATAATATTTGTCACGAAAACCTTAGAAAGTAGTCATTTTTGTCTTGATGTTAAGATTGGCAAGATAAATTGTTGGGCCATTGGAAGAATGGGCATCGTTGTTTTCTTTCTGTCCATTTACGGAATGACAAAAGCTAAGCCATGTTAATCTAAGTCAACCAAAGAACTACCGTGGTACAACATCAAAAGTAATACTGAAAAGGAAAACACCTTATTTATAGTTCTACATTTAGTTTGTCTCACACCTATTTAACAACTTTACCACAAAACTAACGTATGCATATATGTGACTATCATATATTGTATCTTCTTTGATATTTCAATAAAGTAACAACAGAAAATTTAACAATCCCTACTTTTTTTTCTTTCATCTAGGATGCTCATCTCGAAAATGGCTTTCCAAATTTTTGATTTCTTGGTAAATAAAAGCGTTGGCTTTTGAAATTAGTTGTGATTCTTGAATAACAATTTCCAATTTTTTTAGTTAAAATGATCTTCTTGTGCATTAAATCCAACTCACGGATTATCCAAATTGTTAGTTCTTAAATCTCACAATCCTCAGTTAAGATCGCTAAGATACGAAATAATAACTGTATATCTTTAACGGCACAGGTAAGAGTAAACAACTACAAATAACGTCATACCAAAAAGAAAAATGGTAGGAAAAGCTATTTGTGAGTTACTTCTTCTCTTGAAAACCAAAAGACTTTCAATTTCTCTTCCTAATTCCTCTCTAAGCTAAGGGTTACCAATAGAGAGGGTCTTCTAGAGAAAATCATGGGACAAATATTGGACATTAAGAGGAATTGTGCAAGTACCTCAGACATTTATTTTATTACACCATGGCAAAGAGTTGCATGCTTAAGGTTAACGAAGTTAAGTAAGAGATATAAAACCATTATAGAATACTAAGAATATTAACAAAATCATAAAACTGGCTTCTAATATAAATACAACCAAGACTAAGTGAGAAGCCTTAGTTTCCTCATCTCCAGGACACTGCTCGGAATAATGGTAAGGCTGCACGTGAAGCATTCATTGGTTCAAGTACCTTCCAAACATCAGACTTAAGTTCTGGTCGGCTCTTTGGCTTCCTCTCGCAGCATCGCAATCCCAATCGGGCCAACTTCCGAGCAAGATCAGTTGGCCAGTCTCCAGCCAAAGGATCCAAGAGGGATTTCAAAGTTCCTGCATCCAAGCCGTTTCTTACATCATTTGCTATCGAGAAGGGTATTATTCTCCCCGTCAACAACTGAAGTAAAATAATTCCAAACGCGTAAACGTCTGACTTCAAAGTAAGGACTACTGTTTCAACGAACTCGGGATCCACGTAGAGCAAAGTGCCCTTTGGAACAGTTTCGTGGCACAGTATTCTTTTGTGGCATGAACTTAACTCAGGGAATAACATGCGGCAGATTCCAAAGTCACTAAGTTTGCTCACTAAGCTGGCATCAAGGAGGATATTGGAGGGTTTCAAATCACCATGTACTATACTGTGAGGTTTAGTAGAGTGAAGATACACAAGGACAGAGCACAGTTCTGTGGCAATGCGTATTCGGGTCTGCCATGATAATGGAGGACTATTATCCTTGCAATTGAGCCGGTCTTCAAGGCTTCCATTGGGAAGATATTCATAGACCAGTGCAAAAACTTCCGGACAAGCTCCAATGAGCCTTACCAGATTGGGATGCCTCAACTGACGCAATATACAAACCTAATACAAAACAAACTAAATTAAGTGGAATGTCACGCTTTCAATCCTAACTTTTCATTCTTTAAATGCAACTTTAGATGTCAAAATGAATTGTGAATAACAAGGTTTTAGATCCTGACAAGGAAGTCTACCAATTGGTAAGTTCTCAATCGTATCATATTTGGCTACAATCTTCTACCTATTTTGTCATTACTTATGTATAAACCTACTATGATATTTCTTAAAAGAAATTTAGTTAAAAAAGAATTGCAACCCCGAATATGTTTTCAAAAAGTATTTCCTATCTAGGTATATAGAGAAAAATTAAATTACATTCAATGATGCCAAATATAAGAGTTAAATTTAGCGAGAAAATCGATGGGTTTAGGTTACACCTCCGTTTGAAATTCTGAGGGACCTTGTGCGCCATGAGAATCCAACCTTTGTGGATTTAGCCTCTTGATAGCCACCTCAGTTTGACGCAAGATACCTTTATATATCATCCCATATCCTCCCTTTCCGATTTTCATGATTTCACTAAAATTTTCTGTGGCCTCTTGAATGTCGGAGAGCGAGAACTCAAAGAATTCAGGCACGTTTTCGATTGAGCTCTTTTGCTTTCTTTGCAGACCTTCAGTGTCTTTCAGCGAGCTCTCACGCTTCAGTTGCAGTTCATCAATCATTTTTCGTGGCTCTGCAATATGGCTCTTTAATTCAATTTCTTGTTCTTTGAAGAACTGAAGATCTTCCATTAGTTGATTTCTCTGGATCTTTACGTCTTCCAGTTCTTTCTCTTTTGCCAACGCTCCCTGAGCTTTTCTTTGTATCAAATCTTCTTGGGCCTGTTGAACGGATCACTGGCAATTTCAGTAAGATTCTGGTCTTTCTAAAATGCACTTATGGTATAATTTTCGAGTGTAAGGCATATGATTGGTATAATCTTGGTTTTAACAAATGGATATGAAAATTGTTGAATAAAAAGACATGCATTTGGTAGAGATATACTGAAAAAGAAGTATCTCTAGAAATGGATACTGATCCAGTGTTTATGTTCTAAAAGTTCTAAATAACCAGAAGCTTTACCCTACGTAGGGCCTCGATTCCTCTTTCTGCATTCTGACGCCTGTGTATCTCCTTATCAGCCTTCACCATCGCATGTTGAAGTTTCTCACGAAGAGCATTAATTTCTGGACTTCCATCCTGCTAGGAGCCATCAAACGTCTAAATTTCATAGCCGTTTCATATTGTTTAGTCAATGATCAATCTAGTCGAATAATGCAAAAGAGAAATCTAAGGAAGTCTCTTGTATATAAATCCACAACGTTGAACTTGTAACTAAATATCCACATACCACAGCATAGAGAGCTCCATTAGGGGAGCATGCCTGAGTTAGTTTTTGTGATGACCATGAGATCTTCCCATCAGAGGAGCTTCTTGAATAACTTAAAGCCGGAGAAAGTGCCCTAAACGCTAACCCATTCTCATCGACGGACATCGGACTCGCCCTTAAACCAAAACCCCTCTCTGGCAGAGCAAGATGCGGAACCCAAATCCGCAGGACTCCTTGGCAAGCCATCCGGTTCATTAGGACTATGTTGCATGTCCAACATGCTCTTTGGAGATGAATGCTTTTCAGGAGTGCCCGAGTCTTTACTGCCACTGCCATTCCTATGGTCCCTCCCAGTGAGGCAAGACAGCGATCGTCTTTGGTAAGAATTTCCAGTTTCGGTTTCTGCACTTGCTTCCCTATTATGATTTCGCATTCGCATTAGTGAAGCTATAAGCATTTCAACTTTGAAAAGCTTGTACGCTTCTCCTATGAGATGTACATGATTAGAAACTCGCAGGTTCTTTCGGTTTATGTAAATCTTCATCATTGCAAAAGCATAATTGACAAAAACATGTATCAAACCTGGTGAAGATAAGATGACCTTTGCAGACAAACTGTATATGACACCAGACAGGTGCTTGTTGGCGCACATATTTAGCCTTATCAGATCTGAGGTCCATCATGTTTCTGCAATTTCAGGCAGTAGTAAAGCAATCTGAACTTAAAGGTGAACATTGAGTGAAACTAATCTCCATTTAAGTCCAATTAACCAGTCAGCAGATTTGGGAAGACCATATTTCATAACACAAATAAAGACTTCGGAAAGGGAAGTAGTTAACTACTTGTCTGAACCTATCGATAAATGTCTTTGCTTTGGAGAAAGATATACAAAAGGTACGAACAGCTAGAGCAAAGTTATCTGTTCACTTCATCTGTGATTTACTTGTTTATTTTTATCTTTTTTATCCCTTGTTCTCTAAACTTTTTTTTTTTTTTGTGTGTGTGTTTTTTGCCCTATTCTTCAATGTAATATTGCTATTAAGAAATTCTCTATCACGGTCCCCCACAGCTCTTACAGTTAGTCATGGCCTCCACCGCATAATTTAAACCACATTCTGTACAATTAGATGCCTCACCCATCGATGTACTCTAAAGGAACAAAAATTGACGGTAGATAAAGTGCATAAGGGTGGGAATCACGTAACTATTGTCTTGTTATTGGTTATGTATTATATTGAATGTGACGTGATGGAACAAGCTCTGTCGTGGTTTATACCTTCTATACTGCTTCTCTGCTGCTGCTCCCATGACAAGTTTCTTGATCCTATGCTGAGAGATTAGCTGTACAAGTCCTTCCTCAACACAGCCCATTTCAATTAGTAGTTTCTCAGCCTGCATCTCGATTTATGAAACAACACTAAATTAGATTATCAAACTCATCGATTGTTCACATCCAATGTCTCGAAAGAATGTTACTGGATGCTTATCCCCAGTTACGAATAGTCATATATGAGTTAGGTCTAATGGTGGTTCAAAATTTCATGATGAATTGGTTCTTCTCGTTGTCAAATAAAACCCATTCCTTCCTCTCACTTTTATTGGACATGTGTCAATTCGTTAGTAGTTCAATGAAATTACTAGCGGTTTGAGACCTCTTTTGTTTAGGAAGTATCAAGTTTAACACTCATTTTCTATGTCTCTTTTGCCTAACTAAAATACAAATACAAATAAAGACTTTTTGGACATGTGGTAACCTTTGAAGTCAAGTTTTCCTAAAATGTTAAACTTATAATGGCAAGAACTAGATATCTTTTAGGTACCCAAACAAGAGAAGAGAACAAGCAGGAAAAAAGTAATGAGAATAAGGATCTGAAATAGACAAAAGTAGAACTTATACCCCTATTTGACGACAGATAAGAAGGTATTCCATTAGGATCCCATGCATACATTTTCTTCCAGATTCTTGGTAGTCCCTCACTACCTTTGAGTCCACTGAGCGTGCTGGAGCTTTTGCACCCACTGCAAACCAAGAAAAGTACTTAAAAAGCCCGCCTTAGAAAATACCAGGAATCATTCTAGAGAAGCCAAATTCTTCAAGCGAAAGTGAGTGCATTTTAGTCAAGGCAATATGCATTCATATTATCCGATTATTACTCAATTATTTGGTTGTTATTTACAACATCATTATCTGATTATCACTTAGTCATTCAAGTTGTTACTTAATCCTATATATACGAAGTAATAATTCAGTTTCCTTTCAAGTCTGAATAAAAACATTTAGTCTCTATGTTCTTCTTTAATATGGTATCAAAACATAATCTCTAGGTTTCTTTTTTCATCAACGTTTCGTTCTTCTTTAAACTATTGTCTTTTGGAGTCTGGCAAATGACGTGAACCAAGAACAAGTCAAAAGAAGGCATACAGCAGTGTACAATCAATCGTAATAACCAACTTTTAGAACATCGAAAACGAATTTCCAAAAGCTTCCAAGTTTGAAAAGCATGCATTTAGATAGAACCAGACGTGCTTCTACGCATATGCATCTATATGAGACTTACTAAAGGGGATCAGCTGAGCAGGCTGATGGACGTGAAGGATGCAAATTCTGTTTGCTCCAGAGTTCCGCATAGCCCAAAACAGGACGGATGTACATTGTTTCACCTCTTTTCCGACAGCAACGTATACCATATCCTCACCCACATGAGATATTGGATCCTCCGAAATCTTAGCTGTAAGTGCCATTCTTCCCCGAACCCGAGTATTCTTGAAAGTCAATCTCACGACCGGTAGCACAAATTGCAGGCAGAAGGGAAAACTCACAAGTCACCACTGGTAGGTCACCAAGTAGTGGAAAACCCCATCATCAATTTCCTCATAGTGAAACTCCCTTCCCATTTGGAAACTGATTCCTATTAATAAGAACTGCGGTTTTTACATATTTCCTAGTACTCTCCGTCTGTCACCCTCTGGAAAGAATATAAGAATCAATTTTCGGGAAGGGGGAGATAGTAAAGGGACTGCTTGTCCGGACTCTTGTGCGTAAACTAGAAGGAAACTGGAGCGGCGGGAAGTTTAACAACTTTTAAGCTTTAACACAAAAGAATAAACCGAATACTACTCCCGACAGTATACACCATTTCCCCCGAAGGAAATCAATACAAGACACAATGAATAAACATAGTATGTTCCCACCAAGGTGAAAAGATTGAGAAACGGGGTAAAGAGAAAACGTTACGAATAGCTTGATAATTTGTACGGAAAACATCGTTAGGTTTTGGTCAACGTTGCTCCTTTTCCGAGGTCATATTTGTCGATAACGTTATCTTTATTGTCAAGAACTAAGGCCCCTGCCGCAGGGCCAGAAGGTGCAAGCGACCTTCCGAATATCTTATGTTTATAGAAATCTTGCGAGTTGCCATGAGATTGAGTAGAGAATATTAGACAACCGACTAAATTTCTGTTACTTCTAAAACTGAATCAACCAGGCACCGCAGTTTGTACAACAACTTGACTTAGGAAGACCAAATTAGGGTTTAGAGGCGTTTCCTTCAACGGTCTATCGAAAAACAGACAGAAGTGAGGTACTATGTTTGGTATTCTATGTTTTCAGCTAGGCTACAAACATTGTATCGATAAACTATGCAAAGGTCCTAGAAAGTGCCGATTTAAAAAGAAAATTGATGGTCTAAATTACAAATAAATCTGCTGGCTTAAGTTTCGGTTAAATTCATGTACTTCATCTTTCTACGGAAATTACTTTGGGACATGTTTCTTTAACAATTAAAAGACGAGACAAAACCCTTCCCTCGGGATAGTTTACATCCCACTCTTGGATATTCGCTCAAGAAGTTCTCTTCGGTTCTTCGCACGTACTTTTATCTCGGCATGGCAAGTTTTCTCGGCTCTATCAAAGGTCTCGCAATCAGCATTCTAAAAATTTTGTCTCATTTTTAGCACAAAGAGATAGGTCCACCAAAATCAGAAGATCCTAGTACTTCTTTCTCACCGAATAGCATGCACAAGGGCCGTAAATACCAACTTGCTACCAAGCATTAAAGGGTATTCTCTTGAAATCTTCTTACCGTCCACTGAATAATCTTCTCCTTGCCTCTAATAGCTTATAACAGATTCCATAAGGTTCAAATCCTAATAAAGAAGTCATTTTTTCATTTTAGTTTTGATGTTAAGATTGGTAAGGAAAAAGACTTATTTGCATATTCATTGCTCTTATATGAGTCATTATAGGTATGCCCACGTTATTATCATTCTTAAACATCATGTGACATATATTGTACACCAAACTCAATCGTAGAAAAACCTAAGACATTTATTTTATTACACCACATACAGAAAGTCCCGTAATTAAGCTTAAAGAATTTATATTAATATTGGATAGCAAGAGAAACAAAAAAAAAATATGTAACAAGAGACAAACTATTCCAAAATAGATATAGATAGTAACAGAATCAAGTAGCTAGTGAAGGGGACAAATACAACAAAGACTACGCAGCGTTAAGACGCTGCTCGGGATTAGAACGAGGCTGCATATGAGGCGGTTATTAGCTCAAGTACCTTCCAGACATTTGACTCAAGTTTTGGTCACCTCTCTAGGTTCCTATTACAGCACCTCAATCCTAATTAAGTCAACTCCTGAGCACGAGTAATTGTCCAGTCTCTAGCCGAAGCATCCGATAGGATACAAATTTCCAACTTCTAAGGAATATTTCACTTCATTTGCACCATGTGGGGTTTTATCCTCATCAACAACTGTAATAAAATAATTCCAAATGTGTAGATATCTGACTCCAAAATTAACACTCCAATGTCATGGAACTCAAGATCCATGTATCGGGTATTGTCTTTTGGGACAGTTACACAACACACTATCCTTCTGTTGCTTGAACTTGTATTTTAAGGACTACTACGCAGTAGATTCCCAAGTTAACAAGTTTACAAACGACATTGGCAGCAAAGACGATACTAGAGGTTCCAAGTTAGCATGCATTTTGATGTGCTGTTTGCTGGAGTGAAAATACATAAGGACATAGCACAATTAAATGTCAATGCTTATCCAAGTTTGCCATGATGATGAGGAATTATTATCCCTCCAACCGAGCTGGTCTTTGAGGCTTACATGGGAAAGGTATTTATGGACAAGCACAAAAACATCCGGACAAGGTCCAATGAGTTCCACCGGCTTCATAGACACACACAAGGTCGTTGGTAGCAAGTTAAACTAACGACCATCCTTCAGCTTGACTTAGCAAATTATCACGCTCCATTTGAAGCTCATTCACCATATCCTGCAGCGCTGCGAATTGGCTCCTTATCACTTGCACTTCTCTGTCTTTTGCCAACCCTGCCTCAGTTATTCTTCCTATCCAGTGTTTCAGAACCTGTCGAATCAGTTATTGAATATTTTAATAAAACGTTTCACCTTTAAACGTTCATGCGTGCAATATGTTGGAACTTCCTACTATGTAGCAAGTACAAATCTCACTTTTACCTAATGGATATCAAAATTTTAGAATAAAAGAAATACATTTTATCATAGATGTACAGAAAAAGGTAAGAGAAAGCTCCTCACAAAAAGAAATAGATCTACTGTGTTTATCTCGATTTCCAAAGTACTAAGAAACTAGAAGATTTACCTCCCATCGACCTCCGATTTCTCCTTCTGCTTCCTGACCCATGCGTCTCACCGCTTCAGCAACCTCAGTTATCAATTGTTGAATTGTTCGACAAAGAGTGCTAATTTCCAGTCTTCCATCCTGAAAGAGAAAGATAAGGTAGTTTGTATGTAAATCAACAATTATGAAACTTGTAATGTTGATGAGATACTTACAATAAATGAGCTTCTCATACCCGAAGAGCCATCCCGTTCCTCATAATCGCATTCTATGTCTATAACGCTCGTCGGAGACGAAGGCTCTTTAGTGGTGTCGGTCTCCGCACTTGCTTCCCTATTTGATTTCGCAGTCGCATTAGTGGTAGGATCGAAAAACAAAGAGGTTCAACCGAGTTTAAACACAGTAGAAGTCGCAAACATCAGAATTAAAGTGAATATGTTCTTCTATTTCACAACCAAATTTAAAGAAAGAAGTAAGCCTTCTAGTAATTTATGTGTGTATTTTTGGAAAAGCATAACTAACAAAAGATGTAGTAAACCTGATGACGATGATATGGCCTCCGCAAATAAACTGTATGTGACACCATTCAGGTGCTTGTTCACGCACATATCTAGCTCTCTCAGACCTAAGGTCCATTCTGCAACTTCACGTAGTAGTAAAACAATCCGGTTTAATGATATATGATGAACGAAAGTGAACATGATGAAATGGAAAGAGCTCTTATGTAGTCTTTACCTTGTGCGGTGTCTCAGCTCTGTTCCCATAATAAGATACTTGATCTTGCGCAACCGAACAACTTCTACGATTTCCTTTTTAATACAATCTGCTTCTCTTACTAGTTTTTGAACTCGTACCTGGATTTATAAGACCGCAATGATAAGATAAATTATAAGATGTTATTCGATGCGTTTCCCATTAGATTTTGATTTATTTTAGGCTTTAACGTGTGAACAAACTCTTACTACTGTTAAAATTTTCGACTTTGAGCCCCCTTCTTTCTATCATCTTCATTTGACATGTGGTCTAACATATGAAATTGGTAGGGGAAGAACTAAACGCTTTTAGGTGCCAAAAAGATAAAGAAAAAGAACAAGAAAAGGAAAGCGAATTGAATAAACAGGAAAAAGTACAAGAATAACGTTCTGAAACAGACAGAAGAAGAATCATACCCCCAGTTGACCACAGATAAGAACATATTGATTCGCAATCTCCTGCGCATGTTGTCTGTTTCTTTGCTGGTAATCCCTTACTATCCCTTCGTGAACTGAGCTTATTGGGATTTTTGCTCCCACTGCAAACGGAAAAAAAAAAAAAAAAAACACATAGAAACTCACCTTGCAATCTGTTTCATGAGTGTGTATGATGACATACTAGCCTATACAACATATTCATGCACTGACACTTACAGATGTTGATCCACTGTACAAGCTGATAAAAGATGAGGATGCAAACTTGTTTTCCCCCAGAGTTCTGCAAAGCCCAGGACAGGAGTGACCGGTCCTTTTTCACATCGTTTTCCACGGCAACGAATATCGTATTCTCAACCACAATAGATTCTGGATCGTCTGAAATTTCGGGTCTACGTGACATTCTTCTCCGAACCCTAATTTTAATCACTACGTTAAGTCACAAATGGTAGCACAAATCGCTGGCAGAAGGGAAAATGCTGCCTCACTTTTGGGGCCATATTCGCCGACTAAGTTATCTTTGTAGTCAAGGAGTAAGATCTCCTCCTGGGGCGCCAGAAAGGCCAAACAATATTCCGACAACTTGGGATCATCGCTTTTTGCTTCTATCAGGTGGCAAAACTTGGGAAAACAAAAGGATATTCTATTTTTAGAGAATAGAACATCACTTTTGATGATTGTTCGGAGCCGCATATTCTTCTCATAAAGGATATCCTATTTTTATAGAAATCTTGCAAGTTATCGTGAGATGGAGTAGAGAATATTAGACAACCAGTATACTTTAAAACTGAATGAGTCACGCACCGGAGGAACAAGAGTGTACAACGAACAGGGACGCCGCTATCAAGGAGTCACGGGAAGACAGGAGAAAAGAACGCAAGGCATGGGAAGAGGGACGGATGTTTACGTAAAGCCTTTTGAATGTAATTAAAGGGGTAATGGTGCTTCCGGAATGGAAAATAGGTCCCAACTCTTTTTTAAGTTTTTGAGTCTCAAAAAGGATTAGACTTAGAGTCTCAAAAACTTGACTCAAAAGCCTTTTTTTGAGTTTCATATAGAAAATAGGTCCCAACTCTTTTTCGAATGCACCTGGACAGGTTTGGACAGGTTTGATCTGATGCTATATCCTTGTGCAAATTGGCCTTTGTCACTTTATAGACGGATCAAATGTTGACCTACAATGAATGATCAGAATAGTAAAAGGAAAACTATCTTTTCTAACTTGCATCTATTGTATATAAACTAAAAGAGACTACATACAATTTTTGAATAAAAGTATTGGTACATAAATCATGTTATTAAAATAGGAAAACTTGTACATGAAAGGACATCTTTATTTAGAAATATAAATAATTTCATACTAACATTTTGTTAAACGAAAATTGGATGTTCCCTGCTACAATCTTCACACTCAAAGTTAAATTTGTAAATGTGAAAGTATGTTCCTAAACCTATATACTTCAAACTTTTTGAATAAATTTAATATTCATACCAATAAAAAAAATGAGAGAAAACCCTCCTCTCGTAATAGTTTATATCCCACGCTTGGAAATTCGATGAAGTGCTATGTGGCTTGACGCAAGTACTTCTATCTCAGCATGGCAAGTTTTCTCAGCTCTGTCATAGGTCTCCCAATAAGGTTTTGATAAATGATCTTCTTTTGAGTTTTAGATCTACTAGCTCCTTCTCTTTTTCCATTTAGAAAATTATTAAAAATATAAGTATTATCTTTTACTCTCTAGATCGAATATGGTTGCTCTTTATCGAATTCTTGGTTGCTTGCATAACTTCGGCATCAAGTTATCAAGCCATGCTAAGCTATAGAAGACTTTGAGCCTGAGGCTTGAGAGCCTCCAAGCCTCCCTCAAATACACTGAGCTTATTTCATGCCACTTTTGTTTATATGGTTTTCTGTTTGGGGTCCCTATTTTTTCTCTACACATTACATAGTTACAATGCATATCTACACAGTTCTGTACAATTCCAAAATCACCTAACACATACCCACATCACACGTGGCTCCTAAGGGATAGTGATGACAAAAAAATCCTCACTAATTTTACAAATATTCAGCAGAGGAATCATGTATGGGTTATCAAATCTCAAACCCTTCAATTGCCCATGTTCAAGGTTCGTGGTTGAAGCAGCACAGTTTTCCCACATAATAGAGTACCTAATGGCCACTTCCTTTAATAAAGGACTACAAGTCTCTCACGTATTATAGCAAGGTTTTGTCACATTTATGCTCATTTAATCAAGTGTCATACTAAGTGCAGAAAAATAGTAACCAGTATTTGAACACAAACTGCATGAATAGTAACGACGTGGACAGCATAAATTGAGTCCAAAATAGTGTGATTTTAGCTCATTCACAAATCTTATTGTCTTCCCTAAGCATGTGTCAAACAGATGTGCATAAATTTCATATATACATGTAAGATTTTTTAATATTATTTGTCACAATATACTGAGTATACCATCTAAATCCTCTTTCTTTGGCCATGTGGACCTACACATATAAAAACATGTTTTTGAAAATTAAGAAAGCGTTCTTTTTACTGCTTATAAGACATCATTTAAACTAACATCCATCCTTCAACTTCTCTGACCAAATTATCATGTTCCACTTGAAGCCCATCCACCCTATCTTGCAGCGCTGCGAATTGGCTCCTTATCTCTTGCACTTCTTCCTCTCTTTCCAACCCTGTCTCAGTTATTCTTTGTATTAACTCTTTCAGCACCTGCTGAATGGGTTATTGGATATCCTAATAAAGTGTTTCACCTTCAAACGTTCACGGCGCGCAATATATTGGAACTTTCTATTATGTAGCAGGCATAAATCTCACTTTAACTAGTGGATATGAAATTTTAGAATAAAAGAAATATATTTTATCATAGATGTACAGAAGAAAGTAAAAGAGATCTCCTCACAAAACGAAATAGATCTACTCTGTTTATCTCGGTTTCCGAAGTACTAAGGAACTAGAAGACTTACCTCCCATTTCTCCGTCCGCTTCCTGACCCATGTGTCCCTTCCTTTCAGCAAACTCAGTTATCACTTGTTGAATTGTCCTACAAAGGGTACTAATTTCCAAACTTCCGTACTGAAAGAACTATTAAACATTTAAACTTCCTAGCCTTCTCAAATTGTTTAGTCATTGATGTTAAAAAGTTTATTATTGAACCTAAAAATCAATTCAAAGTTTGGTAGTACTCATTATCTTAGAAATAACTCTACAAACTCATACATTAGTAATATGAGATCAATACCGCGTCTTGAAACACACTCCCTTACAATGACAGACAATTATTAAACCGTCACGGTGCCTTACAGTGAATGCACAAGAGTTAGCCTTATCTAAAAGGGTACTAAAAGAGAAACAAAAACTTTGATATTATATTAAAAAGCCTACATATGTCTATAGGGTGAAAGTCCTAAAGCATAATATTTTATAGTAAAGTTAAGGTTTTTTTTGCATTGAGCCTTTCAACCTTCAAAGAAAGATAAAAAAGTTTGTACTTAAATCAACTACTGTCAAACTTGAAATGATGATGAGATTCTCACAATAGAGGAGCTTCTCATAGCCGAAAAGTGTATTCTAATTGAGCAATCTCGTTCCTCAAAATTTCATTCTATGTCAATAACGCTCGTTGGAGACGAAGGCTCTTCAGTGTCGGTCTCCGCACTTACTTCCTTATTTGGATTCGGCACTCGCATTAGTAGTAGGATTGAGAAACAAAAGAGTTGCGGCTGAGCTTAAAACACGATAGAAGTTGCAAACATCAAAATTTAAGTGAATATGTTTTTTCTCTTTTACAAACAATATGTGTGTGTGTGTGTATTGGAAAAAGCATAAGTAACAAAGATGTAGTAAACCTGACGACGATGGTATTGCCTCTGCAGTCAAACTGTATGTGACCCCAGACAGGTGCTTGTTCACGCACATATCCAGCTTTCTCTGGCTAAAAATCCATTCTGCAATTTCACGTAGTAGTAAAACAATCCGAATTCAAAGGTGAATATCGAGTGACATTTAGCTATCGTCTGACCCGGATATCTGTATGGATATATAATGAACAAAAGTGAACATGATGAAATAGAAAAAGCTCTTCATATTTTGTGCCTTGTGCAGAACCTCCTTCGTTCTGCTCCCATAACAAGATATTTGATCTTGTGCAGCCGAATAACTTTTACAATTTCTTTCTGGATACAATCTGCTTCCCTTAACAGTTTTTGAGCTGTTACCTGGATTTATAAGACCGCAATGCTAAGACAAGTTATAAAACGCATCAACTACTCCAATCCAGCATCTGAAAAAGATCTTATTGGATGCTTATCCTATTATATCTGACCGTTACATTATTTTGATTTACCGACAATTCAAAATTTTATTTTAGGCTTTAACGTGTGAACGAATTCTTTCTTCTGTTAAATTTTGGACTTCGAGCCCCCTCCTTTCGATCATCTTCATTTAACATGTGAACTTGGTACTTTCTGAGTTTTAAACTTGTTACGGCAAGAACTAAATGCTTGTAGGTGCCAACAAAAGAGAAAAAGAACAAGAAAAGAAAAGCCAATTGAACAAACAGGAAAAACAAAGAGAAGAATGTTCTAACACAGACAAAAGAGCAGATCATACCCCCTTTTGGCCGCAGAAAAGAAGATATTGATTCGCAATCTAACGCGTACGTTGTCTATTTTTTTCCTGCTCATCCTTTGCTATATCTTCCTTAACTGAGCTTATTGGGGTTTTTGCACCCACTGCAAGCCCAAAAAAATAATAAAATAATAAAAAACAAAAGGACACATATAAACTCACCTTAAAAAACTGAAATTAAACTAGAAAAGCCAAAATCTTGAAAAACAATTGTGCTTATTTTGGTCAACTTCGTTAGTTAACTGCATAGTGTTTTTAGACCCTAGGCAAAGATCAAACTGAATTCCCATAAAACTTCTAAGTTTTAGAAACATGCATTCAGGCAGAAAAGTCTTGGGTTACTTGTATTATGTGTGCGTGATGACATACAAGCCTATACACATACACCTGTAGTTGAGACTTACAAATGTTGATCCACCGTGCAGGCTGATTAAACGATAAGGATGAAATTCGTTTTCCTCCTGAGTTCTGCAATGCCCAGGAAAGGAGTAACCGGTACTTGTTCACATCTTTTCCCACAGCAACGAATATTGTATTATCAACCTCAACATCGCTGGATCGTCTGAAATCTTGGGTATACTTGCCATTCTTATCCGAACCCTAATTTCACTAGTTGCCACTGGTATGAAAAGAAGTTTTGGGAGAGAGGGGGGTTGTGGGTGATGGGAAAAACAACGTATAACGTTTTCCACTTTGATTGAACCTGTGAGGAAATATTAAAACACCAACGATGTATTTGAATCACAAGTAAAATAATCAAATCACAATCAACACAAAAGAATTTCTACATGGAAAACTCCTCCAATGTGAAAGATAAAAACCACAGGACCAATTACGGAATCCACCCAAATCTCCACTATATTAATCGTTAGGTTACAACCCAATCAAGTCCTTAACAATAGCAACAGGATTAAGATTTACTGATTCAACAATAATAGAATCACCAATTAATAGTGAAGAAACAAGTTGTAAACAACAACTTAACCAAGAAAAGTTGGAGAAATATTACCCAGATTTTCGACCAAGATCTTCTGACTTCAAGAGCTCCAAATGACAATCCAACGGTTCCTAATGAAGAACACCCAATCCCGAACCTGCTGACAAAAAATCAGCTCAATCGGACCACAAATCGACCTTGATCAGACATTTGATCAACTTCTGCGCAGGGCCTCTAATTCCTGCAAAATTCTACTCTTTTCTTTTCTCTCTCTCTTTTCTTTTTGACGGCCACACACCTCTTTTCTTAAAGAAAAAGCCCTATATTTTTTCTTTTAAACCTTAGAGCCACATTACCCTAATTGGACCCAATAATAAGTCCCCGAATATGAGCTAGACTAACCCAACAATTCTCCCCCTCCAGCCCAAATGAGGAAGATTCCATATGTTTATTTTTCAAGCACAATCCAAACCAGCCTCATGCTGACAAAACTAAAACTTTTCTCGCCATAAAGCCTTTGTCATCATATCTGAACCATTATCCTCAGTATGTACCTTTTCAAGTGCAATCTCTTTGGTTTCCATGATATCTCATATCCAATGATACCTTACATCAATATGCTTTGACTTTTGATGAAAAGTAGAATTTTTAGCAAGACGTATAGTACTTTGATTATCACAAAATAACACATACTTTTCTTGTACAAAACCAAGTTCTTTTATGAATTCCTTCATCCAAAGTAACTCTTTACATGCTTCCGTTGCTGCAATAAATTTTGCTTCTGTTATAGATAGAGCAATACATTTTTGTAATCTTGATTGCCATGCCACAGCTCCCCCTGAAAACTTAATCAAGTAACCTGAAGTAGATCTTCTATTATCAATATCCCCTGCCATATCAGAATCTGTATATCCCATAAGAATAGGCTTATCACTCCCAAATGAAAGTTTCAAACTAGAAATGCCTCGAAGATACCTTAGTATCTACTTCATTGCATTCTAATGTTCTCTTCTAAGATTAGAAGTAAATCTGCTAACTACTCCAACTGCATGAGGTATATTTGGCCTTGTACAAATCATTGCATACATTAAATAACCAATAGCCGAAGCATAAGGAACTCTTTCCATATCTTTTCTGTCTTCCTCATCTGTAGGACATTGTTTTTTTTACTAAGCTTAAAGTGTGTAACAAGAGGGGTACTCACCACTTTAGCTTTATCCATACAAAACCTTTGAAGCACTTTCTTGATATACTCCTCTTAAGACAACCATAACTTCTTGGCTTTTCTATCATGACTAACTCTCATACTAAGAATTTGCTTCACTAAGCTTAAGTCTTTCATTGAGAATGACTTACTTAACTCCTGCTTCAACTTTTCAATTCTTGCAGCATTTTTACCAACTATAAATATGTCATTTACATAAAGTAGTAGAATGATAAAGTCATCATCTGAGAACTTCTGCACAAATACACAATGATCAAAATTTGTCTTCTTGTAGGCTTGCTCCTCCATAAAAGACTCAAATTTTCGATACCATTATCTCGGTGCCTATTTTAAGCCATATAAACTTTTCTTTAGTTTGCAAACATAATTCTCTTTACCTTTTTTTTCAAAAGCCTCTGGTTGCTCCATATAAATTTCTTCATTTAGGTCACCATGAAGAAAAGCAGTCTTTACATCCATTTGCTTAATTTCAAGATCGAGATTGGCAGCCAATCCCAAAACCACTCGAATTGAAGACATTTTCATAATAGATAAGAAAATCTCATCATAATCAATTCCCTTTTTCTGACTGAAACCTTTAACAACTAGTTTGGCTTTGTATCGAGGTTGTGAAGAATTTTCATCATGCTTCAATCTATAAATCTAACGATTCTTCAAACCCTTCTTGCCCTTAGGCAATGTCAACAACTCAAATGTTTGATTATCATGCAAAGATTTCAACTCATCTTGCATTGCATCAACCCATTTTTTCTTATCCACATCCTCTGCTGCTTCTTCAAAGTTCTCAGGCTCACCTACATCAGTCAACAATACATACTCCTCAGTAAAGTATCTAGAGGATGGATGGTGATCTCTAGTAGACCTCCTCAATGGTGGAACTGAAGATGGATTCTGCTGAACATCAACAACATTATCTGTCTGAATGTCACTATTATCTACACCCTTTTGGTCATTCTGAACCTGATCCTGAACATCATGCTGAATATCACTTTCAACTTGTTCTGGCAACTGTCGTTGTAAATCATTTGAAGGAATTAGATCAATATCAATACCAATCTTAGAGCCTTGTGACATATTTTTCTCACTTTGGCCAATATCTGTCATATTTTGATTTTCAAAAAATATAACATCACGACTCCTCACAATTTTCTTCACAGCTGGATCATAACACCTGTAACCAAATTCATCAAAACTATAATCAAGAAATATACATTCTCGTGTCTTGACATCTAACTTAGACCTCTCATCCTTTGGAATATGAACAAATGCTTTGCAACCAAATACTTTTAGATAGTTGTAGGAAACATCCTTGCCAAACCAAACTCTATCTGGCACATCACCATCTAAAGCAACAATTGGAGATAGATTGATGACATAAGCTGTTGTAAGTAATGTCTCACCCCAAAATATCTTTGGCAGGTTAGCATTTGAAATCATGCATCTAATTCTCTCAACCAATGTCATGTTCATTCTTTCCGCTATACCATTCAATTGAGGTGTTTTTGGAAGTGTCTTCTGATGTCGAATACCATGTTGCCTACAATACTCATCAAATGGTCCAATGTACTCACCACCATTGTTTGATCGAATGCATTTCAACTTTTTTCCAATTAACCGCTCTACTGAAACTTGAAACTGCTTGAACACATCTAGCACTTGATCTTTTGACATCAAAACATAAACTCAAACCTTTCTTGAGTAGTCATCAATAAAGGTCACAAAGTAGGATGCTCCACCAAGCGTCCTCGGGTTAACTAGGCCACAAATATTTGAGTGTATTAACTCTAAGAAATATGATTTTCTTGAAGGAGGGTGACTATAGAATGAAACTCTTTTCTATTTTCTAACTAAATAATGTGCACACTTCTCAAGTTTTGCACTCTTAATCCCAGATAACAAGTTCTTTTTTGCCAACACATTCATGCCCTTCTCACTCATGTGACTTAACCTTTTGTGCCATAAAGTACTTGCATTTCCATCTTCCACTACATTACAAATGTTCTTGGAAATCTTGGCCTGAAATAAATACAAAGAAGACTCTTTCTTACCTCTAGCCATAACTAATGAACCCTTAATAAGTTTCCATTGTCCATTATTGAAGATATTGCAAAAACCTTCATCATCAAGTTGTCCGGTAGAAATCAAATTCAAGCAAATTTCTAGTACATGTCTAACATTCTTGAAAACTAACTTGAATTCATTACGAGTCTCCAAGCATACATCTCTCATACCTGCAACTTTAGCCAAACAATCATTACCCATCTTCAATGTGCCAAAGTTTCCAAGAGTATAAGAAGTAAAGAACTCTCTCTTGGAAGTAATATGAAGAGAAGCACCACTATCAATTACCCAACTTGTCTCATTACTCGCAAAATTCAAATTATCATCATAGCACATAATAACAAGTTCATTAGTAGCTATTGTAACTTGATCATCATCATTGTTGTCCTTCTTCTCCTCACTTTCATTAACTTTCTTCTTCTCATTTCTATCTTTACCATTCTTCTTTTCATTTTTCAGCTGGAAGCAATTTTTCTTGATATGACCCATCTTGTCACAATGATGGCACTCTACATTTTTATGCCATGATCTAGACTTACTTTAACTTTTGTTATAACCTCTCGAACCTCTACTATCACTTCTCCCTCTGTTTTCAACAACCAAAGCTTTAGAATGAGACAAAGAACCTTGACTCTTTCTTCTCATCTCTTCATTCAAAATACTGGTCTTGGAAAAATCCATAATGACAATACCATCAGGAGTAGAGTTACTCACTGACATATGAAATGTTTCTCAAGATTCTGGTAAAGTACCAAGTAACCAAAGTCCTTGTACTTCGTCTTCAAACTTCATATTCATGCCTAAAAGTTGATCTAACATTCCTTGAAATCATTCAAATGATCAGATAAGGATTGCCCATCTTTGTATTTTAGGCTAATAAGTTACTTCATCAAATACATCTTATTATTTCCAGTCTTTCGAGCATACAAAGATTCAAGTTTGTTCCATAGAGTCCGAGCATATGTTTCTTTACTAATGTGATTTAAAACATTCTCATCTACAAATTGTCAAATGAACCCGCATACAATTTTATGCTTAAGAGTCCAATCGGCCTTACTCATATTGTCTAGTCTAGTTTCACTAAACACCGGTAACTGCCAACGCTTCACATAAAGCAAATCTTCCATCTTACCGTTCCAAACATGATAATTTTGTTCATTCAAACTAATCATCCTATTAGTGCTTAGTTCCATCGTTCAATCAAATCCAAAAAAAATAAAACAACCACAACTTAAGCTCTGATACCACTCTGATGGGAAAAACGACGTATAACATTTCCTACTTTGATTGAACCTGTGAGGAAATATTAAAACACCAACGATGTATTTGAATCACAAGTAAAATAATCAAATTACAATCAACACAAAAGAATTTCTACGTGGAAAACTCCTCCAATGTAAAGGATAAAAACCACGGGACCGATCACGGAGTCCACCTAAATCTTCACTATATAAATCGTTAGGTTACAACCCAATCAAGTCTTTAACAATAGCAACAGGACTAAGATTTATTGATTTAACAATAATAGAATCACCAATTAATAGTGAAGAAACAAGTTGTAAACAACAACTTAACCAAGAAAAGTTGGAGAAATATCACCCATATTTTTTACCAAAATCTGCTAACTTCAAGAGCTCCAACCGATGATCCAACCGTTCACAATGAAGAACACCCAATCCCGAACCTGCTGACAAAAAATCAGCTCAATCGGACCACGGATCGACCTTAATCATATGTTTGATCAACTGCTGCGCAAGGCCTCTAATTCCTGCGAAATTCTGCTCTTTTCTTTTCTCTCTCTTTTCTTTTTGACAGCTACACACCTCTTCTCTTAAAGAAAAAACCCTATATTTTTTCTTTTAAACTTTAGGGCCACATTACCCTAATTGGACTCAATAATAAGTCCCCGAATATGGGCTGGACTAACCCAACAGTGAGGGGAGAGACAGAGAGTTTTAAGAAGATGAATGGAAAAAGGATTTTGGTTGATTCTACTACATTTCTGAGCTCCGTATGGACATAATTTAAAGTATAAGGTAATGCTTGTCTGAACTGATCATGCTTTATACCAGCATCCACCCAGAAGAAGCGCTGAAGTTCACCAACTCAAAATTTTAAATTGAAAAAGAATAACCATTTTACTTTCCTTTATCAACAAAAACTATCAAGTACTATTATAGAAATTATGCTCTTGATGGGAGAAGTCATTACACAACGAAATGAATAAGAGTGAGAATTCTCAAAAAGTGCCAAGAAAAAAAACACGTAGAAATGCATCCAAAGTTTATTTTTAAGTGAAATTTGAATATAATGAAATATATATCTTATAAGCATTTTAAGGGTTCTAAGGGTTACACATTTAGAATCAATAACGTGTCTCAAAAACATAGTATCTATTTCATTCTAACTAGCATTAACAAAATATCAATACACAAATTTGAATATAAACTAGCATAAACAAATTTGAATATAGGCCCAACCAGCTGTCCAATTCCAAAACTTATTTTGAACAGAAAAATAGGTACCGTGGTTAAAACCTCGCTATCATGGCTCCATGTTTTAAAAGGCCATAAGATTTTTAATCCATGGTTTGCAGTGATTAAAAGTGTTCAAGCCTTTAAGTGTTTCACTCATGACTTAACGGGTTAATGATTTCAAGCCACATCTCAACTTAGTCAAGATTCTTTTAGATTTCATAGTTTTCTAGAATTCCTTAAGATCGAAGCTTCTTCGTGTTAACAGCCGTGAAGAGGATATCACATCAATAATCAACGAATAAAATCCTTTAAAAAAAATGTTTTAAAGAGCTCCACAATGTAATTTGTTCAAATAACCTAGCTCTTCACAGTGACTTCTCTATTCTAAAGACAGCATGACCACCGCGAAGACAGGCCCCATTGTCAAGAGGATGTGGGTGGATATCCCGGGAGTCTCCTTTTGTCCTTTTCGTGGTTATCATGTTCGATAATTTCTACAACTAACACCTAACGCTCTCAGGTTTCGGTATCTTGATGATGAAGTTCCAACTTATTCGTCAAGTTTATAGGTTATACAGAGTTCGAGCTTCTTAAACGGTAAAAATCGAAGAGATAGATGTTCTTTCCTTTAAGTGTCGATCTGTGTCTCGTTTGATACTTCTGCATGGACAAAACTACGACTGTAACTTGAAAAACGAAAACATGTCTGATAACTCTATAAAATATAGAGTTATTAGTAGCATTTTAAGTAATATTTAATATAATTTTTATTAAATTATATTTATATTTAATTATATTTATGTATATTTTGTTGTTTTATGCAATAAACCTAAAATAGAAGAAAAATGAAGAAAAGAAGCACAAAATCAAAAGAAAATGAGAAAAGAGAAGAGAGTTTAAAAGGAGAGTTAAAAAGAGGTCTTTTATCAAGCCTTTTGTCAAGCTTGTGCGGGCTTGTGAAGGATAAAGGGGCCGAATTGAGCCTTGGATCGTGCGACAAAAGGAACTAGGCCTAAAGGGTGAGAAAGCCCGCAAAGCCCGCAGAGCCCGCAGAGCATGGAAGGCTTCTATCAACATTATCGGGCAGAACAGAGAGAGGGGGACCGAACAGGGAGAGAGAGAGAACACGGGGAGAAACTGAAATAACAGAGAGAAGGCCGAGGCATTGTGTGGCTTCTCCCTCGCCGGAAAATCAGAATCCACGCGCGACACCGCGGGACTCTGTGACGTCGGACGGAAGTGCGGACGCCGACCGTACGCACGTTCTTTTCCGGTGAGGGAGTTTCGTATAATCTCGGCAATCTTTTCCGTTTTCTAGCCTTATTTTGTGTGTTTTCCGATGAGGGGAGACCGGATCTGCATTCTTTGTATAATTTCTTGCAATTCTGTGGCAGTTGCGTGTGATTTCGTGGCGGTTTCAGGCGAAGAAGTGCGAGCGAAAGCGCGTGAGGGCGCGTCTCGACTCGTTTTCTTCCCCTTTTGCAGACAGAACCTCCTTCTCCCCCGATGTGCAGATTTATGCAACTTGTTTTGTGATTTGAAGACATTTTTGATGACAGCTTAATGTTCTTAATTTACAAAATGTGTTGTTTAATTTTCTGCACTGTTTTTGTTTATGTAAATATGTTGTTTTAGTTTAGTTTGTTAGAATTACGATAGAACTTAATTATAATATATGAATGTGAAATTGTAAATTATGGAGTTTAATGCTTTTAGGTGATTAACTACCACTTAATTGATATAATTTGCATATTTGAGACCGACAGGAGATAGCATATAGTTGTTTCATATAATTTGCAATCATAGATTAATATAAATAGACATATACTATATGATTTGTGTGACTTTAAGTGTAAATTGAAATATTCACAAATTTTAATGCACTTAGTTCATTTAATTCATATGCAGACTCACAATAAGTTAATGAGCTAAATAGGTTTGTTATACCTAGATATAGGATAATGAATAAATTAAGAAATTTCGTCATCACATGAGTAGAATTAATCTTGCGAGCATGGATAATTGACATTTGTATTTAGTAATTAGGTGAAATCGGACACTCTAACAAATTTGTTTAACAAATTTAGGTTAAATTCAATTGTTTACTTAAATGTTCTATTATTTCGGTTGGTTAGATAAACTTCAGAAATTATTCATTGTTAGTACTTAATTAGTTTAGTAAGCACCAGTCTCTGTGGGACGATACTCATACTTATCATTATATTATTTATTTGATATGTACACTTGCATATAGAATTTCACTGAACAATATCTCATAGACATCTTAATTGCTCCTGCCTCATTTCTTTAAGGCATATTAGCTCGACGAAGTTGTCTTTGTTAGTCAAAAGAAAGACACTGTTGAAGGGCTAAAAGTTCGAACATGGTTGCGTTGCTATGGAACTGATCGCTCTCTACTCCCACTAGCAAAACCTAGGATTAAAAAAGCTCGATGATAGGAATTAAGTTGACCCCCAGGTAATTTTGGTTATAAAGAGCAAAAAATTGGTGAAGAGACGTAAGTGGCAGAAAATTTGCTCTATTATCTAAAAAGGCTAAAAAACTGTCTGAAGGAACACGCTGACCAAGCAATCGCTTGAAAAGCGCGTACCGGCATCGTATAACACCAGTATGATGTGACTGACAAGACATTTGAACTAAAAACAATCTAAGACTGGGAAATTCCGGAGTTTAGGATGACAAGATCACCAACAAGCACTTTCCTTCTGGGAACTAGTCTACTTTTTATGAGATAAAAAAATAACAATCTAGTAACTATTTATGTTGTTAAATCCAAGTCGGTACGTTTTATATACACGCTAATAGAAAGACAACTTAGATAAGAAGGACAACTTAATTAAGACACGAAGTAACTGACTTCCACACGAGACAGACCTGCAGAAACAAGTCGATGGAGGAAAAATTCAACTTCTGTCGACATATGCCGATCTGATACGATGACATATTTTATAAGGCAAACCACCTCAGAAAAAGCCTAATGAGTGCTGACAATAATAATCTTGCCGTTGAAGTCCTTTGTTTAGCTGGAACTTCCATATTGAATCCATACCCTCCGGCGAGAACATTAAGAATTTCATTTTTATCAAAACTAAACGGGTGTCCTATCTATCTTGTTAGATTAGAACAGATGAAACCCGTTTATTATTTTTGTTTCAATTAAGGAAGCTGGAGTTTGAAAATTCTTTGTTTCCAGCCAGGATGACACTTTCTCGGTACATCGGTTAGTTACGATGCACGAAGATTCGCTATTGAATGAAGAACAAATAAGAAAAGACTGAGAAGTAAAAGAAGGAAACAAAGCCTTTAAACTCCGATGGGTTGAACAATCCTAGAACTTCCGCTTTCAACCTTCGAGCCTTATGTGCAAAGCCTTGAACAACTTAGGGAAAGAGGTAAAGGGAAAGGACGGACGACAGGAATGACAATGACAGCGAGAAGAAATTAAAGGAAACGGATCTTTCACTTCACTTGCAAATAACAATTTTGTGAAGAATTGATATTTCGATTTTCGTTAATGAATTTCTTATGCAAAGATGAGATTTTATATTTGGGGTTTACTTGGAAATTCCATGGCAAAAATTTTCTTATGATTGTTTGAATGCCCTTAACTGTAGAAGCTATCTTCATTCTACAAGCCCGGTTTGGTTCCCGGGCATATGCTGAGAAAATTTAAGTAAAAAAGATTGATTTTTTGGCAGTACTCAAAAATTTTACTGATTTTCATTTTTCCGTTTGTCAAGATCAAGGATAAGCATACAAAGAATCAAAGAATAAGGTGGGAAGAAACAAAAATATTATTATTTTTTTCATGAAAGGTAAAGTATTACATATCTCAAACAAAATAAAAACTATTCCATTCTAATCAAACTTGTAATGGATAGGTGACAAAAGGCAAGTGAAGTGGAGCAATGACTTCAATAGATATAAACACATCATATAAAGTAAAGTAATAGTAAAAACTTTACCCTAGCTTAATAAACAGTGTTTAAGATGTGGGTCTCTCACATTTGTTGCATAAGGATAAACCCTTAGCTCTATATTTGATTGAGTTCCCTCACCCATTGCCAATTGGTTTTGGATGAGCTCTCACATGCTATTTAGCCTTCCGGTTGTCCATATGCTATGTCATCCCCCACGTTGCCCTAGTCATAAGCTTCTGTGTATCTCAATTGCAATGCTTATATCAGCCTTCATGTGAGTAGAGTGTCAAAAATATGTCCATCCACACTACAACATTTGTGTCAACCTACACAAAGAATAATGTTGCAATTGTGAAAGCATAAACACCATATTTTATACATTTGTGAGTGTCTCTATCCATAAACAACTGGTTTATATGAACTCCTACAAAAGAAATAAATCTTTAAACTCTCTCAAAAAAGTAATATATAAAAGAGTATCTTTATTTAAGAATATTAAATCTTTTTAGGTGAGTGCTTTGTTATGTCATAATAAGAGGATTCTAAACTTAATTTTCTTTTAAATAAATTGTAATATTAGGATAAGACTCTTAAGTTTTTTTTATATTTTCTTGTTCTTAGATGAATAAACTCACATATTTATCAAATAAATAAATAAATCTTTAAACTAATTTAATTGATTCATAATCTAATATATCAGGTGATATGTAGACCTTTGGCCAAGCCACTCCAATGAACTTCACGACACCGTAACACTATTTATTTGACAAACCATAGAAACAGCATCTACATCTACGGATGAGTCTGTTATCATATTCGCATCAGTACTTTCTAACTTCTGACAGAAGAATTTTCTGATTTTTCTTCCATTTATTCTCGTCACTTTGTATTTCAGTCACAGCTTCAATAACTACCATCACAGCTTGGCAGGTTTACGAGTCTCTATTAAAGGTCTCCCATTGAGGCCTTGACAAATGTGTATCCTTGAGCTTTAGCTCTCTAGAAAATGCATTAGATTTCTGGCGCAAAAGGGATGGATTGGTAGAACGGCTGAGATGAAGAGATCAGAGTCGAAGGCTTTATCTGAGGCCGGAGCAGCTAATGGAAGATAATATATCAAGACAAGTACAGGCGACTTCTTAACAACGTCAACATTAAAGATCCTAGCATTTCTTACTTACCTAATAGCATATACATCGGCCATAAACATCAACCTGATAGCAAAGGATTGAATGGAATTCTCTTGGCAGGTTCTTACCGTCCGCCGGATAATCTTCGGCGTGCTTCTAGTAATTCATGATATTGTCACGAAATCCCTAAAAAGGAGTCTTTTTTGTATTGACGTTAAGATTGGTAAGATAAATTGTTGGGCCTTTCGAAGAATGGGCATCGTTTTCTTTCTGCCCATTATCGGAATGACAAAATCTAAGCCATGTTAATCAAAGTCAACCAAAGAACTGCCATGGTACGACATCAAAAGTAATACTGAAAGGGAAAACACCAATGCATTGTTCTACATTTAATTCGACTTCCACACTTGTTCAAAAACTTTACCATAAGACTAATGTTTACATATATGTGAAGTATCGTATATAGAATCTGCTTTGATATTTCAAAAGAGCAACAGAAAATTTAACACTCACACTTTTTTTCTCTTTCAACTCACATGCTCATCTGAAACTGGGTTTCCAACTTCTAATTTCTTGGAAAAAAAATAAGTGTAGGCTTTTGAAACGTCTTTTGTGATACTTGAATAACAATTTCTATTTTTTTTTTAAGTTAAGATGATCTTCTTCCGTGTTAAATCAAACTCACAGATTATCCAATTGTTAGTTCTTAAAACTCACAATCCTCAATTAATATAACTAAGATAGGAAATAATAACTGCATATTAATGGTACAAGTAAGAGTAAACAACTACAAATAATGCCATACAAAAAAGAAAAATGGTAGGAAAAGCTTACTTCTTCTCTTGAAAACCAAAAGACTTTGAATTTCTCTTCCTAATTCCTCTTTAGGTTAACGGTTACCAATAGAGAGGGTTATATGGAGGAAATCATGCGACAGATATTGGACATTAACAGGAATTGTGCAAGAACCTCAGACATTTATTTTACTACACCATGACAAAGAGTTCCATGCTTAAGATAAAGTTAAGTAAGAGATATAACAAAAATGTAACAGAGTAATAAACCATAATAGAATGCTAAGAATAGTAACAAAATCATACAACTGGCTTCTGGTATAAATACAACCAAGACTAGGCGAGAAGCCTTAGTTTCCTTATCTCCAGGGCACTGCTCGGGATGATGGTAAGGCTGCACGTGAAGCATTCATTGGTTCAAGTACCTTCCAAACATCAGACATAAGTTCTGGTCGGCTTCTTGGCTTCCTCTCGCAGCATCTCAATCCCAATCGGGCCAACTTCCGAGCAAGATCAGTTGGCCAGTCTCCAGCCAAAGGATCCAAGAGGGATTTCAAAGTTCCTGCATCCAAGCAGTTTTTTACATCATTTGCTATCGAGAAGGGTTTTCTCCCCGTCAACAACTGAAGTAAAATGACACCAAACGCGTAAATGTCTGACTTCAAAGTAAGCATGCTTGTTTCAAGGAACTCGGGATCTATGTAGGGCAAAGTGCCCTTTGGAACAGTTTCATGACACAGTTTTCTTTTGTGGCATGAACTTAAGTCAGGGAATAACGTCCGGCAGATTCCAAAGTCACTGAGTTTACTGACCAAGCTGGCATCAAGGAGAATATTGGAGGGTTTTAAATCACCATGTACTATACTATGAGGTTTAGTGGAGTGAAGATACATAAGGACAAAGCACAATTCTGTCGCAATGCGTATTCGGGTTTGCCATGATAATGGAGGACTATTATCCTTGCAATTGAGCCGGTCTTTAAGGCTTCCATTAGGAAGATATTCATAGACGAGTGCAAAAACTTTTGAACAAGATCCAATGAGTTTTACTAAATTGGGATGCCTCAACTGACGCAATGTATGAACCTGATACAAATCAACTAAATTAGATGGAATGACACTCTTTCAATCCAACATTTGCATTCTCTAAATGCAACTTTGTATTATTCTATTCTCTTTTAGATGTCAAATAATTGAATTGTGAATAACAATAGTTTAGGTTATGACAAGGAAATCTACTAATCGGTAAGCTCTCAATCTTGTTAGATTCTTTTGGCCACAATCTTCTAATTTCTTTATCCTTATTTATGCTAAACCTACTATGATATTTCTTAAAAGAATGTTATTGAAGCAAAAATTGCAACCTCAAAAATGTTTCTCAAAAAATGCTTCCTGTCTAAATACGTAGAGAAAAATTACATCCAATGATGCAAAATATTATAGTTAAATTTATCAAGAAAAGTGGATGTACAAAACATATGTCTTGAAAGAAAATAAAATGCATGATAAGCTCCTTTCTATTTTTATTTGACATTGAGCTTAAGCAAATTTTATCTAATTATATTTAAGCATTAGTTTCAATCAATTTTTCTTCGGTTTAGTAATTGATCCAAAAGACAATGGTCTCTACAACTTATCAAATCCACCTATTAGAACACCAATCAATGCTTTCTTGATTCCTAGCCAAGAACCTAATAATATATAAGTAAATAAAGATTTGAACTGATTTTCCAATGAGTGGACAAACCTCCGTTTGAAATTCTGAGGGGCCTTGTGCGTCATGGGAATTCAACGCTTGTTGATTTAGCCTCTTGATAGCGACCTCAGTTTGATGCAAGACACCTTTATATATTATCCCATATCCTCCCTCTCCGATTTTTAAGATTTCACTGAAATTTCCTGTGGCCTCTTCAATGTCGGAGAGCGAGAACTCAGAGAATTCAGGCACGTTTTCGATTGAGCTCTTTTGCTTTCTTCGCCGCCCTTCAGCGTCTTTCAGCAAGCTATCATGCTTCACTTGCAGTTCATCAATCATTTTTCGCAGCTCTGTATTATGGCTCTTTAATTCAATTTCTTGTTCCTTAAAAAACTGAAGATCTTCCATTAGTTGATTTCTCTGGATCTTCACGTCTTCCAGTTCTTTCTCTTTTGCCAATGCTTCCTCAGCTTTTCTTTGTATCAACTCTTCCTGGGCCTGTTGAACGGATCATTGGCAATTCAGTAAGATTCTGGTCGTTCTAAGTTGCACTTATGGTATAATTTTAGAGTGTAAGGCATCTAATTGGTATAATCTTACTTTTAACAAATGGATGTGAAAATTGTTGAATAAAAAGACATTCATTTTGGTAGAGATATACTGAAAGAGTGAAGTAACTAGAAGCTTTACCCTACGAAGCGCCTCGATTTCTCTTTCCGCATTCTGACGCCTGTGTATCTCCTTTTCAGCCTCTACCATCGCATGTTCAAGTTTCTCACGAAGAGCATTAATTTCCGGACTTCCGTCCTGCTAGGAGCCATCAAACGTCTAAATTTCATTGCCGTTTCATATTGTTTAGTCTTTGATCAATCCAGACGAAGAATGCAGCACAGAAATGTAAGTTTCTTGTAAATAAATCCACAATATTATTCCAATAATGTTTTATTGTGTTATAATTGAAGAATTTTAAATTTTATTTTTTTTAGATGAATTTTAATATTAATATATGCTCCTAAACTTTTGGATTCTTTTATTTTTTGATAAATAGACTCACACATTCATTTTAAAAAAAAATATCCACAACGTTGAACCTGTAACTAAATATCCACATACCACAGGATTGAGAGCTCCGTTACAGGAGCGTGTCTGAGTTGGTTTCTGTACTAACGATGAGATCTTCCCAGAAGAGGAGCTTCTTGAATAATATGAAGTCGGAGAAAGTACCCTAAACGTTGACCCATTCTCATCGACGGACAACGGACTCGTCCTTAAACCAACCCCTTCTCTGCAAGAGCAAGATGAGGAACCCAAATCTGGAGGACTCCTTGACAAGCCATCCTGTTCATTAGGACTATCTTCAATATCCAACATGCTCGTTGGAGATGAATGCTTTTCGGTAGTTCCCGAGTCTTTACTCCCACTGCCATTCCTATCGTCCTTCCAACTGATGGAAGACAGTGATCGCCTTCGGTAAGATTTTCCAGTTTCGTTTTCCGCACTTGCTTCCCTATTTTGATTTCGCATTCACATTAGTGAAGGTATAAGTATTTTAACTTTTAAAAGCTTATACTATTCTCCCATGGGATGTACATGATTAGAAACTCGCAGGTCGTTTCGGTTTATGTAAATCTTCATCATTGCAAACGCGTAATTGACAAAAAAAAAAAAAACACATGTAGCAAACCTGGTGCAGATAAGATGACCTTTGCAGACAAACTGTATATGACACCAGACAGGTGCGTGTTGGCGCACATATTTAGCCTTATCAGATCTGAGGTCCATCATGTTTCTGCAATTTGAGGCAGTAGTAAAGCAATCTGAATTTAAAGGTGAACATTGAATGAAACTAATCTCCATTTAAGCATTAGACACTTAATCACTACCTAAATAACAAATTGAAAACGTAAAGTCCAATAAACCAGTAAGCAGATTTAGGAAGATCATATTTCATAACACAAATAGACTTTGGAAAGGGAAGTAGTTAACTACTTATCTGAACCTATCGACAAATGTCTTTGTTTTGGAGAATGATATACCAAAGATAAAGCGAACACGCACAGCAAAGTTACCTGTCTACTTCATCCATGATTTACTTCTTTATTTTTTTTATCCCCTCTCTAAACTCAATTTTTTTTCACCCTATTCTTCAATGTAACAATCTAATACTGTTATTAGGAAATTCTCTATCACGATCCCCCACAGCTCTTACAGTCTAGTCATTGGCCTCCGCCGCGTAATTTAAACCACATTCTGTACAGTTAGAGGTGTCACCCATCTATGTACTCTAAAGGAACAAAAATTGACGATAGATAAAGTGCATAATGGTGGGAATCACGTAACTATTGTCTTATTATTGGATATGTATTATATTGAACAGAAATGAATGAGATTTGATGGAACAAGCTCTTTCGTGGTTTATACCTTCTATACTGCTTCTCTGCTGCTGCTCCCATAACAAGTTTCTTGACCCTATGCTGAGAGATTAGCTGTACAAGTCCTTCCTCAACACAGTCCATTTCAATTAGTAGTTTCTGAGCCTGCACCTGGATTTATGAAACAACACTAAATTAGATTATCAAACTCATCGATTATTTGCATCCAATGTCTCCAAAAGATGTTATTGGATGCTTATCCCCAGTTATGAATGGTCATATATGAGTTAGGTCTAACGGGGGTTGACAATTTCATGATGGCTTTAACGTGTGAATTGGTTCTTCTCGTTGTCAAAATTTGGTCTTAGAACCCTTTCGTTCCAGTCAATTTTATTGGACATGTGTCAATTCAGTAGTAGTTTAATGAAATCATTAGCGGCGTGAGGTCTGTAATGATCATGATAATTTGTTTAAGAGGGCTCAATTTTAACACTCATTTTCTACATCTCTTTTGTCTAACTAAAATAATGATTAAAAAAAAACAATTATTAGGCATGTGATAGCTTTTGAAGTCAAGTTTTCCTAAAATGTTAAACTTGTAATGGCAAGAACTAAATATCTTTTAGGTACCCAAAAAAGAGAAGAGAATAGAACAAGCAGGAAAAAGTAACTAGAATAACGATCAGAAATAGAAACAAGTAGAACTTATACCCCCATTCGGCGACAAATAAGAAGGTATTCCGTTAGGATCCCATGCATACGTTCTCTTTCAGATTCTTGGTAAGCCCTCACCACCTTTGAGTCCACTGAGCTTGCTGGAGCTTTTGTACCCACTGCAAAACCAAGAAAAAAGACTCAAAAAATCTACGTTAAAATATAGTAAGGATCATCCTAGAAAGCTACTCTTCAAGCGAAAGTGAGTGCATTTTAGTCAACTGGCAACGTGGATTCATATTATCAGATTATTAGTTAGTTATTTGGTTGTTATTTACCCCACCATTATCTGATTATTACTTAGGTATTCAAGTTGTTACTTAATATGGATATTTTTAGTCTCTATGTTTATCTTTAATATGGTATCATAACATAATCTCTAGATTTCTTTTTTTTATCAACGCTTTGTTCTTTTTTAAACTATTGTACTTTGTAGTCTGGTAAATGAAATGAACTAAGTGAGCCAAGAACAACTCAAAAAAGGCATACAGCAGTGTACAATCAATGTTAATAACCAACTTCTACAACATCAAAAACGAATTTCCAAAAGCTTTCAAGTTTTAAAAACATGCATTCGGACAGAAACCTGCACACGCTTCTACGCATATGAATGTATCTGAGACTTACTAAGGGGGATCCGCTGAGCAGGCTGATGGACGTGAAGAATGAAAATTCTGTTTCCTCCAGAGTTCTGCAGAGCCCAAACCAAGAGTGATCTACATTCTTTCACATCTTTTCCAACGGCAACGTGTATCACATCCTCACCCACACAAGACACTGTATCGTCTGAAATCTCAGCTCTAAGTGCCATTCTTCCCCGATCCCGTATACTCTTGAAAGGCAATCTCACAAATAGTAGCACAAATTGCAGGCAGAAGGGAAGACACACAAGTCACCTCTGGTACGTCAACTAGTACTCGGAAATCTAAACATCAATGTCCTCATAGGGAAACGCCCTTCCATTTGGAAACTGATTCCTATTAATAAGAACTCACGCTGCGTTGTTCAGTTTTTTTATATATTTCCAAATACTCTCCGCCTTTCACCCTCTGTAGAGAGTAAAAGGGACTGCTTGTCTCAACTGTTTTTGTGAGTAAACTAGAAAGAAACATGACCGGCGGAGAGTTCGACAACTTAGAACGTTAAACTAAAAGGATGAGCATATACTACTCTACACCGTTTCCCCCAAAGGAAATCGTTATAAAAAATTTTAATTCTCATAGAAGGTATAAAAGTAAGTAGAAGTGCCATATCACTACTGGGAGCGGTAATCCATTAGAGTGGCCAAATCAACCATGTTAGCGAGCTGGTCAATTCCCAAGATTTATTTTAGCCAGAAAAAAATATCATTGCCGTTGCAACCTCACCACCACAGGTTAATCTTTTAACTATCCTCCAACGTTACCCATGATTTGTTATGATTAGATGAACAAATTTTCAAGTTGTAACTGATAATTAACGGTCTAATGATTTCAAGCGAGATGTCAAGGTTATCACTGTCTTCTGAAATTCCAGCTTTACTGAATTCCTTAAATGCTAAGCTTCCTTCTGTAATAAACCGTGAGAATATGTCATGTCCTTGATTAATTAGGACAATCCTAAAAATGGTTTTAAAGAACCCCTCCGTGCAATTTGCTCACGTAATCAAGCTCTTCCGGCACTTCGGAATTGCAAAGACAGTATGTTCCCAGCAAAGAGAAGACATTGCTCTTTTTGTAGTGCCATAAAGAGCTTGATAATTTGTACAGATAACGTCGTTAGGTTTGGTTCTCTGGATTTCTTTTTTCTTTTTCTTTTTCTTTTCTTTTTTTTTTAACTTCACAATGTTTAAAGTTCCCTTGATATCTTGATGATATAACTTAAACTTAATTCGTCCCAAATCTAAGAGATACTAGTAGAAATTTCAGGTCACCAAAAAAGTAATTATATGAAATTTAAGCTACTCAAGCTGTGGAGTTTTATTCCTTTATCGGTCATTCTTGCAAAACCAGCCGATTTGTGTCAAATTTGATGGTTCAACAAGGACATTAATTGTGATTTTAACTTGCAAAATTATTACTGATATGTTTGTCAATATTGTCCATTCTTTCATGCTTATTTTGGATCATCCTGCATCATTTTTGAGGTCATATTTGTCGACAAACTTATCTTTTTAGTCAAGAACTAAGGACCCCTGCTGCAGGGCCTGAAGGAGCAAACGACCTTCCGACTCCTTGGTATGATCGACGTTTGCTTCCATGAGGTGGCGAAAATTAAGAAAACAAAAGGCTTGATGATGGGTCTAAACAGGATATTCTTCTTATAAATGATATCTTATGTTTATAGAAATCTTGCAAGTTGTCTTGAGATAGTGTAGAGAAACGTGGTACTATGTTTGGCATTCTATGATTTCAGCAAAGCGACAAGCGTTGTACCCATTAACAATGAAAAAGGACCTAGAAGGAGCCGATTGATAAAGAAACTATATGGCCTAAACTACAAATAAATCTGCTGCCGTAAGTTTCGGTTACATTCATGTACTTCATCTTTCTCCGGAGATTACTTTGGGACGTATTTTTTTGTTTTTAATGAATATATATGTTTATTCATCGAAGAATAAGAGAAGACAAAAACTTAGAGGCATATATCCTAGCATTACAATTTATCTAAGAGTGTAGAATTCTCCAACTATAACACAATAAAACATTCATCTAGGAGAATTTAATGTTCCTAAATAAAAATGCTCTTCCATGAACTATTTTCTTTATTCTAGCCAATGAAATTGGTATTTCAACAATCTTATTTTGGAAACATCTATGATTACATTTAAACCATATACAATAGAGATATGCTAAGAAAGAAAGTTTAAAAAACATTGCATAAATTCTCTTAATTGCTTTAATCATCTATTGTAATTTAAAATTTCAATCGTCAATGTTCTTACGAAGCCTTTGTGTTAGAATACTTCTCCAAATCTAACTAGTCTAAGTACACTAAAAAACAAGTATGATCTACTTTCATATTAAGAACCATAGAAATTACAATACATATCAACTAAGGAGAGTTATCGAAAAATCACTTCTGCTATGGGAAGTCTATCTTACATATGAGCCAACCAGTGAAATTATGTTTGTTGATTCCTCCTTACCGTATCAAATCATACCATTCAACCTTAGTATTTACTTGGCACAATTTACTTGACAAGCATTTAAAATTTCTAATAACATGATCACTAGCGCCTAAATCTATAATCCAATGCAACATAGAGGTGAGCTCTGGGGAAATACCTGGTCCTGATGAGGTAAAGAGCCCATTAAGGAGAGTGACAACCTTATCATAATCATTAGCATTGAGCTCCAAAGTTTGCTTATTAGTGGAGGACACAGAGGCTACTTGATTGGTGGATGCTTGCCTAGTTCCTTGTCCTTTGCCTTTCTTTTTGTTAGAATTGCCAGGAAGCTGATAACATCGTTCCTTACTATGGCCAATGGTTCCACAATAAGCACATGGCACCAAAAAATAGTATTCAGAGATTTAGTGGCCAATGCAACTACAATGGTTGCAAGTGGGCCTTCTATTAGCAGAGGAGGGAGCATTTTTATAGGCTAGCAGGCGCTGAATGACATGTAGCTCGCTGCCGTTGCTGAACGACGTGTTGTTTAGCAAGCGATTGCTAAACGACATGTCGTTTAGCGACTGGGGTGACTGCTTGTTAGGATAGGCACGACCTAGTAAGCTTGGCCCACCCATAGGATAATCAGGGCCGTGGCGTATCGGCCCAAAAGGCCAGACCTGCCTACAGATTGGTCGTGGACCTGCAACCTACCCATGAAAGGCTCTAACCCACCCACATGTTGACCCAATAGATGACCCGTCTTCCCCGACGGTCGTTGGGTCACCAAAAAAGCTGCATAATGGTTCCAAATGGCGCTGGCCAAGATGCGGGTGGATTCTTTGTCATGAATTTGGGTGATGGCATCCTCAAGGCTTGGTAAGGGTCGACTATTTTGAATTTGAGAGCTCAATTAAGCATAGCTTTCATCTAGACTAAGAAGAAGTTCTACAAGCAACCCTTTGTCCTGATATTTATTAAATTCGTCAAGGTTAGAAATAAATGGGTGACGAATTGCAGCGTAGGCAGAAAACTGGTCCCATAAGTGTTCCAAGCGCATCACGTAGGCATCAACAGAATCGGATCCTTGAACACAAAGAGTAATGGATCTCTTCACGGAAACGATTTCTTTGCTGCCCACTTTGGAGAACTTTTTGTTTAATCGGCTCCAAACATCCTTAGCACTCGTTGCATAAGTGAATCTTTTGTAGAGATCCAGTGAAAGGGATGTAAGGAGCCATGAAAGGACAACTCCATTGCATCTTTCCCATTATGGGAAGAGAGGAGAAGAAGGGTTCGGGTCCGGAAGGGAGCCATTAAGAAGCCTGAACTTGTTCTTACCCAAGAGCACATTTTTCATGTCTCTACACCAAGCGGTGAAGTTGAGGGCTCCAAACAATTTTTCAGTAACCAATAGGATGCTGGTGCCATCATTGAGATGAAGGAAAAGAAGGTCCCTCAATTACACAAGGGCGGTAGCTAGAGGTTCTCTGGAAACATGAGGAGGAGAACGATGACCTCACCCCCCTGGTGGGGCACAGCGATGAGCACGGGAGGATCGTCCCCGTGCTTGATCTTCATCACTGTTGCCATCCATGTGAGCAAATCAACCAAGTGTAGGAGAAGGCATGGGAGGTGTTTGATAAAAGGCATGTATAAGGACAAGGTAGAAAAGAGAAGGGACAAGAAAAGGGGAAAAAAGCAAGTGTCTGCAACTTGTTCAATGGAATGGCTCAAAGAGGTTACAAGACAAAAGAAAGTAGTAATAAGGGGGGGTAATGGTCATGCAAACAATGCTTGATTCAGGAAAGAAATATAAGTAGTAAGGGAAGAACTGGGTGCATCTAGAATCGATCGAGAGGGATGAAGAGAGAAGAAAAAAAAGGAAGGGTAATGGTGCGAAGTGAAAAACAATGGGCAAAGTAACAGGTCAAACAACAAGATCGAAGCTTGCCCTGTGATACCATGATAAAAAGAACATAGACATGGATTGGAAAGAATGAATTTCTAATCTTGTATTGGATTGTGTTTAGCGTTACAAGAAGCAAACAAAACCACTATGAAGGTCAAATATACAAAGAGCCTGGGACAAACACAAGCTATTATCCAGAGGTCTAAAACATGTCTTGGACAACACTATTACTCACTGTACAATATACAATGGACAATGCATCAGTTTTCTCAAAAGTTCTAATTTTTATTTGAGCCCCACTTGAGAAAAGGAATATTTTGACTGTTCATGCAAAAATGATGTAAAATCATGGGCTAGTGTTTGGATTTTGATGGTTTGGTCTATGATTCCTTCAACAATTGCTTTCTGTGTAAGTCCAATTACTTGTTTAGTGTCAAATATGGTGCCTTCTTTTTTGTTGTTGTAGTTCATTTGGTTTCCTAATCTTGTTAGATTTGCGACTAACAAAATATCATTATTTTCTCAAATGTATGAACAACTTGGTTTTTACAAAAGCACTTTACTAGCCTTTATTTATGATATACTGAACAACTTATTTTGTTACAATACTTTACATTTAACGACAGGTCTTGTGCGTTGTATGTCCATCACGACATCTCTTCCCTCCCCCTTTGTATCACTCGCACTTTGCACCTATTTTTGGTCTTAAATGAGATATTCGCTTTTACCGGTTTTCTGCCAAACAAAAGGCCTTCCATTGATTCAAGTAAAGGAGCCAACTTCTCTCTCCAATGCCAAATACCTTGCTAGACCTTGAGTGCTCCCACATAATATGGGCATGACCTTTTTACTAATAAACACATCATGTCCCATTAACCTAGGGAAAAATAGATACATTCTTTTGAAAACACTGGTATGGATGGAGCAAAATGAATATACTAAGAATAGACACATTATTTTAAGAATTATTTTCATTTGGGCATTATATTAATTTTAGTCAATTTAGTTTTATCATACCAAATATATCTATATATTTATGTACATATTTTAATTAGTTTTATTGTCTTATTGTCAATATATATCACTGTCACTATTATCATCACTTACTTTTAAAAAAGCTTTTATTAGAAAGATTAATTTTATTTTTAATAATATTATTTTGATAATTTTGTTAAATATGATGAGAGAAAGAATTTTTTTTTAATATGAATTGAAATTATAGGATTTTATGTTGTCTAGTATTTATTCTTCTCCCGTAAAACCCAAAAGCCAAGCACAAAACAAACAAAAACTGTACTAGCCCTCTTTGAACTATGAACTTTGGATTAAAAAGAGTTAGGGACGTAGGAAACAACTAAAAAAGAAGTCGCGTTTATGTTGAATTAAAAAAAGAAGACATGTTTCCGTTGGTCAAACATAAGCTCACACATGCAAGTTGATGTGCCATCCCTTGTTTTTTATCCTTTTAAATTTGTAACCACATACCCACTTTTTCCATGCTAAGCAATCACAAGTCCCTCTTACTGATATTGCTTGCTCACCGCTTTTATCTCCCTATAATTACTTCACAAATGCAATTTCAATTCTTTTTAACTCAAAATCAAAAGAATGGTAGAAAGTGTCCTCATTAGTGTTGCTGGTGGAGTCATCAACACTTTGGCTGGTCATCAGTGTAGTTTGACGCAACTAAAAAAATTTACAAGAAAATAACCAATTAGTTGATGAAGAGAATAGGATAATGAAGCAAGGGTAGTTGGAATTGAAGTCCATTAGTATCAATTATCTATCAAAAGTAAATACCATACAAAACCATTATATTCAAACATTGATATATCTTGAAAGTGAAAATGAAGAACTTATAGGGACCACTTGCCAAACACTCACATTCAAATACTTTGGTAGATAATTGGCTAGGGTACTAATGTTAATTAGCCGAACTTTTGGTTTTCTATTATTTCTAGACAAACAAAGAGTAGTCCCCAACGATTTATCATTGAAGGAGAATGAGAACGCGCGGAGAGCGAGAATTAAGTGTGAACATCAATATTAATAGAACCCAGCTTAGGTAACATTTTCCATGTACAACTACCTGGGTCATTTTGAGAGATTAAATTAAGCTCAATTAAAAAGTGACAAATTCATGGAATGATTCTTAAGGAGAAAATCTCGAATTGAATATAAAACTTTTTATGTGACAATTGAAATAGATGGTAGAGAAAAGAAAAAATCTATAAAGCACTAAAGATGGACAATCAAATTGAGATCTACAGAAAGATATATTAACAAAATATACCACGTGAATTTAGAAGACTTCTAATTCTTTTTAGAAATTTTTATATTTTCTATGAAAACATGGTTGAAATTCTACTACTTAAATTTAGCAAAGTAAAGCAAATAAAGAATTACGGAGGCGAATAGAGGAGGAAATTCCGAAAAATTCATAAAACAAGAATAAGCGAAGAAAATCAAAGATGTCGTGGCAAATGTACCTGATGTGCGAGAACGACGGCCAAAAACTCTCCGCCGCGGCCACGCTCGGTCACGATGGCAGCGTGTGGGCCCAGATCTCCATCTTCCCGTAGTTCAATCGTGAAGAAATTGCTGCCATCATCAGAGATTTTGATGAAACCGGCTCTCTTGCCCCAACTGGCTTACACCTTGGTGGCGCAAAGTATATGGTCATCCGGAGCTGTTATTCATGGAAAGAAAATTGTCTCCCACCACTGATTAGCCCAGCAGGGATGTGTCAAATTGTAATTCAAAACTTGCTTAAAACTTTAAAAGGTATATTGGTTGTCATAGAACTTTCAGTATCTATTCATAGAAAAATAATTAAAATTTCTAAATCAACAAAAAAACAAAAAAAAAAAAACTCTTCACAGACGGAAGTCCGCAGATAAATGCATTAAAAGAATTTCATAAGCCAACTAGCACCGGTCCATTCCAATTAATGCAAAATTCCACTCAGTGGTTTGTACATGCGTGGACCTTCTAAAATGGGCCTATCCATGTAATGCCTCAGAGATGAAGGTGGAGCCCAAATAAGGAAAAGCCTATCGTGTTTCCTGAATGTTAACAAAAATGGAAAATACTCATACCCAATTTCCAATAGAAAAGGCTTGTGATTAGTTCCAATGCGTAATCACTCCTCAAAAATTACCAATTCATTTTTATATAAATAAGATTTATTTCTTGCATTATCTGCAATACCCAATAAAATATATCCAAGATTCTTATCATCATAAGAAGATAAGGCCAAGTATAGTGTGCTTGACGTTGGCTAGAGATATGAAAGTATATTAATTTTTCATTTGTTAATTTTGTAATTAAAATTTAGATTAGAATTTTGTTTTTTGTGAGTTTTTGTTAAATCAAATTTAGATTAAAAATCATTCTATGCGAATAAAGTAATTGTATTTTTTTATTTTCTAATGCTTCCTATTCTCGTAAGCTTAAAATCCTAGTTACCATTCTATGATGTGATGCGTTTTCCTTTGTTGAGCTTATGGCATGAGTTTATATATGACTTTTGTAAGAAGATTAGAAATCCAAGAGTTTCACTTTGAATGGACAAGACCAAAAGCCAAGTTAGACATCAAAAATCCAAGAGTTGAAGGTATGCACTTTCCTTTCTCCTGTAAGACATCGTAAAATATAAGCAAAAGGCACTTACCTTCCAAATTCTACCTCTACGATATCTATTTGAAGACTCTTATAAGATGCCAATTGCTCAACCAGCATTCTTGGCACAGCCCAACTAACCCAAAGAATTGGAAGATCTGTACGTGAATTCTAATCCCTCCTCACAATGCTTGACTAGAGCTAACGATAGTTAATAGAGATAATAAAACAAAGATCTGTATGTGTCTCCGAAAGTAACATAAATCTATCTTAGGAATTTTATACATAGAAACAGAATGAAAATAAATAAATTATCCCATAAAATATTTTGGCTGTCAGAGCCTTAACGCTCTTGTAAAAGCCATAGAAAGTTGCAAAGCGGGGAATAGCCTCAAAAAACTTGAACTCCAGACGAAAGCACCAAACTAAGCCACATCTCTCACATCAAACTTACGCAATCCTACCACATCTAGACAAGACCCCTTGATAATTCGAACTCCAAACAAAAATGGCCACAAAGGCACACATCAAGATGCAAGTAAGGACTGAAATTGAACAGCAGAAAAGATCTCCGAAGACCACAGACACAACACTCAAGTTCCAAAATGATCTAAGAAAAACACATAGGACATGAAAACAATCTAGTTTCGAAAACATGACAAACCCAGGAGTTCATCGATCGACTATACACAGCAGAACGAAATTCCACGGATAAAGAGATAAACATTAAAAAAAAAAATGCAAGATGAACAATATTAGTAAAAGTATGTTTTGTTATTAAAATATGAAGGTCTATTTCAAAATTTTAAAATGATAAATAAAAAAGTATCATCATTTATAACTTAATAACCTATCTTCTCAATTTTAATATCAGACAACAACTACCTTCAAACTTGCCATCGATGAAGACGCAACAGTCATCTTTGGTTTTGTGTTGGGAGCTTCTTGCATTGTATAAAGCTTCGGGTCAACCACACCTACGATATTTTCCGGGGCTGAATGCTCTTGGTTTCAACCTCCGTGTTACGGTGGACCTTTGATTGGGCTTTACCCAAACTTGTACTGGAATTTGATTGGTCCGGGAGGGTACTATTTCAGCAGCCTGGGCCGGTATGGCACTTCTGATTGGACCTCGCATAACACACTCTCCCAACATAAACACTAATCATTGTAGGCCAATTATCTCTATAAAATTATATATATATTTCTGAATTTATTGATTGTAGCATTTGGCATAGTCCGATAATCTCATGAGCTTTTTTTTATTAATAACATTGTTATGTTAAAACCTTTTTTTTCTGATAGCAACTGGTACCTAAAATACACATTTTTAATAATCTTTTAAGGCTTTCAATTAAACAATTCAAGTTTTTGAAATTTATTATTGTTAAAAATATTGCATCCAGGGAAACATTTTGAAGAACAAATGGATCATTTCAATTTAATACCATCGAAAAACTATACAGGACATAAATTTCTTAAAGAACATTCAAGTTCTCTCCCTCTTTCTTTTTTCTTCTTTACATAAGAACCTTAATATGTCATGCGTTCTCACACCTACTTATACTTTCATGTAATCAAGTCAGGAAGTTAAGTCCCCTTATTCCCTCGCAAAAAAGGAAGCAAAAAAGGAAGGCGACCCTTCAAGTATCAAGAAGATGCTCATTTTAGAAACCAACGAGTCTTATAAGAAGTATTACATTACATGAAAATATGTAAACGTAAGCTACAGAACTTTCACCGATTATCATTATCTTGAAATAGAGATTAATGAAGTTGTTGTAACCTTCTTTGAGCCAAGGAAAAGCCCAGAGTTATATGACGTTCCATTATCTTTGGGCGGGAAGAACACAGGGGAAGCTTAACGAGGAAGGAATCTTCGTACAAAAGAAGTTAGATCCCACTCACGCGCCTCCTTTCGGAGATTGGGGATCATTTCCCACCAGCCAAACATGAATTTTTCAAACGTGCGGTACGCGCTAGAGTCCCGACAATGGATGTCGTCCGTGCCTCTGCACCCAAAAAGCCACGTCTCGTCGAAACATGTCATTGCAGTTCTTCCATGCGCAGTGGGATTCCAACCGGCGGCCACGCCATACCTCGACCAACCCGAGGTAATTAGTAACCATAAATAAGAAAGTTCAGCCTAAAATGGACTTTACATGCCGGCAAAACCATCTTTCATTTTGAAAGTCTGGCTTATACGTCGGCAACTTAACATGGCATTACCATCCGCACAAAATACCGGTATATAGAAAAGAGACAAAAAGGAGGCAACATTTATTTTAAAATTGTATAAGGTAAGACATTTAGAAATAAGTTTAAAAACCTACTCTAAAATTGCAATAGAAAAAATAAAAACAGGATATATATCATCAGTTAAAATAAAAAAAGTCCTTAACAGCGTAAAAAAAGGATGGTCGAAGGAGGTAAAGCATATTATTGTCGTACTAGATTAATAGTTTTATATTTTTCTCTTTAATTATCTTATGAATAATAACAATTGGTGATTCATCTAATCTATTTTTTGGATACATTAGTTAAAAATTTAATACAGATAATCTATCAAAAATAGTATTAAATGTTATAAGTTATCAAGAACTTCATATGAAAAATATTTTTCATATCTAGATATAATTGAATTGAATTGAATTTCTCCTTTACCTGCTTTTATAGAATCATTAGTCACCTTTTTTTTAGAGATTTTTTGAATTCTCTACAATAATAGCAAATGTTAAAAATAGAGAAAAAGAAAGAAGAGAGTCTCCAAATATAAGGAGGTCAAGAGATAGTTTATGACAACATGTAGAAGTACATTATAGTTTAAATGACCTCAATTGTTGGATGAATAAGTGGTAGTGGTTTGGAAGATAAAATAGAAGGAAACTTATTATATCTATTGTGAACTTGTTAATGTAACTACACTTAAAAAAATTATTGATACAACACAATTTGAAAAGCATAGTAAGTGAAATAAAATAAAAAAATGGAAGAAAAATAAGGCTAGATATCAAAGAAAAATGAAAAAATGATAAACATGGCCATGAAAAACAATTGTGGGTAGATGAATAAAATGGTTAAGCTAATGTTTAAGCGAATGTTTAATTTATGTATGACTTGATCAAAGTTAATAAGAAAATTAATAATTGGTGAATCATTAGCACAATGACACAGTTAAAGGTAATCATTATCATGGTTTTAAAAGTAATATACCAAGAGGCGGGTGGTTTAGAAATAATATACTACTGAAAAGAATTAAAGAATAATGGCATCCAATGTCAAAAGTCATAATATGTGGAGGAAATTTCATAACCAATGACTAGCAAACAGTTACTTTTACTGTTTTGCATATTATTGACGTTAACATTGATTACTATATCAAGATTTTATAAGGAGCTTAGTCGTGGCTGAGAACTAAACTTTTACTACAAATGTTGAAATCAAAAGTCTACTAAACCATTATAATATCAGCCCTGGGCATTGTAAGCATAACGTTAAAAAATATATATATATATAATAATGATTTTTAGGGTACGAAAAAATCACCATATCGGGTGAAGAATATAAATGCGGCAGGGCTGTTGAAATCATTGGTGCAGAATAAGGCCAGCCGACTATTCAGCAACAATGGTACAATAGGGAAAGTGACCTCACCAATATATATAAATTAATAATTCTTAATTGATTTATATTATAATTTTTGTATTTATTAAATTGAAGGTAAGTCATATTTATTTTTTTAATCTACTTGGCTTAAATAAATTTAACAAAGTATTTTTATACAACAAGGTATTTATAGGAAGATTCATAATTAGAACTTTGAACTATAATGAATTATTAAAGCAACTAAAAAAAAGATTATTTGACTGTAAAATTCTTTAAACTTTCTTTTTTAGTTGAACAAAATTGTATACGTTTCCAAAATAAGATTTTTTAAATACTAGTTTTATTGGCTAAAAATAGAAAAAAAATAGTATGTGTAAGAGCATATTTATTTGAGAATATTAAATCCACTCATGCAAATATTTTATTGTATTGTAACTAAAGGATCACAAAGTCAACTATCTCTTAGATGAATTATAATAATAGAATATTTTCCTAAGTTTTTGTATTATTTTATTTTTTGATGAATAAACTTACAAATTTATCAAAAATGTATATAAACTAATTGCTATTCCAGTTTTCAAATTTTTTTTTTCTTTTTCCTTTTAAGAAGAATTGCTCTAATTTCAAATGAGGCTTGATTAGAACTTTTTTTGTTTGGATATGTGATATTATTATGTTTGCTACGTGCAATAATTGAAATTAGCATGAATATGAATATCTCCTCTTTATATTAGCTATAACTTATATTTTTATCTGTAAAAATGTTCTTAGAAAAGAAATGTTCTTAGAGGGTTAGACCCAAGTTCATAAGGTAGAAGAAAAAATGAACTCTTTTTTATGAGAGTTTATCAAAGCATCTCGTTAAATATTTTTATTTTATTGGGCGTTGTTTTCATTATAGCCAATTTTCTTTTTTCTAATTGATTCCAGTTAAATGCTAGATTTACCATGCTTTTCAATTGAAACATGAATCAATTACTACGTTTAAACGAATTACATATATTTCTTTATTGGCTTTTATTGTCTCCTTATCAATGCATATCACTATTGCTACTACTCTCACTATCACATATTTTTTAAAATTTTTAATTAGAAAGATCAATTTTATTTAAAAATATTATTTTAATAAGTTTTTAACAAATAATAAGAGAAGGAAAAGCTTTTATACATGATTTGAAACTATAGGTTTTCTATGTTCTACAATAGAGAAAATTTATATGTTTTTTGATCCATACTTTTCTTTTAAAACCCAAAAGCATGTTAGAATGGCCTGGAATTATTGTAGGGTGCCACACCACCCCCCTTTTTTGGGTATTTGCCTCTTATATGGAAGTGTTAGCTCCAACGGAAAGGAATCAGGGTACAATCTCCTTTAATATTAATAGTAATAATAAATAAATAAATAAAAAGAACATTCACTGCCTTCTAATTTTTTGTCTAAGTAATGCTCAGATTCATGAAATCCAATACAGACTCAATATTTTTCACCTTTAAGAGTTTTGAATGAGAAGTTACACTTCGAAATTGTAGAATAGGCCAATTGTTAGGATATTAAAAACATTCAAACACGCGTTAAACTGTGGGCCAATTCTTTTTCCGTCCAATTTCAGTTTAGTCGTTAATGTTCGTAATAAGAGGCAAAATGGGCATGCCACCGCAAAGGAATGTAGCAACCTAGAAAATAACTTTGTACAGAGTATCAAAAGGTCATCAGTACCAAATCAAAAGCGGTGTTTGGCAACTCCAAAAAAAAGTTTAATTGCATTTCTGTTTTTAGAAAAAAAAAAAAAAGCCTCAAATTCAAACATGTACGAAACTTGTTAGAAAATTTCAAATGATCTTGTAGAAAAATTTGAAAAAAAAAATTGAAGATGGACAAACAAATTAATATTTAAATAAGGATGAGAATGCACCATTTGGAGGGTTTCTACTTCCCTTTAGAGTTTTCAATTATTCTTTTTTTAGGAAATTCAAGTGATATTTAGCTGTTAAAGTCTAATAAAGTGACGTAAATGAAGAATTAACAAGTAAACAAAACATCTTATTATACTAAAGATAACAATCAAACAAACTTAAAACTAACAAGTGAAATTATTAGGTTGCAAAAAGCATTTCTAACTGTGAGATACACAAATTTATGAAGAAAAGAATTGATTAAAGATTCTTTTGTGAACTGCCTACAGGCCTAAATTAACAAAAGGATACGCTAAATCATTTTATGTGAGCTTAATCTGTATCAATAGACCATAAGCAAGTTTTTATTGCAAAAGGGACCCCAAATGCGGAATAAATTAAAAGTAATGGCAAGCAAAGGTTAAGAAGTGTGAGCCGTCTACAGAATAAATAAATAAATAAATAAATCTTGGTTTTCATTTTGGCTTCCCTCGATTGATTTCACGTTGCCATATTTAAAAGCTCTTAAATTGGCACAATTAAAACAAGTTGGATTCCCCGAAAACCAAACAAAGAAGATCCTTTTCCAACTTTCTAACAATGCTTAATCCAACGATCATCAAAGTAAAGAATTTTGGGAAACAAAGTTTGAGTCATGAACAACTAGTGAATAGATTAATTGGTAAGAAAATTATCGACAAGACTCAGCATATGAAGGACTTGGAAAGCTAATTTTTGGATGGTTGGCCAGAATTAACAAGGAAAAAGATGATTGCTAAAGTTTGGGGTAGGTGATGAATAAACTAAAGGCACAAAGACTATAAAGTAGGATCAAAAGTAAGTATTGCTATTAATCATATAGTATTAGGATGTGATTATTACATAATATATATATATATATATATATATATATATATATATATATATATATATATATATATATATATATATTAAAACACACACATGGTGAGAGGAAGTGGGTTTCTTGATTTTTTGCTATTAAGCAAAGGGACCCCTGGTTATTACATAATATTATTTGTTAAATCCTTTTTTATTTATTCTTTTAAATCTAAAAGAAGATTATTTTCTTTTAAAGCATTATTGCATCTATAACTCTTTTTGATGTATGAAAATCCAATGCAAAGACCATCAAATTGTTGTACCATGTACTTTGTAGCATCATACACCAAATGAACAAGGAGTATGGGTGATGAGCGTGAGTAATTAAAGCTGATGGTTTATAACTGTGAGATCTAAGATTTGACACTACATTGTAATATTAAAAAAAAAAAAAAGCACATGGACAATTGAGGACAAGGACAACTGACCTGAAGTGTAAAAATGTTTTGGTGAGTTCAATTAATAAAGGTTGAAATGGTTGTGTTGGTGGAATTCATGTCAAGGAACAGAAAGTGGGAAAATTTTGTTGCTCAAATGAAATTTAATGCTACAATTCCAAATAGAGCTTGATTAGAACATCTTTTTTATCCAAATATGTGATATTATTAGGTTTGCTACATGCAATAATTGAAATTAACATAAATATGTTTTCTTGCATACAAAATTAATTTATTCCCGAAGCAACATTTTAGATCCCCTCTTTATATTGGCTATGAGTCAAATTCTTACTTTTAAAAATGTTCCTAGAAGGTTAAACCCAAATTCGTGAGGTAGCGGAAAAGATGAACTAGTTTTTAGGGAGTTTATATAAAATTTTTACATTATATTGTATTAATTTCAGTCAACCTAGTTTTTTAAGTTGACTCTAACTACATATCTAATGAATCCTATCTTTTAGATTGAAATATGAATTTAGGAATACATATAAATATAATTATATATATTTCACTAGTTTTTACTATCATGTATATTGTTGTCACTGTTATTTTTACCATCACGTACTTTTAAAAAGTTTTGATTAGAAAGACCAATTTTATTTTAAATTATCATTTTGATAAATTTTTGAAATATAATATTAGAAAGAATTTTTTTTAACATAATTTGAAATTACAGAATTTTTACATTGTGCAGTATTTGTTCCTTTCCCATAAAGCATATTAGAAATGTTAAAACCCAAAGGCCAAGCACATAAACATAAACTTTTTAGGCCCTCCTTGAACAGAGAACTTTGGATTAAAAAAAGGTGGGACGCAAGAAATAGATAAAGAAAGAAGACACATTTCTGTTGAATTCAAAAAAGAAGACATGTTTCCATTGGTCATAGGAGGAGCTTCACAAATGCAAGTCGATGTGTTGTCCCCCAGTTTTGATCCTTATAAATTTGTAACCATATGCCCACTTCTTCCCACGCCAAACAATCACAACTCCCTCTTATTGACAATTCACATGCTCACCTGGCTTCACCTAATTACTTCACAAACGAACTTTTAACTCTTTTTAACTCAAAATCACACAAGCATGGTTTTAAACACAAAATACATAACCCACATTAGAAATTAGAAACCGAAAGTTTGCTTTCTAGGCGTCAATGAAGAGGCCCATTCCAACCACGATGTTCTGATCTTGCTTATAGTTTACATAACACGATGTCCTTATCAGGCAACGAAAACATGCAACTAGCTTGAACAACGTGCGCAAAAAATCAGCTCTACTCCTGCAACTTGCGTGGTAGTTTTGGTAAGAAAATCCAAACCACAAAGAACTTGGAGGCCCTTCAATCTTCCAAATATTCGGCTTGGTGTGAGGAACTTGCAGATTCGTGCTCCGAACTCGTATCTGCGTACATTCTCAAGGTTGCAAGTGCACAAAATGAATCTGAGCATTCATTACCTCCAATGTTGCAGTTATCTCTCCAAATTCGGAATTGACTTCTTCATCACCCGCAACATATTGTGGAACGTTTCCATCTATGTTGAACCATGATAGTGCCGCTGCCTCCTCATAATTTGTTTTCTACGAGTTAGTCCTGTGAGCAATGTACCAATTCTCCAAAGGATGTGCCCAGATGCACTGTCTTGCCTATGTGTTAAATGTTAACATCACATCCTAGTTGCAAATGCTTTTAGGCTATGAGCCAAGTACAGCCCCAAAAAATAAATTCACCAGATACCTTACCATTTCTTTCAACTTGTATTCAAAAGAGACCGCTCAATAACATCTTTTTATTTATTTATTTTATTTATTTTTATATACTCAACAACAAACATCTCCCATGTGTAGTACAGAAAAATCAATTTTTGGTTTAAGACACTACAAAGCCCGGGTTTCCTGACAATAGCCCTGCAGCACCAAGTTTCCTGCGATGCCTTAAATGGCTACCATAAGATTGAATACACAAGATATCAAATTCTATTCTATTTCACTTTTGAAAATCCAACACCCGTGTGTCACTCATTAGATGATTAACAGCTAATCCCTCTTCCAGTGCTGCCACAAGGTACTAACTACATTTATCTGTAATAGCAACTTGCTTTAAATGTGAGAATTGCACCTAGTTTTATTGCACAATTGAGGGTGTAGATTTAACATTTATCTGCAATGCACAAAATGCCCCCAAGTTAATTGAAAATCTCAAATCAAATCCTCATTAAATGATACCATAACTTTTGATCATTTTCTCTTTACTTTACAAGAGATGGCTTTTATGGCTATCACTCTCTTTCTTGTTTATGAGCAATCTTTACTTTTTCACTAGACTATTCAAGAAAACAACAACAACAGCCCAGGTCCATTTGATGGAAAGGAAAACATGCCAAGTTTTTGTACCGAATGCTCTCAAATGTTTACCTAATATTTCATTAAGTTACAAACATAAAATAATATAGCTTTTTAAATTTTTTTATTGCAACTAATAAAATCATTTTGCTTTACAATAAAAAAAATGATAATAGTGCTTCACCAGTGCCACTCCACCATCCCACTCATTGCGATTTTACCTCTTTATTTATTTCTGTAGCTAGTTCGTTGCCGCATTTTGTTTCTGATTGAAATCTTGTTTAGAACTCATTTTTCTCAAAGCATATATGGGTATGTTCTCATTTTTCTTGCTTTTTATTTTTCAATTGCCGTGACTTATACTTTAGTCCCCGTGTAGGATGGAGCCCTTGACAAAAAAATGTGGTGGCTGTCAAAGTCATGTGTAGGACTGGGTCTCGTGGTCAAGTAACCCAGGGGAGGGCAAGTTTCTTAACAAACAACTTACATTAAACAACTGGAGTTAAAAGAAAAAAAAACCATACATTAAGCAATAAACAACCAGTCTTTAAAAACCCAAGCATTAAACAAACTATATTAAAATCTGCATTAAGAAACCACACATTAAACAACATAAAACTAGTAACTGTCTATGGATACAAAATTCTTCCATTGCCATAGAATGAAGGAAAAATCATGGCACAATTTTGAAATCCAAGCCCAGTTTTATCAACACAAAACCTAACTTCTAACAATTGCGTCTGCCCAACTGCATTCGTGTTGCATTCGATATTTGCCACAAAGTTCGAAGAAGCCAGTGCATTTTGGTAATCTGCTAATGAATAACTTGACCCTCGAAATATATCTGTCACAAAAGTTGAAGACAAACAAAAAAAAAATATACATGTAAATATTAGTTAAATACTAATAAAAAATTTTCAAAAGAAAAAAAATCTCAAAGTAATTAAAATACGAACCTCGTGACTGAAGAAGCTGATCCACATGCGCAGGAAGAACATCTACCAGGTCTATAGCCTTCTTAAAATAGTCGACTTGCGAGAAACCGGAGCAGCTTCCATGCCAATCCCATTGATGCTCCCACAATTCTCCATGTAAAGCATACTCTTCTTGGCCAATACTCATCTAGTTTACCACGGAAGTCGATGTCAAACTATATAACAAATAAAAAATCAATCATTAGATAGTATAACTCAAAACACTAATAAGAATATAATCACATTACAACAACATTTAATAATTTCATACCAAAGTACTATTGAAATGTTAGAAAACAAACCCATGAACCTAAACTCACAGAATCTCTCAGGATCTTACCGCACACACAAAGAGAATATTAGTCAAGTAAAGAACACATAGAAATTACGAGGTTTGGGATAATCCCTACATCCTCGGCCTAAGGAGCAATTCTTCACTATGATGAAGACGGCTTATAGTGCTTACAGAAAACCTCTATTTTCTCTCAATCTCTCTTAACCTTATACCTAGGCTATTCCATAAGTACCAAGGAAACCCAAATAGAATAGGACTAGAAGGCCTAAATGGAATAAGACTGGGAAACCTTATAAACTACCCATAACATAAACATGGTAGTTACATAATTACCCTTACTAATTTACTCCAAACCTAACAATTTCCCCCTTTTGGAGTAACATTAATGCAACATCTCTACACCATAAGAGAAAGAACATTGCTCCCTAGACTTGACTCTACTTGGAGTCCATTCCAGGAACCCGTTGACAAGTCTCTAGCTTGTCTCTTGTTAGTAACTTTGCCAACATATTTGTTCCATTATCATCAATGTGAATCTTCAGAAGATCTAACTGCTTGGATTCTAATACATCTCTAATCTAGTGATATCTGACATCAATGTGCTTAGACCTTGAATGAGATGACATGTTCTTACTGAGGCGGATGGAGCTTTAGTTGTTGCTATAAAGGATAACCATCCATTGTTTTATACCAAGTTCGTGTAGAAATGCCTTCATCCACAGAACTTCTTTTCCACCCTCAGTGATTGCTATATACTCTGCTTCTGTTGTAGAGAAGGCAACACAATCATGTAACCTAGACTACCATGAAACTGCTCCCCCTATGAAGGTGAGCATGTACCCTATTGTAGATTTCCTCTCATCATGGTCACTAGCCATATTTGCATCTGTGTATCCAACCAATATAGGCTCATCATTACCAAAACACAAACACAACTTAGGAGTTTCTTTAAGGTACCTGAGTATCCACTTCACAACTTCCTAATGCATTTTACCAAGATCTGAAAGAAAACGACTAACTACTCCAATTGCATGAGCAATATCTATTTTGGTGATTACTGTAGCATACATCAAGCTACCAATTGCAGATGCGTAAGGTGTTTTCTTTATATATTCAAAATCACTCTTACTTTCAGGCTTCTGCTCCTTACTCAGCTTGAAATGACTTGCAAGTGGAGTACTTATTGCTTTTGCTCTGTCTATGTCAAATCTTTGAAGTATCTTCTCTATATACTTCTCCTGAGATAGCTATAACTTTCCATGTTTTTTGTCACGTTTAACTTTCATACCAAGGATTCGCTTTATTGGTCCTAAATCTTTCATCGCGAAAGACTTACCTAAATCCTTATTTAGATCAGCAATCTTTTTAATGTCCTGACCAACAATCAACATATCATCAACATATAGAAGTAGGATGACAAAATCATCACCTGAAAAGTGCTTCACAAACACACAATGATCTGAGCTAGTCTTGTTATAACCGTGTTGTAACATGGATGACTCAAACTTCTTGTACCACTAACGAGGTGCTTGTTTTAGACCATACAAGATTTTCTTCAGTCGACATACAAGATTCTCCTTGCCTTTCTCCATAAAGCTCTCAGGTTGTTTCATATAAATCTCTTCCTCCAAGTCTCCATGAAGGAATGTAGTCTTCACATCAAGTTGTTCTACCTCCAAGTTCATCTAGCAGCTAAACCAAGAATAACTCTGATTGAAGACATCCTCACCACAGGAGAGAAAATCTCCTCAAATTCAATACCTTTCTTCTGACCATAGTCTTTCACAACCAACCGCGCCTTGTACCTTGGTAATGGATTGTTCTCTTCTAACTTCAACTTGTACACCTACTTATTTTTAAGTGCTCTCCTACCCTTAAGCAATGTCACAAGATCATAAGTGTGGTTTTCCTGCAAGGAATTCATCTCCTCTCACATAGCTTTCTTCCACTTTTTTTTGTGCTCACATTCATTAGCTTTCTCATAGCATTGCGGTTCTCCCCCATCAGTCAACATCAAATACTCATGTGGTGGATATTTCATCAAAGTTTGATGCTCTTTGCTAAATCTTCTCACTAGGGGCTGGGTTGATGACTTAACTAAATGATTATCAATATGTCCTCTAGATTCTTCAATAACTGGAGTTTTAAGAACTTCTTCACTTGCTACATTCTCAAATGGCTCTTCCTGTGTAGTTTCCTTTTCATGTGCACTCGCTAGGGAAGAAGAAGTTGGGGTTATATCCTTAAGACTTTCATTAACTACTCTTGGCTTTTCAATCTTCTTAAGATCTTTAATAATCTGATCTTCAAAGAAGATAACATCTCTACTTCTAATCAGTTTCTTTGTAGCTAGATTCCACAATCTGTATCCAAAAGCATCATGTCCATAGCCCAGGAAGATGCAATCTCAAGCTTTATCATCAAGCTTGTTCCTCTCATCCTTAGGAATGTGAATAAACATTCTACAGCCAAATAATCTCAAGTGCTTGAAAGAAACCTCCTTACCAGTCCATACTCTCTCAGGTAGATCACCTTCTAATGGAACTGAAGGAGACAAGTTAATAAGATCTACTACAGTACACATAGCTTCACCCCAAAATGATTGAGATAATCCAGAATGTGAAAGCATACACCTGATCCTCTCAACAATAGTTATGTTCATCCATTCTGCAACCCCATTATGCTCTAGAGTTTTAGGAACTGTCTTCTCAAGCCTGATACCCTAAGTTCTACAATATTCTTTAAATGGCTCTTTATATTCACCTCCATTATTTGCATGGATGCACTTCAATTTCCTTCCAGTTGCTCTCTCAGCCATAGCCTGAAACTGTTTGAAAATCTCTAAAACCTTATCCTTAGTCTTCAATGCATAAGCCCATACCTTTCTAGAATGATCATCAATGAAGGTAACAAAATACATAGTGCCACCAAGAGTTTTCACCTTCAACATACACACATCTAAATGAATCAAATCAAGAACATGTTCTCTTCTAGACGGGGGTTCTCTCTGAAATGAGACTCTACATTGCTTTCCAGCTAAGTAATGATCACAAGGCTTCAACTGCAAATCAACACCACTGACTCCTAATATGATTTTGTTCTTCATCAAATGTTGAAGTCCCTTCTCATTGAGATGTCTAAGTCACTTGTGCCATAGCTCCATGTGATTATCTTCCACCACATTTACCTTGCTTTTCTAAATACTAGCTTCAATCTTATAGAGAGTACTAACCTTCTGTCCTTTTGCAAGTATAAGAGAACCTCTATTAAGTTTCCATTTACCGCCACCAAAGTTGTTATCATATCTTTCATCATCAAGGACGCCAGTAGAGATCAAGTTAAAACAAATCTCAGGGACATGTTTGACATTTTTTAGAATTAGCTTACATCTAACACTAGTCTTTAAGACTACATCTCCAATGCCAACTATCTTTGCCTGTGCATTATTTCCCAAGCTAACATACCCAAAATCACCACCTGAATAAGATGTGAAGAACCTTTCATGTGGGGTAACATGAAAAGAGGCACCTTTGTCGACAATCCAAGATGAAACCTAACATGAGATGTTGATATGAGAATCACAAAAGATCATAATATCTCCAATAGGATGTAGTTACCATTGTATCTTTTTCAACTTCCTTTTCTCCATTCCTTGATTCTTCTTCCTTGAGTATTCTGCAGTCTCTCTTATAATGGCCAGACTTACCACAATGATAGCACTAGACATCTTTCCTTGAACATGAGACTCCAAATGATCTATCAGAATTTAGTGCTCTACTCTTGCTTCTACCTCTACTCTTGCTTCTATCTCTATTTCTGTCTACATATCTATTTCTCCCCCTCCTTTCTGTAACCAATACTTCTGTATGTCCATGTGCTCCTTGCTTAATTATTTTGATTTCTTTATTAAGTAAACCTTCATAAATTGACTTCATACTCAGAACGCCGCCTGGAGCTGAGTTTGTAAGAGTGACTACCAATGTTTGCTAGTTGTCAGGTAAGTTACTCAACAATAACATTGTTTGCAGTTCATCTTCTATAACAATCTTTACCGTCGCTAACTGATTCACCAAAGACTTAAACTCACTCAAGAACTCTGTTATCGACCGTCCTACCTTGTACTTCAAGTTAATTAACCTCTTAAGTAGGGAAACCTTATTCTAAGGAGTCTTGCGTTCATAGAGAGCCTCAAGCTTCTTCCATAACTCAATAGCTTTAGTATCTTATGCAATATGATGATAAATGTTGTCCTTAACAAATTGTCTAATTTGAGAGACAATTTTCTTATTCAACTTCTCCCACTCTTTATCAGTCAACTTCTCAGGCCTAGCAGAATCTCCTTCCACAACATCATACAGATCTCTACTAATCAAGTAATCTTCCATCCGCGGCTTCCAAGTTTGGAAATTAGATAAATTTAACATGGTCGTACCTCTACCAGAAGTATTCATATCATCCATCACAACAAAATAAACTCTCTTTTGACTTCCCCCTCAAATAAAAATCAAAAGTGCAAAATTATCAAAATACCCCTTAACAAATGCCAACTAAATTGACCAAAATACCCTTATGATTATGCCTAAAAATAGTCAAATATCTCACAAAAAATACTACAAAAATCAGCATAGAAATCATTTGAAAATTCTGTCTGGTCAAAGTCAACAATGAACACTCGATCAACGATCAACGGTCAACACCTTAGTTGGTCAACACTTGGTCAACGGTCAAAGGTCAACACCTCAATCGGTCAACGGTCAACAGACAACTAGACCGGGTTGACAAATTGGGTTTGGATATGGGTTAGGCTGGGTCTTCAGATTCAGTCAACAATCAACAGTCAACAGTTCAAACTTTGAGCGAGTCAATGGGTCAAACTTTGACTGTGTCAACTCTGGGTCAAAATCAGGTCAATAGAACCCATTTTTGCTGCTGCAACCGCCTTTCTCCTCTGATTACCACCGTTTTACAACAGTTTCCAATGAAACAAGAACACCAATCAATGAGTCTATAAAACTCAAAATCACTCCACGAAACACTTAAACGAAAAAGGAATTACAAATCCCCTTTCCAAGCTCATAGGTTCAACACAACCTGCAACACTCCAATTGATTTTCTGGCCACAAAGAAGTTGAAAATCACACAAACGAAGGCTAGAGAAGAAAATCCGTACCTCAAATGCCTATTTTAGCTTTTCCCTTTGTGCGTTATACATCAAGTGTTCGACAAAAGGCTTCTTTGAGCAAAGCCTTTGTTAACAACTTTCCTCTTGTATGCAGTGTGCTAAATACACACCAAAACAGTCGTTCTTCCACTGACTGTCTGACAAAGAACAAGCATTGGCCCTAATTTAGGAACCTAGGCACCGATACTAGTTTGTTAGAAAATAAACCCGTGAATCTAAACTCACGAAATCTCTCAGAATCTTACCGCACACACAAAAAGAATATTAGTCAAGTAAAGAACATATAAAAATTATGAGGTTCAGGATAATTCCTATGTCCCCAGCCTAAGGAGTAATTCTTTACTATGATGAGGAGGGCTTATAGTGCTTACAGAAAACCTTTATTTTCTCTCAATCTCTCTCAACCTCATACCTAGGTTTCCCCATAGTGTTTCCTTTTATACAAGTACCAACGAAACCCAAATAAAATAGTACTAGAAAACCTAAATAGAATAAAACTGAGAAATCTTATAAATTACCCACAACATAAACTTAGTAGTTACATAATTACCCTTACTAATTTACTCCAAACCTAACAAACAAAAAAATGTCAAACTATATAACAAATAAAAAATCTAATGATCATTAGATAGTATAACTCAAATACTAATAAGAATATAATCACATTACAACAACATTTAATAATTTCATACCAAAGTACTATTGAAAGAAGGAGGTCCACTACAAAAAACTGGAACGGCAGGATTCAACTTAGGCTGTAGCCTATCAATTATGAAGTATTGAGGAACATCCGGAATACATAGCTGATATGGAGCGCTACAAAATGATCAAGGCCATTCGAGAGATAAATACAAGTAGTCATAATTGACTTGTGAGGATGAGACTATGAAAAAAAAACACTTAGCAAAACAACCGGAAACTCATGCTCAAAACACTCAGAATGTTTTAAAATGAAAGAGGAAAAGCAAGAGAGAGAAGGAGAAAGAGAAGGAGAAGGAAAAGGCAAATGAGATGATCTCTAAGTCTTCTTACATATACTTATATACTAAAACTTTCACCTTCATCAATTAATCTTCTTCAATGAAAATGGTATGGTTTACATTGAAGTTAAACATGTTAATGAAAAGAAGGAAAAAAAAAAAAAACCCATAGCTTTGTTTAGTTACAAGCACATGCAACAGTAGGGTATGATAGATGAGAAATCTTAAAAAAGTAAAAAGATCAAAAGTCATGGTGTCATTTAATGAGGATTTGATTCGGGATTTTGAATTGGCTTGGGAGGTAGGTAAAGAAGAGTGAAAGCATGGTGGATAGTTTTGGTAATCAAAAGGCTTAATGAAGATTGATGAGAAATCTTAAAAAGGTAAAAAGATCAAAAGTTGTAATGTCATTTAATGAAGATTTGATTTGGAATTTTGAATTGACCTTGGAAAGCTTTTTAAGTATTTGTCATTGCAAATAAATATTAAATCTAGACCATCCATTAGCATTCCCTTGTTATATCCGAACTTCTTTAGCAGAAATGGTTTTCGGTTTTTCCGCGGTAAGCTATAGTGAAATCCACGAGGAACTTTCTGACCTAGTTTCCTTGAATTAGAGGGCAAGCAATTCGTTTTCCTTGTCTTTTCTTTGTCGCCGACCTGGCTGGTGCAAGCATTTGGTGGACGGATTCTTTTCTGGCATCTACTTTTTAAGTGATAGAAATGACTTTTATGGCTTCGTCTCTCATCTGTTTCTCTTCATTAATCAAGAAAAGCAATTATGGCAACTGCTATACCATTCTCTTTAATGTTCACTAGACTATTCAAAATAATTGCAACACCAGGAGAAGACTCGGTCCATTGATGGATCATAAAATATGCCCCGGGCTTTGTACCAAATAGGCCCCAAAAAGTTCGCCTTATGTTTTCGTAAAGTTTACAAGCATAAATAATATAGCTTTATAAATTTTTATTGTTACAATTAATATAAAATTAAATTGTGACACAATAAAATAAAATATGGACACAAAACTAAACTTCATCATTGTCACTCCATCATCCCACTCACAGCTGCTTTACCTTTTTCTTTCTAAGTTGTTGTTTTATTTATGTCAAGAATTTTTGTCTATTTGCACTAGCATTTTGTATCGAGTTTTTGCGGCATTGTGCTTCTTATTGAGTAGTTGAAAGGGATTCTAAGAGACAAATAATACTCAGGTTTGCGCAACTTTGTATATAGAAATATCATTTTGTAATTAAATAAAAATTACTTATTTAATTCCTAAATTATCTTTTTGATATCCATGTTACCATTAATTATCAAATATATCTTGTATGTGAAAAACCAAAAACATAACCGAGACACAAAGGTACAAGAAATATAAGAAAATTAATTTTTAATTTAATCAATTTAATATCGAAATTTACAAAGATTCTAAACATAAAGAATATAAAAATTTAAGTTTGTCCCAAAACTCGTTCAAAAACACTATCAACTTGGAAAATGGCTCTTCTAATTCACAAACCAACGACTAAGACCCAAGACTTCTTGCCCAATTGGAACTCCAGTTAGGCATGCATCTTAAAACAGACAAATCTAAGAGGCTTTTCAACATTTGTATGTTGAAGGTTGGGCCTACCATGCCATTGATCTTTCCCCTCATGGATTTGTACAAAGTCTCCAAAATAAAAAAAGTAAAGATTTTTTCCTATTCTCTTATTTACATAAACAAGTGAAGTGGAGGGGACTTACAAGTATTAGAAAAGCCAGAAATTATCAATTATCAAGTGAAGGAGAAGGCAAAAACAGGTTGAATTATAAATTCATTTATAATTTCATCAATTTAATACCCAATTTTGCAAAGATTTTAAATACAAACAATATAAAAATTTATAGTAATTTTGATATTCTTGAAAGGGTTATAAAAATTCTATTTATTACTTGATATCAAGTTAATAAAAAAATAAAATTATAATCAATTTAAATTGATAAAAAAAATATGTAACTTGACTAGTAGTCTACTTAACACGGGAGTTAAAAAGTTATAATTTTTATTTCGAATTTGTTTATACTATATATATATTTAATAAAAAATTATTTGACAGTAATATAATTTTGTATATTTAATAACTATAATTTGATAAAATTTAGTGGTTGAAATCGAGATTTACACAAATCTAATTTTTAAAGATTACTTTAGACTTTTAAGGAAGGTTTAAAAAATTAATTAAAAAAAGAAAAGAAGAGAGAGAAGAGAGAGAAGAGACCAAACATTTATAACTTAATACTCCCCGCCGATCCTGTTACCCGCCGACACACACTCGGTCTCCCCGCTTTCCTCACAAATTCCCACCCACCAGCACGGCATTTAGATCTGCGTCAGTGGTAGCAGGGACGTTTATTATCTCTGGCGAAATCACTCTCTATCTTCTTGTCGCAACAACGCTTGGTTGATCAAGGTCCAGGAGTCAAACTCGGGAAACTTGCAGCTTTTCGTTCTCACTCTCCAATCACAGATTCAGGTTCTCCCTTCTCCACCTTACGTCTTTGAATTCGTTGAACTTTCCTATCGTGGAATTAGGGTTTAGCCTATGCGCTCAGAAATCAAATCACATTCTCCGTCATTATTCTTTTACTTCTTTATGTAACAACGACAATCAAACCAAAAGGGTCTAGGTTTTGGGTTTAATTGCGTTCTTTGTGTGACAACAACAATTAAACCAAAATGCACACACTTTTGGATCCTTCCAGTTACTTCATTACTCATAATTCCTCGAAAGAACAGAGCCAAAAGGTTGTGGATTTTGGTTTAACTGCGCCGGCTATAATTGGTTTATTTGCATATGTATTGCCTAAAAAGCCTCCCGAGTCAATTTAAAATTCTGAATTAAATACTCATTAAATGACACTACAACTTTTGATCTTTTTACATTTTTAAAATTTGTCATCAATCCTCATTAAGCCTTTTGATCATCAAAACTATTCATCATGCTTTCACTCTTCTTTACCTACCTCCTAAGCCAATTTAAAATCCCAAATCAAATCCTCATGACTTTTGATCCTTGTACCTTTTGAAGAGGATTAATTGATTGAAGTAGAAGCATTGGTATATAAGTGCATATAAAAAAACTAAGAGATCATCTTCTTCTCCTTTTCCTTCTCCTTCTTTTGATCCTTTTAGCTTTTTAAAATTTCTCATCAATCCTCATTAAGCCTTCTGATCACCAAAACTATCCATCATGCCTTCACTATTCTTTACCTACCTCTTAAGCCAATTCAAAATTCCAAATCAAATCCTCATTAAATGACACCATGACTTTTGATCCTTTTACCTTTTGAAGAAGATTAATTGATTGAGGTGGAAGTGTTGGTATATAAGTGCATGTAAAAAGACTTAGAGATCATTTTATTCTCTTTCTCCTTCTCCTTCTCTATCTTGCTTTTCCTCTTTCATTGTGAAACATTCTGAGTGTTTTGAGCATGGGTTTTCAGTTGTTTTGAATAGTGTTTTTTTTCACGGTCTTTTTTCACAGTCTATGTGCACAAGTCAATTATGACTACTTGCATTTAGCTCTGCAATGACCTACATCATTTTGCAGCGCTGCAAATCAGCCATGTATTCCGCTTGCTCCTGATTACTTCACAATTCATGGCCTATGGCTACAGTTGAACCCTGCCATTCCAGTCATAATTGACTTGTGTAGATGTGACTGTGAAAAAAAAAAAAAGACTTGTGCACATCATTTTGTACTGGACCTCCTTCTTTCAATAGTACTTTGGTATGAAATTATTAACTATTGTTGAAATGTGATTATATTCTTATTAGTATTTGAGTTATACTGTCTGATGATTAATTTTTTATTTGTTATATTTTTGGACATCAACCTCCGTGCTACCCTAGATGAGTTTTGGCCAAATCTAAAACTCCCTTCTTCAAATGAAGATTTTTGGGCGTATGAGTGGGACAAGCATGGAAGCTGCTCCGCGCCGGTTTCTCACAAGTTGACTATTTTCATAAGGCCGGTTTCTCGCAAGTCGACTATTTTCATAAGGCCGGTTTCTCGCAAGTCGACTATTTTCAGAAGGTCGTAGACCTGGTAGAAACTCTTCCTGCATATGTGGAGGAGGTTTTTGAGTCTACGGCCCTCTGAAAATAGTTGACTTGCGAGACTTTTAGACTTTTTTTTTTCTTTTGAAAAATTTTTATTGGTATTTAACTAATATTTACATGTATATATTTTTCTGTTTGTCTTCAACTTTTGTGACAGATATTTCTAGGGTCAAGTTATTCAGTAGCAGATTACCAGAATGCCCTGGCTTCTTTGAACTTTGTGGCAAATATCGAATGCAACATGAATGCAGTTGGGCAGACGCAATTGTTAGAAGTTAGGTTCTGTGTTGATAAAACTGGGCTTGGATTTCAAAATTGTGCCATGATGTTTCCTTCATTCTGCGGCAATGGAAGAATTTTGTATCCATAGACAGTTACTAGTTTTATGTTGTTTAATGTGTGGTTTCTTAATGCAGATTTTAATATAGTTTTTTTAATGCTTGGGATTTTAAAGACTGGTTGTTTATTGCTTAATGTATGGTTTTTTCTTTATTTTAACTCTAGTTGTTTAATGTAAGTTGTTTGTTAAGAAACTTGTCCTCACCTGGGTTACTTGACCACGAGGTCCAGTCCTACACATGACTTTGACAGCCACCACATTTTTGATCTACACGGGCACTAAAATATAATCCACGGCAATTGAAAAATAAAGCAAGAAAAATGAAAACATACCCATTTATGCATTGAGAAAAACGAGTTTTAAACAAGATTATAATTCAAGTTGTTTTTGCCTTCTCCTTCACTTGATAATTGATAATTTTTGGATTTTCTAATACTTGTAAGTCTCTTCCACTTTACTGGTTTATGTAAATATGAGAATAGAAAAGAATCTTTACTTTTTTATTTTGGAGATTTTGTGCAAATCCCTGAGGGAAAAGATCAATGGAGCGGTAAGGCCCAACCTTCAACATACGAACGCTCAAAACCGAACTGGAGTTCCAATTGGGTGAGAAGTCTTGGGTCTTAGTCATTGGTTTGCGAATTAGAAGAGCCATGCTCCAAGTTGACAGTGATGTTGAACGAGTCCTCGGACGAACTTAAATTTTTATATTCCTTATGTTTAAAATCTTTGTGAATTCTGGTATTAAATTGATTAAATTAAAAATTAATTTTCTTATATTTCTTGTACCTTTGTATCTCAGTTGTGTTTTTGCTTTTTTTTACGTACAGGATATATTTGATAATTAATGGTAACATGGATATCAAAACAATATTTTAGGAATTAAATAAATGCTTTTTATTTAATTACAAAATGATATTTTGCCCAAACCTAAGTATTTTTCTCTTAGAATCCCTTTAAGCTACTCAACAAGGAGCATAATGTCGCAATAAACTCGATAATAAATGCTATTGCAAACGCTTATAAATGGAAATAGACAAAAATTCTTGACATAAATAAAACCGCAACTTAGAGAGAGAGAGAAAGGTAAAGCAACTGTGAGTGGGATGATGGAGTGGCAATGATGAAGTTTAGTTTTGTGTTCATATTTTATTGTATTGTGTCACAATTTAATTTTGTATTAATTGTAACAATAAAAATTTAAAAAGCTATATTATTTATGCTTATAAACTTCAAGAAACATAAGGCAAACTTTTTAAGGCATTTGGTACAAAGCCTTAGGCATATTTTTCGATCCATCAATGGACTAAGTTTTCTGCTGGCATTGCAATTTCTTTGAATAGTCCAGTGAACATTAAAGAGAGTGGTAGAGCAGTTGACATAATTGCTTTTTTTGATAAATGAAGAGAGAAAGATGAGATAAGCCATAAAAGTCATTTCTATCACTTAAAAAGTGGACGTGTGGTGGATGGTTTTGGTATCATGACAAACCTTAAAAAGATAAAAGGATTAAAAAATTATGGTGACATTTAATGAAGATTTGGTTCAGGATTTTGAATTGGTCATTTGCCATTGTGAATTGGTCATTTGCCAAGATGCAGAAAAAGAATCGCTCCACCAAATGCACCAACTTGGCTGGTGACAAAGAAAAGACAAGGAAAAGGAATTGCTTGGCCTATAATTCAAGGAAACCAAGTCGAAAAGTTCCTTGAGGATTTCACTATAGCTTACCTATAGCTTACCGCAGAAAAATCAGAAACCATTTCTACTAAAGAAGTTCGGAGATAACGAGGGAGTGTTGATGGATGGTGTGGATTTAATGTCTAATGATAAGCCCTAAAAAAAAGCATCTCGAGCCAATTCAAAATCCCGAATCAAATTTTTGTTAAATGATATCATGATTTTTGATTTTTTTACTTTTTTAAGATTTCTCATCAATGCCTTTTGATCACCAAAATTATCTACCTTGCCTTCACTCTTCTTTACCCACCGCCAATCCCGAATTAAATCCTTATTAAATGACATCATGACTTTTGATCATTCTACTTTTTTAAGATTCTTCATTAATCTTGCCCTACGGTTGCAATGTGCTTGTAATTAAACAAATTTGTGGGTTGGTTTTTTTTTTCTTCTTTTTGTTAACATGATTAATTACATTTTATTTGAAGAAAATTAATTGATTGAGGTAGAAGTGTTAGTATATAAGTACAGTAAGAAGACTTAGAGATCATCTCCTTTTCCTTCTCCTCTCTCTTGCTTTTCCTCTTTCATTGTGACACATTATGAGTGTTTTGAGCATAGGTTTTCGGTTGTTTTGCTTAGTGTTTTTTTTCTCTGTTACATCTTCACAAGTCAACTATGACTACTTGTATTTATATATGCAATGAGCTCCATCGTATTGCAGCGCTACAAATCAGCCATGTATTCCGAATGTTCCTGACTACTTTCACAATTCATGGCCTATGGCTAGAGTTAAACCTTGCCGTTCCAGTTCTTTGTAGTGGACCTTCTTCTTTCGATAGTACTTTGGTGTGAAATTATTAAAAGTTGTTGAAATGTGATTATATTCTTATTAATATTTAAGTTATACGGTCTAATGATTGATTTTTTATTTGTTATATAGTTTGACATCAAACTCCGTCATAGACTAGATTCCTATTGGCCAAATCTAAAACTCCGTTAACAATGAGTGATAAGAATTATCAATTTCATACTAAAATAGTATATAAGATAGAAATCAAACCAAAAGTTAAGGAAATCAAAACCTAAACTTTCTGCTTCAGTGGAGGATGCTACTTAAGCTTTCAATCTCAAAACAATTCCTCTAATTTTCCTTGATCTAGTGACTATTAAATAGTCTATCTCTGACCTAAAATGACTAGGCTTGGAATATCCAAGATAATTAGGTTTGAGATGCGCCAAATGTAAAATTTAATTATCTAAAAAGCTCAATGAAACTTGCTGAAAAAATACAGAAGCTTAATTACAATGTTCTCCTGGGTTATATAAAAAAAACCCAATATGCAATTAAATCAATCATAGCCGTTTTAGAATTGAAAGTAATTATAGCTTATTTCCTGTGTTAAATAAAGAAAATATAGTATACAATTAAGCCAATTATAGCCGCTTCAAAATTGGAAATAATTCCAATTTGTCATGGGGTTACATAAAGAAAATTTAATACGCAAATAAGCCAATTATAGCCGGTGCAGAATTTGTAGGAGATGACTAGAAACATATAGGGCGCAATTAAACCAAAATCCACAACCTTTTGGCTCTGTTCTTTCGATGAATTATGAGTAATGAAGTAACTGGAAGGAGCCAAAAGTGTGTGCATTTTGGTTTGATTGTCGTTGTCACACAATGAACGCAATTAAACCCAAAACCCAGACCCTTTTGGTTCGACTGTCTTTGTTACATAAAGAAGTAAAAGAGTAATGACGGAGGATGTGATTTGATTTCTGAGCGCCAGCTTGCCAAAGAATATTATCAATAATAAGTGGGAGTGTCTAGGCCAGCTTGCCCGCACCTCAGTGAATGACGTTTCTGAGAGATACTTAAGACGCTTTGCTGGCTGTAGCTGATCGATATTCATTTCGCTACATCCCGATCGATAGCTTGGGAAGATGAAAGGTGAAGGCGGAGAAAGCCGTTGAGCAATTAATAATCATAATTAACTATTATTTGTTCCGTTTAGCAACTAATGACAACGAATTTTCCAACCATGCCCATATAGAGCTTAATTCAGCTTCGGGGGATTCTTCTTCTAGGCCTTCCCCTTCTCTTTTTTTTTTTTTTTTTTTTCATTTTTTCATTTTTTCATTTTACGCCCTTTCTTTTGCCGAGTGGAGACGAGAATGGAGGTATTTTGTTTCTAAACCCATTTGATCCTCAGCAGTTTTGCGTACAATGATCCTAAGCTTTTAAGATTTTAGTTTCTTGAATTTTAATCTTTCTTGCTATTTTTAGGAGGGGACCGTAGTGAGCTCTTCCGTCCCACATTGTGCGGGGAGGCGTTGGCAGCTGGGTTGATAAATGGGAGGTGTACTTACTTGGCTAGATGCGTCTTGGGGCGCGGATGTGAAGGTCCAAGTCGCCGGGAACGAAACTTCTAAGCCGATGGGCGGATGGGGGCAATATCACCCCCGGGTAGCGCCTACTTAACTGTCATTTCCTCGTACTTTTAAGATTTTGAGGTTTTTTTTTCATTTTATTTAATTTGTCTGTGCAGCGTGCTTCTGTTTCCCCAATCACAACTTTCAAAAATTGTTTCTTGATATCAAAAGATAAATAATAGCGACATACCAAAACTCTTTCTTTTTTGGAAAAAAAAAAAAAGAGAGTATCAAAACCCTTCGACGTTTTTGTTCTGTTGTGAGCAAATTGTCGTCGTTTAACTAGTAGTACTATTCGACAGCCATGCAATCGTCCTCCTTTGATACCGTCGTGGTTTAACGCATTACAGAAATTAATTAATTGCAAACTGATGAACACGATGCGGAGAAAGAATAATAAATATATTAAACTCTGAACCCATGAGTGCCAAAGGTTACAGCTGAAGTTGGCCGGAAACACATCAGCCGGAGAAAGGAGATAAAGTGCAGCTGTAATGAATTTTCTTTATCTGTAAAATCAATTGCAATTCCGTACAATGACGTGCGTATATGAGAAGGATTACAAACACAAGGGTACCCCTACATAGGCAGGGTACTCAAGTCCGTGTAGGTGCTGACGTGAGTGTACAGGTTGTAGGTACAGTCAACAAATGGTTCTAGTTTACTCGCAAACGCCCGACGTGGATAATCCTAAGATAATCAAAGTCGCTTCTTTCCTTTTACACTACACAGCCCGGATCTGTATACTCGCACGTACAGATTTCTTCAAATCTGCTGACGAGTTGATTCAAGAAATAAGAATAAAAAGCCCTGGTGACCGGCTTTGCCTTCACTATGCACTTGATTTGGCATGATTTCTGTTAAAAGTCTACAAAGTTAAGACTAATAACGTTATTCTGAAATATTATTCTTCATGGACCAAAACTGTTACTAATTTAAGTGATGGGTCGATGGCAGCAAGTTAAAAATACCAAGAACAGTAAAAAGATTACAAATAAAAATGGGGTTGCAAATTAGATTACGGATACTGCAGATAGCTGAAAAGAAAAAGGCATGAGATATGGCTCATGCAAGCCCGATGTGGGACGATTCGCATGGTCCACCTCCCGGATCACAGTACCCACCATGGGAACTTTGACCAATTAATGTATCCATTGTGCCTGGGTCCAGTTTCATTCATGGTTTTGACTTTCTTGGTTGTAGGAAAATATGCGTGTTCTGTAGAGACTGACCCGTTTAAAGCAAATCATCCAAACGTGATTCAGCCTTCAAGGAACAAGGTTGCAAGTGCTGCAAAAAAGGCATCACCTCTTTTTTTTTTTTTTTCTTCTTTTTTTTTCTTTTTTCACATTCTATTTTCTTCCATATAGTTGATTTTTTGGACGATTTCTCCTCTTGTGCCATCCAAGCCTCTCTTGTTGCCTTATTGCGCTTTCTAATAGGTTGGTTATTTTTGCGTCTGTTAATAATAAGGTAATGTGACATTAGACTAAAAATCCCACTAAATAAACACATCAAAGGGCCAGCTTGTGAAATTATTTGTGGTTACTCAAGATTTGATCCGTCCAACCCCTTTTCAGACTCTAATCAGTTATTGTTGTTGTCGTTTTCTTTTAACCAAATAGAAATCAAACTTAATATGTTTAATCCTTTCGTAAAACATAAAAAATATAATTATTCTCTTAAAGTCAATTATAGGAAAGAAGGAAGTAACTTATCATATTAATATATAAGATAACTTATATTTTTTGAATGTCCACACACTTAACGTATATCATAAATAAAAGAATATTAAGTTTTATGATTTTAAATTATTTATTATACACATACGTCTCTTATATATGATTTTTAACCAGTTTCAGTAAATAATTTCATTCTAATAGATTGGACCAAAGCTACAAATGTAAATATGATAAGAGATTGATGTTGGGTTATTCAAAAAAGACAAATGTTATGTGACCCTCGATTGATACTGTTTAATGGGTGGTGGATGTTACGAGACCTTTGGGATGGTACTTGAGTGGCTATGAAATGAACATCTGTTGACAGCGAGGAAGAGGTATCCTTTCTCGAGAACAGTACGTTCTTGCTGGCTCTGAAAAGTCCGGCCGCAGTTTATGAGAACTCTGATATCGACGTAGATGACCAAGAGAGAGACGTCTCCGTCAGCAGAGAAAACGTCGGGCATTGTTGCGGAAAACTAATTATAAGCTTACGAAAAAGTAAATAGGACCTAGAAAAGCACCCACTGCACCGTCCTTGCCTTCCCCTGCAGCCATTTTGGTTCCGGTGGAATTTTATGGTTATTTGGAATTAAGTTATTTATTATACACGACGGTAATAAGATGTTAGTTCATTATACGAGTCCATGCGACATAGACTTATATCAACGATGTATAAATAATTATTTTTTATTGTAACAATGTAATGTGATTTTATTGGTCTATTTAATTGTACATATATTATATATATATTTTCTTTTTATATATATGGTACTAGTTAGTGTGAACCTTTGTTCATCTTATAGATTTTAATGAGTGAGACTATTTGTATGAATATTTTATTAATTGACTAAGTACCCCTCTAGCTCTCTGTTTATATATATATTTAATATATTTAATATTGCTTTAGGGAGAAATTTTTAAAGATAATAATGTAATTTATTTGATTGCGTTTAGTCATGGGAAATCACCTCTTAGGTGATTTCATCACGTCATCCATCATGCCCCTCTCTCTTGTAAAACACTAAGCACACTAACTGACAAATAACCTACTACTCACACACACCAAATAACTGCTTATTTACACGGGTAGATAAAGGAGCTTTTACATAGTTATTATTGTCGCCTTCTTCCTAATTTTTCACACAGTAACATTTAGGCTATCCCATCAAGCCAGTATCGAGAGAATAGAAAGGAAGACTTAGTTGCAATTTGCAGCTAAAAAAAAAATACAATATGTTTTTTAGATTAATTTCATATTACATATAGAAACCCATTTATCTTTCCATGATCAATGCTCAGATTATGTAAAAGAGTCTCATTTGAGACTAAATTTTCTAACAATTGGTATCGGAGCATTTATAGCATTGATATGGTGAGTCAAATTGAACTAAAATCAAGTTTTGGTCTCGACCTCAAAATGAGTTTTCGTGTTTATTATAGACTAAAATTTTGAACTCAGATCTGAACTAAACCCGTGGCCCTTTGGGCCGTATGAGGCCAAATTCAGAACCAGCATGGCGTGACCATTCCGCTGATGCCAAGAACCACCAGAAATGGTGGCTTTTCGATCGGGTCACACATGACCCAACCCGACCCGAACCGAGTCAGGCCGCTAGTGGCCACCATTCGCCACCAACCAGGTCATCAGAGGTAGATCATCCACCTACAATCTCAACGGCGTCTCGATCGGCCAGAGAACAGGTCGGCCGGACGCCGAACCGGATAAATCGGTTTACTCGATTTCGATCGGATATGGTTTAATCCAGATCTGGCCACTGGTGGGCACCGAAGTGCCACCGTCTGTGGTGTCGAGCGTCAGCCATGTGCCGAAGATCCCAAAGACACCTTACTCTACCAGAGAACCAGCCGACTTGGCGACGAATGGGCCGTATTGGTCCGAATCAGCCAAGTCAGCTCGAATCAGCCAAGTCGACCTGAACCGACCGAGTTGACTCGGCCAAACCAGGTGAATCGGCTGACAGCCGCTATTGGCAATGCGTGGAGGCTTGTCGGAGATTTCTTTTTATACCAAAATTTTTATAATTTTATTTTAATATTTTAATACAATTTATTTTAAAAAATGTCTCTGTTTGATGATTATTTAAATTAAAATTATTTAATTTATTGTTTAATTAATTTTTTTATGCCATAATTGTGTGCTAGCATATGATAATTAATTGTTTAAAAATTATTTATGGCCTTTTGAATGTTATGTATTTGTTTGAATATTATATTTGGGCCATTTTAGTCTAGCATACAATTATGTAACACTTGAAGTGTTAATTAAGTATAATTTAGAGACAAGTGTCCATATTTTAAAATTAAGTTGCACTTTTGGATTGTGAGTAGTGTATGTTGTATCCCGCAGCACAAACTGAGCTCATAACTTGATTGAATTGTGACCACTATAGTGGCACACCTTGGTTAGGTCGTGGGTTTATGTTTTGTGCATTTGAGTGATTTCTCCAAGTACGCGGGGGTCATGTGATTCAATTGGATTACGACCACCACAGTGGTATAGTTTGATTAAGTTATGAGACTTTGTTCTTATACTGTGGATGAGTCTAATCTTAGTACGTTATCATTTTCCTATAGGAGGTGACTGCATGTCAGGAATTGGATATTGCACAATTAGCATACTTGGATTTAGACCAATCTTTGCGGTCCATACACCCACAGGTAGTGGATTGTGAGGGTTGGTTCTCCCTTATGATAGCTGTTGTGTGGAGAGTTTTTGGATGGCATGTTATGATAATTGCCCACAAGTGTTTATTTGACATTGCTTGTGAGACTCTTTTCTAATCTACTCGCATTGTGCTTCCATTGTTAATTACTACAATTATGTTGAGGGCATTTTAATAGTACATCATACCTTTGCCCACATGTGTTTTTATGACAAAGTGTGATTAATTCACATTAAGTTAATAATTGCCATTCGTTTCTTAGTCACCTTTTATGTTAACTCATTACTGCCACTATATTGAGAGTGTATAGATAGCATGTCATACTTTCTACCCACAGGTGTCTGCATGGTGATACTTATGAGCTCTCTTTATTTTACCTATCTCATGCCAATGGTCTTCATTGGCTTATTGGTCATTTTTACGCTAATTATAACATATTTTATGGAAAAGTTGTATAATAGCTATACCTCAATTAATGATTGGCCAATAGATCTTACTAGTTATAGCACTTGGGATATTGAGTTGTTTCATAAAGCACATTTTGAAGTGCAATCATTTAAGTTTATTGCTCATTAAGGTTAACTTAGGATCACTTTATATGTAATTCCAATACTATGTGTACAATTGAGGATTTACTTGATACAATGACACTAAGGCATTATACCCCCCATCAGATTTTGTAATAATGATTTTATAGAAGTCTTCATTTGAGGCATGATGATTATAAAGTTATTTATGATCATATTTGGAAGGATGGTCATTGGGATGATGATTGTAATAATTGTGAATCTTGTTTATCCCATAGTGAACCAAAGTATAATAGTTTTAATATTAATAATGAATCCACTTGATTGGTAGCCCTATTTAATTCTTGGTGACTGAATAGTCTTATGATTTATGATATTTTACTATATGGATTCACATATAGAAGAAAGCCAAATTAGCATGAGCTTCCAATTGAATATAATGTGAAAGCCTATGTAGTGTGTATTAAATATGTCATACTATTTTAGGATGACTTTATAATGTACCTTTATGTATAGTTTTCTGAGGAGATTTGGTTCAGACATGAACTTATATAGTTGTTGTTTTGAAATGATGAATTGTATTGTTAATACGTTTTCCATCTCATACACATATATGTATGTATAAAATTATACCTTATCATGGTTGATTTTATCATTTCTCCCACGTGGCATGGGCACAACCTTTTTACTAATAAATATATCTTCTCCCATTGACCCTAAAGAGCAAAATAGACACATTCTTTTTAAAAACTGGTGTGGATGAAGCAAAATGAGTATTCAAAGAGTAGGCACATTATTTTAAGAATTATTTCCATTTGGGTATTGTATTAATTTCAATCAATCTAGTTTTTTAAGTTGGTTTTAATTACATACCAAATATATCCATGCAATTATGTAGATATTTTAGTTAGTTTTAGTATCTTATTATTAATGTATATTATTATAATCATTTACTTTTAGAAAGTTTTGGATATAAAAATTAATTTACATATATTGGGTGTTAAATTCATACCTCGCAATTACAATTCCTACTAACTCATCACTAAACTAATAGGCCATCACTTTAGTTGGTCATTAATGTTGTTGGACACGACTAAAAAATTTACAAGAAAATAACCAATTACTTGATAAAGAGAATACGATAGTGAAGTAAGGGTAGTTGGAGTTGGTTGAAGTTCATCCGTATCAGTTATTTACCAAAAAATGAAAATACCATTTGAAACCATTATATTCAAACATTGATATATCTTGAAAGTGAAAATGAAGAACGTATAAGGACCACTTACGAAACACTCACATTCAAGTACTTTGGCAGATAATTGGCTAGGGTACGATGTTAATCAGCCGAACTTTTGTTTTTCTATTATTTCTAGACAAACAATCATTCCTTGTAATAAATGAAAGTGTTCAAATGACATACGTTTGAATAATTCAAACATATTCTTTGAATGCTTGTGGATGGAGGACGACATCGTAATCAAATTTTGAAGAAAAGACAAATTTTTTTTTTTTTTGAATTCCAATTCAAATATAGTTGTAGAAATATAAGAGCTTTTGCCTTCAAAATTTGTTTTTATTTGTATGTAAGAGAGAAAAGAAAACATTGTTTATTGGTAAATGGAGGTCAAAATAATGAAACAATTCAATCTTCAAAACCATTTCTATCATACATTTTTCATCTCCCAATGTCAAAATGTGGTAAATTAAGGCCGATCATTTAGTCTGTTCATCTATTTGAGAATGACAAGTCCTACTTCAACTCTTGGAATTTGCAATTCGAGTCCATTTTTGTAGTCCAAAGGTTTCATCAAACAGGTCTTGAGTGAGTGAATTTTATTTAGTGAGATGTTAAATATTGTATTTTATTTTAAGACTTAATTATTTAGTTGTTTTTATACTCTTTTAGTTTGTAAAATTACTATTTCGTATTCCATTTTTTTTTTTTGGGTGTGCCGCAGCAGAAACTCCGTTAGTGGGTTATCGAGATTTTAATGAAACACGAATCTTTAAAATCACCTACATTTTCTAACTGCCACGTACGCAATGTGGTGTCCCATTATTCCGCAAGGAGCATGACCCTTGTTCTCTCCCCTATGGCCCAACAATGATTGGTTGGGACAAATAAATATTTCTGTAATTTCGTCCAAAAGTTACCTTATATAGTTACCCCGTCTGTTTGTAGTACCCTTTTTTAACCCAGAGGGGAAAACAATGTTTTCTGAACAAACTTTCTTATTTTTTAAAAATCATCCTTACATATCCTGTCCCATAAGGTTCCAAAAAAAAAAAAAAAACAGATTTTTAAGGCATAGACCTTAAAAATCTCTTTACACCTTCCAGTAAGTCCACGTCTCTCTTGGCTTCTGATTAGATTTCAATCGTTCTCCAAAATAAAATACAAAATGCCCCACAAAAAATGAAATTTATTCTCAGAAACACACTCAAAATACTACGTGCAAAAAGAGTAATAGAGTAACACAGACACTGAAAAGCAAAGGAGAAAAAAGAGAGCTTTCAACCCGCAATAATCTCTCCATACCAAATCCCTTGAGATTCAACATCTAAGATATTAGAAGAAACAGAAAAGAAGAAACTCGACTGTTTTGAAACGCAAGCACGGAAACGATCTGTACGTGATAGAAGAAACCGACAATACCCCAAATGCAGCAGTATTATTTCCTTTCCAGACCTTTTTCACTCGACAGAGCAAGCACAATATTTCCAGAACAAACAGAAAAAGAAATCTTTTTATTCCTCCTCGATGAATAAATGGAACAGAAAGAAACCAAAGGCACATTCGCGTTCCAAAACAAAAATCTACTAAGAATCTAAAATCCCAAAAGCACAAAGTAGCAGCATTAGATGTTAGCTTATTTTGTAAGCTCATGTAATGTGGGCTTTATCAATGAGCATAAATAGTTATCTTATGAAGGTGTATTAATGTAATTAATATTGGTTCAGTTAATTAGACAGATTTTGACCTTAATTGCGAGTATGGTGCTAGCCAGTGTGGGCCTTAGTGCACTTTATAGAACTGTGATGTGTCAGGACTATTTAGTAAGCACGTGTTTTGTAATATCGGCTAAGTCCCTCCTCTAGCTTAAATTATGTGCATTGAGCTCAGTATATGGAATGAAAGTTTGTGGTAGGGGTATAACGGTCATTTTCATAATGATCACTGTTCACGTACTGTTCATATACTGTTCACATACTATTCACGGACACTGTTCACAGTATCCATTTTAAACGAGAAATCTCGTTTAGGCTAAGAGAACAGTTCGAACAAAAATACTCCCCGACCACGTTTTGCTGATCTGATTCCGTTTCTGAGCTCCAGCTTCACATCGGCTAGCACGATTAAGAAATAGAGGGTAAGATCTTAGCCAAGATCCTACTATAAAGATGCAGTCACCTTCAAGTACATTTTTCTCATTTTGTTTATTTCATTTTAACTCATTTTCAACTTATAATTGATGTTAGATCCTGTTTTAAGTCTCGTTTGAGACGTATAAGATTCGTACAATTGGTATCAGAGCAATTGGTTTCTGGGACTGGTCATCCCGTTCATGATCGGGGGTCCTCACGCTGTGAGCTGTGTCGAAGCAGCGGCTCCTACCCCGACATGGCCCGTGCGGTTGCATGCCTCGAGAGGGGGTGCGTAAAATCTACTCTGAGGGACTCTGTTTGGGACACCTTTGCTGCTGTGCATAAGCCCTACAATTGGTATCGGAGCTATTAGCATCAATTTAAGTTGAAAAATGAGTTCAAAAACGAGTTTTTCAAAATTTATTTATTCAGATTTAAAACAAACCGGTGGTTATTTTTCAAAACAAACATCGGATATGTGATCCTCGGACTCTCAGGAGTCCGTTGATACCTTTCTCGGCCATTTTTAGTGGCGTTTTCGACCAAGATAGTTCACAAGTATTGTTCATTAGTACTGTTCATTCATGGCCGAAGAGAGAAATCAAGATCTCTCTCTTGTTGGACAGATTTTTGTATAAAATCTGGTATCCATAGATTCGTGGTGGCCCGATCTACATTTTGGTAACTTTTGTGTTACCGGAAACGGCCAAGAAATGGCTGAAATCGGCGAAAACCCGCCAGAGAGAGAAACGGGTCTGTTTTGACCCGTTTTAAGAAGAAGACGACATTGTTTAGTACTGTTTAAGTACTGTACGTAGGTACTGTTTAACTACTGTACATAAGTACTGTTTAAATACTGTATATAAGTACTGTTTAGGTACTGTTTGAAGTACTGTACATAAATACTGTTGAAACACTGTTGACGGTATTGTACATTTAGTACTATTGACGGTACTATTCACATGGTACTATTCATAGGTACTGTTCATGAGTACTGTTTGACCATTGACCAAGTCAATTTTTTTTTTTATGCAATAAATTTATATGTGTGATGTGCATTTTGTTTCACGCATTTGATATGGTAATTTTGTTATATGCATTATGATTTAGCATAAATTATACTATAAAGAATTGCATACTATTTAATTACGCACATATTTTTTGAATAAATAATATGTTATTTGTGCAACACTTAGTTATTATTATTTTGTGTAATTCAATGACGAATGCCCCTCGTCGATTTAAGATTTGAATTACATATTTTAAAGTGAGTAATATTTTGATTTAAATCCGCGGTACAAGTTGGTCTTGTGATTTAGTTAGGTTGTGACTACTAAAGTGGCACAACTTGATTGAGTTATGGGATTTCAATTTTGTGCTGAAGTAGGATTTCTTCGATTTTGGTGTATAGTTATACTCCCAAAGGAGGTGACTATGTATTGGAATTTGAAGAATAACATAGTTTGTATATGTGAGTTTCGCTGATCCAAGTAGTCTATACACCCAAAGGTGGTGGACTATGAGGGTGTGGTATTGGCTCATGACTACTACTATGTTGAGAGTGTTACAATTTTATGTTATTCATTCAGCCCAAAGGTGTTTGAATGATGATGTAAGCTTTCATTTAGTTTACTCACTAGATGTTAATTTTCTTTTACATCGGTTTTGTTAGTCACCTTCTCTGTAAACAATGCTCAAGTCACTGTTGAGGTTCTTACTGGTGCTAATTACAAGAAATGGAAGGAAGATATCTTGTTTGCTGTGGAAGTAGCAGAAATTGATAGTGCTCTCAAAATGGATAAGCCTGCTGATTTAACTCCAGAGAGTACTGAGGAGCAGAGACTTCACTATGCTAAATGGGAAAGATGTAATAAGTTTTGCCTTCTAACTATGAAGAGGACTATCCAGGAACACCTTAAGTGTGACTATCTTGAGGAATGCACAGTTAAAGAATTTTTTGAGGCTGTTTCACAACGCAACAGAGTGTCTTCTCATGCTGAGATAAGTTCCTTGGTGCAAGTTTTTTTTAGTATGAGGTATAATGGAATTGAGAACATTAGAGATTACATTATGAGGATGGTGCAGTACCAGATGAGGCTTAAGGCTTTAGGAATGGTGTTTTCTGAGCAGAGTATTGTGCATCAAGCCTTAATTAGCTTTCCTACTGATTATACCATTATCAAGACATCCTATAACAACAGTGTGCAGGATTGGACTGTTGATGATCTGATAGAGAAGCTTATAGCTGAAGATAATAAGTTAAAGAATGAAAAGTCTCATTCAGCTTTGTTTTCTCAAGCTTCCAGTTCTAATAAAGGAAAGAGACCCTTAAATCAGCCTCATAGGGAGCAAAAAGTTAATCAACCTCAGAGGGAGCACAAAGTTACTCAGCTTAACAACAAGGTCCCAGGAACTTCTAATTCTAATAACAGGTTGGCAGTAAACATGAAGAATATTCAATGTTTATTCTGCAAGAAAAAGGGACATATGAGGAAAGACTGCCGCAAGTTTAAGAAATGGTTGGCTAAGCGTCAGGGTAAAGGGGTTCATAAACAGGAGGAAGCCAAACCCTGATGAAAAATACCTTTATGTTGGAAACAACCAGAAAGTAGAAGTGGAGCTCGTTGGAGATGTTATCCTTCTTTTGAATAGTGGTTTTAGGATGACTTTGAGTAAAACTTTTTATGTACCATCATTTAGACGGAATTTGGTTTCACTTTCTGTACTTGACAGTTCTGGATATGTATTTGAATTTAAGAACACCGTTGTGACAATATTTTATAATGCAAATGTGATTAGAAGTTGTGTTATGTCAAATGGCTTGTACAGATTGGTTTTATCTTCACATGAAATTTATGTAGCTTTTACTTTTGATAAAAGTGTTTCCAAAAGACCTTTGACTAAGGACTTGTTTTACATATTATGGCACAAGAGACTTGGCCATATCTTTAGAGATAGAGTGGACAGGTTGATCAAATCCAATATTTTACCTGCTTTTAATGATGATCTGGAGGTTTGTGTAGACTGTTGTAGAGGTAAGCTAACCAAGATAAAGAAGAAAAAGGTAGCTCATAATTATGAATTGTTAGAAGTAGTTCACACTGATATCAGTGGTCCCTATCGAGTAACTTTGTATGGTAATGTATATTTCATTACATTTATTGATGATTTCTCTCGTTATGGATATGTTTACTTGATTAAGGAAAAATCTGAATCACTTGAGAAATTTAAAATGTTCAGAACTGAGGTTGAAAAGCAGTCAGGGAAAAGCATAAAGATTGTTAGATCTAATCGGGGTGGTGAATATTATGGTAGACATGGTGATGTAGGCCAGATTATGGGTCCATTTGCTCAATACTTACAGAATTCTGGGATAGTTGGATAGTTTACTATGCCTGGAAGCCCCGAACAAAATGGTGTAACTGAAAGGCGAAACCATACCCTCATAGAGATGGTCAGATGTATGATAAGTAGAACTAATCTAATGCTTTTTCTATGGGGAGAAGCTTTGAAGACTGCTATGTATATTCTTAATCGTGTTCCTACTAAAGCTGTGCCATTAACTCCTTTTGAATTATTTACGGGACGCAAACCTAGCCTGAATAATCTAAAGGTCTGGGGATGCCCTACAAAAGTTCGATTGTATAATCCAACCTTAAGCAAGTTGGATTCTAGAATAGTTAGATGTTATTTTGTGTCTTACCCAAATTATTCTAAAGGGTATCAGTTTTATAATCCTGCTGGAGGTGCTAGAATTGTTGAGTCCTTAATAGCTAAGTTTCTAGAACTTGATGTTGTAGAAAGTGGTACTAGTTCTCTAGTTATAGAGAATAGTAATGATGTTGATATGAGTATACCGTTTCCTCTATCTATTCAGTTAGATGCAGTTGTGCAAGAACCTGCTGTTGGTACAACTTCTATAGAGGTTCCACTTGTTCAGAATCAAGATACAGAGATTCCTCCTCTTAGGAGATCTAACAGGGAGAAAAGACTTGCTATTCATCCTGATTATCTGGTTTATCTTGGAGAGCATGACTATGACATTGGTATTGTTGAGGATCTAGTGACTTATACTCAAGCTGTTTCTAGCCTTCAGTCTAAATTTTGGATAGATGCCATGAAAGATGAAATGCAGTCTATGAAGCATAATCATGTTTGGGATTTAGTTGAGTTACCTAAGAATTACAAGCCCATTGGTTGTAAGTGGGTATTTAAGATTAAGAAAGACTCCAAAGGAAAGATAGAAAGGTTTAAGGCTAGATTAATTGCTAATGGATTCACTCAAAGAGATGGAATTGATTATAATGAGACATTCTCACCAGTTTCATCTAAAGATTCTCTTAGGGTGATAATGGCTTTTGTAGCACATTTTGATATGGAGTTGCTACAAATGGATGTTAAGACGGCTTTTCTGAATGGGGATCTTGATGAAGAGGTCTATATGCTTCAACCAAAGGGTTTTGCAGAAGGTAATTCTGATGAACTTGTTTGTAGACTTAAGAAGTCGATTTATGGTCTTAAACAAGCTTCTAGACAATGGTATTTGAAGTTTGATACTTACATTACATCTTATGGTTTTGTTGAAAACCTTGTTGATCATTGCATATACACTAAGGTTAGTGGGAGTACGCCGATTTTCTTGATCTTTTATGTGAATGATATCTTGCTTGCATGCAAAGATATGGCATTACTTCAAGAAACTAAAAGACTTTTATCTTTAGAGTTTGATATGAAGGACCTTGGTGAAGCATCTTTTGTCCTAGGCATTGAGATTTTTAGAGATCGTTCACGCCATATTTTGGGTCTTTCTCAGAGGACATATATTGATCGTGTTTTAGCCAGATTTAATATGCAAGATTGTAAACCTGGCAATGTTCCTGTTCTTAAGGGTGAAAGGCTACACTTAATGCAATGTCCTAAGAGTGATGCTGAGAAAGAATTGATGAAAAATGTACCATATGCTTCAGCCGTTGGCAGTTTTATGTATGCACAGGTTTGTACAAGACCTGATATTGCCTTTGCTACAGGACTTCTTGGTAGATTTCAGTCTAACCTAGGTCATGATCATTGGGTTGCTGCCAAGAAGGTTATGAGGTATTTGAAAAGGACAAGAGATTATATGCTCACATACAGACATGTAGACAACTTACAGTTACTGGGTTATTCAGATTCAGATTATGCAGGCTGTTCTGATGATTTGAAGTCTACGTCTGGTTATGTTTTCATGATGGCTGGTGGTGTAGTTTCATGGAAAAGTTCTAAGCAAACTATGGTCACATCTTCCACTATGCACGCTGAGTTTATAGCTTGTTATGGAGCTTCCATACAAGCTGTTTGGATGAAGAACCTCATAAAACAGATGATCTCACTTGATTTTATTGATAGACCGATTCTGTTGTACTGTGACAATAGTCCAGCAGTGTTGTTTATTAATAACAACAAAAGTATTAAAGGGGCCAAGCATATTGAGATCAAGTATTTGACTATTAAGGAGCTAGTTAAGAAAGGTGACATTACTGTAGAGCTAATCAGCACAGATGCTATGTTAGCTGACCCACTCACTAAAGGACTTGCGCCTGTAGTGTTTTCTAGACATGTTGTAAACATGGGACTAGTAGCGTCTTTGGATGCTTTTGTTTAGTGGGAGTTATTGTTCTATGATATTTTGTTATGTAGTAAACTTTGCTTTACTTATATTGCCTGTTGTATGTTGTTTCCATAGAACATGCTTTTTTATAAGACAGGTATGAAAAGACTTAAGGGATGTGCAACCTTAAGCATTTGGTTGGGGCATTTATTGATAAGCCATATTTTGATGTCTTGTAGCACTTAAATTTATACTCGAGTATTACAAACAAGACATATTGGTTTATTAGAACCTTTATATAGTTCTCCGATGACTGTATGTCAATGACTGTGTATGTCGATTTTAGGGAGAACTGGGACAGACAACAATGATAACACATAAGGTTATTTACCTAGTGTTATTTGTTTGCCGCACTACCATACTCAATCCATGTTAGTAGAGTGGATAGCCCTTATGACTATGGTTGGGGCTGTGTCTTTTATTGGCATAGTTACTGCTATGATTTGAGGGTTTTGAAGTTTTATGGGACCGGATTTGCAATAAGAAACTATCGTTGGACCAATATAAAATCTTTTTGAAATTATTTTCATATATAACTTATATTAGTATTATATTTATTTTATGCACATTGATACGCCCAAGTGGGAGATTGTTAGCTTATTTTGTAAGCTCATGTAATGTGGGCTTTATCAATGAGCATAAATAGTTATCTTATGAAGGTGTATTAATGTAATTAATATTGGTTCAGTTAATTAGACAGATTTTGACCTTAATTGCGAGTATGGTGCTAGCTAGTGTGGGTCTTAGTGCACTTTATAGAACTGTGATGTGTCAGGACTATTTAATAAGCACGTGTTTTGTAATATCGGCTAAGTCCCCCCTCTAGCTTAAATTATGTGCATTGGGCTCAGTATATGGAATGAAAGTTTGTGGTAGGGGTATAACGGTCATTTTCATAATGATCACTGTTCACGGACACTGTTCACAGTATCCGTTTTAAACGAGAAATCTCATTTAGGCTAAGAGAACAGTTCAAACAAAAATACTCCCCGACCACGTTTTGCTGATCTGATTCCGTTTCTGAGCTCCAGCTTCACATCGGCTAGCACGATTAAGAAATAGAGGGTAAGATCTTAGTCAAGATTCTATTATAAAGATGCAGTCACCTTCAGGTACGTTTTTCTCATTTTGTTTATTTCATTTTAACTCATTTTCAACTTATAATTGATGTTAGATCTTGTTTTAAGTCTCGTTTGAAACGTATAAGATTCGTACAATAGACAGTATCCAGCTAAGGAAGCTGACATCAAGTAATCCTAGAACGAAGAATGAGCAGCAATCGATTTGATAGGAAGGACAGGAAAGCAAAGGACACTCCCTCACTCATCACCCCCGCTGAACAAATATCACGTCAAGGAAGCGCGTGAAGCGCACAAGAATTAGGGATGCCGACGCGTGTAGGAACGCGCACTGTAAGACTGGGATGCATCGATTCTAGAGACAGGCTCAGCATGACCAACGTCAGAACGGCGAAGCCTCTGATTCCAGTACACTTGGAAAGGTAGACTGGCATACCTGGCTCTCTACTCGAGCCTATAGCAATTTATTAGGGACGACGCATGGTCTGAAGGCTGTTAAACTGAAGTCATTCTTTAGGTTCTGTCGTTGCCCCTGCGTTGAAGAGCAGCCAGAACGCTCTGAACTCTCTCTCCTCTCCGTTCTAGGTTCCAAGTGCAAATTTTCAGCGCTTGGCTTTAGCTTTTGTGCTTGTTTCCTTTTTTTTTTTTTTTTAAGGCTGTTAACTTATAGTGTAGAAACTTTACTCGATATAAACTATTTAATGATAAAACTTTGAACCTTGTTTGTTCAAACAAACCCACGTTAAAAGCACAAAAAAATTAAGTTAAGGACTTAGAAAAATGGACGGAGAAGAACATCTACAGTCTGGAAGCTGGATTTTTAAGTAAAGAACAGGTCTTCACCTCTCATTCTCCCGTAACCTTCTTCTACGATGTTAACTTTTGTGGGGCTGATCTGAGTCAGCCTCATTTTTTCCCTCTTCGTATTCCATTTTTACGATTCCCTGCAACATTGTCCCCAGTCTCCCGCATTTATTCCCAAGAAATATTGGAACTTACCTAACGGAAAAGATCCAAATCATTTTAAACTCTCACGTCTCTCCTCTTAGTTCCAGGTACTAATTTTTGTAATACCCCTTTCAGCTTCTGTGCTTGTTTCGCCCATATGCTATTTTACTCCTATGGATTTGAGATCTGTAAACTTTTGAATTGGATTCCATGTCTTTGGGCTGATATGAGCCTCCAAATGGCGTAATCAGATGGTTCTTGAACCTCCGCGGTGTCCTAGATGCAAAATTTTCAAATTAGTTGTCTCATCCAAATTCCAAAAGAGACTAAAATTATATTCGCATGGTTAGAGAGGATGTCCCTAGAAGCAGCATTCATGGCTGAGCCGTTGGGCTTCCTTTTTAAGTATAACATGCACATATTTGATTTGGAATTAGTTGTTTTTGTAAGACTAATAATTTATTGCCGGATGAGAGTGAGTCCGTTTTTTATTTTTTCAATTCTGAAATCCAGACAGGTGTGGGGTCTTTGGAAAGTTACTTCAGTGAGCTAAACGAATTCGAAAGGATTGAATTGTTTGCCACTCCTTGGGTTATTTCCGTGGATTTTTTTGTTATTTTGTGTATTATGAAGTGATGAAGGCACTAAATTCTATGTCTGTGAAGGAAATTTGGGATCTTGATGACTTGCCATATTGGATGCCCATGTATATTTCCCAAATACAAGAACGGTTCTCTACAATTCTTGGGATTGAATTGTTTGCCACTCCTTGGGTTATTTCCGTGGATGGTTTTGTTATTTTGTGTATTATGAAGTGATGAAGGCACTAAATTATAAGTCTGTGAAGGAAATTTGGGATCTTGATGACTTGCCATATTGGATGCCCATGTATATTTCTCAAATACAAGAACGGTTCTCTACAATTCTGAGGTTTTCAATTGCAAATTAAGGTCTATATTTTCTTTTACATGTCGAGAGTGTAAAGATAATCTGATGGTATTTACCTTTTCAATCAATGCTTTTTCAAACTGCAGTGTAATTTAGCAGTTTCCTACTTTTCTTAAGTCTAAATCTCAAATATTTTTTCGAAAGCTCCCAAAGTCTATGTTCTATTTCCTTATTTTTTGACTTCTTTACAGATTGCCTAGTCCCTCGCATTTCTTCACTGTAGAGAAAGAATGACGTTGACTTTACTCAGGAAGAATTGGGCCACTCTAAGTCCCGAAGAGAAGAGTTACAAAATGAAGCAGAGTTCTATTTTTGAGTATATTTACAATGAAGAACTAGGCGCCTACGTCACTGTGCCACCTCTTCCCTCTATTTCTTCTCCCACTGAGAAAGAATTTGAAACCCCCCAAAAATTGAAAGGTGGTAATACTAGCAAGCGTGCTAGGGAGAGCACCGAAGGTGAAAAGAAGCCAACATTTGAAAGGGTGTGGAGCAAGAATGATGAAGTCAATCTGCTTGAAGCTTTGGTAAAGTATATACAAAACAATCAAGGTTGCCTTGACTCAAAATCTTTTGATATGACCCAATTCTACGCAACATTGGATCGATTGTTTCACCAGAAGTTCACAAGAGATCAGGTGGCTAGTAAAGTTAGAAAACTAAAGCAAAAGTATAAAAAAAATATTGGCAGAAAACATAAGGTGAATGGGGATAATGATCTTTCTTTTTCGAAGCTTCATGATTTAAAGTTATTTCAATTATTTGAAAAGTTGTGGGTTGATGAGGCTTTGGACGTGCAACACACTCCATCAAATAGTTTGTATTTTGATGGTTTCAAAGAATTTTTGTGAGAAAATGGATTAAGTTTGAATATCTTGGATGAAAAGGACAAGATAGCATTGGAAAAGAAATGGAATGAGTTCTAGTTTTTGAAATGGGTGACTTTTAGTAAGAAGGTTGCACTAATCAAAAAGATGATGGAGCAAAAACTGATTGCATATGGGCAGGTTAGTTTTAATTAATCAAACAACTTTCTGAATGGAAAAATGACGTATAAAGTTTCCCACTTTAATTGAACCTATGAGGAAATACTAAAACACCAACGATGTATTTGAATCACAAGTAAAATAAGCAAATCACAATCAACACAAAAGAATTTCTACGTGGAAAAACTCCTCCAATGTGAAGGATAAAAAACCACGGGACCGATCACGGAGTCCACCCAAATCTCCACTATATCAATCGTTAGGTTACAACCCAATCAAGTCCTTAACAATAGCAACAGGACTAAGATTCACTGATTCAACAATAATAGAATTACCAATAAATAGTGAAGAAACAAGTTGTAAACAACAACTTAACCAAGAAAAAGTTGGAGAAATATCGCCCAGATTTTTTGACCACAATCTGCTAACTTCAAGAGCTCCAAACGACGATCCAATAGTTCACAATGAAGAACACCCAATCCCGAACCTGCTGACAAAAAATCAGCTCAATCGGACCACGGATCGACCTTGATCAGACGTTTGATCAACTGCTGCGCAGAGCCTCTAATTCCTACGAAATTCTGCTCTTTTCTTTTCTCTCTCTCTCTTTTCTTTGACGGCCACTCACCTCTTCTCTTAAAGAAAAAAACCCTATATTTTTCCTTTTAAACCTTAGGGCCACATTACCCTAATTGGACCCAATAATAAGTCCTCGAATATGGGCTCGACCAACCCAACAATTCTCCCCCTCCAGCCCAAATGAGGGAGATTCCATATGTCCATTTCTCAAGCACAATCCAAACCGGCCTCATGCCGACAAAACTCAAACTTTTCTCGCCATAGAGCCTTTGTCATCATATCAGAACCATTATCCTCAGTATGTACCTTTTCAAGTGCAACCTCTTTAGTTTCCATGGTATCTCGTATCCAATGATACCTTACATCGATATGCTTTGATCTTTGATGAAACGTAGAGTTCTTAGCAAGACGTATAGCACTTTGACTATCACAAAATAACACATACCTTTCTTGCACAAAACCAAGTTCTTTTATGAATTCCTTCATCCAAAGCAACTCTTTACATGCTTCTGTTGCTGCAATAAATTCTGCTTCCGTTGTAGATAGAGCAATACATTTTTGTAATCTTGATTGCCATGCCACAGCTCCCCCTGAAAACTTAATCAAGTAGCCTAAAGTAGATCTTCTATTATCAATATCTCCTGCCATATCAGAATCTGTATATCCCATAAGAATAGGCTTATTACTCCCAAATGAAAGTTTCAAACTAGAAGTGCCTCGAAGATACCTTAGAATCCATTTCACTGCATTCCAATTTTCTCTTCCAGGATTAGAAGTAAATCTACTAACTACTCCAACTGCATGAGCTATATTTGGCCTTGTACAAATCATTGCATACATTAAAGAACCAATAGCCGAAGCATAAGGAACTCTTTCCATATCTTTTCTGTCTTCCTCATCTACAGGACATTGTTTCTTACTAAGCTTAAAGTGTGTAGCAAGAGGCGTGCTCACCACTTTAGCTTTATCCATACAAAACCTCTAAAGCACTTTCTTGATATACTCTTCTTGAGACAACCACAACTTCTTGGCTTTTCTGTCACGACTAACTCTCATACCAAGAATTTGCTTCATTGAGCCTAAGTCTTTCATTGAGAATGACTTACTTAACTCCTGCTTCAACTTTTCAATTCTTGCAGCATTCTTACCAACTATAAGCATGTCATCTATATAAAGTAGTAGAATGATAAAATCATCATCTGAGAACTTTTGCATAAACACACAATGATCAGAATTTGTCTTCTTATAGGCTTGCTCCCCCATAAAAGACTCAAATTTTCGATACCATTGTCTCGGTGCCTGTTTTAAGCCATATAAACTTTTCTTTAGCTTGCAAACATAGTTCTCTTTACCTTTTTCTTTAAAACCCTCTGGTTGCTCCATATAAATTTCTTCATTTTGGTCACCATGAAGAAAAGCAGTCTTTACATCCATTTACTCAATTTCAAGATCAAGACTGGCAGCCAATCCTAAAACCACTCGAATTGAGGACATTTTCACAACAGGTGAGAAAATCTCATCATAATCAATTCCCTTTTTCTGACTGAAACCTTTAACAACTAGTCTGGCTTTGTATCGAGGTTGTGAAGAATTTTCATCATGCTTCAATCTATAAATCCAACGATTCTTCAAAGCTTTCTTGCCCTTATGCAATGTTACCAACTCAAATGTTTGATTATCATACAAAGATTTCAACTCATCTTGCATTGCATCAACCCATTTTTTTTTATCCACATCCTCTGCTGCTTCTTCAAAGCTCTCAGGCTCACTTGCATCAGTCAACAATACATACTCCTCAGTGGAGTATCTAGAGGATGGATGGCGACCTCTAGTAGACCTCCTCAATGGTGGAACTGAAGATGGATTCTTTTGAACATCAACAACATTATTTGTCTGAGTGTCACTATTATCTGCAACCTGTTGGTCATTCTGAACCTGATCCTGAACATCATGCTGAATATCACTCTCATCTTGTTCTGGTAACTATCGTTGTAAATCATTTGAAGGAATTAGATCAATATCAATACCAATCTTAGAGCCTTATGACATATTTTTCTCGCTCTGGTCAATATCTGTCATATTTTGATTCTCAAAAAATACAACATCACGACTCCTTACAATTTTTTTCACAGTTGGATCATAACACCTGTAGCCAAATTCATCAGAACCATAACCAAGAAATATACATTCTCGTGTCTTGACATCTAACTTAGATCTCTCATCCTTTGGAATATGAACAAATGCTTTGCAACCAAATACTCTTAGATGGTTATAGGAAACATCCTTACCAAACCAAACTCTATCTGGCACATCACCATCTAAAGCAACAGTTGGAGATAGATTGATAACATAAGCTGCTGTAAGTAATGCCTCACCCTAAAATGTCTTTGGCAAGTTAGCATTTGAAATCATGCATCTAACTCTCTCAACCAATGTCCTGTTCATTCGTTCCGCTATACCATTCAACTGAGGTGTTTTTGGAGGTGTCTTATGATGTTGAATACCATGTTGCCTACAATACTCATCAAATGGTCCAATGTACTCACCACCATTGTCTGATCGAATGCATTTCAACTTCTTTCCAGTTTGCCGCTTTACTGAAACTTGAAACTGCTTAAACACATCTAGCACTTGATCTTTTGACATCAAAACATAAACCCAAACCTTTCTTGAGTAGTCATCAATAAAGGTCACAAAGTAGGATGCTCCACCAAGCGTCCTCGGGTTAACTAGGCCACAAACATCTGAGTGTACTAACTCCAATAAATTTGATTTTCTTGAAGGAGGGTGACTATAGAATGAAACTCTTTTCTGTTTTCCAGCTAAACAATGTGCACACTTCTTAAGTTTTGCACTCTTAATCCCAGATAACAAGTTCTTCTTTGCCAACATATTCATGCCCTTCTCACTCATGTGACTTAACCTTTTATGCCATAAAGCACTTGCATTCCTATCTTCCACTACATTACAAATGTTCTTGGAAATCTTGGCCTGAAATAAATACAAAGAAGACTCTTTCTTGCCTCTAGCAATAACTAATGAACCCTTAGTAAGTTTCCATTGTCCATTATTAAAGATATTGCAAAAACCTTCATCATCAAGTTGTCCGGTAGAAATCAAATTCAAGCAAATTTCTGGTACATGTCTAACATTCTTGAGAACCAACTTGGATCCATTACGAGTCTCCAAGCATACATCTCCCATACCTGCAACTTTAGCCAAGCAATCATTGCCCATCTTCAATGTGCCAAAGTTTCCAGGAGTATAAGAAGTAAAGAACTCCCTCTTGGAAGTAATATGAAGAGAAGCACTACTATCAATTACCCAACTTGTCTCATTGCTTGCAAAATTCACATTATCATCATAGCACACAATAACAAGTTCATTAGTAGCTGCTGCAACTCGATCATTATCTTTGTTGTCCTTCTTCTCCTCACTTTCATTAACTTTCCTCTTTTCATTTCTACCTTTACCATTTTTCTTTTCATTTTTCAGCTGGAAGCAATTTTTCTTGATATGACCCATCTTGCCACAATGATGGCACTCCACATTTTTATGCCATGATCTAGACTTACTTCGACTTTTGTTATAACCTCTCGGACCTCTACTATGACTTCTCCCCCTATTTTCAACAACCAAAGCTTCAGAATGAGACAAAGAACCCTGACTCTTTCTTCTCATCTCTTCATTCAAAATACTAGTCTTGGCAAAATTCATAGTGACAATACCATCGGGAGCAGAGTTACTCACTGACATACGAAATGTTTCCCAAGATTCTGGTAAAGTACCAAGTAACCAAAGTCCTTGTACTTCATCTTCAAACTTCATATTCATGCCTGAAAGTTGATCTAACATTCCCTGAAACTCATTCAAATGATCATATATGGATTGCCCATCTTTGTATTTCAAGCTAATAAGTTGCTTCATCAAATACATCTTATTATTTCCAGTCTTTCAAGTATACAAAGATTCAAGTTTGTTCCATAGAGTCCGAGCATGTGTTTCTTTACTAATGTGATTCAAAACATTCTCATCTACAAATTGTCGAATGAACCCGCATACAATTTTATGCTCAAGAGTCCAATCGGCCTCACTCATGTTATCTGGTCTAGTTTCACTAAACACCGGTAAGTGTCAACGCTTCACATAAAGCAAATCTTCCATCTTACGCTTCCAAACATGATAGTTTTTTTTCATTCAAACTAACCATCCTGTTAGTGCTTAGTTCCATCGTTCAATCAAATCCAAAGATAAAACAACCACAACCTAAGCTCTTGATACCACTCTGAAGGGAAAAACGACGTATAAAGTTTCCCACTTTGATTGAACCTATAAGGAAATACTAAAACACCAACGATGTATTTGAATCACAAGTAAAATAAGCAAATCACAATCAACACAAAAGAATTTCTACGTGGAAAAACTCCTCCAATGTGAAGGATAAAAAACCACGGGACCGATCACGGAGTCCACCCAAATCTCCACTATATCAATCGTTAGGTTACAACCCAATCAAGTCCTTAACAATAGCAACAGGACTAAGATTCACTGATTCAACAATAATAGAATCACCAATAAATAGTGAAGAAACAAGTTGTAAACAATAACTTAACCAAGAAAAAGTTGGAGAAATATCACCCAGATTTTTTGACCACAATCTGCTGACTTCAAGAGCTCCAAACGATGATCCAACCGTTCACAATGAAGAACACCCAATCCCGAACCTGCTGACAAAAAATCAGCTCAATCAGACCACAGATCGACCTTGATCAGACGTTTGATCAACTGCTGCGCAGGGCCTCTAATTCCTGTGAAATTCTGCTCTTTTCTTTTCTCTCTCTCTCTTTTCTTTGACGGCCACTCACCTCTTCTCTTAAAGAAAAAACCTTATATTTTTCCTTTTAAACCTTAGGGCCACATTACCCTAATTGGACCCAATAATAAGTCCCCGAATATGGGCTGGACCAACCCAACACTTTCCTACTAGAATTTTTAGAAAAATATTTCTAAAAAAATTCACTTTGAGGTTGGAAGAACGGGTGACTTTTTTCTTTCATTTTTACTTCCTTAGATCATTGTTAGCTCAAGAATTTTCCTTTGAGGTTGGATAATGTTATATTTTTACTTCCCTCATATTTGGACTATAACTCTTAAATTCTTATCTAATGAATTACTTGTCATAATGTTATTACTTATATGAAGCAAAATGGCATCACTTTAAGATTATTTTATCTGTGATAATGAAATAGGATACTTTTGGAAAATCTTTTGTTGGATACAAAAAGAAGATTGGTGACATGGTAGATGAGGAATAACTCCTCAAAACTCTATTTTTGAAGGCCTCCACACTCAAGAAATGACTACTCTAAGTTTGTCTTTTCAACATAATCATTGGGTTGTAGTTGATTTCCTAGTGCATACTTTTATTTTTTACTTTGGATTAGTGGTAAACTTTGCTTGAACAATATCTTTGGCAGCCTTCTATTATGAAAGTATATCACGCTTTTGCTATGGTTGTGTTTGGGTTTGAAATTGTGATGCATGAGGCCAGATAAATAAAACTCAAATATGGGGATAAAAAACGTCAAAACAATTGCAGGGCCGAATGCATACAGTAGAGATATTATGCTGACAGGGAACTTGGTCCATGAATTCTTGGTAAGTTCTTTTCTTCCGTTTGGCATTGCCATGGAAAGTTTATCCATGTTCATTTTCACTTGTTTGGTATCTAACAAGGGCAAAAACGAAAAAATGGTAATCGGGTTTAACAAAGCTCAGGTCCTAAATCGAGTCACATTGCAGCTGTGTCACGTTGAATCTTTGACGTTTTTTTTCCCCACATTTGAGTTTTATTTATCTGGCCTTATGCATCACAATTTCAAACCCAAACACAATTACAGCAAAAGCGTGATATACTTTCATAAAAGAAGGCTGCAAAAGATATTGTTCAAACCAAGTTTACCACTAATCCAAAGTAAAAAGTAAAAGTGTGCACTAGAAAATCAACTACAACCCAATGATTATGTTGAAAAGACAAACTTAGAGTTGTCATTTCTTGAGTGTGGAGGCCTTCAAAAACGGAGTTCTGAGGAGTAATTCCTCATCTACCATGTCACCAATCTTCTTTTTTTATCCAACAAAAGATTTTTCAAAAGTATCCTGTTTCATTATCACATATAAAATAATCTTAAAGTGATGCTATTTTGCTTCATATAAATAATAACATTATGACAAGTAATTCATTAGACAAGAATTTAAGAGTTATAGTCCAAATATAAGGGAAGTGAAAATATAACATTATCCAACCTCAAAGGAAAATTCTTGAGCTAACAATGATCTAAGGAAGTAAAAATGAAACAAAAAAGTCACCCGTTCTTCCAACCTCAAAGTGAATTTTTTCAGAAATATTTTTCTAAAAATTCTAGTAGGTAAGTTGTTTGATTAACTAAAACTAACCTGCCCATAAGCAATTAGTTTTTGCTCCATCATCTTTTTGATTAGTGCAGCCTTCTTACTAAAAGTCACCCATTCCGAAATCTGGAAATTATTCCATTTTTTTCCAATGCCATCCTATCATTTTCATCCAAGATATTCAAACTTAATCCATTTTCTCTCAAAAATTCTTCAAAACCATCAAAATACAAATTATTTGATGGAGTGTGTTGCACGTCCAAAGCCTCATCAACCCAAACTTTTTCAGATAATTGAAATAACTTTAAATCATGAAGCTTCGAAAAAGAAAGATCTTTATCCCCATTCATCTTCTGCTTTCTGCCAATATTTTTTTTTATACTTTTGCTTTAGTTTTCTGACTTTACCAGCCACTTGATCTCTTGTGAACTTTTGGTGAAACAATTGATCCAATGTTGCGTAGAATTGGGTCATATCAAAAGATTTTGAGTTGAGGCCACCTTGCTTGTTTTGTATATACTTTACCAAAGCTTCAAGCAGAGTGACTTCATCATTCTTGCTCCACACCCTTTCAAATGTTGGCTTCTTTTCACCTTCGGTGCTCTCCCCAGCACGCTTGCTAGTATTACCACCTTTCAATTTTTAGGGGGTTTCAAATTCTTTCTCAGTGGGGGAAGAAATAGAGGGAAGAGGTGGCACAGTGACGTAGTCGCCTAGTTCTTCGTTGTAAATATACTCAAAAATAGAACTCTGCTTCATTTTGTAACTCTTCTCTTCGGGACTTAGAGTGGCCCGATTCTTCCCGCGTAAAGTCAGCGTCATTCTTTCTTCTACAGTGAAGAAATGCGAGGGACTAGGCAATCTGTAGAGAAGTCAAAAAATAAGGAAACAGAACATAGACTTTGAGAGCTTTCGAAAAAAAATTTGAGATTTAGACTTAAGAAAAGTAGGAAACCACTAAATTACACTGCAGTTTGAAAAAGCATTGATTGAAAAGGTAAATACCATCAGATTATCTTTACACTCTCAACATGTAAAAGAAAACATAGACCTTAATTTGCAGTTGAAAACCTCAGAATTGTAGAGAACCCTCCATCGGCAAAATCCAAAAATTTCTCCACCATTACGTCACATGCCCTGAAACTCGTACAAAGATTGCGAATTCACCTTGAGACTGGGAAGCACCAAGCCTGAACATGGCGGTGGCCTGTCTCACAGACCACAGGAGCTGTTTAATCCCTTCTTCAATGAAGACAGACCCTCCCTTGGAAGTTGGCCACAAATTTAAATAAGTTTCAAAAGAACGTAGGAAACTTGTACTTTTTTTATGGCGTGTGTAGCAAAAAGTTCTTGAACATTGTGCTTGTATTAGAGAAGTCAATAATGTGGCAGACAAATGGCCATTGTGCTTGTATTATTGTCGGATTCTAAGAAATTTAATGCCACAATTATTGGAAACTTTTCCAACAATCAATACGTACTAAAGTACTGAAGTACTAAAGTCTTACGTCTAAAAGAAAAGAAATTCTCTTTTAACTTTTTAACTTATTTTTAAATTTAATTTTAAATTTTTTTAAAATATTGTTAGAATTTAAGTTAAATTTATCTTACTTTATATAACCTTGAAATGTGTGAGTATGTGTATATAAGATAAAAGTCTTATATTAGTATGTAATTTTTTATAATAAAGTTAAAATAAAAAAAGTACGCCTCTAATTTTTTATTTAACCATTTAAGCTGAGTTTTAAACTTTCTCAAAGCAAGAACTACAATATTGTGTATTATAAATTTTTGGTGAAATGGAAACTTCGTGCGAATCATCGTCATTTGACGTTCAAAGCGACAAACTACCTCGATCCTCTTGGTAAAGTTGCTTTGCTTTTTTTTTTTTTTTTTCTGGGCAAAGTAAAAAAGAAGAAAGAGAGAGAGCACTAGTAAAGCTACATTTGCATTTTTCTGCACGAAAGAAAAAGGAAAGAGAGAGCACAACGTCAATAATACTATTCCAACATATCAGGTTTAAACTATATCCTTCCCTCGTTTTACCAGCCGGGGGCCTATTTCTCTCTCTCCTTGCCATACTTGCATTTATTATTATATATTTCTTTCCCATGTTTGCGAGCAAAAATTGAAAGAAGTAAAGGAAACAATGGTCAAAAGTTCTGTAAGGTTTGAACAAAAGTAACAGAAAGCACTAGTTCCGATAAACCATTCTAATAACATGTTGGTATTTCACAAAAGGAATAGGAAATAGTATACACAAAAACTCGGTGAATTTTGACAGAAAATTTATATATTAATTTAGTTCTGAAATGAATCAGCTCAATCTTTATATACAACACTAAAGATCGAGGTTGTGTGTAAGCAATTGGTTTTAATACCAGTTAGCAATTGGGCCTAATGACCCATCAAAACCTTAAGACAATGGTGACAATGGTGAGAGGGGCACTCATATTTATAAGGCAAAAAGTCCTACCATCGGTGTGGGACAAACAATTCATTTGGATTCCATACAAACTATTCACACAAGTAAGGGTCAAACTAATGCAACTAGCACGAAGAGATCCCAACTCGGTGCAATAAAAGTCCTCTACTAGTACCATCAAATTCATGGTTCAACACTACTCTCTGGAAAGGAACACAAGCAGAAGACTCTTGTGCAACTATGTTGTTCTCCCAAATCCTAGCCTTAGTTTTCCTTCTCGCTCTTCCCCTGCTTTCCCTTTTTTTTCTTACTAAACGTTCAAAACCCAGCAAGGAACCATCTGTCCCAGCTTCCACCACCATCAGAGAACACATCTGGCGTTTTGGGAGAGTCGTTTAGACACTTAACAGATGAAGAATATGTTCCAGATAAGACGCATATTCTCTATTACTTGGATCAACATGGGCAAGAAAAGAGATTTTGTTACGAAAGAATCAAATATGCACTTCTAAATGTTCCTTTGTTAGTGCAATAATCTCTCGTATGGACATCATGAACTTCTTGGTTTACTAAAGAAGTGGTCTGCTGCTGGCACAGGCATTGTGTGGTTCAAATTGGCAATCAAAGTCTAGCATCATGTTCTGTCCCCAACAACCAAGACTTAAAAGCTTTCATTGGAAAACAACTTACTTCAGCCTAAAACTTGTCCAGTTACGTAATGTCTGATGGATGTTGCCTAGGATGCTTAGATGCTTGGAATTCAATTACCTATTCTTGCAGTTAAAGAGGTCATTCCCTTTGATTAGCTTATATGCAGCATTAAATGCATCGAACTTCGCAATTTTTTTTTTAAAAAAAAGGAGAGATCAAAGGCCAAAAAGTGTAATAAACAGATCAGCAAATTGCAAGCACATGCACAGAGTAACACTGCCGCATGAGATCAGCAAAGCGCATGCATAAGCACGGAGAAAAACTGCTACATGTGATCATTATATTTTTGTATAAGGTAATAAAAAAACTTTTCTGTCCGTCCATTTTAAATCATATTTGAGCTTTACTTATTGGTTTACTTCTGCATGTGGATTCCAAAGGTAATGTCCTTCCTCCATGGTAACTCAAAGACGCCAATTTGTCAAAGCAAGGCAGAGGGATGCCAGAAACGCAGTACGCAAAAACTAGGAGTTACAGACTGGGTCACAAATTTACTCAAATTAATGTTACTGTTAACTAAAAATATTTACAAGGAAAGTGTTTAGGGCCCGAGTGGGTCTTCAAACGTGCCAACCTAGTTAAGGTTTCATTCCTGTTGTTGTCGGTGGATTTGCTACCTCTTAAGCCCCTTGTGGTGAGCGAGAAATTTCTCATCCCATTTTCTATGTTCCCGTAGAAGGAAACTTTCAATCAGGGGATCAATATTTTAGGCCTGCTTGAAAATATTCAAAAAGTAAATTAAATGAGATTTATTCTAAGTAACATGTTATTGTTAAGGAAACAGTTTACTAGAAAAGCAAACTTAATGGGCTGAATTCAAACTGTTGAACTATGCAACATCTGGAGCATCATTCAATACATAGTTGTTCTTTCCAAAAAAGGTTCCTAATTTTGTCAACTCACAGTGCGTAGGATGAGCTAGTTTTCCTATTGATGCATAATACCTTAGTTGTAGTAATCAATAAATTTTTAATGGATAACTGTTTCCATCTTGTTGAAACAGGTGGGTTCATCTGCATAGCAACGTTGTAGACAATGATGAGTTGTTAGAGGACTGGAGATGTTCCGGTGCTGTAAAACGCTACACAGGATAGCAGACTTGTCCTGCAAGACAAGTGTTTTTGTAATCGTAAGCCCATCTCACATGAACAAGTTTATGACTGACTCCAATAAGTTGAAATTTTGCTTCTTGTCTTTGTGGGCTTTTCTTGGTTCATGATCCATTTTGGTAAGTTACAGAAACTAAGGTCATCATAAATTTTTTAAGAACAGCTTGACCCGGTGTAAGACCGAATCAAGCTCTGACACCCCTGTTAAAACACAATAGTGTAACTTGATGCAAAATAGAGGGAAGTTTTTACGCAAAAAGGGATTGGACAAGTAGTATATCTCACACGAAGCATCTTGAACCTCATGGTTCTTTTCGTTTTTATGACTGCTTAGAGCTTTTATTGTGACTAAAGACTAAACCACAAAATAGAAGCGCAAGACCCTAAACGAAACAGAAACTTCATCCTACTACATATACTAAGCACCCCAGTTTACACATATTACAATAACTTTCATCTACTGGTCCGGAAGTACAAGGCACCTCCAACAAATTTAGAAGAAAAACCAACTAATTTCAAAGATTTCTACCACCAAATCTATAGCATCTCAGAAATTGGCAACTTGGAGAAACCAAATCTATAGCATTACTTGGTGTCATGACAATTGTCAGAACAAATCAAACGAAAATACATTAAAATCAATGCAAAATGGCCCGGTAGATGATTCCCTGTTCAGATATTCGTCAGAAAGCAAGACAAATTCCGTGTCCTACACATCATTAGGTTCCTACCTTGCACATTATTGACGCCGGCAAAGAACAAAAACACGCTTATGTATCCAACTTCCCTTCGCAGTTTTAAAGACGTAGTCAACAGAAGCGATAAAGCCGTCCCGTGTAGGGACGGCAAACTTTTTTGTTGCAAGGTGTTGCTACGTCAAAGCCTGTCCCTATATAAAGGAAGTTGCATCTGTCCTTCACCCACAACTCTAATCTTAAGTGTTGTAACTTGTTCTCAAACCCCTACTCTCATCAATCTAAAGCTTGTCAACCATTGAGCTGTGAAATGGCTGTTCTAGTTTTCTTCATAGGACTTTTGGCTCTCTCTTTTACAGTCACCTCAGCATCCAACCAAAGCCCACTTCAAGATTTCTGTGTTGCAGACAAGACAAGTACAGGTAATAAGTGAAACTGAAGCATGTTTCTTTTCTTTTCTTTTCTTTGTGTTACTGTTTGAACCGTTGATTTTGTGGCTCAAATGATACAGAGTTCATTTAAAGAGATTTAACCATCAAAAATGTCCTCCAATATTGCTCTCTTACCTGTATTCCTTGGCTTCCACATACTGCTATTTATTAATGTTGTATCTTCAGGGTTTGTATCCAAGTTAATTTGCGTATTATTGTAGCGCATGCACTGAAACATGGGCGATTCCTTTTGGTCATTTTGTTTTCCTTGACTCTTTTTTTCGTGTAGCAGTCCTAGTGAATGGTCTAGCCTGCAAGGATCCAAAGTTGGTTGAAGCCAACGACTTCTTCTTCAGTGGACTTCACAAAGCAGGCAACAGGTGACACTGGTGAACGCAGCCCAGGTAGCAGGACTCAACACTCTTGGCATATCCATTGCCCGCATCGATTACGGACCTTGGGGTATCAACCCTCCCCACACGCACCCTCGAGCCATCGAAATCTTAGTAATCCTGGACGGTAGTCTAGAAGTCGGTTTTGTCACGTCAAACCCAGCAAATAGACACATCACGAAGGTGCTACAGAAGGGTGATGTATTTTTATTCCCCATCGGTCTCGTCCACTACCAGAGAAATGCAGGGTCTGGTAACGCTATTGCCATTGCAGCTCTGAGCAGTCAAAACCCTGGTGCCATCTCCGTTGCAAATGCAGTGTTTGGGTCTACACCAGCTATTGCTAGTGACATTCTTGTGAAGGCTTTCCAAGTGGATAAGAACGTAGTCGATTCCATCAAATGCAAGTTCTAGAGAAGCAATTGTCTATGCATTGATTCATCTGTAGTTACCCTCCTTTCTCTTTCCGTGGGTAATTCTTTTAGATTCATTTGCGTATAATCTGTATGATTATTGTTTGAGTTTCTGTGTACTGATTTGCATTAAGTTTTTGCATTTTGGTTAACTATTTGTCAAACTGGTTTTGCTTTTGTGGCGACCTAGATCCTAGAAAATGGTCTCAATGGGTCAATCCAAACCAAAAGAAAATGGATAACAACTTAATCGTATAATTGAAACGGACACTTATATTCAACCTATAGTAAAGCTTCATCAAATTAATAGGTAAGAGGTTTTCAAATAAAAAATACATTATGAATTGAAACAAACCTATAATAAATACAATTTAATTTTTGATATTCTCAATTTTTGAGCAAATATTAAGTCATATATACTTTTTGTTTCAATTTTAATTTTGATAATCTTATTAGTTAACGAAAGCTCAGGACTATATGATTAATTAGGAAGGAGAATAAAACCACTTTTACACTTATAACCTCGTTATTAGTTAGATGTTGGTTTTATTCAAGACATTTACCATTAATGATTATATGAATCAGTAATTTTTCATTCATGCACTTTGTCTGTTATTCAAATGGTTTCATAATTAAAAAGAAGTTATGAGTCATTTAAACGCAGTAATTGCCCCAAGTGTTCTTACATGAGTTTATTTGCAAATTCCCTTTGATTTGAATAACAATGCCCATAGGCTTGCTTCACTTACAATTCCAAAACATATGATTTAGAAGGCGAATAGCGTTATTTTATACAAAGCCCAAAACAATGGAATAAAAAAATAAATTATAAATATAAATGATTGGGCTTGGGGCCAAACAAGAACAGACCTTGAAAGACTTTGCCCATTGCTCAATACTACGAAGAAGGGCCTCTAGAAGCACCAGATTCTACATGAGAGAGGACAAAAGTCAAGTCAATCTGGTTAGAAATCCTTTCGGCCATAAAACATGAAGTTAATCGGGTGAGACAAAAAAGAGAGTCGTCAATGGGGATCGTTAAGTCTAGAAACAAGACAAGCCATTGCTTCCCTATTTAAGTTATTAAGCAAAATTTAATGAAGTTTTAGGTTATCAAAAACCATATTAGTACTCCCAAAAGTCTAAAAACATTCCCACACGGAAAGTGAGATATTGGGGCACCGCAGGTACAAAATATTCATAAAATGGAGTAACATGAAGGAAAAATGGAAAACAAAAAGAATGAAAAACTTTAAATTGCATACCTAAAGCTTCAATTGATATAGGTAGTGCATAAAGTCAAAAAAGAAGCTGATATAGCCGATATAGTATGAATATAAGATTGGAGAAGGATGAACAAGAAGAATCCTACCACAACCAAGAGGTTCTCGTAACACAACATAGTCTACACCAAACAACAAGCGTTTTGAGAACTTTTGGTAAAAAAATGTATATTGCTCCTTTCCCCTCCTCTTATTCAATAAGAGATGCTCTTCGCCTTGCCTCTTCATGGTCTCTGTTCTATTAAATGCCATGTTAGTAGTCCACCTCACCATGTCCACGTCACCTTTATTAAATGACATGGCAAGCCAGCTCACCAACTCACACCATGTCAACCCTTCACCTCACAAGCCTCAAGCGCCATTTGCCTCATCAAAAACACTGGTTGCCTTTACAAGAACTTGGCTGAAAATTTGGCACCCAAAAACCTTCCATTCTTGTCTGATTAATCGCAAATCTTTGTATCATTGTCAAGAAGAAAATACCACCAACCTGTGATTCCAATCAAGGCTGACTTCAAAAAGATTTCCAATTCTTTCCAAAGCCTCTCCAATTAGGTCAAATCTTTGATTCATTATTTCAAGTATAAATTGATTACAATTAGATCAGGTTTCTTGTTTTCCTTATTGTATAGCACAATCAAGTTTATAAATTAGACAAAACTTGTAAACATTTTTTAATCAATTTGAATTCCCTTTTCTACAACCTAGTGTTTGTGTTCTTGTGAGATTCTTTGATTTCTTGTAGAATTCGACTTTCAATTTGGTATCCAAAGCTTTTTGGCCACCACCCTCAGTTAGTCCACTCCTTTTTGGTTCAAATGGCCCTTAATCAAGCAATTTCATCCCCACCTAAACCACTGCCCTTGTCTCCATTGGAAACATCTCTATTCTAGCCATTATTATGTGCCTTAAAGGGCTGAATTACTTGGTATGGAAGGCCAAGATTCTGCCATATCTCTATGCAATGAAACTCTTGTCGATTGTCAATGGGTCTCTTCCTTGTCTGGCTAAATTTGCCACCACCATTGACATTAGTAGCTCCATCATTCGGGTTACTAATCTTGACTACCTTGAGTGGCAGAAGCAAGATCAGACCATTCTTGCCATACTATTAAACACCTACTCCGATGCCATCATCAATCAACTCACGAAGCAGAAAAACATTGACCAATGTTTAGCATGCTCTTGCGGTGAAGTTTGCTACACAAAGCTATGCCCACACCTCTAGCCTCTGACTCTACCTCTAGGCTATCACTAAAGGCCACCAATCAGTTTTCAATTACATCCAGGAGATTAACTCCCTCGTGGATGAACTCGATGGTGTGGGTGAGGTAATCTCAAACAACAAATACCTTACCCATCTCTTTCGTGAACTCGACTCTTCCTACACCTTACTAGCCACCGTAATCTCTATGCACATATGCATCGCTGACCTCACCTAAGAAGACCTTCATGGTCTTCTCCTAATTCATAAGGCTTAGCTCAAACTAGTTGAGCAATCTCACACCACTGCCACTACTTTTTCCATGGCCCAAAACCCTCCTCGTCCTCAAATGGTGGTCCAAACTCATACTTGGACCTAGATTCAATGCCGAACGATGCAAGCAACCAACCAACAAGCATTTCCCCCTCCTGCTAGTGGCTAATTTAGTCATGACATTGGTAATCACCGTCATGCTCTGTGTTGCCAGATATGTCATTGAACAGGCCACTAGACCACCACTTGTCGAGCCTATTATAATCCATCGACCCATCCTACTGCTTATGGCCCACAAGCTCACAATCTTTCCCAGTCCAACCCACCCAACATTTACTCATAAAGGCCTTTGTCTAACCAAGCCTCTATAGTATGCTATTTGAACTCGGGTGCAACCAACCATGTTATACCTAAACCAGTGGGCCTTAACCCATTAATTTCATACTAGGGAGATACCCAAGTAATTGTTGGTGATGGAGTGGGCCTCCCCATCACCCACATGGGTAACCTTTCTAAACTTAATCTCTTAAATATTTTGGTTGATCATAATATTTCAAAAAAATTTATTATCCGTTTCCTAATTTACAAGGGACAATAATTATAAATTATATTTTACCTTAATTTTTGTGTTGCACAACATCTCTCTACAAGTCAGACACTACTTCATAGTCTGCTTGATTGAGGCCTTTATCACCTTCTATTGAATAAATTAGGGCACAAGCCCATCACATTATCATTAAATTGTAATATGCCTAAAAAATGACATCAATGTTTAGGGCATGCTTCTTTCCCTATTGTATAAAAAGTGCCCCATAATAATAAAATAAATATTGAAGGTCATTTTCCTAAATCTTGCAATGCTTGTTGAATTAGCAAAAGCGCCAAACACATTCATCCCTTAACAAATAATAAATTTCAAGGAATCTTATTCATTTTGATATCTAGGGACCTATCCCATTATTATTCCACTTAGGCAACAAATATTACATTGACTTTATCAATGATTTTTCAAAATTTACTTGGATTAATAATTTCCAATCTTGCTCTCAATTTATCTTTATATTTGACCAATTTCGTATTTTTGTCAAAAATCAATGTGGTTTCAAAATTAAATCCATTCAATGTGATGGAGATTCGAATTTACTTCTATTGAATTTACCTTTAAACTTTCACAACTAAGGATTTACCAATATATATCAAGTCTTTATGCTCAATTTCAAAATGGATCTGTTGAAAGAAAACATTAGGATATAGTTGAAATTAGACTCTCCTTACTCAATCACACCTATGTTCCATTATAACATTTGGGACTATGAATTTGAAATTGTAGTCCACATCTTTAATGGGCTCCTTACTCCCGTTCTTGATAATAAAACACCATAGGATTTATTTTTTGGAAATTCCTCATCTATCTCTCATCTTTGTGTCTTTGGATGCCTCGCCTATCCATATCTTTAGCCCTATGCCAAGCATAAACTTGAACCTCCTTCTTGCCTTTTTATTTTCCTTAGATATCCGTTAGGGTACAAAGGTTATCATTGCTATTGCCTTTGAACAAAGTGATTTTTTATTGTTGCGGATGATATTTTGATGAGACAAAATTTCCTTTTTAAACATTGTTTACATCACCTATCCTGCCAAGGCATAGCTATATCCCTCTTTAAATTTCTTGTCCGTTGAGGCCTCTTCACAATACATCTCAAAGGTCATTGCCCGATGTGACTACATTTACAAACTCATCTAGGCCTCCCTTTCTCGAACCTAACTCCCTTTATTGGGCCTTTTTAATCATTTTTACCACCTCCACCCAGTCATTCCATGACCACCCACCTCAAAGGTGGAACAATTGCTAGGCAAACTCTAACTCGCCAACATACATACGCTTTAACCACCACTACACATATTTGTAAGGAACCTTCGTGTTTCATTGAGGCCAAATCCTCCCCAAAATGGCATAAAGCCATGGCTGAAGAATATATAGCCCTTTTAAAAAATTAGATGTGGGACCTTGTCCCCTTTTCGCCTAATGTTACACTTATAAGGTGCAAATGGGTATGCAAAGTTAAATTGCACTTCGATGGTATGCTTCAACATTATAAGGCCCATCTAGTTGCCAAAGATTTTCATCAACACCTTGGCATTGATTGTAATAAAACGTTTAGTCTTGTGGCTAAACCTATTACCATCTACACCTTACTTTCTCTTGCTTACTCTAAAGGTTGGCTTTGTTGATCCGCAACAACCTCACTCTATCTATTGCCTACGTCATTCCTTATATAGGTTAAAACAAGCTCCTCGTGCATGGAACCATCACTTAAGTCAATTTTCACTTAAACTTAGCATCTCTATTTCCAAGGCTAACCATTTATTATTTACACTTTACACCCCTCAATATAGTGCCTTTCTACTTGTCTATGTTGATGACATAATTTTTACAAGCACCAACGATGCCCCTCACACTTATATTTTAAATTAATTACAATGAGAGTTTGACATCAAAGACCTTGGTGATCTTCATTTTTTTTCTTGGCATTGAAGCTCTTCCCACCTTCAATGGTGTAATGCTCCATCAAGATAAAGTTGCCCAAGATATTCTTAATCAGGCCAACATGGACTTTGCTCGTGGAGTCTTTACACCCTATCCAATAGGGCACCCCCCATTTATCACTGCTGGTGAACCCTTCTTTAATCCTATCCATTACTGCAACATTGTTAGCACCCTCCAATATCTTATTCTTACACATCCAAATATTGTCTATGCCATTAATATGGCCTACTAATACATGCATAGGCCTACTACTACTTCTTGGACATTCATTAAATGAATTCTTCAATTTCTTACTAATACTATCCATTACAAACTTCACCTTACCAAAATCCCCTTGCAATTAACTCCACACATATTCTGATGCGGGATGGGCTAATGACTATGATGATCGCAAATCCATGGATGGATTTTGTATCTTTCTTGGTTCTAACCTCATTTCTTGGTATCCTAGAAAACAAAAAATCATGACTTGCTCTAGCACTAAGGTTGAATTGAAAAGCCTCGTTGATACTGTTGTTGAACTCATTTGGATTAAAGCTTTACTTCATGACCTTTATCAACCTTTATCTTCTCCACCAACACTTTGGTGTGATAATTTGTCTGCCTTATACCTCTCCACTAATCCAGTCTTCCATGTTCACACTAAATATGTTGAGATTGATTTTCACTTTATCTATGAGTGTATCAAGAACTAACAACTTCACATACACTTTATCTCATCTATTGATAAGATTGTGAACATCTTCACCAAAGGCCTCTCCTCCACATGCTTTAAAGCTCTTCAAAGCAAGTTGACGGTTCACTGTGACTCATCAACTTATTGGGGGTATTAAATGCCATGTTAGTAGTCCACCTCACCCTTATTAAATGACATGGCAAGCCAGCTCACCAACTCACACCACATTAGCCCTTCACATCGCAAGCCTTGAGCGTTGTTTGCCTTATTAAAAACACTAGCTGCCTTTACAAGAACCTGGCCAAAAATCTGACACCCAAAAACCTTCCATTTTCGTATATAACTTAGATAGAACTTTGGGAACGATTGCCAATTTTTTCCAAAGTCTCTCCAATTAGGTCAAATCTTTGATTTATTCTTTCAAGTGTAAATTGATTACAATTATATTAGGTTTCTTGTCTTCCTTATTGTATATCACAATTCAGTTTATAAATTAGATAGAACTTGTAAACATATTTCAATCAATTTGAATTCCCTTTTCCTCAACCTAGGGTTTGCGTTCTTGTGAGATTCTTCGATTTCTTGTAGAATTTGACTTTCAATTTGTTCTATCTTTCAATTTTTGTGGCCTTCTTCAAAACTCCTTAGGATTTCCTTTTTTGGGCTTCATCTTTCCATTTTTATGGCAATCTTCTTCCCTTCACCCTTTTGATTGAGATTTTCCCTTTGTGCAGTGGAATAGGAGACGAACCTTCCGAAAATGACGTAGTGTAGCCTTTTAGTGAAACGGTGAGTTTCGGAGTTCTGCCTAGGTGGGTCTCGATTTTCTTTGGATTAGGTCTCGGCATCAATACGGATCTTTTTCGGGTCGCGAGCTTGGGTTGTTGTTCTTCGTGCGTCATTTCTCTGCTTGGGCCGAGCCCCCGGATTGCCAGTTGTGCCTAAAGTTCAGCATTTGTTGGAATTTGCAGAGCCGCTCAATCTGAATCTCAAAAAGTTCAGCATTCTGCTTTATAGATCTATTTTCTATGTTTTGAAGCATAGCAAAAGTGCACAATAATGCAATGTTTATTCTCAGCAACTCTCCATACCTCAGAAAAATTGACATGCATCTCAACTAGAACCAGCACAAACCAAAAACATTTTCACGCTAAGAGGTATACTGTTCATATCACCATGAATGAGCCATGAATGCATTGAATGGCCTTTCTCTAGTGATTGCGTACTTCAAAAATCTAAGTGTTAACAAAGAATGTTGTCTTGCCTATAATAATGGCACGAAGATCAAAGACAAATTGTGTCATCCAATTTATACCATATCTTTTGAAAAATTAAGCACTATTTACTTCTTTGACTTTTGCAATTTTAAGGATCATATAATTGGGTTACTAATAAGATTGGATAGTATTGATCAACGACTTTTGTATCTCTTTTTACTTTTTATTTTTTAAAGTATTGATGTCACAATATCTAACATTCAACATCTTTAAGATCATTTTTATTTTTTAAGTTTCAAAATCTTTAGGTACTTTAGAGAGAGACCATTTTTTGTAGATTTTTTTAATAATAATTATAAGGTTTTGCATAAACATCTCAAACATTCTTCCTTAAAATATATTTTTTTTTTTGCTTATTGTAAGCAAATTAAAGTCCTTATTTTCTTTTACATATCTTATATGTCTATTAACCAAACAAACTTGGTTTATTTTTCTTGTAACCATTCCCTTAACTTATCCATTTTTAACCGTACCATATAGTTTTATGCAACCCTCATAGAACCTCTAACTTGATGGTGCTCATTAATTATTTCACATCATTGGCGATTTTTCTCATGCCACATGTATCTTTCTAATATGTTTTAAGAATTAAGTTTTCCAATTAGCAAGTCGTTGCCATGGTCCACATGTATGCACAAATTGAAAAACTCAACACGAAAATAGATAACCTGAGTGCTCCAGTCATGAGGATTCAGAACATATTATATGATCATTGTGGTGGAGGACATGCAAGCATAGAGTTCCAAATAGGTAACACCTTTGCACAAGGTAGCGAAGATGCTAATTATGTTGGAAATTCAAGTAGGCCACAAAATAATCCATACTCCAACACTTACAATCCAGGATGGTGTAACCACCCAAATTTTTCATGGAGTAATTCTAATGCAATGAGGCCACCACCAGGGTTCAGGCAACTAGAAGAAAAGAAGCCTAACTTAGAGGAAATGGTTGCCAAGATGTTACAGAACAACGAAACAAGAATGCAAAACCAAGAAGCTTCAATTCAAAATTTAAAGGTGCAAATAGGTTAGTTGGCTAATATGATTTCTGGAAGACAACAAGGTTCATTGCCAAGTAGCAAAGGTAATAACCTTGAGAAATGGCAAACAAGTGGGAAAAGATGACGTTGAGAAGGAAAATGTCAGGTATAAGGAAGATGATGTTAGCACGCAGCCTGAGGAGGCAACCAAGAGGACATTATTCCATGATAATCCCAAGCCTTATATGCCTCTAGTTCCATTTCCTCAGAGACTCCAGCAACATAAAATAGATAAGCAGTTTTCTAAATTTCTTGATGTATTGAAAAAATTGCATATTAACATTCCTTTTGCAGATGCATTAGCTCAAATGCCCAGTTATGCAAAATTTCTTAAGGAGATATTGAAAAACAAAAGGAAGCGGGAAGAGTATGAAATTGTGAAGCTAACTGAAGAATGCTCAGCCATCTTACAAAACAAACTGCCTCCAAAATTAAAAGATCCAGGGAGTTTTACAATTCCTTGTATTATTGGAGATTCTCACTTTGATAAGGCATTATGTGATTTAGGAGCTAGTATTAATCTAATGCCTTTTTCTATTTTCAAGAAATTAGGATTGGGTGAAGTGAAGCCAACCACAGTGTCCCTACAATTGGCTGATCAATCAATTAAATATCCGAGGGGCATTGTAGAAGATGTATTGGTAAAAGTTAACAAATTCATTTTTCCTACAGATTTTATAGTACTTGACATGGAGGAAGACTTTGAGGTACCACTTATCTTAGGTCGACCTTTTCTAGCAACAGGGAGAGCTTTGATTGATGTACAACAAGGGAAGTTAATATTAAGAGTTCAAAATGATTCTGTCACTTTTAATGTTTTTACTACTATGAAACATCCCTTTGATGATAATTCCTGCTTTAGGGTTGAGATAATTGATAAGTTTGTGAATAAGATCTTTTAGGAAAAAGCTTTCAAGGATCCACTTAAAGCATGCTTGGTTCACCCAAAGAATGAAGAAATTGAAAGTGAAGAGATACAGGAGTATGCCAATCTCATGGAGGCAAATCCACCATATTCACAACAAAAGGCAACAAAGTTTGAGGAGTTAGGACAACATATGACAAAACTTAAGCCATCAATTGAAGAGCCTCCAACTCTTGAACTCAAGCCCTTACCTTCCCATTTGAAATATGTTTATTTAGATGAAGTTTCTACTTTGCCAGTAATTATATCTTCTTTTTTAACAGAATCAATGGAAGAGAAATTACTTTAGGTGTTGAAAGAGCATAAAGGAGCAATTGGATGAAAAATAGCTGACATCAAGGGAATTAGTCCTTCATTTTGCATGCACAAGATTTTGATGGAAGAACAGTACAAAGCTACTGTTCAACCTCAGAGGCGATTGAATCCAAAGATGCAAGAAGTGGTGAAGGCTGAGGTAATCAAGTTTCTTGATGCAGGGATCATTTATCCTATCTCAGATAGTCCCTGGGTAAGTCCTGTGCAAGTTGTGCCAAAGAAGAGAGGTATGACTGTTCAAAGAAATGATAATAATGAATTGATTCCAATTAGGACAATTACTAGATGGCGTGTGTGTATAGATTATAGAAAACTGAATGATGCCACTAGAAAAGATCATTTCCCTTTACCATTTATTGATCAAATGTTAGAAAGACTTGCAGGACATGAATTTTCTTGCTTTCTTGATGGGTATTCAGGGTATAATCAAATTCACATTGCACCAGAAGATCAAGAGAAAACCACTTTCACTTGTCCTTATGGTACCTTTGCTATTAGAAGAATGTCCTTTGGTCTTTGTAATGCACCAGCCACTTTTCAGAGATGCATGATGGCCATTTTTTCTTATATGGTTGAAAAATTCATTGAGATTTTCATGGATGATTTTTCTGTATTTGGTTCATCATTTGACATTTGTTTGGATAATTTAGCAAGGGTCTTACAAAGGTGTAAAGAGACTAACCTTGTTTTGAATTGAGAGAAGTGTCATTTTATGGTGCAGGAAGGAATAGTGCTTGGGCATAAGATATCTAAAAAAGGATTAGAGGTTGATCGAGCTAAAGTGGAGGTCATTGCAAAACTGCCCCCACCAACATCAGTGAAACTTGTTAGAGGCTTTTTGGGACATGCAGGATTCTATAGGCGGTTTATAAAAGATTTTTCTAAAATTGCTAGACCCCTTTCAAGTTTGTTGGTTAAAGATGTGAAATATAACTTTTCTGATGAATGCTTGCAGGCTTTTAAAACTTTAAAGGAAAAGTTAATATCAGCACCAATCATGGCAGCACCAGAATGGGACTTACCTTTTGAGCTAATGTGTGATGCTAGTGATTTTGCAGTAGGAGCTATTTTAGGACAACGGAAGAATGGAGTTTTTCATACCATTAACTATGCTAGTCGAACCTTGTCAGGTGCACAATTGAATTATTCAACAACAGAAAATGAACTTTTGGCAGTAGTATTTGCTTTTGATAAATTTCGTTCTTATCTAATTGGTTCAAAAGTTATTGTTTATTCTGACCACTCTGCTCTTAAGCATCTACTTGAAAAGAAAGAATCAAAACCTAGGTTAATCAGGTGGATTCTATTGCTACAAGAGTTTGATTTGGAGATCAAGGATAAGAAGGGGACCGAAAATCTAGTTACAGATCATTTGTCCAGAATTCCCAATCTGAAGGAAGAAGATCACCCGATTATAGAAGAATTTCCTGATGAAAACATTTTTGCACTCCAATCCATCCAAATTCCCTGGTATGCTGATTTTGTCAATTATTTAGTAATAATGTTCTTCCTCTTGAAATGTCATATCAACAAAGAAAAAAATTCTTTTCTGACCTCAAACATTATTTTTGGGAAGAGCCTTTCTTGTTTAAAGTATGTGTAGACCAGGTTATAAGGAGATGTGTTCCTGAGGAAGAGATGGCTAGTATCCTACACCATTGTCATGCTAGAGAAGCTGGTGGTCATTTTGGTGCCACCAGAACTGCAGCTAAGGTTTTACAGTCTGGATTTTATTGGCCTACACTTTTTAGAGATGCATATTCATATGTAGTTGCATGTGATTAATGTCAAAGAACTGGGAATATTTCTAGGAAACATGAGATGCCTCTAAACAATGTTGTTGTGTGTGAGTTATTTGATGTTTGGGGTATTGACTTCATGGGACCCTTTCCACCTTCTTATGGAAATATGTATATTTTGGTGGCTGTTGAGTATATGTCTAAGTGGGTAGAAGCAGTAGCATTGCCTATAAATGATGCTAAGGTTATGGTTAAATTCTTAAAGAAAAATATTTTTACCCGTTTTGGCACTCCTAGGGCAATCATAAGTGATAAAGGGACCCATTTTTGTAACAAACACTTTGAAGCACTTTTGGGTAAGTATGAGGTTACCCATAAGATTGCTACCCTTTATCACCCTCAGACTAGTGGTCAAGTTGAGATATCAAATAGGGAAATTAAGAGAATTTTGGAAAAAACTGTGAATGCCTCAAGGAAAGATTGGTCAATGAAACTTGATGATGCACTTTGGGCCTATAGAACAGCATTCAAAACACCAATTGGAATGTCTCCTTTTAGGCTAGTGTTTGGGAAGGTGATAACTCTATTTTTATAGAGTTATTTTATTTATTTTTTAGGCAATAAATAATACAATGATTATGAGAAAATATTTGAACTCCTCTTACTTATTTAAATTTGTCTTGTTTTTCTAGCACAAGGAGGTAAGGAGAAAAGGAATGAACATGGAGAACCTGATGCTTATTGTGTGGCAAAATTGTAATATCAAGATCAAGAGAGTCAAGATGGGCTTGGGCTTTGGATAATTGTTATTGGATTTTCTATTTAAATAGAAAACCCAGTCATGTTAGGAATTCAAATCTCAATTAATTTAGGAGTTCAAAACCCAATTATTTTAGGTCTCTAAAACCCAATTGTTTTAAGTCTCTAAAACCCAATTCTACTAGGATAGGAGATAGGTCTAAACCTAAACCCTATTTAAGAGAAGAGAAGAGGCAAAAGAAAGGAGGAGGAGGAGGAAATTGAGCACAACTCAAGAAAGAAGCCAAGAATTCAAGGTTTTCTTGAAGAGAAGACAAAAAGGGTGACAGACTTCTTGTTCTTGGATTCAAGATGCCTTCTTTATTTCTTATTACCATTCTTCCTCATTATTTCTTTATGTTTTAGTTTATTTTTGTTAGAGCTACGATGTAACCTAATTATGATGGTATGAATCTTATGATTATTATGTTTTGTAAGATATTTTATTTATGTGAAGTTACATATTACGGAGTTTAATGCTTTTAGGTGATTAGCTACCACTTAGATGACTTGATTTGCATGTTAAAGACCGACAGGAAATAGCATACAGTTGCTTTTTGTAATATGTAACCATAAATTAAATATGGATAGACATATACCATATTGTTTGTGTGGCTTTTGGTGTAAACTGGGAATATTCATAGATCCTAATGCATTTGGTTTGTTTCAATTCACATATAGAGATATAGTGAAGTAATGAACTAAGTAGGTTTGCTATACCTAGGCATAGGATAATAAATAAATTAGGAAATTTCGCCATTACATAGATATTATCTCTCTTGCAAGCATAAATAATCAATATTAGTACCTAGTAATTATGGTGAAGTCATATGCTCTAACATAATTCTTTTATTAAGTTTTCTTAGACTTAGTTAGTTAATCTATCATCCATCAATTTGGTTTGCTAGATAAATTCTAGGAGTTATTCACCGTTAGTAATTAGTTGGTCTAGTAATCACCAATCTCTGTGGGACGATATCTTTCTTATCATTATATTACTTGTTCGACATGTTCACTTGCATTTAGATTTCACCGAACAAGTTTTTGGCGCCATTGCCGGAGATTGGTTGTTTTACTACTGATTAATATTCATACCGAATAATTTTTAGGTTTAATCTAGCTTTTATTTTCCTTTAAATTTTTTTTTTATTCTTAAAAAACAAAAAAATCGTTTCTTTTAATTCTTGAAAAATAAAAAAAAAATCGTTTCTTTTAATTCTTGAAAAACAAAAAGAAAAAAAATCTTTGTTAAGTTGTTGTTGTTGAAAGATTAAGTAACAAGGATGGAAAGATATGATGGTACATATAGACTTTTAAAAGACTATGTTGCACCAACATTTTGGAATGCTACATCAAACATTAGGCTTGCAAATCAGGCAAATAACTTTGAGATCAAGCCTGTGCTCATCAAGATGCTTCAAAAATCTGTGCAATATAGTGGGCTACCAAATGAGGATCCAAATGCTCACATTGAAGCATTCCTTGAATTCTGTGACATGATTGGAGATCATGGAGTTACAGAAGATGTTATTAGGTTGAAACTATTTCCATTTTCTCTTAGAGATGCAGCTAAAAATTGGTTCTCTTCTCTTCCTGCAGGATTGATTACTACATGGGATGATTTGGCTCATAAATTTCTTAGTAAGTTCTTTCCTTTGGCAAAATCTGTAAAAATGCATAACGATATTACTACTTTTATGCAGATGGACAATGAATCAGTGTATGAAGCTTGGGAAAGATTCAAGGAACTTATGAGGAAATGTCCAGATCATGGACTACCCATTTGGTTATAAGTACAAACTTTTTATGATGGGTGTAGTACAAATCTTCGTTTTGTAATTGATACAGCTGCAGGAGGGGATTTGCACAGCAAAACTGCAGAAGAGGCGTATAACCTTTTGGAGGAAATGTCAGCCAATAGCTATCAATGGTCTACTAAGAGGCTACCAATGCATCAAGCAAGTGGAGTCCATGAAGTAGATATCTTCACCATAATGTCTACACAATTAGAAGTGCTCAATGAGAAGATAGACAACCTAAATACTCCAGTTGTGAGACATCAAAGTAGATCATATGAATTTTGTGGTGGAGCACATGAGAGCACAGAATGTCAAGTAGGTAACCCTAATGCTCATTATAATAATTATGCTAATTTTGTTGGGATTCCTAACAGGTCACAAAATGATTATTACTCTAATGTATACAATTCGGGATGGCACAATCATCAAAATTTTTCATGGAGTAACCCAAACGATATGAGATTACCACCAACATTTGAGCAAACCGAAAAGTCGAAGCCTAATTTAAAAGACATCTTCACTAAGATGATGCAAAACAATGAAGAGAGATTCCAAAGACAAGAAGCTTCAATCCAAAAATTAGAGGTGCAGATGAGTCAGCTCATTAGTATGATCTCAGAGAATCAGAAGGGTCCTTTGCCTAGTGATATAGAGAAAAGTCTTGAAGATACCATAGAGGCAATAACCCCAACATGTGGCAAGCAAGTAGGAGAAGTTGATGTTGACAAAGAGAGTCTCAAAGATAATGATGAAGATGTTAGCATGCAACTTGAGGAGGCACCTAGGAGCAAGCTTGTTCCAGAAAATCCTATGTCCTTTATGCCTCCAGCTCCATCTCCCCAAAGATTCCAGCAACGCGTAAAAGATAAGCACTTTTTGGAATCCCTTTATACATCTTTAAAATTGCACATTAACATTTCTTTTATAGATGCTTCAGTTCAAATATCTAGTTGTGCAAAATTGTTGAACGAGATACTGGAGAACAAAAGGAAGTTGGAAGTATATGAGACAGTTGTGCTTATTGAAGAATGCTCAACAATCAAACGACACAAGCTGTCTCCTAAACTATTGGAGTTTCATCCTCCTTGAGCAACAACATCCAGGATAGTTTGGCTGAAAACTATAAAGCAAGCGCTTCTTGGGAGGCAACCCAAGCAATTTCATTTTAGTCTTTTCATTAGAAGTTTTGTCACCACCATCTCCTCAGAGCTCTACATGGATATGACTTACAATCAAGAGAGTTTTCTCATTCCTATTCCTTCATTATTATTACTTTCTTTTCTTTTTACATTAAGGACAATGCTTCATTCAAGTTTGGGGGTAGGGAAAGAACCTTTGTGCTAAATTTGATTGAAATTTTTTTTATGTCATGATTACATCCCATGTTGTGAATTCTTGGTGATTCTTTGGAAGATATAGATTTTGTTCAAACCTGCAATTGTAGTGTGAGTTAAGTGTGATTTTGATTATGTTAATCCACCTATTGAGCACTAAAAGTCCTTTATTTTTGAAATTGTGTGTATCTCTAGAGAACATTCATGTGAAGTATGTGATTTTCTTAGATCTCACCTAAATCTTAGAATTTGTTTGATTTTCTCTTGAGGCGAAATCCTAAGCTGTATCTAATTGAGAAAATGATTTAGGCCATTCTTTGGATCGTTTGAGCCTTTCAAGCCAACCCTATTTATTTATCACCAGTCACCCTGCTGAGCCTTGATTCTTATCCATTTTTTTTAATGACACCCACATATATATAGCCATAAGCCTTGAACAACTTATCTTATCGTCCCACGCCTATGAACATGTTGACTTGTAGGATGGAAGTTTGTTTAAGATGAATAAAGGTTGAAAGGAAGATGGAGCATGAGAAGAAGAAATTGATTACAATGATTAAGTGGGCATAGTATTCCATTTTTGCAAAAAAAAAAAAAAAAGAATGGAAAAGAAAGGAAGTACAACATTTGCCCAAAAATAGAATCCTCTTATCATTCCTTATCATATTTATGCCATTCAATGTTTTGAGTTAAAGCCATTAAGCATAGTAATTGAAATGATTGGCAAGATAAGAGTATAGTGACTACATGTCTAGTAGTTTTACTTGTTTTATTGATGCAAGCATGATTGTGGCTTTATGAGTGTTAGAATCCAAGTGAAATCAAGCATTTTTAGATGGAAAAGAATGAGAAAAGTGATGGTAGAAAGTGACAAGAGTTTTTGATGAGATCCTAGAAAGTAATGTGTTCATGGGTGAATTAAGCCTAAATGACTTTCATCTTACCCCTAGCCCATCCTTACATTACAAGCTTATAAAAGTCCTATTGATTTTTGATTAGATGATTGACTTACATTAGTGGAGAGAGGAATGAAAAGCAAACATATGAGGTTTGGTTAAAGATTTTAAGAGATTGTATATTAATGTGAATCTATTTGGAGTGCATATAGTTGAAAAGATAAGGACTCACACACACACACGCGGTCAACATAGTTAAGAGTTTATCTTATCTTATGAAATAATTGTGGTGTTTGGATGAAAGCTATATTTTTTTTTTTGAATTGTTAAGTTGAGCAATTATGGGAGAATATCATGAAGGGGTTTTATCTAAAACATATATTGTTTATTGCTTTTGCTAGAGGACTAGCAAAATGTTAAGTTTGGGGGTTTTGATAACTCTATTTTTATAGAGTTATTTTATCTATTTTTTAGGCAATAAATAATACAATGCTTATGAGAAAATATTTGAACTCCTCTTATTTATTTAAATTTGTCTTGTTTTTGTAGCACAAGGAGGCAAGGAGAAAAGGAATGAACATGGAGAACCTGATGCTTATTGTGTGGCAAAATTGTAATATCAAGATCAAGAGAGTCAAGATGGGCTTGGGCTTTGGATAATTGTTATTAGATTTTCTATTGTTATTGGATTTTCTATTTAAATAGAAAACCCAGTCATGTTAGGAATTCAAATCTCAATTAATTTAGGAGTTCAAAACCCAATTATTTTAGGTCTCTAAAACCCAATTGTTTTAAGTCTCTAAAACCCAATTCTACTAGGATAGGAGATAGGTCTAAACCTAAACCCTATTTAAGAGAAGAGAAGAGGCAAAAGAAAGGAGGAGGAGGAGGAAATTGAGCACAACTCAAGAAAGAAGCCAAGAATTCAAGGTTTTCTTGAAGAGAAGACAAAAAGGGTGACAGACTTCTTGTTCTTGGATTCAAGATGCCTTCTTTATTTCTTATTACCATTCTTCCTCATTATTTCTTTATGTTTTAGTTTATTTTTGTTAGAGCTACGATGTAACCTAATTATGATGGTATGAATCTTATGATTATTATGCTTTGCAAGATATTTTATTTATGTGAAGTTACATATTACGGAGTTTAATGCTTTTAGGTGATTAGCTACCACTTAGATGACTTGATTTGCATGTTAAAGACCGACAGGAAATAGCATGCAGTTGCTTTTTGTAATATGTAACCATAAATTAAATATGGATAGACATATACCATATTGTTTGTGTGGCTTTTGGTGTAAACTGAGAATATTCATAGATCCTAATGCATTTGGTTTGTTTCAATTCACATATAGAGATATAGTGAATTAATGAACTAAGTAGGTTTGCTATACCTAGACATAGGATAGTAAATAAATTAGGAAATTCCGCCATCACATAGATATTATCTCTCTTGCAAGCATAAATAATCAATATTAGTACCTAGTAATTATGGTGAAGTCATATGCTCTAACATAATTCTTTTATTAAGTTTTCTTAGACTTAGTTAATCTATCATCCATCAATTTGGTTTGCTAGATAAATTCTAGGAGTTATTCACCGTTAGTAATTAGTTGGTCTAGTAATCACCAATCTCTGTGGGACGATATCTTTCTTATCATTATATTACTTGTTCGACATGTTCACTTGCATTTAGATTTTACCGAATAGAAGGCTTGTCATCTCCCTGTAGAATTAGAGCATAAAGCATATTGGGCTTTGAAATTTTTGAACTTTGATATGTAGTCTACAGGTGAAACTCGATTGTTGCAGCTGAATGAATTACAGGAATTACGAGATGAGGCCTATGAAAATGCCAAAATATACAAGGAGCGGACAACAAGATGGCATGACAAACACATATTAAGACGAGAGTTTGTAGTTGGCTAGAAAGTATTACTTTATAACTCTCGTCTTAAATTGTTTCTAGGTAAATTGCGGTCTCGATGGTCTGGCCCTTTCATAGTCACTAAGGTATTCCCATATGGAGCAATAGAAGTTGCAAATGACACCCAAGGCACGTTTAAGGTGAATGGTCAGCGTTTGAAGCCCTACTTTGAGGGAGTCAATATGCAGAAGACTACCATTGATCTTCTTCCTCCTTGAGTAGCCCCATTGAAGATAGTTTGGCTGAAAACTATAAAGCAAGCGCTTCTTGGGAGGCAACCCAAGCATTTTGTTGGTTCTTTTGCTGAAAGCTTGTTACCACCATCTCCTCAGAACTCTCTATGGCTATCACCTACAATCAAGGGAGTTTTCTCATTCCTATTTTACCTTTATTTTTCCTTTATTTTTGCATTATTTCTTTTTGCATTGAGGACAATGCTTCATTCAAGTTTGGGGTTGGGAAAATAAATCTTTTGTTGCTAAATCTAATTGAATTTTTCTCATGTCATGATTAAACCCTTTGTTTTGAATTCTTAGCGATTCTTAGGAAGATGTAGATTCTGTTCAAACCTACAATTGTAATGTGAGTTAAGTGTGATTCTAATTATGTTGATCCATTTATTAAACACTAAAAGTCTTTCATTTTTGAAATTATGTGTATTTCTAGAGAACATTCATGTGAAGTATGTGATTTTCTTAGATCTCACCCTGATCTTAGAATTTGCTTGATTTCCTCTTGAGGCGAAATCCCAAGCTACATCTAACTGAGAAAATGATTTAGGCCATTCTTTGGATCGTTTGAGCCTTTCAAGCCAACCCTATTTATTTATCTCCAGTCACCCCACTGAGCCTTGATTTATATCCATTTTTTTTATTTTGACATCCACATATATATACCTTTGAGCCTTTGATAAATTATCTTTTCGTCCCGCACCCTTGAACATGTTGATTTTTAGGATATAAGTCTATTTAAGTGAAAGAGAAGTTGAGGGGAAGGATATTAATTGCAATGATTATGTAGCATAATATGTTGCTTTTGTGAATGCAAAAAAAAAAAAAAAGGAAATGCAACATTTGTCTAAGAATGGAATTCTCTTATTGCTTATTGTCAAATTCAAGCCACTCAAGGTTTAGAAATTGGCTTTTGCATAGTAGTTGGATGTCATCAGCAAGATAAGATTATAATAGTTACATTTCTAGTCCTACTACTTACTTTATTATTGCAAGCATGATTGTGACTTTTGTGAGTGTCGAAATCCAAGTGAAATCAAGTATTTTTGGGAAGAAATAAATAAGAGAAGTGGTGATAGAAAGATCATTTGCAAAAAAAAAAAAAAAAAAGCAAAGAAAGGAAGTGACAAAAGCTTAAATTAGATCCTAGAAAGCAATGTGTTCATGGATGAATTTAGCCTAAATGACTTTCATCTTACCCCTAGCCCAGCCTTACATTACAAGCTTATAAAAGTCCTATTGATTTTTGGTTAGATGATTGGCCTACATTAGTGGAGAGAGGAATGAAAAGCAAACCTATGAGGTTTGGTTAAAGATTTTGAGAGATTGCATATTAATGTGGATCTATTTAGAGTGCATATAGTTGAAAAGATAAGGACTCACACTCACACATACGAACATGGTTAACATAGTTAAGAGTCTATCTTATCTTATGAACAATTGTTGTGTTTGCATGAAAGCTATATTTTTTCTTTGAATTGTTAAGTTGAGCAATTTTGAGTGAATTTCAAGAAAGGGTTTTGTCTGAAATATTTATTATCTCTTACTTTTGCTCGAGGACTAGCAAAATGTCAAGTTTGGGGGTCTTGATAACTCTATTTTTATAGAGTTATTTTGATTATTTTAGGATATAAATAATACAAGTTTTATAAGATAATATTTAAGTTTTGATATATTTATGTAAATTGGTGTTATTTATGCAGCAAACCCCAAAAGAGCAAAAGAAATAAAGGAAGAGAAAGTTACAAAAAGGCACGTGAAGAAGACAAGGAAAGAAAAAAAAGTCAAAAGAAGAAAAGAGGAGGCAACGTGTAAAGTAGCAAAAAAGGAGGAAAAGGACAAGAAAGGACAAGAAAGGAAATAAAGGAAAAGGGGCAAAAAAGTGAATTACTAAGGGAGAATCATAGGGCATGCATCCCAAGATAGCATAAAAAGGTAAAGGAACGTGAATTAAAAGGGCAAGAGAAGGCGTCGCACAAGAAAAGAGGAGAGAAAAGAGAGAGAAAAGAAGAAGAAGCCGTGTGTTGCCGCCGAAACCAACCAAGGAAGAGAGAAAAAGTGAGAGAAGAAAGAGAAAACCAAGAAAGAAACAGAGAAATAGAGGCGCGAAAGCTTCCCTCTACTTCTTATCATTCTTGAATTGTAGGAATTCTGTAAAGAATTCTTAAAGAAAAGACAATGTGGTGACAACTTTCCTGTTTTTTTTATTTAAGTTGTTTTGCTTAATTTCTACTATTGCTTTGGTTTGTTATTTTATTATGTTCTAAACTTCTTTTGTTAGAGCGAAGATGTAGCCTAACTATGATGATGTAAATTTTATAAGTTTTTATGTTTTGCAAGATATTTATTTATGTGAGTTATATATTATTATGCTTAATGCTTTTAAGTGATTGGCCACCACTTAAATGATTTGATGTGCATATTTGAGACTGAGAGGTAATAATATGCAATTGCTTCTTATAATATATAACCATGAATTAAATGTGGATAGACATATACCATGTTATTTGTATGGCTTTTGGTGATAAGATGATCAAAAGATTTATTGTAAGCCAGGAATATTCACAGATCCTAATGCATTTGGTTTGTTTCAATTCACATATAGAGATATAGTGAATTAATAAACTAAATAAGTTTACTATACCTAGACATAGGATAGTAAATAAATTAGGAAGTTCCGCCATCACATGGGTAATATCATTCTTATAGGCATAAACTATAAAAATTCATAGCTAGTAGTTATGGTGAAATTGGAAGCTCTAACATGTTTTTCATCTTGATTTTTCTTACTTGGATTCAATTTTAATTAGTCTTGAGTTTTCGTTTTGAAAGTTTTAAATTTTAATTCATCATCAACAATATTTTGATTTGCTAGATAAATTTTAGGATTTATTCATCATTAGTACTTAATTAGTTTAGTATTCACCAATCTTTGTGGGACGATACTTTTCTTATGATTATATTACTTGTTCGACATGTTCACTTGCATTTAAAATTCACCAAACAAGTTCTCTTAGGTAACCCACATCTATGAATCCCACATCAGCCATAAATGTAAAGAATTGCTCAATTAACCTTTGTGAATACAACCTTCCCCACTTTTTCTCACTATCTAACGTTATAAAGTTACAGTCCCTACCAAGAATTCAAGATTTCTTTCCCATATTCAACATTAACAAGGATTCCCACAGTAAGAATCGTTTCTTTAAATCACAACTAGCATAGATAATAGATAATACCATAGAGTAATCTAAATGCTTCATTTCTAATGCCACATGTTGTGCATGAATTTCTAATTTTTGATCAATGTTCATGAAGCATGTGAGAAGCAAGAAGTAGAAAAAGGCAAAAAGACAAAAAGACAAAAAGAAGGAAAAGAGAGGAAACACGTGGGACCTGCGTGGTTGTTATGTAGAAGACAGAACGGGATTTTGGTAGTAAATTTTCGAAGGTGAAGGAAGGAAGGAAGCCAAAAAGAAAGAAGGGAGGTCGCGAAAGAAAGGGTGGTCGTGCGAAAGCCGACCGACCCAAGAGAGAGAAAGTTCCATCTAACGTTATTTTCCGATGAAAGAAAAGTCCAGAACATGCGAACGCCGTCTGGACTTTCTTCTGACGCATTTACCAGCGGTCTTTGGCGAGTCTGTTATTCTTTTTCTGCAGTTCTAGTGTTTTCCGGTGGTGGGTGAGAACTCGCACGAAAATAGTTAGATCTTGCCTATTTTCTCCTGATTTGTTGGCCAAAAGCTAGATCTGAGCACTCTATGTAGATTTTGGAGTAGACCTGAACCATTCTGTGTAGATTGACGGCAGCGCATGGCAGCGAATGGCGGATGGCGGCGCATGTCACCGGCATGTGGCAGCACTTGCAAAGCGCGTGATGGCGCATTCCTACTCGTTTTCTTCCCCTTTTTCAAATAACTCCTCCTTTATCCCCTGATGTGCAGATTTATGCAACTTTTTTATGATTTGAAGACATTTTGGTGACAGCTTTAATGTTTTTAATTTACAGAATGTTTTGTCCACGTTTTTACACTAATTTAGTTTGTGTAAATATGTTGTTTTAGTTCATTGTATTAGAACTATGATGTAACTTGATTATGATGTAGAAATGTTATGATTATTTATGTTTTGTGAGATATGTTATGAATGTTAAGTTGCATATTACGGAGTTTAATGCTTTTAGGTGATTAGTTATCACTTAAATGATATGATTTGCATGTTTGAAAACGATAAAAGATGACATGTAGTTGCTTCATTTAATATGCAACCATAAGTTAATATGAATAAACATATATCATATGATTTGTGTGGCTATAGGTGTAAATTGGAATATTCGCAAATCTTAATGCACTTAGTTTATTTAATTCATAGGTAGAAATACAGTGAATTAATAAGGTAAGTAGATTCGCTATACCTAGACATAAAATAGTGAATAAGTTAGGAAATTCTGTCATTACATTAGTAGAATTAATCTTGCTAGCATGAATGATCTACATTCATAAATAGTAATTAAGTAAAAGCGGATGCTCTAGCATATTTTGTTAATCAAGTTTAGGTTAAATTTAGTTCTTTAATCAATGTTTTATCATTTCAATTTACTAGATAAACTTTAGAATTGTTCACCATTAGTAATTAGTTAGTTTAGTAAACACCAATCTTCGTGGGACAATATTTATACTTATTATTATATTACTTGTTTGACATATAAACTTGCATGTAGAATTTCACCGAACAAAGTCCCTTTGATGTGTGTACCCAAATGTTTTGGCTTTAAGAGAGCTAGAAATGATCTTCCACTTTTTTAAGCCCCAGCATTAACAAAGTCAATGTTTTGGACTACATTCGTTCCACTTATATTCCAAATTATCATACTAATTCTTCTTATAGTCAAACACATTTAGCCACCCCTTTACTATTAGAAGACTCATCTTGATTAGGGTTGTAGCTTAAACTAGTAGACTTCCTTTCTAAGGTCTCCATGCTTAGGCTAAAAGATTTCTCCGTATAGTCTTGTCATACTTGATTCTACTTAGCTTGCTCTTTCTCAACTATAAGCAAGTGACTATTATTTGGATATCTTCTTTCTTTTGCTTCCCGGTTATGTCTCCCTTGTCTTTAAAGTTATTTTGTTTCAATTTTACTTCTTCTTTGGGTATCAACTACTTGTTAATGAGAGAAAGATAATGATATGAGAAACTAAATTATTTTCATTTGAATTTGAGTGCCCTTTGGTGACTTTTTACACTTTTCAATGACTAACAATGGCTCTTCAAGATAAGGCACCCATTGATATATTTTCTTAACCCATCCCTTCTTCACTAGTTATGAATCATTTCATGACAACAATTATGAAAGACATCCTTTGTGCTACCACTTAAAGTCACTAAACCTAATAATAGAAGTTTAAGTTACAAGTTTATGTATCAATTTTTTGGGTTCATCATTTTCATTTTGCAAATCCTTGTAATTCTAGAAGTTTAAATTATCATATGGTAGATTCTTCTTGTCTTGTCCCATATATGGAGATAAATTTATTTAAGCAATAAGGGATCTACAAAAAGCTAAAAAAAAAAAATATGTCCATTATTTATACTTTTATAATTAACAAGCAATATTTGGATAAATAAGAGGTGGAAACCTAAGTTCATAAGAAAACATAAAAGACACTAAAATTAAAGGTGCAATTAATTTATAATTCAAATTTAATAGTTCTAGCATTTACTCTTTTCCCTTTTAATTTCATTCCATAAGAATTCAAGAAAGTTAACAATCAAGTTTGACTCCTAATCGTGAAGAGTGTTACGAGGCTAGGCAATAGTTCAGCCCTCAGGAACATTAAGCAAAAAATCATTTGAGAAAATGTCACTAAACCTTTTCTTTGTTTAGCAGTGGTCTTCATTGGTGCAAGGAAAACTTGGATGAAAAGTGCATTTAGGAAAATGAATGGGCATTCTATTTATCACAAAATGAGAAACAGAGTGGGGGAATTTCCCTCTCTATTAATACTACAATGCTTTACATTATACAATGAGAGGTTTTTTTATAAACTTATGACAATGCATTACATGGAAAACATAATAATGGAAAATATAGAGAATATTTACATTAATTGTGACATACAAAATTAACCTAATATCTCATCATAAAATATTCCTTATCATGATATTCCATAACATTCCCCCTCAAGTCAGAGATTAGAACAAGTCAAATACTTTGAGCTTGGAAAGAATATGTCAATACTACTTGTTGCAAAGTGCTTTGGTGAATAGGTCCACAAGTGGCTCTCTAACAGAGATATGACATGTCACTATAATTCCTTGTTGCAATTTCTCTCTTACATAATGATAGTTAATTTCAATATGTTTTGTTCTCTCATGAAAGATTGGTTTGGCCACAATTTTCTCGGTTGTTTTGTTATCACAAAATAGCAAGACTAGCTATCAAAGGTAAAAAGCAAAATCTCTAAGTAATCCCATGATCCATACTATCTAATAAATTGTAACTTGCATCACTTGATATTTAGCTTCAGTAAAAGAAAGAGAAACTATGGGTTACTTTTTCAATCGCCATGATATTAAGGAATCCCTAAGCATTATACAAAAAACAGTGGTGAATCTTTAGGTCATAGGACATGTGTTGTAGTTTAAATCACAATAGGCTTTAAGTTCCAATTTTGAAGAGGAAGGAAACAAAACCCTAACCTTGGACAACTTTTAGATACCTTATCACTCTCAAAGCTACATCCATGTGTGATTGTTTCAAAGCGTGCATAAACTAGTTAAGCAATTGAACTTTAAAAGTGATACCAGGTTTTATGAGTGTCAAGTATAGTAGTATGCCAACTAACCCTTGATATATCAAAGGGTCATGAAGTGGCGAATCAAGACATTCTCCCTCAGAACTAGCATCATACTCAGTGTTGGTAAACTTCTTGTTTTACACCATTAGGATCACTATGGGTTTTGAGCCAGCTAACCCTGCTTTAAAGATGAGCTCTAAAGTGTATTTCCACTAACTTAGAGAAATGCCATATGAGGAACATGCAATCTTTATTCTTAGGAAGAATTTGGATTGTCCAAGATCCTTCATAGAGAAAGTGGAATTCATGTAGGCCTTTAGATCTAAGATGACTACTAAATTGTTCCCTATAATCAAGATATCATTAACATATATAAATAAGGCAACAAAAGAACTCTAAGACTTCATGAAAAAAAAAAACAGTCATACTAAAACTGTCAAAAGCCATAGACAAGGAGAGAGACAATGAACTTAGCATTTCATTGCCAAAAAGCTTACTTTAGACCATATAGGGTTTTCTACAGTTAACATACAAGTATCTTCCCCTAATTACGAAATCCAAAAGGAAGCTCCATGTAAACTTCCTCAAAGTGATCACCATGAAGAAAGGCATTTTGCATATCCATTTGAAAAATGGGCCAACAATGAACAATAACATTGGTGACAAGGAGTTGAATAGTGACATGTTTGGCAATAGGAGAAAAGTTATCATACTAGTCAAAACCCTCATGCTGACTACAGCCTCTGGCAACCAACTAAGCCTTATAATGTTCAATAGAGCCATTTGCCATTTACAATAAACTAGATGGCAACCAAAGGGCAAAAAAACCATGTCCTAAGTATGATTTGTCTTAAGAGCAACAAATTCAATATCCATGGCAACAACCTAATGGGGGTCATGGATGGCCTCATGAAAGAAAAAAGGTTAAAGGATGGTAGAAATTAAAGCAATGAAGTGTTGATAATGGGGTTTGCATTGGTCAAAGGAAAAATAGTTTGAAATAGGGTAAAGGGAAGTGGAAAAGCTAGAGGGTAAAGTAGGACACAAATAATCAATAGTCCAAATGGGAGGTTTGGTAGGGTGACTATAGTAACAAATGATTGCAAGTGAAGCAACATGAGAATGAGGAGGAATGACCTTAAGAAAAGGATTGTCAACTAAAGGATAGTGAGGTGTAGTAGGTGGAGAAAGAGGATTGGAAAGAGCAAGAGTAATGGAGTCTAGCTCAGGAAAAATAGGTTCATTACTGGGTAAAAAAAATGGTGAGTAGTCTTCCATAGGCAATATGATATGAGCTAAAAGGGTGGCTAAGTTGTCAAGGGACAAAGATGAAGACAAAAAGGCAAAAGGGAAGACATTTTCTTGAAAAAGGACATCACGACTAACAAAAATTTTTCTAAGGCATGATCAAAAATTTTGTATCCCTTTTGATAAGAGAGATAACTCATAGAAACATAAGGAATAGCCTAAGGATTGAACTTGTTATGTGCACCCAAAACAGTGGCATAAAACAACCAAAAACATGCAAGTGATCAAGGAGAGAAAGGATATCAAAAAGACACTTATAGGGCATAAGGCCACTGAGAGGAGAATAAGGTAATTGATTAATGAGATAGGTGGCGATTAAAATGCATTCGCCTTAGAAACAAGGTAGGAGATGAGACTAAAAAAGCAAAACATAGGCAACATCCAACAAGTGACGATGCTTGCATTCCATGACTCCATTTTGTTTGGGAGTGTGAAGAGCATAAGAACTCTTATGGATGATATCTTACAAAAGAAGGAAAAAAAAAGCACTCAGAAGAAAAAAATTCAATGTCATTATCAAAGCAAATGTGTTTGACAGTGGTGTTGAACTAAGTGTAGACCATGGAGAGGAAAGCTTGAATTTTGGAAATAACTTGACTTTTTAATTGTAATAAAAAGGTCTAAGTGGCACAAGAAAAATCATCCACAATAGTCAAAAAGTAGTAGGCCCCATCATGGTTAGGATGGTGTTGAAAACCCTAAACATCTATATATGTGAATGAGTTCAAAAATTGAAATGGTTGCAATAGTCACATTTCAATTTAGATGTAAACGTGAGTCAAGTCAAAATTGACCAATATGCATGATAGGGCTTTAGGTTTGGTCAGGTAAATGAATAGAAGGGGGAGAAACACATGGAAAATAGGAATCTAATAAATGTAAATTGCAATAAGATGATCACTAGCCCTATGGGCGATAATCCATTTAGAAGAAAAATGAGTCGAAGGTGAAAAAATACTTATCAAATTGGCATTAGGTTCAAAAAGGCCCACTTGGTTCAACAAAGTAAACAACTTATGTTGTTGTTTAGTAGAAAGGGTGAGACTAGTAGAGCTGCCAAATATGCTACTCAAACTAATAAAAGCAAGCCCAAGTAAACCCATGCTAGGATGAGAGGGCAAAGAAGGCTTATGAAGTGAGGAAGGTGATAAATTTATTTTTATAAAGTTATTTTACCTATTTTTAGGTGATAAATAATGCAATGCTTATGAGAAAATATTTAAATTCCTCTTTATTTACTTAAATTTGCCTTGTTTTTGTAGAATAAGAAGACATGAAGAAAAAGAACAAACATGGAGAACCTAATGCTTATTATATGGCAAAATATGGTCAAAATATCAAGATTAAGAAAATTAAGATAGACTTAAGCTTTGGATGATTGTTATTAGATTTTTCATTGTTGTTAGGTTTTCTAAATGATTAAAAAACCTAGTCATGTTAGAAGTTCAAAGCCTAATTAATATCGGAGTTCAAAACCTAATTATTTTGCATATGTAAAACCTACTTCTACTAGGATAGGAGATAAGTTGTTCCTCCTTAGTATTTCATTATGTTTTAGTTTACTTTTGTTATAGTTATGATGTAACCTAATTATGATAGTATGAATCCTATGATTATTATGTTTTACAAGATATTTTGTTTATGTGAAATTACATATTACTATGTTTAACACTTTTAAGTGATTATCTACTACTTAAATGATTTGATTTGCATTTTTTAGACTAACAAAAGATGATATGCAATTGCTTCTTGTAATATGTAACCATAAATTATATTGATAGACATATACCATATTGTTTATGTTGCTTTCAATGTAAATTAGGAATGTTCATAGATCCTAATACATTTAGCTTGTTTTAATTTACGTATAGAGATATAGTAAATTAATAAACTAAATAAGTTCACTATGCCTAGACATAGATATTATCCCTTTTGTAAGTATACATAATCTACATTAGTATCTCGTAGTTATGGTGAAATTAGACACTCTAACATGTTTCGTGTATTTAGTTTTATTAAATTTAGTTGGTTAGTTTATTCTTTATGAATTTAGTTTTTTAGATAAATTATAGGAGTTGTTCACCATTAATAATTAATTGGCTTAGTAATCACCAATCTCTATAGGACGATATCTTACTCATCATTATATTACTTGTTCGACATGTTTACTTACATTTAAAATTCACCAAATATAAGGCCTAGTAAAAGACCCACTAAGAGAAGCCTGATCCATATATAGAGGCTAAAAGCCTAGAGGTGGAGAAAAGACTAGGGCTTCAATGGAGTTTTGATAAGCTGCTGGCCCATTGGACTTTTGGTAAGAGCCTTCCCTTTGCTGACTAGGCTGCCAAACAAATGGATAGCCCACTAAGAGAAAATAAGACTCTTTTACATGGTCGAGCTTCTTGCAATTAGAGCAGGTGGGCCTAGAGGAGGATTGTTGGTGGCAAAGGGAACTTGGGTTGGCTCGAGCAAGCCCATGGGTGGAAGGTTGAATGGACCCATAAGCCTAACCTAACCTAAACCCGAACCAACCTGTGTGGGTGTTGTCTTGCTAAGGTGATGGAGAATTATTACCAATGCCATAATAAAGACTAGCAAAACTAGCAGGGTGACTGGAGAAATGGCCACTTCACTAGTGGAACTCCTACTTCGCCATAGAATAAGTGCCTTCTAATGTCAAAAAAGTTTCTCGAGAGAGCACCCAAGTACACAGGTTCTGGAATTCATCCAGGAGTCCCATGAGAGACTTTATGGACTACTCATCCTACTCATGAGATCAAAGGTGGTCATTGACCTTGCAAGTACAATGGTCAATCACACTAAATGGGTAGTTACTAGGTGTGAAGATTGCCCTAAAAGGCCTTGAGGTGGATGAAAAAAGTGGTTAATTCATCATTCATACAACCACTAGTGAGGCGCAAGTTAGCAATTGCCTAGTAATGGCCATAAATCTATGAACCATTAACTTTGTCAAATGATTCCTACAATAATTCCCAAATTTCAATGATCAATTTGGGATGAGAAAGAAGACTCTCAAGTGATAATTCCATCGAGTTGATGAGCCAGGTGTCCACAGTGGCATGAACTAGTCCCAACAAGCTACCTCATTAGGGTCATTGATTGAACATAGGATTTGCCCAATATAGAAACCGAGCTTGTTTTAGGCAAGAAAAATGGTCCAGACTTAATCCACCCAAAAATGGTAGTTTGCTTCTTTAGTGAGGTGGTAATAGATGATACTCCTAGATTACAAATCCACCAAGATAAGGTAATAGGGGTCGTAAGTTTGTAGTGAAAAGGGTGACTAGGGTGTAGAAGTGAAATTTAGGGTTGAATCAGCCAGAGTGAGGGAGAACGATGGTCAAAAAAGTATTACAGCAGTTAGGGTTCAAGTGGCAAAGGTGTAATTCGAAAAGGGGCTAAGGGTAAATCGGGAATTGAGAAAGTTGACAGTAGCTACAATTCGAGTGGCAAATATGAAATTGAAAAAAGGGCCTAGGGTAAATGACGAATTAAGAAAGTTGATGGCTTCTAGGGTTTTGGCAGAGTGGTAAATTAGAAAAAAGGTTTAGGGTAATTGGGAATTGCGAAAAAATGATAGCATTTAGGGTTTAAGTGGCAATATGCTAAATAAGAAAAAAGGTGAAGGATAGAATTGAGAAAAAAAATGGAGCATTGCTAGGGTTGCAATGGCAAAATAGGAATTCTAAAAGGGATAAAGGGTAATTGGGAGAACATGAAAAAAAAAAATGCTAGCAAGGGTTTTAGGTAAATAAGCAAGAGAATGTGATGATTTTTAAAGAGAGAAAAAAAAAAGGGCAATGATAAGAGAGCCTAATACACTTAAGAAAAGATGAAAAAAATAAGAGCAGAAGCATAAGGACTTAACTAGGCTCCGATACCATATCACAAAATGAGAGGCAAAGTGTGGAAATTTCTCCCTCTATTGATATTGCAATGCTTTACACTATACAATTAGGGATCTTTATATAAATCTATGACAATGCTTTATATGGAAAACATAATAATGAAAAATATAGAGAACATTAATTGTGACATACAAAATTAAATCTAACATCACACTACGTAATATTCCATATTACGTAGTAATGGCCATAAAGCACTATTGCTTTATGCTTCCTATTCCATAACTATTGCATTCAAAAGCCTGACTTACAAAAGCCTTCAGGTCATGACCCATAAAGGTTCTTTCCCTGATACGGTGCACCTCAACCTGAGTAGGTCGATCGCCCATAATGAGCGTGCAGGTTTCGGATTACAACGGCATGGCTCCATGACTAAAACCAGTCCACCTTTTCCCACCATTCCTACAACTACAAGTAATAATTAAAACCCATTACTTAGCTTGTCCTTCTTTACGAGTGTCCATTCCACATGCTTGGTTAAACATAAACTACTAACACAAAAGACTAAAACATGCTTGATCCTCACTCCACTGCGACCGGTAACAAAGAGCCATGATGATCTTGGGCTTAAAAGAATGCTATTACCCTTCATCCAATGTATATAAATGTGCTGCATTAACACCAAGAATTAGGAAGCACTTAGCAAGGCACCTAAGCAAAACAAATATGCCGAAATTGATGAAAGAGTTACAGCTATAAATTCATAAGCAGTCTATTCTACAAAGAAATTTTTGGGCCAATGGCCAAGGGAATCCATAAAGAATTTTCATTATGCTTGAGCAACCTCTAATCATGCGACAATGTATGTCTCTACGGATTTAAACTTAAGTCATGGCCATTATGATCGTAGAAGCAGGAAACCAACCAAAAATAACTCTTATTTTGAATAAATTCTTTAGTAACTATCAAAGGCAAAACTGAGTGCATGTTTGACTATAGGACGGTTTTCACTTTTCTATTCTTAGGACTCCATCAACTATATAGATTATTTATTTTACTTGGAACTAAATTACCAAAAGATTGAAAAAAAAATATTTTCAAAATAAGGTAGTTAAAATACCAATTTTATTTAGTAGAATAAGAAAAACAGTATATAAGAATACATCTCTATTTAAGAACATTAAACGCTCTTAGATAAATATTTTGTTATGTCATAACTGGAAGATTCCAATCTTAATTTTCTCTTACATGAATTGTAATGCTAAAGTATATTTCTAAGCTTTTATATTCTCTTATTTTTGTTAAATAAACTCACATATTCATCAAAAAAAATATTTGAAAGACTTGTTATATTATATTGAAAAATACATGAGGATGAAAGCATTACAAGTGTACTAAAATGAGATGAGTAAAATTAGCGGACAAAAACTCTTTATTCTTCCTCTCATTATGATGAGACATTGCTCCTTGGTATTATAAAAACGGGAATAATCTTGTATCTTGTAAAAAAAAAATCCATTTTGATCCTTCTTGATTATTTACTCCTTTTGTTGTGTTGTTTGGCAACTATGGTTTTGATGGTGCGATTTATCAAACTTTAGGTAATGGAGTCTCAAGTAAAATAATATAAACTCTTGAAAAAAAAAAAAAAAAAGTGAATACCCCTCAATAGTCAGGACATGCACTTATTCTTGTCCTTCATGGTGTAGATTCCATGTGTGATCAATTGACCTGGGGATGCTTTTGGTTTCTTGTTTCTTTTTCCATTTCTTCTGACATGGTTGGCCTGCTGTCAATCAGTACAAATGGAAGCTCTGATCAACGTGGAACTTCTAATGAGCACGCGATAAAGACATGACTGCATGCTTTGAAGGCATGAACAAGAAAATAAAAAGAATGACTCTACTCCGTCTTTTTCCTCCAGAGCATGCGCGAGAAAGCATGTCATTGCAAATGGGAGGGTAGAAAGTGCTTGTCAGGTTGGTGTGCACTGTGTTAACCAAGAAAAGGTGAATCATCGAGTCTCCCTTCAAATTGGGTTGTTTGTAGGGAACAATTGTGTTTATAAAGGAGATATTTGTTGATGTAGTGGATTCTTAGAGATAAAATTATGAATTTCATGAGTGATATTAAAATAAAAAGTTATAAAAAGTTATAAATAACATAAAGTATTTTAATACTTTCCTATTTTACCTTGATATGAAGTTATACTACACCTAAATCATAGGCTATCAAAGGAGTTTGTTCAACTCAATCATAAAATTTCATGTTATGTTATAAAATTTATTTCCTTTTTAAACCTAAAGTACATCTCAATGACTATGAGACACGTTGCTTGTTATGGTTTTAGATTGTAATAGGTATAGGCTTATTGAAAATTAAATTGATTATATATTCAAATGAAATATATTTCCACTAATTTTCATATTTAAGTCTTTCAACACAATAGTTAAGACACATAACTTAACCACTTGTTAATTTTCCGGCATTAGCGTACCATAAAGGCCCTCGCCCTGACGTATGTACGAATGAGATTTAGCCAGGTGTTTTCTTGCACGGCAAGAAACACATTTCTTATCACTTTAAGCTCACAGTTCCAGTGATTTATCAAGCAGGAAAATACAAAGCACCTCCCTCTTTACAACTTTCACTTCATTGTCAATTGTTATCAATGAAAGGTTGTCGACTAGAAGGTTTCTTTCACCCAAATAGAGTGATTTGATTAGGCTAGACAACATAGTATTCCTCTCATCCGTAGACCCATGTGGTTTTGATCTAAAAAAGAAAGCTAACTGGAACATTGAAGAGTTTGACACAAACTTCAAGACTTAAATTATAAAGCAGATGAAAGCTGAGTTGGAAGAACGCTATGAAAAGTGGCATGGTCTTCACAAACTCGACCCCACTGCCAAACTCCCCGAGAAAGTTATGTTTCCTGGTAACCAAACACCAAGCTGAGGAGAAAGCGAGGGTGAATTAGATGCTATTCATTCTAAATGTTGCTATAAGGCTACAGGGTGAACTTTCGATAAAAACTAGAAAGAAAGAGGTGATTTCCAGTGACCCTGTTGGGTTCCATTCATGCATTTGCCATGATGAAAAGCAAAAACTCACCATGGCAATAAAGTGAATTTGGATGAACTATTTGTTTAATAGCAAAGCTATAAGAAGTTCGTAAAAAGTTTTTTCTTTTTTTTTTTTCATTGTGAAAGTTGATAAGAAGAATTAACCATGACAATAAAATGGATTTGAGTCCACTACCTATTTAACATCAAAGCTATTAAGAAATTCTTAAGAAATTTACTCTCCCCTCAAAAGTTGACGGAAAGAGTTATTCATAACGGTGCAGTAAAGCTGCTAAGAAGCCCTAACACACTTATTCTTGACTCAAAAATTAATAAAAACAATTAACTATGACAATAAAGTGGATTTGGGTTAATTGCCTATTTAAAAAGAAGCTATTAACAAATTTATTCTTATTTTAAAAGTCAACTTATAGAGTGAAAAAACATACTCATATTTAATTAAATATACACACTTATACCTTAATAATGTGATCTAGATATCTACCATGTCAACATGTGCCCCTACTATAATAGTCTAGTTTAGACTATCTCATGATGATGCTATAGAAATATTAAAAATGAATTAAGCATAATATCATCTTAAGAAATTTATTTTCATCTTAAAAATTCAATTTATAAAGCAAGGAGAAACACTTAAATTTAAGTACATGCACTCACAACTCATTAAAGCAAGGAGACCTATTCAAAATCTATAGACAAGAGAATGTATATTCTTGCCTAATCTAAAATTAGAATATGTACCTCCATTTTCAATATAAGATAAGCATCCTCAACATTGTGGTGAGGGTTCATCACAACACATCACATAAGGAGATCATGGCCTTAATATTATATCAAAGCAAAGATATTCATCCTAAAACTTATCGGCAATAAGAGGCATACATCTATCATTAATAAAGCCAAGTTTACTATCTCCATTTCTAAACATCCTCAACATTATCCATGTGAAATGTGAAATTAGACATCTTGCAACGAACTACACTTTCCAAATGAAACCCCTAAAGAACTATACTTTTCCAAATGACATCAAGAAATACCAGCCCGTTCGTCATGAGAGGAGGATATAAGGAGAACCTCATCACCTCTGCTCTCAGCGTCATTTCACGTCCATACAAAGTTTTCTGATACCCCACCTCTATCAAAATGCGGTCTCTCCCTGCAGCCTCATTCGTTTTTCACTCTTTTTCCCCATGGCGACCACAACCTCGGCCATGCTGCACAGCTTCCCTTTTCATCTAGCCAATCACCAACACACAAAATTTTCCTTATTAGCTTGTACGAATTCGCTTGCGTGTATGCGTCAAGTTTCCACCTTGACTTTCGACGGGGGCCTTGCTTCATGCAGACAACCCCGTACTCACAAATTGGTCGCACCCAATACAGTCTTTGGACTCGGTTCCCGGTTCTTGCAAATGGATCCTCAGGAAACTTCCAGTAAGAGAGAAATTTCAATGAAATCGGCCGGCGCTGAAAGTGGTAGTCCTACCACGATCACTCAACGTGTATGTTGTTGTCTGAGTATGATTTATTTGAAGCACGATGCAAGAAAAATCTTGGATGGAAACAAGCACTTGCCACTTGCCCAACTTGACAAGGATGCATACCTATATAATTGTTTTGATCCACGGGATCAGCTTATTGATGACTGTACTTGCCTTCCATGTTTTTGTTTCTGTTACATTTTTTTGCTCGCTCAATTAAATCCTAACAAAGAGTGAAACTACAACACTCAATCATGAAGTGCTTCAGAAAACAACAGGATTAAGCATTTGAGCATCAATTACAATAAGATCGTAAGGATGCTATTTATGGAGGACAGCATACACCAACTCCCAAGCCGGCAAACGCACTTGTTCTATGATCAGAGGGAGAAATGACATGAGCAACGACGTTGCTTCCATTTGAATTAGGTGCGTTTGGGTGATCCTATAAACCATTTAATCACCAACAATGGCTTCTCGAGATAAAAGGGTTGCTTCTAGACAAGCCCCAGATGAAGAGTGCGCAGACCTTCCATTTAATCTGTTCATACAACAACAAAAAAAAAGCTTAGAAACACAGCTTGTTCCAAACCACATTGATCAATTGCCCTTCGAAATCACTACAAAACTTGCCTTTTTCTTTTCAAAGTAAGACAAAATCACCATCAGCTATTCTAATCAGTTGAGTTTTTCTCACATAAAGTGTGCTATATTATATCTCCATCAAAGATGAAGATATTTTGGTAGAGCATTCTTGCAAAGGAAAACTGACTTCAGCGTGTATTAGGTATCATATTATTCTTATACACCTTTTGCTACTCAGATGCTCAGCGAAACCGTTCTTTCTTTCTTTCTTTCTTTCTTTTTTCGGTTCACATCCTCTTCGTTGATGCCTTGTCTTAATTCAGGCTCTCCCCATAGGCTATATTAGCCAAAATGCAACAACTGCAGAGGAAAAGAATGCCTCTCATACGCCTCTTGAAATTCGTGAAAATGTCTAAAGTCGTTCTTTGTACACTAAATTAGGACTAAAAAGGTTTCTGGTTTCTGGTGGTACCAATCTTTTATCTACATTATTATTTTGCTCCCATCTGATGGAATTGAAGCTTGACCCATGATTACTCTGGGAATGGCCTGCCAAATGCAACAGTTCCAGTGGTATCATGCAAGTTAAAGACAATGAGACTAATGCACCCTGGTATTGCACGGTCCACGCGACTGTATACCCCGCAAGAAGTTTGAAATTCAGTCTCTGATTCACACTTGTAAGTGTTTGATTCAAGGAAGACGTGTTTCTGTTGGTTTTGAAAACAAATGAAAGCTCCGATACCACTGTTGGTTTCCGAAAACAAAAGAAGCAAATTCGAGAGAACCCAAATAACACAAAATTTCGCTCAAACAATACAACCCAAAACAGGTTACAAAAACGGATTACAAAGATCCCTCGGAACTCTCACTCACACAAGAACGAACATTCACACTAGACAAACTCAAAGCAGGGCAGAGTGAGGATAATATCATAAAACACAGTATGTACTCGCTGCAAAACTACTGAAATAGACGCCACGCAAAGAGGTTCAAATGACCTACAAATCCATATCTTGAACCCCTACCTTAGCCTGTTAATAATATAGAAAATATCATGACGTTATCATCTCTCCATTTGGCCTTCTACTTCCGGCACTTTTTCTTCTCCTCCGTCTGGAAGCTCTCGATCTCCAGGGGACATACGCAGCCGCAGACTCAAGAAACAAAACAAATCGTAAAAGCAAAAGTAAAACTGCTTTACATCTCTAAAAGTAAAAGACGTGGTCTTCGGCTTCTGTACATAGGTTTTAGCTTTTGCTTTTTGGCTAGACACTGGTTTTCTGTTTTGACCGAGTTCGCCAGACACTGGTCGTGAATTGAAAAGCTCTTCAAACCCACGTAACAAATCTCGGTGTAGAATAAGGTTTATTTCTAAGCTGATTTCTTGTTGGGTGAACACATTAAAGGGAAGAGGACATTCGTAATCCAATCTGACATCATGTAAGAATTTCAAATAGGGGCCTATAAGCCATATTACTGTTATTCTCTTCTCCAATACGAGACTTCTGTCTAAAATTTTCTGCATTTTGAAAAACTGTTTTTGATGTCCTTTTTTCTTACTGACATGGGCTGCATCGCTCTATACTCTCCATTTATGCCTTACCAAAAGCAACCCTTTCATTTTCTCTCGCTGATCACAGAACAACATTTGCTGGCCTGAATAATGATTGCTGCTGCCCTCTGTAGACAACATCCTTACAGTCTTAATGCAATTGATGCTCAAAGCCTTGATGCTGTTGTTTTCTGAGGCAGAGTATGATTAACCGTCATAGTTTTTAATTTGTTAGGATTTTGTTAAGGGAAAACTGTAGAAGAAACTGTAAAAACAGGGTCTTAGCGGAGAAATTCCCGGTGGTTCCCGTTGGAAGCCAAGCTGTGAAAGAAGAATAATGAAGCACAATTATCAATAATCGATCCCGTGGATCAAAAATATCCCACCTTTCGCTAAAATAAAAAATTTTGGTTGATTACAAGATATTTGAACAAAATCTCTATAACTATAATGGCTCATATCAATTTTAATGATCAAAACTTGCACCTAGGTAATTCATATTTTATTTTGATGATGATAAGAGAAAAGCATGATAATCACTTGAAAACGTCTTTCAATTAAGGTAAGAAAACTACTTGTTTAATTATTTGGTCTTACCATTTGAGAATTTGAAGTTATATCAACATGCAATACATGCAAATTTGAAATTTAATTTTCTAAGAATTTTCCACACATAATTGATATTTGTGCTTGGATAAAGTGATGTTTGAAGTTTACATTACACAATATGTTGCAGCCCAAATTCTACCATATCAATGATTACTTGATGCCCAAAACATATGATATTGTGTAACTTAAATATACTTACATAGCTTAATATTTCATTACAAAAGTATATTACAAGACTATGTTGATTTTGAGGTTAATAGAAGGTGTTTAAGGGTCATATGGCTTGACAAACTGTTTGCAGTATGACTAGGTGACACAATTGACAAAGAACTAAGCAATGTTAAAGAGACCAAACAACTCACCCAAGTTTGAAGGGCATAGACAATTCCTAAACCTCACCAATAATCTTACACTTGCGACACCGATTGGTAGCCCATTGATATACAAACAATTAACCTCTATGTCACTTCTAGAACAAACTCATATATAAATACGATTATATTGAATCTGCAAATGCGACACAAGAAGTAAAAGTATTGTTTATAGCGAGGGCATTTTCACTAGATATTCATAGGTTACCATAAGGTTTCACTAGATAAGATGGTATCCCATGAAAAATGGGTAAGTACTTTGCAATGGCACCAAATTGGGATAGAAGCAACATAAAAAAGGACCAAAACTCTGATATGCAACCAAATACACCCTTTCCAAAGGTGTATTGAGGCAAACTTGATACAAATTGCATAAAAATGCTCATGACTTCAATTCCATTAAGCATTTTGACATTGTATATTCATCCTAGTAAAACAGAAATTGTGTTTGGTACGTTACCTTGCAGAATGTAATGAAAACTCTTTGTTCAAAGGAAAGAAAACGAGAGAGAGAACAAAGATAAGTGACGGTGTCAACATTAGTTTGAACAATGTAGAAGCACTAGAATGTGTGAGATCAATGAGGACAATGATTTTTAAAAAGAAACAGTGAAGAACAAAGAAATTTTGAAAGAGGAACAAACTATACCATTCCATAATATGATTTCCTTTCATTACCTATTTGTCTGTTGATGACATTGCACTAAAACACTCAAATTCAAATGGCAGTTGTTGTAAAAAAACTAACACGAACATGCCATAATTGGTAATTCTTATTGTTCTTACCCTGCATCTCAAGACAAAAATTCAAGACAAGATGCTAATATCATTTACCTTGAGATTCATTGCTCATAAAGGATCAAGGTCAAAGAGAAAGTCAGCTTGCCTTTGAAATAGAAAAAGACAAAGTAGAACAATGGACAGAAGAAACCATGGTTCAGTAATACTGAGCTTCAGATCGCATTAGAAAGGCATGTTCCCACCTTGGCCTCTTCCAACCTAGCCATATCCCTCTCGCGGTTTTATGATACTCCCTCATTACCACGTCCTTCAGCATATCCGCCATAAGCCACATAAGTTTTCCTCTGGAAATTGCCAAATATCTCCAAGTTACAGGAAATTGAGTTAAAGAACTCATCCTTATTTGTTCGGAATTGGGCTTAGGTGGCAGCCACACCTACGTGGCTGTCATGTTGGAGATGTCATCGGGTTCGCAAGGAGGAAACCAACTCTGCTGCACGCCACTGCAACACACACAACAGAGGTCTCTTCCTCACTGAGAAAGCTCACTGCACACGTTAACTGGAACAGCTCCTGCAAGCAAGGCCCGTGCAGTCCTCTCACCAACTTGTTCATTTGTTTAAATCTTGTGCATAAATACATCCATCTTGTATAAGTTTGTTTTTATCATGGGATTTTACTTCTCCCATTTGCTGTAAGGTTTGATCTCGTTCATCAATAAACAAGATTTTATCTTATTTTGACATATTTTGACATTATTAAATGCAGACTACATAGAAAAGAGAGAGAACTGTTGAAGTACTAACAAGTCTAAAGGTATAAGACAATGATAACCACACCCAACTTCAATTCTCTTGTTTTTGTTAGAGAAGGGGAATAAAGGACATGTCAGAAGTAGGAATATCTTTTTCACGTTTACAAAAACATTGCGACTCTCACCTTAACATCAGATACTAGTCGCACTGTCTTGTACTCTGTTTTATCTCGTCTTTCCAAGATAACACTACTCACCCTTTTTAAACTTCTCATGCATGGCCATAAAATCAAACCCTTCCGTGAATTGCACAGATGAATGCTGAGACTGCAAGATATTAACAAGATAAGAAATGACATTTAGACAGTTAAGAAAATGCTATCCATGCAAATGGTCCAAGAAAGCATCAAAAGGTGGCCCACCATCCAGTCTCCAGACTTAGGAACTGGGAGTCAAGGTTGAACGAATTACCTACGTAATTCTCATAAAACATTAATCTTTTGGAATCTGATGGAGCTGCAAATTTTCTCCACCAACTTGCGTTGTCGTTACTAGAAGACTTAGATTCAATGTTCCAGTCTAGCAAGCGGACTTTGCATTTGTAAGCTTTCTTGGAAAACATCTTGGAAATTATCTGCCCCTTGGATTGCAGTAACTAGTGGTCTTTTTATTCAGCATTCACTATCCAAGTCTACCGTGCGGACTGTGTTTGTGAAACCTCTGCCTGGAAACATCTTCGAAAACTTCTGCCATTTTGGATTACCATAACCAAGTGTATGATTAATGAATCTTAACATTAATATGAGCATAAACAAGTTAACGGATTTGAAGCAAATCAATTACAGATTGCTTCGGGTCTTCCTAATTTTCTCAAACACACTAACACTAGAGTTGTTGGAAACATGTCTTCATTCAATCAAACATTTACAAGTTTATATTGGAAACTAATTACAGCAACAATTCTTCATACAGGCAGGCTTGCTGTTGGATGTTTATAGCAGACGGTGCAGACTGAGTCATCTCGCAAATTTTCTGTTTGGATGACCATTAGTCTTGGCTGCATGACACGGTCCAACTCCAACCAGTGGGACTTGCTTCGAAGGGTTGCACTAAGAGTCAAGGCTAGTTGCTGAAGAATCTAATCAATACCAGAGTATTGAAATTCGACGGAACTGCAAATTTTCTCTCACCCACGTGCGTTCTCGATACCAGAAGACTCTTAGTCACTAGTCATTGTCCCAAGTCTAGCAAGCTGACCTCGTCTTTGTAACTTTCCTGGAAAACATCTTAGAAATTTCCTATCTTTTGGATTGCCATAATCAATATATCAATCATGGAAAACAGGTGGGAAGATCATCAATAAGAATTCTTGCTTGATAGTGATAGTTTTTTAAAAATTATTTTCTTTTTTTTTTCAATATACTTATGCACACGGAGAAGGGGGAAGAGGACTCAAAACCCTGACCAATGAGTCCACCTGGTCAAGGGACCTAGCCTAGTGATAGTGATAGTTACAATGATTGTTATAAGGTTAAAGTAAACACTTAAGGTAACTAAATTAATTAGAAACTAAAAAATTATAAACAATTAATTTACCATGTACTGTAATTTCATAGGTAATATACACATATACACTTTCTAGCATTGAGTATATCGATGTTAAGATTGTGAGGATTTTATTTGCAAAGGACAACCAAACTAGTACTCAAGCCAGCCACACAGTTGCTCTTTGATAAGACAATTAATGAAAGGTTGTCGATTAGGGATATCTTCACCTCAAATGCTATTCTCTTATTAAAATTAAGAATCTGATAATAGAGTATTCTTCACCTCAAAATTAAAAAAACTAAGAACATAGTATTCCTCTTATCTGTAGGTCCATGTGGTTTTAATCTAAAATAAAAAATGCTAACTGGAATATTCCTATCTGTCAACATCAAAGAGTTTGACACAAACTTCAAGACAAATTGTAATGAAAGCGGAGTTGGAAGAACACTATGAGAAGTGGCGTGGTCTTCACAAACTCAGTCCCACCATACCAAACCTCCCCAAGAAAGTTCTGTTTCCTGCTAACCAAACACCAATAAGAGGAAAAAGCGGGCAAGAATCGCATCCTGTTCATCCGGAAAATCGCCATAAGGCTACAGGATCAACTTTCGTTGTTTCTTATCGTGATGAGGAACAGAATAAACGGAATATAGAAAGAATGAGGTAATTCCTGTGAGTGGAAATTATGGAACCCAACTTTCCATTCATGCATCCGATATTGCCATAATGAACAGGAGAAGTTAGTCATGGCCAAGAACAAGAAAAGTTGCTATTGCGGGGCGGCTGCGTGCACTGGCTGAGTCTCGATACAAGTTTATTTGGTCCTTCCAAGACTATGTATCTGGCTGAATTCAATCACGTTGATTTGGTCCTTAATCATGTTACTGGCGCAGGCTGCATCCAATCTAGCACTTCATGTCGTAATATGTTGTTATCGAAGCCAGAAATGGCTTTGCCAAGGAAATCAATTTTTTGCCTACCATTAAACTTTGAAAGATGATAAGAACACGGTGATTCTGCACCAGTTGGCAATTGTTAACCAAAGAAATCATTGAATGTTTTGGTTCTTCCCGCTATCAAGACTTCTTTGGAGAACTTACCAAGTTGCAGCAATGTTCCTCTATCAATGAATATTAGACAAACTTCTCTCGTTTGCTCCTACGTGCAGGAATGCCCTTGACAGGACAACAGGCGGGTATTTCACTAGGGAAGCAGACAAGCTGATGTTCAAGCATGTAAACCAAATTCAATATGCCCAGCCATTGGTCTCCCAAAATTATACTAGGCTTAGGTTCTGACCGGAAGAGCAAGCAATTAAGAAGGAATCAAGAGGCCAGCAACAGGATTATTACGACTGAGACTACTGCAGTGGGAACTCGCGCCTTGAATACTGAAAGGTCTCAAAGTTATTCTTCGATAAGATTATTAGCTCCAAATATCCAAACTGAAGTAGCAGATTGGAAAACTTGGGTCCCCTTTGCCTCCTGGCAGTACTTTTGAGCTTTGGCTACGAGGAACTGGAATCATGGAAAGTAGTAGGTTTAATCAGTTTCCTGATTTTTTTGGCCGTTAGTTGTACGCCAGAACCTGGGAGTGCTAATTAATTTGAAACCTTTAAGAGATTCAAAACAGAACAGGTTGATGAAACGGAGGACAGGTCTGCTATGAGTTTGTGCACAGAAGAACATCAATGGAGACATGTTGGAATATTTGTAAAATTAGTAACCACGTGTATGATGCCTTAGAACTCACGTGTATTAGTGACTAGGTGTTGCTGTCTTGAGGTGTCAAGTGCACCGACAGGTGTAAAAAGGCCAGCACTTTAGCTTAGTGGATAGAGCTAGAAAGAGTGAACCCGACAGAGAAAGAGGGTGCAGTACATGTTGGGAGAATTCAACAAAGTCGCATCATCCACATAGAGATTGAACACACAAATATAAGAATGCACACACCCAAACACAACAGATTTAAGAGGTTCAGAATATCATAATGTCCTACGTCCCCTGTAGTCTCTTCTCATTAGATTTTCTCATACATTCCCTCTCCTCAAATAGGTATCTCATGGATTCTCTCATCAACTAGAATCCATGAGAGGGGCCTTCTTCAAAAATTAGCCCCCCATGGGGACTCTCTCAATTTGTCCACTAGGTTTCTCTATACTTCTCCTATTTATAGAGAAACCCTGAAGGAATCCTAGTTGAATACTACTAGGAAAACCTACTTCCACATAAGGATAAGAATCCTAATCCAACACTACTAGGAAATCCACTACATCTAGAAGATATTTCCTAGTTCCACAATTATATAAAGACCCCTGATTGTAATGACAACCATACCCTTTAACTTTATTGTTCCACTAATCCTAACAATCTCCCCCTTGGAACAATTTAGTGCAACATCCCTGCACCATAGCAAAGTATAGAAAATCTCTTCAAATTATCAACTACACAACCACAATCTTTGGAAAGAGAAAGATTGGAGAAACTCTCTTCAACTTCCACAACTATAGTCTTTGGACAGAGAAAGACTAAGGAAACTTTCTTCAACCACAATCTTTTGAAAGAGAAGATTGTAAAAAACTCTCTTCAACCACAATCTTTTGAAAGAGAAGATTGCAAAAAACTCTCTTCAACTTCTACAACCACAATCTTTTTGATAAAGAAAGATTAAACAAAACTCTCTTCAAAACAAGCCCACATCAACTGTGCCATCTTGCCTTTTCTTTAAACCATGCCTTTCTAAGGTCATACCTCTTTAGGCACTTCCACTACAGCCTCTTCTAGGTTGCACCTCTCCTAGGCCATGTTTCTTTCCAGGCATCCGCACATCATTATGGGCTTCTTCCATCTAAGTGTGTCCTCCACCATAAGGCCCTCAATAAAAGTAAAAATCATAGGACTTCCACAACAATTGAGATCACTCTTCAAAATCCCCAACGAAGAGTCCACTTCCTATCCAGAATTGTTGGTGCTTCCCCGGAATCAACCGTCGGAGTCTCAATACACCTCATTTGAATATCGACAAATTTGAAAAATCTCAAATTTTTACTTCATCAATCACATCAACATAGGAGCATCTCGTCAACATAGGAACATAACATGCTCCTCCTCAATCAACAATTCATCAACAACTTCAACAAAGTGCTCCCCCTCAAACATCAATATCTCCATCATTCTCTGTCATCTAACGCCACAACTTGAGCCAAATGCTCAGATATAGACAGAGAGACATAGATATGCACTTTGCAAACCTCAATCCATAACTCCAACAATGTATTCTAGTTTATCTACATCAATATCATCCAAAAATCAAATTGGATTTAGGGAAAAAGAAAATCTCACCTTAAAATACATCAATCTGCTTCTTCAATTACGTTAACCCGAGGACGCTTGGTGGAGCATCCTACTTTGTGACCTTTATTGATGACTACTCAAGAAAGGTTTGGGTTTATGTTTTAATGTCAAAAGATCAAGTGCTAGATGTGTTTAAGCAATTTCAAGTTTCAGTAGAGCGGCAAACTGGAAAGAAGTTGAAATGCATTCGATCAAATAATGGTGGTGAGTACATTGGACCATTTGATGAGTATTGTAGGCAACATGGTATTCGACATCAGAAGACACCTCCAAAAATACCTCAGTTGAATGGTATAGCGGAACGAATGAACAGGACATTGGTTGAGAGAGTTAGATGCATGATTTCAAATGCTAACTTGCCAAAGACATTTTGGGGTAAGGCATTACTTACAGCAGCTTATGTTATCAATCTATCTCCAACTGTTGCTTTAGATGGTGATGTGCCAGATAGAGTTTGGTTTGGCAAGAATGTTTCCTATAACCATCTAAGAGTATTTGGTTACAAAGCATTTGTTCATATTCCAAAGGATGAGAGGTCTAAGTTAGATGTCAAGACACGAGAATGTATATTTCTTGGTTATGGTTTTGATAAATTTGGCTACAGGTGTTATGATCTAGCTGTGAAGAAAATTGTGAGGAGTCATGATGTTGTATTTTTTGAGAATCAAAATATGACAGATATTGGCTAGAGTGAGAAGAATATGTCACAAGGCTCTAAGATTGGAATTGATATTGATCTAATTCTTTCAAATGATTTACAGTGACAGTTGCCAGAACAAGTTGAGAGTGATGTTCAGCATGATGTTCAGGATCAGGTTCAAAATGACCAACAGGTTGTAGATAATAGTGACACTCAGACAGATAATGTTGTTGATGTTCAGCAGAATCCATCTTCAGTTCCACCATTGAGGAGGTCTACTAGAGGTCGCCATCCATCCTCTAGATACTTCACTGAGGAGTATGTATTGTTGACTGATGCAGGTGAGCTTGAGAGCTTTGAAGAAGTAGCAAAGGATGTGGATAAGAAAAAATAGGTTGATGCAATGCAAGATGAGTTGAAATCTTTGCATGATAATCAAACATTTGAGTTGGTGACATTGCCTAAGGGCAAGAAAGCTTTGAAGAATCATTGGATTTATAAATTGAAGCATGATGAAAATTCTTCACAACCCTGATACAAAGCCAAACTAGTTGTTAAAGGTTTCAATCAGAAAAAGAGAATTGATTATGATGAGATTTTCTCACCTGTTGTGAAAATGTCCTCAATTCGAGTGGTTTTGGGATTGGTTGCCAGTCTTGATCTTGAAATTGAGCAAATGGATGTAAAGACTACTTTTCTTCATGGTGACCTAAATGAAGAAATTTATATGGAGCAACCAGAGGGTTTTAAAGAAAAAGGTAAAGAGAACTATGTTTGCAAGCTAAAGAAAGTTTATATGACTTAAAACAGGCACCGAGACAATAGTATCGAAAATTTGAGTCTTTTATGGGAGAGCAAGCCTATAAGAAGACAAATTCTGATCATTGTGTGTTTGTGCAGAAGTTCTCATATGATGACTTTATCATTCTACTGCTTTATGTAAATAACATGCTTATAGTTGGTAAGAACACTGGAAGAATTGAAAAGTTGAAGCAGGAGTTAAGTAAGTCATTCTCAATGAAAGACTTAGGCTCAGTGAAGCAAATTATTGGTATGAGAGTTAGTCGTGATAGAAAAGCTAAGAAGTTATGGTTGTCTCAAGAGGAATACATCAAGAAAGTGCTTCAAAGGTTTTGTATGGATAAAACTAAAGTAGTGAGCACGCCTCTTGCTACACACTGATAACTCTATTTTTATAGAGTTATTTTATCTACTTTTTAGGAAATAAATAATACAATGCTTATGAGAAAATATTTGAACTCCTCTTATTTATTTAAATTTGTCTTGTTTTTGTAGCACAAGGAGGCAAGGAGAAAAGGAATGAACATGGAGAACCTGATGCTTATTGTGTGGCAAAATTGTAATATCAAGATCAAGAGAGTCAAGATGGGCTTGGGCTTTGGATAATTGTTATTAGATTTTCTATTGTTATTGGATTTTCTATTTAAATAGAAAACTCAGTCATGTTAGGAATTCAAGTCTCAATTAATTTAGGAGTTCAAAACCCAATTATTTTAGGTCTCTAAAACCCAATTCTATTAGGATAGAAGATAGGTCTAAACCTAAACCCTATTTAAGAGAAGAGAAGAGGCAAAAGAGAGAGGAGGAAATTGAGCACAACTCAAGAAAGAAGCCAAGAATTCAAGGTTTTCTTGAAGAGAAGACAAAAAGGGTGACAGACTTCTTGTTCTTGGATTCAAGATGCCTTCTTTATTTCTTATTGCCATTCTTCCTCATTATTTCTTTATGTTTTAGTTTATTTTTGTTAGAGCTACGATGTAACCTAATTATGATGGTATAAATCTTATGATTATTATGTTTTGCAAGATATTTTATTTATGTGAAGTTACATATTACGGAGTTTAATGCTTTTAGGTGATTAGCTACCACTTAGATGACTTGATTTGCATGTTAAAGACCGACAGGAAATAGCATGCAGTTGCTTCTTGTAATATGTAACCATAAATTAAATATTGATAGACATATACCATATTGTTTGTGTGGCTTTTGGTGTAAACTAGGAATATTCATAGATCCTAATGCATTTGGTTTGTTTCAATTCACATATAGAGATATAGTGAATTAATGAACTAAGTAGGTTTGCTATACCTAGACATAGGATAGTAAATAAATTAGGAAATTCCGCCATCACATAGATATTATCTCTCTTGCAAGCATAAATAATCAATATTAGTACCTAGTAATTATGGTGAAGTCATATGCTCTAACATATTTCTTGTATTTAGTTTTCTTAGACTTAGTTAGTTAATCTATCATCTATCAATTTGGTTTACTAGATAAATTCTAGGAGTTGTTCACTGTTAGTAATTAGTTAGTTTAGTAATCACCAATCTCTGTGGGACGATATCTTTCTTATCATTATATTACTTGTTCGACATGTTCACTTGCATTTAGATTTCACCGAACACACACTTTAAGCTTAGTAAGAAACAATGTCCTGCAGATGAGGAAGACAGAAAAGATATGGAAAGAGTTCCTTATGCTTCGGCTGTTGGTTGTTTAATGTATGCAATGATTTGTACAAGGCCAGATATAGCTCATGCAGTTGGAGTAGTTAGTAAATTTACTTCTAATCTTGGAAGAGAACATTGGAATGCAGTGAAGTGGATTCTAAGGTATCTTCGAGGCACTTCTAGTTTGAAACTTTCATTTGGGAGTGATAAGCCTATTCTTGTGGGATATACAGATTCTGACATGGCAGGAGATATTGATAATAGAAGATCTACTTCAGGCTACTTGATTAAGTTTTCAAGGGGAGCTGTGGCATGGCAATCAAGATTACAAAAATGTATTGCTCTATCTACAACAGAAGCAAAATTTATTGCAGCAACGGAAGCATGTAAAGAGTTGCTTTGGATGAAGGAATTCATAAAAAAACTTGGTTTCGTGCAAGAAAGGTATGTGCTATTTTGTGATAATCAAAGTGCTATACGTCTTGCTAAGAACTCTACTTTTCATCAAAGGTCAAAGCATATTGATGTAAGATATCATTGGATACGAGATATCATGGAAACCAAAGAGGTTGCACTTGAAAAGGTACATACTGAGGATAATGGTTCTGATATGATGACAAAGGCTCTATGGCGAGAAAAGTTTGAGTTTTGTCGGCATGAGGCCGGTTTGGATTGTGCTTGAAAAATGGACATATGGAATCTCCCTCATTTGGGTTGGAGGGAAAGAATTGTTAGGTTGGTCCAGCCCATATTTGGGGACTTATTATTGGATCTAATTAGGGTAATGTGGCTCTAAGGTTTAAAAGAAAAAATATAGGGTTTTTTCTTTAAGAGAAGAGGTGAGTGGCCGTCAAAAAGAAAAGAGAGAGAGAAAATAAAAGAGCAGAATTTCGTAGGAATTAAAGGCCCTGCGCAGCAGTTGATCAAACATCTGATCAAAGTTGATCCGTGGTCCGATTGAGCTGATTTTTTGTCAACAGGTTTGGGATTGGGTGTTCTTCACTGTGAACGGTTGGATCCTCATTTGGAGCTCTTGAAGTCAGCAGATTATGGTCAAAAATCTGGGTGATATTTCTCCAACTTTTCTTGGTTAAGTTGTTGTTTACAACTTGTTCTTCACTATTTATTGGTGATTCTATTGTTGTTGAATCAGTAAATCTTTGTCCTGTTGCTATTGTTAAGGACTTGATTAGGTTGTATCCTAACGATTGATATAGTGGAGATTTGGGTGGACTCCGTGATCGGTCCCGTGGTTTTTTATCCTTCACATTGGAGGAGTTTTTCCACGTAGAAATTCTTTTGTGTTGATTGTGATTTGCTTATTTTACTTGTGATTCGAATACATCGTTGGTGTTTTAGTATTTCCTCATAGGTTCAATCAAAGTGGGAAACTTGATACGTCATTTTTCCCATCAGTACAGAGTGCAGAGAGCTCCCCTGTCGGTTTCATTGTAGCTCCGGTGACTTAGGCAGCCACGTATCTTGATTCTCAGTTTAATGAAAGGAGAAGGGGTCGGAATAACCTCCAGTGACAGTGGACGTAGGCGATTTGCCAAACCACTCTAAACAAATGTCTCATTCTTACCTCTGTTCTTGTTCTTAGCTCGTTATTCAGTCCTTATATCTGTGATGCTTAGCTTATTGTTCCAACAAGACACAGTTTCTACACAAAAGGTTCACAACTCAACATATTGTTTCGTTCTACAAGATATTTAAAACAGAGACCAGTCTTGTTACAACACGTTCACTAGAACAGAACCAAAATAGGACATCACAAAGTAAGGTGCATACAAAACAAAGAACATGGCAATTTCCCATAACCCTCTGACACTTCAAATTCCATACTTTGGTAGAGTTGGAATGGTCCGCAAGTTAGCTTCTGTCAGACTAAGTTCTGCGCTTAAGGCTTTCAATTTTTCGGTGGCTTGTATCAGTAAGCAGAGTCTCCCCTCAAAATATCTCAGCATGCTTTGATTTCTTAATCCATCACACTTTAACACTAATCACTCATTCTCTGATTGTTAAATATATGTTTCACACATTTGCACAATTTTGTTGTGTTAGACACCATCTGGATCAGCAGGTGTCTGTATTTCAACTTATTTTGCTCAAACTATGCAGATAGCATAAATTAGATTAGACCCAACATCCCTGTCATATAGATGGTGAAGTTATCTTTCACTCTTCTCTATGGATATTTAAATATGAATTTTGGCCTATGAGTTTGTTTTCAGCCTGAATAAACAGATTCTATATCCTTCGGAGATAATTAAGGGATGGAAAGTTAAGGTCATCGATTCGCCAATATGAAGGCTAAGGCACTATTTTACACCCCCCACCAAAAAAAAAAAATTCTGGTAGAAGTTTTATTTTCTGCCATTGAGATGTTCATGGTAGGCGGGTTTCTTGATTAGAAGTCTAGCTATCCAGTAAACTTCTTGGGAGGATGATAGATCCCTGAAATTCCAACTATTAAGGCAAATGCTATGTAGTCTAAAAAGTTCATTCTCAGATTGCCCTAGATTTCAATGCAACCTCTGGCCATCATGTCACAATTATTTTAAAAAGGAAAACTTTCTAAACTCTATAACAAAATAGATGGAGCTGTAGCATGAGTGAGATAAATTTTCTTTGCTACTTTTTTTACAATCTTGTACATGTACAACAGACAAATTTTCCCCCTATATTTGCCAGGTTATTTGAACTGTGTGGAAGCTAACATGTCAACAATTGATAAAGATGGTTGGCTTCATGCTGGAGACATCGTTTATTTTGACTTGGATGCATACATTCATATATCTGATCCCTTGAAGGAGTTAATTAAATATAAGGGCTTTCAGGTATAAAGTTTAGATTCAAAAGGCCATCAAATTTTTAGGACCTACTGCCCTACATAATAGGAACCTCCCGTGATCTTTGTATCATACATCATGTTGAGTTACAAAACAAATGTTGCTTATATGATTCCTTGTCTATTCAGGAATCCTTTGTCAAACATTGTTGCTTGAAGGAACAACTTAGTAAGCTGCACAGTAATCAATAGCTCTTGCCACTAGGTGGGCTTTCGATCCTTTTTAGGAAGTTTAAGCATGAATTTCTGTGAATAATTGTGTTCCCATACTCTACAGATTGCTACTGCTAACTTAGAAGTTGTGTTAATATCCCATCCAGAGATACACGGTGTTGCGGTTCCAATGTAAGCATGTAGCATATGAGCACTTGAATGTATTCTACAGAACATTTGAATACACAGTTCACTGAAAATGAATCATAGGCATTTTATGATTTTCTAGAGGAATTGGCCCTTAATAGGACATGATGAGGGTAATGATTTGCAATCCTTCGATAAAAGGGATGAGTCCAGGGTACAGTTTTGAAAGCAGGTATACTGCCTTTGGGGTTCTGAGGCATCTTTAATGCTTCAAATTTTGCTAATAATTGGTTGTGACCTTCGTGTATCATTCCCTTTTTTTTTCTAGTGCCCCAGATGAAGAATATGGGGAGATACTAGTGTCATTTGTGGTAAGAAAGAATGGAAGCTGACTTTCCCCAGAAGCTGCTATGGACTATGTCTCCGGACAGGTACTTTATTTTGAGATTAGTGTAACGAACTTGGAGAAACATGTTCGACACTCAGGTCTCAGCAATAAACTGAGTTTATGCTATGAATATATTTGTAGCTTTAGGATAGGACTTATCATAACCCATGATAAGCACCAGCTTCTGGGTGCTTCCTTTGCTAACATTGACCATATAATAACATCATAAACATCTTTCCTTTTGGCAGGTTGCACCATACAAAACAGTTAGAAAGGCAATCTTTACAAATTTCATACCTAGTTCTTCAGTTGGAAGGGTCCTTTGAAGAGAACTCGGGAGCCTTATGTCCTATAGACTTTGAGACCCCTCTCAGGCCATACTATTCAACAACTCACTGTTTATCTTAAAGGTAAAGTCACGAAATTCATAGGCTCCAATCTTAAATTTTTATAATTCTAATTGTCAGAACAAATCCATGTCTAGTTAAAGCACAGGATGCAATATCAATTTTTTTTTCTCTTTTTACTACTTCTAAGTTGTTTTTTACATTGAAACAGGAAGAATTGCCCTGTTATGTTGGAGGTGCTTCTGTTTCAATCCCAATTTCTTGATACTAAACAACTGACATCAGTGAATCAATTATATCTGGGCTTGATTTTAGGCTTACAGTTAATGTTTAACCAAATGTTAGGGAAATCAACGACCCTCCATCCACTAAGAAGGCTTAAAACAAAATCACACAGAAATCAATTACCCCTCCATGCACTTTTAAGGCTTAACACAACGTCATATGGAGATCAAAGATCCCTCTATGCACTAATAAGGCTTAAAACAAAGTCATATAAAAGTCAACGACCCTTCAATGCACTGAGAAGGCTTAACACAAAGTCATATGGAAACCAATGACCTATCCATGCACTAAGAGGACTTAACACAAAGTCATATGGAAATCTAACACTTAAAACCAAGTAATATGGAAATTGATGCACCTTCAAGCACAAATCAACAACCCCTCCATTTTCTGGGAAGCCTTAAAACAAAGTCATACAGAAATTAACGACCCCTCCATGCACTGAGAAGGATTAACACAAAGTTATACAGAAATTAACCACTCCTCCATGCATAGGAAGGCATAACACAAAGTCATACAAAAATCAATTACTCCTCCATGTACAGAGAAGGCTTACCATAAGGGCATATGGAAACTCAAGCCTTAACACAAAGTATATGGATATCAATGGCACCTCCATGCAATGGGAAGGCTTAAAACAAAGTCATACCAAAATCAACGACGCTCCATGCACTGGGATGGCTTAAACACAAAGTCATATGAAAATCAACAAACCCTCCAGTTTCTTGCTGCTTGTTTCGGTAATGAAATTTTAGTTGGGGAATTTTATGGATTCCCAACCCAAAACCATACCTTACCTTGAGGTTATACAACCAAAAAAATCAACTATCATTCATTAATGAATATTAATTCATGGAGCGTGCTGCAAAAAAGATTTATATACAAATTACAGTGGAAGCTCTTATATATCTCTATGGTTTTACACTAAGAGCTACTCTCTCTAGAGGGCTACTTGGCTCCTCTTCACAATGGAGGCTGTATCTCTAGACTTTTTTTCTTTTTGCAACTTTTCTTGCTTTCTTATCTTCTTTCTGCTTACATAAGCGAAAGGGACTTCTTTAAAGAAGGTTGTAAACACTAAGACTTTTCCAGCACTCAACCTTGATTTAATCTTATCCATTGCTTACATGCTGATGTGGCTACATCAAAATGGTTTATCGTTAACAATATTAATTCCCAACATCGAGAAAATCAACAAGAATATGAAGTAACCTATAGCTTTTGCTCAAATCAATTTTGAGATTCATTAGCCATACGCTTGTTACGGCAATCCAGGCGGCAGTAAATTTCCAAGATGTTTCTGGAAAGATCTTTCAAAAACAAAGTCCACTTGTTAACTTGAATAGTCCACACTTCTTTAGGACGTATTCGGGTATTGAAGTTCAATTTGTGGTGGCATCTAAATCATCGTCCCTAGATGCAGCAAGCAGCTCAGTAACACGTGGACTGCCAACTCAGAATGACTCTAGTCATGTCATTTTGAGCTTATATGTTGCGTTTAAGTTTGTAATAAGCACGGAGTTATTTAGTGTTGTATAAATAAAGAGGGCTGCGACCCTGGAACATATCACATATCTGTTTTATAGTTGTAACTGAATTTGAAAGGTTCGGGTTCCCTCTATTGAATCCATTTGAATTGTTCACAGTTCTTGGAAAGTTATTGTGCGATTTACTTCTTAGTCGAGATTGGGCGTAAATCCAAACAGTTTAGGGCACTGAATTAGGATTTCTCTGTTCAGTATTCTCATCCAGTGACTCGCTTAGCTCTAAAGAATCAATCTGTCCCGCAAGATCGTTGCAAATTGGTATCGGTTCCAGACATGGGCGCCAATGAGCCTAAACGAGATTCCGACCTTGATCGGAAATTGAAGGCCATGAAAACCACCATGCAACAGCTCTTCTCTACGCTGGATGCTAAATTTGATGCTAAGATCGATAGTGTGGTAGCTTGGATGGAGAAGCAGAAAGAAACAGGCAAAAGCTCCACAAGCCGACCTCGGAGTCATCGCAACGATGGTGAAAGCCAGAATCCTTCTAGTCAAATCCAAACCCGCACAATCCACTTGGAATTTCCTAAGTACAATGGCATAGAAGATCCGACACAATGGATTGATCGGGCTCTTCAATTCTTTGATTTTAATGACACATTAGATGAAGATCGGGTGCAAATTGCATCTTGGCATTTGGATGGCGAAGCACAGATGGTGTATCAGCTGCTTAAGAAGGAGAAGTTTAGCCAATTGATTTCATGGAATGAATTAACTAATGAACTACTGAAGCAATTCAAGCCTACAATTTTCAATGACCATTTTGGTGAGCTCACTAAACTGAAACAAACTAGCTTTGTGCATGATTATCAATTTCAATTTAGTAAGTTGCTTTTCTGCTCTGGCAATTTAGATTCTGATCATCAGATTAGTTGTTTTTTGAGTGGTTTACAAGAACATGTTAAGCTTGATGTTACTGCACATCATCCTCTTACCTTATCTGTTGTGATTGGTTTAGCTCGATTATTTAAGGCTAGAAATATAGCTATTAAGAGGACTTTCCCTACTCCTGTGCGCAGGCAGCACGGGTCTGAAGATGGTGATGACAGATTGGGAGCCAGTTGGGAAAATTCTAAAGGAGAGCCTATAAGAACTCAGTTGCTAGTGAGGAGATTAACTCAGCCAAAAATCATGGATAGAAGGGCCCGGGGACTGTGTTTCAATTGTGTTGAACGCTATTTCCCTGGCCACCATTGTAAGAAAATTTTTGTGTTGGAAGGCATTTCCTTAGTGGAACATGAGGCACTAGGCTTTTTAGAAGATGATGTAGTACAAGGGCAACTCCGAGTCCTTTCCCTAGCTGCCATGTTTGGAGTTAAAAGTCCATGATCTATGCGTGTGAATGCTGTCATGGGGAATACAAAAATGAAGGTTTCTATTTTACTTGACTCTGGCAGTACTCATAATTTTGTGAGTGACAAACTAGCTATGAAGATGAATCTTATTCCTATAGGACAGAAAATGTTTTCGGTGGAGGTTGCTAATGGGGACATAGTGAAAGGAAAAGGTTTATGTAGAGATGTTGATATGCTTATTCAGGGAGCTAAACTAAAGGCTGATTTCTTTGTTTTACAAATTCCAAAATTATGAGTGGGGCTAGGGTACAATGGCTTGAGACTTTGGGCTTAATCACTTGGGGTTTTTCAAATCTACACATGTCTTTTATGTAAAATGGAAAGGTGGTGGAATTACAGGGGGATAAACACCCAGAGAATCAGTTAGTAGAGGAAGGGAAATTTCTCAAAATATTACAGAAACAAAAGACAGGGATATTCTTATAGTTAAGACCTCCTATTCAAAAGAGGGCACAGCCTTTCTCTGAACCACAACCTGCATTGTTTACTGAGTTGATTAACTCATATGGAGAGTTATTCCAAAAACCACATGGACTTCCATCATCCCAATCCCATGATCATTAGATTATATTAAGAGATGAAACCAAGGTTATTGCTAATAAGCCTTATAGATACCCATACTTGCAAAAGAAAGAAATTGAGAAAATAGTGCAGGAACTATTAGAAGAAGGGGTAATCAGGAGCAGTAACAGTCCTTTTTCTTCCCCTGTGTTACTGGTAAGGAAGAAGGATGGATCTTGGAGAATGTGCATGGACTATAGATCCCTCAATAAAGAAACAATTAAGGACACTTTCCTTATCCCTACTGTCGATGTGCTCTTAGATGAGCTATATGGAGCTAAGCTATTCACCAAATTGGATTTAAGGTCCAGTTACCACTAAATCCAAATGCAACCATAAGATATAGGTAAAACAACCTTCCAAACTCCTTTAGGCCACTATGAATTTTTAGTGATGCCTTTCGGGTTATGTAATGCCCCTTCAACCTTTCAAAGTTTAATGAATGATGTGTTTAAGGAATATTTGGAAAGGTTTGTTTTGGTACTTTTCGATGATATACTAGTCTATAGTAGGAATTGGACAGAACATTGAGAGCATGTGCAGATGGTCTTTAAGAAATTAAAAGTCAATCAGTTGTTTGTTAAGAAGGAAAAATGCTCTTTTGGAATGTCTGAAGTGGGGTATTTGGGACATATCATTATTGGAGATGGAGTTAAGGTAGAGGCTGAAAAGATATCAACTATCAAGGAATGGCCAACACCCTCCACAGTGAAAGCCTTAATGGGTTTTTTGGGGCTTACTGGCTATTAACGTAAGTTTATTCAACATTATTGTATAATTGCTTCACCCATGACCAAGCTACTCAGGAAGAATAGTTTTCTGTGGACTAGTGAGACAAATCAATCCTTTACTGAGTTGAAGAAGGCTTTAACTGAGGCCCCAGTTTTAAGGCTACCAGATTTCTCTGTTCCCTTCACAGTAGAGTGTGATGCTAGTGGATTAGGAATTGGAACTGTGTTGACTCAAGAACAACAACCATTAGCTTATTTTAGTCAAGCACTAAAAGGAAAAAATTTGCTGCTTTCTACCTATGAAAAGAAATTATTAGCATTGATCCTTGCAGTGAAGAAATGGAGACAATACTTGCTGGGAAAGAAATTCATAGTCAAGATTGATTAAAAAAGTCTTCAACACTTATGGAATTAGAAAATTACAACCCCTGCTCAGCAACGTTGGCTTATCAAGCTGATTAGTTATGACTTTGAGATACAATACAGACCTGGAAGAGAGAATTTAGCCGCTGATGCCTTATCCAGAAAGGAGGAAGTACCACAGCCAACTAACAAGACAAGCTCTCCAACAACACCAATTCCCTATGATAAAGGAAAAAGGGTTGAGGAAAGTGAACAACAGTCAGTTAGTAAGTATTTCAATAAGGAGGTTGGACAGACCAGTGGTGTTAAAGAAGAGTTACCCGTGGAGATAAGCCAACCTTCTCTGAGAATTGCAACTGCAACTTAAGGGGATGTTTGGGAAGCAATACATCAGTTGAAGGCCATTTCTACTCCTATTCCAGAATGGTTAAAGACCATTTGAGAAAAGGTAAAAAGCAGTTCAGAAATACAAGAACTCCTGAATAAATTGAGCATTGGAGAATTAGGAGGAAGCTGGAAATACCAAGAAGGAGTATTATTCTTTAAGAATAGAATTTTTCTGAATAAGAATTCTGCATTGATTCCAATCATATTACAGGAACTACACGGAGCTTCCCATAAAGGATATTTTAAAACATTACAACGGGTCAAGGCAGTATTCTTTTGGAGCAACCTCAAGCTTTCAATTATGAAATTTGTGAGAGAATGTGGAATTTGTCAGATGGTGAAATGGCAAAACACTAAACCGAATGGGTTGTTGTCTCCACTTCCTATACCGAAACAAATCTGGGAAGATATAGCAATGGACTTCATTGATGGTTTGCCATCATCACAGGGTAAGCAAGTAATAATGGTTGTGGTTGATAGACTTTCCAAACTTGCTCATTTTATAGCCCTAGCATACACCTATACTACTATCACAGTGGCACAGAATTTCTTTGATAATATCTTTAAACTATATGGAATGCCAAAAAGCATTGTATGTGATCATGATGTGATTTTCATTAGTACTTTCTGAAGGCATATCTTTGAGTTGCAAGGGACCAAATTTAATTTTTCTTCAGCCTATCATCCACAAACAGATGGGTAATCTGAGGTGGTTAATAAAACACTAAAGGTGTATCTACGGTGTTTCACTTATGATCAACCGAAGGAGTGGGTTAAATAGCTCCTATGGGCTGAGTACTGCTACAACACCAACATTCATGGAGCCATTCAAAAGTCACCATATGAGGTAGTCTATGGCAGATACCCTCCTACTCTCCTTTCCTATATGCCAAGCTCTTTTGTAGTAGAAATGGTGGATGGAGAATTGCAGTCCAGAGACTTGATTTTGAAAACTCTCAAAGAAAGGTTACTGGTTGCACAGAACCGAATGAGGAAGTACTATAATGCGGGTAAAAAGGAAGAACATTTTGTGGTTGGAGATCGAGTCTATCTCAAGCTGCAACCATATAGAGGCAACTCGGTGGTTATACGAAGAAACTATAAGCTTTCTCCTAGATACTTTGGACCATTTGAAGTTCTACAAAAAATTGGGGAAGTGGCATATCGTTTGAAGCTGCCAGTAAGGTCACGAATCCATGATGTGTTCCACGTTTCGATGTTAAAGAGGGCTATTGGAAGTAACGTTGAGGTGCAAAGTGATTTGCCTTCTTATTTAGATACTGAAGATGCTATAAGCCCTCAACCCCAAGCTATTTTGGAAGGCAGAGTTAAAAAGAAAAGAGATCAATATCGGGTGCATTGGCAAGGACTTCCAATGCCAGAGGCTACTTGGTATGATGCAGAGAAGTTTGAAGAAAGATTTCCTTCTTTCAACCTTGCGGACAAGTTTGTAGTCAAGTGGGGAGGTGTTCAGTGATTTTTAAATGCAAGTGAACATGTCGAACAAGTAATATAATGATAAGGAAAGTATCGTCCCACAAAGATTGGTAATTACTATGCCAACTAATTACTAACGGTGAATAACTCCTAGAATTTATCTAACAAATCCAAATTGATAGAGAATAAACTAATCAACTAAATTTAATAAAACTAAATACACAAAAGATGTTAGAGTGTCCAATTTCACCATAACTATGAGGTACTAATGTAGATTATGTATGCTTGCAAAAGGGATAATATCTATGTGATGGCGGAACTTCCTAATTTATTTACTATCCTATGTCTAGGTATAGCAAACCTACTTAGTTCATTAATTCACTATATTTCTATATGTGAATTGAAACAAACCAAATGCATTAGGATCTATGAACATTCCCAATTTACAATAAATCTTTCGATTATCTTATCACCAAAAGCCACATAAACAACATGGTATATGTCTATCCATATTTAATTCATGGTTATATATTATAAGAAGCAATTGCATATTATTACCTCTCAGTCTCAAACATGCACATCAAATCATTCAAGTGTTGGCCAATCACTTAAAAGCATTAAGCATAATAATATATAACTCACATAAATAAAATATCTTGCAAAACATAATAATCATAAGATTCATACCATCATAATTAGGTTATATCATAGCTCTAACAAAAATAAACTAAAGCATAAAGAAATAATGAGTAAGAATAATAATAAGAAATAAAGAAGGCATCTTGAATCTAAGAACAAGAAGTCTGTCACCCTTTTTGTCTTCTCTTCAAGAAAATCTTGAATTCTTGGCCTCTTTCTTGAGTTGTGCTCAATTTCCTCCTCCCTCTTTCTTTTGCCTCTTCTCTTCTCTTAAATAGGGTTTAGGTTTAGACCTACTTTTATCCTAGTAGAATTGGGTCTTAGAGATCTACAACAATTGGGTTTTGAACTCCTAATTTAATTAGGCTTTGAACTCCTAATATGATTAGGTTTTCTAATTATTTAAAAAACTCAATAACAATAAAATCTAATAACAATCATTCAAAGCCCAAGCCTATCTTGACTCTCTTGATCTTGATATTACGATTTTGCCACACAATAAGCATCAGGCTCTCCATGTTCATCTCTTTTCTCCTTGCCTTCTTGTGCTACATAAACAAGATAAATTTAAGTAAATAAAGAGGAGTTCAAATGTTTTCTCACAATTATTAAAGTTATTTATTGCCTAAAATAGGTAAAATAACTCTATAAAAATAGAGTTATCAGGAGGGATGCAGCAAGCAGCTCAATAACACGTGGACTGCCAGCTCAGAATGACTCTAGTCATGTCGTTTTAAGCTTATATGTTGCATTTAAGTTTGTAATAAGCAAGGAGTTATTCAGTGCTGTATAAATAAAGAGGGCTGCGACCCTGGAACATATCACATATTTGTTTTACAATTGTAACTGAATTTGGGAGGTTCGGGTTCCCTCTATTGAATCCATTTGAATTGTTCATAGTTCTTAGAGAGTTTGGTTAGCTTGGACCTTAGTCATAACTTCATCATTGGAGAAATACCTATTGATCTTGGTTCTATAGGCAATCTATTAGTCTTGGATCTCAGCTACAATAATCTTACTGGTCAAATTCCCCAGGCTGGCATCAATGTAAGAATCTCATTGTCATACAATTCTTTGAAGGGTCCAATCCCAAATGATTATTGTTTATACCATTCATATGATACATTAGTTGCCAATAAGGAATTAGACAATTCCATGGATTTTTGTGATTCTCAAACTAGTGAGAAATCACATAAGACAAAAACAAAAATTTATGGTTTCATCTCTATTTTCATTTCCTTCTTAATTCTTATTGTCCTTCTTCGATTGTTTCAATGCATGCATAAGGAAACCCAATTAGAGTCAAAAAAGACAAAAAATGGAAATTTGTTCTCTATTTGGAACTATGATGGACATATTGCATATGAAGACATTGTTCAAGCAACTAAAGATTTTGACATGAAATACTGTATTGGAACGGGTGGTTATGGTAGCATTTATAAAGTAAAGTTACCTAGTGGTAATGTGGTTGCATTAAAGAACTTCATCAATGGGAGTTTGAGAATTCAATTTTTGATATGAGTTTCAAAAATGAGATAAAGGTCTTAATAAAGGTCTGCCATCGAAATATTATAAAACTTCATGAGTATTGTTTGCACAACCAATGCATGTTTTTGGTTTATGAATACATCGAAAGAGGGAGTCTATTTTGTTTATTAAATGACAATGATGAAGCTATAGAATTGGACTGGAGGAAGAGGGTGAACATCATTAAAGACATTACTCATGCCTTATCTTATATGCATTATGAATGCATTCCAACAATAGTAAATCAAGATATAACAAGTAACAATATTTTATTGAACTCTAAATTGAAGGATTTTGTCTCTGATTTTGGCATAGCTAAACTTCTTGATCTAGATTCCTCTAATCAAACATTTGTTGCAGGAACTTATGGTTATATTACTCCAGGTAAGTTTTTCTTGTTTTTTTTCTTTTTCTCCTTTTGCTATTATATTTCTCTTAATTCATTTATATTTCTAGTCTCGGCTATCTATATGATATATAAAAGTAAGAAACAAAGGATCTAATCTCCATAGCGAAAAAATGGTGATAAGTGGAACGTAATGCCAATTCAAATTAATCTAAAAAGTAAAAAAGGCTAGTGAAAAGAAATCAAATGGAAAAATCAAAAGGCAAAAATGAATAGTGTTCAACTTTTGCACCATATTACAAAAATGAAAAGAAAACATAAGTAGCATTGCTAGATTTTATCTCTTTTTTTTTTTTATGAATATGTGAGTTTATTCATCGAAAAATAAAGAAGTACATAAGCTTAGAGGCATACCCCAGCGTTACAATTCATCTAGAAGAAAATAGAATTTGGAATTCTCCAACTATGACTAACCAAAACATTAGCTTGAGAGAGTTTAATGTTTCTAAATAAAAAAAACTCTTCCACGGACTACTCTCCTAAGTTTAGCTAACAACATTGGTATATTAATAGACTTATTCTAAAAATGTTTTATCTCTTTTATTTCCCAGAACTATAGTGTCACTATATTTGAGAAATCAACAAGAAGCGAAGCAATCCACAACTGAGTTACTTCAAATCAGTTAACTTGCTTCTGCTCGAAGCAATGTTAAGATTCGTTAGTCATACACTTGGTTACGGCAATCAAGTGGCAGGAAGCTTCCAAAATGTTTCCGGGAAGAGCTTTCATAAACAAAGTCCGCTCGGTAGGCTTGGATTGTGACACTGAATAGGCAGCTGATTATGAAAATCCAAGTGCGAGGAAATTTCAATGATGTTTTCCAGGAAAGCTTACAAAGACAAAGTGAGCTTGCTAGACTTGGAACAATGACCCGTGACTAAGAGTCTTCCAATAACAATAACACAAGTCGTTAAGAGGAAATTTGCAGTTCAATCGGATTCCGAAACTCTCGTATTGAATAGATTCTTTAGCAACTAGCCCCGACTCTTAATGCATGGCTTCGCAGCAAGACTGGTGGTTAGAGTTGTACTCTGTCCTGCAGAAAACTGGCAAGATGTCTCAAGTCTGCACTTTCTGCTCTAAACATCCAACAGCAAGTCCGCTTCTGTGAACAATTGTTGCTGTAACTAGTTTCCGATACACAAGTGTAAATGCTTGATTCAAAATGACATGTTCCCAAAACTGAGTGTTTTAGAGAAAATCAACAAGATGGGAAGTGACCGATTATGGAGTTACTTTTAATCGCTAGTAGCCCTTTCCCATTGGCTATGGCAATCCAAGTGGCAGGAAATTTCCAAGATGTTTCCGGGAAGAGCTTTCAAAAACAAAGTCCGCTTACTTGCAAAGTGAATCCTGAATCAAAGGTCACTACTTAGGATGTTTTCCAGGAAAGCGTACAAAGACAAAGTCCACTTGGTAGACTTGGAACAACGAATCATGACTAAGAGTCTTCTAGCAACAACATCACGAGTGGGTGAGGAAATTTGCAGCTCCATTAGATTCCGAAGGATTGGTGTTTCGTGAGAATCACGTTGGTCTTCGTTCAACGTCAACACAAATGAAGAAATAAATGAGGCCCGTGGACTTCGACTCCCGGTCCACAAGTCGGGGACCTGATTTCCGGCCATTTGTATCTTTCTTTTTAAAGGCTTCCGAGTTGTGAACATGATGATCAGCGTTACACCATTGCCCTCAACAATCAACACCTAGCCATGACATCCTTTCTTTCCATTTCTCCTATAGTCATAGCATGGGCTACCTTTATTTTGTCCTTCAAGGCATATCCAAGTATTGAAGTTCAATTTGTGGAGACATCTGAATCAACGGCACTAGATTTAGAAGCAAGGGCTTTGTTGGAGACGAGATGGTGGAACTCCTACAGCAACGATACCTCAAGGCGTTGCAGAGTGGCGTGGTATCACTTGCAATACTAATGGAAGTGTCACAGGGATCACGCTACATAATAGGTCTCATGGAAGTAAGCTAAGTCTCAACCTTTCTTCCTTACCTAATTTACTCCATCTTGATGTGTCCAGAAATCAACTTAACGGGAGTATCCAACTTAAGATAGGTACTCGATCAAGACTTACATATCTTAATATGTCTAGAAATTCTCTCATGGATGAGTTTCCACTTTCCTTAACAAACCTCACTGAATTAGAAAGGTTAGACATTTCTTCCAATCAAATCTTTGGTCCCATTCCCTTGGAAATAGGAAATATGAGGAATCTACTTGAGTTGTGTCTAGACCACAACAACTTCAGTGGTCAAATACCTATAACTATAGGTCATTTGATAAATTTGAAGCACTTGAGTCTTTATGCAAATCACATCAATGGTACTATTCCCGCACAAATTAGGAACCTAATGAGTTTGGTTAGCTTGGATCTTAGTGGTAACAATCTCACTGGCTCAATCCCTACTCAAATAGCCAGCTTTGATTCTTTGGAATATGCTAACCGTAGCCTTAACTCCATTAGTAGGAATGATGTACCTTTTGATCAAGATTATAATCTTCCAAGAAAAAATCAAAAAGACTCTTTGTCATACAAATCATCTAGTATATTATCTCTCCTAACAAAAATAAAAATTTGTGTTTCAATCACCATTTTTAGTCCATTCTTAGTTCTTAATGCCTTTTTCCTATCTTAATGCATGACTAGGCAAACCCAGGTGGAGCCAAAAGAGACAAAAAATGGGAATTTGTTCTCCATATGGAACTATGACGGACATATTGCATATGAAGACATTGTTCAAGCAACTGAAGATTTTGACATAAAGTATTGCATTGGAACGGGGGGTTATGGGAGTGTTTACAAGGCTAAGTTACCTATTGGAAAGGTGGTTGCATTGAAAAAGCTTCATCAATGGGAATCTGAGAACCCAACATTTGATATGAGTTTCAAGAATGAGGTAAGGGTGTTAACAGAGGTCCGCCATCAAAATATTATAAAACTTCATGGTTATTGTTTGCACAAGCAATGTATGTTTTTGGTTTATGAGTACATGGAAAGAGGAAGCTTATGTTGCATACTAAATGATGATGATGAAGCTATAGAGTTGAGTTGGGGCAAGAGGCTAAATATAATAAAAGGCATTGCTCATGCCTTATCGTATATGCATCATGAATGCTTTCCACCAATAGTTCATCGAGATATATCAAGCAATAATATTTTATTGAACTCTAAACTAGAGGGATTTGTTTCGGATTTTGGCACAGCTAAACTTCTTAATTCGAATTCCTCCAATCAATCACTAGTTGCAGGAACTTATGGTTACATTGCTCCAGGTAAATTGTTTCTCTCTCTTCTTCTATTTTTCATTGTCCTATTATATTTCTCTTTATTTATGTTTTTAGTCTTGGCTTTCTACAACGCATAAGTTCTATTCATAGATTTATTTATTTATTTATTTATGTTGGATCTAAGTATTTTTATACTTGTGAAATTACAATTACACATAGAGTTAAAATGAGAATTTTCTTTTCCTTTGGTTTGTGAGAGAGATAGTGGAGAAGTCAAGTGGAACAATTAAGTAATTCTATGATTAAAAAAAAAGTATTCAATCTTAATTGAATACTCATTACAAGTTGGATACTTTATATTAAGGTAAAAGATGGAGACTATATTAAGGTTAGTATGATGGCGATAGGTGATAGGATGTAAGAATAAATGATGGTGGTGGGGTGGGTAGTAGTAGGGATATTGGAAAACATTTATATAAATGCAATAAGATGTTAAATTGGGCTACATACATAAAGGCATTACAAAATTATAAATTCTAAATAATATTGGAACTTATAATAAACTTTATTATTGTTTCTTGAAAAATTATGAAAAGAACTTTATTTTGAGAAAAAATATTAATTTTTAAAGCAATCATGTACTTTCTGTTATTCTCAAAATCACAATTAATTTTGTGTAATTTTTCTTGGTGCATTAATATGCCTTTATCCATATGGGATCAAATTAGTTTTATATAACTAGTATTGGAGAAAGACATTAGTAATACATGATCAAAAAGCTTTTTGTATTAAATGATATTGAAAAAAAAACTCGTTTTGTTTTTCCTAATATTCATGCTAGTGGCTGCTTCCTTACCTTGTATCATTATGATTTATTCATAAATGGTGATTGGAAATAACTTTCAATTTGGAGTTCTATGCAATGACAAGCTTTGATTACATTTCTATGTATTAAAAAATATATCACAAAAGGAAAAGTACAGTTTATATTTTTAATAGTTTTATTTGAATTGTGATTTATGTAGAGTTCGCCTATACAATGAAAGTTACTAAAAAGTACGATGTTTATAGCTTTGGAGTGATGGTAATGGAAATATTGATAGAAAAACATCCAACAGAACTCTTGGCTTTATTATCATCATCATCATCATCATCATCTTTTTCGAATGTTGACTTACTACAAATATTGGACCAACGTCTACCAACTCCAAATCATTTAGTTGCCCCAAGTATTTTTCTTGTTGCTAGCATAGCATTAGCGTGCCTGCATGTTGAGCCAAAGGCTCGACCCTTGATGAATTGTGTGTCCCAAAGGTTTTTATGTAGTGACAAACCAATAGTCAAGTCTTTGCATGGAGTTTTGCTAGGGCAACTAAGAAACCATGGAATGTGTGTAGTTGGATCAAGGAGTGAAAATCAAGTATGACTTTTTGTTGTGAGTTTTAGTTTCATGTAATTGGAGGAAGTTATAGTTTCACAAAGCAATGTTATGTATGATCATTATAATATACCATGAATTTTGTAATTTTTTATGCATATCTAATAAATCATTATACTATTCTTTCTAACAATTTTATCTCTTTAGTTACTATGATTATTCACTAAATCTCACAATAAATATAAGCCAAATACCTATCTTTGTTGAGTTCATAAGGAAGTGAGGCTGAAACATTTCCTTTAAATATTACACCAATCTCTACTAGTTCCAAAACATTTGCTTGCGAAAATTTTTTTATTTTTTATTTTTTATTTTTTATTTTTTTTGTTTGTTGCTAGCATAACATTTGCGTGCCTATCCTGACCTTCAATGAGGTTCTTACGACAAAGGTTTTTTATGCCATGCCAAAGTAATAGCCAAGTCATGAGATCAAGTTTTACTATCATAGCTAAGAAAGCATGCAACGTGTGTAGTTGAATTGTGTGTAGTTTTTGTTTCATATAGTTCCAAGAAATTATAGTTTTTTAAAGTAATATAATGAAAGACATTATATTGCTAAAGATTTTGTAATTTCATAAGTGGTACTCAGTTACTATTATGTATATATTACTTGAAGATTGTAAGGATGTTATTTGCAAAGGACAACCAAACCAACTCTCGTGCTAGCAAACATAGTTTCTCATCGGTAAGAGAAAGAAAATTATATAAGAAATTGCATTGTTTTTAGTTGAATTTGAGTGCTTATGTGTCCTCTTTTACACCATTTAATCACCAATTATGGATTCTCAAAAGAAGGTATCCATTGATATATTTTCTTTTCCCATCCCTATTTTGCCAATGATGAATCACTTCCATGACAACAATTATGAAAGACATACTCTATGCTAGCAACCGAAGTTCTATCAATGGAAGTTTAGTGTGCAAGTTTATGTATCAATGTTGAAATAACTCCTATGCAATAAACAACACTTCTTAATTTGGAAGTATATCTTCTTGATTTTTTTTTTGGCAGTTTCCTGCTACTTGTTTTATTAATGAAATTTAAGATGGGGGATTTTATGTATTCACACCCATACCCTTGCCTCGAGATTGTACAACCAAAAAACTTAAATTTGGAGATAAGAATGGTTGCTTCCAGACAAGACGAAAAAAGCAGCTTGAAAACACACCTTTTTCCAAACCACATTCATTAAATTGTCTTCAGCTTCCGTTGGATATCATATTATTCTTATAAACCTTTACGCTGCTCAAATGCTCAGGAGAGGCTTTTTGTCTTCTTTGTTCAACTCCTCTTCGTTCATGCCTTGTCTTAATTCAGACTCTCCCCATTGAGTATATTAGCCAAAATGCAACAACTTAAGAGGAAAAGAATGCTTCTCATACGCCTCTTAAAATTTGTAAACATATCTAAAGTTGTTGTTTCTACACTAATTTAGGATTAAAAAGGTTTCTAGTCTCTGGTAGTATCAATCTTTTATGTATGATGGGCTACATACATAATGGCATTACAAAATTATAAAATTTTATAATTTTTTGTAAGTTTCTGAATAATATTGGAACTTATTATAGATTTTATCATCGTTTCTTTAAAAATTGTTAAACAAACTTTATTTTGAGAAAAGAAAATTTAATTTCTAAGGCAATCATATATTTTGTGTTATACTCAAAATCACAATTAATTTTGAGCAATTTGTTTTGGTACATATCACATTAATATGCCTTTATCCGTATGCAATCAAACTAGTTTTATATAACTAGTATTGGAGAGAGACATTAGCAATACACAACCAAAAATCTTTTCGTATTAAATGGAAATGAAAAACACTTGTTTTCTTTTTCCTAATATTTGTGCTAGTGAGTGCTTCCTTACCTTTTATCATTTTGATTTATTCATAAATAATGGTTAGCTTTAACTTTCAATTTGGAGTACTATGGAACAAATAACCTTGATTATAGTTCTTCATATTAGAAAAATATATCACAAAGGAAAAGAATGGTGTATATTTTTAATAGTTTTATTTGAATTTTGATTTACGTAGAATTTGCCTAGACAATAAAAGTTATTGAAGAGTATGATGTTTATAGCTTTGGAGTAGTGGCATTGGAAATATTAATGGGAAGACATCCAATAGAACTCTTGACTTTATTATCATCATCATTTTTTTTGAATATTGGCTTACTACAAATATTAGACCAACATCTACCAACATCTACCAACTTCAAATCATTTAGTTGCACCTAATATTTTTCTTGTTGCTAGCATAGCATTAGCATGCCTACATGTTAAGCCAAAGTCTCAACCCTTAATGAATTGTGTGTCCCAAAAAATTTTACGCGGAGACAAACCAATAATCAAGTCATTGCATGGAGTTTTTCTAGCGCAACTAAGAAACCATGGAATGTGTAGTTGGATCAAGAAGTGAAAATAAAGTATGATTATTTGTTGCCCATTTTAGTTTCATGTAATTGGAGGAAGTTACAATATCATAAAGCAGTATTATGTATGGTCATTATACGACTATGGATTTTGTAATTTTATATGTCTATGTATTTAATCATTATGTTCTTCTTTCTAACAATTTTCTTTCTTTAGTTATTGTGATCATTTACCAAATCTTACAATACATGTAAGCCAAAAATTTATGTTTGTTGAGTTTATACAGAAGTAAAGCCGAAACATTTCCTTCAAATATCACACCAATGTTTAACTAGGTCTAAAACATCTAGTTACGCCAATTTTTTCCTTTCTTCTTTTTTGGTTGGTTGCTAGCATAGCATTTGCATGCCTAGGCAGTGCGTGTCACAAAGGTTTTTATGCCATGCCAAAGTAATAGCCAAGTCATGGAATAGAGTTTCACTATTGCAACTAAGAAAGCATGCAAATGTGTAGTTGAATTGAGTGGAGTTTTTGTTTCATATAATTCCAAGAACTTATAGTTTTTTAAAGTAATATAATGTGTGACATTATATTGCTAAGGATTGTGTAATTTCATTAATGGTATTCAATTACTTGTTATGTTATACACATATACACCTTTTAATATTGAATGTGTATTACATGAAGATTGTAAGGATGTTATTTGCAAAGAACAACCAAACCAACAATCATGCCAGCAAACATAGTATCTCTTTGGTAAGAGAAAGAAAATGATATAAGAAACTACATTGTTTCCAGTTGAATTTGAGTACCTTTGTGTGCTCTTTGACACCATTCAGTCACTAATTATGGATTCTTGTGGTGCGAGATTGCTCCTTTATATTACTAACACATGGATAATCCTAAATCTTTTACATTTGTGTTTTTTTCATTTAGTACTCCTTGATTAATTACTCTCTATTGATGTTTTGTTTGGCAATTTTTGGTAATGGAGTTTCAAGTAAAATAAGTTGATGAAAGCTTAGCAAAAGAAAAAAGAACATGTTATAAACCCCAAAGTTAGAACATGATAACAAAAGTTAAATCTTGTTGAACCTCTATTTTTTCTTTTTCATTTCCAAATATGTGTTCCTCCAATTAATAGAAATCAGGTTTGCTCTTTCATTGAGAGGTCGTCCAGTTTCTCATTACTTGTGAAAAGAAAACTCTTGGATGGAAACAAGCATTTATCTCTTGTCGAACTTGAAAAGGCTTCATACCTATGTAATTCTTGATTTTTTATTTGAGAATATTAAACTTTTACAAATAAATGTTTTATTGTAGTATAACTAGAGAATTTCAAATTTAATTTTTTCTTAAATGAGTCACAATGCTCATTCCAATCTTTTATCCACATTTTTATTTCACTCCCATCTAATGGAGTTGAAGCTTGATCCTAATTCCTCTTGGAATGGCCTGCCAAATGCAGCAGTTTCTGCGGCATCACGCAAAGTTGAATATGTTAAAAACAATGAGACTAATGCACCCTGGGATTGCCCGGTTTACGCAACTGTACACTTCCCAAGAAGCTTGAAATTAAGTCATGGCCATTATGTTCACAGAAATGGGAATAAAAACTAAAAAATCTCCAACTGAACAGATTCTTCAGCAACTAGCCTTGACTCCTGGTGCAAGGCTTGCCGCAGGGCTGCTGGTTAGGTTTTGTCATGCAGCCAAGACTTAATAGTCAACCAACACAAAATTTGTCAGATTACTTTTATCCGCACCTGATTGTAAGAGGAATTGTTGCTGCAACTAGTCTCCGATACACATTTGTAAATGTTTGTTTCAATGAAGACATGCTTCTGTTGGTTTTGAAAACAAATGAAAAGCTCTGATACCACTCTGGATTTCTTGAAAACAAAAGAAACAAAAACAGAATGATTAAACTTCGATAGAAAAGCTCCAGAAAACTGTTACAAAAGAAGCCAAATACAACAAGGTTTCGCTTAAACAATACTCCCAAAAGCAGTTACAAATCGAATTACAAAGATCCCTCAAAACTCTTACACAAGACCCTTCACACTAGATAAACTCAAAACAGGGCATAGTAAGTATAATAACATAAACACAGCATGTACTCCCTGCAAAACACCTGAAATAGACGGTATAGAAAGAGGATCAAATGACCCACAAGACCATATCATGACTTAACTCACTTAGAGTATTCATAGTATGAAAAAGTAACGATAATAATGACTATGACAAATACGAAGAGCCTATCTTACTTCCGCATTTCGGCCTTCAACTTCCAGGACCTTTTTTTCTCCTTCGTCAGGGAGCTCAGAGCTTCAGGGCACATATGCAAAGGCAGACTCAACAAACAAAAGAAATTCTAAAGGAAAGGTAAAACTGCTTTACACCTGTAAAAGTAAAAGACGTGGTCTTCTTTAGTCACATTAATGTGACCTTCTAAAACTTCAAAACGTGGCCACTACTACATCACCTTTTTTGTGCACGTGCATCAGTGATTGCATTACTTCAAAAGTTTCCCAGAACTATAGTGTTAATGTATTTGAGAAATCAACAAGATAAGCAATCCATAGCGCAGTTACTTCAAATCAGTTAACTTGCTTCTGATCAAAGAAATGTTAAGGTTCATTAGTCATACACTTGGTTACGGCAATCAAGTGGCAGGAAGTTTCCAAAACGTTTCCGGGAAGAGCTTTCATAAACAAAGTCCGCTCGGTAGACTTGGATTGTGACACTGAATAGGCAGCTGATTATGACAATCAAAGTGGGAGGAAATTACTATGATGTTTTCCAGGAAAGCTTACAATGACAAAGTGAGCCTGCTAGACTTGGAACAATGATTTGTGACTAAGAGTCTTCTAATAACAACAACGCAAGTCGGTGGGAGAAAATTTGCAGTTCCATTGGATTCCAAAACTATCGTATTGAATAGACTATTCAGCAACTAGCCTTGACTCTTAATGTAAGGCTTCGCAGCAAGACTTTTGGTTAGAGATGGACTCTGTCATGCAGTCAAGACCAACAGTCATCCGACAGAAAATTTGCAAGATGACATAACTCTGCACCTTCTGCTCTAAACGTCCAACAGCAAGTCCTCTTCTATGAACAATTGTTGCCGTAGCTAGTTCCCAATACTCACTTGTAAATGTTTGGTTCAAGAAGACATGTTTCCCAAAACTGTAGTGTATTAGTGTGTTCGAGAAAATCAACAAGCAGGGAAGCAACCCATAGTGGAGTCACATGGAATCTCTAGTAGCTCTTTGCCATTGGCTATGGCAATCCAAGTGGCAGGAAATTTCCAAGATGTTTCCGGGAAGAGCTTTCAAAAACAAAGTCCGCTTACTTGCAGAGTGAATCCTGAATCAAAGGCCAGTACCTAAGATGTTTTTCGGGAATGCTTACAAAGACAAAGTCCGCTTGGTAGACTTGAAACAACGAATCATGACTAAGAGTCTTCTAGTAACAACATCACAAGTGGGTGGGAGGAAACTTCTAGCTCCATCAAATTCCAAGGGATTAGTGTTTCGTGAGGATCACGTTAGTCTTCGTTCAACGTCAACACAAATGAAGAAATAAATCTGGCCCCTCAACTTTGTCTCCCGGTCCACAAGTCGGGGACGTGATTTCCGGCCATTTGTATCTTTGTTTTTAAAGGCTCCCGTGCTGTGAACATGATGATCAACGTTATACCATTTCCCTCGTCAATCACACACTTAGCCATGTCATTCTTTGTTTCCATTTCAACTATAGTCATAGCATGGGCCACCTTCATCTTGTTCTTGGGGGCATATTCAGATATTGAAGTACAATTTGTGGAGGCATATGAAACAAAGGCACTAGATTTAGAAGCAAGGGCTTTGTTGGAGACTGGATGGTGGAACTCCTATGGCAACGATACCTCAAGTCATTGCGAGTGGCGTGGTATCACTTGCAATGAAGATGGAAGCGTCTCAAGCATCGTCCAACTTGGAGTGCCCTATGGAAGCAAGTTAAGTCTCAACCTTTCTTCCTTACCTAATTTAGCTCGTCTTGATCTGTCCGGAATTCAACTTAACGGGAGTATCCAACTTAAGATAGGTACTCAATCGAGACTTACTTATCTTAATATGACAGGAAATTCTCTCTCGGGTGAGTTTCCACTTTCCTTGACAAATCTCACCCAATTAGAGTTGTTGGACATTTCTTCCAATCAAATATTTGGTTCCATTCCCTTGGAAATAGGAAATATGAGGAATCTGCATGAGTTGCATCTAGACAATAACAATTTCAGTGGTCAAATACCTCTAACTATAGGTCATTTGACAAATTTGAAGTATTTGAGTCTTTATGCAAATCATATTAATGGTACTATCCCCCCTGAAATTGGGAACTTGGTGAGTTTGGAACGTTTGTATCTTGGTGAAAACAATCTCACTGGTCCAATCCCTACTCAAATTTTCTCCCTTCGTTCTGAAGGCAGCTTATTATATTTTGATCTTAGCGAAGATAGCCTTACTAGCAAAATTCCCGTCGATGAAAAAAAATCCTCGTCGGACAATTTATCTAGTAACTTATCACTTGTAATTTTATTAATTGTGATTTTTACTCCGTTCTTCGCTCTTAGTGCCATTCTTCTATCTCAATGCATGCGTAAGCAAACCCAATTGGAGCCAAAAGAGACAAAAAATGGGAACTTGTTCTCCATATGGAACTATGATGGGCACATTGCATTTGAAGACATTGTTCAAGCAACTGAAGATTTTGATATAAAGTATTGCATTGGAGTGGGTGGTTATGGTAGTGTTTACAAGGTAGAGTTACCTACTGGAAAGGTGGTTGCATTGAAAAAGCTCCATCAATGGGAGTCCAAGAATCCAACATTTGATATGAGTTTCAAGAATGAAATAATAGTGTTAACAGAGATCCGTCATCGAAATATTATAAAACTTTATGGGTATTGTTTGCACAAACAATGCATGTTTTTGGTTTATGAGTACATGGAAAGAGGAAGTCTATTTTGTGTCCTAAATGATAATGATGAAGCCAAAGAATTGGATTGGAGTAAAAGGGTGAACATCATTAAAGCCATTGCCCATGCCTTATCTTATATGCATCACGAATGCATACCAACAATAGTTCACCGAGATATAACGAGCAACAATATTTTATTAAACTCTAAACTAGAAGGTTTTGTCTCAGACTTTGGAACAGCTAGACTTCTTGATCCTCATACCTCCAATCAAACAATAGTTGCAGGCACTTATGGTTATATTGCTCTAGGTAAACTATTCTTCTTCTTTCCTTTTTGCTATTATATTTCTCTTAATTCATTTATTTTTATATTGGCTATCTATATGATATTTGAAAGTAAGAACCAAAAGGTGTAGTATCCATCATCGCTAAACAGTGATAAGTGGCATAGAACGCCAAATAAAATTAATGTAAAAAATAAAATGACTAGTGAAAAGAAATGAAACGGAAAAACCTAAAGGGAAACTTTCGTTATATGGTGTTCAACTTTTGAACCATATTACAAAAACCAATAGAAACGTAAGTTTTGTTCTTAGATTTCTCTCTTTTAGTTTGGATATAAGTATTTCATACTTGTGAAATTTCAATTACACAAAGAATTAAAAAGATATTTTTCTTTTCTTGTGGTCTATAAGACACATAAGTGCAAGGTTAAATGGGGCAACAAATTAATTCTAGGAAAAAATGAAGCACTCAAATTTATAATTCCTATGTATAGGAGTACCTTATTAGTCCTCGATCCATTCCAAAGACTTTTAGCCTTCGTGAGAACAATGTCACAGAGTACCAAATGTCGTTTAACACAAAAGTAACTAGTGCCACTAGGTCCTTTATGTAGTGTAGCCATTGATGAATCAACGGCAGAAGACAAAGACTGTAGTTGCTGGAATGGATATTAAGGCAAGTATAATGGTGGTGGTTGACAGGATGTATGGTGGTAGGGATGGTAGTAGTAATGATAATGGAAGGATTTTATATAAATGCAATGAGATGTCAAATGAAACTAAACACTAAAAGGCATTAAAAAAATCTATAAACTTTTTTAAAATTTTTTGTGAATTTCTAAATAAATATGGAACTTAAAATACATCTTATCGCAGTTTCTTTAAAAATTTAAAAACAAACATTATTTTGGCAAGCAGATCGATGATTTCTTAAGCAATCATATATTATATATTATACTTTCAATCACAATTATTTTTACTCAAGTGTTTTTCGTATGTATCACACAAATATACATTTATCCATATGTGATCAAATTAGTTTTGTATAATTAAAATTGGAAAAAAGATTTAGTGATACGCAACCAAAAATGTTTTTGAAGCAAATGAGAATGACAAACACTCATTTTGCTTAACCTAATATTCGTGCAAGCGGGTGTTTCCTTACCTTTTATGGTTTTGATTTATTCATGCATGGTTGTAGGTAATTACTTTCAATATGGATTACTATGCAATAACAAACTTTGATTACATTTCTTTGTATTAAAAAATATATCACAAGGGAAAAGAATATTTTATGTTTTTAATATTTTTATTTGAATTCTAATTTATGTAGAGTTCGCCTATACAATGAAAGTTACATCAAAGTCTGATGTTTATAGCTTTGGAGTGGTGGCTTTAGAAATATTAATGGGAAGACATCCAGCAGAATTTTTGACTTCATTATCATCATTCTCTTCTCTAAATGTTGGCCTTCTTCAAATATTAGACCAACGTCTACGAGCTCCAAATACTCTAGTTGCATCAAGTATTTTTCTTGCTGCTAGCATAGCATTAGCATGCTTGCATGCTGAGCCAAAGTCTCGACCTTCAATGAAGTGTGTGTCCAAAAGGTTTTCATGCCATGAAAAACCAATAATCAAGTCATTGCATGGAGTTTTGCTAGAGCAACTAAGAAACTATGGAATTTGTACAGTTGGATTAGGCAGTGAAAATCAAGTATGATTGTTTGTTGTTAGTTTTAGTTTCACGTACTCAGAGGAAGTCATTGTTTCATAAAACAACATTATATATTATATGTATAATACCATTTACAATGTAATTTTATGTGTATCAATTTACTTAATACGTTCTTCTTTTTTAACTTTATATCAATAGCCAAGTCATTGAATGGAATTTTGAACTAGGGAGTGAAACTTAAGTATAATTTTTAATTGCTAGTTTTTGTTTTATGTTATTCTAAGAAGTTATGGTTTTATAAAGCCAAGTTATGACAACATTACAATACCATGGATTGTATAATTTCATAAGCGATATTCATTTAGTTATTATGCTATACACATACACACTTTCAAATATGTTATTTACAATGGACAACCAAACTAATGGTCATGCTAGCAAACATAGTTGCTCTTTGGTAAAAGAAAGGAAATGAGATAAGAAATTACATTGTTTCCATTTGAATTTGAATTCCTCCAGGTGCTCTTTTACACCAAATGGCTTCTCGAGACAAAGCACCCATTGATATATTTTATTTGCCTATCCCTTCTTTACCAATGATGAATCACTTCCATGACAACAATTATTAAAGACATACTCTATGCTGAAAACCTAAGCTAGTAAGTCTATCAATAGAAATCTAAGATGCAAGTTTATGTATCAATAACTTAAGCTTGTTATTGTGATTATGCAAAATATTATAATTCTAGAAGTTCTTTATTATCATATGCTGGAATCTTCATGTCCTACCTTGTAGATGGAGATGAATTTATTTATTTAACAATCAAAAGTTTGATAAATCATACTTTTGGTTGATTCGAGAAAAGGTACATTTAGGCCTTTTGTAGGCCTTTATGCCCATTATGATTACACCTTTCACACAATGTTACATTTTTTTACAAATTTGGAATTAAGTCATGGCATAAACAACAAAACAAACAAAAATCTCTCTTACTAAATAACTTCTTTAGCAGTTAAACCATCGAGGGTAAAACTAAGTCCATGTTTGAGTACAAGGTTTCACTTTTCTTTTCTCAAGACTTCATTAACTACATAGATAATTTATTTTAATTGAAACTTTATCACCAAAAGTTTGAAAAATCATACCAACAAAGCAATAATCACCAAAAAAACACCAAAAGAAAGTAATTAATCAAAAGGGATCAAATGGCAAAAGTACATATGTACAAGATTCAGAATTGTCCTTGTGTTCATAATACTAAGGACCAATCTCTTACCATAAATGAAAGGGATAATAGTGAGTTTGTTCCAACCAACTTTACCCCACAACTCAATAGAAATAGATTACCCACCATCATGTTGAGATATTATTAGTATGGTTTTAAATATTTAAAATAACAAAGAGTATTCACTAATAATGATGGTTAATTAGAAATCATCATATTTTTTCGACTTGCATATAAATAAAATTTGAGATTGGGTTTACCAAATCTTAAACTTTGAAATAAAGTCATTTTGGGACATATGCTTTAGAATCTCATCAATCTTTTAGATGTTTTACTATGGAATAAGTGGATCCATAGTACAAAATGTAAAAAAACTTCAATAATGTTGTTTAGTATTAAAGGTTCAATGGCATGAAGGTAGAAAGGTCTTCTTAAACTAAGGCCCACACTGAATAAATACATACAACTTAAAGGGATCAGATTGCCAAAGCAAAATTGCCACGTTTATGATGATGGAGATGAAGTGCTTTTAAATTAGCAATTACACGATATTCAAATTGCACGACTTCTATAGAAAAACCGGTGCACCATCACTCTAGAAAGGAGATCTTTTGTTCAATACTACGAGCTTTGCCTTACTTTTCAAAAGTTTTCTGTTCTCTTATTCTCACTTCAAGCGTAGGGAATGGTCGGGGGTAACCATGCCTATACTTGTACGCATACTGGATCTCGAAATGGTTTATGAGGCGGAAAACTCGAGGAACCAGATCCCATCTGGTCCCTGAAGGAAGTCGCCAGTTGATAATGTTTTCTAATCTCTGGTAATAATAAACTAGTCTATATAGGTTACACTAGGCAGGAATTTTCTCGATGATTGAGAAAGCCTTTGCTGTCCTTCTCGCCCGATAAAAATAACCTAATTCCGTGTATAATAATACAATACAAAAACTGAAGGAGAGATGAAAACTTTGATCCTTAATGATCTATGTTAAAAGATTTAGAGATTTAATTTATAAAAAGCTAAAAAATCATAAGATTTTTTTATTTAATCTTTATTTTAGAAATTTTATTTTTTATTAAATTTAAATATTACATTATAATACTTAAAAATTTAACCAAAAAAATAACTCTAAATTAAAATATTTTCTTGCTTGACGCATTTCGAAGGGCATCACTTTTAAGAGAGACAAAAGGTAATTCCCGGACAGGGGTCCTGTCCGTAAGGCAGTATCGCCGCAAGCTAGGGGGCAAGATAATATTATCAATTCAGCCAAGACAAACACGACTTTTAAAAAGTCAAATCGCTTGGAATAAGAATCGCCTGTTGGTCTGGAAATCCTTGTCTTTATGTTCTTTTTGATAAGTCCCTGTGCACAATAGTCTTTTTATTAAAACAAAAATCTGCTGTTGCCACCTCATCAGGCCACATCACCTCAGACACAGTAGCCAACCATATCAACTTTACTCGAGCATGTCATCAAGCCACATGACAATGACAGCCACTTCAATCCTACAAATCACAGAATGTGATCTTGTCTCCGGCATACTTATGTATTACGGCAACAATCTTCTCACCAACGTTAACTCTACCACTTCTCACCACTTCAATCCTACAAATCACAGAATGTGATCTTGTCTCCGGCACACTTATGTATTACGGCAACAATCTTCTCACCAACGTTAACTCTACCGGAGAAGGCAAAGATCAAATTAGCAAGATTCTTCACTAACCTCAACCAGTCATTAAACGTAAATCATTCCCAAAATCGTCTCAAATCAAATCAATTCAAGGAACTTTTATGTCTACATCAATCTTCGCATTCTAGGAATATCTCTGAATTGATTTGTGCATTCAATTCCTTCTTTTGTATTTCCATTTGAAGAATTTTCTAAATGTGATTATCATTGGAAATACAATTTTCTTTGTGCGCAGCATTGTGTTTTGGTTTTTATTTTTGGGTTGAGATTTCTTTAGAATTGATCCAAGAATTTGTCAAGAATTCTTGGAGATTTTCTCTTCTATCTTGGTATTAGAAGACCTAAAGGCGAAAGCCAATAGTATGCTCTCATTCCATACAAGAAATGGCCTCCCATTCCGCATCTAGTAATATCCATACCAGCCAAACATCTACCTCCAGTGGAACTTTGAATGCTCCTGCCATTGGAATTTGATTATGCAGTAGTCCAGGCGGAAGACTTTAGCCATGTCACAATTATAGCACCATATGTCAACAGCTTTGGTGCTCATATATAAGTGGCTGATAATAAAATACAATGTCGTTTTACTTTCTACAAGTTGCGTTTTGTAATAAAAGTGTAAGTTGTAAATAAGTGAACGAGTTAGATAGGAGGCCAATTAGCAGGTATAAATAGAGGGAAATTAAGGGCAGGATTTCAGTTCAGTTTAGCTAAGTATTCTGTTAGATTGTTCTGAGGTCTTCGATTCCCTCTAAGAAATCCTTCTACTTGTAATCTCTTGATTTTCAAGATTCGTCGAAATGCAAAACTCCCTAAAACAATTTCAATAGATTCTCCTTGGTTCCTTCTCATCCCTTGACTAGATCCCTTCTTAAAGCTCAATCTCAACTACAAGACCATTACATTTGGTATTAGAAACAAAGCTCACATCTTGAGTTCAAAATCTACAATACACTTGGCTATGTATAACTCATTGGGGACATGGGTGCTTGAATGTGAGAAGCTCGTTAGATGGTATAACAAAGTATAAAGGGAATGAAGGCCCTAGTAACTTGCCAATAGTCAAGCCAATGGAGCCACAAAGTTTCTTACCTAGTGGAGCTGTAGAGTGTAATCACCAAAGACGTTGAATTCAAAAGTATAGTGGAAAGTTATAATCTTAAACGTAATTGAACCTGTCATGCTAACAATCTTAGGCCTTTTAGTTTAATGATTGAATTCATTATAGATTAGAGGGATACAACCATAACATTTGGAATGTGAGGATTGTTCCCTACATTAGAGCTAGTTGCTTACTACCGATTACTTATGGTTCATGCCTATCTGCCAATGAATACATCATAGAAATAAAAAGAGGTGGCTCCATTATTAGAACAACTTATCCTGCCCTTATAGAATGGCATAAACTGGATCGGATGGCATTAGGATGGGCTCTAAATAACTCTTTAAACCCTAGCGTAATTGGCTTTTCCAAATTTACCCGTTACATAGCCCAATTCCAATTTTCAAACCCAACCTAATTTTTGCTAAGCAAGGCCATTGCACAAATTTGTCTCCTCTTTTTGGCCTAATCTAATTGGTTTCCTAACTCTAGTAGGATATATCATATCATATCATAATTAATGAACCAAGCCTTGAAAAACTAATTCCCTACAATGGAGTAGACTTGTTAATAAACCATACAAGTAATCTCCTAAACAAAGAAAGCTCAAAAATTTCAAACATTCTTGTGGTTCCAAATATATCTAAGAACTTATTGTCCATTCCAAAATTTATTAAGGATAATAATTATGTTTTTCTTGTCTTATTTAAGTTTGTGTAATACAAAATCTTTGTATGGGCTGGCCTTTGCTATACGACAAGGTTAATTGTGTGCTTTATTGCCTAAAGTAGTTGGCCTCCCAACAACAACCCACTACTTTAAAGGTCTACACTAATAAACTTGTAAATTTGCATATTTATCTAGGACATACAATTTATAAAAATGTAATAAGACTATTGAAAATAAAAGGAATGAAGTTTACAATTTCTATACCATCTTCTTGTACCACATGTCAAATTAGCCAAAGCATTCACAATGCCCATCCCTCTACAAACAACATTTCTAGGGACCCATTGAATTTGGTCCACTTTATTTAGTGGCCTATTCCAATGCCTTCATCTCAGGGCCATAAGTATTACATATGTTTTCTAGATAATTCCTATAAGTTCACTTTTCTCCAAGTTTTGCTTGGAAGTTTGCTTTTATCCAAGTTCACTTAGCTCTATTGTTTCTCTTTTTGAGACCAATTTCTCAATATTTCAAAAAAAAATTATTAAAAACCAACTAAAAACAAAAAATGAAAAATGAAAATTGTGGGGCAATGGAATTTATGCCCAAAATCATTTTGCACTTTGTTAGCACAATTGGACATCTATTAATAAATCTCAAGCCCATATGTCCACTTTCAAAATGAATCCATTGAAAGGAAATGTTTGAATATAATTGAAACTTGACTTTCTTTGATCCAACATGCCTAAGTACCTTTAAGATGCTAGGATTTTGCTTTTGAAACAACAACCCATATCATAAAGTGGTTGCTCACTTCAACATTACAAAATAAAACTCCTTAGGAAAAATTTATCATAATACCCCATCCATCCCCAATTTTAGAGTTGTTGGATGCCTTGTCTACCCTTCTTTAACCTTCCACACATCATAAGTTGAATCCGTGATCAATACCATATGTGTTTCTTGGGCATCCTAACAATTAGAAAGGGTGTAGATGTCACTGTACAAAAACAAATAAAACATATATTGTTGTAAATGCAATATTTGATGAACAACAATTTCTTTTTCATTAACCTCAAACACAAAATCCTATTATGACATTTGGAATCCAACTTTTTCTTTCTTTACCCATAATATCTTCTTCACAAACTACTATACCAATTAATCATCCAATTCACCACAATCTCAAGATCCACCTCCTTTGAACTTTGTTCTACAAGAACCTCATCCATTCAATCACCAATGCACATAATGGCTACATGTTTAAAACATGGTACAATTCTTAGATGCATGATTACTCACAATTTATAAATACTTATATAACCTCTGCTTATACTTACATTGAGCTCAAAAATTTGACTTAGGCTTTTAAAGATCATAATTGGTGTTTAGCCATGGCAAATGAATACAATATACTTTTCAAAAACCAAACATAGGAATTGGATTCACAGTCCAAAATCGTCTTCCCAATAAAATGCAAATGGGTACACAAACTTAAATGGTTGATAGTTCACTTGAACATTATAGAGCATAACTTGTTGCTAAACATTTCTATGAATGTCTTAGTATCAAATATTTGGAGACTTTCATCTCTATTGCAAACCCAATAATTGTTCAAACAATCTTTGTTATGGTGTACTCTAACAACTGGACAATCTAACAATTCATTAAAATGTCCTTTTTACATCAATCTTGAAGAATAAGTCTACATGATCTAACCTTAAGGTTTCATTAACTCTTAAGATCCACACCATGTATGTCATCTTCGACACTCTCTCTATGGCTTAAAACAAAACTCTCATACTTAGCACCAATGACTAAGTAGTTTTTTTTTCCAAACCATTGGTCTTAGAATTTCATCATTATTCATATTACATACATCTATATATGCATTTTCTTTTTCATCTATGTTAATGACATAATTCTCATAGGAAGTCCTAATGCTCTTCTCAACCAAACCCTTTTACACAACTTCAAAAATAATTTGACATTAAGGATCTTGGGCATTTATGTTATTTTTATGGTATTGAAGCTTAAAATACCAAATAAATGATTACTTTTATATCAAGCTGAATTTGCACTTGAAATCATTCATTGTGAAAAAATGCGTGACACTTGTGATAGCTCCACCCCAACTTCTACTAGTCACCCACCATCAATAAATGATGGTGATCCCTTCTTAAATTCCACTTATTACATAAGCATTGTTGGCACTTTACAATACCTTATGGTAAATGACCAAATATTGTTTATGTAGTTAACATAATATTCCAATCTATGCATGCATCAACTATTACTCATTGGCAATCTATTAAAAGAATTCTTTGTTTCCTTGCAAATACTCCGTATTATGGTCCTTAACTCACAAAAAGCTCCGTCAACACTTTTAATGCTTATTTTGATGCCGGATTGGCTAGTATTATGATGATTGACAATCCATTCTGGGTTTTACATCTTTCTTGGTTCAAACTTAAGTTCTTGGAACTCCTACAAATAGAAGACCTTAGCTTGCTCTGTTATTGAAGTTGAGCTCAAAAGTTTAGTTAACTCTATAGCTAAATTAATATGATTTGAAGCTTTTCTCCAGGACCTCTTTGTCCTTCTACATCAACCCCTCACTCTTTGGCATAATAATCTCTTTGCACTCTAATGGGTCTTATGACCCATGTTAGGACAAAGTATGTTGAGATTAATTTTTATTTCATTCTTGAAATGATCAAAAACAAGAAACCCGTTGTCCACTTTATGTTACACGTGGATCAAATTACAAACATCTTTACTAATAGACTTTCTTATGCTTGATTTAACTTACTACAAACAAGTTCACGATTCCAACCAACCCAACAATTTGCAGTGGATGAAAAAAAAAATTCTTTAAACCACATCAACTTCACTTGAGCAGATCATTAAACCACATGACAATAATAAACACATCATTCCTATGAATTACGGCAACAATATTCTCACTAATGTCAATTCTCCATAGGAGAAGGAAAAGACTAAATGCCCAAGGTCCTCCACCAACCTCAATCAGTCACCAAACAAAAATCATTACTACATCACTACAAATCAAACTGATTCAAGAAACGATTTTCATCTACTTCAATCTTCGCATTCTAGGAATATCTCTGAATTTATTTCTACATTCAATTCCTTCTTATTTATTTCCATCTACAGAATCCTCTACAGATCTATAAATGTGGCCTCTATGTACATTTGTGATTATCGTTTTGAAATACAATTTTCTCTATGCTCATTCTCATGTTTTGGCTTTTACTTCTAGTTTAATTCTTCTTTAAATCCAGGAATTTGTCAAAAAATCTTATAGCTTTTCTCTTCTATCTCTTTCCATGCATCTCATCCACGTGGAAAATGTTCATGTTTTCCAGTGGACTATAAAGTGCGTCAGCACACCACCGACGGTAGTTGTACATAAGAGAGAATACATGGTAGAAGAAACCGTGTGCGCAGGTGGGATATCAAAGCTGACCAGACCGAACTGCACTTTTTTATGTTACGGCATATCAAATATAATATTAAAAACCTAAAAACTAAATCCAAAAATAATGTATGTACTAAATAATCCTTCTTTAGTTTAATCTTTTATCTCGCAATGGTTCTCTTCAATATGAGATTCACGATCTCCTACACCAATATGAAGAATTTGATGAACTCTTATATGTTTGGAACAAAAGCTTGTTTACTGATCAAGCAAAACCAAAACTAGTTACAAGAGAAAACAAAGCCGTAGAGAGAAGAACTCTTAATGTGTGGCTATTATGATTTACATATTAACCTAAAAAGCTATATATAAACATAAATGAGGCTTATACAAGGGAAATCCTAATATCTCATAATATAGGAAAATATATTGGGCCTTATTCTAGGCGCAATATATGGTAACATAAATATAAAATCTTCAACCTTCAACACCCCCCTTCAAGCTGAGGGTCGAAAGAAGTCCAAGACCCCAAGCTTGCTAAGGAGATGATAGTGTTGATTTGTCCCTAAAGCCTTGGTCAAAATATCTGCAGGTTGGTCACCACGACCAACATGTGCTGTGCTAATTAAACCATGACGTATTTTTTCTCGAATAAAATGACAAGAAACATCTATATGCTTGGTCTTCTGATGAAAGATTGGATTTTCTGCCAATTTTTACGCTGCTTCATTATCACAATATAACAGCACTGGCTGTGAAACATTAATTCTCATATCTTTTAATAGACCAACCACCCAAACGATCTCACAAGTAGTGGTTGCCATGGCCCTGTATTCAGCCTCTGTTGAAGAAAGAGTCACAACTAGTTGCTTTTTACTTTTCTAAGAAATTATTGAATGTCCAAGTGTAAGACAGAAGCCAGTAGTGGATCGACGTGTCATAGGGCATTTTGCATAGCTAGCATCACAGAAAGCTTGCAAGAGAAAATTGCCATTTGAAGGAAAGAATAAACCAAGCCCTATTGTTCCTTTAAGATACTTGACAATGCGGAGAGCTGCTTCCCAATGGGATTGCTTGGGAGCATGCATGAATTGACTTAAGAGGTGTATGGGAAAAGCAATGTCAGGGCGTGTCATATCAAGATAATTCAGCTTACCAATCAATTGCTGATAACTCAAGATGTTCTCAAATGGTGGATCATCTATTTGTGGACGAACTTGCTCATCATATTTCAAGCTAGTAAATAAGACATTTGTCTCCATAGGATTTTCAACAGGCTTTACAGCTGATAGTCCCAATTCAGAGATCAATTCTAAGATATATTTACGTTGACTAAAATGCATGCCATTTGAATCTCGAAGGATCTCAACTCCAAGAAAATACTTGAGTTCTCCCAAATCCTTGATTCGAAATGTAGAATGAAGATAGGCTTGTAAAACCTCAATTTCTTGTGTGTCATCACCAGTAATTAAGATGTCATCCACATATATGAGCACTAAAACAATATTATTATCTTGTCCTTTAGTGAAAAGAGAATAGTCATATAGTGACTGTCGATAGCCAGCAGATACTAAAGCTTCTGTAAACTTCTCATTCCATTGTCGTGAAGCTTGCTTTAACCCATACAAAGATTTCTTCAATCGACATACTTTGGACCCCCCTTCAAAAGGACTCCCAGGTGGTGGTTTCATATATACTTCCTCATCTAAATCTCCCTGTAGAAATGCATTATGGACATCCATTTGTCGAATAGTTCATTTACGTTGTGAAGCAATAGATAATGCACTTCTAACTGTCACAGATTTTACTGTAGGAGAGAAAGTCTCATGATAATCGATGCCTTCTGTCTGACTATAACCCTTCGCTACTAGACGAGCCTTAAACCGCTTAATACTCCCATCGGCATGATACTTAATCTTGTATACCCATTTACATCCTACGGGTTTTCTTCGTGGTGGTAGGTCTACCAGTTCCCATGTTCCATTCGATTCTAATGCTTTCATTTCCTTATCCATGGCATCTCACCATCTAGAATCCTTAACTGCCTCATGGTAGAACAAGGGTTCTATCTCAGGTGAAATGGCTGCTATGAAGTGTTGATGTGGAATGGGTAAATGTGTATAAGATACATAGTCAGATATGGGGTATTGTATGGATGAGCCAACATTGTTGCAAACATAATCTTGAGTCCATATGGGTGGCCTGGAAATTCTAGTAGATCGTCTAGGAAGTGATGATCGGAATTGGGGAAACATAACCCTCATGATGATCCGATTTAGAACCTGATTGATTCCCCTTCTCTTGGTGAGTTTTTCGAGCATGAGGAGCAACATATGGAGTAACCGGTGGTTGAAGAGGATCTGACTCAATAGCCATGATGAAACCAAAGAAGTCTCCAAACTACTTGTACCAGGAAATATCCAAGAGAAAAACAAATATTTGACAAAGTATCCAAACCACAACAGCAAACCAAAATAGTCACAAAGTGCGGAAGCAAGGAGGAAAAAATACCAAAGATCGTGTGGCTGCTTGGTGTAGTCGATAAAGTCAAATTTGTTTGATCCGGTATAGTGCCGAAGAGACAAAAAACCCACAAAGCAAAAGACAAAGGGGGGTGATGTAGAAAGAGGATCTATAATCTCCAAGGTAGAATCATTGGGTTGGTTGCCTGAGATATTGGAAGTGGTAATATTTGGTGTAGTATGAATGGTTGTATCAGGAATGGAATTTGATTGGGTAGGAGAGATTACCTGAGTATCTGAATTAGGGTTAACTCTAATAACTTGTTGTGCAGGCTCCTCATCTTGAGATGACATCATAGGGAATTATGAGGAATGGGACCCATTCTTTATGTTTGTAAAAGGGAAAACATTTTCATGAAAATGAACATCACGACTCACAAAAAATTTCTTTCTTTCAATGTCATAAAGTTTATACCCTTTTTGCTCAAAAGGGTATCCCATAAAAATGCTAGGAATAGCTTGAGGGGCAAATTTGTCTTTATGCCCCACCACTAAAGCATAGCAAAGACAACCGAAGACTCGAAGTCTAGAAAGGTCAGGAGCTTTCCCATGAATCATCTCATAAGGACATTTTCCATGTAAGACTGAAGAAGGAATGCGATTGATAATGTGTGTGACAGTGAATATACACTCACCCCAAAAACATGTAGGCATGTGACTTTGAAATTTTAATGCCCGTGCAACATCTAATAAGTGACGATGTTTACGTTCTACCACACCATTCTATTGTGGGGTATATACACATGAACTTTCATGCATTATACCCCGTGATGAAAACAATTTGTCACATGAGGAATTAAAGAAATCAGTTGCATTATCAGAACGAATGCGTTTGATTCCAATGCTAAAATGATTTTGAATTGTGTTAAAGAAACGTTCCAAATGTGATACTGTTTCAGTCTTATGTTTCATGAGGAAAGTCCAAGTTTCTCGTGAAAAATCATCAACAATGGTTAGAAAATATTTTGAACCATCATAATTTGGGGCATGATATGGTCCCAAAATGTCCACATGGATTAAATCAAAAAGATTTTTGACATTCTCAGTGCGAACAGTGAATGAATCACGTGTTTTCTTAGCAAGAGGGCAAACTGAGCAATGGAAATCAGAAGACGGAAAATCTTTGAAATCATTCAAAAATTTAAATTTAGATAAAGACATGTGACCAAGTCTTGAATGCCATAAATGAAAATTAAGGTCATTACATGCTGAAGTAATTGAAAGGGCCGGTGCAGTACTGGAAAATTTGCTAACATGTTTATTCCTAGGGTGCAAGAAAAAATAAAGTCCATGTCGCATTCTACCAATTCCCTTGACATCACCCGTCGAGAGGTCCTGAAACACACACAAATCAGCATAGAAAACCACTAAACAGTTATTCTCAGCAGTGAATTTAGCTACGGACAACAAATTATATTTGAAATCACGAGAATAAAGAACGGTATGTAATTTTAAACCGTCAACTAGGGTTATGGAACCAGTGTGGGTGACTTGGGTTAATTCCCCATTTGGCAGTTTAACAGATCTAGACTTAGTCATGCATTTAACAGGAAATTCTAAACAATTAAAATCAGCAGTAATATGATCACTGGCCCCACTATCTATAATCCAAATGTAAGGAAAAGATTCTGAAATACCTGCTCCATTAGCATGAGAGGTCCTACCATAGTCTTCCTTGATCAAATGGATAATGCACTCATACTGCTCTGGTGTAAAAGTGCAATGACTAGGCTCAACAGTGGCCAAATTGACAGTAGAATTACTAGTAAAATTCTTGTGACCTGGGGGATAGCCATTAAGCTTGTAACAAGCTTCCTTCTTATGTCCAAAAAGCTGACAATGCTCACATTGTGGTCCTTTAAGACGATAACAACTTTCCTTGCGGTGCCCCTTTCGTCCACAATGCTCACATTTGGGTTTGCCAGAAACCTTAGATGATGTATCATTTTGCCCTACTTTGAGCGAAAATGATGTGTCATTTTCGTTATGCAGAGGTGTTGTCCTAGTTGATCACTTAGGCCCTGGTGTTGCAACAAGTGGCTCAAATGCGGACCAGCTTGTTGCATCGATCCCATATGTCGACGTAAAAGCCTGAGAATCACCAATCGTCTTCTCTGGACCTCCATACCGGTATTCGACATTGTTGGCGATGGAGTAAACTTGCAAAACGTCAGGAAGTGACCTCATGAGCAAAATCTGGTCTCTAAGATGAGAAAAGCGATCATCTAGTCCTTTCAAGAATTGATAAAACTTCATGCGTTCTTGATGAAGTTTCCAACCGTCAGTTTTGGACATTTCCAGTGAATCCAGAGCCATCAATGCTGCATACTCATCCCATAGTGCTCTCAAGCGATGAAAATAAGAAGCAATTGATCCACCCGATTGCTTCGTGGAGCTTAATTCATTCAAAAGATCATAGATTCGGGTCGGGTCGACCTGGCTGTAACAAGTACAGAGCTCCTTCCAGAGATCAGCAACACTAACTGTGTAGATTAAGCCCTCATAGAGTTGCCCAAATAGCGAGTTAAAGATCCAAGAAAGACAAATTGCATTACAACGCTCCCAGATAGGCAAATAAGGCGAATTTTCAGCCGGAGCAGGGTATTTGCCATCCATAAATACCAACTTGTTCTTAGAGAGAAGAGCAAGTTTCATAGCACGACTCCAAACAGCATAATTACTAAAGCCATTGAGTTTAAAACCAACCAAAGGAGCTCCACTAGTATCACCGGGTGGTAGATATAGGGGATCATTCGAGTCTGTGATGATCGGAATTGGGGAAACATAACCCTCATGATGATCCGATTTAGAACCTGATTGATTCCCCTTCTCTTGGTGAGTTTTTCGAGCATGAGGAGCAACATATGGAGTAACTGGTGGTTGAAGAGGATCTGACTCAGTAGCCATGATGAAACCAAAGAAGTCTCCAAATTACTCGTACCAGGAAATATCCAAGAGAAAAACAAATATTTGACAAAGTATCCAAACCACAACAGCAAACCAAAATAGTCACAAAGTGTGGAAGCAAGGAGGAAAAAATACCAAAGATCGTGTGGCTGCTTGGTGTAGTCGATAAAGTCAAATTTGTTTGATCCGGTATAGTGCCGAAGAGACAAAAAACCCACAAAGCAAAAGACAAAACTAAGCGGCGGCAAAGTGTACCCTTTTGGAGAGAGAAAACCAAGTGTACCTTTTTTTTGGAGAAAACCAATCTCGCACCTTTTGCTTTATTGTGGAGAGAGAAAACCAAGTGCACCTTTTCTTGAAATCGGAGAGAGAAAAGGTATGAAGAAAAATAAAAGCAGCCAAGTCTTCACTCATGGCACCCTTCTCTTTAATTCGGAGAGAGAAAGCCGTATAACAAAGACAAAGCACTAGAAATCCAAAATTGTCTGCTCGGCACCATGAACAAAAACTAACCAAAGAATCCAACAAAATCGTTGGCTCTCGATACCATGATGAATTTGATGAACTCTTGTATGTTTGGGAACAAAAGCTTGTTTACTGATCAAGCAAAACCAAAACTAGTTACAAGAGAAAACAAAGCCGTAGAGAAAATAACTCTTAATGTGCGACTATTATGATTTACATATTAACCTAAGAGGCTATATATAAACATAAATGAGGCTTATACAAGGGAAACCCTAATATCTCATAATATAGGAAAATATATTGGGCCTTATTCTAGGCACAATATATGGTAACATAAATATAAAATCTTCAACCTTCAACACAATACTATGATTTCTTCCTTTGTACCTACTTATGTTTTACATACATTTTTATAGACATTAATTTGAAGGAACATGCTGGTCGAATAACATGCACGAAACTCCAACCGGGACTGCCGCTGGGAAAATAGTATCTTAATCAGGCACAGCTGGCTTTTTGTTTCTTTCCATGATAAAAACCTCAAAAGCCTCCATCTGGACAGAAAACAAATCGATCTATTTTAGATGCAACCTCTTAGGAACGTACACGTCCTACCTGAAGGCTTTATATTTCTGTATCTCTCTTCCCCAAGTCAAACCTCTACGTCTCTCTCCATATATATGTATGCGTTTATTAATGTGTCTTTCAAGTGTCTCAGTTCCCAACCGTACTCCCCTCCATCTGTTCTTGGCGTCTTGTTTCTTCTATCATTCACCCATCGAACACGCAACAACTTCTTTCAGTCTGAGTAGATTAAGTCGATGTTCTTGAATCATATGCATGGAAGCCTTTTCTCTCTGCCATGAATGTACTTGAATTAGGAGAGAAAGAAACTAGAGACTAGATCAGCTAAATCATGCACTCAGCGAATCGCTGGGGAGGGACATTTGAGATAAACAGTGGGGAGGTGTCGGCCTCAGGAGAGTATGATCGGAGCCGTACCTCGGAATGGGACGGGGCAGCTCTGTATCCTAATCAACATCTAGACGAAGTCCAGCAGAGATGGTTGTTGGGGCCGCCGGAGAAGAAGAAGAACAGGTATGTGGACTTGGGGTGCGTTATTGTTAGTCACAAGGTCCTCAAATGGATCCTGGGGTCCTTTCTGGTGGCTTTTTTTCTCATTGCACTCCCCATCATCATCGCCAAGTCTCTACCTAAGCACAGGCACGGTCCTCCCCCTCCTGACAGTTAGTCTGCTGCTCTCAACAAAGCCCTTCTGTTTTTCAACGCCCAGAAATGTAAGCCCCTCTTTCTCTATGGCTCAACGGTATTTTGTTTTTCTTAATCGCATCAGACCTCCATTAATTAGACCATGCATGCATTTCACATAGTCTTTGTGGGAACTAAAACAAAATTTCCTAGATTTTTACCGATCGTCCAAAACACAGCCATAAACCCTGGGATTTCATTGATCTGGTGTCTCTGGGTGCTTAGATTCCTCTTCCGTATATCCTACCACTATTCCCAATTCTAGATATCCTTTTTAACTCTTCAGTCTTAGAGAAATATGTTTTCCGGGCCCGAACCTAAATTAACAAGAAACACTAAATAGACAAAAGAAAAAGAAAGGATGTGAGAGGTTGGTCCCAAAACCTAGGGCGCTTGGCAAATGACAAGTGGGAATGGACAAAGAGAATTAACACCATGTGGGTCCTCGAATCGCCGTCACCCATGAATTTTCAACGTGTTCTGGTAATCTGTGTGGCGGAGGTGGCTACAGCCAAAAGGAAGGGAACACGTGAGCCCGGAACTTTGCACAATCCCTGTTTTGACTTACTAGAGTTATGCCGGCGCTAACTCGTTGCTTATGTCTTCCCCTTGAGCCAATTTTGATATTTTTGAATTTAGAACTTATTTAAGGTGGATATTGTATCATATTGAAAGCAAGAAAATGATTTCTTAATATTATAAATAAAAAAATTTCTACTATTAATACTTTAAGGTTTTGAAATGAATCATCATATTTTCTAATATGGTATTAAAACAAAGAACACGCCTCTACTTTGTAATGACCCAAGTCCTAAAGTTTAACTTCTATCTATGTGCAATATTTGAGTTACTATATCATGATAGAAAGTTTTAAAGGTAGATGCTATCCCCAATCAAAAGAATAAAAATAAGTCTTTAGTTTTATAAGGAATATAATTTTCTCATATATTACCTTAAGATTTTAAGATAAACTCTTATATTTTCTAACAACGCACTCTCTCTTCAGTGCTACCATTAATTTGCCTGAGATTATTGGTGCTTCTATCATCATCTTAGTTCTATATTTTGTAAGATTTTTATTTTGAAGGAACTAGCAGTTTTCAGAGTCGTTGAACTTGTTTATTATGGTTATGTTCCGACTTCCAAGTTTTGAGATTGTTGGATTAGTTTTGGGATTTTCATCACATAACTGCGTTTAGAGCTTGAGGACCTCTTTTCTACTGAAATTCACTATGTTCTTGGTTTTTTTAAAAAAAAAAAAAAAAAAAAGGCAATTAAATCATACGCATGTCATCCACAATATTTCATTATTGATAGCTCTCATTCTTTCACAACATTAATATAAAACCAAATCTCATGCTGATAAAGTGAGCAAATATTGATGATATTAGCTATGAATGTGGTGCAGCTGGGAAATTGCCCAAAAGTAATGGTATTGCCTGGAGGGGGAACTCAGGGCTAACTGATGGGAATGATACAGATGTGAAGGGAGGGCTGGTTGGCGGATACTACGATGCTGGAGACAATGTGAAGTTTCACTTTCCAATGGCTTATGCCATGACAATGCTAAGCTGGAGTGTGATTGAATACAATCACAAATATGAAAACATTAAGGAGTACAACCATGCACGGGAGCTCATTAAGTGGGGCACTGACTATTTGCTCCGAACCTTCAATTCCTCCGCCACGAAAATTGACAAGATATATTGCCAGGTAATCTTCAGTATATACTCCCTTTCTCCTCACTTGTGTTCATTTTTACTTCTTCATTTTTATGTGTTGTTTCAGCAAAGAAAGTTTAGACCATCCTCTTAAGATGTGAGCAATATGTCTCCTATTATTAAATAATATAATAGAATTCATACTTATACAAAAATAGATTTTTCCCAGTTTTCTAATTGAATAATACATCTTTTAATATAATATGAAAACGAGAATCCTTTTAGCATTATTATTCACTCCAATTAATTTGAGTCTACAAATTACGTATGTAATGGAGTGAAATAGGATGTTAAGATTTAGATAATAAATTTATTAATCTTAAAGAATATATTAAAAATTTTATTTATATGATAATAGATTTCACCAGTTATTAAATTGATTTTTAGATTGAATACTGGAGAGTTTAACACTTTTAATGGCCAGGTTGGCGGACACCAAAATGGCTCCACGGCACCAGATGACCACAACTGCTGGCAGAGGCCGGAAAACATGGACTATCAGCGGCCTACTCAAACATGTGTTGCAGGACCCGAACTTGCTGGGGAAATGGCAGCAGCCTTCGCGGCAGCCTCTATAGTCTTCCGTGACGATCATGCCTACTCCAAAAAGCTCATCAAAGGTGCCAAAACAGTCTTTGACTTCGCCAGGGACGCTGGAAAACGGAGCCCATATAGTCGTGGCAACCCTTTTATTGATGCTTATTATAATTCCACTGGCTACTTCGATGAGTACATGTGGGGTGCGGCGTGGTTGTTCTATGCCACCGGAAATAGTAGCTATCTTGCACTGGCCACCAACCCAGGCATACCTCGCCATACCAAATCCTTTTACATGATTAGGGATTTGAGCGTGCCAAGTTGGGATAACAAGTTACCAGCGGCCATGCTGTTGTTAACGAGGCTACGGATATTCTTGAACCCGGGCTATCCTTATGAAGAAATGTTGCATATGTATCATAATGTAACGGGTCTTAACATGTGCTCTTATCTTCCGTCGTTCAATGTCTTCAACTGGACGCATGGTAAGTGGCATCTCTCCCCTTCTAATATGCTTTCGTTGCATCAAGTGTCTCAATGATTTTGATCAAATGACCAGCAAAAACAAAAACTTGCAGGAGGCATGATCATGCTGAACCATGGAAAGCCGCAGAATCTGCAGTACGTGGCTAATGCTGCTTTCTTGGCATCTCTGTTTGTTGATTATATGAATGCCACTGGTGTTCCCGGGTTGAACTGTGGCCCCAATTATATTCCATTAAGTGCTATTCGAAAGTTCGCCACATCCCAGGTGAAGTCTTCATCTCTTTCTTTTCAACCTAACCAGAGATCCAGTTGAAGCATGATTGGTTGATGCTAGCTTGCATATTTGTTTGCGATCCTTTTCTGCAGACAGACTATATACTTGGTAAAAACCCCATGAAAATGAGCTACGTTGTTGGGTATGGCCAAAAGTCCCCTAGACATGTGCATCACCGTGGTGCATCTATCCCCAATGACCACAAATATCATTCTTGCAAAGCAGGATGGAAGTGGGAGGAGAGCAAGAAGCCCAACCCCAACAACGTCACAGGAGCCATGGTTGGAGGACCTGATCGGTTTGACCATTTCCATGATGCGCGTAACAATTATAACTACACCGAGCCAACTATGGCTGGAAATGCCGGACTAGTCGCTGCACTTGTATCCTTAACCACCACCGCAGGCACCGGCATTGACGTTAATACCATATTTTCAGGGGTTCCACCACTCTACTCACAGAGCCCACCACCCCCACCACCGTGGAGGCCATGATTTGCAGATGCAATAATCCCAATAATCTGTCAACGAAGCACTTGGCTTAATTGAAAACAAGGGCCGCCTAAAATCTTTGGTCCTAAGTTTGTGTTTGAGTGCATACATTGCAAAAAATAAAATAAAATAATCCCTATAATTTTTCTTTTGTCCATGTATCCCTATAATTAATTATTATAATTGAAAGAGATTGTGCCAAATCATCTATAGTTTTTAATTGATCCTAAAAAGGAAAATGGGCAAACTCTAGATATGTACCACATTTTATTTGTTCATATCATCTTTCTGTGATGATATGTGGATGAGTTGTTGCCTACTGTTATACCATAATTTTTGTTATTCAGCTCACTTGTGTTTGTACAAAAAGCCAACATTTTGTGCTGCAATTCATGAGACATCTTTTATCAAATGATTGATAACCCCAACACCTAGGATGGTCAAAAATGTTGCCCTACATCCTCCGTTTAGGGACAGTTTTTTCTTTTTCTTCTTCTACATTGTTTTGGTAGACAATGCACACCACACACACTTCCCATATTTAGTTTCCATATGTTCAAGCTCTCACTCTCACTGCACGGCAAGAATACTATCCCACCACTAATATTACACAATCATATTTCATACTCTAACATTATTGATTACAACACATGCACCCGACCTTTGTATATGGCATGTCAAAACCTAGGCCTTATAGTCATGTGGGCTGCTTGTCGTGAAGGGGGCCATCTTGGTCCATGAGTAGCATGGACTGGCTTCATTTGCATCACATGTTGTGGGGGCTCTGCACACTCGGGCTCTATGTGTGCACAGGCCTTGTGTACCCAGGTTGGATTTCGTTAGTGCTGGCCTAGGCTTGTGTTGCACCTCACTTGGCCTTTTGTGCTACTAGGTTTGGACTAGACTAGACAAAATCAAGATTAGGTAATATACCTTAACAAGCATAATATCCATATAATAAAAATATAAAAACAAGTACAACTATGTACAACCCAATTTTGAAATGTTTGAATTTGTTATATCAAAACAATCAACAATTTGTCTATTCTAATGTGAATAACATTATAAAGAAATTATTATAATTTGCTTAAATATAACATTATAATTTTTTTATTGCATAATATTATTTCCAAAAGAAAATTGAAGGAAGTTGACAACCACCGTCCCGAAGGAGAAGGCGAAGAAGCCTGAAGATTGACATGCTGCTTTGGAGTCTGGAAACCAATATTGGTGCATGAGTTATGGCATGGTATTCACAAGAAAAAAACAAGAAAAGGAAAATAAAAGCATGCACAAACTTCTAATTTGATTTGGAATCTTTGTAATGTCACTAAACGCTGCTTCTACAAAGTATGGAACATCGGTCCTGCGTGATTGGTTTTTTCCTCCCAATTATGTTCAGAGCATTTGTTTCGTATCAGTCTTTTGAAATCTCAGAACGTGGGCAGACATGTATACTTTCCAGGTAAAGACATTCAACTTTTTGTAAGTATGTGTCACTTATATCTTGTTTACCTGATTTCTTGTGCATCCTATGTTGTGGCTTCATTGATTGGCTCACATGAATTGTTTCCTAATGAAAATTTGGAAGTGCTGCAGAAAACTGTTTTCTCTTCGCCCTTTAGAGAGAAGAGTTGCCTATAATGTACTCTCTCTGTATTTGTCCTTTTTCCCTTTTGTACAGAGGAATATGAGGATGTTGACACAAGTGGAAGTGCATAAGCATTTGACATAAGAGCTGAAAAAGAATTTTGGGATGAAATTAGGAGAGGATCGGTCCCTGAGCATTATTATATTTTCCCTTTTTTGTTATACCACTCTGATTTGCTAGAAATTATAACACTTTTAAATCATGCTTATTCTTTTGTCCTTTGCTTTGGCGGGATTGGCCAGGTTGATAGGGAGGGGTTAGTGAGGAAGCAGTCGTTGCAAATATTGAAGAATGCAGTACGCCCAAATGGAGGAATCCAATCCTTTTCTGGTGATTTAGTCGTGAAATCGCAGGAAAAGAAACAAATGCCTCATGGTAAGACAAAGAGGGAATTGTGGGCCTACAAGGAAGCCAAATCACTGGGTGTGGGGAAAATCTGCAACCCAACCATCCATATTCATACAGCCAGCGGCAGGGTGAGGCGTTCATACTTCTAGATAAGATCCCTGAAGAGTATGATACACACTTGGTTGAAGCAGCATGGAAATATCAGGTCTGGGATCTTGTTTATCTTTTGTTCTTTGTGTAAATGAAGAACCTTTACTGAATTTGCAATTGAAATAAGCCGTTAGTGTAACGAAATGGCCATACGAGGATCATGTTGATTTTGAAGTGAGTCGTTTTTTATTTTCTCATAATCTGGTTACAACGTTGGTTAGTCATAGGAAGGTTAAACAAAAAAAACGTAAATTAAAAAGACAAAAGATGAATCTGTGGATCTGAGATGAGATGTCTCTGAAGGAGGCAGATCAAGAATATGTCTAGAAGCGGGTGCTCCTTTCTGTTATTATTTGGTAATTTGGAACTAACCTAGTTGTAAATGTAAAAGTTCCTTACATGACTCCTACCAAATCTGCTCCATCATTGGCTGATGAATGAATGATTTTTCGGGAGGCTATATGTTACTTTGTTATTGTAGTGTAAGGACCTCTCTGAAGGCTTCATATTGTGCAATGCAATTTTTGATGCCTCAAACCTTCAGCCTATCTGCTAGTAAAATTTGATTCCATGCAGGTATCATTGTTGCTTCAATCCTCTATTTCACACATTGATTTGGCAAGCTCTGTCAATGGAGGAATTTATCAAAGCCAGATCAGAGCTTTTGGTGAGGTCTTCAAATGGCTACCCATTCTTTGGGAAAGGGGCTTTTGTCACGATAATCCTCTTGGTACTGGTGACTTCTTACCATAACTATGTACCATTGGATTCATTTCTTTCATTTTAGTTTAGTTTGTAAACCATGTTTTATGCTTTCTCATGGAATATACCAGACAGAGTTCAATTTTTCTCCTGTTTTGTTGTTTGTGATGCAGTTAGGTGTTTGATTATGCAATCATTTCTTGCAATTGAGGGGAAAAATATGGAAAATGTGCAAAATTTGTGCCTGAAACTTTTGTTCTTGGTCTATTCATACAAGCATTGAACGACACAGTGCACCACAAAGATTTTGGTCTGTTCTGAACTTGATTGGTCCTCTGTACTTCACTTTTCGAGCATGTTGATACTATTTTATTCTATGACGGGCTATTGGCAATATGGCTAGTGAAGTTCTAACATTTGCATTGATGAATACAACTATTAACATGCTAATAGCCGTGTGGTCCCTTCATATTCCATCTTTTCTATGGAAACTCATTGGGCACTCCAGCCTAGGCTGGTGCATTGAATTGTGGAATTGCACAGAATACAAAATTGTTTTTGAATTCAACACTAAATCTTCATGTCCGTTATCAAAGATGGTAATATCCAATTAATATTAACTTTAACCATGGGAGCGTTTAGGACTATCAGCTGTTTACCAAATTCTTAGCGAAGTTGCTCAATCACAGTCTGGTAGATCTTTTAAGCATTTACTCAACAAATAGTTTAACTGGTGTCCTCTCTCGTCTTTATAAAATGATAAAGGTGAGGTAGTAATGTTGAATGTTTATATCATGTCTAATTATTTCCTTTTCTTGATATACTGCCTAGATCAATGTCTTGCATCAACCCTTTTTTTCAGTTTGATCATTGTTCTTTGATGCACGTGGTTAAAGACCAGCTCATGCATTTTTTTTTTTTTTTATCTTATATCCCCAAATACTGCTACTTCTTTTTTCCCTGACTGGTTAAATCCTTACATTTCTGTAACTTTTCTATCAAACTCTTTCAATCCTGCTCCATTTTAAACTTTTGTTTTGAGTGTTTAAATTTTGTTGAAGTGATTGGCTGGTGTTTGTTGTTCTCTTAACTTTTACGGTGAGTTAGGTATCTGATGAGCAATGCAGACTCCAGTAATGTTTTCAATGTCATTCCATCTTTGATATTGTTTTCAAAATGAGATGATCAGGTCTCCTCGGTTTTCTTTTCACCCTGAAAATGAATAATTCCACTTTTCAAATAACATTTATGATAATAATGTCTTCATATCCCTTTCGTCTTCAGTTCTTTTGAAATCTTATGTATCAATTGAGAAATTTTCAGTCATTGCTCAATGATGCTACCAAGACTTAAGTAATGTAATTAAGAAAGAGTTTGAAACGTAGTTTTATTTATTTTGTTTCATCTACTTCCATGATCATATGACCCATTTGGTCCAACTACATCCCATCTAATTACATGTGAGCCCTTCTATGATGTCACAATGTCATTCTTTAGGTGTTGCTATGAATATAGCATTTGATGTTTGCTCTTCTATGCGAGGCCAGATTCGATTCAAAGTATTCTCACTTAATGTGTCATAGTTTTAGCAGATTGGCTAGGACATGATGTCTCGACATTTTGATTACATGTTCTTCTTATTCATATTGTTGTCGTTAATCTCTCTGTATCTTATGTCATCATTTAAGTTCCTTTCTGTAAGTTGTCTACTACACGTCCACTCTTCTCTGATGTATTAAGCATATTATCACCCCTTGCTTCCTCCCCTTCATCATATTACAGGTATAAAAGGAATGTACCCGTCAAGGATAATCGAAACTGCTGCCAGATTTTTACACCAATATGCAAGTTGCCTGAGTGATAGGTATTCTATCATGTGGTTGATAATATATGATGTGGTAAAGAACTACTAATGCGGTAAGGCATGCTGTAAGAAAGAGTTCTTGCTGGAAATCTGCATAAAAACACTCAAGGCTGGTAAGGGATGAAACCCCTTTAGCATAGACTATAGGTCATCTTAAGTTTAAAGCTTGTAGTCTAGCGAAGTTTGCTCCTCATGTTTTCTTTTGTGGCCAGTATAGACTATTGGTCTCACTTGAGTTTAAAGCTATAAGTCATTCTAGACAGAGTTTAGCTACTGATGTAAGTACCAAGACTTGAAGCTGATAGTCCATAGAAAACAAGTGGCCTCTTTATATATTTTAATTTCCCCAAAACATGTCATGGCTGTCATTAATATGATGCTTTTGTCATTAGGCTACAAACTGGAGCTTAAGAGTATGTTTGGATAGATTTTTGAAAGGCTTTCCGTCTATTATTTTGAAAGCATGTTCATTGTTTGAAAGCTAAAAAGTCTTAAGTCGGGTCCACAAGAAACTTGGTCGGGTAGTTACATCTGAAAGTTGCTTCTACCTTTTATCTTTCAATTCCTTGAGTTTGTTCCCATAATTAAATTGTTTCTTCTATTTAAATTTACAGGGTTTCAGCAATTTTGTTGATAAAGCCTGTAAAGAATTACAAGTACCTTATTTTCAAAAATCAGGCTTAAGGTAACTGGGATGTAGTTTTGTCAGGAGTCTTTTGTCGGGGACGACCTTTGGCTACCTTTTTATCAATGGGAAGGTAGGAAGGGGTGATTTACCTCCTTGAAGGGGCAGCCTTCCCAGTATCCATTTTCTTCTTTAATCGAAATGGGTATGTTTTTTATTAGTGCTTTCACTTGCTTTGTGTTTTTTCGAAAATTGAGCATGTATTTCAAAGTATTCTTATATGAATGCAAGTTTAGTTTTCTTAGTGTTTTGTCTTTCAAAATGTATTTTCAACAGAGACCACAGTTGAAAACTTATTTGGATAAATTATATTTGCAAATTTTTTTTTTTTAATAAGTTAAAACAGTTGATTATGGCAACCAAATGGATTCTGAGTCTCCAATATCCTGCAACCAAAAAAAAAAAAAAAAGGAACTAGTAGGAAATCTGCTAAGGGTAAAGTATTCTCGGGTCTGAAAAGTGATTGATGTATTTGTTCCTCGTGGGTACAGTAAGCAAATTGCATTTTTGTGCAATTAAGCATCAGTTACCAAATGGCAATCTTTCTGCAGAGCTGGATTGATGGGTCTTGCAGAATGCATTGCCTCGGCTGCTTGTGGAAGTAAAAGCGAAGCAAGGTGGCAAGAAGATGCATTTGTTTGACACGGATGAAGCAGAAATTACTTTGGAAAGTTTTCCTTGTCATGATAAAACAACTTTACTGGATGTTTTGAGATTTGTTACTGAGAGCAGCAAAAAGCATTTCAATCCTAATTATCGTGTTCGAGGTCTCTGAACATTAATCTGTTAGGTTATGATACTTTGTCTTCTATAGTTTATTATACTTCCTGTACTCATTAAGATAACTTTTCCATTGTTACCAGTTTCTGGGAAAATCCTCAAGGCCACTGCTTCAGTGGTCTGTACATTTGGATTACCTCTGCAGATGATTTTGCACTTTATTTCAGCACTGCCTCCAGAATTTACTGATAATGGTGTGTGCCTCTGCTGTTCACTTTGCGTTTGAATAAGATCAAAATGTTTCTGATCGGCTCACCAAGCTGGCATGTTCCATCAAAATGGCACTGACTGATGATTCCTTACATAGTTGGCTCCATTTTTATCTCATTTCTGATTGTTGCCATTAGTCAAACAAGTTAACTGGCATTCAAGTTGCTCACTGAGGAGAACACTAGGTATACATGTTTCACTGGAGCAGAAATACATTGGAATTAGGTGTGCTTTTTAGTTTCCAACTGAATTTTTGATTTTTCTATTTACGATTAAGTTTAATTTAAGATTTGGACCGCAATGTTCTAAATTATCTAGCTTGTATGACAAAAATTGTTCTCTGGATGGTATGAATCGCACAAAGATACAAGGACATACTCTCCACAAACAAAAGTGCAGGAGCCTTCAATAAATATTCTACGAGTTTTGTTATGGAAGTTATTATCTAACATATCTTATTGAGAACTAAAAAGAAATTGAGGCTTCTTAAGAGAGCCTGAACTATTACTATAACCTAGAAAGTTGAAAGGCAATATTTGTTGCTCTTATAATAATGACAGTATAAACACTGAATTTAAAAATGCAGGACAAAAAAGCTCACTTAACCCAAAACTTGATCATCATGTCCACATACAATTACATGCAGGTTTTTTCATTTGCTGAGCATTTCTATGAGCTACGCAGGATGGAGGCATTTAGATCTTTTATAATTGTTACCATTCACTACGCATATGCAACACAGGCTCTATTCTACAGTACTTAGTATGAACATTTTATTATTATTATTTAAGAGTGTTCATCTGTTATAGTTTATGATATTTTGGTATCTCTCTCCCTCTGTTGCAGAACATTCAAGGATTCATGTGGAAGGAAGAGAAAGTGAAGATTGAGCTTAAGAGGTGAATGACAAAGACTTTCCATGGAATCAAGGCAATGTGTAAGCTCCATGACTGCAACCTGCGAACAGGTGCCACGTGCCCACTTCTTGAGGGGTTGGGAAGCATGAGGCCATCTCTTTATCTTTGCATATCAGGTACATTCATTCACAGGTTATCCTCCAAGAAAGAAAGATAAAAAAAAACAGATACTAGTCCAGGATCCTGTCTTTTTTTATTTTTTCCTTTCCTTTCATGCTCCCGTATTTTTCTCCTTGTAAAATATACATGCTGGAGGATACTTAACTACCATTAACAAAATTCTCCGCAAAGCCCCATCAAAAGAAAACATGGTCAGGTAAAGTCAGAAGCTTGTAGTTGCAAATGCACAAGAAGCAATAAAGTGAGGACACCAAAATACAATTACTGATGGGATTTATATCATCTTCTCCACTACTACAAAGTAATTACAATGAGAGGTTAAAGAGGAGCTCATTACTTTTTCTTTCCTCTTTCTGATAAGTCAAGAAAGATGCAGATTCAATTTAAGGGGCAAACTCAGGAATCACAATTTCATTACTACTTTTTGGAACTGCTGGTGGTGTCATCCTGCCAGGTTGCTTGCCATTGCTTGTCATAAAAAGTTGTCTCTTCGATCAGCTTTTTCAAGTTTTCAACATCCTCATTCTTCCGGATCAGAAGAACTCCCGAAACAGCTACAAACAATAGAGTTTTACAAAAGAAGTTGCTCATTTGGTCAACCAAACCAACCCCAGTCAAGCTATCAACCAGATAAGCCATGAAGAAGCCTATCATTGCAGCACGGCCTGCATAAAACTCATCAAACAGCATAGATTGATTAGCTTTTAGCTAGTGGCACTCTTTTTGTAATCCATGTTTCATTTTAGGGAAAAGCAAACGGACAGAACGAACCATTAAGTAGTTCGGCTTCAGGTAGATGGAACCTTTTCATCCATGCCCACCAAGGTATGATGGATGTGTCGAACATTATTGGGTCATCGTTACTGGATGATTCAGGGTTGTTCTCAAGCCATTTCCTCCTCTTAGCCTCTGAAATGATTATCCAAGAAGGTCCATTAGAAATCAAGTACTCTAAAATTTTCAGCGGGACAATGAACAAACTGTTGAGTCATTTGACTAATTCCATCTTCACCTCATCCTATCCTCTCTTGTACTTGATAAGGCAAGAAAAAGATGGCAAGCATCCAACAAGCAAAAGAATAGGAGACCCAAATTACAGGATCTGCGCCCCTTCAGCTCATTGAGAAAGATAATTTATATATAGAGGACCTTCAGTAGGATTTAAAGAATACATCATTCAGTTCTATCTCCGTCAACACAACAACCAAGAAACTGCATATTGATGATAATCAAATAAAACAAGTTCATTCATTGGCACCCTTGAAGTTGAAGTAATGCTATAATAACGTGTAAGTGTATAATAGATGTATAAAGTCATGCTTAAACATCAGCAATCACCCCTGGACCTGGAAAACATCAGAAAACTATCATAACTACTTTTATGTGGGAAGAAGTCAGAACAAATGGAAGTGGAATCTGTGAAAATTCTTAGAAAGAAACCCTAAACCTGACCTTACAAGGTCCAAACTAGGTCTTAAGAATGTTTACAGTTCTCTTTCCCTTGTTTTCCACACATGGTAGAATATAATTATATGGATCATGTCAGAACATAGTTAGAATTCGTGTAGAATGATCACTTTGAGGTAAAATAATCCATAAGGATTTATAAGATCAATTTGAATTCAGATTGATCATTTGATTCAAGGTTGAAACTGCAAGGACCAATTAGTAATTTTTGTTCAAAATTATAGTCCCCTTCTAAGTAGATGAGCATAAGAAACACAGTTTAGCCAGCACAGAAAATGATGGATTCTCCATGGACTCATAACTAGAGGATGTGCCAAATAATTTACATTCTGCAATCATAACCATGGGGACACATAGCTTGTCATGATAGTCACCAGCAAATATAAGGGGATGATGAGTCAAAACGACCAAGTATCATCAATTCCAAATGACTGATTATATCAATCATGACTAGACAATGACAAAAAAAGGTTGGGTGCTGACACAGAAAACCTCAAGGATCGGAAGAAAGGGACGTTTCTTTAACCCCAGAAGTTCACCTTGAGGTCAAGAAATCAATATGCAACTGCTAGGTATCAGCAGTCCCTCTGACTCTGACCATATATTTCAAGACTAGACAAGTGACTACAAAGGTCAGTTCAGACATAGGAAACATCAAATATAGAAAGAATCTAGGATATCTCTTTCTTGTAGATAATACTTACGACCAAGTAAAGCAAGATATACATTTGATTTAAAATCACAGAAAGGGATATTCGTTCACCAAATATAGGCAACCCCAGTAAGGAAAATCTCAAAAGCACCTAATCTTAGGTCAAACCGATAATTTCATTGGAATTACTTGGCTATCCCAAGGAAAATAACTAAAATAAACTGATCCTCAGCCCTAGAATATGATACAAATGAGAAGCATGTTCTGAAAGAGGTCGACATATTTCACAGAATTACACCCTTTTCAACATCTTTCTAAAATCAACAATACTTCCTGGCCTGCCATGCGTATTTGTATGTTGAAATGGAAATAGATTTTAAAGTTTATCAGTTAAATTGCGTTTTAAAACTACAAACTATTAGAAGAAGATGCATAACCAGAACAACTTGCTAGGAAACATAATTTTGATTGGTTTTTTCTTGGCACATAACTTTTATCTTAGTGTTCTACTATAAGCCCTCGCGGACGCTTCATTAGAGATCATTAGTTTCTGAAATCTTGTTCAAAACTTTTCACTTTTGGGTACGTGGTTTAGTTCCTAAATAAAAAAGCAACACTGATCATGAGAAAAGAGACCAACAGAAAAAGATTAGTGCCAAAGATGATCATTTCAATCAAATTCCTCCATATTGCGCAGTAAACAGATCAATGGGTATAAAGGTTGCCTAAATATTAACACAGTATAGAAACATTCTAGATCAACTAGAAACTTTATAATCTTCAAGTTGCATGTATTCCCAGTTTCCCATACAGAGTGAAAAATGAAAAAAAAAAGAAATAATCTTACTACAAGTCAAATTAATTCCCAGGCAAAGCAGAGTTGTGGAAGAAACAAAATCAAAGTCAGAAGAAACCCAAAAACTCACCGGCGTCAATAACGGCATCCCAATCAGTCTTTCCATTTTTCGCAAACTGCTTCAAGTCCCAAGTCCCACCAACCCATCTGGGATCCTCAAACTTACTCGCCACCTCCACTTCTGCTCCCGCTGCCGCCAAAGACCCATTGGCCCCAGCAGAGCTCTCATCCTTCTCAGCCACCACCTGCGGAGGTTCAGGGCTCTTCTGGACTGCATCTGGTTCAAGTGCAGTAGCAGCTGATGCCGAAGTTCCAGCTCCATTGTCCGCTGAGGCCCTGGTGGTGGACACGAAGAAAGGCGTCTTGGATGGTCTGAGAGAGAGATAAGGCTTGAGGATGAGATGGGGTTTGGAAGGTAGAGATGGAGAGAGGGCTGGAGGGTGGGACGGAGGAGAGAAGAAGGCCATGGAAATTGACATGATGTGGTTTGAAGAGGGGGTTTGGTCTCTCAGAGCATCCGACGGAGGTCGAGCTATCCTTTCCACAGCCTCAAAAACGGCCAAAACAGAGGTTTGTCGACTTGCGTTGTTTCCAATTGGACACTACGACCTTTGGCAATTAATTAAGGTTTCAAATGTTTGATGTAAGTTTGAGAACTACACATAGTAGCATCATTTAATGCTACCTCCAACACTACATGAATCAAATTTGCAAGTAATTTTTGCCTGAAGTTGAATGTATTTATTCGGAATATAATTATTATATTTAATTTTATTATTATTAATAAAATTTAGTAAAATATTACCCTTGTTTAAAAAAAAAATTTCTGTCAATCCAAAGAAAAAATAAAAAAAGGAAAGGAAAACGAAAGAATAGTAAAGAATGGGTCATTTTCTAAAAAAAAAACTCAAGCGATTGAAAAGTATAAATGGAAGAGTATAGAAAAGCTAAATAATGGAAAAAAGCCTAGAAGCGAATGAATTCTATGTTCAATTGTATTGTTTTTGTACGATGTGGTCTGTATTTATAGGCTCAAAAACCTAATACATGTATGATAATTGGTCTATTTTAATAATTATAGGAAATAAAACGAAATCATCACTTAACACAGGTTAAATATGGTAACTTCTTATAAATTTAACCTTAAAAAAAATGAAGAAGGAACATCTTCACATGCTTCGAGATTCTAAACTTGCAAAAATGGAAAAAAAAAAATCAAAGAAATAAGAAACCTCTCGCCACATTCCCATGCCAACCATGATGAAATAGAAAAGAATCAAGAAAAAAAATAAAAAATGAAAAATGAACGGAAAAATCTCTCCATAAGGTAACTAAAATAAGTTTAAAGTCTAGGAATTAAGCCTATATAATCAGGCTTCTTGTTGCACAAATTATATAAAAATAGAAAAATAAAAGGAAAATGAAAGAAACGAGAAGGCCCTCGCCACATTTATATGCCAACCATGATGATATAGAAAGTAACTAAAAGAAAAAAGAAAAAAAAATGATAAGAAAATCTCTGGAACAATTCGAGTAAACAAAAAAGGAAAACATGAAGCGATATATTTGAAATTCGAAAATTGCTTCTCAGAGACCTGCTTATTCTCCTGCATGTGTGAAATGGCTAATCGATCCGCCCGGTGTCATTTTGTGTTGCTTGCTTTGTAGCCTTTAGAAATTAGTATTATATACTTAATTAAAAATAAGTATACATTAATTTTCATATTTTTATAACAAAATATAGGGGTGATGTCAAAGGATTAGTAATTGTTTTTAAAAAAATTATTTTACACCATAAGGTAACTATTTTAAGAAATATGCAAGAAAATTTGTGAGGAAGAGAATAAAAAAAAAAGAGAAGTAGAAAAAATATTTTAATTGTGTTCACGGTGACATATGCAGAAAGAAAACCGGCACCATAAAAATCTAATTCTTGCAGCTACTCTTTTAAATTCTGCACTTTCTTTCTATATATGCAATATGATTCCTTCTTGTTTCTTTGTTCTATTTACTCTATTAGATAAGGGCATCTTCTGTTTAAGGCCATACTTTTTTTATGCTTGTTCAACCACTAGCACGAGAGAGGGCAAAGCTTGAGGTTTCACCTTGAGGTTCAAAAAAGAAAGAGGTGCCTCCAAATTGGCCAATAATCTCTCCAAGTGGAGCTGAATTCATTTATTTCCTAGCTCTTTATTAGACTAAGAAAAAGGACTACCAATACATCCCATGTTTTTAGAACCTACTTCTATTTGTTTCAATCTTGCCAAAACTATAATCTTTTATGTAATCATAACTAGCATACAAAATGGAGCATATAAATTAAATTAATGTCGTGTGTTATAACTTCAATTGTGATACTCTATGAATTGTGATTAATTATTTAGATATCAATACAAGTCTCCCACAATAACCAAATGTTTGTCCATGATTCCTTTACATACACTTGTGTGCTATGTGCATCGTGAGGAAAATGTAGTAGTAGATTGTCTAGCCAATCATGGTCATGCTGTTCAGAACATGATAATTTTTGACCAATTTGAATCATTGCCTTATCTATGCTTAGATGTTTATGTTAAAGATTAACTAGGTTTAAAGAATTATAGGCCACCATAGGGTAAAGCAAATGTACTGCCCAATGTATTTTGTGTTTACTTTTGTGTATGTGTGGCATCATAATATATAAGTGATTAGCTTTTCTTTATAGATTAGGCTTATACCCTATCCATTATATTTATCCAAGGTATGGTTATTACGCCCAGACTTGTTGGTATTAATAAAATTTGTCAGGATATTGTCTATGTTATCTAAAAAAATAAAAATAAATAATAATAATAATAATAATAACCAAATGTGTTGTTCATAGGATTACCATGTAAGGTTGTTAAAAGACATCTAGGAACTATTTCGGAGGTTGTTGAATGTTGAAGGAGTTCCTAATGAGTTGCAGTTTCTTTAAAAGAAATTGGTTCATGAGGTCTTGTTTCCTTTAGTTCAAATGAATAGTTGATTTCATTTATATTGGATTGTGCTTTGAGGGATTTCATTTTGGCTATGATTTGCTCCTTTGTAATCTTCGGTTGTGCTTATTTGTATGTAAGTTATTTTACATTATTGTTGTTATTCAACTATTTTGTGAGTTTTAGGTGTTCTTTGTTGTTCATTTTGTGTAATTCTACTCCTTGTTGTCTTGAGGTATAGATGAATTGGAAAATTTGTTCAAATGATGGAGATGATTGTCATGCTCTTTGGATTAGGAGTGTGGTAGTATAAAAATTTATAAGACTGAAACCTTAAGTTTTTTTTTTAATGGATATTTTTACTTAGATTTTAATCATAAATTAATTTTTATAACAATTTTTTGTCCTTACTTCCTATTAAATAAACCTAATTATTATCCCAATATAATTATGTTTAAAACTCTCAATATAATTAGATTTTGACTATTTAGTCTGGGTTTTATAATTGAGGTAGAATTTAAATAAATCTAACTCTTATCTATTAAATGCCATGTCAGCAGTCCACCTCACCATGTCCACGTCAGCCCTTCTCATCGAAAGCCTGGAGCGCCGTCTGCCTCACTGAAAACACCGACCGCCTCTGCAAGAACCTGGTCGGAATCCCGGCACCCAAAAGCTTTCCATTCTTATCCGATGATCTGCAAATCTTCACCTCAATGTCAAGAAGGCAATACCACCAACCGGCGTTTCCAATCAAGGCCGACTTTGGGAAAGATTTCCAATTCTTTCCAACCAAAGTCTCTCCAATTAGGTCAAATCTTCGATTCATCCTCTCAAACGTAAATTTACTACAATTAGATTAGGTTTTGTATTTTCCTCATCGTATAGCACAATCCGGTCTATAAAGTAGACATAACTTGTAAACCCTTTTCCGCAACCTGGGTTTTGAGTTCTTGAGAGATTCTTCAATTTCTTGAAGAAATCGCCTGTCAATTCTATCCTAATATGATTGGTATTAGCACTCCTAACATCTTTGAGTTTTTACTGTTGATTGTTGTGAAATTCTTGGTGGAAACATTCTGCTCCTGAATATTCTGTTTTTGCTCTTCTTTTAGGATGATTTGGTCTCTGTTTTTCACCAAAATACTCCGGAGTCGCCTACTGTGAACACCAACAGGAAGTCAGTCAAGCAACGACGATATGCCTAAGAAAGCTGTTTACTGGTCGAATCTCCCGAAGGAACTCTTGGCAATCATCGGCAAAAGCCTTGACCCCCTCGTCGATGTTCCCCGATTTCGCGGTGTTTGTACCTCCTGGCGCTCCTCCATCCCTCCGGCCCACGCTCTTTCTCCTCGCTTCCCTCTTGAGTTCGAAAGCCCCTGGGCCACGTTAAATCCCGGTTTGGAGTTTGAACCGCGAGCTCGTCTTTACGAAAGCAGACTCTATCTTGTTAAACCTTTAAATCCTTTACGAGCTTCAACTTCTTCTTGCAAACAGGGCTGGTTGATCATGGTCGAATATGATTCATGTTCAAGAAGATTTCTTCTTTATGATCCATTCACGGGTTGGATGATACATCACAAGCCAAAGACTCTGAGCTTGTTGAACTGTCGGACCGTGGAATTGGGTAAAGCCTACACGTTCAGACAGTCAGGAACTTATTCTGATTATGGTTCCATGGAACCCAAAGTAGTGATGTTCACCAGTCCAGACGACTCGGCGGCTTTCTTTATACTTAACCTCGGTTCATTGTTTTTTGCAAGAGAAGGGAATGAGAAGTTTATCATGATGGATGATCGTGAGGTTCATTATGACTATACTATCGTTTATCAGGGAAAATTCTATTGTGTTGATGAATATAGAATACTTTGGCGGATTGAAAGCTCATCCTTGAAGATGGTACAAGTTTTGTCTTCACCTTTGTCTGGGTTTGATGCTGCTAACAATAGGAAAAACTATCTAGTGGAGTCTTGTGGATCTCTTTATCTCATTATTACATTTGGGGATTTGAGGGTTAAGTTGTATGACTTGGAGGTATATAAGTTAGATGAAGAACGTGGTCGATGGATTTTAATTAGAAGTTTGGGTGATCATGCCTTCTTTCTTGGTAATGATTATTCTTTCTCCATTTTAGCTTCAGAACTTGTTGGATGTAAAAAGAATTACATTTACGTACTTGAACAAGATGGCATTGGTGGCATTTTTGATATGGAGAGTCGCAACATTCAAAAGGTAGGTGTTAGGAATGATAAGATTTCGTACAATTTGCCTTTCTTCTATAAATGAAGATATTAGTGCAGCACGGCCTTAATTGCGGTCATAATTAACATGACCTCCTTATTCCTCTCATTAATGGGTCGGGCGTGGTCTGCCCCAACTCTCAACTCGTCTGGAAATGAAACCTGATTTCACTAGTGCCGCAATCGGTTGGGGGAGAAGCTTGCAGAAGCTGTAGAATTGTAAGTTGTGATAATTATGTTTAAATTTCGAATGGTTTCTGTATTTTCATGCGGTTTAAGTTTAAATATTATTCTCTCCTTCTCTACCTTTGTGTTTGGATTTTAGGGTTTGAATATTGTTTGTTGGCTGTTCAATTCTTGTGGAATTCTTGGTGGATTGTTTCAATTCTCAACAACTCTGCATAGATAAGCAGAGACAATAGTACACTTAAATCGTTGGTTCCAAGTTAATAGTTCATTCTACTCCTTCAACTTATGGAGATATTAAAAGGTCATGACACATCATCTGCCACATCATCGTGACACAACACCACATCAGCCCTAGAGCCACGTCAACCCAAAGGGCCACATCAGTAGCACCTAACCTGGACTTGCAATGGCAACCCAACCCGAAAACACCTTGTTTATTCTCTACACTACACACTTAGGAACCTTGATTATCGAAAACATATGGATTGGCATTGAAAACAGAACACCTTTGATAAGAGCGATCTTGCCTCCGTGTGATAAAAATTTGGTTTTCCAATTTGTATTTTCCCTACCACCTTTGCCATTAGTTCATCAAAGTAGTGTTGTATAGCTCTCCCCCTTTATACAAAGGAACTCCTAAAGATTTTATGGGGAAATCCACATGTGCAAGCTAAGTCCAATACATAAAGTTGTGCTTTCTTTTCTCTTGGCATTTTGTTGAAATGACTACAATATATTTCTTATCATTGATTAATTGAAAAGTATATAATTTATATTCATACAAAAGATCCTTGAAATTAGTAATGGATCTTTTCTTATCATTCAAAAAGACAATCATATCATATACATATAATAGATTTGAAGTTATTGGTACCCTTGTATTTTCCTACATCTCCATGTTGCACCAAGTATTTAAATTTCCTATAAAGGCTTCTTGTGTCATAATAAAGTGGTTCAAAGATAAAGGTTCACCCTGTCTTAAATCCCTTCTTGACTCGAAGAACCCAAATTTTTTTCCTTGAAGCTAGATGGAGAACCATTTATTGGAGATACACTAAAAAATCATGTCACACCACAAGTTTTAGCCCCCAAAATATTTGGGAACTTTGAGCATGTCAACCTTTATAATAACATTGTTTCCTTCTACATTCCTATTTGTCTCATTAACCACCTCCTGGATGAGAGAATTATTTTCGCAAATAGCCCTTTCTTAAATGAAATCAAATGGTTCTGGTGATCTCAATCAGGGCTGTGCCTTAACTAAGCGATCATTTAATATCTTAGCTGATATGTTATACCAATAACGTGTATAGACTAGATGACCTTAAGAATGAAAACGTTTAGGGGAACGAACCTTCGGTATTGGAGCCAGGGATGTGGTAGTGGTGCGCTCTTTGAGAGCGGACGTCCGTGAAAGAAGCATCTATAATGTCCAGTTTTACTTTTTCTCTAACAAAGAATGTAAAAGAAAATAAAAAAATAATTAACACATTTCGAAGAATTCTTTATGCAAAAACAAAAGGTTCAGTAGAATATGAAAAAAAAGTGAAAATGCTCCTGATCCTTTAATTTTTTGAAAACCACTACGATTATTTTATGAGATAATGACCTCCTTTTTAGTTTCTTTAAGGATCTAAGAAAGCTTTAAATCTGCTTAAGGTGAGAAAGAAAAGCATGTTTATATTTTAAAACCCAAAATAATTTTCCTCAAATTGGGAAAAACATATATAAGGGGGTTTTTCTTTTTCTTTCAAATCTAAACCTCCCCAGCCCTGGAAACCCAAAACTATAGAAATTTAGAAGAAAAAAAAGGGGAATGAAATATCTCTCCGTATGCTATAGGAATTCAAACTTAATAAAACTAAAAAATGGGTTCAGTAGAGAAAAAGAATGGCCCCAAAAATAAAAGGCGTCACAATTGAACGGTTCACAATTGAAAAATAGAATGGCCCCTTTTCTATTTTTCAGTCGATGATGTTGCTGGGGGCTGCTGCTGTTGTTCAGATCCTGTCACTGGAGTAACCGACGATTCTGGTGTTTAGATCTAGTCAAGAATCATGGGCGTGTAGTAGTTATGAAGAAGCTTTCGTTTGTTGTCCTTGGTTGGCTTCTGTAGTATAATTTTAGTGTGGACTTGTGAAATAATTTAGTTTGGTTGAGACTGCTATTTGAATAGTGTGGTGATTACGGTGTAGTGTAGTTTGATGTGGATTTGTACTGTAATTTGGTTTGGTTGAGATTGTTGTTTGGTTCGTGTGGTAAATTATGGTGTAGTGTAGTATTTGGTGTGGATTTGTACTACAATTCAGTTAGCTAAGATTGTTGTTTGTACTGTGAGTAGGGATTGTACAAACCTAGAGGCATGTATCTATTAGCACTTTATAAGTAAATTCAAATTGTATGAAGTATATAATAGAAGTAGATATTCAATGGAAGAAGGCAAAGTCTCTCGAGTTTGTTATACTAAGTAGAAGATTGAGCCTTTGGTGAAGGTACTTCCAAACTTCTGCCTCTCTAATTAGTTGACAACTAAGTGATATCCAAATGATGGTCAAGCTATTCCAGAGATTAAATCCAAGTAGTGAAGAGTTTGAGGTTAGAGATAAAAGAAGAATTAGGAATCTTGAAGATTTTAGAAAATCATTAAGAAAAAATAATGGTGTAGAAGTAAGGATAATGAAGTTTGGACAAACAGCTCCTACTAATAGAGACATGGCTAAAGAAAGTGTAGCTTAGAAGGACAAGATACACAAGGAAAAGGAAGTTTGAGATAGTCTATTGGTAGTGCAATCAAAAACTCTTAAAGAAAAACAAAATTCTTAGAGTAGTATTTTGATAGGAGGTTTAGTACAAAGTGCTTATTTAGCACTGAACATACCAACGTTCAGTGCTAAATAATGGAAAAATTAGAGTTGCTCCTTCTCGGAAAGTAATTGAAAAAGGAAGGTCATTTTCTTATCAAATACTTAAGAGTTCCATTGATCTCTAAAAGAATATATATAATTTGGATTGCAATTCTAATGAATAAAATAATAGGAAAAATTAAAAGATAGGAGTCTAAGCATATCAATTATAGGGAAAGATTACAACTATCAAAAAGTGTTCTATTCTTTTACAAGTGTAGCGGTTACAAATTTTTTTATTGCCCAAATAGATACTATATAAAATTGAAAATGAATTAGACTCTTCTTATGGGTAGGTAAATTTACTAGGCAAGGAATAGGAAAAGTGGCTTGGAAGAAAATTTGTTATCTTAAAATTTCTAAAAGATTGGAATTGATAAATATTCACACTTGGAATAAAGCAACAATTAGCAAACTTTAATGGCCTTTTGTGCAAAATAACTCAAATTCTTTAAGAGCAAGATGGATGATATTAGAAAATTTTAAGGGAATAAGTGTTTTAGAAGTATAAGTAAAAAGATTACTAGCTTGGAGTTGAAGTAGCATTATACAAGTAAGAAAGGAACTTTTATAATTAATGACTAGATCATAGTATAACATTGCCAAAAGCTATTCAAAGCTAAAAGAGAATAGAGAAAAAACTTAATGGACTAGAGTAATATGAAAAGAATGAGGACCAAAATATAATTTTATCTATAGGATCATTTTCAAAGACAAGTTTACTATAACATATCTAGTTGCTATATGGAACACCTGAATGGACCTATAATGTAACTTTTTCTAACAATAAGAAGAATTATAGGAATATTTATTCCTTAATCACAAGTTCACAAATTGCATTGAAGGGCATTACTAGGTATGAATTGACTATCTTAAAGAATAGAACAATGGAGAGAAGAAGTATGTTAGATGAGTAAGCCTATTAAATGTAAAAGTTTTGTAGCAATCTTGTTCAGTATATTCTTCAAAGATGCATTATAACACATTTGGGATAAAAGGAATAAGAGAAGATTCAACCACAAAAGTCTAGATAACTTGACTATTATTGTAAAAATTAAGAAAGACGATAGAGACAAGATTTAATTAATTAGAAGAATGCAGCTTATAAATATAATAAATTTCTACAAGAGTTTTAAAATTTGCCAAATACAATTTTTGTGCTTGAATAATAATATTATAATTGAACAATTTTGTACTTGCTTTGGTGATATATAATTTGATCTTTTCACCAAAAAAAAATAATTTCAATAAAGAAGGCATAATTTGAGTTCCAAATACAAACAAATTTAAAAAAACTTGGATGCTTTTGTCAAAGAATATGTAGTCCTAAACGGATGGAATATATGCGATTTAAGGTACAAATTTTCTAGTTAATTCTCCCCCTCATGTCTATCTTGGAGTGCACTATCATAGAACATGTTTTTCCATATATATTAAGTTTCCATGTCTAAGTAATATCCCAAACAGTTTTAGCAAGTTTAGAAAAATTTCTTCAAATGACAAAGCAACATCAGCATTTAAACGATTTCGGACGGTAAAACAATTCTCATTTGCATGGAAAACAACGGGTCTATATGTATAAAGCATGAAGTACAATAGGTTGGCCGATTGTGCATCATAAAAATACTTCGCAAGAATACATATGTCTATAAATGTACATAAGCTTAATAAAAAATTAATGCACTTTATAGCAAAGTTGATGAAAAGTTCATAAATATACTAGATATCAATATTATATATTTTGCACCAAATGAAAAAACAAACCTTATACACAAAGTTTACATGTATTTTGGACTAGTCGATACACTAAATATTAGTATTATACCAAATTTGGAATGGTTTCTATATTTTCTGTTCAATCAAATGCCATTTAAGGTTAAATATTATTCTCTCCTTCTCTACCTTTGTGGTTGGATTTTAGGGTTTGAATATTGTCTGTTGGCTGTGCAATTCTTGTGGAATTCTTGGTGGATTGTTTCAATTCTCTGTTGATGGAAACTTTCGGTTCTTAGAGATTCTGTTTTTTTTTTCCTTTTTTAGGGTGATTTGGTCTCTGTTTGGTAGAAAATCGATTCAGTCTGGCTGCCCTGTTTTTCACCAAAATACTCCGAGTCTCCTACTGTGAACACTAAACCAGCGAAGATATGGCTAAGAAAGCGGTTGACTGGTCAGATCTCCTGAGAGATCTCCTGGAGAGCATCGGCAAAAGCGTTGACCCCCATGTAGATGTTCCCCGATTTCGCGGTGTTTGTAAGTGGTGGCGCTGCTCCATCCCTTCGGCTCACTCTCTCTCTCTCTCCTGACTTCCCTCTTACATTCCAAAGCCCCTCGGCCGTGTTATATCCCGAGTGGGTGTCTGAACCGCCGCGAGCTTGTCTTTACGAAAGCAGACTCTATCTTGTTAAACCGTTAAATCCTTCACTAGCTTCTACATCTTCTCGCAAACAGGGCTTGGTTGATAGGGTCGAATATGATTCAGGTTTTTTTTTTTTTTTTGGCAACATGATAGTACCTTGAGAAATTTTATTAATACCAACAAAGCTGGACGTAATAACTATACTTTAGATAAGTACAAAAAATAGAGTATATTCTTAACCCTAAAAAAATAACAATCACGACACAAAATTAAAATAACCAAAATGCATTAGGCAGCACATTCGCGTAATCCTATGATAGTCTATAATTGTCTAGGTTTAATTGATCTTTGATATAAACATCTAAGCATGAATGAGGCAATGAACCAAGTTGATCAAAAATTGTCACATTCTGAATGACGTGACCATGATTGGCAAGATGGTCTGCTATCATATTCCCCTCACGATTCAAGTTCAAGAAGATCGCGTGTTTACGATCCATTCACGGATTGCTTGATACATTTCAAGCCAAAGACTCTAAGCTTGTTGAACTGTCGGGTCGTGGAAATGGGTAAAGCCTACACGTTTCGACGGTTAGGAACTTATTCTGATTTGGGTTCTATTGCAGCCAAGTAGTGAAGTCCGCCAGTCTAGGTGGGTTGGCGGCTTTCTTGATACTTTACATGGGTAAATTAACTTTTGGAAGAAAAGGGAATGAGGAGTTGATCGTCATCGATGCTAGTTTGTTTCAACATGACTATATTATCGTTTACAACGGATAATTCTACTCTATTGATAAGCATGGAACACTTTGGTGGATTGACAGTTCATCCCCGAGGATGGTAAAATTTTCATCTCCACTTTCTACTGCTGATGAAAACAAAAAGTCTCTAGTGGACTGCCATGGATCTCTTTATCTCATTTGTCAATACTTGGACAGGAGCACATGGCTTAACCCTCTTTATAAGTTGTATGACTTGAAGGTGTATAGGTTAGATAAAGAGTTAGAAGAAGAGTGTGGTAAATGGGTTCCAATGAAAAGTTTGGGTGATCATGCATTGTTTCTTGGTTTTGATTATTCTTTCTCCATTTTAATTTCAGAACTTATTAAATGTAAAAACAATTGCATTTACATACTAGAACAAGATGGCACTGGTAACATTTTTGATACGGAGAATCGCACCATTCAAAGAGGTAGGTGTTAGGGATGATAAGACTTCATACAATTTGCCTTTCATTATTACTCCATCTATAGTGCAGCACGGCCTTAACTGCGGTCATAATTAACATGACCTCCTTATTCCTCTCATTAATGGGTCGCGCGCGGGCTGCCCTAACTCCCATCTCATCTGGAAAATGAATTGGCTCCCTGTGTTGATGATCTACTTGTTGATTCAAGATCTAGGAAATGAAACCTGATTTCACTAGTGCCGCAATCGGTTGGGGGAGAAGCTTGCAGAAGCTGTAGAATTGTAAGTTGTGATAATTGTGTTTAAATTTCGAATGGTTTCTGTATTTTCTGTTCAATCAAATGCTGTTTAAGTTTAAATATTATTCTCTCCTTCTCTACCTTTGTAGTTGGATTTTAGGGTTTGAATATTGTCTTTTGGCTGTTCAATTCTTGTGAAATTCTTGGTGGATTGTTTCAATTCTCTGTTGTGTATTAACAATATTAATATTGATAATATTAATATTTATGGAGATATTTCTTCATCCTCCTCTGGAGTGACTGGCACGTCAGAAGTTGATTCCGGTTTATGTGTGTCAGTTAGTGAAGGAGCTTCCTCAGAAGAGACTACCCCTCGTTACCTTTCCCCAGAAGATTATGGTGCCACATTTCAATGGTCTTGTTCACCTTTTGATGTAACTGCACCTAGGCCGTTGATACTCTCATCTCAATATAATGTTCAGACCAACTATGTTGGACAGAATGAATTATGTGGTGGAATTCTTGAAGCAGTTGAGTCTACATGTCAGTTAATAGGTTCGGGCATATCATCTACTTTTGAGCTAGGAGAATCTTCCCGTCATATAGAAAATGTTTTGGGTTCGAATGGCTTGGGTTCGAACACATGCCGAGACCTGTTGCCACCCTTGCCTGAGTCACTGATGATTAAGCAAGAACCTCTCTCACCCGTGCTGCTTCCAGAGATGGATCCTAACGTAAACTTGGTTGGCTATTCTCTTGGAAATGATAATGATAGTCTTCTTAACGGGTTCAATTATGAAGATGCTGTGGCACTTCAATGGCTAAACATGGAAGATAATGGGAATCTCAACATAGGGAATAATGATGAAGATTTGAATAGATCCCTAGCTAATTATTATGCCAGTACGCTGGATAATATAGAAGATTTTCACTTCTTACAGGACTGTGGAAATCACGCAGGAACATGCATCGTTGTTGAAGATCTCGGTGCAGAAGATCCACTTGCTGCTTTAAGGGCTTACGGTGAAGAGCTGTCCGAAGTGGAGTCCGTGGGTTCGACGCATGCTGATGGAGATTTGGAGAAATAATGGAGGACCCACATACTGCCTTATCTATGTCTTATCTGATGTTTTTAATGCCTGCAAACCTGAGCTACGTAATGATGAAAACTTGACAAGTTTGTTTTACGTTCCTTCATGCAAGTAGCATGCAAGTGGGATGCAAGTTGAATTTTGTTGTTTTGTCACGATGACTGCCTATATAACGACTGTGTAAGACGTTCTCTATAAGCAAGCAAAAACTATTTTGAGTGTTCTTGTGCAACACCAATTATTGCTTCGACTTCTTTCTTTCTATTTTTGCTTTGTCTTACTTCCGCTTGATATCTCTCTCGAGTTGCTTATTTTCTTTATTTACTATAAATATTGTTTTTCATTTTGTTGATGGAAACTTTCCGTTCTTAGAAATTCTGTTTTTGCTCCTTTTTTAGGGTGATTTGGTCCCTGTTTGCCCTGTTTTTCACTAAAATACTCGGAGTCTCCTACTGTAAACGCTAAACCAACGAAGATATGGCTAAGAGAGGGGTTGCGCCAGATAATTGCCGACTAGATCGTGTATCCTAAACATACTACGCAAGCGTATGTATATCCATAAATTTGCATCAGCTTAATGAAAAGTTAAATGCGCTTTATACGAAAGTTAATGAAAAGTCTATAAATACACTAGATCTTGGTATTATATATTTTGTACCACATGAAAACATTAATTTACACAAAGTCTGCATATATTTTGGACCAATCAGTATACTAAGTATTAATACTATATATTTTGTACCAAATGAAAACATTGAGCTTTTACAAAAGTTAGCATATATTGGACCAATAAATACATTAGATATCAGTATTATATATTTAATTATACTTCATTAAAAATAAGTATACCTTAATTTTGACATTTTTATTGCAAACGTGTGGGTGATGTCCAAGAATTAGGAATTATTTTTTTAAAAATTATTTAACAGCATAAGCTAAGTATTTTAAGAAATATGCAAGAAAATCTGCTTGGGAGAGAATCTGCTTTCAAATGTGATACTTTCTGAATTGTGATTAATTAGCTGGATATCAATACAAGTCTACCACAACAACAAGATGTGCTGTTCATAGGATTACAATGTAAGGCTATTAAAAGATGTTCGGGAGCTATATTTTGGAGGTTGTTGAATGTTGAAGGAGTTCCTTGTGAGTTGCAGTTCCCCAATAGAAACTGATTCATGCGGTCATATTCCCCTTAGTTCAAACGGAGAGTTGATTTCATTTGTATTGGATTTTGCTTAGAGGTATTTCATTTTGGCTAGATTCGGCATATTTGTAATTTTCTGTTGTGTTATTTTTATGCGTGATATTTTGCACTTTTGTTGTTATTCAACTATTTGTGAGTTTTGGGAGTTGTTCTATTATTCATTTTGTGTTATTTTGCCCTTTGTTTTCTCGAGGAGGTGATGAACCAAAACTTTATTCAAATGATGGAGATGATTGTCATGCTTTTAGGATTAGGAGTGTGGTCTTTGAAAAGTTCATAAGACTAAAACCATAAGTTCTCTCTTTAACAGAGACTAATACTTATGTTTCAATTACAAAACAAAATTTTAATAATTTCTCTTTTCTATTCCTTATTAAATAGACTTAAGCTTTTATCCCAATATGATTAGGTTTAGGACTCCTAACATAATTAGATTTTGATTGTTTAGTCTAAATTTTTTAATTAAGGTAGAATTTAAATAAACCTAACTCTTATCCTAATATGATTGGGTTTAGTTTTACTTGCCTATAAATTTAGGCAGAACTATTTGTTTGCTGATGATTGTTGTGGAATTCTTGGTGGATTGTCGTAATTCTCTGTTGATGGAAACATTATGTTCTTAAATATTCTGCTTTTGCTCCCTTTTTAGGGTGATTTGGTCTCTGTTCGGTAGAAAATTGATTCCGTCCAGCCCTGTTTTTCTCCAATATACTCTCGAGTCTCTACTGTAAACACCTACAGGAAGTCAGTCAAGCAACGACGATATGGCTAAGATAGCGGTTGACTGGTCGGATCTCCCCAAGGAACTCTTGGCGATCATCGGCAAAAGCCTTGACCCCCTCGTCGATATTCTCCAACAAAGAATGTAAAAGAAAAGAAAAAAAAGAATTAAAACATTTCAAAGAATTCTTTATTCTTGACAAAAATAAAAAACAAAAAATTCAGTGAAATATGAAAAAAAAAGTGAAAATACTCCTGATCCTTAAAATTTTTGAAAACCATTTTAATGAGATAATGACCTGCTTTTTAGTTTCTTTAAGGATCTGAGAAAGCTTTAAATTTGCTTAAGATGAGAAAGAGAAGCATGTTTAGATTTTAAAACCCAAAATAATTTTCCTCAAATTGAGAAAAACATATATCAGGAGGTTTTTCTCTTTCTTTCAAATCTAAACCTCCCCAGCCCTGGAAACCCAAAGCTATAGAAATTTAGAAGAAAAAAAATGGGGAATGAAATATCTCTCTGCATGCTATAGGAATTCAAACTTAATAAAACTAAAAAATGGGTTCATTTGAGAAAAAAGAATGGCCCAAAAATAAAAGGCGTCACAATTGAACTGTTTATTCCAAAAACAATAAGGTGGTCATAAGCTCCCTTATTCGGAGAGATAAAGGAGAAGACTTAGTCTCTCTTTTGCCGATCAAATATGGAGAAATCTTTTGCCCATCAAATATGGACAAATGTGGTATGTTTTCAGACCTATTTTGTATTATGTATAGAAACTGCTTTTTACAGAGTCTCGTTTGAGATCTTATTTTTTAATAATTAGTATCAGAGCTCTAATAGCATCGATCTGAAGAACAAAATCGAACCAAAATCACATATTGGATCTCAGACTTTAGAGTGGGTTTCGCGTTCTTCAAAACTCAAAGTTTCGAGTTAGATTCGAGCTCACCCAGTGATCATTTTCGCGGGTTGAGCTCAGATTCAGAATCAGCACGGCGTGTTGTTTCTGACGATGCCAAGAGCCGCCGAAAACGGCTGTTTTCCGACCGGGTCGTACCCGACCCGATTTCGACTCAAACAGAGTCAGACCGCCACCGACCTCCGTTCGGCTCCGTCTGCGGCTTCGGAGGTAGATCGTCTAGAGACGATCCCAACGGCGTCTTGATCGGCCTGAGAACCGGCCGGACGCACGCTGAACCAGTCGAATCGGGTTAGCCGATTTCGATCTGATCTGGTTTAATCCAAATCTGGCCGCCGGTGAGCTCCGAATCGCCATCGTTTGTGGCGTCGGGCGTCGGCCATGAGCCGGCGATTCCAACCCCGCCTTGAACGGCCAGAGAACCGGCCGGCAGGACGCCGAATCGTCCGTACCGGTCCGAATCGGCCGATACGGACTGAACCGGCCGATCTTGGCCGAACCGCCTGAACCGGCTGGCAGGCGCGTATGAGACCCTTTTTAACACCAAAATTTTTCTAATATTATTTAGAATATTCTGATGCAATTAATTTTTCATAATTATCTCATTTAGTTGATGACTTGATTGAAATGGTTTGATTTATTGCTTAATAAATCTTATATGTAATAGTTGTATGCTAACTTGTTATGATTACTTGTTTAACAATTATTTTATGGCCTCTTAAATGTCATACAATTGTTTAAATTAGGCCATTTTAATTTTGCATACAATTTAAGAGAAATTAGCATATAATTTATGCAACATTTGTAATGTTGCATTAGGTGCAACTCAAAGACTAGTGCCTTGGTCTTTTGAAATTGAGTTGCACATTTAGATTATGAGTAGTATATTATGTATACCGTTGCATAGGCTAATCTCGTGGCTTGATTGGGTTGTGACCACCATAATGGTACAATATGGTTAAGTCATGGGATTGTGTTTTGTGCAATTATGGTAATTTCTCCAAAGTGCGCAAAGGTCTTGTGATTTGGTTAGATTGTGACCACCATAGTGGCACAATTAGATTAGATTGTGGGACCCTTCATTTTGTACTGCGGATGAGTTCAATCTTAGTACATAGTCATACTCCCACAGGAGGTGATTGCATATTAGGATTTGGATGTTGCACAGTTAGCATGCTAGGGTTTGGATTAGTCTTAGTAGTCCATACACCTATAAGTGGTGGATTGTGAGGATTGATTTTTCCTTATGTGGGTTGTTGTGAGGAGATTTTCTAAATGGCATGTTATGTTTGTTACCCATAGGTGTTTATATGATAATGCTTATAAAACTCTCTTTTAGTCTACTTATTGTGTGCTCCTATTATGCATTATGTATTACAGCCACTTTTATGGTCAACAATTGCATAGTAACCATAGAAATCTTGACTGGATCAAACTTCAAGAAATGGTTGAGCGATCTCCACTTTGCTTTGTGGATTTCTGATTTACATTCATTCCTCACTACTAAGAAGCCAAAGGAACCCACTAAGGCTTGCACAGAAGAGTATAAAACTAAGTGTGCTACTTGGGCTAAAAAGAATGAGTTTTGTTTGTTGACAATATAGAAGACAATTGAGGATCATCTTTAGGCAGATTTACCCACTGATGCCACTGTTAAGGAATTTTTAGGGGCAATGGAGAAACAGTACACACCACCCACTAATGCTTTAGCTGGAGAGCTTTTACAAGATTTATTTGACCTTAAATATGATGGATCTATGCCCATAAAAAATTATATAATGAAGGTGATTGAATTCAAGGGCAAGTTCAAGAAGGTAGACGTTACCCTTTTTGATGCAATTATCATTCATAAGGTTCTGAATAATCTTCCTGCAGACTTTGATGTTCTTAAAACATCTTACCATATGCAATATGAGCAGGGGACAACTAATCAACTATTAGTTCAAGTGATGGTTGAAGAGAAACAATTGAGAACAAATAAGTCCCATGTTGCTATGTTGACTCAAGGAGTTGGTTCTAGCAAAAACAAGAGACTTAGGCCTCAATGTTATAAAGGGTCTAGAAGGGCTCACCCAGCTATTCGAGAATTAACTCCTCATGGTAGTGCTACTGGGTTTAGGAGGACCCAGAGGGTTGCTGGGGTCAGGCCCGATGAAATCATATGTTTTCATTGCAGGGTAAAGGGGCATAAGAAGCCTAATTGTCCCAAGCTTAGGAAGAGCAGGAGAAAGTGCCCAATTGGAGGTAATCGCTCTTTAGCTTATGTTTGTGAGTCTCATATGGTAGAAACACCCTCTAGCTCTTGGTGGTTGGATAGTGCAACCACTAACCATATAACGTTTACCATTCAGGGATTTGTAAATCGGAGGAGGCCAAGTCAGGATGAAAAGTACATCTTTGTGGGGAACAACATGAAGGTTGATGTGGAGTTCGTTGGAGATGTCATCTTGCTTTTGGAGACTGGCTTTAGGATGACTTTATGTAACACCTTTTATATACCGTCTTTTAGGCGGAATTTAGTTTCAGTTTCGTTATTGGACAAGTTAGGTTATTCTTTTGAAGTTAAGAACTCCACTATTAATGTATGTTTTGATTCAAACCTTGTTAGTTGTTGCACTTTGAATCATGGTTTATATAAGTTTTGTTTATCCCCACATGAAATTTATGCTACTGTGAATGTTGAAAGTAATGTCCCTAAGAGGGTGATGTCTAAAGAACAATCATATGCATTATGGCATAAGAGACTCTGCCATATTTCAAAAGAGAAAATACAAAGGTTGATAGAAACAGAGATTTTGCCTACTCTCAACAAGGATTTAGAAACATGTGTGGATTGTTGTAGAGGCAAGTTGATTAAGACAAAGAAAAGAATTGCAATTCACTGTTCTGATCTGTTAGGTGTGGTTCACACTGATATAAGTGGTCCATATAAACAGACATTGCAAGGTGATGTATATTTTATTACTTTTGTAGATGATTTTTCACGCTATGGATATGTGTATTTGATTAAAGAAAAATCAGAATCCCTTGAAAAGTTCAAAGTGTTTAAGGTTGAGGTTGAGAAACAATTGGGAAAGAGTATAAAGGTTATAATATTTGATAAAGATGGAGAATACTATGGAAGACATGACACAAGACAACAGAAGGGACCGTTTGCTCAATATTTACAAGATTTAGGCATAATAGCTCAATTCACTATGTTTGGGAGCACAGAACAAAATGGTGTCGCTGAGGCGAAATAGGACATTGATGGATATGGTTAGAAGTATGATGAGTGGTAGTAATTTGCCCCAATTTCTATGGGGAGAAGCCCTAAAGACTTCTTTGTATATTCTCAATCGTGTCCCTACTAAAGCAGTGCAGTTAACTCCATTCGAATTATTTACGGGACGCAAGCCTAGTTTGAATCATATTAAAGTTTGGGGATGTCCAGCTGAAGTCAAACTATATAATCCGACTCTGGGAAAGTTAGGTCCAAGCACTACAAGATGTTATTTTGTGTCCTACCCAGAGTACTCTAAGGGATATCGATTCTATAACCCTTGTGGAGGTCCCAGTATCGTGGATTCGCAAACGGCCAAATTCTTGGAACTTGATACTGCAGAGAAATCTGAATGTTCATAGACCACGAGTAAAGGCATTATTTGTGTGGATGTTGAAGTTGATCCTTTTGATCACTGTAGTAGTTATAAAGGTGGATTGAAGAAGAAGAAGAAGAAGAAGAAGTAGAAGAAGCTTTTGTTTGTTGTCTATTAGAATGTAATTTATCGGTTGGCTTCTGTAGTATAATTGAAGAAGAAGAAGTTTTTGTTTGTTGTCTATTAGAATGTAATTTACTAGTTGGCTTATATAGTATGATTTTTATGTCTACTTATGAAATAATTCAGTTTGGTTGAGACTACTATAATTTTTGTGTGGACTTATGAAATAATTGATCTTCATGTTTTTTAGAATTATCCAAAAATGGAATTGAAGTAATGGCTCACTATCCAAGGTTTGGACCCTACTTGTATTTGTTGCAGTCATACCAAACTCTAATCTTTTAATGTTACCACAACTAGTGAAGACAATGGAGCATATAAATTGAATTAATGTTGTGTCCTTTAATGTGATTCTCTCACAATAACCAGATGTGTTGTTTATAGAATTACAATGTAAGGCTGTTAAAAGACATTTAGGAGCTATATTTTAGAGGTTGTTGAATGTTGAAGGAGTTCATAGTGAGTTGCAATTTCCTTCAATAGGAGCTGGCTCATAAGGACTGTTTCCTTTAGTTCAAATGGAGAGTTGATTTCATTTGTATCAGATTTTGCTTTGAGGTATTTTATTTTGGCTTTATTTGGCTCTTTGGTAATTTTCGACTATGCTATTTGTTTGTCTATTATTCTGCACTTTGGGTGTTATTCAACTATTCTGTGAGTTTTAGGTGTTGTTTTGCTGTTCCTTTTGTGTTATTCGGCCCCTTTTTTTCTTGAGGCGGTAATAAACTGAAAATTTGTTCAAATGATGGAGATGATAGTCATGCTCTTAGAATTGGGAGAGTGGTTTTAGAAAAGTTCATAAGACCGAAACCTTAAATTTTTTCTTTAATGGAGATTGATATTTAGGTTTCAATCTCAAAACAATTTTTTAACAATTTCTTATCCCTACTTTCTATTAAATAAACTTAGCTCCTATCCCAATATGATTAGGTTTAGGACTCCTACCATAATTAGATTTTGACTATTTAGTCTAAGTTTTATAATTGAGGTAGAATTTAAATACACCTAATTCTTATCCCAATATGATTAGGTTTAGGACTCCTTCCATAATTAGATTTTGACTATTTAGTATAGGTTTTATAATTAAGGTAGAATTTTAAAAAACCTAACTCTTATCCTAATATGATTGTTTAGAACTCCTAACATAATTGAGTTTCGACTACTTATTCTAGGATTTACTTGCCTATAAATTGAGGCAGAATTATTTGTTCATTGTTAATTGTTGTGAAATTCTTGATGGATTGTTTCAATTATCTGTTGATGGAAACATTTTGCTTTTAAATATTCTATCTTTGCTTTTTTTTTTTTTAGGATGATTTGGTCTCTGTTTGGTAGAAAATTGATTCCATCTAGCTGCCCTGTCTTCGGCCAAAATACTCCTGAGTGTCCTACTGTAAACACCAACAGGAAGTCAGTCAAGGCCCGAAGGAACTCTTGGCGATCATCGGCAAAAGCCTTGACCCCTATGTAGATGTTCCCCGATTTCGTGGTGTTTATACCTCGTGGCGCTCCTCCATCCCTTTGGCTCACGCTCTCTCTCCTAAGTTCCCTCTTAAATTCCCGAGTCCCTTGGCGACGTTAAGTCCCAAGTGGAAGTTTGAACCGCTGCGAGTTTGTCTTTACGAAAGCGGACTTTATCTTGTTAAACCGTTAAATCCTTTACTAGCTTCAACTTCTTGCAAACAAGGCTGGTTGATCAAGGTCGAATATGATTCAGGTTCAGGAAGATTGCGTGTTTACGATCCATTCACGGGTTGCTTGATACATTTCAAGCCGACAACTCTGAGCTTGTTGAACTGGTCATGAAAATGGGTAAAGCCTACACGTTCAAACAGTTAGGAACTTGTTCTAATTTTTGTTCTATTGGAGCCAAACTAGTGATATCCGCCAGTCCAGATGAGTTGGCTGCTTTCTTGATGCTTTACATGGATAGATTAACTTTTGCAAGAGAAGGGAATGAGAAGTTGATCGTCATCGATGATAGTTTGTTTCAACATGACTATATTATCGTTTACAAGGGAGAATTCTATTCTATTGACAAGTATGGAACACTTTGGTGGATTGACAGTTCATCTCAGAAGATAGTACAATTTTCATCTCCACCCTCTACTGCTGGTAAAAACAAAAGGTCTCTAGTGGAGTGCCATGGATCTCTTTATCTCATTTGTCAATACTTGGACATGAGCAAATGGGTTAACCCTCGTTATAAGACTCTATATAGTTTGCCTTTTATTATTACTCCATCTCTAAATTTGAAGCCAGTATATGACTTTGATGTTCTTCACCGTGAGGCTATTCCAAAATTTCTCCTACTAATTGTATTTTTGTTATATTTAGTGTTATGCTCTTCTTTCCTTTGTACAATTAGTTATTTTGATTGTGATTATGGTGCTGACAGATTTGAAGTTTGATTGTCAATGTTAATACAATAAGACACAAGTAGTAAACCGTGGGCTTATGCTGGAGCACTAAGTTGACTGCATATGCCAAGAGCACTCTTCCTCCCCGGTCTCGGGTTGCTCCTCTTCCTGCACATGGTCCTCCTATGCAAGACCCATCCGTATTAAGTTTTAAGACATTCTGCAACCAATGGCTGCCATTTAACCATTAGACCTCTCGGAATGATGACCTCTTGAACTAGGAGTTTGAGTCGTTGTAACCTCTTGAACATTTAAATAATGCTGAAATTCAACGGAGACTAGCATGAATATCATTCTCCATGTGACAAAGGGATATGGTTTTACCCGCACACACTGCACTACTATAGTCGAAGCAGACTTAAATTGAGGGGAGAAGGTTGCATTCTGAAACGGCAAGAGAATCAGCTATTTAGCCAAGGCATAACTAGGCCGTATTTGCAAAATCTCCCCATATTTTCTCCATAAAACTAGTGCTATTTCACTTTGTGAAGGGAAGTGGTCTACAGTTTCTGTTTGGGAAGGTTAGCAGCAAACACATTTAGAAGCTAATGGTATCCAACATTTCTGAAGGTTGCCGTCCGCTAGAAACTCATTGTGTAAGACTCACCAAAGTAAGAATCCAGTCTCTGTTGGCAGTACACTGTTCCAAATATTTTTTTCCCCATTCCAACTTATCATGCCTTTCCTTAACTGTTCATAAACACAAGAAGTAGACAACCTTTCACATGGACTTAAATCAAGAATAATCATGTCAGGACCTGGAATCAAAAAGAAGTTGTTCACTTGTGCCATCTGTGCAAAAGATACTTGGGAACCTTGATTACCAACAATATATGGATTGGCATTGAAAGCATAACACTTTTGATAAGAGTGACCTTCCCTCCATGTAATAAAGTTTGTAGCCCCTTGTATTGAGGCCCAATTATATTCCTCCTTAACCAGAAGCCTCGGTGTTGCTGGCTACGCCGCTGCTGTTCGGATCCTGTCACCGAAGTCGCCAACGGTACTAGAGCTTAGATCTAGTCAAGAATCGTGGGCGTGCAACAATTATGAAGGTGGATTGGGTTCTAACTATGCTCACTGACAACCTTTTTGAAGAAGAAGAAGCTTTTGTTTGTTGCCTATTAGAATGTCATTTACTGGGTGGCTTCTAGTTTTTGTGGACTTGTGATATATTTGGTTTGTTTTAGACTGCTATTTACATAGTGTGGTGATTATAGTGTAGTGTAGTTTGGTGTGGACTTGTACTGTAATTTAGTTTGGTTGAGATAGCTATTTGGTCCATTGGTGAATTACGGCATAGTATAGTACAATCCAATTGGTTGAGATTGTTGTTTAGATTGGTGAGAGGGGACATATAAACCCAAAGCCATGTATCTATTAATACTTTATAAGCAAATTCAAATTGTTTGAAGTGTATAATACAAGTAAATCTTCCATGAAAGAAGATAGAGTCTCTTAGGTCTTTCACATTGAGCAAATAATTAAGCCTTTGATAAAGGTATTTCCAAACTCTTGCCTTTTTAATTAGTTGGCTACTAATTGATATTCTAAAGATGATCATATTCTTTTAGAGAATAAATCTAGATAGCAAATAGTTTGAGGTTAAAGATGATAGGAGAACCAAAAATTCTAAAGATTTTAGAAAATCATTAGGAGAAAATAATGGTATAGAAGTAAGAATAATGAAATTTGGATGAACAACCCTTACTAGTAGAGATGGCTAAAGAAGGTGTAGCATATAAGGACAAGGTATAGATGGAAAAACAAATTTGAGATAGTCTATTCATAATGAAATCAAATTTTTTTACAGAAAAAAAAAATTCTTAAAGTAGTGTTGTAATAAGAGGTATAGTACAAAGTACTTATATGACATGCCAACCTCTAGTGCTAAATAATAGGAAAATTAGAGCTACTCTTCCTAGGGAAGTAATTGAAGAAGCAAGGCCAACTTTCTATCAAATATTTAGAAGTTTAATTGATTTTCAAAAGACTCTCTAATTTAAATTACAAGATTCTAACAGATAAAATATGAAGAAAAATTAAAGAATAAAAGGCTAAGCATATCAGATATGAGAAGAGATTATAATTAGTAAAAAGTGTTCTATTCTCCTTATACATATATTAATTATAAATTTTTCTACCATCCAACTTAACGTTATGTGAAATTCATAAAAGAATTAAGCTCTTCCTATTGGCAAGTAAATTTATTAGGCTATGTGTAGCAAAAGTAGCCTAAAAAAATTTGTTATCCTTAATTACCGCTTCTCGCTGTCCTTGTTAAAACCTGAACATTATGGATTTCTCTAGATTTTCCCGTAGCACTTGGAATCGATGCTTTGTTTGAGTCTGTGTTTGATTGTTTCTCGTCATTGCGGACCGAGCTTACCACCATTCCCACATCTAGGAGCATTGTTTGCTCGGGTGTCTATTGTTTTCTCCATTTTCTCATGCCTATTATGTAGTTTTCTTAGCTCGGGTATCCCTTTTTTAGTGTAATTTCTCCGGAGGAGGTTTGTTAGGATGAGAGTCCTCAAATTCCACACTTTGGAACACAAGAAACCTCAAATAAAAGAATACATCATTTATTAATATAAATCACTATAAAAAAATAATAATTAAACCACAAGTCTCAAGACAATTTCTATAATGAACAATCCAAATAATAACAATACGACTATAAAATTATTGTAATTACTCTTAAAAAATTAATATAAATTTAAAGCTAAAGTTAAAGAATTTAATAATAATAAAATAAGTAATTATCTGAGGATCATTTCTAAAAGCAGAGGATGCCTTTTATAAATATAATAGAAATTCTATTTTGATTTAAACTTAACTTCATAATAAAAATCTTACTTCAATTTAGACTAAATCTTATCTTAAATCTTATTTTATCCTATCTTGGTCATATCATATCCAGTCTTTAGCCTTCTAGAAGCCCAATCCTAACAAGGTTATGATGCATGTCACCATTTAGAAGAATCATCCACAACCGAAGATTTTGCATCTCCTTAATCTTCCTAAATGTTTTGGTAGAAAGAAAACAAGCCCCGCATATTCTCTCTTGAGTGTTTTAGGGTCTGGGTCGCGCGTGGGCAGCCCTACCTCCCAACTCATCTGGAAAATGAATTGGCTCCCTCAGTTGATTGATTCAACATCTAGGAGATGAAACCTGATTTCACTAGTGCCGCAATCGGTCGGGGGAGAAGCGTGCAGAAGCTGTGGCATTGTAAGTTGTGATTACTGTCTTTAAATTTCGAATGGTTCTGTATTTTCTGTTCAATCAAATGCAGTTTAAGTATAAATAGTATTCTCTCCTTCTCTACCTTTGTGGTTGGATTTTAGCGTTTGAATATTGTTTGTTGGAAACTTTCCGTTCTTAGAGATTCTGTTTTTGCTTTTTTTTTTTTGGTCTCTGTTTGGTCTCTGTTTTTCACCGAAGTACTCCGAGTCTCCTACGGTAAACACTAACAGGAAGTCGGTCAACCAACGAAGATATTGCAAGCCTTGACGCCCTCGTCGCTGTTCCCGGATTTCGCGGCTACGGATCAAGAAGTTCTGGCTTTCGCTAAAAGGCTGGTAAAAGTTTTGTTTGGAAGCAGATTAAATGCACTGAACATCATTTGAGAGGTCTTTAATTACTTGGATATCAGGCAACTGGACTTCAGATCATCTTAAGTAATAGATAGACAACTTTTTTCTCCTTAATGTTTTTCTGATTTATGTTTACAATTCAGAGTATATTATCTAATCTCAATATATATACAATGTGTATGTATTCAAGTGTCCTCATGGTCTTAACTTCTACTAAAAGTATCTATTGAAGAGTTATTTCTAAAAATAAAACAAAACAGATGTATTTTACAAGGTTCAAACTATATGGATTAAATCCATGAATATATAATAATGAACCAATTTTGTATTTTAAGACCTTTTGTAAGTGTAAGTTTATTAGTATAAAGCATAAGCATAAAACGCATTTTTTTTTTAGTTTATACACTCACACACCCACTCATATACTTTTGGGATGTCAAATCCAAAATTAAGAAATCTCAACCAATACTTACTCATCATTAAGCTAGATAATTGTCCATTAGATTATATATCCTAAAAATACTACACACGCATACATATATCCATAAGTTTGCATAGATTTAATGGAAAGTTATTGCACTTTGTACTAAAGTTAATGAAAAGTCTATAAATATACTAAATATTGGTATTATATATTTTTTACCATATGAAAAAAATAATTTACACAAAGATAGCATATATTTTGGACCAATCAATACACTAAGTATTAATAATATATATTTTGTACCAAATGAAAAAAATTACCTTTTAATAAAAGTTAGCATATATTGGACCAATAAATACATAAGATATCAAATATTATATACTTAATTAAAAATAAGTATCCGTTAATTTTCAAATTTTTACTACAAACATAGGGGTGATGTCAAGGAATTTGGATTTTTTAAAAAAAAGTTATTTTACAACATAAGCATAGTGTTTTAAGAAATACAAAAGAAAATCTGCCAAGGAGAGAATTAAAAAAAAAAGAGAAAAACAAATTAGTTTAATTGTGTCCATGATCACGTATGCATAAAGAGAACAAGCCCCATAATAATCTAATTATTGCAACTACTCTTTCAAATTCTACACTTTCTTTCTATATATGCAACCTGATTCCTTAGTATTTCTTTGAAAAATTTACTCCATTGGATGAGGGCATGTTTTGTTTAAACCCATACTTTATCATGCTTATTCAACCACCAACATAAAAAAGGGCAAAGCTTATCATGTCCTTGAAATTTAAATGCTATTGGAGCTTAGTTAGATTTATGAAAAGAGAAATATGGAGCCAAATTCTTCTATTTCCTTGCTTCTTATTACACTAAGAGAAAGGATTGCCAATACATCTCATGTCTTGTGAGCTTGATGTAGAAAGAAAATCACTAAATTCTTCCACTACTCTCTTTGAACACAATTTATCTCCATATTTTTTAGAATTATCCAGAATGGGATTGAATTAACAGCTCACTATCCAACCTTTGGACCCTACTTCTATCTGTTGTAGTCATGCCAAAACTCTAGTCTTTTAATGTTACCACAATTAGTGTAGACAAGGGAGTATATAAATTAAATTAACATTGTGTCTTGTAACTTCAATTATGATACTTTTCAAATTGTGATTAATCAATTAGATATCAATACAAGTCTCCCATAAAAACCAAATGTGTTGTTCATAGAGTTACAATATAAAGTTGTTAAAAGATGTTCGAGAGGTTGTTAAATGTTAAAGGAGTTCCTAGTGAGTTGTAGTTTCCCTTAGTAGAAACTAGTTCATAAGGTATTGTTTCCCTCGATAGAAACTTGAGGTATTGTTTCCCTTAGTTCCAATGGAGAGTTGATTTTATTTGTATTGGATTTTGCTTCAAGGTATTTCATTTTGGCTTTATTCGGCTCTTTGGTAATTTTCAATTGTGCTATTTGTATGTCTATTGTTCTCACTTTGGGTGTTATTCAACTAGTCTATGACTTTTAGGTGTTGTTCTACTATTCTCTTATGTGTTATTTTACCCATTGTTGTCTTGAGGTGATGATGAATTGGAAATTTGTTCGAATGATAGAGATGATTGTCATTCTCTAAGGATTAGGAAAATGATCTTAGAAAAGTTTATAAGACTAAAATCTTAAGTTTTCTCTTTAATGGAGATTAATACATAGGCTTCAATCGCAAAACAATTTTTTAACAATTTCTTGTTCTTATTTCTTATTAAATAACCATAGCTTCTATCCCAATATTACTAGATTTAGGACTCCTAAAATAATTAGATTTTGACTATTTAGTTTAAGTTTTATAATTGAAGCAGAAATTTAAATAAATCTAGCTCCCATCCTAATATGATTTCGTTTAAAACTCATAACATAATTAAATTTTGACTATTTAGTCTAAGTTTTATAATTGAAGTAGAAATTTAAATAAACTTAGCTCCTATCCCAATATAATATGGTTTAGGACTCTTAACATAATTGAGTTTTAATTATCTATCCTAGGTTTTATAATTGAGTCCTAATTTAAATAAACTTAGCTCCTATCCCAATATGATTAGGTTGTTGTGGAATTCTTGGTAGATTGTTTCAATTATCTATTGATGGAAACATTTTGTTCTTAAATATTCTGTTTTTACTCCTTTTCTAGGGTGATTTGGTTTCTATTTCGTAGAAAATTGATTCAGTGTGGCTGCCCTGTTCTTCACCAAAATACTCCAAATCTCCTACTGTAAACACTAACGGAGAGCCAGTCAAGGAACGTAGACATGGCTAAGAGAGCGATTGACTGGTCATATCTTCCAACGGAACTCTTGGCGTTCATTGGCAAAAGCCTTGACCCCCACGTAGATATTCCGCGATTTCGCGGTGTTTGTACGTCCTGGCGCTCCTCCATCCCTACGGCACTCGCTCTTCCCCATCGCTTCCCTCTTGAGTTCGAAAGCCCCTTGGCCGCGTTATTTTCGGAGCGGGAGTTTGAACTGCGAGCTTGTCTTTACGAAAGCAGACTCTATCTTGTTAAACCATTAAATCCTTTTCTAACTTCAACTTCTTCTTGCAATGAAGGCTGGTTGATCAAGGTCCAATATGATTCAGGTTCAGGAAGATTGCATCTTTACGATCCATTCACGGATTCCTTAGACTATCACAAGCCGACGACTCTGAGCTTGTTGAACTGTCGGATCGTGGAATTGGGTAAAACCTACAAGTTCAGACCGTTAGGAGCTTGTTCTGATTTTGGTTCTATTGGAACCAAAGTAGTGATGTCCGCCAGGCCAGATGAGCCGGCGGCTTTCTTGGTACTTTACTCCGGTATATTGGCTTTTGCAAGAGAAGGGAATGAGAAGCTGATCGTCATTGATGATCGTAAGTATCAACATGACTACATTATCGTTCACAAGGGACAATTCTATTCTGTTGATATACATGGAAGACTTTGGTGGATTGAGAACTCATCCTTGAAGATGGTACAATTTTTGTCTCCACCTTTGTCCGTGCTCTATATTGCTGGCCACAAGAGATACTATCTAGTAGAGTCTTGTGGATCTCTTTATCTCATTCCTACATATTGGGATCGGAAGAAAAATTATAGAAGCAAATGGGGTTATCCTTTTGAGTTGGTCGACTTGGATGTGTATAAGTTAGATGAAGAATGTGGTGAATGGGTTCTAATTAGAAGTTTGGGTGATCACACCTTCTTTCTTGGTAGTGACTATTCTTTGTCCATTTTAGCTTCAGAACTTATTGAATGTAAAAAAAACTGCATTTACTTACTTGAACGACATGGCACTGGTGGCATTTTTGATATGGAGGATCACAGCATTCAAGATTTAAGTTCTAAGGGTTATACGACTCTGTACTATAATTTGTCTTTCATTTTTCCTCCTTGTACAGATGAACATTTCAGGCCGCTATGGATATGACTTTGATGTTTGCTCGGGTTCTATAGTTTTCTCCATTTTCTTGTGCCCCTTATGTAGTTTTCTTAGCTCGGGTCTCTTTCTGAGTGTAATCGGTTGGAGGAGAAGCGTGCAGAAGCTGTGGCGTTGTAAGTTGTGATTACTGTGTTTAAATTTCGAATGGTTCTGTATTTTCTGTTCAGTCAAGCAACGAAGATATGGCCAAGAGAGCGGTTGAGTGATCAGATTTCCCGGAAGAACTCTTGGCGGTCATCGGCAAAAGCCTTGACCCCCGCGTCGTTGTTCCCGGATTTCGCGGCTACGGATCAAGGAGTCCCGGTTTGAGTGGTCTTTAATTACTTAGATATCAGGCAACTGGCCTTTAGATCACCTCAAGTAATAGATAGACAAATTTTTTCTCCTTACTGTTTCACTGATTTATGTTTGAAAGGTTTATAATTCAAGGTATACTATCTAGTCTCAATATATAGACAGAACTTCTGCTAAAAGTATGAACTATTTTTGACAATATAACAAAATGAATGTATTCTACAAGGTTCAAACTATATGGATTAAATCCATGAAATATAATAATGGACTCACTTTGTATTTTTTTCCTTTTTTTTTTTTTGTTTATACTCTCACACACTCATTCATGCACTTTTGGGGTGTCAAATCTAGAACTAAGAAATCTCATATAGCACCAACTTGCCATTGGGCCAAATAATTGCTTACTAAATTGTGTATCATAAAAATACTTCTCAAGTGCACATATGTCCATAAATTTGCATAAACTTGATGAAAAGTTAATGAAAAGTCCATAAATATACTAGATATTGCTATTATATATTTTGTACCAGAAGAAAACATTAATTTACCAAAGTTAACATATATTTTAGACCAATCAAACATTAATTTACCAAAGTTAACATATATTTTAGACCAATCAATACATTAAGTATTAATACTATATTTTATACCAAATGAAAACATGGACCTTTAACAAAAAGTTAAAAGCCCATCAAATAAGTATATGTTAATTTTTTTACATTTTTTCTACAAGCATAAGGGTGATGTTAAAGAAATAGTAATTGTTTTTAAAAAAAATTATTTTACACCATAAGCTAAGTATTTATGCTTGTTTAACCATTAGCATGTAAGAGGGCAAAACCTGTCATTGTCTTTGAAATTTAAATGCTTTTAGAGATAAATGGTGTTGAATTAGATTTATCAAAAGAAGAATATGATCCAATAATTCTCTATAGATGTTTCACTTTGAGGTTCCAAAAATAAAGAGATGCCTCCAAATCAGCCAATAATCTATCCAAGTGCAGCCGAATTCTAGTGTTTCCTTGCTCCTTATTGTACTTAGAAAAAGGATTGCCAATACATCCCATGTCTTGTGAGCTTGATGTAGGAAGAAAATCATGAAATTCTTCCACTACTTTCCTTGAATCCAATTTATCTCCAAGTCTTTTAAAATTATCCAAAATGGAATTGAAGTAACAACTCACTATCCAAGGTTTGGACACTACCTCTAGTTGTTGTAGTCATGGCACAACTCTAATCTTTTAATCCCACCACAACTAGTATAGACAATGGAGCATATTTGAATTAATGTCATGTTCTATAATTTCAACTATGATACTCTGTGAATTGTGATTAATTCATTAGATATCAATACAAGTCTCCCATAACAACCAAATGTATTGTTCATAGGATTACAATGCACTTTTAGAAGACGTTCAAGAGCTATATTTTGAAGGTTGTTGAAAATTAAAGGAGTTGCTATTGAGTTACAGTTTCCTTCAATAGAAACTAGTTCACAAGGTCGTGTTTCCCTCAGTTCAAATGTTGTTCATTTTGTGTTATTTTGCTCCTTCATGTCTTGAGGTCAAGATGAATAAAAAAATTGTTCAAATGATGGAGATGACTATCATACTCTTACGATTAGATTTTGATCGTAGAAAAGTTTATAAGACCTTAAGTTCTCTTTTTAATGGAATTGATACTTAGGTTTCAATCACAAAACAATTTTTTAACAATTTCTTGTCCCTACTTCCTATTAAATAAACTTAGCTCCTATCCTAATATGATTAGGTTTAAGACTTCTAACATTATTACATTTTGACAATTTAGTTTAGGTTTAATAATTAATGCATAATTTAAATAAAACTAACTCCTATCCTAATATGATTGGGTTTAGGAGTTCTAATGTAATTGAGTTTTGATTATTTAGTTTAGGTTTTATAATTGATGCATAATTTAAATAAACTTAGCTCCTATCCTAATATGACTTAGTTTGGGACTCCTAACATAATTAAGTTTTGATTGTTTAGCTTAGGTTTTATAATTGAAGCATAATTTAAATAAACTTAGTTTCTATCCCAATATGACTTAGTTTGGGACTCCTAACATAATTAAGTTTTGATTGTTTTTACTTGCTTATAATTGAGGCATAATTGTTTGTTGGCTGTTGATTGTTGTGGAATTCTTGGTGGATTCTATCAATTATCTTTTGATTGGAAACATTATGCTCTTAAATATTATGTTTTTGCTCTTTTTTTAGGGTGATTTGGTCTCTGTTTGGTGGAAAATTGATTCCGTCTAGCTGCCCTGTTTTTCACCAAAATACTCCCGAGTCTCCTACTGTAAACACCAACAGGAAGTCAGTCAAGCAACAAAGATATGGCTAAGAGAGCGATTGACTGGTCAGATCTCCCGAAGGAACTCTTGGCGATCATCGGCCAAAGCCTTGACCCCGATGTCGATGTTCCCCGATTCCGTGGTGTTTGTACCTCGTGGCGCTCCTCCATCCCTCCGGCACGCGGTCTCTCTTCTGGCTTCCATCTTAAATTCCAATGCCCCTTCGCCGTGTTTTTTCCCAGTTGGAGGCGTGAACCTCAAACTTGTCTTTACGAAAGCAGACTCTATCTTCTTAAACCGTTAAATCCTTTTCTAGCTTCAACTTCTTCTTGCAATGAGGGCTGGTTGATCGTGGTCCAATATGATCCAAGTTCAGGAAGATTACGTCTTTACGATCCATTCATGCGTTGGTTGCACTATCACAAGCCAACGACTCTGAGCTTGTTGAACTGTCAGATCGTGGAATTGGGTAAAGCCTACATGTTTAGAGGGCTAGGAACTTATTCTGATTTTGATTCGATTGGAATCAAAGTAGTGATATCTGACAGTCCAAACCACTCGGCGGATTTCTTGATACTTAGCTACGGTAAATTGGCTTTTGCAAGAGAAGGGAATGAGAAGTTGATCGTCATTGATAATGGTGTGTCTCACCATAACTATATCATTGTTTACGAGGGACAATTCTATTCTGTTGATGAACGTGGAACACTTTGGTGGATTAAAAGTTCATCCCTGAATATGGTACAATTTTTGCCTCCACCTTCTTCTCCGCTCTCTACTGCTGTCAAAAAGCAAAACTATCTAGTGGAGTCTTGTGGATCTCTTTATCTCATTTATACATATTTGGATCGGTGTAAGAATCATAGGGGCAAATGGGATACTCCTTTTGAGTTGGTTGACTTGGATGTGTATAAACTAGATGACGAATGTGGTAAATGGGTTCCAATTAGAAGTTTGGGTGATCACACATTTTTCCTTAATTTTAACTATTCTTTCTCTATTTTAGCTTCAAAACTTGTTGGATGCAAAAAGAATTGCATTTACTTACTTGAAGATCACGTTGGTGGCATTTTTCATATGAAAGATCACAACATTCAAGTTTTAGATGTTACAGATAATTTTCAATATAATTTGCCTTTCATTGTAACTCCAACATGGCTTTCTTCTATTAATCTTTAAATGGATGATTGAAGCCACTAAGGATATGACTTTGATGTGCTTTCACTGTAAGGCTATCTCATAACTCCTCTTGTTGTTTGTATTTTTTTTTACTTTTAGTAATATTCTCTTCTTTCCTTCCTATAACTCAATGTTTTGATTATGATTATGGTAACGAAAAATTTAAAGTTTCATTATCAATGTTAAATGGAACAAGGATTAAACTTTATAACAAGTTAAACTTAATATAAATGTACTTATAAGCTAATATTCTATTAAAAGTTCAATTCATATCCTCTATGAAAACTTATTATAGCAGATACACAGTTTTTTCGACAACTCTGAAATGCTTACGATTTTGGTTTAATTGTATCTAAAAGGCCATTATATGACCTTTTATCCCAATCGCCAACACTACATGCATCACCGCATCACCGCATCACCGCATCACCGCATCAGCGGAGACAACAGAGCACTCTAGTGCTTGGTCTTAGAGAAAAGTGGCAAATGGATCGTGCAGCAAGATGAAGAACAGAACAGGAGCTGAAAGCAAATAGCCCATAGAAACCCCAACTTGTAAACAAAGCAAAATCAACACAATATGTTGACAAAATCTTCATTCTATACATATAATTCCGAGAGTTTCTGCATCGGTGGTCTTGAACTTTCCAACAGGGTTGCTAGTTTAGACAACTAAGTCAGACAAAAAACCGTGGCAAAAAAATCGACCACATTTGAAACTGCCAAGATCTTCCACAATGGTATAATTCCTGCGGTAGAGGAGCTTATTTTCCATATGAGAGTTTGGGGGGAAAAGGAGAGTAGGATTGGTATGGGTCGCGCGCGGGCTGCCCCAAATCCCAACTCATCTGGAAAACGAATTGGCTCCCTGTGTTGATGATCTACTTGTTGATTCAAGATCTAGGAAATGAAACCTGATTTCACTAGTGCCGCAATCGGTTGGGTGAGAAGCTTGCAGAAGCTGTAGAATTGTAAGTTGTTATAATTGTGTTTAAATCAAATGGTTTCTGTATTTTTTGTTCAATTAAATGCGGTTCAAGTTTAAATATTATTCTCTCCTTTTCTATAGGTTGGATGTTAGGGTTTGAATTTTGTTTGTTCGCTGTTTGATTGTTGTGGAGTTCTTGGTGGATTGTTTCAATTCTCTATTGATGGAAACTTCCCGTTTTTAGGGATTCTGTTTTTGCTCCTTTTTTAGGGTGATTTGGTCTCTGTTTGCCCCTGTTTTTCACCAAAAAATATACTCCGAGTCTACACGTTCGGGCGGTTAGAAACTTGTTCTGATTCTGGTTCTGTGAGCACCAAAGTAGTGATGTCCGCCGGTCCAGATGAGTCGGCGGCTTTCTAGATAGTTTACTTCGGTAAATTGGCTTTTGCAAGAGAAGGGAATGAGAAGTTGATCATCATTGATGATTGTAAGTCTCAACGTGACTCTCTTACTGTTTATGTTAAAGTTGGTTGTCGGCCCAACATTAGATCTAGTTGTCTATGTTTGTGGCTTTATATATGGGTTCCTCTTCTTACTTCTTAAGGCGTCTTTTCGGATAATATATGAAAAGTCTATTGAATTTGGTATTAAAGTCAGGTTCCTATCTGAGGAGTTGTTGGGTTAGGTTATAGGCCTGTCACTTTTGGTCATCCTCTTGCCTCATAGTTAGGTTTCAAGTCTACTTGCAATGCTTCTATCAGCATGCAAGTGAAGAAAAATATTAAAGTTGATTGTCATTTCACTAGTTTACAAGGGACAATTCTATTATCTTGATTGACATAAAATACTTTGGTGGATTGAAAGCTCATCCCTAAAGATGGTACAAGTTTTGTCTCCACCTTTGTGGAGTATTGTGGATCTCTTTATCTCATTCTTACATATTGGGATTTGAGGGAAAAAAAAAAACGTAGGAGTGAAAGGGGTCCTCTTTTTGAGTTGGTTGAGTTGGATGTTAAATTAGACTAAGAATGTAGTCAATGGGATTCAATAAAAAGTTTGGGTGATCATGCCTTCTTTCTTAGTATTGACTATTCTTTCTCCATTTTAACTTCAAAAGTTACTAGATGTAAAAGGAATTGCATTAACTTATATGAAGAATCACAAGATTCAAGATTTATGTGTTATAGGTCATGATACTTTGTATAATTTCCCTCTCTTTCTCTCTCGCTAGAACTAGGTTTTCGATCGATCCTATCGGACTTTTTTTTTCTCTCAACGCAGCCATGCTAGACCTACGTAGAAGGACTACGGTAGGATGACCATACTTTTCTAAGGTTTTAGCCGATAAAGAATCTCTTTCTAATAATTCCATGAGAATTTAACCTGGAAAGATTTCGTCACTTGCTCAATGTTCCTTATTCCAAGACCTCCTTCATTCCTAGGAAAACATACGTTCCTCCAACTAACCCAATGTGATCTGTGTTCCCCCTTGGTGCTCCATAAAAATACCGCAATCACCTTGTTTATTCTCTACACTACATACTTAGGAACCTTATTACCGAAAACATATGGATTGGCATTGAAAACAGAACTCCTTTGATAAGAGCGATCTTGCCTCCGTGTGATAAAAATTTGGTTTTCCGGTTTTGTATTTTTCCCTACCACCTTTGGCATTTGTTCATCAAAGTAGTGTTGTATAGCACTCCGCATGCTATAGGAATTCAAACTTAATAAAACTAAAAAATGGGTTCAGTAGAGGAAAAGAATGGCCCCAAAAATAAAAGGCCGTTCATTCCAAAGGCAATTCCTCTTCTATTTTTCAGTCGATAAATTTTAGGTTTCTTTCTTTTAATGTTTGAATAATTCTTTTTTTATACAAAAGAAAAAGAAAGCAGTAGCCCATTGTTCAGATCTATTCAAGAAGCATGGGCGTGTAAGTTGTGGTTACTGTCTTTAAATTTCGAATGGTTTCTTTATTTTTTGTTCAATCACATGAAAGATTTTACCGTTCGAATATTGTTTGTTGGCTGTTCAATTCTTGTGGAATTCTTGGTGGATTGTTACAATTCTCTATTGATGGAAACTTTTCCTTCTTAGAGATTCTGTTTTTGCTCCTTTTTATAAGACTAACACCTTAAGTTCTCTCTTTAATGAAGATTGATACTCAAGTTTTAATTATGAAACAATTCTTTAATAATTTGTTGTCCTTGCCTCCTATTAAATAAACCTAACTCCTATCCTCATATGATTAGGTTTAAGACTACTTACATAATTGGATTTTGACGATTTAGTTTAACTTTTATTTGCCTATAAATTGAGGGAGAATTTAAATAAACTTAGCACTCCTATCCTAATTGATTGGGTTTAGGACTCCTAACATAATTGGATTTTGACTATTTAATCTCAGTTTTACTTGCCTATAAATTGAGACAAAAGTATTTGTTCGCTGTTGATTATTGTTGAATTCTCAGTGGATTGCTTCAACTCTTCGTTGATGGAAACATTCTATTCTTAAATATTCTGTTTTCGCTACCTTTTTTGAGTGATTTGGTCTCTGCTTGGTAGAAAATTGATTCAGTGTAGCTGCCCTGTTTTTCACCAAAATACTCCGAGTCTCCTATTGTAAAAGCCTTGACCCCCGCGTCGATGTATCCCGATTTCGCGGCTATTACTTGGATTAAGAAGTTCCGGTTTTGGCTGAAAGGCTAGTAGAAGTTTTGTTTTGAAGCAGATTAAATGCACTCTGAACACCATTTGAGTGTCTTTAATTACTTTGATATCAAGCAACTGCCCTTTCATCCTAAGTAATAGATAGACAACTTTTTCCTACATTTCCTTATTTTATTTTTCTTTAACACCTAAGTATAAAATCATAATTACTTGGATCATGTCAGAACATTATTAGAGTTCTTGTGGAATGATCACTTTGAGGTAAAATCGTCTATAAGGGTTTATAAAATCATTTTGAATTCACATTGATTATTTGATTCAAGGTTGAAACTGTAAGGACCAACTTAGTTATTTTTCTTGAAAATTATAGTCTCCTTCCAAGTAGATGGGGATAAGAAACACATAGTTTAGCCAGCACAGAAAATGATGGACTCTCCCTGCACTCATAACTAGTAGATGTGCCAAATAATCTACATTCTCCAATTATAACCATGAGGATACATAGCTTGTCATGATAGTCACCAGCAAATATACGGGGATGAGAGTGAAAATGACAAAGTATCATCAATTCCAAATATCTCTGATTATATCAATCATGACTGGACAACGACAACAAAGGTCGGGTGCTGACATTGAAAACCTCAAGAATAGCAAGAAAAGGACGTTTCTCTGCACTCTAGAAGTTTCCCTTGAGGTCAAGAAATCAATGTGCAATTGGTAGGTATCAGCAGTCCATATGACTTTGATCATATGTTTTAAGACTAGATCGGTGACTACAATGGTCGGTTCTGACATAGAAAACATCAAATACAGTAAGAAAAAGAAAGGATTTCTCTCTATTCTGGAAAACACTTGAGACCAAGTAAAGCAAGATATACATTTGATATAAAGTCACAGAAAGGAATATTCGTTCAGCAAATCCAGGCAACACAGTAAGGAAAATCTCAAAAGCACCTAATTCATAGGTCAGCCACCACCTGCTAGACCCATTGGCCCTAGTAGCAGCTGACGTCGAAGTTCCAGCTCCATTGTCCGCTTAGGCCCTGGTGGTGGAGACGAAGAAAGGCATCTGTTACAATCCCACTCCCATAGGCTCATTTGGAGGTGATGTGATAGCATGAGTGCTTCCTTGCGTGTAACAGCGTGTGTCAGTGTGTGTCATGAGACCATGGACAAGCATGGTCCTTCACGCTTGGTTCTGTGGCGTACACATTTTGTAGTAATGATGTATGCACTAGAATAGGGGTTTAGTTAAGTAAACGCAAGGTAAGATTTTAAATCAACAGAAATGTTAAAGGAGGTCTGTTTTCCCTCGAAAGAAAACATGTGTTCCAATGAGTTTGTTGGTCCCTTTGCCATGGGTCCGGTGATAAACTCCCTAAATGGCCTGAAACCAGTGTAGTTATGGATCCTAATAAGCAGGACCGTAACAGCGTCTTGGATGGTCTGAGAGAGAGATAAGGCTTGAGGCTGAGATGGAGTTTGAGAGGAAGAGATGGGGAAAGGGCTGGAGGGTGGGACGGCGGAGAGAAGAGGGCCATGGAAATTGACATGATGTGGTTTGAAGAGGGATATGGTCTCTCAGAGCATCCGATGGGGGTCGAGCTGTCGTTTCCACGGCCTAAAAAATGGCCAAAACAGAGGTTTGTCCAATTGCGTACTTTCCAATTGAACACTACCACCTTTGGAAATTAACTAAGGTTTCAAATGTTTGATTTAAGTTCGAGAACTACACATTATAGCATTATCATTCAATGCTACCTGCAACACTACATGAATCAAATTTGCACTCAATTTTTGCGCGTATGTGCTGCAGTTGAATGTAGAGGTTTTTTATTTTTTTTTTCCTAAGAGCTACACATTTTTTTTTTTTTAAAGAGATTGAAGAGCTACACAAATTTGCACGCAATTTTTTTTTGTTGTTGTTCGAATTATAATAGCAATATAAAAGCAATTCACTCACTTATAAACTACTCTCATCCTCTCATTTTGCTGTTTGGAGAGTCTAGGCCTATAAAAATAGAAAAATGAAAGAAACAAGAAACCCCTTGCCATGGGCCTATAAAAATTATAAAATAATTCCTTAATAATTTCTTGTCCTTGCTTCCTATTATATAAACCTAACTTCTATTTTCATTTGATTAGGTTTAGGATTCCTAAAGTAATTGAATTTTGATTGTCTAGTCTAAACTTTAGTTGTTTATAAATTGAGACAGAATTTAAATAAACCTAACTCTTATCCTAATACGATTGGGTTTACGATTCCTAACATAATTAAGCTTTGATTGTCTAGTTTAAGTCTTATTTGCTTATAAATTGAGGTAGAATTGTTTGTTAACTGTTGATTGTTGTGGAATTCTTGGTGGATTCTTTCAATTATCTGTTGATTGGAAACATTCTGCTCTTAAATATTCTTGGTGATTTGGTCTCTGTTTGGTAGAAAATTGATTCCATCTAGCTGCCCTGTTTTTCACCAAAACACTCCGAGTCTCCTACTGTAAACACCAACAAGAAGTCAGTCAAGCAACGAAGATATGGCTAAGAGAGCGATTGACTGGTCAGATCTCCCGAAGGAACTCTTGGCGATCGTCGGCGAAAGTCTTGACCCCGAAGTTGATCTTCGCCGATTTCGTGGTGTTTGTACCTCGTGGCGCTCCTCCATCCCTCCGGCACACGGTCTCTCTTCTGGCTTCCATCTTAAATTCCAATGCCCCTTCGCCGTGTTTTATCCCGGGTGTGAGACTGAACCTCGAACTTGTCTTTACGAAAGCAGACTCTATCTTCTTAAACCGTTAAATCCTTATCTAGCTTCAACTTCTTCTTGCAATGAGGGCTGGTTGATCGTGGTCCAATATGATCCAGGTTCAGGAAGATTACGTCTTTACGATCCATTCATGGGTTGCATGCTCTATCGCAAGCCAACGACTCTGAGCTTGTTGAACTGTCGGATCGTGGAATTGGGTAAAGCCTACACGTTCAGACGGTCGGGAACTTATTCTGGATTTGGTTGCATTGGACCCAAAGTAGTGATGTCCGCCAGTCCAGATGAGTCAGCGGCTTTCTTGATACTTAACTTTGGTAGATTGGCTTTTGCAAGAGAAGGGAATGAGAAGTTGATCGTCATCGATGATGGTGTGTATCAACATAACTATATTATCGTTTACAAGGGACAGTTTTATTCTGTTGATGAACGTAGAACACTTTGGTGGATTGAAAGATCATCACCGAAGATGGTTCAATTTTCGTCTCCACTCTCATCTTCGCTCTCTATTGTTGGCAAAATGCAAAACTATCTAGTAGAGTCTTGTGGATCTCTTTATCTCATTCATACATATTTGGATATGTGGAAAAATCATAGAAGCAAATCGAATTCTCCTTTCGAGTTGGTTGACTTAGATGTGTATAAGCTAGATGAAGAATGTGGTCAATGGGTTCCAATTAGACGTTTGGGTGATCACACATTCTTTCTTGGTTTTGACTATTCTTTCTCTATTTTAGCTTCAAAACTTGTTGGCTGTAAAAGGAATTGTATTTACCTCCTTGAACAAGATGGTATTAGTGGCATTTTTGATATGAAAGATCGTAGCATTTAAGTTTTAGGTATTGCAGATAATTTTCTATATAATCTGCCTTTCATTGTAACTCCAACATGGCTTTCTTCTATTAATAAGCCACTAAGGATATGACTTTAATGTGCTTCCACTATAAGGCTATCTCAAAACTCGTCCAAACTCCTTTGATTGTTTATATTTTTTTTATTTCTAGTAATAGTCTCTTCTTTCTTTCTTACAATTTGATGTTTTGATTGTGATTATAGTAATGAAAAATTTGAAGTTTCATTTTCAACGTTAAATGGAACAAGGATTAAACTTTATGACAAGTTAAACATGATATAAATGTACTTATATGCTAATATTCTATTGAAAATCCAAATAATCTCCTCAATAAAAACTTACTACAGCAGATACACAACTTTCTTCGACAATTTTGAAATGCTTGCCATTTTGGTTTAATTGTATGTAAAAGGCCATTATATGTCCTTTTATCCCAATCACCAACACTACATGCATCAGCGCATCAGCGAATGGATCGTGCAGCAAGATGAAGAACAGAACAAGAGCTGAAAGCAAATAGCCCATGGAAACCCCAACTTGTAAACAAAGCAAAATCAATACAATTCGCTTTTAAGTTCTCGTACAGTGTTCTGCTTTTTGGCTTCCCGCCATAGTTGACGCCAGTGAATTATATATGCTTCACAATTGAATGTAAATTCGACCACTTGCTTGATAGTTTCTCAGTCAATGTACAAGCTCTTTGAAGTATCGAGCAAAAAGGGAGGAGAAAGAATAGTTCAATGCAGAAAAGTGAACCCCTCGAGGGTTTTGGGCTCCACGCCATTTTGTACTTCTTGATAATGGGTAGCCCTGTCAAAATTTTCATAATCGTATAAACAATGAAGAAAATCTTGAAGGGTTTTTCCTTTTCTCTCCTAAGTTGAACCCAAAGTCTTTTTGGATCCTAAGCATCCCTCATGCCACTTTCACATTTCTTTTTATTGGACAATACGTGATACCATTGCACAATAACTTTTTCTAAAGCAAATATGTTTAAGAATCTCATTTTCACCTTACAAACTAGCTTATAACAAGGGGTATATATTTTCTTTCAAAGATAGTTTTCAAATAAGATTTATGTAATTTGAAACACTCTCTACATCATTTTTGACACACTCTCACAACCAAAATGGACTATAGGCTTCTTTATGGAACCATTATGTTTCCTATCATATAAGTATTGTCAACTTTTAAATTTAAGCTCTAATTCAATGTTTTGAAAAGAAATCTCATTTTCACCTAACAAATCGACTTCTCATTAATGAACTAGATAAAGTAATTTTCATATAAAACAATACTAAAAATGGAAATATGAAACTAATTATGATGATTAGGCCGTTGGCCTCCAGTTTGGCTGGGCATACCAATCTTTTAAAGGAAATTGTTGAAGAGATGAAAGCTTGAGGAGGTTTTAGGACGCACCTCAATATGTTGATAATTCCGATAGTTTCTGCATCGGTGGTCTTGAACTTTCCAACAGGGATGCTAGTTCAGACAACTAAGTCAGCCAAAAAACCGGGGCAAAAAAACCGACCACATTTGAAACTGCCAAGATCTTCCACAGTGGTATAACTCATCTGGAAAATGAATTGGCTCCCTGTGTTGATGATCTACTTGTTGATTCAAGATCTAGGAAATGAAACCTGATTTCACTAGTGCCGCAATCGGTTGGGGGAGAAGCTTGCAGAAGCTGAAGAATTGTAAGTTGTTATAATTGTGTTTAAATTTCGAATAGTTTCTGTATTTTCTGTTCAATCAAAGGCGGTTTAAGTTTAAATATTATTCTCTCCTTCTCTACCTTTGTAGTTGGATTTTAGGGTTTGAATATTGTCTGTTGGCTGTTCAATTCTTGTGAAATTCTTGGTGGATTGTTTCAATTCTCTGTTGATGGAAACTTTCCATTCTTAGAGATTCTGTTTTTGCTCCTTTTTTAAGGGTGATTTCGGTCTCTGTTTGCCCTGTTTTCACCAAAATACTCCGAGCCTCGTACTATAAACACTAACAGGAAGTCAGTCAAGCAACGAAGATATGGCTAAAAGAGCGGTTGAGTGATCAGATTTCCCGGAAGAACTCTTGGCGGTCATCGGCAAAAGCCTTGACCGCCGCTTTGCTGTTCCCGGATTTCGCGGCTACGGATCAAGAAGTTCCAGTTTGAGTGGTCTTTAATTACTTGGATATCAGGCAACCTGGCCTTTAGATCACCTCAAGTACTAGATAGACAAATTTTTTACTCATTTATGCTAGAAAGGTTTATAATTAAGGGTATATTATCTAATCTCAGTATATATGTAGTGTGTATGTATTCAAGTGTCCTCCGTCTTAACTTCTATTAAAAATATATATTGAAGAATTATTTTTGACAATAAAACAAAATGGATGTATTTTACGAGGTTTAAACTATATGGATTAAATCCATGAATATATAATAGTGGACGCACTTTGTACATTTCTCAGTATAAAACCATTCTAAGACTTTGTAAGTTTATTGGTATAAAGCATCAAGTATAACGGGTTGCCAAATTGTGCATCTTTCCTTTTTTTTTTTTTATCTGTTTTGTTTATACACTCATTCATGCACTTCTAGAGTGTCAAATCTAGAACTAAGAAATCTCATACAACACCAACTTGCTATTGAGCTAAATAATTGCTTACTAAATCGTGTATCATAAAAATACTTCTCAAGTGCACATATGTCCACAAATTTGTATAAACTTAATGAAAAGTTAATGAAAAGTCCATCAATATACTAGATACCACTACTATATATTTCTACCAGAAGAAAACATTATTTTACCAAAGTTAGCATATATTTTAGATCAATCAATTCATTAAGTATTAATACTATATTTTTTGTACCAAATGAAAATATGGACCTTTTACAGAAAATTAAAATATATTGGATCAATAAATACACTAGATATCAATATTATATACATGGCGGTATACTTGAAATCAATCTTTGCCTATTCGATGGAAAGCGGGCGGGGTTGCTTCTCTGGAAAAAAGATGGGCTGGTTAGGCGGACCATAATGGAAGGCTAAGTACAGAGGGTCGTGGCAGTCTTTCAAATGGGTTCTGCTTTCTTAGGTCTGAAAGTCTTCCTCTTCCTCACTCGTATAGGCCTCTACCTCCTTTAGAGGCCAGTGGATTGAGGGCTCACAAAGCTCAAACAAGGTATCAAGAGGGCTCACTGTCAGGTGCGAAGAAATTACCCCCTATTTGTAAAGTACCCCTCTTCCTATTTAGGGGATTGAGGCGATAAATGGCTTGATGAACCGTTCCGTTTGCCACGCACCGGCCCCATAAAATAAATATATGTTAATTTTTACATTTTTACAACAAACATAGGGGTGATGTTAAAGAAATAGTAATTGTTTTTTAAAAAAATCATTTTACAGCATAAGCTAAGTATTTATGCTTGTTTAACCATTAGCATGAAAGAGGGCAAAGCTTGTCATTGTCTTTGAAATTTAAATGCTCTTAGAGATAAATGGTGTTGAATTAGATTTATCAAAAGGAGAATATGATCCAATAATTCTCTACATAGATGTTTCACTTTGAGGTTCAAAAATAAAGAGATGCCTCCAAATCAGCCAATAATCTATCCAAGCACAGCCGAATTCTTGTGTTTCCTTGCTCCTTATTGGACTTAGAAAAAGGATTGCCAATACATCCCATGTCTTGTGAGCTTGACGTAGAAAGAAAATCACACAATTCTTCCACTACTCTCCTTGAATCAAATTTATCTCCATGTCTTTTAAAATTATCCAAAATGGAATTGAAGTAACGACTCACTATCCAAGGTTTGGACACTATCTCTAGTTGTTGCAGTCATGCCACAACTATAATTTTTTAATGCTACCACAACTGGTGTAGACAATGGAACATATTTGAATTAATGTCATGTCCTTTAATTTCAACTATGATACTATGTGAATTGTGATTAATTAGTTAGATATCAATACAAGTCTCCCATAATAACCAAATGTGTTGTTCATAGGATTACAATGTAACACTTTTATAAGATATTTGAGAGCTACATTTTGGAGGTTGTTGAATGTTGAAGGAGTTCCTATTGAGTTATAGTTTCCCTCAATAGAAACTAGTTCACAAGGTCATATTTCCCTTAGTTCAAATGTTGTTCATTTTGTGTTATTTTGCTCCTTCATGTCTTGAGGTCAAGATGAATCAAAAATTTGTTCAAATGATGGAGATGACTATCATACTCTTAGGATTAGATTTTGGTGTTAGAAAAGTTTATAAGACCTTAAGCTATCTCTTTAATAGAAATTGATACTTAAGCTTCAATGACAAAATAATTTTTTTAACAATTTATTGTCCCTACTTCCTATTAAATAAACCTAGCTCTTATCCCAATATGATAAGGTTTAGGACTTCTAACATAATTAGATTTTGACAGTTTAGTTTAGGTTTAATAATTGAGGCATAATTTAAATAAACATAACTGATATCTTAATATGACTGGGTTTAGGACTCATAACATAATTGAGTTTTGATTGTTTAGTTTAGGTTTTATAATTGAGGCATAATTTAAATAAACTTAACTTCTATCCCAATATGACTTAGTTTGGGACTCCTAACATAATTAGCTTCTATCCCAATATGACTTAGTTTGGAACTCCTAACATAATTGAGTTTTGATTATTTAGTTTAAGTTTTATAATTGAAGTAGAATTTAAATAAACTTAACTTCTATCCCAATATGACTTAGTTTGGGACTCCTAACATAATTGCGTTTTGATTGTTTTTACTTGCTTATAAATTGAGGCAGAATTGATTGTTGGTTGTCGATTGTTGTAGAATTCTTGGTGGATTCTTTCAATTATCTGTTGATTGGAAACATTCTGCTCTTAAATATTCTTGGTGATTTGGTCTCTGTTTGGTAGAAAATTGATTCCATCTAGCTGCCCTGTTTTTCACCAAAATACTCCGACTCTCCTACTGTAAACACCAACAGGAAGTCAGTCAAGCAACAAAGATATGGCTAAGAGAGCGATTGACTGGTCAGATCTCCCGAAGGAACTCTTGGCGATCATCGGCCAAAGCCTTGACCCCGATGTCGATGCTCCCCGATTCCGTGGTGTTTGTACCTCGTGGCGCTCCTCCATCCCTCCGGCACACGGTCTCTCTTCTGGCTTCCATCTTAAATTCCAATGCCCCTTCGCCGTGTTTTATCCCGGGTGTGAGATTGAACCTCGAACTTGTCTTTACGAAAGCAGACTCTATCTTCTTAAACCGTTAAATCCTTTTCTAGCTTCAACTTCTTCTTGCAATGAGGGCTGGTTGATCGTGGTCCAATATGATCCAGGTTCAGGAAGATTACGTCTTTACGATCCATTCATGGGTTGCATGCTCTATCACAAGCCAACGACTCTGAGCTTGTTGAATTGTCGGATCGTGGAATTAGGTAAAGCCTACACGTTCAGATGGTTAGGAACTAATTCTGCATTTTTTTCCAATAAACCCAAAGTAGTGATGTCCGCCAGTCCAGGCGACTCGGCGGCTTTCTTGATACTTAACTTTGGTCAATTGGCTTTTGCAAGAGAGGGGGATGAGAAGCTGATTGTCATCGATTATGGTATGTATCAACATAACTATATTATCGTTTACAAGGGACAGTTCTATTCTGTTGATGAACGTGGAATACTTTGGTGGATTGAAAGATCATCTCTAAAGATGGTTCAATTTTCGTCTCCACCTTTGTCTTTGCTTTCTATTGTTGGCAAAATGCAATACTATCTAGTAGAGTCTTGTGGATCTCTTTATCTCATTCAAACATATTTGGATCAGTGGAAAAATCATAAGAGCAAATGGGATCCTCCTTTCGAGTTAGTTGACTTGAATGTGTACAAGCTAGATGAAGAATGTGGTCAATGGGTTCCAATTAGAAGTTTGGGTGATCACACATTCTTTCTTGGTTTTGACTATTCTTTTCCTATTTTAGCTTCAAAACTTGTTGGATGTAAAAAGAATTGTATTTACTTACTTGAAGGTCATGTTGGTGTCATTTTTGATATGAAAGATCGCAACATTCAAGTTTTAGATGTTGCAAATAATTTTCTACATAATTTGCCTTTCATTGTTACTCCAACATGGCTTTCTTCTATTAATGTTTAAATGGATAGCTAAAGCCATTAAGGACATGACTTTGATGTGCTTTCACTATAAGGTTATCTTAAAACTCCTCCTGTTGTTTGTATTTTTCTTATTTTTAGTAATATTCTCTTTTTTCCTTCCTACAATTTGATGTTTTGATTGTGATTATGGTAATGACAAATTTGAAGTTTCATTATCAATGTTAAATAAAACAAGAATTAAACTTTATGACAAGTTAAACTTGATATAAATGTACTTATAAGCTAATATTTTATTGAAAGTCCAAGTCATCTCCTTTATGAAAACTTATTACAGTAGATCCACAAAGCTTTTTCAACAACTCTAAAATGCTTGTGATTTTGGTTTAATTGTATCTAAAAGTCCATTATATGTCCTTTTATCCCAATCACCAACACTACATGCATCAGCGCATCAGCGGAGACAACAGATCCTAAGCATCCTTCATGCCACTTTCACATTTCTTTTTGTTGGAGAATAAGTGATACCGTTGCACAATAACTTTGTCTAAAGCAAATATGTTTAAGAATCTCATTTTCACTTGACAAACTAGCTTATAACAAGGGGTATATATTTTCTTTTAAAGATAATTTTCAAATAAGATTTATGTAATTTGAAATATTCTCTACATCATTTTTGACACTCTCTCACAGCCAAAATGAGCAATGGGCTTCTTTATGGAACCATTATGTTTCCTATCATATTTATGTATGTATTGTCACCTTTTAAATTTAAGCTCTAATTCAATGTTTTTAAAAGAAATCTCATTTTCACCTTAATAACCAACTTCTCATAAATGAACTAGATAAACTAATTTTGATATAAAACTATATTAAAAATGGAAATATGAAACTAATTATGATGATTAGGCCGTTGGCCTCTAGTTTGGCTGGGCAAACGAGTCTTTTAAAGGAAATTGTTGAAGAGATAAAAGCTTGAGTAGGTTTTAGGACACACCTCAATATGTTGACAAAATCTTCATTCTATACATATAATTCCGAGAGTTTCTGCATCGGTGGCCTTGAAATCAGACAACTAAGTCAGACAAAAAACCGTGGCACAAAAATCCACCACATTTGAAACTGCCAAGATCTCCACAATGCTATAATTCCTGCGATAGAGTAGGATTGGTATCGGTCGCGCGCGGGCTGCTCCAGCTTCCAACTCATCCGGAAAATGAATTGGCTCCCTGTGTTGATGATCTACTTGTTGATTCAAGATCTAGGAAATGAAACCTGATTTCACTAGTGCCGCAATCGGTTGGGGGAGAAGCTTGCAGAAGCTGTAGAATTGTAAGTTGTGATAATTGTGTTTAAATTTCGAATGGTTTCTGTATTTTTTGTTCAATCAAATGCGGTTCAAGTTTAAAATTTATTCTGTCCTTTTCTATCGGTTGGATGTTAGGGTTTGAATTTTGTTTGTTCGCTGTTCGATTGTTGTGGAATTCTTGGTGGATTGTTTCAATTCTCTATTGATGGAAACTTCCCATTCTTAGAGATTCTGTTTTTGCTCCTTTTTTAGGGTGATTTGGTCTCTGTTTGCCCCTGTTTTTCACCAAAAAATATACTCCGAGTCTACACGTTCGGGCGGTTAGAAACTTGTTCTGATTCTGGTTCTGTGAGCACCAAAGTAGTGATGTCCGCCGGTCCAGATGAGTCGGCGGCTTTCTAGATAGTTTACTTCGGTAAATTGGCTTTTGCAAGAGAAGGGAACGAGAAGTTGATCATCATTGATGATCGTAAGTCTCAACATGACTATATTATTGTTTATGTTAAAGTTGGTTGTCGGCCCCACATTAGATTTAGTTGCCTATGTTTGTGGCTTATACATGAATCCCTCTTCTTATCTCTTAAGGCGTCTTTTGGAGTAATATATGAAGGGTCTATTTAATCTGACATCAAAGTTAGGTTCCAATCTTGGGACCTGTTGGGTTGGGTTATGGGTCCTCGTGGTCTTAACTTCTACTAAAAGTATCTATTGAAAAGTTATTTCTAAAAATAAAACAAAACAGATGTATTCTACAATGTTCAAACTATATGGATTAAATCCATGAATATATAATACTGAACCAATTTTGTATTTTAAGACCTTTTGTAAGTGTAAGTTTATTAGTATAAAGCATTAGTATAAAGCATAAGTATAAAATGCAATTATTTTTTTTAGTTTATACACTCACACACCCACTCATATACTTTTGGGATGTCAAATCCAGAATTAGTACTTACTCATTATTAAGCTAGATAATTGTCCATTAGATTATATATCCTAAAAATACTACACAAGTGTACGTATATCCATAAATTTGCATAGATTTAATGAAAAGTTATTGCACTTTGTACTAAAGTTAATGAAAAGTCCATAAATATACTATATATCGGTATTATATATTTTTTACCACATGAAAAAATTAATTTACACAAAGATAGCATATATTTTGGACCAATCAATACACTAAGTATTAATACTATATATTTTGTACCAAATGAAAAAAATTACCTTTTAATAAAAGTTAACATATATTGGACCAATAAATGCGTAAGATATCAAATATTATATACTTAATTAAAAATAAGTATCCGTTAATTTTCACATTTTTACTTCAAACATAGGGGTGATGTCAAGGAATTTGGATTTTTTTTTAAAAGTTATTTTACAACATAAGCAAAGTATTTTAAGAAATACAAAAGAAAATCTACCAAGGAGAAAATTAAAAAAAAAAAGAGAAAAACAAATTAGTTTAATTGTGTCCATGATGAGGTATGCATAAAGAGAACAAGCCCTGCAGTAATCTAATTATTGCAACTATTTCAAATTCTACACTTTCTTTCTATATATGCAACCTGATTCCTTAGTATTTCTTTGAAAAATTTACTCCATTGGAGGAGGGCATGTTTTGTTTAAACCCATGCTTTATCATGCTTATTCAACCACCAACATAAAAGAGGGCAAAGCTTATCATGTCCTTGAAATTTAAATGCTATTGGAGCTTAGTTAGATTTATCAAACGAGAAATATGGAGCCAAATTCTTCTATTTCCTTGCTCCTTATTACACTAAGAGAAAGGATTGCCAATACATCTCATGTCTTGTGAGCTTGATGTAGAAAGAAAATCACTAAATTCTTCCACTACTCTATTTGAAAACAATTTATCTCCATATTTTTTAGAATTATCTAGAATGTGATTGAATTAACAGCTCACTATCCAACCTTTGGACCCTACTCCTATCTGTTGTAGTCATGCCAAAACTCTAGTCTTTTAATGTTGCCACAACTAGTGTAGACAAGGGAGTATATAAATTGAATTAACGTTGTGTCTTGTAACTTCAATTATGATACTTTTCAAATTGTGATTAATCAATTAGATATCAATACAAGTCTCCCACAATAACCAAATGTGTTGTTCATAGGATTACAATATAAGTTGTTAAAAGATGTTCAGGAGGTTGTTAAATGTTAAAGGAGTTCCTAGTGAGTTGTAGTTTCCCTTAATAGAAACTAGTTCATGAGGTATTGTTTCCCTCGATAGAAACTTGAGGTATTGTTTCCCTTAGTTCCAATGGAGAGTTGATTTTATTTGTATTGGATTTTGCTTTAAGGTATTTCATTTTGGCTTTATTCAGCTTTTTGGTAATTTTCAATTGTGCTATTTGTATGTCTATTATTCTCACTTTGGGTGTTATTCAACTAGTTTGTGACTTTTAGTTGTTGTTCTACTATTCCCTTTTGTGTTATTCTACCCATTGTTGTCTTGAGGTGATGATGAATTGGAAATTTGTTCGAATGATAGAAATAATTTCTTGTTCTTACTTCTTATTAAATAACCATAGCTTCTATCCCAATATTACTAGGTTTAGGACTCCTAACATAATTGAATTTTGACTATTTAGTTTAAGTTTTATAATTGAAGCAGAAATTTAAATAAACCTAGCTCCTATCCCAATATGATTTGGTTTAGGACTCCTAACATAATTAGATTTTGACTATTTAGTCTAAGTTTTATAATTGAAGCAAAAATTTAAATAAATCTAACTCTTATCCCAATATAATATGGTTTAGGACTCCTAACATAATTGAGTTTTGATTATCTATCCTAGGTTTTATAATTGAGTCCTAATTTAAATAAACTTAGCTCCTGTCCCAATATGATTAAGTTGTTGTGGAATTCTTGGTAGATTGTTTCAATTATCTATTGATGGAAACATTTTGTTCTTAAATATTCTGTTTTTAATCCTTTTTAGGGTGATTTGGTTTCTATTTGGTAGAAAATTGATTAAGTGTAGCTGCCCTGCTCTTCACCAAAATACTCCTAGTCTCCTACTGTAAACACTAACGGAGAGCCAGTCATGCAACGAAGACACGGCTATGAGAGCGATTGACTGGTCATATCTTCCAACGGAACTCTTGGCGTTCATTGGCAAAAGCCATGACCCCCACGTCGATATTCCGCTATTTCGCGGCGTTTGTACGTCCTGGCGCTCCTCCATCCCTATGGCACTCGCTCTTCCTCCTCGCTTCCCTCTTGAGTTCGAAAGCCCCTTGGCCGCGTTATTTTCCGAGCGGGAGTTCGAACTGCGAGCTTGTCTTTACGAAAGCAGACTCTATCTTGTTAAACCATTAAATCCTTTTCTAGCTTCAACTTCTTCTTGCAATGAAGGCTGGTTGATCAAGGTCCAATATGATTCAGGTTCAGGAAGATTGCATCTTTACGATCCTTTCACGGATTCCTTAGACTATCACAAGCCGATGACTCTGAGCTTGTTGAACTGTCGGATTGTGGAATTGGGTAAAACCTACAAGTTCAGACCGTTAGGAGCTTGTTCTGATTTTGGTTCTATTGGAACCAAAGTAGTGATGTCCGCCAGTCCAGATGAGTCGGCGGCTTTCTTGATACTTTACTCCGGTATATTGGCTTTTGCAAGAGAAGGGAATGAGAAGCTGATCGTCATTGATGATCGTAAGTATCAACAAGATATGGCCAAGAGAGCGGTTGAGTGATCAGATTTCCCGGAAGAACTCTTGGCGGTCATCGGCAAAAGCCTTGACCCCCGCGTCGCTGTTCCCGGATTTCGCGGCTACGGATCAAGAAGTCCCGGTTTGAGTGGTATTTAATTACTTAGATATCAGGCAACTGGCCTTTAGATAGACAAATTTTTTCTCCTTACTTTTTTACTGATTTATGTTTGAAAGGTTTATAATTCAAGGTATATTATCTAGTCTCAACAAATAGAAAGTGTACATGTATTCAAGTGGCCGAATAGTCTTAACTTCTGCAAAAAGTATCTATTGAAGAACTATTTTTGACAATAAAACAAAATAGATGTATTCTACAAGGTTCAAACTATATGAATTAAATCCATGAATATATAATAATGGACTCACTTTGTAATTTTCTCAAGCTACATAATGTAGCTACCTAAAGCTCAATATAAAACCATTTTAAGAGCTTTTGTAAGTTTATTAGTATAAAGCATCAAGTATAAGAGGTTGCAAAACTGTGCATCTTTCCTTTTTTTTTATTTTGTTTATACACTCACACACCCATTCATGCACTTTTAGAGTGTCAAATCTAGAACTAAGAAATCTTATATAGCACCAACTTGTCATTGAGCCAAATAATTGCTGACTAAATCGTGTATCATAAAAATACTTCTCAAGTGCACTTATGTCTATAAATTTTTATAAAGTTAATGAAAAGTCCATAAATATATTAGATATCACTATTATATATTTTGTACCAGAAGAAAACATTAATTTACCAAAGTTAACATATATTTTAGACCAATCAATACATTAAGTAGTAATACTATATTTTTTGTACCAAATGAAAACATGGACCTTTTACAAAAAGTTAAAAGCCCATAAAATAAGTATATCTTAATTTTTACATTTTTTCTGCAAACATAGGGGTGATGTTAAAGAAATAGTAATTGTTTTCTAAATAATTATTTTACACCATAAACTAAGTATTTATGCTTGTTTAACCATTAGCATGAAATAATGCAAAACCTGTCATCGTCTTTGAATTTTAAATGCTCTTAGAGATAAATGGTGTTGAATTAGATTTATAAAAAGAAGAATATGATCCAATAATTCTTTAGATAGATGTTTCACTTTGAGGTTCCAAAAATAAAGAGATGCCTCCAAATCAGCCAATAATCTATCCAAGGGCAGCCAAATTCTAGTGTTTCCTTGTTCCTTATTGGACTTAGAAAAAGGATTGCCAATACATCCCATGTCTTGTGAGCTTGATGTAGGAAGAAAATCACAAAATTCTTCCACTACTTTCCTTGAATCCAATTTATCTCCATGTCTTTTAAAATTATCCAAAATTTAATTGAAGTAACAACTCACTATCCAAGGTTTGGACATTACCTCTAGTTGTTGTAGTCATGCCACAACTCTAATCTTTTAATGCCACCACAACTGGTGTAGACAATGGAGCATATTTGAATTAATGTCATGTTCTGTAATTTCAATTATGATACTATGTGAATTGTGATTAATCAATTAGATATCAAAACAATTCTCCCATAACAATGAATTTTGTTGTTCATAAGATTACAATGTAATGCTTTTAGAAGACGTTCAAGAGCTATATTTTGAAAGTTGTTGAATGTTGAAGGAGTTCCTATTGAGTTATAGTTTCCCTCAATAGAAACTAGTTCACAAGGTTGTGTTTCCCTTAGTTCAAATGTTGTTCATTTTGTGTTATTTTGCTCCTTCATGTCCTGAGGTCAAGATGAATAAAAAAATTGTTCAAATGATGGAGATGACTATCATACTCTTACAATTAGATTTTGGTCTTAGAAAAGTTTATAAGACCTTAAGTTCTCTCTTTAATGGAATTGATACTTAGGTTTCAATCACAAAATAATTTTTTAACAATTTCTTATCCCTACTTCCTATTAAATAAACCTAACTCCTATCCCAATATGATTAGGTTTAGGTATTTTAACATAATTAGATTTTGACCATTTAGTTTAGGTTTAATAATTAACTCATAATTTAAATAAACCTAACTCCTATCCTAATATGACTCGATTCAGGACTTCTAACATAATTGAGTTTTAATTGTTTAGTTTAGGTTTTATAATTGAGGCATAATTTAAACAAACTTAGCTTCTATCCCAATATGACGTAGTTTGGGACTCCTAACATAATTGAGTTTTGATTGTTTTTACTTGCTTATAAATTGAGACATAATTGTTTGTTGGTTGTTGATTGTTGTGGAATTCTTGGTGGATTCTATCAATTATCTTTTGATTGGAAACATTATGCTCTTAAATATTATGTTTTTTGCTCTTTTTTAGGGTGATTTGGTCTTTGTTTGGTGGAAAATTAATTCCGTCTAGCTGCCCTGTTTTTCACCAAAATACTCCGACTCTCCTACTGTAAACACCAACAGGAAGTCAGTCAAAAAACAAAGATATGGCTAAGAGAGCGATTGACTGGTCAGATCTCCCGAAGGAACTCTTGGCGATCATCGGCCAAAGCCTTGACCCCGATGTTGATGTTCCCCGATTCCGTGGTGTTTGTACCTCGTGGCGCTCCTCCATCCCTCCGGCACGCGGTCTCTCTTCTGGCTTCCATCTTAAATTCCAATGCCCCTTCGCCGTGTTTTTTCCCAGTTGGAGGCGTGAACCTCAAACTTGTCTTTACGAAAGCAGACTCTATCTTCTTAAACCGTTAAATCCTTTTCTAGCTTCAACTTCTTCTTGCAGTGAGGGCTGGTTGATCGTGGTCCAATATGATCCAAGTTCAGGAAGATTACGTCTTTACGATCCATTCATGCGTTGGTTGCACTATCACAAGCCAACGACTCTGAGCTTGTTGAACTGTCAGATCGTGGAATTGGGTAAAGCCTACATGTTTAGAGGGCTAGGAACTTATTCTGATTTTGATTCGATTGGAATCAAAGTAGTGATGTCTGACAGTCCAAACCACTCGGCGGATTTCTTGATACTTAGCTACGGTAAATTGGCTTTTGCAAGAGAAGGGAATGAGAAGTTGATCGTCATTGATAATGGTGTGTCTCACCATAACTATATCATTGTTTACAAGGGACAATTCTATTCTGTTGATGAACATGGAACACTTTGGTGGATTAAAAGTTCATCCCTGAATATGGTCCAATTTTTGCCTCCACCTTCTTCTCCGCTCTCTACTGCTGTCAAAAAGCAAAACTATCTAGTGGAGTCTTGTGGATCTCTTTATCTCATTCATACATATTTGGATCGGTGTAAGAATCATAGGGGCAAATGGGATACTCCTTTTGAGTTGGTTGACTTGGATGTGTATAAACTAGATGAAGAATGTGGTCAATGGGTTCCAACTAGAAGTTTGGGTGATCACACATTTTTCCTTAATTTTAACTATTCTTTCTCTATTTTAGCTTCAAAACTTGGTGGATGCAAGAAGAATTGCATTTACTTACTTGAAGATCACGTTGGTGGCATTTTTCATATGAAAGATCACAACATTCAAGTTTTAGATGTTACAGATAATTTTCAATATAATCTGCCTTTCATTGTTACTCCAACATGGCTTTCTTCTATTAATCTTTAAAGGATGGCTGAAGCCACTGTAAGGCTATCTCATAACTCCTCTTGTTGTTTGTATTTTTTTTTACTTTTATTAATATTCTCTTCTTTCCTTCTTATAACTTAATGTTTTGATTATGATTATGGTAATGAAAAATTTGAAGTTTCATTATCAATGTTAAATGGAACAAGGATTAAACTTTATAACAAGTTAAACTTAATATAAATGTACTTATAAACTAATATTTTATTTGAAGTTCAAATCATATCCTCTATGAAAACTTATTATAGCAGATACACAGTTTTTTCGACAACTCTGAAATGCTTGCGATTTTGGTTTAATTGTATCTAAAAGGCCATTATATGACCTTTTATCCCAATCGCCAACACTACATGCATCACCGCATCACCGCATCAGCGGAGACAACAGAGCACTCTAGTGCTTGGTCTTAGAGAAAAGTGGCAAATGGATCGTACAGCAAGATGAAGAACAGAACAAGAGCTGAAAGCAAATAGCCCATAGAAACCCCAACTTGTAAACAAAGAAAAATCAACACAATATGTTGACAAAATCTTCATTCTATACATATAATTCCGAGAGTTTCTGCATCGGTGGTCTTGAACTTTCCAACAGGGTTGCTAGTTTAGACAACTAAGTCAGACAAAAAACCGTGGCAAAAAAATCGACCACATTTGAAACTGCCAAGATCTTCCACAATGGTATAATTCCTGCGGTAGAGGAGCTTATTTTCCGTATGAGAGTTTGGGGGAAAAGGAGAGTAGGATTGGTATGGGTCGCGCGTGGGCTGGCCCAACTCCCAACTCATCTGGAAAATGAATTGGCTCCCTGTATTGATGATCTACTTGTTGATTCAAGATCTAGGAAACGAAACCTGATTTCACTAGTGCCTTAATCGGTTGGGTGAGAAGCTTGCAGAAGCTGTAGAATTGTAAGTTGTTATAATTGTGTTTAAATTTCAAATGGTTTCTGTATTTTTTGTTCAATTAAATGCGGTTCAAGTTTAAATATTATTCTCTCCTTTTCTATTTGTTGGATGTTAGGGTTTGAATTTTGTTTGTTCACTGTTCGATTGTCGTGGAATTCTTGGTGGATTGTTTCAATTCTCTATTGATGGAAACTTCCCGTTTTTAGGGATTCTGTTTTTGCTCCTTTTTTAGGGTGATTTGGTCTCTGTTTGCCCCTGTTTTTCACCAAAAAATATACTCCGAGTCTACACGTTCGGGCGGTTAGAAACTTGTTCTGATTCTGGTTCTGTGAGCACCAAAGTAGTGATATCCGCCGGTCCAAATGAGTCGGCGGCTTTCTAGATACTTTACTTCGGTAAGTTGGCTTTTGCAAGAGAAGGGAATGAGAAGTTGATCATCATTGATGATTGTAAGTCTCAACATGACTATATTATTGTTTATGTTAAAGTTGGTTGTCAGCCCCACATTAGATTTAGTTGTCTATGTTTGTGGCTTTATATATGGATCCTTCTTCTTATCTCTTAAGGCGTCTTTTGGGATAATATATGGAGGCTCTATTTAATCTAGTATCAATCAAAGTTAGGTTCCAATCTTGGGACCTGTTGGGTTGGGTTATGGGTCCACCACTTTAGTCATCCTCTTGCTTTATAGTTAGGTTTCAAGTTTATTTACAATGTTTCTGTTCGCATGTAAGTAAAGAAAAGTATTAAAATTGGTTGTAGTCCCACTAGTTTATAAGGGACAATTCTATTCTCTTGATTGACATGGAACACTTTAGTGGGTTGAAAGCTCATTCTTAAAGATAGTACAAGTTTTGTCTTCACCTTTGTGGAGTCTTGTGGATCTCTTTATTTCACTCTTACATATTGGGATTTGAGGAAAAAAAGTAGGAGTGAAAAGGGTCCTCTTTTTGAGTTGGTTGAGTTGCATGTGTATAAACTAGATGAAGAATGTGGTTAATGGAATCCAATAAAAAGTTTGGGTGATCATGCCTTCTTTCTTGGTATTGACTATTCTTTATCCATTTTAGCTTCAAAAGTTACTGGATGTAGAAGCAATTACATTTACTTTACTTGAACGAGGTGGCATTAGTGGCATTTTTTATATGAAGAATCACAACATTCAAGATTTATGTGTTATAGGTCATGATACTTTGTATAATTTGCCTATCTCTTTCTCTCTCGCTAGAACTAGGTTTTCGATCGATCCTATCGTACTTTTTTTTTTCTCTCAACGCAGCCATGCTAGACCTACGTAGAAGGACTACGGTAGGATGACCATACTTTTCTCTCAAGGTTTTAGCCGATAAAGAATCTCTTTCTAATAATTCCATGAGAATTTAACCTGGAAAGATTTCGTCACTTGCTCTATGTTCCTTATTCCGAGACCTCCTTCATTCCTAGGAAAACATACGTTCCTCCAACTAACCCAATGTGATCTGTGTTCCCCCTTGGTGCTCCATAAAAATTCCGCAATCACCTTGTTTATTCTCTACACTACATACTTAGGAACCTTATTACCGAAAACATATGGATTGGCATTGAAAACAAAACTCCTTTGATAAGAGCGATCTTGCCTCCGTGTGATAAAAATTTGGTTTTCCGGTTTTGTATTTTTCCCTACCACCTCTGGCATTAGTTCATCAAAGTAGTGTTGTATAGGTCTCCGCATGCTATAGGAATTCAAACTTAATAAAACAAAAAAATGGGTTCAGTAGAGGAAAAGAATGGCCCCAAAAATAAAAGGCGTCACAATTGAATGGTTCATTCCAAAGGTAATACCTCTTTTCTAAATTTTGAATGGTTTATGTATTTTCTATTCAATCAAATGAAAATTTTACCGTTCGAATATTGTTTGTTGGCTGTTTAATTCTTGTTGAATTGTTGGTGGATTGTTAGAATTCTCTATTGATGGAAGCTCTCCCTTCTTAGAGATTCTATTTTTGCTCCTTTTTATAAGACTAACACCTTAAGCTTTCTCTTTAATGAACATTAATACTCAAGTTTTAATTATGAAACAACTCTTTAATAAGTTTGGGTGATTACACATTCTTTCTTGGTTTTGACTATTCTTTCTCTATTTTAGCTTCAGAACTTATTGGATGTAAAAAAAATTGCATTTACTTACTTGAAGAAGATCGTGTTGGTTGCATTTTTGATATAAAAGATCGCAGCATTCAAGGTTTAGGTATTGCAGATTATTTTCAATATAATCTGTCTTTCATTGTTACTCCAACATGGCTTTCTTCTATTAATAAACCACTAAGGATATGACTTTGATGTGCTTTCATTGTAAGGCTATCTCAAAACTCCTCATGTTATTTGTATTTTTCTTATTTTTAGTAATATTCTCTTCTTTCCTTCCTATAATTCGATATTTTGACTATGATTATGGTAATGATAAATTTGAAGTTTCATTATCAATGTTAAATGGAACAAGGATTAAACTTTATGACAAGTTAAACTTGATATAAATGTACTTATAAGCTAATATTCTATTGAAAGTTCAAGTCATCTCCTCTATGAAAACTTATTACAACAGATACACAACCTTTTTGACAATTCTACAATGCTTGCGATTTTGGTTTAATTGTTTCTAAAAGGCCATTATTTGTCTTTTTATACGAATCACCAACACTACATGCATCAGCGCATCAGTGAAGACAACAGAACACACTAATGCTTGGTCTTACAGAAGAGTAGCAAATGGATCGTGCAGCAAGATGAAGAATATAACAAGAGCTGAAAGCAAATAGGCCATAGAAACCCTAACTTGTAAACAAAGCGAAATCAACACAATTCGCTTATAAGTTCTCATACAGTGTTCTGCTTTTTGGCTTCCCGCCATAGTTGACACCAATGAATTATATATGCTTGACAACTGAATGTAAATTCCACCATTTGCTTGATAGTTTCTCAGCCAATGTACGAGCTCTTTGAAGTATCGAGCAAAAGGAGGAGAAAGAATAGTTCAATGCAGAAAAGTGAACCCCTTGAGGGTTTTGGGCTCCACGCCATTTTGTACTCCTTGATAATGGGTAGCCCTGTCAAAATCTTCATAACTGTATAAACAATGAAGAAAATCGAGGAAGATTTTTTCCTTTTCTCTCCTAGGTTGAACCCAAAGTCTTGTTGGATCCTAAGCATCCTTCATGTCACTTGCACATTTCCTCTTGTTGGACAATGAGTGAAAATATTACACAATAACTTTGGTTGGTATATAAATATTGCGTAAATACTTAGTTATCTGAAGTGAACCACCAACCTTTCAATCTTGCATGAATCAATTACAACACATACGATTATATTTAACTCCTTTCTAAGGAAAATATGTTTAAGAATCTCATTTTCATCAAACTAGCTTAGGAAGCTGTATACATTTCATTTGAATGATGATTTTTAAATAAGATAAATGTAATGTGGGACACTTTACATAGTTTTTAACACTCTCACATCCAGAATAAACAATAGGCTTATTTACGAAACTATTATGTTTCCTATCATATAAAATGATTGTGACCTTTTGAATTTAAGCTTTGATTTCATGTTTGGAACATAAATCTCATTTTCACCTTACAAAATAACTTCTTAAAAATGGACTAGATATTTAGCAAAGAATAAAGAAATTTGATATAAAACCATGTTAAAAATGAAAATATGAAACCAATTATGATGATTAGGCCATGGTAATCGTGATAGGCCTCTAGTTTACTGTGATTTTAAATGTTCGTAAGTTTGTAATCTAGTAATTTCCTTGTAAAAAAAAAAAAGACTGTTAATGTAAATGGTTGAAAAAGAACAACCAAAAAAAGAGAAAGAAAACAAAAAACATTGGCTAAGATTAATGGCACTTGTAGTGATATTGTAATAGGGCTGGTTCTTGTGTGAATAGCAATTCCTCTTTCTTTTATTTTCTCTTTTGTTTCAACTATTTTGTTTATATCAGAATTCTTATAGTCATTAGCATGTAATTATGTTTTTCAACAAAGAGTAATGATGGGGTTCCATTTGGCGGGCAATTGGGTGGAAGTGGCGAAGGTTCGTCGGAGGCCAGAATGATGGGGTAAACGATCGGGTTTTGTCAGGTGTGCCACTAGTTGGGAACTGTGAACGTTCATTTGGGGGTCACTCTTCTAGCAGCGAGATGAGCAGTGAAAGGATGGGTTTTCCCTGCTGCGAACCGGGTACCGATCCTACATTTTGGAGTTTTAGAGCCCAACAGTTCTTCAAGTTTAATGGAATTCCAGAGGAAGATAAGGTAGTGATGGCTTCGTGGAGTTTGGAAAGGATTGCACAGGTTTGGCTTCAACAAGCGCGGGAAGAATATGGAGATGAGAATTTATCTTGGGAGATATTATCCCAAGAATTACGAGAGCTTCAATGAAGGCAGCTCTATGGGGGTCCAGCTTCAATCGTGGGAACTCCAATCCTAATCTGAAGAGACAGAGCCCATTATCTTTTCCCTTGGTAACACTGCAAGGGCATCTAAGTTGGCAACTTTTTCCTGCTTTCCATGTTTTGATATTGTGTAGCAAACATGGGTCATCCACAAAAGGCTTCGTTATGCATTTTGTAACTTAGAAGCATAACATTCCCAATGACCACATTCATGATGTTTCATATATGGAAATTCAGTCAAAAGAGAACAGGTCCCTTTTTTTGAAAAACATTACGCAGTGTAGAGGTGCATTGGCAAATAGCCATGAACACTTTTTGGGTAGAGAACTATGTGAATTTTAGGATTTCCAAAATGGTAATTTTACTTTGAAACATTTTTTTTTTTGAAAATTTAAACAAGTTAAACAAAAGCACAAAGAAAAAAAATGATATAGAATTTGAATTGAAAAATTGAGAAAGAAAATTATGGTCATAACTGGATATTAATACAATATCGTCTTGGTGTAGTGGCAGAGCCACCGACAACTGAGTAGCCGCTTCTTTTGTTAGGTGCAAAAGTGATGGGAATCTAATGTGGCCTTCGTCTATGGAGTCAAAAAGAAGCACCAACTTCATATTCTCAAGGTTCACATTTGCTTTCAGTGATGGTGAATTACAAAGTCACGTATCCTAAAATGTAATTAATTGCTCTAATCATTTAGTTTAGATTATAAAATTTCACAGATCCAATTGAAGACTCAACAAAAGTTGGCATAGGAAGTGCACCTTTTTGCTGCTTTATTGAACAGAACATTCCTTGAAATTCTTTCAAAGAACTTAATAATATTAAATTTCAATCTGTATTCTTTAATTAAACCACAAGGTTCACTTTTATCTTTGTTGTTCTATTGGTTAACTTCACCAATAGTCTCTATTAGTCGCACAACTCATACATTTTACTCCATAAACCTGCTATGAAAAGCTTACTTTTATGAGTAAGGAATGGGTTTACATGAGAGAATAAGAGAAAAGCATGTGCTTTTGTGCTTTATTGAATGTCCACTTGGCTTGGTAGCACTTGGCGGTTTTGTTACAAACTTTCTATACCCACATTTACATATTGAATTAATTTATCTCATTATCCTTTGTCTTGCCTTCTTGTCTTTCCTTAAACAACACGGACCCGGTCCCCCCCCCCCCCCCCCCCGCGGCACCCCAACATCCTTCAAATCCAAACCAACAAATAATATAAATTAGATGTCAAACTATAATGAGAGTAAGGTATTTTGGCATTTTTGTTTTCTCGGATTTATATTTGTAACCCTTACAAAATTCAGACTTAAACCATATCTAAAGGCATTTTTATTAGTCATAATCAATGTTTTTTCTTGTTTTTTAGTTAGGCAAAGGGAATTGTGGAGATTGAGGTATCTCGAACCCCGCCATTTAGGCAAGGTTCCCTTAATAACTCCACTTGAGTTACCAATAAGGAACTTATATTGATCAATGTTGATATTCAAATCTTAATCAAGATCTTCACAATGTATGTACTCAATATTCAATTCTTCACTTGTCAAATATTTTCTTGCTCATATTGCGTGTTCAACCATTACAGATATCAGCATAAACATCCTCGTATTGCTTATGGGAGGTTCTTTTATGTATTGGGGATTAAGAAAAAGAAAGCTCATCAAGTTAATTGCTCTTAAAGAGAAATTATTTGAAAAAAAATGGTGACTTAATGTTACAACGACAACTTGAGAGTTATAGAGGGTCCATGGAGATGACTAAAATTTTTAGCATAGAAGAGCTTGAAAAGGCCACCAACAACTTTGACAAGAGTAGAGTCCTTGGCAAAGGAGGTTATGGAACTGTTTACAAAGGAGTATTACCAAATGACAAAGTGGTTGCTATTAAGAAGTCCAAAATTGATGATCAGAGCCAAATTGAGCAATTCATTAATGAGGTGATTATGCTTACCTAAATAAATCATAAAAATGTGGTTAGGTTATTAGGTTGTTGTTTGGAAACAAAAGTTCCTTTACTAGTTTATGAATTCATTACCAACGGGACTCTTTTTAATCATATTCATGATAAAAACCTATCATCCTTACTCCCATGGGCAAAACGTCTAAAGATAGCAATAGAAACTGTAGAAGCACTTGCATACTTACATTCTGCAACTTCTATACTAGTTATACATAGAGATGTGAAAACCACAAATATACTTTTAGATGATCACTACATTGCAAAGGTGTCTGATTTTGGAGCTTCAAGATTGGTTCCTCTTGATAAAAAATAATTGACTACCCTAGTGCAAGGAACTTTTGGGCATTTAGATCCAAAATACTTTCATACTAGTCAACTAACAGAAAAAAGTGATGTCTATAGTTTTGGAGTTGTTTTAGCAGATATATTGACCCGTAAAAATACATTTTCTTTCAATAGGCTAGAAAGTGAGTGGAATTTAGCAATGTGTTTTGTTTCTGCAATAAAAGAGAATCATCTACCACAAATTCTTGAAGATCACTTACTTAATGAGGGTAGTATTGAACAACTAAAAGAAGTTGCAAATCTTGCCAAGAGGTGCTTAAGTGTAAAAGGAGAAGATAGACCTACCATGAAAGAAGTGGCAATGGAGTTGGAGGGTTTGAGAATCATGGAGACGCAAACATGAAGGAAAGTTGATCTCCCGCAGAAAAGCCCTTGAGTGGCCGTACACACTGTATCGGCATGGATGTCGGCATGGGCAGCTCCTTTACGGAAACACGTTTGGGTACGATGGCATGAGGAACCATTTGGCAGAACCCGGGATGACGGAAGATGATAGTTGGTAGATCAATGGTTATATCTCCTATTTTATGCTTGTTTGTCGGTAGTCATACTTGGTAATGAGAGCTATGTTAATTAAACTTCTATGTCCGTTGCTTTTGAAACTTGCTGTAACTAGTATACATTGTTTAGATAAAAGCCGCCGGTCCCTTTTTTGTTTATTTTTTTTTTTTTTGGGGGGGGGGGTCTTTTTCCTTTCCGGGAGTGAGCTAAAGACTGGAAACATTTGGTAGTAATTCATATCTGAACGTGAGGCTATTCCAACTCATTATCTGTAATGTCTCCCTTCAATCACTATCTGAACATATAATTCCGCTGGGCTTCTACACCAGTCAGAAGAAAAGTTTATCTTGTTCGGTGGCACAAACGTTTTTTTATTCCCTCTCTCTCTCTCTCTCTCTTTCCTGCTAAGTGTTATTCACCTTGTTGTGATTTGATTGGTGACACTAAGATCATAAAATTTGTGAAAGATTTAACTCATAATCACCATAGGAACGTGTTAGGTTTCCATGATCCTAGTTTTTTGTAAGTCTAATTTTTTGAGGCATTTGGCTCTCTGTACTGTTTCAGTCAATAGTTCAAAAATTTTCTGCGATTTTCCATCTGCAAGACTAAAAGAGCCACAATTGAACCATTTGATATTTGTAACGATCTTATAGGGAGTCATAACACATTCAAGCTTATAAAGGTTCCAGTAGGAGATAATATTTAAAAATAATGAACATGGCTTGTCATTAAACTTAAGGTTTTTGACAAAGTGATCATATTTGCCAAGTTACATTGAATGCGGAGTGTGGTAGAATATAACGATATTATGAGAAGTTAGAATACATCCAAGCTTATGGGACTTGGATCTATTCAAAAGTAATAGATGTGGCTTGTCGTTATGCTTATTCCTTTTGACAGAGTGATCATATCTGCTACAACATCATAATTCATACTTGATGATTTTTTTGTTTTTTTTAACCTACGTTGGAAGTGATGGGAATCTAATATGGCCTTCGTCTATGGAGTCAAAGAGAAACACCTACTTCATATTCTCAAGGTTCACATTTGCTTTCACTGATTGTGAGTTACAAAGTCACATATCTTTAAAACGTAATTAATTGCTTTAATCATTTAGTCTAGATTATAAAATTTCACAGATCCAACTAATAAGTTGAAGACTGAGCAAAAGTTGGCATAGGAAGTCCACCTTTTTGCTGCTTTATTGAACAGAACATTCCTTTAAAGTCATTCAAAGAACTTAATAACATTAAATTTCAATCTGTATTCTTTAATTAAACTACGAGGTTCTGTCACGTCATAATTTACTGTTAAAATTTTCAATCTATATTCTTAAATTAGAAGCACGAGGTTGTGTCACCAGTGGGAATGCACTATTCAATCCAACTCTCTACACTATTCCATAGACCAACCACTGCCTTTAAAGATGTTTATCTCGCTGTTTTCAGACTCAAGTAACTCCAAACCAACTCCTTGTTTGAGAATGACGCTCGGTAAATTGAGTTTTGCTATAATGCAATTGACTTCCCTTGCCGGCTTTCCACTTTCTGAAATTCCCACAATATGTATTAAGGGCTGAAATTAAAGCAGCTTTTACCTATGACCTACTAAGGGCTTGTCCTTAGTTTTAGGCCGGTCCTGCATCCCACTCTTGACTCCTAAACAACGCATGCCACGGTTGCTCACGGACTACAAACAAATGACCGGCCCATTTACACCTAACATCATACAGACAGCCCAGCACAATTTTCATGCGTTTACCATTCTTCGTATCTTCACTCCCTACCACTTCCTTCGCCTTTTAATCTTGCTCTTGTCTCCCAACATCTCTACATAGTGCTGTAACACACTTGGTGTCTGTTTTTCTTGACATGGTTATATCCTTTTCATTGGGTCTTGATGCAAAACAAACCTTGACACATTGTCTGTTACATCCAGGACGAGAACCAATTGTGCCTAGACGGTTGCCAAGACTCAAAACGTGTGTCAAGGGAAGGCAATTATTCTAACCTTCAACTATATAAGTCTTGGATTTTCAACTGGAATTTATGTGCTCATTGTCACGTTGTTCACTTGTTAAACACGTTAATCTTTAAAGAGACCATAATAATGGGTTATATACGCTTACAAATATTAACTCATGCTGACTAGCATCCATTTTCAAGCAATCATTTTTTTTCCTTCTAAGTATGACGCTTTTGTTCTTATCTGTTATATAACTAGTTAATTGCCACTTGGAAGCAATTGCAACACTAAGAGGAATCCAAAGATTGACTCAAGGATAGAAATGGTTAAGAGGAACAAAGAAACCTGATTGAATGGAAATAGTAAAACTACTTTGATTCATAATCAAGTTCTATTACAAATGTTCGAGGAACATGAGAAAGGGAAAGTAAGGCATATATGGGTACAACTTGTTGTTGGGTTGTAATTGGCTTCGTATGTGTGGGTATACAACAAATGGGCTTAACATAATATTACTTACAATACATTTACAACAAAAACATTGGAAAATAACATACCTCTTAGGACTCTGAGGTTGCATAACAAGAACAACTTGGTGACAATTCTTGATATGTTGAGTATAAGACAATTGTAAAATCCAAAATACTAAAATGTTAGACTACAATGCTTCCCAATCGTAATTAATTAAGTCAAATTTTCAACTTTTCTTCTGCATTGATCTGACATAAGATATTATTAAACATATTTCAGTTTTTCAAAGTAGAGCAACATGTACTTGCTAGTCAACACGATCAGGTCTAAAATCTTAGCCAAATAGGATCCAAACAAACAAACAACCAAATAGAGATTTCTTATTTTTATCTCAAAAATCAACAAAAATTGAATTATAGAGAAAGTTTTTTATACTCTTGTCCAAATTAGAAAAACATAATGAACTCTTTATCTCCTTTGTTGTTCATAGAATTCTCATGGAAAAATGCATAAAGTTAAAGGATAGGATTTAATCTATTCTTTTTGTGCTACACTAATATGTTTAACTTATCCCAAACCTATAGAGTAAGCAACAACTCACACCAGTTAGTTTATGTTTAATAATTAAGAATTCATATGTTTCACTTAATTAGATTACCCCTGAATCTATCAATAAAAACTTATATAAGTAAATTTTACAAAAACCATTAATATCAATCCACGTCAATTAGAGCCCATCAAAATTAGGCTAACACTTCCATCATTGCAAAGAACATTTTCTAACACGAAAGAAGGTATGCATTCAAAATATACAGCTCCACGGACAAAAGATCATAGCACAATGAAGAAACTAACTTATAAACATACCCAACACTTACGGTGCACATACGCTTACTCATCTAAACTACCCCTTTTTTAGATGATTCTAAAATTTCATACTTTTGCCAAATTAAACAATGATCTTAGTTTTTCTTAGTAATTATCTCGTTCTCAAAATATACGCTTTCGTACGGAATTCTTCATAGGGAAACAAAGTTAACTTTCATTTAATAATGAAAGAGTGAGTTACTTGATATTCTAGAAAAGGGACCAACATGGTTGAATCATTTAATCCTACGAACTTTAGTTGCAGATGAGTAATATAAAAAAATAAGAGAGATTCCCTTAGCTTCCTCCCATTCTAGAAATCCTTATATACCAAACATCATTCATTTCCAAGCAAAGTAAGGACAATAGTTCCTTCACTCTGGCTTCTATGCCAACAAGATCCTTGAAGATCTCTCTAATGAGCTGAAATGCAATCCACAAAATATCCTCCTAGTGATTTGTTCAACAATGGTTGCTCCAACACTATATGAAAGATATTCATTAAGACTAAAGTCGAAGTCAGCAAACTTAAATTTATCAAAAGTATCCCTTGGAGAGTATGTCAATGTTGGTGAAGGAAATTACATTAATGATACATGTTATATACATGCCATCCAGCAATGCCACCTGCTTCTTTCGAAGCTGCTCTCCATGCTCCTTGTTGGTCTTCGTCAACTTCTAGGTATTCTCTATGTTTAGCAAAAGCCTGTGCCAAAATTCCCTTATGCTTTTGTACATCAAAGGGGTCAAGATGGTAAAAAATGAACGAAACTTTTAGTCCTATATCTTTCCTATATTTCATGAGTGCATTCAACTCAATCAAGCACCATTTAGAATATGCAAAGTTCTTTAGAATGACAATGACTGGATATTGAGATTCTTTAATTGCTTTCAAGAGCCCTATAGAAATAGATTTTTCTTGCTCTAATTTTTTATTGTCTTCAAAACAATAAAGCCCTCCTGCTTAAAAGCAGCATATAAATGATAGGTAAAAATGTTACGAGTGTCTTCCCCGCAAAAACTCAGAAAAACATCATAAATGGATGGAGTTGTTGAAGAAGGAGGTAAGGACGAAGGGGCTTTCTGAGTGCTAAAGACCATAGTTGGAGGGAGGATACTCGCAAAGTTGTTGAATGCAGTACAGCCCAGTACTGAATCCGTTGCCAAGCATGGAGGGAAAGAATGGAAACACTAACAAAATTTTCCTTCTTAATTTCTCTGCATTACATGTGCCCTCGTTACTCCTTTTTAATGGGACGATGTAATTAGGAACAATATCGTCTCTTTTAATATACTGCTCAAAAATAAATATTTTTTTAAGAATTTGTGTTGTGAAAACCCTTGTCCCAGTTAATATTGTTACGATATTCTTTTCTAATATTTTCAAAATAATAAAAAATAAACATATATATTAACAACTCCCCACCTCCCCTATAAATATTTAAAAAATTAACCAAAAATATATATATATAGATAGCGATTAACATATCAAAAGGTTCTAACCGACGTAAATAACCTATTCTTTACAGTTCATAACACCTCCCTTTACATATCCATGACCAGATGAACAGAATGTTACAACAATTAGAAAGCACACTTCTAACTCTTTACAGATGTTTGCTTGCAGCCCGATGGACAATATGGAAAATAGTTGTGTGCTCACCGTGTTCTGTTAAAAACCCATTTCATCCATGTCGAGAAGCAATGCTTGGAAAGATGTTCTGGTAAGTCCACCTAGAAAACAGCAAAATCGTCAGAAAATTCGTGAAAAATATATCTGGAGTCCTATTTGCAATGTACAAATGGGATAGTTTTCCTAGGGACAACCATCATGTGGGTCAACAAGGCAGTCAGTTCATCCAAACTAACAATTTTATGAAAGCAGTCCCACTGGCTCCAATATATGTATTAAGAGCTGAAATCAAAGCAGCTTTTTCATATGAGCAACTAAGGACTTATTCAAGGAGTCCCAATGGCTACAGAATTAGACTGGCTCAAATATATGTATTAAGGGCTGAAATTAAAGCAGCTTTTACATATGAGCTCCCAAGGACTTGATCATGCTGTTCTTAATGTTTCCTGTGCACATGAATACAATATCCTATTTCAAGGCAAAAGTTTCCGTCCATAGTATCGGAGTTACCACGCAAAGAGACATCAACGACAAGGTTGGCAGACAGAATTTGTACGCATGACTCCATAATTCTATATAACGAGAGTTTTACTACATTGATAAGTAGTTATGTTGTATGCATAAAGCTTGATAATTGTTACTGAATATAAAGAGTAGCAGACTTACACTGCTCCAGGATACAGAATATCCGTCGGTAGAGAGCAACCAACTTCCGGCATTAGGTTGCAAACCTGGGATTACACTAGGAGTATCAATGTATGCCAGTTCATTGTCATTGCTGCCATCATCTTCAATGCTTTTCCTTCTTCTCTTTCTTCTTTTTTCTTTCTTCCTGGACCTTTTTGGTGCTCTATGATCTGAATCAGAACCACTTTCTTCTGACAATCCATCATAATCTAGCAATTTATACTTACTAGATGTGCGAAAACCTATATCATTATCCATGAATAATGATTCCCAGGAATCAGGCGTCTGGCACTCCTCTGACATTCTATAGTGAAGAACCCAAGACTGAAGCCCAAGCAACGTTATTGCTTTGATGGACTTTGATTTAGAGCACTTCAGAAAGATGGACACCAAGCTATTAGCATTTCTTGACAATGCACAAATCTTTGTTGTAATGTCTTTGATTTTTGCATGCTCCTCCTGGCCCCCCTCATCACGTAGAAGCCGTAGAAGTTGGCGGCCTTGATTAATGACCGCATTTAACAAAAGTATCTGATCAATAGATCCACAGTCACTGCACTTAGAAAGTATAACCTCAAACAAATAAGATGAAGATGAATTATTAAAACCCTTAGGTTCCATTTTTGGGTTGAGAAGTTGGCAAAGTGATTCCAGAAAATTATGCAACTCCTTCTCGTCTAGAGTAATAAGAAGGCGATTACACAAAGAAGAGAAAGATTCCTCAATTAGGAACTCATTTATGACTTCCCACGCATCTCTTGTACCCTCTTTGTACATCAAATCAATAAAGTATTCTACAAAGAACTCTCTATCAATGAACAGAATCTCACCATCTTTTATCGACTCAGCAAACTCATTTGATGACCAGAATTCAGGGACATTGTCAAGGAAATTCTCAACAGTTCGTTGCACATCCAAATCCAGAAAGTAATGGGGTTTGGTAGCAACCATTGCTGGCGACTGACCATGTTTTCCCTTCCATTCAAGCTCCTCCCAACAGATATCCCGATTTACAAAAGCAAATTGGGATAATGCCTTAGCACCTTTTCCATGCTCTAGTCCACCTCCCGCGGAGAAATCAGAAAACCATTGTAATATACGTCTTGGATTACCTGCCTTGTTCAGCAATGATGGCACAATCAGAGCTTTCAAAAGAATACTTGAAAAATGACATTGTGTAGTGTGTCTATCGTCCATTTGCATGTATTTAGAGCAGATGTATTAGTTGCCAAATAATGCAACTTTAGAATACATAGAAAAAGCAACTTGATTCCCTAATCATATTTCCTTAATCATATGGCAAACCTAATTCTACAAAGACAGGGAAGTGCACAAATCTGAACATATACCTGAAAAATGAAATCTAAAGCTACAAGAAAAAGGATAGAGATAACGAGATTCACCAACTAAAATGCCATTAAGGGAAAAAAAAATTAAATGAGAAATTAATTGAAGAATGATCCGAAGCACAAGTAGTAATGTTGACTTGCCTTCAAAAAATTTCTCGAGTATGTGACTTTTCTTGGCAAGGACAGACCCTACTTTCCGTTGTCTTTTCTCAAATATCATTTGCAATAGTTGACATGCTAACTCCCGCTTTAGTGGCTTACACCTCAACAAGTTCACAAATAACTCACGCTGATGGTGGGAAGAGATAGAACTTATGCCTGCTATAGTACTACAAAGCCAAAGTCGAGCCTCTGACCGGCCTCCAGAAGTCATCAGTGACCAAATAACTGATTCCAGCTCACTTAAGAGAGATATTCTGCTACTGGCAGAGCCGTCATCTCCATGCTCATCCCACATGGGCTCTGACAGAAACAAATAAACCATTCTATTTTGTAAACTATCAATATCTCAAATGTCTACCGTCCAAATGAAATGTCTCCTAAAGCAAATCCTGCAGAAACCAATTTTTAAGCATGGATGAGCTTTAAATCCCAGAGCAAATCTGAAATAAAAATTGAAAATTAATATGAAAATAGCAAAAGCTAGCCCAGTTTAAAGATATGACAGCACAACCTGGATTAAGCAAGAGTAAAAAAATAAGTTACCGAAAACACAGAATTCCATAGCAGAAACCGAGGTACTCTTAATATTCATCAAGTCTCTTGCTAAGAAACTGAATTTTACACCTCTTAACACATAATAGGATAACAGGGAATTTACAGAATTTTGTGATACTCTTAGTGAGGCCAAAGTGGGCATGACTTAGAAGTTTAGAGCACAAGGAACATGTGTATACAAAGAATATCCAAAAAGGTCAAGAAGCAAAGGCTTAATCACAGGTTTTAAGAAAAAGCAAAGAATAAAAAGGAGAGCCACTTATGTCTGCAATATTAACAAAATGAAAGGAAAAACAGTCCATTTTCAATTTACTCGCAAACACACACACACACACACACAAGTAAATGACAGAACACAAAAGGCAGATATAAAAAAAATAGAGGGAAATTAATCAAAAGGGAAATAGCATATTCTGTGTTGGAATGTTTATTGTTTCCTTTGGCACGAATGAAAGGAGAAGAGGGTAAAGACTCGTTCACTTCTGAATTAGTACTCACAGTAAAGTTGATAGTTGAAACATTTCAGGACAAATATTTCAATCCTTGCAGCACTGGGAAAGATGTAGTTTTCTTCCAAGTTTTTATGTATTGTATAAAACGATAATGAGGAATAGAATAAAATCATTCGTTGCCATGGTAGCTTGATATTTACAGTTTTGGCTTCATTCTTTGAGACTGTTGAGGTACACCAGAGGTATCTACTCTCCCATATGTATTCTTTCTTAACAATTTAGCACATATGTAGGGTGAAAAAAGTGCAATAAACATTTTTGCCAAATGTTCGAGGTGTGAGAAACAGAAGGAATACACTTCTCCATCCAAAAATTCAAAGCCCTAGCACCAAGCCTCTAAATCCACAATTACATGCTACAGCATTCATCCCCAACTTCACTCAAGTTGAAATTTCTTGAGTTTTCTGCCGTTACCAATAAACCATTTAATAATCGGTAGACAGAGTTGGCTGAGACATTTCATTTTGTTTCTCAAGTGCTCTAAGCCGGCTCCGCTAAACAGAGCCACTACATCTTCTTCTGCTTCTTGATTCAAACTTTAAATGTTAAGCACCAAACTGGATTCCTATATGTGAAGCCATAAGCATAGTTTGAGATGTGAAGCCCTAATATGCATATTCCAGAGCTTGAGAAATTTCATAATCTATGTACTAAGTAATTCCCATCAGAAACTGAACAAGAAATCCCGTAGAACTAATGCATTGAAATACGCGATAAAATAAAAAGGCAAACTCAATTCTAGTGTGACAAAGAGTAAGAATATGAAGATGAAGAAGAACACTCACCTTGATTGCTCCAGGTATCTTCTCCCTTTGAAGCGAGTAGGGATTGAAAAACAGTTCTACAGGTTATCGCCTAGGTTTTGTCTGTGCAGAGGAGAACACCATCGTCAGAAATGAAACCCGACGCGCTGACCCGCACAGCGGCTTTTGATGATCTATAAATTGATTTAAAAATCCCTTTGATTTATAATCACCAGATTGCTCATCAATTGATTTTTAGATATTTTAACGAAGAAAATAATTTTTTACGCAATAATAATTTTTTTAGATTTTTCTTCAAATAAAGAGTATAATATCTAAGTTTTGCATAGTCCTTTTCTCAAGGTGACACTTAAGAGACAAAAAATAAAAAATCTTTAGAAGTAATAGTCTTGAGAATAGAAGTCTAGGTTTTTTAAATAGAGGAAACCTATTGCAATACATGAAGTTTTTCACAAAAATAAAGTATGAATAATAGTAGTTGATTCATCAACTTAGAGTATGTTAACTGAGTTTATTGATAAATAAGTACTATAAATTAGAGATAAATAATGATGTGTTATCTAATTAAAATGCAATATGTGAAGCTCTTTACAAAAAATAAAGCACGTGTAATTATCATTGATTCATCAACATAGCATGTGTTAGTTATGTCAAATAATAAAAAGTAGTTATTGACTAGAGTTTATTCTAATATATATTATCTAATTATTTGTTTTCTTTTTGCACAAATAATGATGTATTATCTAATTAAAGTATTTGTATTATAAGAAGTGGGCTTTTAAGAAAAACAAAATGTGCCTTGAATTTTTTATTCATCAATTTAGCAACAAAGGGTGTTAAATTAGATATTATTATAATCTGCTTATTTCTTATTGAGTTCCCTTTCACACAAATAATAATGTGTTATCTAGTTAAAACCATTGCACTTCAAGTTTTTTTTTTGTGAAAATAAATTATTTGTAATACTTGTTGATTCATTAAATTAGCATGTTAATTGAGTTTAATGACAATAAGAGATATAAATAATTATTGATTTCTTTTCCACATAAATAATGATGTATCATCCAATTAAAATATTTGTCTTATAGTGAGGCTTCTTAGGGAAACAAAGTTTGTGTAATAAATGTTGACTTATCAACTAAGCATGTCTTAGTTAAGTTTAATCGAAAAGAAGGGTAATAAATTACAGATTATTCTAATATGTATCATGTAATTAGTTAGTTCATTTTCATACATATAATGGTGTGTCATCTAAATAAAATGGTTAAATTGCAATATGTGAAGCTCTTTATGAAAATAAAATATGTATAATAATAGTTGTTGATTGACATAACATGCATTAGTTGTATTAAATGAGAATGAAGAGTTATAAATTAGGAATTATTCTAATTTATATCATCCAATTATTTATTTTCTTTCCACATAAACAATGATGCATCGTCCAATTAAAATGTTTGTATTTTAGTAAATGGAGCATTTTATGAAAATGAAGTATGTGTGGTAATTGGTGGTTCAACAACTTATTATGTGTTGATTGAGTTTAGTGACAAATAATGATTATAAATTAGAGATTATTATAATTTGTATCATCTTATTATTTAGTTCCTTGTCACACAAATAATTATGTGTTGTCCAATTAAAATAGTTGTGATGCAATGTGTGATTTTTTTTTTTTATGAAAATAAAGTATGTGTAGTACTAATTTTTAATTTTTAATTTTTAATTTTTTATTTTTATTTTTACTTATTTCACTTACACAATCATGCACATACCCTGTGTCAAACCCCTAACCTAATGATTGGTAGCCCCTATTAGTTTAACACTAAATAGTTTACCACTAAACCTACAAGTCTTATGATATAATAATCATTGATTCATTAACTTAGTGTGTGTTAATTGACTTTGATGACAAATAAGAGTTATAAATTAGAAATTATTTTAATGTGTATCATGTAATTATTTAGTTCCTTTTTACATAAATAATGGTGTATCATCCACTTAGAATGGTTATATTGCAATATGAAAAGCTTTTTATGTAATAATCCTTTATTCAATGACTTTGCATATGCTAATTACATCGAATAACAAAAAAGAATTATAAATTAAAGATTATTCTAATCTATGTCATCTAATTATTTATTCATTTGCACATAGATAATGATATGTTATCCAATTAAAATATTTATACTATTGTAATTAGGGCTTTTAGGAAAACAAAGTGTGTAATAATTGTTAATTCATTGAATTAGCATGTTTTGATTAAGCTTAATAACAAAGAAGGGTTGTAAATTAGATATTATTCTAATGTGTATAATATAATTATTTAGTTCATTTTCACAACATAATAATATGTCATCCAATTAAAATGATTATGTTGCAAAGTGCAAAGCCTTTTATGAAGATAAAGTATATGTAATAATCTTTTATTAACTAACTTACCATGTGTTGATTGAGTTTAAAGACAAAGAAGGGTTATAGGCTAGAGATTATTCTAATATATGTTATTTAATTATTTAGTTCATTTTTGCACAAATATTATGGTCATCCAAAAAAATGGTTGTATTGCAATATGTAAAGCTTTTTATGATTCTTTTCTTTAGAAACAAGTGTAGTATCCTACAAAAGTTTATTAGTAGTAAAATTGGATGTAACAACTATATTTTTTTTGGACATGAAAATGAAGGAAATAAACTTAACTCTTACAAAATCTAGCTCATGATAGCCTACATGTGAGCTCACACGATGAGGAAAAAAATACAAGAAAAGAAAATCTTAGAAAGCAAAATAATACAAAGGGCAATATATAGGCTTAAAAATATGATAGTCTATAATTGGCTAAGGCTAGTTAATTCCCTCTAAAATTGCTTAAACAAGTTCTTGGCAAAGTACTTGGTTGTTCAAAAACACTTGCATTCTGAACCAACTCGCCATAATCAGCTAACCGATTAGCTACAGATTCCCGTTTTGATATATATGTTATATTATTAAGCTTTTAGGAAGTAGACTAACACAATTGCAAATTGTGTAGTCTAGACACTAATGAGGATTCCATCTAGAAAACATGCATTGAACCATGGCATAATCTTAGGCCTTTCAAAAAGCTTAAGTTTCTACATAAGCATTTTTTTTCTAGTTTCTAACAATGTTGCAAACACCATTACAATGCTACTACGCTTGTCACTAAGAACACCATCAACACTATTACATTAATGCTTGAACCATCGGTATTAAGCTCTAAAAAGCTAGAAGGAGGATGAGGCTGTCATTTTTACGAGAATAAAGAATGTAATAATTATTGATTCATTAACTTAGCATGTATTGAATTTAATAACAAAGAAGCATTATAAATTAGAAATTATTCTAATTCATATCATCCAATTATTTAATCTTTTTTGCACAAATGATGATGTGTTAGCTAATTAAAATGGTTATATAGCAATAAGCGATTTTTTTTAAGAATAGATCTTTGCATGTGGGTATGATATGACATACTAATTAAAAAGTTGTATTACATACTTTATTGGAGGTAATGTACTGGGATCAATATAAAAACAAAGAAGAGTTTAAATTTGAAAAACAGACAATGAAGCAGTTGGTGAAGGGACAATTATTCTAATCTATGTCTAGTACCTACTTGCTCCTTTCAAATGGCAACTTTTGTGCTCTCGTTCTGAATTGCTTCCCAATTTAATAATTATATAGTAACCACACAAGTGTTTGTTACACAAACATGGTTCTTACCACCTCATATATTGTTATTTGAAATCAATTTGAATAGTTATCTTTATATGCAAGTATGGTATTGAACACATATTTTAGCTTGCTTTTATCACTATTAATTTCAAGCTCAATATTGATATGCATTCATTGTCAACATACTTATAACTTATTCAGTAGACTAAGAGATAATTACAAACGGAATAACAATTTGTACTCTTTAGGCTCTACGTAATGATCATTTTAACACAATTCTTGAAATTTATCAGAAATCATGCAACATTAAATGGATATAATAATAGAATAAAACTTAAAGTTTTTCCCCCCAAAAAAAGGATGAGACGGAAGTTTCCGACCGACACTGCTTTTCACGCGTGATGGGAATTCATTTCCTCTGCTTTTGCTTTTGACGTGTCGGCGAACAAAAGTCCAATTTGCGAAGCGCAATTATTAAACGGTGCTTGTCGGCAAACGAGCGTCGGACTGAACAAACCTGTGAGTACCCCAATGGCGTCCTCGAGCACTCAGGCAGCTCCTTCAGCTTTTTCTTCTCCTTCTTCTTCAATTCATCGGCGAAAATACGAGGTTTTCCTCAGTTTCCGCGGGGCAGACACTCGCTATGGATTTACTGATCACTTGTATGCCGCTTTGAAAAAGATAGGGATTATTGTCTTCAGAGATGATGAAGAATTGGAGCGAGGAAAAGAGCTTCACCCAGGTCTCAAGGATGCAATTGAAGAATCTCAATACGCAGTCGTTGTCATCTCAGAAAAGTTTGCCGAATCTAAATCATGCTTGTTTGAGCTGGATGCGATCATGAAATGTAGACAAATGGGGCGGCTCACTGTTTTCCCTGTTTTCTACCTTGTGGATCCCTCCCACGTGCGAAATCAGACGGGAGATTTTGGAGAGTGTTTTGCTAAAGTTAGAGATGAACTCGTAGTTAGCACAACGGAGTGGGAAAATTGGAAAGTTATTTTGACTGAAATAGGTGATTGCTCTGTAGATCCGTCAGAATCGTGCAGAGTTGCTTTAAAGAATGTGGGCAATCTCACAGGATGGCATGTAAAAGACAGGTATTTTTATTGTAATTAGCTGCGATAAAACTTGACTGACTCCTATAGACTAATGGCATGATGAAATTTATTTACTTTCCTTGTTAAGCAAAAAGAGAATTTTTTTTGCTTTGCTTGGATTTTGTTCTAAGTTATTCTCTTTCTAATAGGTCGGAATAAAAAATTATTGAAAAAATCAGTTTGAAGATATTTAGTCAATTGATACGGAACTCACGGAACTCAATGTGCATGGATGAGTCTCTTGTTGGAATAGAATCCTCAGCTGAGAAAATTATGAAATTACTTGATTTAGAATTGGGTGGTGTTCGCTATATAGGAATATGTGGAATGGGTGGGATAGGAAAGACCACTCTAGCAAAAGTTATTCTTCAGATGGCTTTACCTAAATTTGAAGCTCACTGCTTTATTTCTCAACTTGGAAGAAGCGAAAATGAACGCATCATTGATATACAAAAACAAATCATTTCTAGTATTCTATCAATAGAAGTAGCAAATTCATTGAGTACTGATTATGAAGTGAGCATAGCATTACAAACGAGGCTAAGTAGTAAAAAGGTTTTGATTGTTCTTGATGATGTGTGGCATTGTGAACAAGTGAAACAACTAGCTGGAAGTCCCAAGTGGTTTGGTGAAGGGAGTAGAATTATTGTAACCAGTCGAAATCATCATTTGCCACCTTACTTGTGTAAGGATAACATTTACGAGGTTAAGAGGCTGAATTATAGTGCAGCTTTACAACTCTTTTGTTTAAAAGCCTTCAATGATTCTCAACTTAAAGAAGAGTTCAAAGGATTGACTACACATATTGTGTCTTTGGCGAAAGGGCTTCCTTTAGCGCTTGAGGTTTTTGGTTCCTACTTGTATGGTGCAGAAAAGTGTATTTGGGAGAGTTACCTAATCAAATTAAAAGAAAATTCGGATGCAAATATTATAAAGAATCTCAAAATCACTTTTGACAGATTGGAAGGGTTGGTTCAAGAAATGTTTCTAGATATTGTATGTTTCGTTAACCTTAGAAAAGGGAAATGTTGTTGGATAAAATATTCTAAAGATTGTCTTACCTATGAACTAAAAGATTTAGGTTACCCTTCAGAAACTCTTCTTCAAGATCTTGAGCGCAAATCTCTTATAAAGTTTACAAAGAACAAAAGGTTGTTTGTACATGATTTATTAAGACAAATGGGTCAGCAAATTGCAAGGTACAATAGATTATGGCGTACGAAAGACATCATTAGCGCATTAAATGAAAAAACTGTAAGTGGATTATGGTGTATCAATAGTGTCATTCTAATACTAATTTTTTTCATGTATTTGTATTTTACTTTTATCATACTAATTTTATTTTTCTTGGTTTTTAGAAAATTGATGAGGTTGAAAGCCTTCTGTTGGAAGATTTTTGTATGCTGAAGAAACCATGTACTGAGTTAAGTTTTGAAGCTTTTTCAAAAATGAAAAAGTTGAGAATACTTAAAATTTTCTCTAGGAGGAAATGGCATGGAGAGCCTTCAAAGTTGAAGCTAAGCAATAAATTACATTTTTTGGAATGGATTGATTATCCTTTAGAATCCTTGCCAGCTAAATCAAACTTCAAGCCAACCAATCTAGTTAGACTCATTTTGTGTACTAGCAAAATCAAGCAATTGTGGCATGGACAAAAGGTAACTTTTTGGATTATGCGTACATACTCTTTATCTTTTCTTGTTTAACTATTTATTTGTTTATGACAGTGTTTTCCAAACTTAAAGCACATCAACTTGAGTGGCTCAAGGGACTTGATTGAGATGCCAGATTTAAGTAAAGTTCCTAAGCTTGAGATACTTGACCTTTCATATTGTACAAGTTTGTCTACACTTCACTCTTCCATTGGACTCCTCAAATTACTTAGACAATTGTCATTGATGGCTTGTTGCAATCTTAAGCAGCTTCCAGATAAGATTATCTCAGAGTCCATTGAATATCTTAATCTTGGTCATTGTTTCAAGCTTCAAAATTTTCCTAATATCGTGGGTAAAATGTCATTTTTACGGCATCTTAATATTGCTAAGGTTACTATGAAAGAGCTTCCGTCCTCATTTGCGACATTGCCACTTGTAAAGGAATTTTTGGCAAATGAAGCTCATATAGGAGAACTACCATTTAAAGTTGTTTTTTCCATGGGACAACAAGTTTTAACCGTTGTTTTTTATGGCTCCAATTCCAGTTTTTCGCTCTCTTCTTTGGTCTCGGCTTTAAGCTCATTAAAAGGCCTAATCTTGCATGGTTGGATTCTATCAAAACAAGCAAAATCTATGGATCTCACTGGATTATCTGAGTTTAGTAGCTGCAATGAATTTAAAGAATTCTTAGAGGCTCTATTATCAAATTCAAGATCTTTATGGAAAATGAGATTGAGTAGTAGCAATTTAGGAGCAATTTCTCAATTTACTAGTTGTTGGTCAATTTCAAAGTTAGATCTCAATAAGAACAAATTGATGGAATTACCAGATAGCATGCTTACACTTTCTAATCTTAAAGAGCTTGTTTTGAATGATTGCACCTCACTTCAGGCATTACCAAAACTGCCAATCAGTTTATTTGACTTAAAGTTAAGAAATTGTCCATTGTTGGATGCTTTTGGTAGGCTAACGATGCCGCAAATTTCAGAAGAGATGTTACAAACCCATGGTTGTTCTTCTATAGTTGCATACATTGCTTTTGATTATGAACCTCACAAAATCCTGTATCTACATCCACAAAGTCCTCTATACAAGGGTGGTCAAGTAAGTTTCTTCCTCTCCTTTCATATACATGTATCTGATTTATAAAACAAAGAAAATTATTGATTTGAAAGAATTATAATTAATGTTTTTACTTTTTCTTGTTTGGGTGCACAGGAAGACATCATTACACTTTGGGTAGCATGTGGCACCACAAAAACATTAGGAATCCCAGAGTGGTTCACCCACAGAAGCTCTAGTTCCAATAAAAAAATTCAAATTCATATGGATTGGAATTCAGGTGGTGCTGGGTGTATGCTATGGGCATGTGCTATGTTGATTGTTTATGAAGTTCGTGGGCATGACCAAAGAAATAGTAGAAAACGGAAGTTCAATGAGCCTGAAAATTTAAATATTGGAGCATGTGAGGGCAGTAATCCAGATATTGCAGCACGTGAAGTTAATAACAGTATTCTTCCTGAGTTTATTTGTAAATTCCAAGCCAATGAAAGTAGTCCAGAACAACCCTGGGAACAAGCCTGCGTTTTTTGTTTACCTAAAGTGGGTTGTGTTGGATCACATGGAGTTTGGGTGTATATAAATATTCCATTACCCTGGCAAGGATTACGATGCATGGAAAGACGGACTTACTTGGCTTCAATTACAGCAAGTAGCGACAATGTAGAGTTGAAGGAGTGTGGGATGCGTCTGCTAGATGTGAAGGCTTACTCAGAGTTCCCTCATTTTCTTAGTAGCATTTCTCGACCTGCTTTGGATTTAAAAAGCCTTTCTTTTTCAGACCCTTTTTTAAAGGTCACTGGTCCAATCAAGTAAATAAAGTAACCGTAGCTTCCAGCTTTGATTGGTAGGACAGTGCAGTGTTATCGATAATGCTCAGGTGTAGGCACTCCCTCTGTCTCGTGTATTGGTGAGAGAAGGTAGAATTCAGTCAAATGTTAATATGCTACCCCGACTTCTTCTCTTTTTCTTATTTTCTATGGTCACCCTTTTTTACTATTGGTTTTAGAGTGGGACATTTACTCTTTAATGACAACTTATTAAAATTTTATTTGAAATTACAAGTTATGTTCAAGAGAAAACCTACAAGTAAATGTTTATAGATTGAAATGACTTTTGAGTGTTGATGTAGTTCCTTGATATTTGCCATCATCTTTCAATTTTTGTTGTGGCTACATATGGTGTTAGGGCCAAGATTTTATGGAACATTGGATTAATTAGTTGTGATTGCAAGAATTATGTAGCAAAGATATTAATTTTACCCCACATGATTTGATTTGACCTTGTCTCTCTCTTAAATGTGCCTAAGAAAGTCTTTGAGCTTTTTTTTACTTGCTTAAGCTTTTTTAGATAAAATCTAAAGATTTTTTGAAACTTGATGTAAATGATGTATTTTAAATGTAAATTTGCTATAGGTCTAGTTCTCAACAAAATTTTACTGCTTCCTTCACATCTTTATGAATGGTCATTAATTGGTTTACAATGCCAAGGACAATTCTTCTGTCACTCCTACAAATATAGAATTTCCAAATGATAATAAATTGTTGCTCCTATATATGTCTTAGCCATGTAAAATTTAGTGTTCTTAATGATTATTATGCATCTAGATCCACATGAATATATTTAAAGTCAATTCCTACTTTCCTAGTAACTCTAGATCTAATTTTTCTTACCAAATTTTGAAGTCAATTATGGAAAAGAAGTGTGTTATTGGGACTGAATATGGGCAGATTCCAACAATAAAAGATATAACAGAGTAAAGTTCTTGCACAAAATCCCATTATAATCTCTAGTTGCTTGACTTTGAGTTAATATGTGGTTTGTATTTACATATGATCTCTAGTTTTTTTACTTTGACTTTAAGGTGATACCCTGAAGTTCTTGCTCAGCAATCTTTGATGGTACTAAACCTAGTACATTATAAATACTTTGCATATGATAAAGGATAGTAACCTCTCACAAGATGATTAAAATAGGACTGGACAAATTAGAGCCTTTGATTACCTTGTCATTTGTTGTATAGGCTCTTTGATGCAACTATCATTTCATAGGGACTATAGACTCCACATGAAACTGTGTTTGTAGTTTGACACCGTTGTCGGAGACATTGAGGGGGTGCTGATCCAATGGTCTCGTTTTTGAGATCGTAATGCATGATGGGCAAACGTGGTTGCAAATGTTCTTTGTTTTGACGAACTTCTTGAACCACAAGATGGTGACATATAATGTCGGCTAAGGTTTTCATAGATGGTGACCAATGATAGCTTGAGCCTATTGCAGTGAGTTTTGTTTTGTTTTCTTATCTCGGTTGTTTACGTTTTAAGATAATCTTATTCTATTTGCTTCTTTTTTCTGTTGCTTATATTGACTAAATTGAATTTATGCTTGAAAGAGATTTTTTTTTCTCAAATATAAAATATAGCCAAATTCTTTTCATTTTTCTCAATTATTTTGATATAAGTTGTTAAATGTACCATAATTTTTATTTTACTCTTTAATGACTAACTACTAAAGTTTTATGTAAAATTATAAGTCTATTCAAAGGAAAACTTGCATTAGATGTTCATATATTAGAATGGCTTTTGAGTGTTGATGGAATTGGTTCACTAGTGTTTGACATCATATTTCAATTTTTTTAAGGCTAAATGTGATGGTGCGGCAATAACTTTTATGAAATATTAGATCAATTGAATGGGAATTGTGGTGCAACTATGTTAGTTACCATCAAGGTGAATTAATTTTCAAGAAAAGTTCATGTTGTAACTCTTTAATGATTGTAATTCAATTCTACAAAAAATACTATACTATGTTTGTACCAATATCTTTCAAGTCACCATCAATATTTTTATAGCATGTTTCTTCAATATAACTAATTTTACCTTTTTGTTTCTCTATTGTATGTGGGTTTTGATTTTGTAGCAAATTTGCATTCCAAGAAGGGACACGCGAAGATCACATCCAAACTGCTCTATGGTTCTAAGAGCTGGCTTAAAGTGTCCAAGAATCCCTGCTATGAAGCCTCTTGTTTGTCTCACTGCTTGGACCCACAGCCATCCGTCAAGGCTCCTTATATCCGTGATAGATGGAAGAGAGGATGTAGGGAAGGATGCAGGGTACAATTACTATAGCGCCATACTACTGTAAAGTAGGTTAGTGATGGGTCTTTTGATTATCTAATACAAGTAATCAATAATTTAAACCATCCATCTGGTCTAAATAACTATTTCACCTATAGAGCAGTTTGGTGATCTACCCCACTTGAAAGACAAAAACCTTTGCTCTTTAAGTATCCGCCCAAGCTTTCACTTCTTTCATTTGCAAGAGATATGATGGTTTTGGATAGCCCTGAAAATCATAAATTGGATAACCACATGAAATCTCAACCAATGTCACAATGAAGAAAAGAAATTATATAACCTACTGTCATATTACTTAGTAGATACGAGTTCTCTCGAGTTGATTTTGTATAGAATTGCTATATTAAATAGAGTAGTTGTTTGGAAAGACTCTTAAAATTTTCAAGAAAAGAAATGCAAAGAAATAAAGGAAGGATATTCTAATATTTCAATAGTATGAAGAATTACCTCGTTAACTAGTTGGAGGACAAGAACGGCATGTTTTCTCTGTAGGCACTCCTTTTGGCACCTTTTCGAGAAAGCAAGGCGCGCATCTATTTCCACGTCTAGACCTTCTTTTCGGAAGACGAACAAGGATCTCACGCGCCTTCGAATATTAAAATTTGCTCGCGTAGACAACCTTTCCGGAAAGCTAACAAAGTTCTCACGCGTCTTGGAATTTTAAAATTTACTCGCAGAGACCAGCTTTTCGGGAAATAGGGCTTGTAGCTAATGATGTAGATCTTTAAAATATGACCTTACTGTTCATATAGAAAAATTGCAGCTTGTTGTAGACCATAAATACGACCTACAGGTTTCCTTACCTTGACCTATTATTATTTAGCAAGATAGAAAGGTGGGGAATCCGCTAACACAAAGAAATAATCCAAGTTCTTAGAGAAACTAAAAAGTCTCTTAGTAGTCTTCCCGTTTGGTGGATAAATTAAGCTGACTTGCCAACAAAAGAAAATGAGGGTTTGCTATATAAACATTGTTGTTGTCAAATAATATGATCAGTATTACAATTTGAGAGTTCATTCAAAAATTTTAAAAATTAAATAAAATTTTTTTATTAATTATAAGAGTAATAGTTTATCTTCTTATTTTTAATGTAGGACAATATTTACTTTTAACATTTTTCTTCACATATATGTTGACATAAGTATTATATGTAAAAAGAAGTTCAACTTTGAGACATGAAAATTATAAAACGGATGCTCATACTTGACTCTAATATCACAATAATGTATAAGAACTTATCTTAAAATGTTGAGGTAATAAGTAAAAAAGTCTCATCATTTGACCAAAGATCTATCTTCTTACTTTTAATATAAGATAATATCCATCTTTAACAATCAAGAAAACAAATTATTCTCAATAATGAAGTGTCATATGATCAAAATGATTGTGTTGTAGTAAATGGAACATTCTATGACTATAAAGTACAAGTAATAGTCATTGATTTAGCAACTTAGCCTATGCTAATTGACTCTAGTGATAAAGAAGAGTTATGAATTAGAGACTACTCAAATCCATATTATCTAGTTATTTAAATCCTTTTCAAATAGATAATGATTTGTCATCTAAGTAAAATAGTTGTATTACACTAAGTGGAGCTTTTTATGAAAATAATGTGTGTAATAATCATTAATTTATCAACTAAATTTGTGTGGATTGAATTTAATGACAAAGAAGAGTTATAAATTAAAGATTACTTTAACTCATATAATCTAATTATTTAGCTCCTTTTCAAATAAATAATCATGGTTGTGTTACAATAAGTGGAGCTCTTATGGAAATATAGTTTGTGTAACAATTTTTATTTCATCACCTTAATGTGTGTTGGTTGAATTTAATACAAAGAAAAGTTATAACTTAAAGATTATTCTAAAGGGTATCATTTAATAATTTTGTTCCTATTCACAACCTTAATGATACTTCGTCCAATTCAAATGGTAGTACTCTAAGAGATGGAGTCTTTTACAAAAATAAAATGTTTATTGTAATTGTTCATGCATTGACTTAGCATATGTTCATTGATTTTAATAACAAAAAATAGTTATAAACTAAAGGTTATTCTAATCTTTATCATACAATTATTTTTGGCCTTTCCTACAAATATATGTTTCATCCAATTAAAATGGTTGTACTACATTAATTGGAGCTTTTAACGAAAATAAAGTATCTACTACAATAATTGTTCATTTATAAACTTAACGCACGTTAATTGAGTTTAATGATATTGTTGAATTAGACTTAGCATGTACTAATTGAGTTGAAAAACAAAATAATGCTTATAACTTATAGATTTTTCCAATATATATCATCTAATTATTTATTTCCCCTAGACATAGATAATAGTGTGTCATCCAATTAAAATATTTTTTTTATAGTAAATGGGGCTTTTTAAGGAATATAATGTATGTATAATAATAGTTGATTGATAAAATTATTGTGTGTTGATTGAGTTTAATCACAAAGAAAGGTGATAAATTAAAATTTATTATAACCTATATCAAGTGATTTTTTACTTACTTTTCACACAAGTAATGGTGTGTTATCCAATTAAAATGTATATATTGCAATATGTGAATCTTTTTACGAAAAAAAATAATGCTTAATTATCCATGATGCATCAATTTAGTGTGTATTAATTGTTTTTAGTGACAAATAAGAATTGTAAATTAGAGATTATTCTAGTTCATATCACCCAATTATTTAGTTCACTCCATACAATTAATGGTGTGCCAGCCAATTATATTTTTAAATTGCAGTATCTAAAGCTTTTCCCTAAATAACGTATGTGTAATAATTGATTGATCAAATTATCGTGTGTTGATTAAGTTTAATCACAAAGAAGGATTGTGAATTAGAGATTAATCTAACCTATTTGATGCAATTTTTTATATTCTTTTCATATAAATAATATTGTGTAATTTAATTAAAATGTATATATTGAAATATATTAATCTTTTTATGAAAATAAAGGATGTGTAATAATAGTTGATACATTGATTTAGCATTTCCTAATTGACTTCAATGACAAATAAGAATTATGAATTAGAGATTATTCTAATTCAAATCATCTAATTGTTTAATTCCTTTCATACAAATAATGATGTGCCAACCAATTAAAATCGTTGTATTGCAATTTGTAAAATTTTTCCAAAAGAATGTATGTCTAATAATCTAATCTAGGAACAAGATAGCAAAGTAGCCTAACTCACTTTCTTGGAATACATTTTGACTTAGAGTGTGTTAATTGTGTTTAATGGCAAATAATAGTTATAAATTATAAATTATTCTAATATGTATCATCTAATTACTTATTTCCTTTAAACATTGATAATGACGTGTCATCCAATTGAAATGTTTTTTTTTCTTTTAACAGTAAATGAGGCTTTTAGGAAAATAAAGTATGTGTATTGATTGAGTTTAATTAGAAAAAGGGTTGTAAATTAGAGATTATTCTAAACTATATCATGTAATTATTTATTTTCTTACCACACAAATAATGATGTCATCCTATTAAAACTTATAAATTAAAGAATGCAATATTTTAATCCTTTAATGAAAAAAAAGATATGTGTAATAATCATTGGTTGGTACCTCCAAAGTGACTTTAATGACGTATAAAAGTTATAAATTAAATATTATTCTAATTCATACGTCTAGTTATTTAATTTTTTTCACACAAATAAAATATATCATCCAATTAAAATGGTCATATTGCAATATCTGAAGGCTTTCTAAAACTAATGCATGGGTAATAATTGTTGATTTATTGACCTAGTGTGTGTTAATTGAGTTAAATGACAAATAATAGCTATATGAATTATGGATATTCTAATTTGTATCATCTAACTTTTATCTTCTTTAAACATATATAATGATGTTTCATACAATTAAAATGGTTGTATTGCAATATTTGAAGTTTTTATCAAAATAAAATATATGTAATAATAGCTAATTTATCGAATTTATGAGTGTTAATTGATTAATGACAAATCATTGTTATAAATCACAAATGTTTCTAATATTTATCAACTAATTATTTATTTTTATTTAAAATATGTGTCATCAATTCAAATATTCCTACCATAGTAAATGGGGTATTTTAGGAAAATAGAGTATATGTTAATTATTGATTCATCAATTTAACATGTAGTAATAGATTTTAATAAGAGTTATAAATTAGAAATTATTCTAGTCAGTATCATTTAATTATTTAGTTTTTTTTACACAAATAATGATGTGTCATCAAATTAAAATTGTTGTAGTACAATTATTTGAAGTTTTTACCAAAATAATGTATGCGTAATAATCATTAACTTATCAACTTACTATGTGTTAATTGAGTTTAATGACTAATAATAATAATAAATTGTGATAATTCTAATATGTATCACCTAATGATTTATGTCCTTTAAACACTATAATGATGCGTCATCCAATTAGAATGTTTCTATTATAGTAAATGGGCCTTTTTAGAAACATAAAATATGTGTAATAATAGTTGATTGATTGACTTATCATGTATTGGTAGAGTTTAATCACAAATAAGGTTACAAATTAGAGAAGTGTACATCCACAAATATTAATGCATTACATTATTATATTAGAAATAAATTTGGATGAAAAGCTCAAGAAATGACCTTTTGTTTAAAGCACCTTATTGACTTGAGTAAGTGGTGAACCCATGGGGTTAGGGAAAAAAAAGGTCCAATTGAAGGACGAAACCGGGGTTCAAACACTTCCCTCCCTCTCCCCAAAAGAAGTATCGTGTTCTTAGCCCTCAGGGTAAGACTTTGGAATTTAATTGCTTAACTTCATTCTAAAGAATCTGTTGAAGCAAAGCTACTAAAAAGAAAAAAAGACGAAGATTTGGGGACTAAAAAAAAACTATTTAGTAAGAAAACTATTATTTGCTAACTCTTATTATTGGGAATAAATAATTTTTATAATTAACCAACATCATATTAGATCACCAATGTAATCGCAAGTTCAATATCGATGCTAATAAACCATGGTCTGTATAACATGAACATATGTCGGCTACAATTTTTCTGTTGACATGCGTAAATTGATGGACTCTAGACTTATTTGAAAATTTGAGTTTGAAATCTAAGTTGAACATCTATGTTTGTGCAACAAAGGTTCACGGAAAGTGTGCATCCACGAATGTTCACGGAAAGTTCGACGTAATAGTGGCTAAAAAGCTCGAGAAATGATCTTTCGCCTAAAGCATATCATTGACTCGAGTCCATGGCGCAACCATGGGGTTAGAAAAAAAAAAAAGTGGTTTTCCATGTCTACACGTTGAATCCAAAGAAGAAAATGGCTTGCCCTCATCCCTTAACCATCTTGATTACTATCAATTATATATTTGATCACGACTGGCCCCAAAAGAAAGAAAGATAAAGCAAAGCCAACAATGTCAAAAGCAGCAAGAAATACACGTTCTTGACCGTGGAATTTGATTGTTATACTTTATTCTAAGGAATCTCTTGAAGCAACACTAAAATAATAATTAAACTTAATTGTATAAATTGATGGACTGTAGAATTATTTGAAAATTTTGAGTTTGAAATCTAAGATGAAGGTCTAGACTTGTTGAACAAAGGCCTATGGAAAGTGTGCATCCATAGATATTCATGCATAAAAATTGTTAAATTGAAAATAAAATAGTTAAAAAGCTCAAGAATTTAGTTTAAAAATCTTGAAATTGAGAATAAATTTGTATTGTTTATGTTGTTTTCTTTGCTATTTAGCCCAATAAACTACTATAGCTAGATATCTATTCTATTGTTGTAGTGCTTATATACTTATTTATTTTTGTGCATAACAACTTAATTAGTTTTAACTATTTTAATACAAGATCTTGGAGGTAAATAAATTTCTTATCAACCTTTATTGATTTAGTTGATAATTGAATTACAAAGTATTAATCTTATAATGTTTAAGCTTATATGAATATTGCTTGATGCTCAAAATGATTATGAGTTACAATAGTCTAACTTTTATAATTTTGATTTTAGTTATTATGAATTATAAATTAGAACATTAAGTGAATATAGAATTATCATGTTTGAATTGTAATTTTGCTGAAAATTTGTGTAATACGGATAAGAATTTTTAAAAAGTATTTTTTTTAAGGTATGCATAATGCTATTTAATGCAAAGAGTATTTTTTTAAGGTATGCATAACACTATTTAATTCAAAGTGCATTTTTTTAAGGTATGTGTAATGCTATTTAATTCAAAGTGTTTTTTTTAAGGTATGTGTAATGCTATTTAATTCAAAGTGTATTTTTTTAGGATATGCGTAATGTTGTTTAATTCAAAGTGTATTTCTTTTAAGGTATGACTAATGCTATTTAATTCAAAGAGTATTTTTTAAGGTAAGCATAACGCTATGTAATTCAAAGTGAAATTTTCTTAAGGTATGCATAATGCTATCAAATGCACATCATTAACTCTTTTTTTTTTTTTAATTTACTAAAAACTAAATAAATAATATTCTTAAAATAAAAGTTGAATTCCATTTGCTTGGATTGAGAAAAGTATTATTCAAGTAGTTTTAAGTTTCAATCAAAGATAAAATATGACATCAAGTCTCTACATTAATTTTCCTAATTTTTTCAATCTCACTTATAGGGACAAAAATTAAGGCTAGTATGAAATGACATAATGGCATGTATATAATTTCAAAACGTCAAATAGGTGTGCATTTTAAGAGGTTGTACGTGTGCAACATGGGTCCTCAATTGTAAATTTAAATCTTAATAAGAACAAATATATGGAGTTATCAAATTATTTTTCATCTTATAGTGCTTTCTCACGTTTTAGGATAGAACAATTCAAAAGAACAGATATAAAGAATGTTGTATTACATTAAAAAGACAAGTGCTTAAATTTATAAAAGATTTAGTAATTTGGCTAATCTTTTTAGTTTAAGTTTTAGATTCACGATAAAATAATATTAAAGTCAACTACAACTCATTTCTAATGTCAATACCAATGTCACATTTTAAAATGAAATCCCTTGTAAGAGAAGATGTAGAAAAGATGTAGAAAATGTGATAAAAGAGTGAAAAGACAAATGGGAGGTGTTAAATTAAAAAAAAAAAAAAGGACAATTAATTTTACTTAATTGGCTAGTAAAATTACAGGCGGGCGGCAGCTTGCCAACCCCTCTTTTGGCTCCTTTCCGAGAAAACAAGGCGGGCTTGTATTTCCTTTCCTTGTGTAGACCCATCTTTTCAAAAAGCGATCTCACGCGTCTTGAAATATTAAAATTTCCTCGCGCAGACTACCTTTTCAGAAAGCTGACAAGGTTCTCACGCGTCTTGAAATTTTAAAATTTTCTCGTGGAGACTATCTTTTCAGAAAGCGAAAAGCTAGTTGTTGTAGACCATAAATACATACGACCTACAGTTTCCTTACCTTCACCTACTATTATTTCGCAAGATAAAAAGCTGAGGAATCCTCCGACACAAAGAAATAATCCAACTTCTTAGTATTGTTCTCCCTTGGTAGAGAAATTAAGTCAAGCTGAAAACAAAAGAAAATGAGGATTTGCTACACAACCATTGTCGTTGTCCAATGACATGATTACTTTTTCAGTGATTTTTTGGTTTTTCCTGTTAGTCTCCATCAAGTGCTTTTCCACGGCACATCGTTTTTTGAGACGGAAGTTTCCGACCAACCCTGCTTTTCACGCGTGATGGGAATTCATTTCCACTGCTTTTGCTTTTGACGTTTCGGGGAAAAAAAAGTCCAATTTGCGAAGCGTAATTATTAAACGGGGCTTGCGAGTCTCGCTGTCGGCAAACGAGCGTCGGACTGAACAAACCTGTGAGTCCCCAATGGCGTCCACGAGCACTCAGGCAGCTCCTTCAACTTCTTCTTCTTCTTCTTCTTCTTCTTCTTCTTCAATTCATCGGCGAAAATACGAGGTTTTCCTCAGTTTCCGCGGCGTAGACACTCGCTATGGATTTACAGACCATTTATATGCTGCTTTGAAAAAGATAGGGATTGTTGTCTTCAGAGACGATGAAGAATTGGAGCGAGGAAAAGAGCTTCATCCAGGTCTCAAGGATGCAATAGAAGAATCTCAATACGCAGTTGTTGTCATCTCAAAAAAGTTTGCTGAATCTAAATCATGCTTGTTTGAGCTGGATGCGATCATGAAATGTAGGCAAATGGGGCGACTCACTGTTTTCCCTGTTTTCTACCTTGTGGATCCCTCCCACGTGCGAAACCAGACGGGAGATTTTGGAGAGTGTTTCGCTAAAGTTAAAGATGAACTCGCAGTTAGCACAACGGAGTGGGAAAATTGGAAAGCTATTTTCACTGAAATAGGTGATTGCTCTGTAGATCCGTCGGAATCGTGCGGAGGTGCTTTAAAGAATGTGGGCAATCTCACAGGATGGCATGTAAAAGACAGGTATTTTTATTGTAATTAGCTGCGATAAAACTTGACTGACTCCTATAGACTAATGGCATGATGAAATTAATTTATTTTCCTTGTTAAACAAAAGGAGAATTTTTTTTGCTTTGGTTGGATTTTGTTCTAATTTATTCTCTTTCTAATAGGTATGAATCAAAAATTATTGAAGAAATCAGTTTGAAGATATTTGGTCAATTGATGCATAACTCAACATGCATGAATGAGTCTTTTGTTGGAATAGAATCCCCAGCTAAGGAAATTATGAAATTACTTGATCTAGAATTGAGTGGTGTGCGCTATATAGGCATATGTGGAATGGGTGGTATAGGAAAGACCACTCTAGCAAAAGTTGTTTTTCAAATGTCTTCTCCTAATTTTGAAGCTCATTGCTTTATTTCTCAAATTGGAGAAAGCAAAAATGAACATATTGTTGCTATACAAAAACAAATCATTTCTGCTATTCTATCAAGAGAAGTAGCAAATTCATTTAGTAATAACTATGAAGTGAGCATAGCGTTACAAAGGAGGCTAAGTAGTAAAAATGTTTTGATTGTTCTTGATGATGTGTGTCATTATGAACAAGTGAAACAACTAGCTGGAAGTCCCAAGTGGTTTGGTGAAGGGAGTAGAATTATTGTAACCAGTCGAAATCATCATTTGCCACCTTTTTTGTGTAAGGATAACATTTACGAGGTTAAGGAGTTGAACCATAGTGTGGCCTTACAACTCTTTTGTTTAAAAGCCCTCAATGATTCTCGACCTAAAGAAGAGTTCAAAGGATTGACTACACATATTGTGTCTTTTGCAAAAGGGCTTCCCTTAGCGCTTGAAGTTTTTGGCTCCTACTTGTATGGTGCAAAAAAATGTATTTGGGAGAGTTATCTAGTTCAATTAAAAGAAAATTTGGATGTAGATATTATTAAGAAACTCAAAATCACTTTTGATAGATTGGAAGGTTTGGCCCAAGAAATGTTTCTAGATATTGTATGTTTCATTGAGCCCGCAAAAGAACCATATGATTTGGTAGTAAAAGATGATCTTACCTCTAAACTAAAAGATTTAGGTTACCCATCAGAAAGTCTTCTTGAAACTCTTGAGCGCAAATCTCTTATAAAGTTTAAAGAGAATGGAGAATTATTTATACATGATTTATTAAGACAAATGGGTCAACAAATTGCAAGGTACAATAGATTATGGCGTGCTGAAGACATCAATAGCAGATTTAATGAAAAAATTGTAAGTGGATTGTGATGTATCAATAATGTCATTCTAATACCAATCTTTTCATGTATTTGTATTTTACTTTTATCATACTAATTTTATTTTTCTTGATTTTAGGAACTTGATAAGGTTGAATGCTTTTCCTTGAATACTTTTAATATGGAACCACGCGTTCAGCTATGTTTTGAAACTTTTTCAAAAATGAAAAACTTGAGAATGCTTAAAATTAATGCCTATTCGCAAAAATGCCATGGAGAACCTTCAAAGTTGAAACTAAGCAATAAATTACATGTTTTGGAATGGTTTTATTATCCTTTCGAATCCTTCCCAATTGGATCAAGCTTCTTTCCATCCAATCTAGTTAAACTCAATTTGAGAGGGAGCTATATCAAGCAATTGTGGCATGGACAGAAGGTAACCTTTTGGATTATGCATGCATATCTCTCTCTCTCTCTCTCTCTCTCTCTCTCTCTCTCTCTCTCTCTTTCATAACTATTTATTTGTTTATGACAGCATTTTTCAAACTTAAAGCACATTGACTTGAGCATCTCACGAGACTTGATTAAGGTGCCAGATTTAAGTGAAGTTCCTAAGCTTGAGATACTTAACCTTACATTTTGTACGAGATTGTCTATGCTTCACCCTTCCATTGGACTCCTTAAATTCCTTAGAGAATTGTTGTTAGATTCCTGCCACAATCTTGAGCGACTTCCAGATAAGATTATCTCAGAGTCTCTTGAAGTTCTTAATCTTCGTTGTTGTTTCAAGCTTCAAAATTTTCCTCATATCATGGGTGGAATGTCATTTTTGCAACATCTTGATATTACTGACGTTACTATGAATGAGTTTCCATCCTCATTTGTGACATTGCCGCCTATAAAGGATTTTATAGCAGACGAAGCTGAAATAGGAGAACTACCATTTAAAGTTGTTTTTTCCATGGGACAAGAAGTCTTAACCGTTGTGTTCGATGGCTCAAATTCTAGTTTTCAGCCCTCTTCTTTGGTCTCGGCTTTAAGGTCATTAAAAAGCCTAATTTTGCATGGTTGGATTCCATCAAATGAAGCAAAATCTTTGGATCTTAGTGGCTTATCCCAGTGTAGTGGCTGCAATGAATTCAAAGAATTCTTAGAGGCTCTATTATCAAATTCAAGATCTTTATGGAAAAAGAGATTGAGTAGTAGAAATTTGGGAGCACTTTCTCACTCTGCTAGTTGTTGGTCAATTTCAAAGTTAGATCTCAGTAAGAATAAATTGATGGAATTACCAGATAGCATATTTACACTTTCTAATCTTAAACAACTTGTTTTGAATGATTGCACCTTGCTTCGAACATTACCAAAACTACCATTGAGTTTATTTGACTTAGAGTTAAGAAATTGTCCATTGTTGGATGCTTTTGGTAGCCAAATGATGCCACACATTTTAGAAGAGATGTTACAGACTTGTGGTTGTTCTTCTATAGTTGCATATATTGCTTTTGATTATGAACCTCACAAAATCCTATATCTACATCCACAAAGCCCTCTATATAAGGGTGGTAAAGTAAGTTTCTTCCTCTCCTTTGATGTACATGTATCTGATTTATAAAACAAAGAAACTAATTGATTTGAAAGAATTATAATTAATGTTTTTACTTCTTCTTCTTTTTTTTTGTCCGCAGAAAGACGTCATTAAACTTTGGGTAGCATGTGGCCCCACAGAAGGATTAGGAATCTCAGAGTGGTTCACCCACAGAAGCTCTAGTTCCAATAAAAAAATTCAAATTCATATGGATTGGAATTCAGGTGGTGCTAGGTGTATGCTATGTGCATGTGCTATATTGATTGTTTATGAAGTCCGTGGGCATGACCAAAGAAATGGTAGAAAACGGAAGTTCAATGAGCCTGAAAATTTAAATATTGGAGCATGTGAGGGCAGTAATCCAGATATTGTAGCACGTGAGGTCAATAACAGTATTCTTCCTGAGTTTATTTGTAAATTGCAAGCCAATGAAAGTAGTCCAGAACAACCCTGCGTTTTTTGTTTACCTCGAGTGGGTCGTGTTGGAACACATGGAGTTTGGGCGTTTATAAATATTCCATTATCCTGGCAAGGATTGCGATGGATGGGAAGACAGACTTACTTGGCTTCAGTTACAGCGAGTAGCGACAATGTAGAGTTGAAGGAGTGTGGGATGCGTCTGCTAGGTCTGAATGCTTATTCAGAGTTCTCTCATTTTCTTAGTAGCATTTCTCGACCTGGTCTGGACTTAGAAAGCCTTCCTCGTTTAGGCCCTTTTTTCAAAGTCAAAGGTCCAATCAAGTTAATAAACTAACCGTAGCTTCCAGCTTTGATTGGTTGAATCAGTGCAGTGTTATTGATCACGCTCAGTTATAGGCGCTCCCTCTATCTCGGGTATTGGTAAGAGAAGGTAGGATTCAATCAAATGTTAAAATGCTATCCCGACTTCTTCTCTTTTTCTTATTTACTATCGTTACCAGTTTTTACTATTGGTTTTAGAGTGGAACATAAGACCTCTTCTATTACTCTTTAATGACAACTTATTAAAATTTTATTTGAAATCACAAGTCATGTTCAAGGGAAAACCTACAAGTAAATGTTTATAGATTGAAATGGCTTTTGAGTGTTAATGGAGTTAGTTTCTTGATATTTGTCATCATCTTTCAATTTTTGCCATGGCTAAATATGGTGTTAGGGCCAAGATTTTTATGGAACATTTGATCAATTAGATGTTATTGCAAGAATTATGTAGCAAAGATATTAGTTTTACTCCACATGATTTGACCTCTTTGTCTCTCTCTTAATTGTGCCTAAGAAAGTCTTTGAGCTTCTTTTTATTTGCTTAATATTTTTCAAAGAAAATCTAAAGATTTTATTTGTTCACCTTTCTGAGATCATAATGCAATATGGGCAAGTGTGGTTGCTGATGTTCTTTGTTTTTTATAATTTCTTGAACCACAAGATGGTGACAAATAATGTCGGCTGAGGTTTTCATAGATGGTAACCAATGATAGCTTGAGCCTATTGCAGTAAGTTTTGTTTTGTTTTCTTATCTTTGTTGTTTTTGTTTTAAGATAATCTTATTCTATTTGCTTGTTTTTGGTGTTGCTTATATTTGACTAAATTGAGTTATGCTCGAAAGAGAATTTTTTTTCCTCAAATATAAAATATAGCCAAATTCTTTTCTTTTTTTTTTCAATTATTTTGATCTAAGTTGTTAAATGTAGCATAGTTTTTATTTTACTCTTTAATGACTAACTATTAAAATTTTATGTACAATTTTAAGTCTATTAAAGGGAAAACCTACATTAGATGTTCATATATTAGAATGGCTTTTGAGTGCTAATGGAATTGATTCACTACTGTTTAACATCATATTTCAATTTTTGCAAGGCTAAATGTGATGTTGTAGCAATTTTTTTTTATTAAATATTAGACCAATTGGATAGGAATTGTGGGGCAACTATGTTAGTTATCATCAAGGAGAATTAATTTCCAAGAAAAGTTCATGTTGTAACTTTTTAAAGATTGTCATTAAATTCTACAAAAAATATGATACTATATTTGCATTTTCTACAAAATCTTCAAGTCACCATTTCACATATCAAGTATTCAAGTCACTTAGACCAAAGTCATAAAAGTCACTAGTAACTAGAATGATATTAAGTAAACACTAGGATCCAACCCCCTTGAAAGACGTACAAACCTTTGTTCTTTAGGAATCTGTCCAAGCTTTCTCTTCTTTCATTAGCAAGAGATATGATGGTTTTGTGTAGTCCTGAAAATCATAAATCAAGTAACTACTTGAAACCTCAATCAATAGCACAATGAAGAAAAGAAACTATGTAACCTATTACCATATTACAAAACGGATATGAGTTCTCTCGCGTTGATTTTGTGCAAACTACTATGTCAAATGGAGTAGCTATTTGTAAAGATTGTTAAAATTACCAAGAAAAGAAATGCAAAAGAATAAAGGAAGGATATTCTAATATCCCATTAGCCTCAAGAAGGACCTCGTTAACCAATAGGTAGACAAGAACTGCATGTTTTCTTAGTAGGGGATCACTTATAACATAAACTTCCAAGGCCACATGAAGCTGCAAAGCAATAGGCACTAGGAACACCGAAACAAAAGTACAATAAATAGTTGAATAATGAAACAAGATGTATCTAGCTCATGCATTTATGACTTGAGTTTCTTAAGGTGTATTGATTTGGCACATGAAATTATGTGCATTTATGGGCCTTATGTCACGGACTTGGGGGAATCCGTGCAGCACTTAGGTCTTAGTAGAGATCTAGGTTAGCCTTTTTATCATTTTATTAAACTACTTGAGAATTACAATGGGACAACTTGGTCAAAACCAAGACAACTTGTTTGGGTTTGGTAGTTTAAATGTGCATACAACAATTCATAAAGTACATCTTTATTGAGTAGTAATCATCCAAGTTATAAACAATTAGTTCATCCAAGCTATAAGCAACTAAACAACCATTCACTGCATCAGACAGGGTTACATTCCATACACAAATGCAGCAAAAATACATTGAAAATAATGGTACAAGTTACAAACAATGGCATCACCTAAGTGGGTGACCCAACAAAAGGGGAAACTAAGTAGGTTGGCCTCGTTCTCGACCACCTAGTCCGTCAGCCTGTACTGCCAGTTCGGAACATTCTCCCCAACTTAAATCAATAACGCCTTTGTCCTACAAGGAAATTGAGGCTAGACGCTCAAACACTGTCCATCGGTCCAAGAGCTCAGTCTAGATGCCCCACTCACACAACATAGTTTATCAACTTATATGAGGTTGTAGAAGTTGGACTCATACTCCGTCGGCCGATCTTCGTCTTTGCAGAACACTTAGGTGTAGACTCCCCGGCCCGTCCAAGGTATTCTTCAGTGAACTGGTCCATCCCATCTCCATAGCAACTTTGATGAGACTTTTCATGCTGTCAAAGAGCTCTTTCGGACATGCTCAAGTTGGTGACGCACCCGCCATCTCTAAATAGTTGTTGATGAGACCTCTGAACTGCTAGAGATCGTCTTTAAATTCTCATGTCGCTTCCTTTTCAAGTAGGTCCTTCCATTTAATCAAGAATTGTCACTATAAAGGAATTCTCCTTTGTTGAAAGATGCGATCAGCCAAGATTTCTTCTACATCTTTGCGAAGGTTGCCAACATCAACGGAGGAGCATTCTTGGACTTGTTTTGCTTTACCTCTACCCTATCAGTGTGGAAAGGCTTCAACATGCTCACGTGAAATATCAGATAGATCTTGAGGTTAGTAGAGAGGTCTAATTGGTAGGCCACCTTGCCAACTTTCCCAATGATCTCAAGTGGTCCCTCGTACTTACGAACCAATCCCTTTTGAAGGGGATAGTAAGCCTTGTATTAATGGGGAAGAAACTTCACTAGAATATGATCTCCAATGTTGTAGTCAGTCGATCTTCGCTTCTTATCGGCCCTTTTTTTATCCTTGTAACGGCTTTATCCACATACGATTTGGTCACATTTGAATTCCTTTTCCAGGATTTCGCCATCTCGTGGGCACCAGGACATTGTCCTGACGGTCTCGCTTTTAGAGTCAGAAGGGTCAATGGTTGTTTCCCTATCACCAACTTAAAGGGGCTTTTGTTCGTGAACTCACTCCCTCATAAGTTGTAGGAGAAATGGGCTACATCCATTAACTTTACCTAATTCCTTTGGTTCTCGCTAACGAAATGCTACAAGTATAACTCCACCATGTAATCAAACTCAGCAAGGAAGTCCTACCACCTAACTTGCTTTGGGGATAGTTTCTTCTAAGTTTGAAAAAAACTTGTTGTCACATTGTCCATCTAGATCAAGAACTTCTAACACAAGAGGTAGTGATGCCATGTCCTTAACTAATGAACTATCGTCATCATCTCTCTCTCTTATATTGTATATTTGCGTTCTGTCTCATTTAGCTTACTACTCTCGAATGCAATAGGATGCCCCTCCTACATGAGTATGCCTCCAATGGCAAAATTAGAAGCATCAGAGTGTACCTCAAACCGTTTAGAAAAGTCCAGTAATGCCAACACTAGTTCCCTTATGATGGCAGCTTTCAAATCTTTGAAAGCCTGTTGGCATGTTTTCATCCAATCTCACGAATTAGACGTCTTTAGTAGTTCCGTCAAGGGTGTAGCTCTCGCCAAGAACCTTACAATAAAAAGCCAATAATAATTGATTAGGCTTAGAAAGAATCTCAACTCCATAACTTTTGAAGAAGCTTCCCAATCCTAGATTGCTTTTTCCTTCGTTGGGTCTATTCAAAGAGTTCATTGTTTAATCACATGGCCAAGGAAATGCACTTCTTCTTAAGCAAAGGAACATTTCTCATTTTTTAAGTACAATTTGTTCTCACATAGGACCTTAAACAGTGTCTTCAAGTGTTCTACATGCTCTTTTAGGGAGTTGTACACCACAATGTCGTTTAAGTAAACGACCATAAATTTGTCCAGGTATGGATGGAGTAAGTTGTTCATTAGGGTAAAGAATGTTGCTAGTGCGTTGGTTAGCTCAAACAGCATGACCAATCATTCAAAGGAACCGTATTGGGTCACGTAAGTGGTTTTTGGCTCATCTCCCACAACAATGCGGACTTGGTGATACCCTGACTGTAGGTCTACTTTCGTGAAATAACGAGCATGGCCCAATTGGTCAAATAAGTCCCTTATTAGAGGAATATGATACTTGTTCTTTACAGTGACTTTGTTTAATGCCCGGTAGCCAATGCATAGGCGCATGGACCCATCTTTCTTCGACTAAAATAAGACTAGAGTGCCGTATGGGGCTTTCGCGGGCTGAACGTATTTCACTTCTAGTAATGACTTCAATTGTTTTCTAAGCTCTTCTAGCTCAGGTGGGGACATTAGATATAGAGCTTTTGCTAGAGGTTTCGTTCTTGGCTCCAGCATGATGGTATGACCAATTTCCCTCCTGGGAGGTAACTACTTTGGTAACTCCAAAGGCATCACATCTTCATTTTCCTTGAAAAGATTGTTAATAACTTGAGGAAGGTGGTCTTCCTTTTCAATATCCTCCATCTTCAATACAACCATATACGTCTCTTTACCTTTTTGAATACCTTTTTTCAGTTGCATAGCCAAGAGGCTCTTATGTGGTGGGCCCATTGCTTATGTTGAAATCATACACAACATTTCACTCGCAACAATGCACAAATAACTATGTGTGAGATAGGGAAAGGCACTGGCCTCATGCAAAAAGTCTAGCCCAAGGACCAGTTTGTAGTCATCCATAGCGACTACAGTTAAATCAATTTTTCTCCTCCACTTGTTGACGTGTAAGTCCACTCTCAAACTATTCCAGCCACTAACTATGGCATGTTGTTCACTATCTTTAGTGAACCAATATGTTTCTTCACTGAGAGGCCTAACTTCTTGGCTTCTCCAAGGGTGACAAAGTTGTAGGTCGCAACTGAGTCTACCATAGCCTTAACATTCATGTTATTGACTGCACATTCCACATACAGTAGAGACCTCACAACAAACTTTGAGGCCTTGCCCTTCATTGAATTAATGTTTGAAGAGTCATTATGTGCTCCTCTTTTATTGGAGGTTCTTTTAGAACTATCTCCTGTTCCATTGCATTCAGTGATCTTTTCTTTGGGCAGTTTTTCATAAAATGAAGCCCGTTGTAGATGAAGCAAGAGATCTTCCCTTTCCATGAGCCATTATTGTGATTGGACATTGGTCTATTGCCGCCATTTCGATTGAGTAAGGCTTCGTTATGATTGAATGAAGGTTGATTTCCCCCCTCTTTTCCCACATTTTCACTTTGGGGAGGTGGTCTCGCACCCAAAACTTTTGTCCTTTTCCGCTTTAACAAGGACTCTATAATCAAAATAGTTTGATTTAACTTGCACACATCTCATTTTTCTACTTCATCTTTGGCCCATTTTTGGAGTCCATTTATGAAGAAGAGCAAGAGAGTTCTCTTCGGAATGTCCTTGAGGTACAAAGTTGTCTTAGTAAATGTTTGAACATAAGCCCACAATGTCGTGGTGTGCCTCAGGTTGCATAAGGTTTTGTGGGCCCTTTGGTTTACATTCTTCAAGAGGAATTGTTTCTTCAATGCTTTCTTGAACGCCTTATAGGTGCTAATTTCCTCCTCACCACTATCTTCTTCTTGGCACTTCCTACGCCACCATATGTTAGCACTATTAGTAAGGTAACAAGATGTAGTTTGGACCTTCATCTGGTCGTTCAAGATGTTAGCCATCTTGAAGTACTATTCTAAATGCCACAAAAAGTCCTCCATTTCTATTGCATCACACCTTCCATTATAGCACTTCGGCTTGGGAATATCATTATGAGGAGCGACAACAAGGCTAGCTCCTAACTGAAGTTGTGCTATCATTTCCTTTAACTTTCAGATTGGCCCCACATCACCTTTTAGTTCCATCACTTGTTCTTCAATGTAGGAAACATAGCCTACAAGTAAACGGAGTTTGCCCTCCATGGACAACATTGTCTCAATTTGTATCTCTAGTAAGCTCAGCTTGCTCTTTATGGATGTCACCATCTCAATTTGTGTCTTTTTGTGCTTCACCCCATAGGTTAAGGGTTGCGATTCACTTGCGCATTTGGATGCCATCTCCCGATCTATCTCAAAAGAACCTAGTTCCTTAATACCACTTGTCATGAACTTGGGGAATTTGTGTGGCACCTAGATCTCAATAGAGATCTGGGTCAACCTTTTTATCACTCTATTAAACTACTTGAGAATCACAATGGGACAACTTGATCAGAACCAAGACAACTCGTTGGGGTTTCGTAGCTTAAATGCGTACACAACAGTTCATGAAGTACATCTTTATTAAGTAGTAATTATCTAAGTTATAGGCAACTAGTTCATCTAAACTACAAGCAACTAAACAACCACTCCCCGCATCAGACAAGATTACATTCCATACATAAACGCAACGGAAATACATTGAAAATAACAATACAAGTTACAAACAATGGCACCACCCAAGTGGGTGACCCAACAAAAAGGGAAACTAAGTAGGTCGGCCTTGTCCTTGACTACCTAGTCCGTTGGCTTGTACTGCCACTCTGGAGCACTTATGTGCCTTAGCTTTTACACAAATGCATTTCTTTTGTCCTTTTTTTTTTGTTTAAAGTAAAAAAGGTTTGAGGTATGGGGCAAAACAAGGGATTTAGGTTTTGAAACTATTAAGTTACTAGTCTATTGACATACAAATCATGTGTATGCTAAATTTCTTATATCATGCAAATTTTTAAGTCTCAAATAGTAAAATGCATAGTACATTACATCTTTTTCAACTATTCACAACAACCATTAACTAATAAGAGAAATTAATAACATAATACAAAACTCCATTAGTTTTATTTTTAATTACAAATTAAAATTAATTATTATTGATAAAATAGGTTGTTTAGCATTTTTTTAATATAAATTATATAATCAATGGAGTGAAGTTTTAAATGGCTTAGATACAATTAATTGGAAATTAGTAAAACAACTGGAGAGAAAGGTCAATGGCAACTCCCCACAAGTGTGTATGATAGATTACCAATATAATTATATTGATGTTAAAGGCTTGTTTGCACATGTACGTGGTTTTTAACAGGGCTAGAACTCATTGTTCAGGTGCCGTTTAAACATGTTGTATGGAGTGGAGAACATGATGTTATTCGGAGAACACCTAAGTACTCCCATCAAACTTAACAATGATGGTGGAAATCGATTAGTATCAAACTCAAATTTCATAGAACACACAACGGAAATATATACACATAAAACCATCTCTTTTTTCTATAAGTTCTTGTTCAATTTTCACCATTTATTGCGGACAAGCGGCTCGCATCTCAAATTTTACAAACTTGCAATGTAGACATATTCACATAAAGCCATTTTGTTTCCTACCACCCGTATTAAATTTTTACCATGATTTCTTCGATAGCTATTTTGAGTCTTTCCTCGAGCAATTGGGCGTTCCAACCACTAAACAGATCATTTATTCTCACATAAATGCTGCCAACCATTTCAATAAAGTTGACTTGTTTTTTATTCTTCTCACTATCGACAAGGTAGCCATCTTACTACCATATACATTTATTGATAATTTGTGAGGCTCGAAAGCATATGCGTTGTTTTTGTTTATGAAGTCCCTAATTCAGACATTCTCCTTTCTTTTATTGTTAGTTTCAAGTCAATAAACGTGGTGTAGGAGGCAGTTTGGATGTGTATACCATCTCAATGGTTCGTGTAGTTGAGGAAGAACTTGGTTGGATGGGGAAGTAGATTGTCGCCTTCAATTGCAATAGCAAGCAAGACTGGCTCAGTGGATTTTGATGATCCATAAATGGATTTAAAAATCCCTTAGATTAATAATCTCTAGACTCTTCAGTAATCCATTTTTTTTCATTAAAGAATACAATATCTAAGTTTTGCATAGTCTCTTTTATTAGGGTGACATTTAAAAAAAAAAAAAAAAAAAGGCATACCCATCTTAAGAAGTAATAGTCTTGGAAATAGAAGTATGGGTTTTTTAAATAAAGGAAATAGTTTTGGAAGTATTTTTGAGATATTATTAGTTATGAACTAGTTGAATCATTCATTGAATATATTGAAATTTTTATTTATATAATAAAAGCATATGATCAACCGAGAAGAGTATTCTCAAATATTTTCATTAACTTGAAAATTAAAAAATTAGATTTAATTATTAATTCAAGTTGATCAAGTGTTCAGACAAAGCAAAACTAATTTATTTTAATCATAATTATTTTTTGACTCACAAAGGTTAAAGTAAATGACATTTCACTTGATATTAAGTCTTATTTTTTATTAAAAATTATATATAAAAAATGAAAGATTTTGAATGTGAGAATGCAATGAAAAGTAGCCTTCACAAAAAATAGTGGTTTGATTCATCAACTTAGTTTAGTGACAAATAAGAAATATAAATTAGAGAATATTTTAACTATTATCATGTGATTGCTTAGTTATTTTTTAAACAAATAAAGATATGTCATCTAATTAAATTAGTTGTACTACAATATATGAAATTTTTTATGAAAATAAAGTAGGTGTAATAATTGTTGGTTCATTGACTTAATGTGTATTGATTGAATTTCATGATAGACAACTCTTATCAATTAGAGATTATTTTAATCCATATCATCTTATTATTTAGTTTATTTTCACACAAATAATGATTTGTCATCCAATTCAACTAGTTATATCAGATGAAGCCTTTTTCAAAGATAAAGAATGTATAATAATCATTGATTCATTGACTTAATGTATGTTGATTATGTTAAATGACAAGAAAAGTTACAAATTAAAAATTATTCTAATCTATATCATCTCATTATTTATTTCCTTTTCACATAGATGATATGTCATCCAATTAAAATAGCTGTATTTTGTCCATGTGGAGAAGCAACGCTTTGAAAGATGTTCTGGTAAGTCCGTCTAGAAAACAGCAAAATTGTCAGAAAATTCGTGAAAAATATATTTGCAGTCCTATTTGCAATGTACAAATGGGATAGTTTTCCTAGGAACAGCCATCATGTGGGTTAACAAGGCAGTCAGTCCATCCAAACTAACAATTTTATGAAAGCAGTCCCACTGGCTACAGAGTTAGACTGGCTCAAATATATGTATTAAGAGCTGAAATCAAAGCAGCTTTTTCATATGAGCTACTAAGGGCTTGTTCAACGAGTCCCAATGGCTTACAGAATTAGACTGGCTCACATATGTGTACTAAGGGCTGAAATTAAAGCAGCTTTTACATATGAGCTACCAAGGGCTTGTTCATGCTGTTCTTAACGTTTCCTGTGCACATGTATGAACATAATATCCTGTTTCAAGGCAAAAGTTCTTAGTCCATAGTATCGTAGTTACCATGCAAAGAGACATCAACGACAAGGTTGGCAGGAAGAATTTGTACGCATGACTCCATAATTCTATAGAAAGAGAGTTTTACTACATTGGCAAATCTACGCATCAAAGAAGAGGGAAAAGGGGAAATCAGTAATACATAGTTATGGTGTATGCATAAAGCTTGATAATTGCTACTGAATTCTAAGAGTAGCAGACTTACAGTGCTCCAGGATACAGAATATCTGTCAGTAGAGAGCAACCAACTTCAGCATTAGGTTGCAAACCCGGGATTATACTAGTCGTATAAATGTATGGCAGTTCATTGTCGTTGCTGCCATCATCTTCAATGCTTTTCCTTCCTCTTTCTTCTTTTTTCTTTCTTCCTGGGCCTTTTTGATGCTCTATGATCTGAATCAGAACCACTTTCTTCTGACAATCCATCATGATCTAGCAATTTATACTTACTGGCTGTGCGAAAACCTATATCATTATTTATGAATAATAATTCCCAGGAATCAAGCGTCTGGCACTCCTCTGACATTCTATAGTAAAGAACCCAAGACTGAAGCCCCAGCAATGTTAGTGCTTTGATGGACTTTGATTTAGAGCACTTCAGGAAGATGGACACCAAGTTATTAGCAATTCTTCATAATGCACAAATCTTTGTTGTAATGTCTTTGATTTCTGCATGTTCCTCCTGGCCCTTGTCATCACATAGAAGCCGTAGAAGTTGACGGCCTTGATTAATGACTACATTTAACAAAAGTATCTGACTAATAGATCCACAGTCACTGCACTTAGAAAGTATAACCTCAAACAAATAAGATGAAGATGAATTATGAAAATCCTTCAGTTCCATTTTTTAGTTGAGAAGCTCGCAAAGTGATTTCAGAAAATTATGCAACTCCTTCTCGTCTAGAGTAATAAGAAGGTGGTTACACAAAGAAGAGAAATATTCCTCAATTAGGAACTCATGTATGACTTCCCACGCATCTCTTGAACCCTCTTTATGCATCAAATCAATAAAATATTCTACAATGAACTCTCTATCAATGAACAAAATCTCACCAACTTTTAGTGACTCAGCAAACTCATTTGATGACCAGAACTCAGGGACATTGTCAAGGGAATTCTCAACAGTTCGTTGCACATCCAAATCTAGAAAGTAATGGGGCTTGGTAGCAACCATTGCAGGCGACTGACCGTGGTTTCCCTTCTATTCAAGCTCCTCCCAACAGATATCCCGATTTACAAAAGCAAATTGGGATAATGCCTTAGCACCTTTTCCATGCTCCAGTCCACCTCCAGCGGAGAAATTAGAAAACCATTGTAATATTTGTCTTGGATTTCCTGCCTTGTTCAGCAAGATGGCACAATCAGAGCTTTCAAAAGAATACTGGAAAAAATGACATTATATGGTGTGTCTATCATCCATATGTATGCATTTAGAGCAGATGTATCTTTAGAATACGGAGAGAAAGCGACTTGATTTCCTAATTATAGTTCCTTAATCATATGGCAAACCTAGTTCTACAAAGACAGGGGAAGTACACAAAACTGAACATATACCTGAAAAATGAAATCTAAAGCTAAAAGAAAGAGGATAGAAATAACGAGATTCACCAACTAAAATGCCATTAAGGGAAAAAATTAAATGAGAAATTAATTGAAAAATGATCCAAAGCACAATTAATAATGTTGACTTGCCTTCAAAGAATTTCTCGAGTATGCGACTTTACTTGGCTAGGACAGACCTTACTTTCTGTGGTCTTTTCTCAAATATCATTTATAATAGTTGACATGCTAACTCCCGCTTTAGTGGCCTAGACCTCAGTAAGTTCACAAATAACTCACGCTGATGGTGGGAAGAGATAGAACTTATGCCTGCTATAGTACTACAAAGCCAAAGTCGAGCCTCTGACCAGCCTCCAGAAGTCATCAGTGACCAAATAACTGATTCCAGCTCACCCAAGAGGGATATTCTGCTACTGGCAGAGCCGTCATCTCCATACTCATCCCATATGGGCTCTGACAAAAACAAATAAACCATTCTTATTTTGCAAACTATCAATATCTCAAATGTCTACCGTCCAAATGAAATGTCTCCTAAAGCAAATCCTGCAGAAACCAATTTTTAAGTATGGATGAGCTTTAAATCCCAGAGCAAATCTGACTTAAAAATTGAAAATTAATATGAAAATAGCAAAAGCTAGCCCAGTTTAAAGATATGAAAGCACAACCTGGATTAAGCAAGAGTAAAAAAAATAAGTTACCGAAAACACAGAATTCTATAGGAGAAACCGAGGTACTCTTAATGTTCATCAAGTCTCTTGCTAAGAAACTGAATTTTACACATCTTAACACATAATAGGATAACAGGGAATTTACAAGAATTTTGTGATACTCTTAGTGAGGCCAAAGTGGGCATGACTTAGAAGTTTAGAGCACAAGGAACATGTGTATACAAAGAATATCCAAAAAGGTCAAGAAGCAAAGGCTTAATCACAGGTTTTAAGCAAAAGCAAAGAATAAAAAGGAGAGCCACTTATGTCTGCAATATTAACAAAATGAAAGGAAAAACAGTCCATTTCAATTTACTCGCAAACACACACACAAGTAAATGACAGAACACAAAAGGCAGATATAAACAAAATAGAGGGAAATTAATCAAAAGGGAAATAGCATATTCTGTGATAGAATGTTTAATGTTTCCTTTGGCATGAATGAAAGGAGAAGAAGGTAAAGACTCGTTCACTTCTGAATTAGTACTCACAGTAAAGTTGATAGTTGAAACATTTCAGAACAAATATTTCAATCCTTGCAGCACAGGGAAAGATGCAGTTTTCTTCCAAGTTTTTATGTATTGTATAAAACGATAATGAGGAATAGAATAAAATCATTCATTGCCATTGTAGCTTGATATTTACAGTTTTGGCTTCATTCTTTGAGACTGTTGAGGTACACCAGAGGTATCTACTCTCCCATATGTATTCTTTCTTAACATTTTAGCACATATGTAGGGTGACAAAAGTGCAATAAACATTTTTGCCAAATGTTCGAGGTGTGAAAAACAGAAGGAATACACATCTCCATCCAAAAATTCAAAGTCCTAGCACCAAGCCTCTAAATCCACAATTACACGCTACAGCATTCATCCCCAACTTCAGTCAAGTTGAAATTTCTTGAGTTTTCTGCCGTTACCAATAAACCATTTAATAATCGGCAGACAGAGTTGGCTGTGACATTTCATTTTGTTTCTTAAAAGCTCTAAGCTGGCTCGGCATGGTATCACTAACAGAGCCACTACATCTTCTTCTGCTTCTTGCTTCAAACTCTACGAGGCCCTAACATGCATATTCCAGAGCTTGAGAAATTTCATAATCTATATACTCATATAACTGGACGCCAACAAGTAATTCCCATCAGAAACTGAACATGAAATCCCACAGAACTAATGCATTGAAATACGCGGAGAAATAAAAGGCAAACCCAATTCTAGTTTGACAGAGAGTAAGAATATGAAGATGAAGAAGAACACTCACCTTGATCACTCCAGGCATCTTCTCCCTCTGAGGCGAGTAGGGATTGAAAAACAGTTATCGTCTAGGTTTTGTTTGCGCAGAAGGAAAAACCATCGTCCGAAATGAACCCGACCCGCTGACCCGCCCAGTGGCTTTTGATGATCTACAAATGAACTTAAAAATCCCTTAGATTAATAATCACCAAATTGTTCATCAATCCAGTTTTTAATATTTTTTACACAATAGAAGTCTGGGTTTTTTAAATAAAGGAAACCTACTATATAATATTTCTCCTTATAGTTAATAGTATTAAGCAGACTTTTTCCAGTATTATTGATTATGAGCTAATTGAATCATTTATTGGAAATAATGAAACTTTTATTTATACAATAAAAGTATATGATCAACCGAGGAGAGTATTCTTTAATGGTTTATTAACTTAAAAATATAAATATACTAAAAAATTAGATTTAGCAATTAGTCCAAATTGGTCAACTAAATCATGTTCAAACAAAGCTAATTATTTTAAAACTAATTTATTTTAATCATAATTATTTTTTGAGTTGCAAAGGTTAAAATAAATTATATTTTCACTTGATATTAAATTTTATTTTTTATTACAAATTATACAAAACGTGAATGACTTTGAACACTAATCTTATTTAAATGCATATAAAAGTATACCAAATGGTATAATAAAAACTAACTCACACAAGTAATAATCATTGATTCATCAACTTAGTATGTATTAAGTTAATTTAGAAACAAAATAAGAGTTATAAATTAGAGAACCCATATCATGTAATTGCTTAGTTCTTTTTTTTTTTAAAAAAAAAATAATAATATGTCCTCCAATTAGATTGGTTTTATTGCAATATGTGATTTGTTTTAACCAAAAACAAGTATGAAAAATGGTAGTTGTTTCATCAACTTAGAGTGTGTTAAATGAGTTTACTAACAAGTAAGTACTATAAATTTTAGATTATTTTAATTCATATCATGTAATTAATTTGTTCTTTTTCAAATAAATGATGATACGTGATCCAATTAAAATACATGTACTGCAAATGTGAAGCTTTCTATGAAAATAAAACATGTGTAATTATCGTTGATTCATCAACATAGCATGTGTTAGTTATGTTGAATGATAAAAAATAGTCATGATTAGAGATTATTCTAATATATATTATCAATTATTTATTTCCTTTTTGCACAAAAAATTATACATTATTTAATTAAAGTGTTTGTATTTTAAGAAGTGGGGCTTTTTAGAAAAACAAAGTGTGTGTTGAATTTCTGATTCATCAACTTAGCATGTGTAGATTGAGTTCAACAATGTTGGATTATGTTAGTATTTTGATGATGAGAAAAAAGAAAAATACTATGAACATATTCTTATTTGTTTATTCGCATATTATTTTTACATATAAGAAAAAATGAGGCTGGACCATTTTCCGCAGGAAAATCGTGGCCCAGAAGTTCAGTGCCCGATCCAAACCCAATCTTTTGAGCTCGCGTGATTTCCACGCCCCCTCGATCCAGACCCAGTCCGCAACACATCGCGCGAGGCGCGGAACGCAACCCGGCACCGGATCCATTAACCGACGCGACCTGCGACTGTGACCCAGCGAACCATCGTTCAACCCGCTCGACGACCGCCTCCGTGCACGGCCAAAGAGAGCACCGTTGAAGTCGAGAACTGACTCATTTGAAAGGTATCAAAGAGTAGAACAAGTCTGTGAACAAAGATTTTGAGATTCAAGTGCTTGAAGAAGATCAAATCGAGCATAACCAGTGGCGTTCTTCAAACTCTCTTGGCCATGATTAGCTAACCGATCAGCTACAAATTCCCTCTTGATATATATGTTATATTATTACACTTTTAGGAAGTAGACTAACACAATTGCGAATTGTGTAGTCTAGACACCAATGAGGATTCCATCTGGAAAACATGCATTGAAGCACAACATAAGAGTTAGATTCAATAATATTAGGTACTTGGGCTCGCCCATGACATAATCTTAGGTCTTTCAAAAAAGCTTAAGTTTCTGGATAAGCATTTTTTTTTTCTAGTTTCTAACAGTGCTGCAAACACCATTACAATGTTACTACCGTTGTCTCTAAGAACACCGCCAGCACTATTACCGCTAATGCTTGAACCATTGGTATTAACTTTAAAATGCCAAAAGAGTAGGAGGTTGCCATTTTTATGATAATAAAGCATGCAATAATTATTGATTCATTGACTTAGCATGTATTGAATTTAATAAAAAAAAAAGCATTATAAGTTAGAGATTATTTTAGTTCATATCATCTAATTATTTAATCTTTTCACACAAATAAGGATGTATTAGCTAATTAAAATGGTTATATTGCAATAAATGTTTTTTTTTTTTTGAAGAATAGATCTTTACATGTGGGTATGATATTTCATACTAATTAAAAGGTTATATTACATATTTTAACGAAGTGATATACAGGGATCTATTGCCTTAACATATGATGATTTAGTATAAAGACAAAGAAGAGTTTAAATTTGAAAAATAGACAACAAAACAGTTGTTGAGGGGACGACTATTTTGATCTATGTCTAATACCTACTTGCACCTTTTAGAATAAATATTTGCATGTGGGTATGCTATGTCATACTAATTGAAAGGTTGTTTCACATATTTTAACGGAAGTGATGTACTCATATTTCCAAGACGCGTGAGAACGCTTTGAATTGGACAACGCATGACACAATTGATGCAGCGGCTTTGGGCCACTCATCTTAATTAATAACGTTGTCCAATTCAAAACGTTCTCACGCGTCTTGGAATTGCAAAATTTCCTCACGTAGACCACCTTTTCAGAAACTGAAAAGCTGGTTGTCTACGCGGACACGCATTGTGCTCTTGTCAAATAATAGGATTGATATGAGGTGCTGAAATTTTATAACTTATAAGATTAATAATATATTCTTAAGTTTTTAATAACGTACAATGGGAGAGAGTTATGTAATTACAAGAGAGGTTCTAGCAGCAAGAGCCATCCATTAGCCTTATTTAAGTTAAATAAGTTTTTAAGAAGGTCAAAATGCAAGTCTTTTTTCGCAGTAGCCATGCATCCATTAACAGTTTATGAGGAATTCTTTTTCAGTAATCATTTTTGTTGCTGTTGAAAATATGGATCATATGGAGTCTTCCTTGGTCTGATGCGTAAACTTTTTCGATGATGTTCTGATATTCCTTATTAGTCTCCGTCAAATGCTCTTGGGTGGGTGCCTTTCCGTGCCATTATTCTATTTTCAAGTCCCCATAGAAACGATGAGACGGAAGTTTCCAACCGGCCCTGCTTTTCACGCGTGCTAGGAATTCAAAAGTCCCACTTGCGAAGCCTAATTATTAAACGGTGCTTGCGAGTCTCCCTGTCGGCAAACGAGCGTAGGACTTGAACAAACCTGTGAGTCCCCAATGGCGTCCACGAGCACTCAGGCAGCTCCTTCAACTTCTTCTTCTTCTTCTTCTTCAATTCATCGGCGAAAATACCAGGTTTTCCTCAGTTTCCGCGGGGCAGACACTCGCTATGGATTTACAGACCATTTATATACCGCTTTGAAAAAGATAGGGATTATTGTCTTCAGAGATGACGAAGAATTGGAGAGAGGAAAAGAGCTTCATTCAGGTCTCAAGGAAGCAATAGAAGAATCTCAATACGCAGTCGTTGTCATCTCAGAAAAGTTTGCTGAATCTAAGTCATGCTTGTTTGAGCTGGATGTGATCATGAAATGTAGGCAAATGGGGCGACTCACTGTGTTCCCTGTTTTCTACCTTGTGGATCCCTCCCACGTGCGAAACCAGACGGGAGATTTTGGAGAGTGTTTTGCTAAAGTTAAAGATGAACTCGCAGTTAGCACAACGGAGTGGGAAAATTGGAAGGCTATTTTGAATGAAATAGGTGACTGCTCTGTAGATCCGTCGGAATCGTGCAGAGGTGCTTTAAAGAATGTGGGCAATCTCACTGGATGGCATGTAAAAGACAGGTATTTTTATTGTAATTAGCTATGATAAAACTTGACTGACTCCTATGGACTAATGGCATGATGAAATTTATTTATTTTCCTTGTTAAACTAAAAGAGAATTTTTTTGCTTTGCTTGGATTTCATTCTAAGTTATTCTCTTTCTAATAGGCCTGAATCAAAAATTGTTGAAGAAATCAGTTTGAAGATATTTGGTCAATTGGTACCTAACTCAGCATGTATGGATGAGTCTCTCATTGGAATAGAATCCCCAGCTAAGGAAATTATGAAATTACTTGATCTAGAATCGGGTGGTGTGCGCTATATAGGAATATGTGGAATGGGTGGAATAGGAAAGACCACTCTAGCAAAAGTTGTTTTTCAAATGGCTATTCCTAAATTTGAAGCTGACTGCTTTATTTCTCAAATTGGAGAAAGCAAAAAAGAACATCTTGTTGCTATACAAAAACAAATCATTTCTGCTATTCTATCAAGAAAAGTAGCAGATTCATTGAATACTGATTATAAAGTGAGCATAGCGTTACAAACAATGCTATGTGATAAAAAAGTTTTGATTATTCTTGATGATGTGTGGCATTATGACCAAGTGAAACAACTAGCTGGAAGTGACAAGTGGTTTGGTGAAGGGAGTAGAATTATTATAACTAGTCAAAATTGTCATTTACCACCTTACTTGTGTAATGATAACATTTATGATGTTGCAGAGCTAAACCATAGTGCAGCTTTAAGACTCTTTTGTTTAAAAGCCTTCAATGATTCTCGACCTAAAGAAGAGTTCGAGAGATTGACTACAGATATTGTGCATTTTGCTAAAGGGCTTCCTTTAGCACTTAAAGTTTTTGGTTCCTACTTGTATGGTGCAAAAAAGTGTATTTGGGAGAGTTACCTACTTCGATTAAAAGAAAATCTAGATGCAGATATTATAGAGAAACTCAAAATCACTTTCGATGGACTAGAACATTTGACTCAAGAAATGTTTCTAGATCTTGTATGTTTCTTTGACCTCAAAGAAAAGGAAATTTTTAAAGATGATCTTACCTCTGCATTAAAATATTTAAGTTACCCCTCAGAAAGTGTTCTTAAAGATCTTGAGCGTAGATCTCTTATAAAGTTTAGAGAGGATGGAGAATGGTCTATACATGATTTATTAAAACAAATGGGCCAGCAAATTGCAAGGCATAGTAGATTATGGCGTATTGAAGACATCATTAGCACATTAAATAAAAAAACTGTAAGTGGATTGTGGCATTTCAATAATGTCATTCTACTACCAATTCTTTCACATATTAATATTTTACTTTTAACATACTAATCTTATTTTTCTTGGTTTTTAGGAAAATGATGAGATTGAAAGCCTTTTGTTGGAAATTGATAGGCCGGTGGAACCACGTACTAAGTTATGTTTTGAAGCTATTTCAAAAATGAAAAACTTGAGAATGCTTAAAATTTTCTATTATTCGGAAGAGTACAAGGAACTTTCAAAGTTGAAGGTAGGCAATAAATTACGTATTTTGGAATTGTACCACTATCCTTTTGAATCCTTCCTAGCTGGATTAAGCTTCGAGCCAACCAATCTAGTTAAACTTAGTTTACCAGTGAGTAACATCAAGCAATTGTGACATGGACAGAAGGTAACTTTTTGGATTATGCATGCATATTCTCTCTCTCTCTCTCTTTCTCTCTCTCTCTCTCTCTCTCTCTCACTCTTACTTAACTATTTATTTGTTTATGACAGTGTTTTTCAAACTTAAAGCACATGGACTTGGGTTACTCAAGCGACTTGACTGAGGTGCCAGATTTAAGTGAAGTTCCTAAGCTTGAGATACTTGACCTTACATTTTGCAAGGGATTGTCTATGGTTCACCCTTCCATTGGACTCCTTAAATTCCTTAGAAAATTGTTGTTAGGTTTCTGCTCCAATCTTGAGCGACTTCCAGATAAGATTATCTCAGAGTCTTTTGAAGTTCTTGATCTTTATGGTTGTTCAGAGCTTCAAAATTTTCCTCATATCATGGGTGGAATGTCATTTTTGCGATATCTTAATATTTCTATGGTTACTATGGAAGAGTTTCCATCCTCATTTGTGACACTGCCACCTATAGAGGAATTTTGTGCATATGAAGCTCATATAGGAGAACTACCATTTAAAGTTGTTTTCATGGGACAAGAAGTCTTAACCGTTGTGTTTGATGGCTCAAATTCTAGTTTTCAGCTCTCTTCTTTGGTCTCGGCTTTAAGCTCATTAAAAAGTCTAATTCTACATGGTTGGATTCGATCAGAGAGACCAAAATCTATGGATCTCAGTGGCTTATCCGAGTGTAGTAGCTGCAATGAATTCAAAGAATTCTTAGTGGCTCTATTATCAAATTCAAGATCTTTATGGAAAATGAGATTGAGTAGTAGCAATTTAGGAGCAAGTTCTCAGTCTACTAGTTGTTGGTCAATTTCAAAGTTAGATCTCAGTAAAAACAAATTGATGGAATTACCAAATAGCATATTTACACTTTCTAATCTTAAAGAGCTTGTTTTGAATGATTGCACCTCGCTTCATGCATTACCAAAACTGCCATTGAGTTTAGTTTACTTAAAGTTAAGAAATTGTCCATTGTTGGATGCTTTTGGTAGCCTAATGACGCCACAAATTTCAGAAGAGACATTATGGACCTATGGTTATTCTTCTATAGTTGCATACATTGGTCTTGATTATGAACCTCACAAAATCTTGTACCTACATCCACAAAGTCCTTTATATAAGAGTGGTAGAGTAAGTTTCTTCCTCTCCTTTGATATACATGTATCTCATTTATAAAATAGAGAAAGTTATGAATTTGAAAGAACTATAATTAATGATTTTACTTTTTCTTTATTTGGTCCTCAGGAAGACATCATTAAACTTTGGGTAGCATGTGGCTCCACAGAAGGATTAGGAATCCCAGAGTGGTTCACCCATAGAAGCACTAGTTCCAATAAAGAAATTCAAATTCATATGGATTGGAATTCAGGTGGTGCTAGGTGTGTGCTATGGGCATGTGTTATGTTGATTGTTTATGAAGTCCATGGGCATGACCAAAGAAATAGTAGAAAACGGAAGTTCAATGAGCCTGGAAATTTAAATATTGGAGCATGTGAAGGCAGCAATCCAGATATTACAGCTCCTGAGGTTAATAACTGTGTTCTTCCTGAGTTTATTTGCAAATTCCAAGCCAATGAAAGTAATCCAGAACAACCCTGCGAACAACCCTACGTTTTTTGTTTACCTAAATTAGGTCGTGTTGGATCACATGGAGTTTGGGCGTTTATAAATATTCCATTATCCTGGCAAGGATCGCGATGGATGGAAAGACGGACTTACTTGGCTTCAATTACAGCAAGTAGCGACAATGTAGAGTTGAAGGAGTGTGGGATGCGTCTGCTAGATGTGAAGGCTTACAAAGAGTTCCCTCATTTTCTTAGTAGCATTTCTCGACCTGCTTTGGATTTGAAAAGCCTTTCTTTTTCAGACCCTTTTTTCAAGGTCACTGGTCCAATCAAGTTAAGAAACTAACCGTAGCTTCCAGCTTTGATTGGTTAAATCAGTGCAGTGTTATTGATCATGCTCAGGTGTAGGCGCTCCCTCCATCTCGTGTATTGGCAAGAAAAGGTGGAATTCAATCAAATGTTAAAATGCTACCCCGACTTCTTCTCTATTTCTTATTTACTATCGTTATGATTTTTTACTATTGGTTTTAGAGTGGAACGTAAGACTTCTTTAACCACTCTTTAATGACAACTTATTAAAATTTTATTTGAAATTACAAGTCATGTTCAAGAGAAAACCTTCAAGTAAATGTTTATAGATTGAAATGGCTTTTGAGTGTTGATGGAGTTAGTTCTTCGATATTTGGCATCATCTTTCAATTTTTGCTACGGCTAAATAGATGTGATTGCATGAATTATGTAGCAAAGATATTAATTTTACTTCACATAATTTGGCCTGTTTTTCTCTTTTCTAAATGTGCCTAAGAAAATCTTTGAGCTTCTTTTTATTTGCTTAATCTTTTTCAAATAAAATCTAAAGATTTTTTGAAACTTGATGTAAATGTTGTATTTTAGATGTAAATCTGTTGTAGGTCTAGTTCTCAACAAATTTTTACTCCTTCCTTCATATTTTTATGAATGGTCTTTAATTGGTTTATGATAGTAAGGAAATTACATATCTATTTGATATACAATTCACATTAATATATTAAAAGTCAATTCCTACTTTCCCAATTAATTGTAGATCTAATTTTTCTTACCAAATTTTGAAGTCAATTATGGAAAAGAAATGTGTTATTGGGACTGAATATGGGCATATTCCAACAATAAAAGATATAACAAAGTGAAGTTCTTGCACAAAATTCCATTATAATCTCTAGATGCTTGACTTTGAGTTGGTACATGGTTTGTATTTGCATATGATCTCTAGTTCTTTGACTCTGACTTTGAGGTGATACCCTAAAGTTCTTGCTCCGCAATTGTTAAAGTTGATATCTAATTGCTTGACATGTAAATATTTTTTTTCCAAACAAAAAGAAAAAAAGAAGTGGATTATAAATACTTCACAAAATGATATTAAGCTCTCACAAAATGATTGAAATAGGACTGGATAAGTCAAAGCCTCTAATTACCTTGTCATTTGTTGTATAGTTTCTATAATGGAACCATCATTTCATGGGGACTATAGACTTTGCATGAAACTGTGTTTGTAGTTTGACATGGTTGTCAGAGACATTGAGGGTGTGCTGATCAAATGGTCACGTTTCTGATATCATAATGCATGATGGGCAAGCTTGGTTGCAAATGTTATTTGTTTTGGCGAACTTCTTGAACCACAACATGGTGGCAAATGATGTTGGTTGAGGTTTTCACAGATGGTGACCAATAATAGCTTGAGCCTATTACAATGAATTTTGTTTTGTTTTCTTATCTCGGTTGTTTTGGTTTTAATATAAGCTTATTTTATTTACTTTGTTTTTTTTTGTTGCTTATATTTGACTAAATTGAATTTATGCTCGAAAGAGATTTTTTTTCTTAAATATAAAATATAGCCAAATTCTTTTCATTTTTTTTCAATTATTTTGATCTAAGTTGCTAAATGTAGCATAATTTTTATTTTACTCTTTAATGACTAACTACAAAAATTTTATGTAAAATTATAGGTTGATTCAAGGGAAAACCTACATTGGATGTTCATATATTAGAATGGCTTTTGAATGCTGATGGAATTGGTTCAGGAGTGTTTAACATCATATTTCAATTTTTGTAAGGCTAAATGCAATGTTGCGGCAAAAACTTTTATGAAATATTGGATCAATTGGATAGGAATTGTGGTGCAGCTATGTTAGTTATCATCAAGGTGAATTAATTTTCAAGAAAAGTTCATGTTGTAACTCTTTAAAGATTGTCATTAAATTCTACAAGAAGTATGATACTACGTTTGTATCAAAATCTTTCAAGTGACCATTAATATTTTTATTGAATGTTCTTTTACTGTGTATAATTTTACCTTTTTGTTTCTCTATTGAATGTGGGTTTTGATTTTGCAGCAAATTTGCATTCCAGGAAGGAACACGCAGAGACCGCATCCAAATTGCTGTGTGGTTCTAGGAGCTGGCTTGAAGCGTCCCTGCTATGAAGCCTCTTGTTTGTCTCACTACTTGGACCCAGAGCTGCCTGTCAAGGCTCCTTATCTCCTTGATAGATGGAAGAGAGGATTTAGGGAAGGATGGAGGGTACAATTTCTATAGGCCGTACTGCTGTAGAGTAGGTTAGTGATGGCTCTTTTGATTATCTAAAGCAAGTAATCAATAATTTAAACCATCAATCTGGTCTAAATAACCATTTCACCTATCGAGTATTCAAGTCACTTAGACCATAGTCATAGAAGTCACTAGTAACTAGAATGATATTCAATAAACAGTAGGATCCATCTGCAGTGGTCCAGATGATTGAGTTGGGATTTAGTGAAGAACAATCAATAAAATTCAGCTTGAAAGCTTGGCATTATGCCTAATCTTGAAAGAAAATGAAAAAGATGCAATTGGTGGGATTACTTTGAGGGAACTGAGACCTTCTCTGCTTTACAACAGAACTTTACTAACAAGAAGCTTAAACTCCTCTATTAACAGAACTCTAACTGTATTAACAGCATACAACTAGTCTCTGAAAATCACAATTGAACCTTATATAGCCACTAACCAATGCAGTCCAGGTAATCATGTTCTTCTCGGCGTCCACTTTATCAAATAATCTTGTCGTCTTATCTACCATCCCACACCTAATATACCCCATGATCAATGTAGTCCACTTGACTACATCTCTCTCATCCATACCATCAAAAACCCAATGTGCCTCTCTGCCACATCCGTGGTGTGCATAGGCTGCAACCATACCATTCGAAGAAATCAAATGTCTGTGGCTTGTCATTTCGTCAGCACACATCTTCCTAACAGAACCCAACTTCTCACACCTCGAGTACATATTTTTCAGAGTTGATACCGCTAATGGAGAAGCGTGATAGGATGTTTTTCTTATCATTTGATGAATTTGCTGCCCCTCACGAAGACCGGCTAGATCACTACAAGCACTCAAAATAGTCAAGAAGGCTCCCAAATTTTCTGTGTGTAACGACTTGGAAATGATAATATCATTTTCTTCAACATTGAGTTGATCAATCTAGAACTTTCCTCGAGATAAAGCAACATCCTGTTACTGTTTTCCAGATTTATCTTACCGTCCATTTCTAATTCCCATCTCTGTTGTTGCTCAGTCAAACGGAGATCAGAAAATCTGTCTGCTTGCTTTTCATTAGACTTGAAGCCCTTTTCCGTTAGCTTAGAGAACAATTGAATGGGAAATCTACCTAACCTGTGAAAGGCATCCCTGGGCACCAACTGTTTGATTTTGTGTAGTCCTGAAAATCATAAATCTAGTAACTACATGAAGCCTCAATCATTGTCACAATGAAGAAAAGAAACTATATAACCTATTTTCATTTTACTCAACATATACGAGTTCTCTTGAGTTGATTTTTTGTGTAGAACAAATATGTTAAATGGAGTAGCTATTTACAATGATTGTTAAAATTATCAAGAACACCGAAACAAAAGTACAACAAGCAGTTGAATAATGAAATAAGGTGTATCTAGCTCATGCATTTATGACTTGAGTAAATTATGTCCATTTATGGGCCTTAGCTTTTACAAAAATGCATTTTTTTTCTTTTTCCTTTTTTAAAGTAAAGGGGGTTTGAGGTATGGGGCAAAACATGGGATTTAGGTTTTGAAACTTGAAACTACTAAGTTACTAGTTTATTGACATATAGATCATGTATATGGTAAATTTGTTATGTCATGCAAATTTCTAAGTCTCAAATAGTAAAATGCATAGTACATTATAACATCTTTTTCAACTATTTACAACAACCATTAATTAATAAGAGAAATCAATAACATAATACAAAACTCTAGTAGTTTTATTTTTAATTACAAATTAAAATTAGTTATTATTGATAAAACAAGTTCTCTAGCATTGTTAATATAAACTATATAATCAATGGAGTTAAGTTTTAAATGGCTAGGTACAAACAATTGAAATCGGTAAAACTTGGAAAGAAAGGTCAATGGAAACTCTGCATGATTTTGTATGATGGATTACCAATACAAATCATATTGATGTTAGAGGCTTGTTTGCACATATATGTGGTTTTTGACAGAGCCAAAGCTCATTGTTTGGGTGCAGATTGAGCATGCTTTATGGAGAGGAGAACATGATGTTACCTGGAGAACACCTAAGTACTCCCATTAAACTTAACAATGATGGTGGAAATCGGTTAGTGTCAAACTTAAATTTCATAGAACACACAATGGGAATATATACACATAAAACCATCTATTTTTTCTATAAGTTCTTGTCCAATTTTCACCATTTAATTACGACACACAGTTCGCATCTCAAATTTTATAAACATGTAATGTAGACATATTCACATAAAACCATTTTGTTTCCTACCATCCTTATTAAGTTTTTACCATGGTTTCTTCTACAGCTATTCTGAGTCTTTCCTCAAGCAATGACACATGCCAACCACTAAACAATTCGTTTATTCTCACATAAATGCTGCCAACTAGTCTTGGCTCCATTTCAAAGCAGTTGACTTTGTTTTTTATTTTTCCTCGTTCCAGCTCACCGTCGACGAGGTAGCCATTTTACTGCCATAGGATTTTCTTGATAATCTGTGATGCTTGGAAGAAAATGCTTTGTTTATTGTTTATGAAGTCCCTAATTCAGACGTTCTCCCTTCTTTTATTGTCAGTTTAGAGTCCCTACTCGGTGGTTCATGTAGTTGAGGAAGAACTTGGTTAGATGGGGAAGCAGATTCTCGGCTTCAATTGCAGTAGCAAGCAAGACTGGCTCAGTGGATTTTGATGATCCACAAACGGATTTAAAATTCCCTTAGATCAATAATCTCCAGACCCTTTAGTAATCCATTTTTTCCCATTAAAGAATACAATATTTAAGTTTGGCATAGTCTCTTTTATCTGGGTGAGGTGAAAAAAAAAAAAAAAAAAGGAAAAAGAAAAGGCATACCCATCTTTAAATAAAGGAAATAGTTTTAGGAGGGTTTTTGAGATATTATTGATTATGAAATAATTGAATCATTCATTGAATAAATTGAAGTTTTTATGCATATAATAAAAGTATATGATCAACCAAAGAGAGTTGGTTGTGACATTTCATTTTGTTTCTTAAAAGCTCTAAGCTGGCTCGGCATAGTAACACTAAACAGAGCCACTACATCTTCTTCCGCTTCTTGCTTCAAACACTAAATATAAAGCACCAAACTGGATTCCTATATGTGATGCCATGAGCATAGTGGGGCGTACATTGCGATACGAAGCCCTAACATGCATATTCCACAGCTTGAGAAATTTCATAATCTATGTACTCATATAACTGGACGCCAACAAGTAATTCCCATCAGAAACTGAACATGAAATCTCACAGAACCAATGCATTGAAATACGCGGAGAAATAAAGGGAAACCCAATTTTAGTTTGAAAGAGAGTAAGAATATGAAGATGAAGAAGAACACTCACCTTGATCACTCCAGGTATCTTCTCCCTCCGAAGCGAGTCGGGATTGAAGAACAGTTGTACAGGTTACCGTCTAGGTTTTGTTTGCGCAGAGGAGAAAATCATCGTCCGAAATGAAACCCGACCCGCTGACCCGCCCAGTGGCTTTTGATGATCTACAAATGGATTTAAAAATCCCTTTAGATTATAACGGAGAAAATAATTTTTTACACATTAATAATTTTTTTATATTTTTTTCTCCAAATAAAGCGTATAATATTTAAGTTTTGCATAGTCCTTTGGAGATTTAAAAGAACCCAAAAAAAAAAAAAAAGACAAACTATATTTAGAAGTAATAGTCTTGGGGACAGAAGTATGGGGTTTTTAAATAAAAAAAATTAACTCTATACCTACTGTATAAAGTTTCTCCTTATAGTTACTAGTCTTAAGGAGATTTTTTCAGATATTATTGATTTATGAGTTAATTGAATAGAATGAAATTTTTATTTATATAATAAAACTATATGATCAACCAAGGAGAGTATTCTCTAATATGTTCATTAACTTGAAAATCTAAATATATTAAAAAAAATTAGATTTAACAATTAGTCCCAATTGATCAGGTAAATCATGTTCAAACAAAGTCAAAAACTTATTTTAATCATAATTAGTTTTGTATTAAAAAAGGTTGAAGTAAATGATTTTTTCACTTGATATTAAATCTTATTTTTATTAAAAAATATACCAAAAGTGAATGACCCTGAACATTGATCTTATTTAAAAGTATATAAAGTAGTATAATGAAAACTAGCCCGCACAAATAATGGTCATTGATTCATCAACTTAGTATGTATTGATTCAATTTAGAAACAAATAAGAGTTATAAATTAGAGAACCCATATCATGTAATTGCTTAGTTATTTTAAAAAATAAATAAATATTTCCTCCAATTAGATTGGTTTATTGCAATATGTGAAGTTTTTTATGAAAATAAAGTATGAATAATAGTAGTTGATTCATTAACTTAGAGTGTGTTAACCGAGTTTATTGACAATAAGTATTATAAATTAGAGATTATTATAATCATATCATGTAATTAATTTTTTCTTTTTCAAATAAATAATAATGTGTCATCCAATTAAAATGCATATATTGCAATATGTGAAGCTTTTTTTGAAAATAAAGCATATGTAATTATTGTTGATTCATCAACATAGGATGTGATAGTTATGTCGAATGATAAAAAATCATTATTGATTAGAGAATATTCTAATTTATATTATCTAATTATGTATTTTCTTTTTGCACAAACAATAATGCATTGTCTAATTAAAGTGTTTGTATTAAGAAGTGGAGCTTTTTAGAAAAAACAAAGTGTTCATTGGATTTTTGATTCATCAACTTAGCATGTGTAAATTGAGTTTAACATCAAACAAGGGATATTAAATTAGAGATTAGTATAATCCACTTATTTGTTATTTAGTTCCTTTTCACACAAATAATAATGTGTTATCTAATTAAAATGGTTGCATTGCAAGTTTTTTATGAAAATAAACTATTTATAATAACTATTGATTCATCAAATTAGCATGTTAATTGAGTTTAATTAAAATAAGATATAAAAATAATTATTGATTTCTTTTCCACATAGATAATGATGTGTCATCCAATTAAAATATTTGTTTTATAGCAATTGGGCTTTTTAGTTAAACGAAGTGTGTAATAAATGTTGACTTATCAACTTAGTTAAGTTTAATTGAAGAGAAAGGTAATAAATTAGAGATTATTCTAATATGTATCATGTAGTTAGTTAGTTCATTTTCACACATATAATGGTGTGTCATCTAAATAAAATGGTTAAATTGCAATATGTGAAGTTTTTCATGAAGATAAATATGTATATGTTTGGTGAAATTCTACATGCAAGTGTACATGTCAAACAAGTAATATAATAATGAAAATGAGTATCGTTCTACGAAGACTAGTGTTTACTAAACTAACTAATTACTAACGGTGAATAGTTCCTAAAATTTATCTAGCAAGTCAAAGTGATAAAACATGAACTAAATAACTAAATTTAACCTAAACTTGATTAACGAAGATGCTAGAACGTCTGATTTCACCTAATTACTAAATACAAATGTCGATTATTCATGCTCGCAAGATTAATTATATTCATATGATGGCAAAATTTCTTAACTTATTCACTATCTTATGTCTAGATATAGCAAACCTACTTAACTCATTAACTCACTATGAGTCTGTATATGAATTAAATGAACTAAGTGAATATTTCAATTTGCACCTAAAGCCACACAAATCATATGGTATAGTTTTATCCATATTAATTTATAGTTGCATATTATATGAAACAACAGCATATTATCGTGGTTTAAACTCAAATATACAAATCAGATCATTTAAGTGGTAGCTACTCACTTAAATACATTAAGATCAGTAACATGCAACTTCACATTCATAAAATATCTCACAAAACATAAATAATCAAAACATTCATATGTTATAATTAAGTTCCATCGTAGCTCTAACAAAATAAACTAAAATAACATATTTACACAAACTAAATAAGTGTAAAAACGTAGACAAAATATTTTGTAAATTAAAAATATTAAAGCTGTCACCAAATGTCTTCAAATCACAAAATATAGTGCACAAATCTGCACATCAGGGGAGAGAATGAAGCTGTCTGGAAAACGGGAAGAAAACGACTTGAGACGCGCTGCCACACGCGCCTTCGCACGTGCCGTCACGCGCCGGTGACACGCGCCGCCGTCCGCCGCCGGTCTTCACAGAAACTTCCGGAAAATGTAGATCAGGACGCCTAGGTTGCGGATCTGCCGAGAAATCATGCAAATCGACCTCAGAACCGCGTAGATCTGACGGATAAGCTCAAACGGCGTTCGCCGTTCTTCGCCGGAAACCGCCACGAAATCACACGAAAGTGTCACAGAATTGTCGGAAATCGCTCTAGGAACCCAGATCTGCTTTCAGATCGCCGGAAATCACTCAACTCTAGCCCCAGAAAAGGAAAATGCCGCCGGAAATGGGTCGTCGGAATGGGTCGCCGGAGGAGACGAACGCAGACGACGTTCCAGTCCGCTGTCGCGCGACCTTCCCGCGCCGGCGTTCACTCCCCTGCCTCTGGTCGTCCGGCGAAAGCCCTCTTCTCTCCCTGTTTTCTCTTTCTTTTCCGGTTTCTCTCCTTCGGTTTTCCACTCTCTCTCTCTCCTTTCACTCGGACTCACGTGGCCCTTCCTTGTTAATTTCCTTCGTCTTTTTCTTTCATAATTCACCCGGTTTGGTTCTTTTTGTCTTTCTCTTTCCTCAGTGTGCATACACTTTGCTTGTTTTCTTTTTACTCTTTTCTCTCTATCTTTTGTTTCATTTCTCTTGTTTTTCACCTATTTTGAGTTTGCTATATAAAAATTACAAAATATACATAAATATAATAAAATATCAATATAATCTAATAAAAACTATATTAAATATAACTTAAAATAATAATAATAACCCTATATAAAATAGAGTTATCAGTATAATAATAGTTATTCATTGACTTAGAATGTATTAATTGTGTCAAATAACAAGGAAGAGTTATAAATTAAAAATTATTCTAATTTATATTATCTAATTATTTATTTTCTTTCCACATAAACAATGATGTGTCATCCAATAAAAATATTTGTATTTTTGTAAATGGAGCATTTTATGAAAATGAAGTATGTGTAGTAATTGTTGATTCAACAACTTATTATGTGTTGATTGAGTTTAATGATTATAATGATTATAAATTAGAGATTATTGTAATATGTATAATTTTTTATTTAGTTCCATGTCACACAAATAATGATGTCGTCCAATTAAAATAGTTGTATTGCACCATGTGACATTTTTATGAAAATAAAGAATGTGTAATATTAAATTTTTATTTTTTTAATTTATACGCTTATGCAAAGATCCATTGTCAAACCCCTAATGTAATAGTTGGTAGCCCCTTTTAGCTTACCACTAAACCAACAAGCCTTCTGATATAATAATGATTGATTCATCGATTTAATGTGTGTTAATTTACTTTAATGACAAAAAAGAGTTATAAATTAAGAATTATTTTAAACGTGTATCATGTAATTATTTAGCTCCTTTTTACATAAATAATGGTGTATCATCCATTTAAAATGGTTATATTGTAAGATGTGAAGCTTTTAATATGATAACCATTTATTTAATGACTTTGCATATGTTGATTATGTCAAATGACAAAAAAGAGTTATAAATTAAATATTATTATAATATGTATCATCTAATTATTTATTTGTTTGAACATAGATAATGATGTGTTATACAATTAAAATGTTTGTACTATTGTAATTAATCATTTTAGGAAAACAAAATGTGTGTAATAATTGTTAATTCATCAACTTAGCATGCATTGATTGAGTTTAATAACAAAGAAGAGTTATAAACTAGATTATATTCTATGTATCATATAACTATTTAGTTCATTTTCACAAAATAATAATGTGTCATCCAATTAAAATAATTGTTACAATATGTGAAGCCTTTTACAAAAATAGATTATGTTTAATAATTGTTAATTCACTACTCAGCATGTGTTGATTGAGTTTAAAGATAAGAAAGGGTTATAGGTTAGAGATTATTCTAATATGTGTTATTTAGTTCATTTTTGCACAAATATTAATGGAGGTCATCCAAAAAAATGGTTGTATTGCAATATGTAAAGCTTTTTATGATTCTTTTCTCTAGAAGCAGATGTAATATCCTACAAACGTTTATTAATAGTAAGATTAGGTATAACAATTATAGCTTTTTTAGATATAAAAGGTAGGAATAAGCTTAACCCTTATAAAATTTGGCTAATCACAGCCTACATGAAAGCTCACATGATAAGGAAAAAAATATGGGAAAAGAAAAATTTTTAAAAGCAAAACAATACAAAGGGCAACATATTGGCTTTAAAATATGGTAGTCTATAATTGGTTAAGGCTAGTTGATTCCTTTTGAAAATGCTTAAACAAGTGCTTGGTAAAGTACTTGGTTGTTCAAAACACTCACATTCTAAACAAATTCACCATGGTTAGCTAACTGATTAGCTACAAATTCCCCTCTTGATATATATGTTATATTGTTATGCTTTTGGGAAGTAGACTAACACAATTGTGAATTGTGTAGTCTAGACACCTATGAGGATTCGATCTAGAAAACATGCATTGAAACACAACATAAGGATTAGATTCAATAATATTTGGTACGTGGGCTCGCCTATGACATAATCTTAGGCCTTTCAAAAAAGCTTAAGTTTCTGCATAGGTATTTTTTTTTTCTAGTTTCTAACAGTGCTGCAAACATCATTACACTGCTACTACGGTTGTCTCTAAGAACACCACCGACACTCTTACCTTTAATGTTTGAACCACTAGTACTAAGCTTTTAAAAGCTAGAAGGAGGAGGCTGCCATTTTTACAATACTAAAGCATGTAATAATTATTGATTCATCAACTTAGTATGTCTTGAATTTAATAACAAAGAAGTGTTATAAATTAGAGATTATTCTAATGCATATCATCCAATTATTAAAAAGAAAAACTTACACAAATAACAATGAGTTAGCTAAGTAAAGTTGCTATATAGCAATAAGTGAATTTTTTTTTTGAATAATAGATCTTTGCATGTGGGTATGATATGTCATACTAATTATAAAGTTGTATTAAATATTTTTATTGAAGTGATGTACTAAGACCTATTGCCTTGACATGTGATGATTCAATGTAAAGACAAAGAAGAGTTTAAATTTGAAAAACAAACAACAAAGTTGATGAAGGGACGATTATTTTGATCTATGTCTAATACCTACTTGCTCCTTTCAAATGGTGACATTTGTCCTCTTGTTCCAAATTGTTTCTCAATTTACTGATAAAAAAAGTAACCACACGAGTGTTTGTCACACAAACATGGATCTTATCACCTATAATATTGTTATTTGAAATCACTTTGAATAGTTACCTTTAAAATGTAAGTAAATATTGAAGACGTATTTTGGCTTGCTTCTATCATGTTTAATTTCATTCTCAAAATACCTATAACTTATTCATTAGACTAAGAGATCATTATAAAATGGAACAACAATTTGTACTCTTTAGGTCCTAGTTACGTAATGATCACTTTAACATAATTCTTGGAATTGATCATAAATCATGCAACATCAAATGGATATAATAACAAAATAAAACTTGATAACAACATCAAGATTGAGCTTGTTGTAGTGTGCTTGACATAATTTTTAATTTTTAATTTTTTGTAATTGCCTATATTTGACTAAGTTGAATTTGTTCTTGAAGGAAATGTTATTAAATTCTATATTTAAAAATAATTTTTAATTATAAACTCATTTGTTTGGTGCTTCCTTCCTCTATAACATAACATAGCCAAATCCTTGTCATCTTTTTTCGGGCTATCTTGATCTAAACCCTTAAATCTAGTATAATTTTTATTTTACCCTTTAATAACTAACTTCTAAAAATTTATTTGAAATTATAGGTTATGTTGAAAAACCCTACAAGTTAATGTTCTCAAATTGGAATGACTTTTCATTAATCTTGAAGTTAGATGTCTAATATGTGTAATCATCATTTAATTTTTACAAAGGCTAAATGTGATGTGGAGAAAAATATTTTTGTAAAACATTTGATTAATTAGGCATTTCTCACTGAGGGAATTGAATAGACGAGGCCTTGTAATTATGGAGTTGTTGAAGAAAAAGATTATAAAAGTAAATTAAGAGAAAAAGGTTGCATGCCTTCAGGCTTTATTTCTTTCACTCTTATCATCAATTTGTTATCCTTTTTCTTTTTTGGCTGATAAAGTTGGCTTCTTATTAGTAATCCCTTCTACAATTTTAGGCGAGGCAACAATGAGATGATGTGGTTTTTTTACTGGTAATTTTGCTAAAGAATTTGTATAATACATATAAGGATTTTTAAAAAGTATTTTTTAAGGTATGCATAACACTATTTAATGCAAAGAATGGTTTTTTTAAGGTATACATAACACCATTTAATTCAAAGTGTATTTTTGAAGAGTATGCATACCACTATTTAATTCAAATTGTATTTCTTCTAAGGTATACATAATGCTATTTAATTCAAAGTGTATTTTTTTCAAGGTATGCATACTACTATGTAATTCAAAAAGTATTTTTTAAGGTAAAAATAGCGCTATTTAATTCAGAGCATATTGTTTTTTTAAGGTATATACAACGCTATCAAAGGAACCTCATTGAGTCTTTTTCTTTTTGAATTTACTAAAAACTGAATAAATAATATTCATAAAATAGAGATTGAATTTCATTTTTTTGGATCGAGAAAAATACAATTCAAGTAGTTTTCTTAGCTTTTTAAGTTTCATTTAAAGATAAAAGAAAGTTAAGGCTAGCACAAAAGATAACATCGGGTCTCTACGTTAATTTTCCTAATTTTTTCATTCTCATTTACAGGGACGAAAATTAAGGCTAGTATGAAATGGAAGAATGGCATTAATAGGTGTGCATTTTAAGATGATGTACATGTGTAGCACGGGTCCCCAAGTGTAAATTTAAATCTTAATAAGAACAAATACATTGAATTATCAAATTATTTATCATTTTATAAAACTTTCTCACATTTTAACATAGAACAATTCAAAAGAGAAGATATAAAGAATATTGTTCTATATTGAAAAGACAAGTGTTTCAATTTATAAGAGATTTAATAATATTATCTAACATGTTAGTCTTTTGAGTTTAAATTTTAGACTCATGACAAAATGATATTAAAGTGAACTTATAATTTATTTTTATTCTAATATTATTGTTATATCTTAAAATGAAATTCTTTGTCAAAAAAATTGTAAAAGATGTTATACTACAGTAAAAGGGCAAATGGGTGGTGTTGAATTCACAAAGAATTTAATAGTTTTACTTAATAGGCTAGTAAAATTACAGGCGGGCGGCAGCATGCCAACCTCACTTTCGGCTCCTTTCCGAGAAAACAAGGCGAGCTTGTATTTCCCTGTCTAGACCATCTTTTCAGAAAGCGATCTCACGCGTCTTGGAATGTTAAAATTTCCTCGCGCAGACTACCTTTTCAGAAAGCTGACAAGGTTCTCACGCGTCTTGGAATTTTGGAATTTTAAAATTTTCTCGTGGAGTCCAATTTGCGAAGAGTAATTATCAAACGGTGCTTGCGAGTCTCGCTGTCGGCAAGCGAGCGTAGGACTGAACAAAACTGTGAGTCCCCAATGGCGTCCCCGAGCACTCAGGCAGCTCCTTCAACTTCTTCTTCTTCTTCTTCTTCAATTCATCGGCCAAAATACGAGGTTTTTCTCAGTTTCCGCGGGGCAGACACTCGCTATGGATTTACAGACCATCTATATGCCGCTTTGAAAAAGATAGGGATTATTGTCTTCAGAGACAATGAAGAATTGGAGCGAGGAAAAGAGCTTCATCCGGGTCTCAAGGATGCAATTGAAGAATCTCGATACGCAGTCATTGTCATCTCAGAAAAGTTTGCTGAATCTAAATCATGCTTGTTTGAGCTGGATGCGATCATGAAATGTAGGCAAATGGGGCGACTCACTGTTTTCCCTGTTTTCTACCTCCTGGATCCCTCCCACGTGCGAAACCAAACGGGAGATTTTGGAGAGTGTTTTGCTAAAGTTAAAGATGAACTCGCAGTTAGCACAATGGAGTGGGAAAATTGGAAAGCTATTTTGACTGAAATAGGTGACTGCGCTGTAGATCCGTCGGAATCGTGCAGAGGTGCTTTACAAAGTGTGGGCAATCTCACTGGATGGCATGTAAAAGACAGGTATTTTTATTGTAATTAGCTATGATAAAACTTGACTGACTCCTATGGACTAATGGCATGATGAAATTTATTTATTTTTCTTGTTAAACTAAAAGAGGAAATTTTCGCTTTGCTTGGATTTTGTTCTAAGTTATTCTCTTTCAAATAGGTGTGAATCAAAAATTATTGAAGAAATTAGTTTGAAGATATTTGGTCAATTGATATGGAACTCATCATGGATGGATGAGTCTCTTGTTGGAATGGAGTCCCCAGCTAAGGAAATTATGAAATTACTTGATCTAGAATTAGGTGGTGTACGCTATATAGGAATATGTGGAATGGGTGGAATAGGAAAAACCACTCTAGCTGATGTTGTTTTTAAGATGACTTCTTCAAAATTTGAAGGTCATTGTTTTATTTCTCAACTTGGAGAAAGCAAAAAAGAACGTCTTGTTGTTATACAAAAACAAATAATTTCTGCTATTCTATCAATAGAAGTAGTAAATTCATTGAGTACTGATTATGAAGTGAGCATAACATTACAAACGAGGCTAAGTAGTAAAAGAGTTTTGATTGTTCTTGATGATGTGTGGCATTATGACCAAGTAAAACAACTAGCTGGAAGTCCCAAGTGGTTTGGTGAAGGGAGCAGAATTATTGTAACCAGTCGAAATCATCATTTGCCACCTTACTTATGTAAGGATAACATTTACGACGTTGCAGAGCTGAACCATAGTGCAGCCTTACAACTCTTTTGTTTAAAAGCCTTCAATGATTCTCGACCCAAAGAAGAGTTTGAGAGATTGACTATAGATATTGTGTGTCTCGCAAAAAGGCTTCCTTTAGCACTTGAGGTTTTTGGTTCCTACTTGTATGATGCAGAAAAGTGTATTTGGGAGAGTTACCTAGATCGCTTAAAGGAAAATCTACATGCAGATATTATAGAGAAACTCAAAATCACTTTTGACGGATTGGAAGGTTTGGCTCAAGAAATGTTTCTAGATATTGTATGTTTCTTTAACCTCATAAGAGAAGATCCTATTTTGGGAACATTTAGAAATTATGGTCACTCTGAACTTCTCTTTAACCTCATTAAAAAAAAAAATATTTTGGAAAGAAAAAAAGTCATAATATCTAAAGATTATCTTACCTCTGAATTAAAAGATTTAGGTTATCCTTCAAAAACTCTTCTTGAAGATCTTAAGCGTAAATCTCTTATAAAGTTTGAAGAGAATGGAAAATTATCTATACATGATTTATTAAGTCAAATGGGTCAACAAATTGCAAGGTACAGTAGATTATGGCATATCAAAGACATCATTGGCACATTAAATGAAAAAACTGTAAGTGGATTGTAGCGTTTCAATAATGTCATTTTGATACCAATTTTTTCATATATTTTTATTTTACTTTTATCATACTAATTTTATTTTTCTTGGTTTTTAGGAAATTGATAAGGTTGAAACCTTTTTGTTGACTCCTTCTAAGGAGTGGAAGGAACAATATACTAAGTTACGTTTTGAAGCTTTTTCAAAAATGAAAAACTTGAGAATACTTAAAGTTGGCAATTGGCGAGAATGGTATAAAGTACCTTCAAAGTTGAAGCTAAGCAATAAATTACAAGTTTTGGAATGGCTTAATTATCCTTTAGAATCCTTACCAGTTGGATCAAGCTTCAAGCCAACCAATCTAGTTAAACTCAATATGAAACATAGCAAACTCAAGAAATTATGGCATGGAAAGAAGGTAAATTTTTGGATTATGCATGCATATCTCTTCTCTCTCTCTCTCTCTCTTTAATTGTTTATTTGTTTATGACAGTGTCTTTCAAACTTAAAGCACATTGACTTGAGATACTCGACAGACTTGATTGAGATGCCAGATTTAAGTGGAGTTCCTAAGCTTGAGATACTTGACCTTTCAAGCTGTATAAGTTTGTCTACAATTCACTCTTCCATTGGACTCCTCAAATTGCTTAAAAAATTGTTGTTATGTCATTGCTACAATCTTGAGCAACTTCCAGACAAGATTATCTCAAAGTCTTTTGAAGAACTTGATCTTGGTTTTTGTTCAAAGCTTAAAAATTTTCCTAATATGGGTGAAACATCATTTTTGCGGCGTCTTAATATTTGTGAGGTTACTATGAAAGAGTTTCCATCCTCATTTGTGACATTGCCACTAGTAGAGGGATTTTGGGCAGATGAAGCTCATATAGGAGAACTACCATTTAAAGTTGTTTTTTCCATGGGACAAGAAGTCTTAACCGTTGTGTTTGATGGCTCGAATTCTAGTTTTTGGCTCTCTTCTTTGGTCTTGGCTTTAAACTCATTAAAAGCCCTAATTTTGCATGGTTGGATTTTATCAAAAGAAGCAAACTCTATGGATCTAAGTGGCTTATTTGAGTGTAGTGGCTGCAATGAATTCAAGGAATTCTTAGAGGCTCTATTATCAAATTCAAGATCTTTATGGAAAATGAGACTGAGTAGTAGCAACTTAGGAGCAATTTCTCAGTCTACTGGTTGTTGGTCAATTTCAATGTTAGATCTCAGTATGAACAAATTGATGGAATTACCAGATAGCATACTTACACTTTCTAATCTTAAAGAGCTTGTTTTGAATGATTGCACCTTGCTTCGGGCATTACCAAAATTGCCATTGAGTTTATTTAACTTAGAGTTAAGAAATTGTCCATTGTTGGATGCCTTTGGTAGCCAAATGACGCCAAAAATTTTAAAAGAGATGTTACAGACCTGTGGCTATTCTTTTGCAGTTGTGTATGTTGCTTTTGATTGTGAACCTCACAAAATCCTATATCTACTTCCAAAAAGTCCTCTATATAAAGGTTGTAAAGTAAGTTTCTTCCTCTCCTTTGATATACATGGAGCTTATTTATAAAACAGAAGAAAGTTATTGTTTTGAAAGAACTATAATTAATGTTTTTACTTTTTCTTTTTTTGGTCCACAGAAAGACATCATTAAACTTTCGGTAGCATGCGGCCCCACAGAAGGATTAGGAGTCCCAGAGTGGTTCACTCACAGGAGCTCTAGTTCCAGTAAAAAAATTCAAATTCATATGGATTGGGATTTAGGTGGTGCTAGGCGTGCGCTATGGGCATGTGCTATGTTGATTGTTTATGAAGTCCGTGGGCATGACCAAAGAAATAGTAGAAAACGGAAGTTCAATGAGCCTGAAAATTTAAATATTGGAGTATGTGAGGGCAGTAATCCAGATATTACAGGATGTGAGGTCAATAACAATATTCTTCCTGAGTTTATTTGTAAATTCCAACCCAATGAAAGTAGTTTAGAAAAACCCTGCGTTTTTTGTTTACCTAAAGTGGGTCGTGTTGGATCACATGGAGTTTGGGCATTTATAAAAATTCCATTATCCTGGAAAAGATTGCGAGGGAAGGAAAGACGAACTTACTTGGCTTCAATTACAGCAAGTAGCGACAATGTCGAGTTGAAGGAGTGTGGGATGCGTCTGCTAGATATGAATGCTTATTTAGAGTTCCCTCATTTTCTTAGTACCATTTCTCGAACTGCTTTGGATTTAAAAAGCCTTTCTTTTTCAGACCCTTTTTTCAAGGTTACTGGTCCAATCAAGTAAATAAAGTAACCGTAGCTTCAAGCTTTGATTGGTTAAATCAGTGCAGTGTTATTGATCATGCTCAGGTGTAGGCGCTCCCTCCATCTCGTGTATTGGTAAGAGAAGGTAGAATTCAATCAAATGTTAAAATGCTACCCTGACTTCTTCTCTTTTTCTTATTTACTATGGTTACGATTTTTTACTATTGGTTTTAGAGTGGAACGTAAGACTTCTTTAACCACTCTTTAATGACAACTTATTAAAATTTTATTTGAAATTACAATTCAAGTTCAAGAGAAAATCTATAAGTAAATGTTTATAGATTGAAATGAATTTTGAGTGTTGATGGAGTTAGTTCCTTGATATTTGCCGTCATCTTTCAATTTTTGTTGTGGCTAAACATGGTGTTAGGGCCAAGATTTTTATGGAACATTTGATCAATTAGATGTGATTGCAAGAATCATGTAGCAAATATATTAATTTTACTCCACATGGTATTAACCTCTTTGTCTCTCTCTTAAATGTGACTAAGAAAGTCTCTAAGCTTCTTTTTATTTGCTTAATCTTTTTCTAATAAAATCTAAAGATTTTTTGAAACTTGATGTAAATGATATGTTTTAAATGTAAATTTGCTGTAGGTCTAGTTCTCAACAAAATTTTTCTCCTTCCTTCATATCTTTATGAATGGTCATTAATTGGTTTATGATATCAAGGAAGATTCTTTTGACACCCCTACAAATATGGAATTTCCAAGTGATAATAAATTGTTGCCCCTATATACATCTTAACCATGTAAAATTCAGTGTTCTTAATGATTATTATGTATCTATTTGATATACAATCCACATGAATATTTTAAAAGTCAATTCCTACTTTCCCAATTAACTCTAGATCTAATTTTGCTTACTAAATTTTGAAACAGGCTGGGTAAGTCAGAGCCTCTGATTACCATGTCATTAGTTGTATAGGTTCTCTAATGGAACCATCATGTAATGGGGACTAGAGACACTACACGAAATTGTGTTCGTAGTTTGACACGGTTGTCGGAGACATTTGGGGGGTGCTGATCCAATGGTCACCGTTTCTAAGATTATGATGCATCACGACAAGCGTGGTTGCAGATGTTCTTTGTTTTGACGAACTTCTTGAACCAGATGGTGACAAATAATGTTGGCTAAGGTTTTCACAGATGGTGACCAATGATAGCTTGAGCCCACTGCAATGAGTTTTGTTCTTTTTTCTTATCTTGGTTGTTTTTGTTTCCAGATAATCTTTTTTCTATTTGCTTTGTTTTTTGGCTACTTATATTTGACTAAATTGAATTTGTGCTCAAAGGGATTTTTTTCTCAAATATAAAATGTAGCCAAATTCTATTCATTTTTTTTTCATTTATTTTGATCTAAGTTGTTAAGTGTAGGATAATTTTTATTTCACTCTTTAATGACTAACTACTAAAATTTTATGTAAAATTATAGGTCTATCCAAGGGAAAACCTACATTAGATATTCATATATTAGAATGGCTTTTGAGTACTGATGGAATTGTTTCACTAGTGTTTGACATCATATTTCAATTTTTGTGATGCTAAATGTGATGTTGCGGAAAATACTTTTATGAAATATTAGATCAATTGGATAGGAATTGTGGGCCAACTATGTTAGTTATCATCAAAGTGAATTAATTTTCAAGAAAAATTTATGTTGTAACTCTTTAACGATTGTCATTAAATTCTACAAAAAGTATGATTCTATTTTAGTTATCGTCAAGTTGAATTAATTTTCAAGAAAGGTTCATGTTGTAACTCTTTAAAGATTGCCATTAATATTTTTATTGATTGTTTCTTTACTGTATATGATTTTACCTTTTTGTTTCTCTATTCAATGTGGGTTTTGATTTTGCAGCAAATTTGCATTCTAGGAAGTAACACGTAGAGATCACATCTAAATTGCTCTTTGGTTCTAAGAGCTAGCAAGTGTCCAAGAATCCCTGCTATGAAGCCTCTTGTTGATCTCACTGCTTGGACCCAAAACTGCCCGTCAAGGCTCCTTTTCTCCATGACAGATGGAAGAAAGGATGGAGGGAGGGATGGAGGGTACAATTACTATAGGCAGTAGTACTGTAGAGCAGGTTAGTGATGGCTCTTTTGATTATTTAATGCGAGTAATCAATAATTTAAACCATCGATCTGGTCTAAATAATCATTTCACCTATCAAATATTCAAGTCACTTAGACTAGAATCATAGAAGTCACTAGTAACTAGAATGATATTCAATAAACACTAGAATCCATCGCCCTTGAAAGATATAAAATCCTTCTCTCTTTAGGGATTTGTCCAAGCTTTCACTTCTTTCATTGGTGAGAGATATGATGATTTTGCGTGGCCCAGAAAATCAAAAATAAGGTAACTACATGAAACCTCAATGAATATCACAATGAAGAAAAGATACTATATAACATACTGTCATATTACTCAACGGATACAAGTTCTCTCCAGCTGATTTTATGTAGAACTGCTATGTTAGATGGAGTAGCAGTAGCTGTTTATAGATACTCTTAAAATTAACAAGAAAAGAAATGCAAAGAAATAAAGGAAGGATATTCTAATATTCCATTAGCCTTAAGAAGGACCTCGTTAACCAATGGGAAGACAAGAGTTGCATGTTTTCTTAGTAGGGGATCACTTATAATATAAACTTCTAAGACAACATGAAACTGGAAAGAAATAGGCACCAAGAACACCGAAACAAAAGTACAACAAATAGTTGAATAATGAAATAAGGTGTATCTAGCTCATGCATTTATGACTTGAGTTTCTCTTATGGTGTATTGATTTGGCACACAAAATTATGCATTTATGGGCCTATGGGCCTTAGCTTTTACACAAATGGATTTTTTTTTTTTAAGTGAAGGGGGTTTGAGGTATGGGGCAAAACACGAGATTTAGATTTTGAAACTACTAAGCTACTGTGTTATTGACATACAAATCATCCATATGGTAAATTTGTATATCATGCAAATTTCTAAATCTCAAATAGTAAAATGCATAGTACATTACAACATCTTTTTCAACTATTTACAACAACCATTAACTAATAAGAGAAATGAATAACAAAATACAGACCTCCATCAGTTTTCTTTAATACAAATTAAAATTAGTTGTTATTAATAAAACATGTTCTCTAGCACTTTTTAATATAAATTATATAATCAATGGAGTTGAGTTTTAAATGGCTTAGATACAGTCAATAGGAAATTAGTAAAACAATTGGAAAAAAAGGTTAATGGCAACACTCCTTGAGTGTGTATGATGGATTATCAGTATAATCATATTTATGTTAAAGGCTTATTTGCACATATACGTGGTTTTTGACAGAGCCAAAACACATTGTTTAGGTGCAGATTGAGCGTGCTCTAAGGAATGGAAAACATGATGTTACCTAGAGAATCCCTAAGGACTCCTATCAAACTTAACAATGATGGTGGAAATTGGTTAGTATCAACTTTCACCATTTATTGTCAATAGATAGCTCGCATATCAAATTTTATAAACGTGCAATGTAGACATATTCACATAAAACCATTTTGTTTCTTACCATCCATATTAAATTCTTCTGAGTCTTTCCTCTAAGTAATTACGTGTTCCAACCAATAAACAGATTGTTTATTCTAACATAAATGCTGCCAACTACTCTTGGTTCCATTTCAAAGCAATTGACTTGTTTTTGATTTTTCCTCGTTCTAGATCATTGTCAACAAGGTAGCCATCTTACTACTATATGCATTTCTTGATAATCTGTGATGCGCGGAACCATATGCTTTGTTTATTGTTTATGAAGTCCCTAATTCAGACGTTCTCCCTTCTTTTATTGTCAGTTTTAAGTAAATAAACGTGGTGTAGGAGGCAGTTTGGATGTGTATACTATCTCTGTGGTTCGTATAGTTGAGGAAGAACTTGGTTAGATAGGGAAGCAGTTGTCGCCTTCAATTGCAATGGCAAGCAAGACTGGCTCAATGTGTTTTGATGATCCACAAATGGATTTAAAAGTCTTTTAGATTACTAAGCCCTAGACTCTTCAATAATCCTTTTTTTTTCCATTAAAGAGTACAATATTTAAGTTTTGTGTAGTCTCTTTTATCAAGGTAAGTTTTTCTTTTTTTTTTAAAGGGCATACCCATCTTTAGAAGTAATAGTCTTGGAAATAGAAGTCAGGGTTTTTTAAATAAAGGAAATAGTTTTGAGAATTTTTGAGATATTATTGATTTTGAACTAATTAAATCATTCATTGAACATATTGAAATTATGTAATAAAAGTATATGATCAACCAAGGAGAGTATTCTCTAATATTTTCATTAACTTGGAAATCTAAATATATTAAAAAATTAGATTCAATTATTAATCAGAGTTGATCAAGTGTTTAGACAAAGGAAAACTAATTTATTTTAATCATAATTATTTTTTGACTCACAAATGTTAAAGTAAATGACATTTTCACTTGATATTGAGTCTTATTTTTTATTAGAAATTATATAAAAAGATGAAAGATTTTGAATTTAGTCCTATTTAGAAGTATCTAAAAGTATACATAGGAATGCAATGAAAAGTACCCTTCACAAATAATAATAGTTGATTCATCAACTTAGTTTAGTGTGAAATATGAAATATAAAGTAGAGAATATTTTAACTAGTATCATGTGATTGTTTAGTTATTTTTTAAACAAATAATGTTATGTCATCTAATTAAATTGCTTGTACTACAATATTTGAAGTTTTTTACAAGAATAAAGTACATGTATAATTATTGATTCACTAGCTTAATGTGTGTTGATTGGATTTCAAGATAGACAAGTCTTATAAATCCATATCATCTTATTATTTAGTTCATTTTCACACAAATAATGATTTGTCATCCAATTTAACTAGTTGTATCAAATTGAGCCTTTTACAAAAATAAAGTATTTTGATTTAATGTGTGTTAGATTATGTTAAATGGCAAAGAAAAGTTATGAATTAGAAATTATTCTAATCTATATCATTTCATTTTTTATTTCCTTTTCACATAGATAATGATGTGTCATCCAATTAAAGTAGTTGTATTATAATAAACTATATCATGTAATTATTTATTTTCTTCCCACACAAATAATGGTTTGTCATCCAATTAAAATGGATATATTGCAATATCTAAATCCTTTAATGAAAAATGATGTGTAATAATCATTTGTACATCCATTTAACACCTACAAAGTGACTTTAATAACATATAAAAGTTATAAAACAAAGATTATTCTAATCTATATGTCTAATTATTTAGTTTTTTTTCACACAAATAATGACGTATCATCCAATCAAAATGATCATATTGCAATATGTGAAGGCTTTCCAAAACTAACATGTGTAATAATTTTTTATTTATTGACTTAAGCTCAAGAAATGACCTTTTGCTTAAAGCACCTCATTGACTTGAGTATGTGGTGAGCCCATCTAGTTAAAAAAAAAAAAGGGAGGGGGGGGGGGGGGGGGGGGGGGCTCCAATCCCTCTTCCCCTATGCATTTGTATATATATAAACCCAATATTGAGAAGCTTTTTAAAATCACAACTTTATAAGGGAACATTTATCTATTGAGCAACAACATCAAGCAAAAAAGATTATATGGAGTCAAGATCCTAATCAGCTTATTTGTGATCTAAGTGCCTTAGGGAAATCTTTGACATCCTTGGTATATCACAATTAGAGAATGATAAAAGACAAGGTAGTTTGGGCAAAGTCTTTATGGAACAAGGTAATACCTTTTAACATAGGATTGTTCATGTGAAAATTTATTCATTATGGAATTCCAATGAAATGCAACATGTAAAGGAGGGAAATACAACTGGCTTCTAAGTGTTATTGCTGCAAAAGAGCCTAAAGGAAAACTATGGATCATCTATTTATGCATAGTGCACTAGCACAACGAATTTGGAGGAAATTTGGAGACATACTTCAAGTACTAATTAGATTTAACTCTATTACTGATCTTGTATTTTCATGGTATTCAAAGGCCTTATGGCATAATCAAAGATGAGCTATTATCTCCATCTTGGGAGGTGTTATTGCGAGGGAAATTTGGTTGGAAAGAAATGCAGCCAAACATGATGGAGAATGTATGTACTTATACAAAATTAACAAAAATGTAACGCATTGGATGCTCCAGTTATCTGCCCTCATACAAGTCAAGGTTTAGGTAAGTTTTCTCGATCAAATCTCATTATGTGTGTTAAAAATTCCTATTGTTTCTATTCCATTACAAAGAGGAGAATGGGTTAAGTGGCAACCTCCACCAGTGGGGCAATACAAATTGAATATGGACGGTTCTAGTATCATGGGAAATAATGTTGGAGGAGGAGTACTAAGAAAGCATGATGGGAGCATCATTATGGCTTTTTCACTTAAGTTGGCACTAGGGAGCAGTGTGGATGCCGAAGCTTACACCTTATTGGAAGGCCTTAAGACATGTTGAGAATAAAATCAAATGCCCCATATAATTGAATCAGACTCCTTTTATTTAGTTCAATGTGTGCTTAAAAAATGGAAAACTCCATGGAAATTAGAGTATGTCATTTGACAATGCCTCTCCATCATATCAACATATGCAAAGGTCTAACATGTGTATCACGAGGAAAATGTAGTTGCATACTGTCTTGCTAATCACGAGTATACAATACAAAATGTGAAATTTTTTTTTTATCATTCTAGCTTATTGCCACGCCCATGCTTAGTAGTTCTTATGCAAGATCAGTTAGGCCTAGGTAACTATAGATCACCATAAGGTTAAGCGAATGTGGTGCCTAATGTATTTTATGCTTTCATTCAAGTTTTATATGGCAATTTGTTATGTATGGTATTTTGCCTTTTCTAAGGGTTAGGCTTATACCCTACCTTTGTATTTATCCAAGGTATGGTTATTACGCCGAGTATTGTTAGTATTAATAAAATTTGTTAGGATACTGTCCCTATTTTTTTTAAAAAAATAAATAATAATAATAATAATAATAATAATAATAATAATAAATAATAATAATAAATAAATAAATATTGAAAACGGAATGCCGTAGTCCCTTAATCTTCCTAATTAGTATTTATTATATATATATAACCGAACATAGCTACCCCAAGAGAAAGAAAGAGAAATACCTTGTTCTTAGCCCTCCACGTAGGACTCTGAAATTTAATTGGTTAACTCCATTCTAAGGAACCTTTGGAGCAAAGCTTAAAAAAAAAGAGAAAGAAAAAAAAAAGACAAAGATTCGGGGATTAAGAAAGAAAACTATTGTTATTGGGAACAAATAATTTTATAATTAACCAACATCATATTACATCACCAATGTGATCACAAACTCAATATCCATGCCAATAAACCATGGTCTATATAACGTGGACATATGTTTGCCACAAATTTTCTATTGACATGTGTAAAGTGATGGACTGTAGACTTACTTGAAAATTTTGATTTTGAAATCTAAATTGAACATCTATATTTGTGCAACAAAGGTTCTCAGAAAGTATGCATCCACGAATATTCATGGAAAGTTCGACATAAAAATGGCTAAAAAGCTCGAGAAATGATCTTTTGCCTAAGCATACCATTGACTTGAGTCCATGGCGCAACCATGGGGTTAAAAAAGAAAATGGTTTTCCATGTCTACACGTTCAATCCAGAGAAGAAAATGGCATGTCCTTATCCCTTAACCATCTTGATTATTATCAATTATATATTGGATCACGACTGGCCCCAAAAGAAAGAAAGATAAAGCAAAGCCAAAAATGTCAAAAACAAGAAATACACGTTCTTGACTATCTGCTCAAGACGGTGGAATTTAATTGTTATACTTTATTTTAAGGAATCTCTTGAAGCAACATTAAAAAAGAAAAATAAATAAACAAATAAGACTAAGATTGGGGGAGTAAAAAAAATAAAGTAAGAAACCATTACTTGCTAAATAATGTTTATGGGGAAATAACAATTCTTATAATTAACCAACATCACATTGCGTCGCCAGTGTGATTACAAGCTCATAAATCCAAGTTAATAACCATAGTCTACATGAACATATTTCTGTTTTAATTTTTCAATTAATGGACAATAGATATTTGAATATAATCTAAGTTTAACGTCTGTTTGTGTGGAACAAGGGCGCATGAAAAGTACGTATCTATAAATTCATGCATAAAACTATTAAGTTGGAAATAAAAATAGCTAAAAAAACTCGAGAAATAACCTTTTCCTTAAAGCATACCTTTGACGTAGAGTCAAGGTGCAATTAGGGTTTAGAAAAAGAAATGGAATCCCTTGTCTACACGTCCAATCCAAAGAAGAAAATGGCATGCCCTCGTCCCTCAATCATCTTGATTAGTATTAATTATATATTTCTAATTGAGCACAGGTGGTCCCAAAAGAAAGAGAGACAAGTAAAGCCAAAAATGTCAAAAGCAACAATAAATACTATGTTCTTGACCATAAAACTCATAAGGTTGTTTGGCAAGTTGTTTGTTCACCTAAAAATAAAGGAAGTCTTGGACTACTAGACTTTAAAGTGTGGAATAAGGTTTTGTTAGGGCGGTCATTCTGGAATCTCATCAATTGTCCAAGTTCATCCTTATGGAGTAAATGAATTCATATTACTAAATGTAGGAGAACTTCAATTATGTATCTTGACATCAAAGGAAATATGGCATAGAGTTGAAGAGGTCTTCTAAAGTTATGACAAATTCTCACCTCTACACTTTCCAAACCTTCTTATTGTTGTAAAGAAACATACAAGGAATTGCATCAAGTAAATATTGAGGTTGAATGGTATAATTTGATATGGTCAAGAGGAATCAATAAACATAACTTCATTGGTTGGCTCATATGTAGGGACAAACTTCCTACAACATAAGTGATTTCTTGATGGCTCCCCTCAATTGATATGTATTGTAATTTTTGTGACTCTCAATATGAAAGTAGATCACACTTTTTTTTTTAGTGTACTTGGACTAGCCAGATTTGTAAAAGTATTCTAACATAACAAGGCCTTCGTAAGGACATCAACGATTGGAATTCTGAATTGCAATGGATGATTAAAGCAACTAAGGGAAAGGATTTGGCTATAAAGCTTCTTAAACTTTCTTTCTTAGCATGTCTTTATTGTATATGGTTTGAATGTAATCGTAGACATTTTCAAAATAAGATTGTTGATATATCAATTTTGTTAGCTAGAATCAGAATAGTAGTTCGTGGAAGAGCATATTTATTTAAGAACATTAAACTCTCTTAAGCGAATGTTTTATTGTATCGTAACTAAAGAATTCTAAATTCTATTTTCTCTTAGATGAATTGTAATGCTGGGGTATACGCCTAAGCTTTTGTATTTTCTTATTCTTCAATGAATAAACTCACATATTCATAAAAAAATAAAAAAAATAATAAAAAATACTGTGCTCTTGACTTTTTGCTTAGGGCCGTGGAATGTAATTGTTGAAACAAAGCTTAAAACAAACAAGAAGACTAAGACTAAGCCAACTTGCGAAGTGTAATTATTAAACCGTGCTTGCGAGTCTCCCTGTCGGCAAATGAGCGAACGACTAAACAAACCTATGAGTCTGCAATGGCATCCATGGGCACTCAGGTAGCTTCTTCAACTTCTTCTTCTTCTTTAATTCATTGGCCAAAATACGAGGTTTTCCTCAATTTCCGTGAGGCAGACACTTGCTATGGATTTACAGACCATTTATATGCCGCTTTGAAAAAGATAGGGATTATTGTCTTCAGAGACAATAAAGAATTGGAGAGAGGAAAAGAGCTTCATCCAGGTCTTAAGGATGCAACAGAAGAATCCTAATACGCAGTCGTTGTCATCTCAAAAAAGTTTGCTGAATCTAAATCATGCTTGTTTGAGCTGGATGTGATCATGAAATGTAGGCAAATTGGGCGACTCACTGTTTTCCATGCTTTCTACCTTGTGGATCCCTTCCACGTGTGAAACCAGACAGGAGATTTTGGAGACTGTTTTGCTAAAGTTAAAGACGACCTTGCAGTTAGCACAAAGGAGTGGGAAAACTGGAAAGCTATTTTGAATGAAATAGGTGACTACTCTATAGATCCATTGGAATCGTGTAGAGGTGCTTTAAAGAGAGTGGGCAATCTCACTAGATGGCATGTAAAAGATAGGTATTTTTTATTGTAATTAGCTATGATAAAACTTGACTGACTCCTATGGACTAATAGCATGATGAAATTTATTTATTTTCCTTGTTAAACTAAAAGAGAAATTTTTGGCTTTGCTTGGATTTTGTTCTAAGTTATTCTCTTTCTAATAGGTTTGAATAAAACATTATTGAAGAAATCAGTTTGAAGATATTTGGTCAATTGATACATAACTCAACATGCATGGATGAGTCTTTGGTTGGAATAGAATCCCCAGTTAAGGAAATTATGGGACTACTTGATCTAGAATTGGGTGGTGTGCACTATACAGGAATATGTGGAATGGGTGGGATAGGAAAGACCATTCTAGCAAAAGTTGTTTTTTGGATGGCTTCTCCTAAATTTGAAGCTCACTATTTTATTTCTCTAGTTGAAGAGAGCAAAAATGAATGTATCGTTACAATGAAAAAAAAATCATTTCTACTCTTCTATCAACAAAAGTAGCAAAGTCATTGAATACTAATGATGAAGTGAGCAAAGTGTTACAAAGGAGGCTAAGTAGTAAAAAAGTTTTGATTGTTCTTAATAATGTGTGCCATTATGAACAAGTAAAAGAATTAGCTGGAAGTCCCAAATGGTTTGGTGAAGGGAGTAGAATTATTGTAACCAGTCGAAATCGTCATCTACCACCTTACTTGTGTAAGAATAACATTTATGACGTTGCAATGCTAAACCATAGTGCAGCCTTACAACTCTTTTGTTCAAAAGGAGCAAACTCTATGGATCTCAGTGGCTTATTCAAGTGTAGTGGCTGTAATGAATTCAAGGAATTCTTAGAGGCTCTATTATCAAATTCAAGATCTTTATGGAAAGTGAGATCGAGTAGTAGCAACTTAGGAGCAATTTCTTAGTCTATTGGTTGTTCATCAATTTCAATGTTAGATCTCAGTATGAACAAATTGATGGAATTACCAGATAGCATACTTACCCTTTCTAATTTTAAAAAGCTTGTTTTAAATTATTGCACCTCGCATTACCAAAACTGCCATTGAGTTTATTTAACTTAGAGTTAAGAAATTGTCCACTGTTGGATGCCTTTGGTAGCCAAATGATGCCATAAATTTTAGAAGAGATGTTATGGACCTATGGCTATTCTTTTGCAGTTACGTTTGTTGCTTTTGATTGTGAACCTCACAAAATCCTATATCTACTTCCACAAAGTCCTCTATATAAGGGTTATAAAGTAAGTTTCTTCATCTCCTTTGATATACATGTATCTCATTTATAAAACAAAGAAAGTTATTATTTTGAAAGAACTATAATTAATGTTTTTACTTTTTCTTTCTTTGGTCCACAGAAAGACATCATTAAACTTTTGGTAGCATGCGGCCCCACAGACGGATTAGGAGTCCCAGAGTGGTTCACTCACAGAAGCTCTAGTTCCAGTAAAAAAATTCAAATTCATATAGATTGGGATTCAGGTGGAGCTAGGCGTGCGCTATGGGCATGTGCTATGTTGATTGTTTATGAAGTCCGTGGGCATGACCAAAGAAATAGTTGAAAATGGAAGTTCAATGAGCCTGAAAATTTAAATATTGGAGTATGTGAGGGCAGTAATCCAGATATTGCAGGCCGTGAGGTCAATAACAGTATTCTTCCTGAGTTTATTTGTAAATTCCAAGCCAATGAAAGTAGTCCAGAAAAACCCTGCGTTTTTTGTTTACCTAAAGTGGGTCGTGTTGGATCACATGGAGTTTGGGCGTTTATAAAAATTCCATTATCCTGGCAAGGATTGCGAGGGAAGGAAAGACGGAGTTACTTGGCTTCAATTACAGAAAGTAGCAACAATGTAGAGTTGAAGGAGTGTGGGATGCGTCTGCTAGATATGAATGCTTATTCAGAGTTCCCTCATTTTCTTAGTAGCATTTCTCGACCTGCTTTGGATTTAAAAAGCCTTTCTTTTTTGGACCCTTTTTTCAAGGTCACTGGTCCAATCAAGTAAGTAAAGTAACCGTAGCTTCAAGCTTTGATTGGTTAAGTCAGTGCAGTGTTATTGATCATGCTCAGGTGTAGGCGCTCCCTCCATCTCGTGTCTTGGTAAGAGAAGGTAGAACTCAATCAAATGTTAAAATGCTACCCCGACTTCTTCTCTTTTTCTTATTTACTATGGTTACGATTTTTTACTATTGGTTTTAGAGTGGGACATAATACTTCTTCTATTACTCTTTAATAACAACTTATTAAAATTTTATTTGAAATTACAAGTCATGTTCAAGAGAAAACCTACAAGTAAATGTTTATAGATTGAAATGGCTTTTGAGTGTTGATGGAGTTAGTTCTTTGATATTTGGCATCATCTTTCAATTTTCACTATGGCTAAATAGATGTGATTGCAAGAATTATGTAGCAAAGATATTAATTTTACTCCACGTAATTTGGCCTGTTTTTCTCTCTCTTAAATGTGCCTAAGAAAATCTTTGAGCTTCTTTTTATTTGCTTAATCTTTTTCAAATAAAATCTAAAGATTTTTTGAAACTTGATGTATGATGTATTTTAAATGTAAATCTATTGTAGGTCTAATTCTCAAAAAAACTTTACTCCTTCCTTCACATCTTTATGAATGGTCATTAATTGGTTTTTGATATTAAGGAAAATTCTTTTGACACTAGTACAAATACAGAATTTCTAAATATAATAAATTGTCACTCCTATATGTCTTAACCACGTAAAATTTAGTATTCTTAATGATTATTATGTATCTATTTGATATATAATTCACATGAATATATTAAAAGTCAATTCCTACTTTCCTAATTAGCTCTAGATTTAATTTTTCTTACCAAATTTTGAAGTCAATTATGGAAAAGAAATGTGTTATTGGGATTGAATATGGGAAAATTCCAACAATAAAAGATATAACAAAGTGAAGTTCTTGTGCAAAATCCCATTATAATCTCTAGTTGCTTGACTTTTAGTTGATACATGGTTTGTATTTGCATATGATCTTTAGTTTTTTAACTTTGACTTTGAGGTGATACCCTGAAGTTCTTGCTCTGCAATCTTTGAAGTTGATATCTAATTGCTTGACATGTAAATACTTTTTTTCCCAAACAAAAAGAAAAAAAAAAGTGGATTATAAATACTTCACATATGATAAAGGATAGTAAGCTCTCACAAAATGATTGAAATAGGACTACATAAGTCAAAGCCTTTGATTACCTTATCATTTGTTGTATAGGTTCTCTAATGGAACCATCATTTCATGGGGACTATAGACTCTGCATGAAACAGTGTTTGTAGTTTAACATTGTTGTCATAGACATTGAGGGGTGCTGATCCAATGGTAACGTTTCTGAGATCATAATGCATGATGGGCAAGCGTGGTTGCAGATGTTCTTTGCTTTGACGATCTTCTTGAACCACAAAATGGAGGCAGATAATCTCGGCTGAGGTTTTCACTGATGGTGACTAATGATAGCTTGAGCCTAAGTTTTGTTTTGTTTTCTTCTCTTGGTTGTTTTTGTTTTAAGATAATCTTATTCTATTTGCTTGTTTTTTTTTTTTGGTTGCTTATGTTTGACCAATTTAAATTATGCTCGAAAGAGATTTTTTTTCTCAAATATAAAATATAGCCAAATTCTTTTCATTCTTTTCAATTATTTTTATCTAAGTTGTTAAAGTGTAGCATAATTTTTATTTTACTGTTTAATGACTAACTACAAAAATTTTATGTTAAATTATAGGTCTATTCAAGGAAAAACCTACATTAGATGTTCATATATTAGAATGGCTTTTGAGTGCTAATGGAATTGGTTCACTAGTGTTTGACATCATATTTCAATTTTTGCAAGGCTAAATGTGATGCTGCGACAAAATATGTTATGAAATATTAGATCAATTGGATAGGAATTGTTGGGCAACTAAGTTAATAATCATCAAGGTGAATTAATTTTCAAGGAAGGTTCATGTTGTAACTCTTTAAAGATTGTCATTAAATTCTACAAAAAGTACGATACTATGTTTGTATCAAAATCTTTCAAGTCACCATCAATATTTTTATTAAATATTTCCTTACTGTGAATAATTTTACCTTTTTATTTCTCTATTGAATCTGGATTTTGATTTTGCAGCAAATTTGCTTTCCAAGAAGGGACACGCAGAGACCACATCTAAATTGCTCTGTGGTTCTAGGAGCTGGCAAGTGTCCAAGAATCCATGCTATGAAGCCTCTAGCTGGTCTCACTGCTTGGACCCAGAGCTGCCCGTCAAGGCTCCTTACCTCCATGACAAATGGAAGAGAGGACGTAGGGAAGATGGAGGGTACAATTACTATAGACCGTACTACTGTAGAGTGGATTAGTGATGGCTCTTTTGATTATCTACTGCAAGTAATCAATAATTTAAACCATAAATTTGGCTAAATATCCATTTCACCTATCAAGTATTCAAGTCACTTAGACTAGAGTTATAGAAGTCACTCCTAACTATAATGATATTTAATAAACACTAGGATCCATCCCCTTGAAAGACATAAAAACCTTTTCTCTTTAGGGATCTGTCCAAGCTTTCACTTCTTTCATTGCCAAGAGATATGATGGCTTTGCGTGCCCTGAAAATCATAAATCAGGTAACTGAATGAAACCCTAATCAATGTCACAATGAAGAAAAGAAACAATATAACCTATTTTCATATTGCTCAATGGATACGAGTTCTCTCAAGTTGATTTTGTGCAAAACTGTTATGTTAGATGGAGTAGCTGTTATAAAGGAAGAATATTCTAATATTCCCATAGCCTCAAGGAGGACCTCGTTAAGCAATAGGAAGACAAGAACTGCATGTTTTCTCAGTAGGGGATCATTTATAATAAAATTCCAAGGCCACATGAAACCCTGAACAATAGGCACTTGGTTTACCGAAACCAAAATACCACAAACATTTGAATAATGAGACAGGGTGTATCTAGCTCATGCATTTATGGCTTGAGTTTCTTAAGGTGTATTGATTTGGCACACAAAATTATGTGAATTTATGGGCCTTATGTGCCTTAGCTTTTACACAAATGCATTTCTTTTTTTTCTTTTTTTTTTCTTTAAAGTAAAGGGGGTTTAAGTTATGTGGCAAAACACAAGATTTAGGTTTTAAAACTACTACATTACTAGTCTATTGACATACAAATCATGTTTATGGTAAATTTGTTATATCATGCAAATTTCTAAGTCTCAAACAGTAAAATGCATAGTACATTACAACTTTTTTTTCAACTATTTACAACAACTATGAACTAATAAGATAAATCATTAACATAATAGAGAACTCCATTAGTTTTTTTTTAATTACAAATTAAAATTAGTTATTATTGATAAAATGGGTTCTCTACCATTTTCTAATATAAACTATATAATCAATGGAGTTAAATTTAAATGGCTTAGATATAGTCAATTAGAAATTGGTAAAACAATTGGAAAGAAAGGTCAATGGCAACTCCCCACGAGTGTGTATGATAGATTACTAGTATAATCATATTGACGTTAAAGGCTTGTTTTCACATATACGTGGTTTTTGACAAAGCCAAAACTCATTGTTTGGGTGCAGATTGAGCAGGCTATATGGAGTGGAGAACATGATGTTATCCGGAGAACACATAATCACTCCCATCAACTTAACAATGATGATGGAAATTGGTTAGTATCAAACTCAAATTTCATAGAACACAAGGGAAATATATGCACATAAAACCATCTCTTTTTTCTACAAGTTTCACCATTTATTGTCAATTGGCAGCTTGCATCTAAAATTTTATAAACATGCAATGAAGACATATTCACATAAAACCATTTTGTTTCCTACAATCCTTATTAAATTTTTATCATTGTTTCTTCGACCGCAATTCTGAGTCTTTCCTCAAGCAATTACACGTTCCAACCACTAAACAGATCGTTTATTCTCACACAAATGCTGACAACTACTCTTGGCTCCATTTCAAAGCAATAGACTTGTTTTTCATTTTTCCTCGTTCCAGCTCACTGTCGACGAGGTAGCCATCTTACTACCATATGATTTTCTTGATAATCTATGGTTCTCGGAAGCATAGGCTTTGTTTATTTTTTATGAAGTCTCTAATTCAGACGTTCTCCCTTCTTTTATTGTCAGTTTCGAGTCAATAAACTTGGTGTAGGAGGCTGCTGGGATGTGTATACTATCTCGGTGGTTTATATAGTTGAAGAAGAACTTGGTTAGATGGGGAGCAGATTGTTGCCTTCAATTGCAATAGCAAGCAAGACTGGCTCAGTGGATTTTGATGATCCACAAACGTATTTAAAAATCCCTTAAGAGTAATAACCTTCAAACTCTTCAGTAATCCATTTTTTCCCATTAAAGAATACAATATTTAAGTTTTGCATAGTCTCTTTTATCAAGGTAAGATATATATTTTTTTTAAAAGGCATACCCATCTTTAGAAGTTATAGTCCTGGAAATAGAAGTCTGGGTTTTTTAAATAAAGGAAATAGTTTTGGGAGAGTTTTTAAGATATTATTGATTATGAACTAGTTGAATCATTCATTGAACATATTGAAATTTTTATTTATATAATAAAAGTATACGATCAAATGAGCTGAGTATTTTGTAATATTTTCAGTAACTTGAAAATTTAAATATATTAAAAAATTAGATTCAATTATTAATCCAAGTTGATCAAGTGTTCAGACAAAGCAAAAGTAATTTATTTTAATCATAATTAATTTTTGACTCACAAAGATTAAAGTAAATGACATTTTCACTTGATATTAAGTCTTATTTTTTATTAACAGTTATATAAAAAGATGAAAGATTTTGAATGTAGTCTATTTAGAAGCATCTAAAAGTATACATAGGAGTGCAATGAAAAGTAGCCCTCACAAATAATAATAGTTGATTCATCAACTTAGTTTAGTGACAAATAAGAAATATAAATTAGAGAATATATTAACTATTATCATGTGATTGCTTAGTTAGTTTTTAAACAAATAACGATATGTCATCTAATTAAAATAGTTGTACCACAATATGTGAAGTTTTTATGAAAGTAAAGTATGTGTAATAATTGTTGGTTCATTGATTTAATGTGTGTAGATTGAATTTCATGATAGACAAGTCTTATAAATTAAAAATTATTTCAATCCATATCATATTATTATTTAGTTCATTTTCACACAAATAATGATTTGTCATCCAATTCAACTAGTTGTATCAAATGAAGCCTTTTACAAAAATAAATTATTTCATTTAATGTGTGTTGATTATGTCAAGTGACAAAGAAAAGTTATAAATTAGAAATTATTCTAATCTATATCATCTCATTATTTATTTCCTTTTCACATAGATAATGATGTGTCATCCAATTAACATAGTTGTATTATAATAAACTATATCATGTAATTATTTATTTTCTTCCCGTACAAATAATGGTGTATCTCCAATTTAAATGGGTATATTGCAATATCTAGATCCTTTAATGAAAAAAGATACGTGTAATAATCATTTGTACATTCTTTTACCACTTGCAAAGTGACTTTAATAATGTATAAAAGTTATAAATTAAAGATTATTCTAATTTATGTCTAATTATTTAGTTTTTCACACAAATAATGATGTATCCTCTAACTAACATGGTCATATTGCAATATGTGAAGGCTTTCCAAAACTAACACATGTAATAATCATTGATTTATTGACTTAGCATGTGTTAATTGACCTTAATGACAATAATAGCTATAGACGTTCTAATTTGTATCATCTAATTTTTATTTTCTTTAAACATAAATAGTGATGTTTCATCCAAAATAACATATACGTAGTAATCGTTGATTTATCAACTTTGTGAGTGTTAATTGATTAATGACAAATAATTGTTATAAATCATAGATTATTCTAATATTTATCAACTAATTATTTATTTTATTTAAAAACCGATTAGGATGCATCATTCAATCTAAATATTCCTACAACAGTAAATGAGATATTTTAGGAAAATAAAGTATGTGTAATAATTGTTGATTCATCGATTTAACATTTAGTAATAGACTTAATAAGAGTTATAAATTAGAGATTATTATAATCCATATCATCTAATTATTTAGTTTTTTTTTACACAAATAATGATGTGTCATCAAATTAAAATTGTTGGATCCCACTATTTGAATTTTTACCAAAATAATGTATGTGTAGTAATCATTGATTTATCAACTTAGTATGTGTTAATTGAGTTTAGTAACTAATAATAATCATAAATTATAGATCATTCTAATATGTATCATCTAATTATTTATTTCCTTTAAACATTATAATGATGCATCATCCCATTAAAATGTTTCTATTATAGTAAATGGGGCGTTTTAGAAAAATAAAGTATGTGTAATAATAGTTGATTGATCGACTTATATGTGTTGATTGAGTTTAATCACAAAGAAGGTTATAACTTAGAGAAGTTGCATCCACAAATATTAATGTGTTAATTGTTACATTAGAAATAAAGTTGGCTAAAAAGCTCAAGAAATAACCTTTTGCTTAAAGCATCTCATTGACTTAAGTAAGTGGTGAACCCATTTGGTTATATATAAAAAAAGGGGTTCAATCCAAGGATGAAAATAGGTTTGGCACCCCTCCCTCTTTTCGTGTGCATGCATTTATATATAAAAAAAAATAATGACATATAGGAGTTATACATTAGATATTATTCTAGTCGGTATCATGTAATTATTTAGTTATTTTTCACACAAATAATAAAACGTCATCTAATCAAAATGATTATATTGCAGTAAATGGAATATTTTGTGAATATGAAGTATATGATGTTGGAATATATTTTAATAATGATACAAATAGAGAATTATAATATGAAAATATTATAATAATTATTACTTGTTTATTAATTTAAATAAGAATAATAATGCTGGATCATTTTGCAAGAAAATAGGTACTGTTTAAAATAAGCAATCCAATAAGAAGCCCAGTCCGAGATCTGTAAAGCCCAGCGGTGCCCATCCTTATTCATGTACCCAGGCCCGCACAACTCTGTTCGCGCGACCCAAGTCCAGAAGAGAGATCCGGCTCTCCTGCACGACCCGATCCAAAGGCGCGACCCTGCTTCCCGACCCAGAGATCCGTGCTCGTGACGCGCGGTCCAATGCGTGACCCACAGAAGCACGACCCGCGATCCAGAGGTGAAACCCAGCACACCGACGCGACCCGATTACTCAAATCCATATTATCTAGTTATTTAAATCCTTTTCAAATAGACAATGATATGTCATCTAATTAAAATAGTTGTATTACAATTAGTGGAGCTTTTTATGAAAATAATGTATGTGTAATAATCATTAATTTATCAACTTAATTTGTGTGGATTGAATTTAATGACAAAGAAGAGTTATAAATTAAAGATTACTTTAACTCATATAATCTAATTATTTAGCTCCTTTTCAAATAAATAATCATGGTTGTGTTACAATAAGTGGAGCTCTTATGGAAATATAGTTTGTGTAACAATTGTTATTTCATCACCTTAATGTGTGTTGGTTGAATTTAATACAAAGAAAAGTTATAACTTAAAGATTATTCTAAAGGGTATCATTTAATTATTTTGTTCCTATTCACAACCTTAATGATACTTCATCCAATTCAAATGGTAGTACTCTAAGAGATGGAGTCTTTTACAAAAATCAAATGTGTCTTGTAATTTTATTTTTTTTTGTGAAATGTCAAATTATATATCACCGTAAAAATTTATAAAATTGTTCGATTACAAAATATCATCATTTAAGCTTAAATATTACACTTGACAAATTTCAAAACTCTTGTAAAACTTTATTACAATTTGTAGGTTTGACTTCTCTAGTAGATGAAATCTTTTCTCTCACATCCTTCTTTATTTTAATAATAATAGTTGAGTTATCTAAACTTGTATCACTGAATCTTCTTCTATTCTTTTCTCTCCAAATGTGTCTTGTAATTGTTCATGCATTGACTTAGCATATGTTCATTGATTTTAATAACAAAAAATAGTTATAAACTAAAGGTTATTCTAATCTTTATCATACAATTATTTTTGGCCTTTCTTACAAATATATGTTTCATCCAATTAAAATGGTTGTACTACATTAATTGGAGCTTTTTACAAAAATAAAGTATCTACTACAATAATTGTTCATTTATAAACTTAACGTACATTAATTGAGTTTAATGATATTGTTGAATTATCGACTTAGCATGTATTAATTGAGTTGAAAAACAAAATAATGCTTATAACTTATAGATCTTTCCAATATATATCATCTAATTATTTATTTCCCCTAGACATAGATAATAATGTGTCATCCAATTAAAATATTTTTGTTATAGTAAATGGGGCTTTTTAAAGAATATAATGTATGTATAATAATAGTTGATTGATAAAATTATTGTGTTGATTAAGTTTAATCACAAAGAAAGGTGATAAATTAAAATTTATTATAACCTATATCAAGTGATTTTTTATTTACTTTTCACACAAGTAATGGTGTGTTATCCAATTAAAATGTATATATTGCAATATGTGAATCTTTTTATGAAAAAAATAATGCTTAATTATCCATGATGCATCAATTTAGTGTGTATTAATTGTTTTTAGTGACAAATAAGAATTGTAAATTATTTAGTTCACTCCATACAATTAATGGTGTGCCAGCCAATTAAATCTTTTAAATTGCAGTATCTAAAGCTTTTCCCTAAATAACATATGTCTAATAATTGATTGATCAAATTATTGTGTGTTGATTGAGTTTAATCACAAAGAAGGATTGTGAATTAGAGATTAATCTAACCTATTTCATGCAATATTTTATATTCTTTTCATATAAATAATATTTTGTAATTTAATTAAAATGTATATATTGAAATATATTAATCTTTTTATGAAAATAAAGGATGTGTGATAATCGTTGATACATTGATTTAGCATTTCCTAATTGACTTCAATGACAAATAAGAATTATGAATTAGAGATTATTCTAATTCATATCATCTAATTGTTTAATTCCTTTCATGCAAATAATGATGTGCCATCCAATTAAAATCATTTTATTGCAATTTGTGAAATTTTTCCAAAAGAATGTAAGTCTAATAATCCAATCCAGGAACAACATAGCAAAGCAGCCCAACTCACTTTCTTGGAATACATTTCATTTTTTGACTTAGAGTGTGTTAATTGTGTTTAATGGCAAATAATAGTTATAAATTATAAATTATTCTAATATGTATCATCTAATTACTTATTTCCTTTAAACATTGATAATGACATGTTATCCAATTAAAATGTTTTTTTTTCTTTTAACAGTAAATGAGGCTTTTAGGAAAATAAAGTATGTGTATTGATTGAGTTTAATTAGAAAAAAGGGTTGTAAATTAGAGATTCTTCTAAATTATATCATGTAATTATTTATTTTCTTACCACACAAATAATGATGTCATCCTATTAAAAGTTATAAATTAAAGAATGCAATATTTTAATCCTTTAATGAAAAAAAGATATGTGTAATAATCATTGGTTGGTACCTCCAAAGTGACTTTAATGACATATAAAAGTTATAAATTAAAGATTATTCTAATCCATACATCTAGTTATTTAATTTTTTCACACAAATAAAGATATATCATCCAATTAAAATGGTCATATTGCAATATGTGAAGGCTTTCTAAAACTAATGCATGGGTAATAATTGTTGATTTATTGACCTAGTGTGTGTTAATTGAGTTAAATGACAAATAATGCTATATGAATTATGGATATTCTAATTTGTATCATCTAACTTTTATCTTCTTTAAACATATATAATGATGTTTCATACAATTAAAATGGTTGTATTGCAATATTTGAAGTTTTTGTCAAAATAAAATATATGTAATAATCGCTAATTTATCAAATTTATGAGTGTTAATTGATTAATGACAAATCATTGTTATAAATCACAAATGATTCTACTATTTATCAACTAATTATTTATTTTTATTTAAAATATGTGTCATCAATTCAAATATTCCTACCATAGTAAATGGGGTATTTTAGGAAAATAGAGTATGTGTTAATTATTGATTCATCAATTTAGCATGTAGTAATAGATTTTAATAAGAGTTATAAATTAGAAATTATTCTAGTCAGTATCATTTAAGTATTTAGTTTTTTTTTACACAAATAATGATGTGTCATCAAATTAAAATTGTTGTATTGCAATTATTTGAAGTTTTTACCAAAATAATGTATGTGTAATAATCATTAACTTATCAACTTACTATGTGTTAATTGAGTTTATTATTAGTTAATAATCATAAATTCTTGATCATTCTGATTTGTATCATCTAATTATTTATTTCCTTTAAATACTATAATGATGCATCATCCAATTAGAATGATTCTATTATAGTAAATGGGGCTTTTTAGAAACATAAAATATGTGTAATAATAGTTGATTGATTGACTTGTCATGTATTGGTAGAGTTTAATCACAAAGAAGGTTACAAATTAGAGAAGTGTGCATCCACAAATATTAATGCATTACATTGCTATATTAGAAACAAATTTGGGTGAAAAGCTCAAGAAATGACCTTTTGCTTAAAGCATCTTATTAACTTGAGTAAGTGGTGAGCCCATGGGATTAGGAATAAGAAGGTCCAACTGAAGGGCGAAAACGGGGTTCAAACTCTTCCCTCCCTCTCCCCATTTGCTTGCGCTTATATGAAAAATGAAAATCCAAGGACAAAAAGGAATGCCCTAGTCCATCAATCTTCCTAATTGGTATCCATTATATATTTATAACTAAACATAGCTGCCCCCACAAGAAAGAAAGAGAAGCAAAGTTAAAAATGTCAAAAGCCAAAAGAAGTACCGTGTTCTTAGCCCTTTGGGTAAGACTTTGGAATTTAATTGTTTAACTTCATTCTAAAGAATCTGTTGAAGCAAAGCTACTAAAAAGAAAAAAAAAAAAAGACGAAGATTTGGGGACTAAAAAAAATTCTTTAGTAAGAAAACTATTATTTTCTAACTCTTATTATTGCGGACAAATAATTTTTATGATTAACCAAGATCATATTGCATCACCAATGTGATCGCAAGTTCAATATCCATGGTAATAAACCATGGTCTGTATAACGTGAACATATGTCGGCAGCAATTTTTCCATTGACATGTGTAAATTGATGGACTCGACTTATTTGAAAATTTGAGTTTGAAATCTAAGTTGAACATCTATATTTGTGCAACAAAGGTTCACGGAAAGTGTGCATCCACGAATATTCACGGATAGTTCGACGTAAATATGGCTAAAAAGCTCGAGCAATGACCTTTTGCCTAAAGCATATCATTGACTTGAGTCCATGGCGCAACCATGGGGTTAGAAAAAAAAAAATTGGTTTTCCATGTCTACACGTTCAATCCAAAGAAGAAAATGGCATGCCCTCATCCCTTAACCATCGTGATTACTATCAATTATATATTTGATAACGTCTGGCCCCAAAAGAACGACAGATAAAGCAAAGCCAAAAATGTCAAAAGCAACACGAAATACACGTTCTTGACTCCTTGCTCAAGAGCTTAGATTTTAATTGTTATACTTTATCCTAAGGAATATCTTGAAGCAACACTAAAATAATAAATAAATAAATAAATAAAAGACTAAGACTGAGGGATTAAAAAAATATAAAGTGAGAAACTATTAATTGCTAACCAACGACACATTGCATCACCAATGTGATCACAAGTTCATAATTCCAAGTTAATAAACCATGGTTTACATGAGCATGTGTCCGTTATAATTTTTCAATTAATGGATTGTGGATATTTGAAAATTTTGAGTTTAGGATCAATATTGAAAGTCTATATGTGTGGAACGAAGGCTGATGAAAAGTGTTCATCCACAAATTCATGCATAAAACTGTTACGTTTGAAATAAAAATAGCTAAAAAGCTTGAAAAAATACCTTTTGCTTAGAGCATACCATCGACTTGAGTCAATGGTGCAACTAGGGTTTAGAAAAAAATGGAGTTCCATATGTACACGTCCAATCCAAAGAAGAAAATGGCATTCCCTTGTCCCTCAATCTTCTACATTAGTATTAATTTTCTGTTTCTAACTGAGCACAGGTGGCCCCAAAAGAAGGAAAGACAATGAAATCCAAAAATGTCAAAAGCAACAATAAATACCGTGTTCTTGACTCTCTACTTAAGACCGTGGAATTTGATTGTTGAACTGTATTCCAAGGAATCTCTTGAAACAAAGCTTCAAACAAAAAAGAAGAAGAAGAAGAAGACTAAGACTTGGAGATAAAGAAAGAAAAAGCAAGAAACTATTACCTACTAATTATTGTTATTTGGAAAATAATAATTTTTATAGTTAATTAACATCACATTGTATCACTAACGTGACAACAAGTTTATACATCCTAGTTAACAAACCGTAGTCCACATAACTTGAACTTATGTCTGTTATAATTTTTCTATTGACATATGTAAATTGATGGACCATATACTTATTTGAAAATTTTTAGTTTGAAATCTAAGACGAACATCTATATTTGTTGAAAAAATGTTCATGAAAGTGTGCATCCACAAACATTCATGCATAAAATTGCTAAGCTTGAAATAAAAATAGCTAAAAAGATCGAGAAATGACCTTAAAGCAAACCATTGACTTAAGTCCATGGTGCACCCATGGTTTGTTGAGAAAGAAAAAAAAAAAGCCGGTATTCCAGTCTACACGTTCAAACCAAAGAAGAAAATGGCATGCTCACCTCCCTCAACCATCTTAATTAGTATTGATTATACATTAACATTTGAGCAGAGCTGGCCCCAAAGGAAGGAAAGACAGAAAAGCTAAAAATGTCAAAAGCTACAAGAAATACCACGTTCCTACTCTTTACTCAGAACTGTGTAATTTAATTGTTGAACTTTATTCTAAGGAATCTGTCCAAGAAAAGTTTGAGACAAAAAAAAAGTCCAAGACTGAGGGACGAAAAATATAAAAAAGTAAGAAATATTTCCTGCCCACTATTATTTCTAGGGAAATAATAATTTTTATAATTAACCAACATCGCGTTGCATCACCAATGCGATCACAAGTTCATACACCTAAGTTAACAAACCATGGTCTACATAATATGAACATATTTCTATTACAATTTTTCAATTGACACATGTAAATTAATTGACTATAGAAATTTAAAAATTCGCGTTTAGAATCTAAGTTGAAGGTCTAAATGTGTGGAACAAAGGCTCGTTGAAAGTGTGCACACTCAAATATTCATGCATAAAAATTGTCAAATTGAAAATAAAAATAGTAAAAAGCTCAAGAATTTACTTTCAAAATTGTTAAATTGAGAGTTGTTTATGTTGTTTCTTTGCTATTTAGCTCAATAAACTACTATAGCCAAATATCCATTCAATTGCTGCAGTGCTTATATATTTTTTTTAGTTTGGTGTGTAATAGCTTAATTAGTTTTAACTACTTTAATATAGTAACTTGGAGGCTAATGAATTTCTTATGAACCTTTATTAATTTAGTTGATAATTGAGTTACAAAACCTTTTCACTCGATTGTAAAGTATTAAAATCTTATAATGTTTAAGCTTATATAAATATTGCTTGACACTCAAATTGATTATGAGTTATAAAAGTTTAAGTTTTATAATTATGAATTTAGTTTCTATTGTAGGGGTTAGCGGGAAATGAGGACAGGGGCTATTTAACTACTCAAATGCCTTCTCATATTATGAGTCCTTAATTATTTCTAATTTTTATTTTAAAAAATAAAAAATCTAAGGAGAAAAAGGAAATCCTTTATTCCTAGGTATCAAAAATATGGACCAGCCTTTTCTTTTCTTCAAGAAAAACATGGATTTTACACGATCATCAACTACAATATAAAGAGTACATCTACCTAGAGACTATGGTAACTAAACTCGTGCGATGACCGTTCTGTTTTTAATATCAATTAGGAACAAACACTATTTAAAATCCGTTGATCTCAAGTTTAATATCAAGTATGTGTACGGGGTGTGCGTTTATTTGAGGAAACAAAAAAAAAAAAAAAAAGGAAAAGAAGGCACTACGAAACATCAAGGAAGAAGACATGTCTGGTTGTGGCTATATTTGCGCGTTCAAGTTGACGGACGGAGGACTTGCTTATTGAGTTTCTGGTCTTATAAATGGAGGATGCACCACGGCCTATCTTTGCCTAGCAAACATTTATCTTCGTTCAACCGTTTAACATCCTTAAGAACGCTTTTTCAGCATTCATTCACTCGCGGTTGTCAAATGGCAGAAGGAGTTCTTTTCAACGTTGCCGAGGGAATCATTGAGACTTTGGGCTCACTGGCTGTCAAGGAGACCAAGCTGCTCTGGGGTGTCGAAGATGAGCTTAATAAGCTCAAAGAGACGGTCACAACAATCAAATCAGTGCTTCTACAAGCAGATGAACAACAAGATACAAATCCGGCTGTTAGAGTCTGGCTTGGAAAGCTGAACGATGTCATGTATGACGCAGATGACTTATTGGATGCTATTTCTACAAAAGCTCAACAACGAGAAATAATGGCCCAGGATAAGAAAGGCAAAAAGGTGCGCATATTCTTTTCCAAATCAAATCAGCTTGCCTTTCGTTTTAAAGTAGGCCATGAGATTAAGGCAATTAGAGAAAGATTAGATACCGTTAAAGCTGATATCAAAAACTTCCAATTTGTGGAGCGCCTCATAGAGACACCAGTTGGGGTTGCGGGAAGGGATAGTTCTTATTCTTTCGTATGTGAGGAGCAAGTCATCGGACGGGAGAATGATAAGAAGGCAATTATTGAAAGTCTGTTGAACACCAACGTTGAAGGGAATGTGTCAATCCTTCCAATTGTTGGTATAGGGGGTTTAGGAAAGACTGTATTAGCACAACTTATCTTCAATGATGTGAAAATCCAACAACATTTTGAGTTAAAAACATGGGTGTATATTTCTGATCAGTTCGATATGAAAATTATAGTTGAAAAAATCTTAGAATCTGTGACATGTAGAAGACCTAAAAGTGTTCAAATGGATCAATTAATAATTCGCCTTCACAAGAAAATTGTTGGGAAGAAATATTTTCTTGTGTTGGATGACATGTGGAATGAAGATCCTATAAAATGGAGTAAGTTGAAAAACCTATTAATGGTTGGTGCTGCAGGTAGTAAAATATTGATAACCACAAGAAGTGAAAAGGTAGCTAGGATTACTAACACGATTAAACCATATATTTTGGAGGGCTTAGGAGAAAAGAAATCTTGGGATTTATTTAAGAAAATGGCTTTTAAAAATGGGCAAGAGCTAGAAAATTCAATTATGGTGCAAATTGGAAGGGAAGTTCTAAGAAAGTGTGCAGGTGTCCCATTAGCTATAGGAACAGTGGCAAGTATGTTATCTCTCAAAGATTCAATCATAGAATGGAAGGCATTTAGAGAGCATGAACTTTCAAAAATTTCAGAAAGTAATGAAACAGGAATATTATCAACCCTAAAGCTAAGCTATGATAAACTTCCTCCTCATTTGAAGCATTGTTTTGTCTATTGTAGTTTATTTCCAAAAGACTACGTATTTGATAAATCAACAATGATTAATCTTTGGATAGCACAAGGATTTATTGAGTCAAAAGAAAATCAATGCTTGAAAGATATTGGTCACGAATATTTTATGGAGTTAGTTTCAAGATTGTTTTTCAAAGATGTCATAGTGCGTGAGTCTAATAATGAAACCATTTTCAAAGTACATGATCTCATGCATGATCTTGCTATATTAGAAGCAAGATCATTGATTATTACTTCATTTGGTAATAAGAAAGGAGACTTTATGCAAAAAAGTCGTCATATATCAGTTTCTGGTGACTATAATATTTCATCTCTCTACAAAGAACGTCATATACGAACATTTATATGCTTTGGTGGTGACATGGATTTTGAAAAGATCATTTCAAATTTTAAGTTGTTACGTGTGTTGACTTTGAGAAATAACAATATTAAGTATGTGCCAACATGCATTGATGATCTAATCCATTTGAGATATCTAGATCTCTCTCACAACAAAAAAATTAAGAATTTGCCTAATTCCATAACTAAGTTGGTAAATTTACATACATTACTACTTTCAGGATGTTGGCTTGAAGAATTGCCAAAAGACATTAAAAAATTAGTTAATTTGAGACATCTTGACAATCATGGGTGTAAGTTACTATATATGCCACGTGGACTCAGTGAATTGACTAATCTTCAAACATTGACACTATTTGCGATTAACTCGCGATCTTCAATCAAGGATAATGCAGGGTTTGATGAACTATGTAGACTAAATAACTTGAGAGGAATGTTAAAAGTGTATGATTGGATTGAAGGGATAAGTTGTGTTGCATCAGAAAGTAAGGTTGTGGATTCAAATGTGAAATCAATTTTTAATAATTTGTCACTAAGAAGAATTGATGTGGATATCTTTGGTAATGCATATCCAACTCCAAATGAGCGTTGTCAGGGTTCAGGGTTTCTAAATCATCTTTCCTTACTCACAAGACTTGTTAAATTGAATGTTTCTTATATTGAGAGATGCAAACATCTACCACCATTGTGTCAGTTACCTTTTCTAGAGGAACTTCAACTTGATCATATATATGATCTAGAATATATATTAGGTTATGGTGATAAGAATGAATTCTCTTCTTCATTGGTGCCTATAACTTGTTTTCCATCATTAAAGTGTCTTTTTATATTTGGTTGTCCCGAACTTAAGGGTTGGTTGTGGGGGAGTTCTTATGTGGACAATGATGAATATGCAAACTCTATGACTAACCATCATTCACTCCCTATGTTTTCTTGTCTTTCACAATTATCCATCTCAAATTGTCCTAAGTTGACTTTAATGCCAATATTTCTACATGTTGAGGATCAGTTGACATTAGACGGTGCAAGTTGGAAGCCAGTGAAACAAACACTTGCTGCCTCTTCATTCACTCCTCTTTCAAAATTAAAGCATCTAAAATTAAGGTCGGTTTTGGACCTAGAAACCCTATCAATGGAAGAGCTAGATAACTTCACCTCACTCCAAAGTTTAGAGATAAGGGATTCTAAAAAACTAAAGCATTTTTGTCCAGGATTACAGCATCTCATAGCACTTAGGCACCTATCTCTTGATCAGTGCTCGGAGCTTGAGCTGTCTAATAATGAAGATGAGGCACAATGGCAAGGCCTTAAGAGCCTTCTCTCTCTTTCCTTTAAAGAACTTCCAAAATTAGGGTCTCTCCCCTCGGGACTTCAACATGTTTCCACTTTGCAAAAGTTTTGTATTGAAAATTGTGAAAGCTTAATGGCTATACCGGAATGGATCTACAAATATACATCACTTGAGTTGCTTGAAATTAATGGGTGCTCCAATTTGACATCACTTCCCAAAGGAATGTATAGGCTTGCATCTTTAAAGAGTCTATCTCTTTGTTATTGTTTGAAGCTCGAACTACCCAATAATGAGGATGTGGTGCAATGGGAAGGCCTCGAGAGTCTCAATTCTTTGGAGTTCTGTGGTCTTCCACAATTGGCGTCTCTCCCATTAAGGTTTCAATATATTACTACCCTACAAACTCTTGTGTTTTTTAGCTGTGAAAACTTGACAACAATACCGGAATGGATCTACAATAATAGATCACTAAAAAACCTTCAAATTATTAAGTGCACCAGTTTGACATCACTTCCCAAGGGAATGGATAGGCTTGCCTCTTTGGAGAAGCTATCTCTTTGTGACTGTCCAGAGCTTGAGCTAACCAATAGTGAGGATTGGATGCAATGGCAAGGTCTTAAAAGTCTCCTCTCTTTAAGATTTGAAGGTCTTCCAAAATTGATGTTTCTCCCTTTAGGATTTCAATATGTTACTACTCTACAAACTCTTGATTTTCGAAAATGTGAAAACTTGAAAGATATACCAGAATGGATTTGTAATTACAAATCACTTAAAATGCTTGTAATATTTGAGTGCTTCAGTTTAACATCACTACCAGAAGGAATGCGCAGCCTCACGTCGTTGCATAGCTTAACAATTTGGAATTGCCCCGTCTTATTTCAAAGATGCAAGAAGGATACAGGTGAGGATTGGCTCAAGATTGCTCACATCCCATCACTAGATATTTATGAACTCTGAAATGTACTGGAGTTAAGACTTTCCACTAGCCTCTTCGATTTATCGTGGTGTGCTCTACCTTGTAACCGATAAAAACCACCACCACCACCACCACCAATGGTTTTGATAATTCCTCCATGATGATCTCAAGCGGCAGGCCTATAATGATCCATAAACCCTCTCGTGCCTGTTAATTCCCCTTCAACTGATCGAAGCTGTTTATTTCCAATCATGGGGAAATAGCCAGGACGCTCAGCGGCACCTATCATGCCTCACTGTCAGAGCCTTGCCTGAAGAAGCATGACGTCACCCACCCAGCTATGAGAAGTATATGAATGCTTTGGGTAAACTGTTGATTTTTGCTGATTTTGTTTGTTTATATGTTCGATTCGATTTACGGTACTGATTGTGGAAAATTAATTGGATCCTACAGGGGGGAGCAGTATCATATTTGCTCTGCATGTTGTCGTGATGAAAGTCACTGAGGTACATAATTGCATTTTCACTAAAATGTAATCGGTGGTGTTGCAGATATATAAATTTCAATTGAACTTTATCTTGGGGGTGTAGTGCTGAAAATGTAATTGTTGGCCTTGAATCATCTTTCCAAAAGATTTTTAACTTTGCTATATCCCATGCACCATAGATTTCAAAGTGAAGCCTGAGGACACTTTAGATCATTAAGATTTTAGGTCCAAGCATTCACATAATGTATCTTTGAGGGTTGAACTCAAATAGCAACTATCTTTCTCATCTCTGTTTGTTTGCTTCCCTGTTTCTACTTTGGAACCTGTTTTGCCTTACCCTACAGCTTTGATACTTTGTTTGATTAAAGGTCAAAAACTGTTAGTGATCTTCTGCTCTGGCTGTAATGATGTGGAGGGTGCTGTTGCTATTGAAAATGATGCAAGACCTCTGAAAGTCGGTAAGATTCTTAGGCGAGGCCTTCAGAGCCTCCTTTCTATTTCCTGCAAGGAACTTCCAAAATTGGTTTCTCCCCTACTGGGCTTCAATATGTTACAACTCAAGAAAATTGTGTATTTTAGACCGAAAATTAATAGCTATACCAAGTGGATTTGCAGTTACAAGTCACTTCCTGAAGGAGTGGATAAGCTTATGTCTTTGTAGAAGCTAAAGATTGAGAACTACCCCCATCAAACTCCTAGGCGGCATGAGAGAGACAGGTGAGTATTTGGCCGAGATTGCTCATTTCCAGGGTTACTCTTCTTGTATGCGCTTACATATTCATGTACTTTAGTATTTTATATTAATCTACCATAGAAATTGAAGTATCCACTTTTTGCACCTTCATTTTTCTTTGTTTGTTAGTTTTACATATAGAGATGGCTGATGTAGCTGAAGTGCCTAAAAAGCCAGGGACATGGTTTGACACAGGATTACTCAAAATCCCAGAGTAATGGTAATGTTGGAAGCTACCTTGACAGAGACAAAAGTCAAAGAAATTTACTACCCACTGATTTTGTGTGTATTACCCTCCATTCATCCTACTTCCTGAAAGAAATTTGATAGGCCACCTTGATCTTTATTTTCTTCTTTTTTGGCTCTCAATATTTAGTTGTTAATTTTCAGGTGCAGAAGCAGTTGAATCAACTAAAGCAGCACAGAGTTAGGGAACAAGGGTCAAAGATTCAAAGGACACTTTAGGATCAATAAACTAGTAGTGATTACTTTTTCCTTGTGTCGTTTCCTATTCACAAAAGCTTCAACTCAGAGACATCTCTAGGGACAAGGATTGAGTAATTCCCAAATGGGTTCATGAGAACCTGTGCTTCTTTACTATAGGTCAAGTCCTGAACAGGATGGCAAGCCCCAACAATTCCACCATGATGATCATCTCCAACTCCATTATTGGTGTGCTTGCAATCAACAATCAACCTTTTAATGCTACACGATTCTGCTTCTACTCGTTGAAGCTGATGGATACCTATGACAGAAGTGCCACAACCACCAACAGAAACACCAAATATGCCTGTCCATTTGATGGAATGTCTAGCTTCAGCAGTGATGGGTCAAGGAAGAATAGGGGCCAGGCACGGAAGTATTTGCTGGATGGTTATGTTGCGTGGTTGGATTGATTGATGATGTGTTGATTGTGGAAAGTTATTTAATCTCATTCAACCTTCATTTATTTACTGATTTTTTTAAGAAAGAACCAAATAATATTGAATCATAAGTACTAATCCTGAGATTGAGTTGTCTTTTTGAGACTTTTTTATTAATTGTGTGGCAATTTTTGTTTGATGTTTAATTTAGCAGAAAGATCAAACTTGACGGGGAAAGTGATACTACCATTTTGATTCTTGGTAAAATACCTTTTCATTTAGCAGAGTGATTGTTGGGATAGGTATGAAATTGAGGATTTAATGAGTATGTGGATTTGATACAGATAATTGAAAGGATGGTAGAGGAGCAAGTAAAATGGAGTGGTGGAAAAGTGCAGTGAGCTATCAAGAGACCATGAGTGCAGAGTTGGAGCTGAGAAGGACTTGCCGAGTTCAATCACAACAAGAGATCATTACTTTATATGGTAAGCTAAATTGATTGAGTGACAATATTTTCTCCCTTTTGTTTAGTCTAACCTTTCCTTAAGGTAAATTATTGCGATGCATCATTTAATGCAATGACATACCTTTTGAACTGCAGAAAGTTTCTGATTTTCGTTCTGAACTGAAATTGGCATCTGGATACTATATTTTTTTCAGGTCTACCATAACACAGATATGATCATTCTAGACCTCATGATTATGATAAGCAGACTTTTTGTAATCTGTTACATGAGGTTGTACACCTTGCGTACACAGGTCTCCTCTAATAATGTTTAGCCCTTCTAGTGCACTTGTGGGAAGACCCTTATCCCCGAGGTTGCTTATTTCTCATTAAGCACCAGTGATTTGAAAGGTTCATTTTGTTATACACTGTGGCTTAATTACTTTGACTTTGCAAAGGTGCTGTTCAGATATGCTTTACGAGTGTCTACTGGATGCGGATGAGTCTGAACATAATATTAGACAACTCTGTGAAGATTTTCCTACAAAAGTTTTTGGAATCGGTAATAAGTTTATTACCACTTATTGTTTTGTATAATGTCTAGGATGCATTTAGAAACAACTTTAACTAACAAATAATTTTCTCAGCTTTCTATTTCTCGACCAACTTAGCCCGAGCACCATCTCCAAAGGGTTTGGGTTTTCTTCTTAGATTCTTCTAAGACCATCTTTATATTTCTCTGTGGAATAGCTGGATATAACTGCAGCTGGTGTTAACATATTAGCTGCCACTAGTTCCTTTGGTCCATCAGGGATGGTGGATATGCTGCAGACTTAGGAACTTTGATGGCAATTCCTCACGTCTTGGGCACTGTGGCACTTCTCAAAGCATTACCCCCTGACTGGTCCCCTGCAGCATTAAGATCAACTCTCATCACAACCGGTACTCCTATGCCCCTGTCTTTCATTAAAAACCTTCTGTCATTGGTTCAAAACCATTCGGAAAATGATACACATACTACCAATTGATACAAGTCAATGTTCGTAAATCTTAAATGCAGCATGGCACAATGGTTCTATTAGAAATTGAAGGGTCAAACTAAAATACAGAACTGTACAATAGTAGGTTGCTAACGAAAGCTTATAAGGTCAGACTCTCTTGTCGCCTTACCCAATGTGGAACTGGATATTTTAATCTTCCAATACTCCCCCGCAGTCTCACGTTGGATGCGGTGAGAGGTGGGACCAATCTAGAGGGACCACACCAAGGTAGGCAGGACACAGGACCGGCTCCGATATCATATTAGAAATTGAAGGGTTCAACTAAAACACAAAACTGTGCAATAGTGAGTTGCTAACGGAAGCTTATAAGGTCAGGCTCTCCTGTCGCCTTATCCAATGTGAGACTGGATATTTTAATCCTCCAATAGATTCATCAGGTTTACCAATCTTTGCTGAAGGATCTCCTCTGAAGCTTGCTGGTCCATTCTACTCGAGGGCATTTTAAGTCCAAATGGAGCAGCTGACAATGGCTTTTGAAAACTCTGAAGAGGATCTCCTCTGAAGCTTGCTGGACCATTCGACTCGAGGGCATTGTAAGTCCAAATGGAGCAGCTGAAAATGGCTTTTGAAAACTCTGAAGACTCCACTCTCTCTCCGCTCACAGGGCAATCTATTGTTTGTCTCCACAGAAAACCCTCCATTTCGGTTGTCAATCTGCATTCCATAACCATATCGAGTTTCAGAAACTGTATCACTGTATCACTGTCTCCGGAACTGTTACAAATGTCAGAGTGCCAACATCCATTTCTGTAATTGAACCACATCTGGGATAACGATATTGGTAAAACCCGTTGTGTTGGTCTTGAATTCTACTGTCAAGAAGATCCCCGTTGGGGTTACAATATCTACAACCCAGAAGGTGCATATGAGATACTGTTAGAGGAGCCTAACATGGACTAACGCAGTAGTTTCCTTCTTAAGTTGTAGCGTTGCTGAGGCTGCATATTTTGCTTGCTTAACCCATACATCAAGCTGCTCTGAGGTAGTTCTCTCTTCCATTTCATCAGCTGCTCTGAGGAAGCTCTTAATGCGCGCCAGTTCATCTGCGATCCGTATAGCTCCTTCCTCGAACCCTTTAGTAACTGCACCTCTTCGTCCATAAAGGTGAAAAGCTTGTCAAGTAATTAGGTTACCACAATTTCAACCAGTGTTGCTTAGTTTTTCTTGAAACTATCCTTTGTTTCTTGTAGTATGTGTTTTGAGATTGTAAAGAAACAAGGCCAAACAATGTATTTTCTTCTACTTTTTTGGAGAAGAAAAAGGGGTAATTAGAGATGAGGTTGCTGTCTGAATTTTTGGTTGCTCTTTCTTCCATAACTACCCTGAGTTGGGTTCTTCATCTTATTATGAGGAGATGTAGTAGAAACAGTATTGCAACTTTTCCAAATTGTAGCTTGCAAAATGCTGAAGCCATTCATCTAACTACATCTATCCATTGTTCAACCCCAAAATAACAAAGCAAAATGGTTTCTTCAAAACGAGTTTCATATTTTAACAGATTTTAAGGATTGCTCTAGTCCCACTAAGAACACTTTGCTTGTGGTTTGAGCCCACCTACCTAACTCAAGTCTTTTTTAATGCTAACTAAACTTATTTTCATAGAAATATGCACCACACAGATTACTTTAGACAATTTGAAAAAGCTTGACTTATGAACCAAAGAAGTTAGGTAACATCGCCAACCACCAATATCAATGTCCATGTAAGTTGGTGGATCATGCTTTTGTGTCCAGTTTTGTGTTTCATTCGTTTTATTCACACTAGTGTTTCCTGATTCTTATGAATCCCCAATTTGGGCTTTGTCCCATTTGTTAGTCCAATCCACCTCCATGGTTAAGAAACTATTGTCGTTATCTTTTAGGTCTACACTAAACATTTTCGTATAATTTTTTTAACATCTTGTTGCCATGACATAACTTCAATTTTCCAATCGATTAAACACTACACTCACTGAGTTCTTTAAAGTTTATGCCAGAAATTCTTTAGACTTAATCATCATTTTTAATTTTTTTATCTAGAAACAAAAGCCCGTGGTTCCAATACTTAGCCCAGCCCAACCTCAATCTAACTTTTCTAGCAACATGGTTTATCTTTTTTCTGTGTTTGTCTTTTCCTCATCTGGTTGTGTTAGAGAGCACATCAGTACTTTTGCTTATGTATAAATCATTTAATAAGAAAAATTGCATACATAGTAGTGTACACGTTAGCCAAAAAAAGAAAAAGTACTAATTTTCTTTTAAAATAGTAAAAGATCTTACTTGTATAATCTACTAATAGAATATAATATTAAAGTAAACCATGTCAATTTAAAGTATCCAAAGCAACTTTTACTTTCATAATAAAGTAAGAGTTTTTTTTTAATTTTGAAATGCAAAAAAGAGAAAGTGTGTTTTATTTAGAATAAAGATATATAAATAATTACTTGTTTCCCTTTTTTTTTGTGAATATGAGGCGTACCTTTCTCAAAGCAAAATCTCCAAGATCATGTTTTAAACAATAGATTCTCTTACAAAAAAATCATATGCCAAATAGACTCTTGAATCTAGTCAATTCATTCCTTAAAAAGAAAAGAAATTGTGGAAAAAGACAATATAATATACAAAAAAAATAATTTAGTATCCAAAAATCAATAATTTAGTAATTGTTAACAAGGAAAGAATTTGCATGCATGATCCGTGAATTTGGTAGAGAAGTCCCACGGCTGCATCATAGCAACACTAGAGTATCGCAATATGGATTACAATACCATATTAAGAAATATTAAGATATTTTAAGATAAATACTCAACCCAGAAGTTAATTCTAAGAACAACACCAACCTTAAACAAAAGATATATACATAATTACTTGTTTCCATTTTTTTGTGAATCTAAAGGGTACCTCTTTTAAAGCCAAATCTAAGATCATATTTTAAACAATGGATTCTCTTACCACAAAATCATGTGCCAAATAAACTCTTGAATCCAGTCAATGCATTCCTCAAAAAGCAAAGAAATTGTGGCAAAAAAAAAAACAATATAATATACTAAAAAACAAATAAATTACTACTTATTGACCAAGAAAGAATCTGCATGCATGATCAGTGAATTTGGTAGAGAACTTCAGCGGCTACATCACGGTAACGCTGGAGGTTTGCCTGTAGTTCTTCAAATCGTCGCTACATTCACCAGCAGTCTGCCCTCCTGTAATGTGCTATTTTGTGGTTTGTACTTATTGTGGACCTTGTTTTGATGTGGGCTGTTGTAGTTGTAGATGTATTAGGCCATTGTAGTGTTTTGCATCTTAAGGCCCATTTTATAGATCTCTCTAGAAAGGATTAGTCCGTGTGTGACTCTCTGGAGGGTTCTGTAAACTCTTGAAACTCTGGTTGCGGGAAGGAAGAGAAGGTTGGATGTTAGTTCTCTAACTAGGTCAAGTGTCCCCTAGATGCTGTATTGATTTGCTAATTAGGCAAGATAGGTCCTCATAAGAAGAGGAATTAGCTCCACAAATATTTTCTGGATCGGCCCTTAATAGTGAAACCAGCAGAATCTTCCAAGCTTGGAAAAGATCCTGACACTTGATAAAAGAAAGAAGAAGATTTGTAATTGACAAAGTTTCTTACCGTAATTTTTTTTTTGGAACTTACATGCACAGTCAGTTTTTTGAAAGAGACAGACAATATAACCCAGTGATGGGAACTTATGAGAAAATAAGCACTATCATTGAAAAAGATGGTCTTTTGCAACATCTATCTTTAGGTAGTAATGATTAATGTTACACAATATATTTAATATTCTCAACTAATCTTAAAAATTCCTAATCAAATCCGTATCATCCAATTAAAATGGTTGTATTGCAATATGTGAAGCTTTTTAAAAATAAAAAAATTTGTGTAGTAATCGTTGATTTATCAACTTAACATGTATTAATTAATTTTAATGACAAATAAGAATTATATATTATATATTATTCTAATTTGTATCATCTAATTATTTATTTTCTCATCACATAGATAATGATGTGTCATCCAATTGAAAGTATTTATATTATAGTACATGGGGTTTTTTAGGATAACAAAAGGTGTGTAGTGTTGAGTCATAAATTTAGTGTGTGTTGATTGAGTTTAATAACAAAGAAGGGTTATAATTTAAAGATTATTCCAATCTATATTATCTAATTATATAGTTCATTTTCACACAAATAATGATGTCTCATCCAATCAAAATGCTTGTATTCCAATATTTGAAGCTTTTTTCTGGAAAATAAGATGTGTGATATTGTTGATTTATAGACTTAACATCCATTAGTTAAGTTTAATGACAAATAAGACTTATAAATTAGAGATTATTCTAATTCAAATCTTCCAATTATTCTATTACCTTTCATACAAGTAATGATGTGTCACTCGATTAAGAGTTTTTTTTCTTTTCTTTTCTATCTGGGCCCTTTTAGGAAAACAAATTGTGTGTAAGAATTATTGATTCACCAACTTATGATGTGCCAATTGAACTTAATAATGGAGAAGGGTTATAAATAAGATATTATTCTAATTTGCATTATCTAATTTTTTAATGCCTTATCACACAAATAATGATGTGTCATCCAATTAAAATAGTTGTATTGAAATATGTGAAGCTTCTTTTCGAAAATAAAATATGTGTAATAATTGTTGATGTATCAACTTAGTGTGCATTAACAAAGTTTAATAACAAATAACAATTATAATATGGGAGATTTTGACTAAAAACTCATAGTGGTTATAATGAGTCCTAAAAGCTATTTTCTTGATATCCTCCTCTCTCATTCATACTTGATGGTAACCCAACTATAAATACTATGCTCTATGTTGCTCGTCCAAACACAACCTAGGGGCATGTAGGTCTTGGGTGCCCGCTCCATGTAGGCCTGCATAGTGTGCCCTACACACCCATGCTAGATGTGCCTTACACACTCGAAACTATGCTAGATGTGCCCTACTGGCCGGCTTCATATTTAGAACTATCGTGCTGGCCGCCTGAGATGTGATTTTGGCTTGAAAGGAACGTTTCCATCTATGTTGACATGGTGTCAACCTTAGACATCAAAACAGCCATAGCATCCCCAATCGATTGTGTTAGATTCCACTTTGTGACTCTCACCTCCATCTACAGATCGAAAGGCTTCCAATACCAAGTAATGTAGATTGGTCTTGTCCTCTAGGTTTGCCTGTAAACATGCTTCTACGGACCTAGTCAAAGGCTTTACATAGTTGCTATCCTATTTGGGATTTTAATGGGGGCGTGGTTTACGTGTAATGGTGGAAGATTTTCTCAAGATAGAAAAGTGGGTCTCAAATAAGAACACCCAACACAGGAACGGGGCTCAAATGGAAACACCCAAGCTAAAACTATATTCTAAAGCCAAAACCAACAATCAAAGCTACCTCCTCTTACATGGATCATTCTTTTTTTTTTTTTGGTTGATTTATTGATGTAGTTTGAGTTGAATGACAAAGAAGAGTTATAAATTAGATATCATTCAAATTTGTTTCATCTAATTATTTAGTTCTTTTTCACATTAATAATGATTTGTCATCCAATTAAAATGCTTGTATTAAAATAAATGGATCTTGTTATGAAATACAGTAGGTGTAATAGTTGTTTATTCATCGACTTAGCATTTGTTGTTAAGTTTAATAACAAATAAGTGTTATTCAATTAAATATTATTTAATATGTGTTATGTAATTATTTAGTTCTTTTTGACACAAAGAATGAAGTGTCATCAAGTTAAAATAGTTGTGCTATATGAAATGGAACTTTTTACAAAAAGAGAGTATGTATAATAATTGTTGATTCATCAACTTAGCTTTCTGTTGATTGTGTTTTATGACAAAGAAAAGTTGTAAATTAGAGATTTTTGTATCTAATTATTTAATTCATTTTCACACAAATAATAATGTGTTATATAGTTAAAATGCTTTTTTGGAACAAATGAAACTTTTTAAGAAAATAAAATAAGTGTAATAATTAGTGATTCGTCAACTTAGCATGTGCTAATTGTGTTAAATGACTAGGAAGAATTATAAATTACAAATTCAAATAGTTGTATGCATTAGGTGCAGCTTTTTACAAAAATAAAGTATGTGTAACAATGATTGATTCATCAAGTTTGCATAAATTGATTGAGTTCAATGATAAACAAGACTTATAAATTAGATATTAATCTTGTCCATATATCATTTAAGTGTTTAGTTCCCTTTCACATAGATAATGTAGTATCATCAAATTAAAATGGTTGTATTGTAGTAAGTGAAACTTTTACATAAATAATATATGTGAAATGATGGATAGTTGATTGACCTGACTTATGATGATCAAATTGAATGAGGATAGAATAGTATAAACTTAGCATTACTATAATCATTACATCTAGCCATTTGAATCCTTTCACATGGATAATGATGTATCATCAAATTAAAAGGGTGGTTTTACATATTTAGGTATACTTTGTGAAAGAATGTTCGCTTTGTTCCTTAATACTGATTTGTAAAAGTAAGAATATCTCCACATATAGGTGCACAATATACTTGTATATTGATGACGTGAGGTGCATGCCAAACTTCAACGTACATCCTCATTCTAAGGGCAGGAAAAGACTTCCCTCGTGGACTCAATCCCTGAGCAAAAAGGAGTTTCACTTTAAATCTAGACTTTAATTTCATATTTAAAGGTCTATTTCCTCTCTTAAAATCAACTTATAAAAGAAAAAAATTGTTTACATTTAAGAAGCAAAACAAGTTAGAAGTGTTGTTAGTTTTTATGAAAAAAAAATGTATGTGTAACAATAGGTGAAGCTTTTTACCTATCAAATGATAATGTAGCAAGCTTAGTTTTATAGAAACCTTTTTAGCTTGGTTTATTACTAGAAGAGGAAAAGAAACAAATTATTTAAAAACAGATAACGTCCAGCGTTTGTAGTCCAACGGTTAGGATAATTGCCTTCCAAGCAATAGACCCGGGTTCGACTCCCGGCAGACGCATGAGCTTTTTATTTTAGCTTGGTTAGATATTTTTCGTCTCAAATCTTTAGCAGCAAACTATTTAAACAATTTAAATAGTCTTGTTCCTGAAGTAGATAAGAGGCCTTTTTTCTTTAAGTTCTTTGTGTTTTGTCTTGTTTGTTCTTGATCTTTACAAATTAAGGCTTCCTTTTCCAATGTGATATGTTGTAATAAGAACCCGATGAGTTCTCAAATCTTGACCTTCGTCTCAAATTGAACAGATTACAAAGGTTTAAGCTAGTCATTGTTGGGCGACTGCCCAACCTTGCTTGACTAAATTAGTGAAGTTGGGGTTACCAACATTCTATTACATGCTTAGACTTTGAATTGGGATTTTCTTTAATGTAAATTTGAATTGTCTTCGAGATATTGAATTGAAAGAGATCTTATTTACTTTTGGAGGGATCTAAATGAGAGGTGATTCTATTATTATGTAGAAGGATTTATGAGTGTTAAGGTTAGTGAAGATTCTCAATAATTTGATGATTGATTTGCATGTATAGAAATATCTTGCTAGTAAGAAATAGTAAGATATGAGCATTTAGGGCCTTGATCATTTTTCTTTATCATTATTTTCAATGAAAATGAGAAAAGAAAAGAAATTACTTCTTTATGTTTTTATTTCTCTATTCTCTATGGAAGGCAAGAGTTTATGGTGATGACCATTATAGACAATTGGGTTCCTAACACACCTACCATGACTCTTATGGAGATGAGTATGTAAATTTCAAACTACATTGAGTAATTCTAATTGATGCGGATGCACTTAAGGCCCAATATTACGAGTTACATTATCAAAGAATTAAGAGTCTACAACATAATCCAGTGGGTCTAAGAAAGCCAAGATCGAAGAAGCAACTCAAGAATATTCCATAGCATCTCTATAGTCTTTAATATAGGGGGTTTCTTAAGTAGTTGTTGAGTTCTTAATTTCTTAGATTTAATTTATTGTATGAGAATATTTCCTTTTATTTGGTTTTCCTTAATTATCTAGGTTCCTGATTTATCTAGGTTTTCATACTTGTCAGATCTCTTATTTGTTTAAGAGTTCCTTATTTGTCAAAATCCATATTTGTTAAGACTTCCTTAATTTTAAGGATTCTTGATTTGTCAAGATTCTTCTAGAACTAAGTTTCAAGGATTTCTGATTTACCAGGTTCCTTCTAGGATTAGGTTTAGCTACCTATTTAAAAGGAGCATTGTTTCAGTTGTAAGCAAACTTGTTTTCCAAAGAATAGAAACCCCAAAGTTATGTAATCAACTTTTGCATCCTTTATCCAATTCTTGTCAAGGATTGGTGGTGGTCCTTGACTGGTGGCGTTGCCTTTACGTCTTGGAGTTTGTTGGCGTCTATCTTTTATTTTTGTTCTTTATATTTTTGTTTTTCTACCATCCTCCCTACCAACACTCACTTTTCCCACAGAAAATCCAAAAACACCAAAAAAATGATTTTTACATATTTTCTTAACCCGAGCTCGCTTTAACCCGCCACAAGATTTGCATCACTAACACACATTGCAAACCTCAAAGTTTTTACTATTTCAATATTTTTATGCTAACCTTCATAGACTTGTAAGTATTAGTGAAGGTATTCCTATAACATGAAGCAAAGAAAATACCATTAAATCTACCGACAAGATGATGATTTGTAATTTATTAAAATGGTTGTGTTGTAGAAAGTGGAGCTTATTAAGGTCATGGATCAAAAGCAAATACAAAATTGTAAAGCAAAGGAGCAACCAGTGAAGGCCATAATTGTTAATTGTTTCCATGTCACGTTAAATTGGCTTAGTAAATTGGATTTCTATCATATGATATGTGTGGTGGTCAACTGACATGAGTGTGAAGTAGATGATGAAGGACAACAAGGTAAAACTTAATAGTGGGGTTAGATATAATGCTAACCAATATTAGATCATCTAATTAAGAAGCTTTTATCAAATATTTTAGTAAAGGGGAGTAAGTGGTGACATTATAAATATCAAATATTTGTCATAATTGTTTTATTGACTTAACATGTGTTGATTGAGTTTAAAAACAAAAAAAAATTATTAAAAATTACAAATTATTCTAATATGTACCATTTAACCATTTAGTTTTGTTTCATATAGATATTTATGTGTCATCTAATTAAAATGGTTGTATTACTACAAGTGGAGCGTTTTACACAAATAATGTACATGAAATAATAAATAATTCATTGACTTGACTTATAATGGTTGAATTTAATATGAATGGAAGAGTTAAAAACTCAAAATCATTATATCTAACCATTAGGATCTTTTTACTTGTATAATGATGTTTCATCCAATTAAAAGAATGGTATTGCATATTTATTTATTTTTTTAATCTTTTTTGGCACAAAAATTGTTTGTTTCATCACTTGCAAATATTGCATACTTTTATATAAGTGCTATTAGAGTATCAAATTCTTTCCTTAAAACCAAGCTTAAGAGGGATATCTACATATATGAGGCGTACAATATGCAAGGATGTTGATAGTAGGAGGTACACACCAAACTTCAACATGCATCCTCATTCTAAGTATAAATAAATATTCCTTATAAAAATTCAATCCCCAAGCAAAATGGTACTTCACTTTAAATTTGGGCTTTAATTTCATATTTAAATGCTCATATTTACCCTTAAAATCAACTTATAAAAAAGGAAAACACACTTATATTTAAACTGCATAACAAGTTAATATATTAATAATATAGACATAGCTTGAATTCTAACAAGTATTATTGATTTTTATAGAAATAATATATGTATAATGATAGGTGATTCATGGATTATTGTTTCTTCATATATGTAGCCAAAAATATTTTTTTTATATCAATTAACACTTTCTACCTATCAAATCACTCTATAGAAAGCTCCATGTTGTGACAACCTTGTTAGGGTCTCTTCAGGTCCACTTTGCGGCAACGAGATTTTGTATTGACTTTAAGATCATCAAGCGTTTGTAGTCCAACGGTTAGGATAATTGCCTTCCAAGCAATAGACCCGGGTTCGACTCCCGGCAAACGCATTTGTTTTACTTGTAATTTTTGATGCATGCATGATAAGGCGGCCTCCTCTGTACGTGAATCTCATGAAAATAAAGAATAAGAAAAAATCACTTCACTTACCAAAACATATTTTTTGTCATAAATCCTTAGCTACAAACTATTACATTGTTATGTGTCCAATAATTTGAATACATAACTAAGCCTTGAAGGAGTTGATTGGAGTTCATTTGTAATTATTTTATGTCATAATCAAAACAAAATAATAAAATAATTTGAAATAATACTCCTCTAATCATAGGTCTAGTGGTGGCCAAAAATAGGAGGTAACTCTTTGGCATGTGAATAACCCTTCCTTTCATTGGCTTAGTGTGTGTTAATTATGAAGAAGAATTATAAATTAAAAATTATTCTAATTTATATCATGTAATTATATATTTCTTTTTCTTACATAATGAGGTGTCATCAAATTAAAATGGTTATATTGCAATATGTGAAGATTTCTATGAAATAAGTATGCCTAATAATCATTGACTTAGCATGTATTGATTATGTTGAATGACTACAAAAAGTTATCAATTAGAGATTATCCTAATCTTATCACCTAATTATTTAATTCATTTTCAGACAAATAATGATATTCCATACAATTAAAATTGTTGTATTGGAATACATGAAGCTTTTTAAGAAAATAAAGTATATTTGGTAATCATTAAATCATTCACTTGACATTTATTGATTATGTGGAAGACAAAAAAGAATTATAAATTAGAGATTATTTTAATTTATATCATCTATTTATTTCTTTTTCACACATATAATGATATGTCATTTAATTACAAGGCTTGTACTACAATAAACGAGGCTTTTTAGCAAAATAAAGCATATGTAATAATCTTTGATTTTTCCACTTAGCATGTGTTGATTTATTTTCATGAAAAATAAAAATCATGAATTAGAGATTATTCTAAATTTTTTTTTCACATAGATAATGATACATCATCCAATTAAAAGGCTTATATTACAATAAATAATGCTTTTTAGGAAAATAAAGCATCTTTAATAATCATTGATTTATTGACTCAGTGCATGTCAATTGATTTTCATGACCAATAATAGTTATAAATTAGAGATTATTCTAATCCATATGATTTAAATACTCAACTCCTTTTCATGCAAAGAATGATGTGTCAACCAATTAAAGGTTATCTATCAATATGTGAAGCTTTTTACAAAAATAAAGTGTGTGTGATAATCTTTTATTCATCGACTTAATGCATGTTAATTTAGTATAACAACAAAGAAGAATTATTGATTAAAGATTATTCTAATTCATATAATCTAATTATTTAATTCCTCTAATAATGTATCATTCAAATAAAATGGTTATATTTCAATATATGAAGTTTTTTTTACAAAAATAAAGTATATAAAATCATTGACTTAGCACTAGTTAATTCAGTTTAATGACAATAATAGTTATAATCAACTAACCACCTAATTTAACTAGTTAATAACCTTAATCTAACATACCTTCCTACGAAGAGAGACCATTTTTTTTTTTAAACTCACACACGAGAAGGAGGATTTGAACCTCTAACCGGGTGAATTTGCCAATCAAGGGTTTGACCTAGTTACCACTAGGCCAAGGGAGTTCCCTTATATCTAGGCCATTACACTCCTTATTCTAACATAAACAATTTAAATAGTCTCGCTTATTAAATATAAATTTATTGATTTGTTGTTATTATTATTATTATTTAAATTTCTATGTTTGGTTTATTTGTCCTTGATGTTAAAAATTAAGGCTTCCTTTTTCAATGTCAATAGTAATAAGAAAATTGAGCAAAATATAATGAGAACTAGCTTTTTTGTTATATTTTTGTTGCTACTTCTTGGCTATTGCTTTAACACTCTTTTACATTTTGTGATTGGATTTTCTCTTATAGAATTATCAACCTAATAGAGTTAGACCTTGAAACCTACATCTTATTAGAAGACCTCAAGATATAACAAAAACGGAATCAAGTGACTTATAACTTGGGCCATATAACCTTTCTAAAAGAAAAATAATTCAAGAGTCTTCAATTCTTTCTTAGCTTTAAAATCCCAACATTTTAATTTAATTGATTTAAGATTTTGCTTTAAGGCCATTTTAAATTTAAGATCTTTGGGAACAATTTTATTTGATAAATAATATAACTAATAATAAAAAAACCATCTAAATTCTCATATGAAATAAGGCTAAACTTAAAACTATTTAGTAAAATATTTCTTATAATTCTCTTCCTTAATTTTTTTTTTTTTATCTCTCTACCTATACTTCAAGAACTACATCCAATTCTTAGCAAGCCAATGCACAATATTTCCAATGCACAATATTTAGTAACAGTTCAAGCCAAATTTAGAGTAATGCTTAGGAAATTGTTGACAAAACCCTCTATATTTTTGTATATTTAACAATAAAAATCAAGTTTTTTAATTTGGAAAAAACCAATACTAGAGTTTATAGCTATTTAAACCCGAGATTTTCGCCCATTTTCCCCTAATTCAAAAAATATAAGTTTTGCAAAATGAATCGAGCACTTCACATCAAATATGGCCAAATGACCTCATATTGATGAGCCATTCGCAAATCATAGAAAAATTAGTTAAAAGTGTATGCCTTGCAACTCATATGGAGATGATTATACAAATTTCAAGCAACACTGAGTAATTCTAAACCGTTGCAAACCTCAAGTTCTTACCATTTCAATACTTTTATGCTAACCTTCATAGACTCATCAGCATTAGCAAAGGCATTCATTCCAGCAACGCGAAGCAAAGAACATAAAGTTGAAGACACTGTTTCTAATGTACTTGCTCAGTACATGTAACAGAAGAAAACAGAACCTGCCTCATCTCTCAATTAACAAACAGAACATCATTCCTTCACCAGAGGATTCAATGAACACCAAAAGCAGTAATAAATTTCATTTGAACAGAGAAACCACAAGCTCTGAGGCTATGATTCAAGCCTTCGCACATTTAAGCTTGGTTAAACTCGGTTTAAACAACTTGGAAAGACAACAATACACAAGGAAAATGAAAAATGAACCCAAAAAAAAGAAAAAGGAAAAAAAGAAAAAGGTTATAATACCCAGGACATGTTGCTGCCTTCCAAAGAATATACCTATAAGATGGGGGCCTATATATAGCTTAAACAAAATCACATTATTGGGTAAATAATATTCAGTTGAAGAATATGAATTTGAAGGACTTTTAGCTTCTATAGACTGAACTAATCTCTCCGTAAAAATTTGCTTCTCTTTGCTTCTATTCACTGATCATATTTATACTCGGCCCTCCAAGAGATTCTCATCATGGTTTGGCTTTCCATGGTTCATCATCTTGAGCTACTGACAGAGGAGTACCAGAGTTTTTTCTGGCAGATCAATATCTTCTCCTTCTCAATTCCATACTCAGTGTCTTCTTTACGACAACCCCATCTCATCCCCTTGGTAATGGTGGCAACAGCATCCACAAAATAGCTAGATTCCCGAATTATTGCATACCCATTGGGTCGTAGGATCCGGTCCATCTCCAGTAGCACATATTTCATATCACATCTGTGGGAGTATGAGCTAAAGTCAGAACAATGCATAATTTTACAACCCCCATTAAGTTTTCTACTCATCATAATAAGCACAGATGGATCAAGTGTTTGATGTAGCAACAAGCACTGCTCTCAAATCTATAAAGTGAATTCCAGGCTTCTAGTTAAGTAGAAGATTTGCAGTATAAGAAAATCTCATCTATTTTGAACCAAAATAATTCCTCATAGCAGACAAGCTTGATTCTTTAAGGACCCAAATACTCTCTTAACTCAAAATAAGTCAGTTCGTTGTAGAGTTTGGCAGTAGCTGCCTTGCTGTTCAACAAAACAGACCTCTGCCATATGGCTTTGCTTGGGCCCACTTTCACTAGATTTCCAAGGTGGCCCTAGGATTCCAAACTTCAGTTCTGTAGCTATCTGTTTTCTTCTCGTAAGGGTCAAAGAGTTGGTAACCAGTTTCTGTTTTGATATTAATATATTTAAAAAGTCTGCTTGGTCGACAAGACATAGCAGTTTTAACAACTCCAATTCATATTTCAAGATCAACTGCATCAGGGGAGAATCCTTGCCAAATCCAAAGCCAAAAGAGATGCCATGATCTAAACAACAACTATCTAGTTCACATAGATGGAAACATTAGGTCCTGTGCCTTACCTTTGGCTTTCTTCAGTAAAGAGACCATCAAGGTGAAGGAGATCATAAGTTCGAGGATAGGTTGAGAACGCTTCACACCTACCAAACACAAATTAAATAACCATCGTTTGAGACAATCCAATATGATAATATCAATGCAGAGAGTTTCAAAAGAGCAAAAAGGAATTCAAAATTACCAATCATGATAAGTGCCAATGAGACCCCGATCAAAGACAACAGGAAGTGTATTGGCAGCATAGGATGAGACTACATTCATGACCCAGAGGGGATCATTGACTAAAGCTGCAGCAAAACCTCCAAAAGCTGTATTCATGTCCATTACGTTTCTTATCTTATCTGTCCCAATGGCAGGAAGCAACTTTTTGTAATGCTCCACACGAACCTTCCACTTACTGTCATCATGCTTGAAAGTGCTGGTACTCGCACCCTGAACATCTGAAATCCGTTCAGGTGCAGTGTGCAACCGCTCAGGCCATTTAGCAATGGACGTCAAATCAGATCTCTTAAGCTTCGGGTTTGGAAGAACAACACAAGAGCGAAGTGGAGTATACCATGCTGAATCTGGTTCTAAGCTATCATCACATTTAGGTGGATAGGCATCTGGTTTGGCCAGCTTTTTGTAGCAACTATTGTCTGAAGATTTCTGCCAAACAGCGATATCATCTTTCTTGTTGTACAGTTTGAAGCACATAGAAGTCAGAAGCTGCTGCAACTTTTCATAATCTGATTTCTGCACTTCAACAGTTGTGTTCCAACCCCGCCAGCGGTTTTTGTAGTTAACAGGCGGGCCAGATAAAACCCAGAAGCCTCCAGGACGAAGTATGCGATGTATTTCAAGGAGGTAAATTCCACCTGAGAGCAGAAAATTCCCATTGTTGAAAGAAAGCATGGTAACACCTACCCAAAAAAAAAAAAAGAGAGAGAGAGAAGAAAACCAGGCTTGTCCTTTTGCCTAATTTCTTAGATTTATTATAAAATGAAATTGGGACAACTGATGTGAATTGGAATATAAGACTACCATCTTATATTTAAATCAGTGAAGACAATAATGCTTCAAAAGAGTTGCATGTTAACGTCCAATAGGAAAAGGCCTAAAAAATAAGGTGCTGATCAGAAAGAACTCTAATTGGATGATGACTGGCATTTCTCACCCCAAAGTTATGATACGCAATATATGTGTTCAATCGAACACAGGTCACTCCACAAATTTGCATGTTTTGGGACTTAAATCTATTAGATTTACACATCTCAATCACCGTCTGAGAGAAATATTCATAAAATGGGAGGAGAATTACCAAACTCTGTCCATGGGATAAGGCATCTTGAGCAATGAGCCATATCAAATGAGTTTGATGGGAAAGGAAGGCGTTGTGTAGAAATAATGCCAAGGATTGCTGGAATTCCACGTTCCAGAGCAAATTGGACTTGAGCTTCATGATTATCTCTTGGGGCAAGAGAAACTGTAAGGATGTTACGATCTAACAAATCACCACCCCAGCTTGCAACCTAAAATAAACAAATTATAAAGAGTAAGTTCCTAACTTTTGCAATGTACAGATTATATTGAACTACCTTACTTAGCACTAGAACATCTCAAGTATTGCTATCAGATGAAGATGTCTTGAAGAAGGGGCAAAACACAAAAAAATAAATAGATACAGTGGACAAATAAATAGAAATGGGAGAGGACCAAAGAAAATTGATAGCTACTTTTAGGAAGACGAACAGCATGACAAGCTAGAAGATGAAAATATCACTCACCCCACACCCAGTGTCAATGGTAGTTCGAATAGTCCCATCTGTCATTTCTGGAATCAGATCTTGCATCAGATCAACATATGCACCAACACCGTTAGGGAACATAGTACCCCCACCAGGAAACAGAAACTTCTCCCCTTCTTTCCTCAGCCAATGTTGATTAGATTTCTGCTTGTTAATCCAATCATATGGCACATTCCTGAAAGGTCCGCATGAGGACATGTAATTTAAAATTAGAAAGCTAGCAACTTGAAGTTAGCAAGCCAAATTGACTTAAAGTTAGAAAGATCATAATACCTGTACCAACATTCATCCCTGCTCTTTGGCCATTTAATGGGTGGCTTATAACCATCTGGAGGAGGAACCAAGCATTCCTTCCTTTCATATATAGGAGGGCAGTGGCGTTCCATGAAAGTAAGCCGCTGATAACCATACTTCTTCCATCTCTGTACAAATGAACACAAATCAGCAGTCATGGAATTTGACACAGTACAGCCTTGTTTTAGATCTAGAAAGCTATTGACCATAAAAATTAACAATTTATAATACCTTTGGATCCGTGCATGGAGTATAGTCTTGATAGTCGTTGCTGCATTCAGGAAACTTGACTGGTTTCATTTGAAGAGCAGTAACTACTGATGCCTTGGGAGATTGGACATCCCTTGCAAAAATTTTGGTGTTAATCCTGTTCCTCTCAGAACAAAAGATTCCACCAAGATAAAATGAAAACCCACATAGCAAAACAAATATGATTGACAACGGGACAAGCCTTGAACTTTTGTCCCCTTGAGGGCTTGGTTTTCCTTCTTTATGCTTCATAATGCCTGAAATCCTCAACAATCTGTGCAGATGCAAGGAAAGTTATAAGTCACTAAAGAATAGATTTTTGGTTTTTTCACAATGCTAGAATTCCAACTTCGCAATTTAGTCATCAAAAAAGACAGAGGGATTAGTTCTTTTTGTCATTTTATTCTAAGGAATTTGACCATCCCTCCGCAAATCACATGTTTTTCACCTAACGTAATTTGAAAGTCAAAAGGAGAAGCGAAGAAAGTCTAGTAACTAGCAATTCTATTCTAACCACACCATTCATAACATTCCAAGTTTCCCTTGCATTCACGAAAAAGGCAAACCAAATGCCCAAAAAATAAAAAAAAATACAACAACAAGAAAGCATAAAGGGGATATGCATTGTTATTACAAGTTATAAACACAACATAAGCCTAGCGGCCAGATCGATGAAACTCATGCAACAAGATTCAATCTTCAAGGACAGATCCAGTTTACCCGTCCAGGAGCCTGGGCTAGAAAGAGACAGAGAGAGAGGACGCGGACAAAAAGAAAAAGTTTTATATTTCAATGAAAACCGCGGACAGGGGAAGATCCATTGTCGACCATCAAGACAACTTCGGCGTGCTAGGACTACAAGATCTTAGAGCAACCACCGACATTTACAGCTTTCCATATCACGTCGCCTTTACACAGCTCATATGAAAGTTGGGACCCAGGCCAACCAAACCCAGCCGTCCTTGTGAGGCTTCTCTCTCTCCCACTAAGTCAAAGAGTTGGAAAAAGAGGTACTGGATCTTAACCCAATCCATTACCCCAAACCGTGGAAAAGAAAAGGAACAGGAAATGAAAGAAAAAGGGAAGTTCAATGATTTCTTGAAACATAAGAAAAGTTTCCATAATTTCATTGCCACTGCTTGCCAATCAGCTGCTTTTCTCGTGAATCATCAATGGCTGTATGACTTCAAGAAAAAAGTGAACGCAACCAAGAAAAAGCAAAAGCACAGTTCCAATACAATACATACCCCCATCAATGCATCAAAACCTGACATTCATCCATATTTTGAAGAAACAGAGCAAAGGAATGCAGAAGCAGAAACCACGCAATTCAGCAAGGACATTAAATCGGGAGAACGCCTCAATTTTCTTAAGAATCAATCTAATAATTAGTAAAACAATACAGATCGTCCGAAAAGGAAGCAACTCATCTAGATATTACACAAAAACTAATCATTTCCTTTTCCGAGAATACCCATCTGGCAATTGTCAAAACTACGCTCACCAATCATCTAAAAATAGGAAACGCTCAGAGAAAAACATGGTCCATGTTCAAAATCTAGATCTATCATCCAATTGAGAGAAACCCATTATAGAGGCATGCATGTACAGATAAACACAACGACATATCCCGACACTGAAAAACACAAGGTCGACTAGAAGGCAACTGTAATGTAAGTAGAAAGATACATAGAATCCAAGGAGATCTAGAAAAACATTAGGCAACACACCCACATAACAACTTGAGAGGTACAACAAGAGAGAAACAGAACTAATCCAAAAACACTACCTCTCGCTCTCTCAGACTGTGTTTCAGCTCTGCTTTCAGAGCCGAAAAGATAGAACAATGAGATGGTCTGAGCTCTCTCTCTCTCTCTCTCTCTCTCTCTCTATGGATTCTGAGAGAGAAGCCTTGAACAAGGGACTAGTCTTGTACAACGCCCACACCCAGTTCACACTCTTATACAGCTCAACCTGCCTGCCTGCCTCCTGCTTTCCTGTCGCCTCCTGTTTTCCTTAGATTTTGTGCTTCACAGTAAAACAGTGAGTTACAGTAGCACATGACCCTCTCTCCTCCCTGTCACTTTATCACTTTTGTCTTTTTCTATTCCTTCTTCGTGAATTTGTACCGACCTATGATCATTCCGGTGAAAGTCCGGACCTGCATGATATCTTCCACAACCGCAATTAGTGCGAGAAAGAAGGTGGGACTTGGGTTTTTCCTCCTCTTTTTCGTGCTTTCCTACTCCTTTTGGGTCTTTTACATCACCTGAGAACGATGTGTTGAGCTAAAGTCATGTTGGCTGTTGACAGTCTGCCCCAAGCCTCAGAGTGAGGAAAAGCGTCCTCAGGGAACAGTGGGACTTATGTCTTGTCCCTTTCATGTGTTTGATTAAAGGAAAGATAGTACCATGTTTGTTAGAACTTAGCATCCAAAATGTCCACAAACATAGACTTATGGACATATGATGCCAATTCTAATTCCTAATGTTAAGGTAAAAATTCAACACATCTTGTCCAAGTTAACATGTTATAACTCTTGTTCAGACTCAAAGATTAAATGAATTTCATGAAGGTTATGTGCTAGATGAGACACATGTGTCACCATCTAACATAAATATTATTTTAATTCATTTCAACCTTAAATTATGGGAGAGAGTGTTAAAAATAAAATATATATATATATATATTAAAAAATATCATAATTAAATTTTATTTAAATATAAAAGTTATCTTATTGATTCATGAGTTAACTTTTAAATTAGATTTTATACTTTTTAATTTATTAATATGCATAATTCTATTTTTACATCTAGTTACTCATTCTTAATTTGAGATTTGGTTTAGTTTAGAGTTTCTAGTATTTAAGTAGTTCACTAAATTAAGATTGTAAACAGTTAGAAAGTTTGAAAATAGATCAATAAATTTCATATTTAATTGCTTTTATAATTGAATTAAAAAACAAAAATATATAATTAAACTTTTAAAGGAAATAATAAGTGAATTACTTTCCTTTAGTAAATATACTAACCATTATTATGATTTCTAAGACTCGACTCAAAGAATAAGTCTAAATTACTCTTTTGTGCGCTACGTAATATTCTCTCTTCCTTTACTCTTGGTTATGGGGCCAAGATGTGTGTTCTTACAAAAAGTAGCACTCACCTTTTTTTCTTAGCAAAAAGTAGTCACTGGAAACTGCGATTCATTTCTTTCTCGAAGAGGGAAGCAGGAGATATTGGCTGAACATTTGTTCCAACTCTCAAAGTTCAGTGAGTGTTTTCATGGCTCCCTTTTTAACCTTCATGCATGCTCCAAAATGGTAAATGTTAAGATTGTGTTGTACTGCAAGAGACAAGTGTAAGACCATTTTGCTCTCTATTCTAAGTTGTCGTAGGTAAAAAAATAAAAAAATATAATCTAAAAATTAACTCAAAAGTTAATGAGATACTTTCTTTATTTAAGTTTCATTACAAGAGATTATGTTTCTAATATGATTTTTTTGTCTCCACATTTTGAGCAACACTAGACTTAATCTATATAGAGTGAAATAGATTTAATCTATATTTTGATACCAAGTTAAAAAGTTTAAAAATTCAACTAAAAAATAAACTCGAAAGTTCGTAGGATACTTTTTTTTTATTTAAACTTTAATATAAGAAATCATACTTTCAATGTAAGATTTTCATCTTACATAAATATATATAAAAAAAAAAAATCCAAACTTCATCTGTGAATCTATATATCATTGACAAACATCTAATTCAATCAAAAACAAATGTTACTTAAGATTAAGAAATCACATAGTTAACACCAAGTTCATACACAGAGGGTGAGTTTGTATGAAAATATGATATAAAAACAAGTGAAATCCTAGTTAGGCATCCATGACTATAAATAAATTACAAGACAAAACAGTATCTTCTTCAGCTCTTACAACATAGATTCACTACCTGCAAGTTTTAGCTTTGCTTTTTTAAAGCTTCCAACTTTTTTAAGTTTGTTTGTATCTACCTAATACATTTTCTTTTCTCTGCATGTTACGCGGTTATTCACAAGAAGCCAAGGTCCTGTCCCATATCAGAACAGGTAAAGTAAAACATCCTCAGTAAACATTGTCCTATATCAAAATAGCTAAAAGCCAAACTCTACGCGGTTGTTTGTGCATAAGAAAAAGGTAAGCCCTCCATTGCAGTACACAGAAAAGTAATAGAGCGGCGGTGGTGCCGGTGGTAGTCAGAAAGACAGTGCAGGTAAAGACACAGAGGATTTAATGTTTTCTGCCATGTTTGGGTCTAATTTATTGTGGGGGGTTTCGGAGAAAGAGGGGGAATAATAACTCTGGCTTGATGATGGGGGAGAGAAACCAGGGAGCACCAAGTCAGAGAATCACACAGGATGTCTGACTTCGGCACTTTTTTTTTTTTTTTTTTCCGTTCATCGTGGGCTTCACATGTCAACGTTGTCCACCGACGTCGGCATGCACCTACCCCGGTTGGATCTACTTTTTCCCATTATAGCAAACACAAAAGACCTTAAGCTTTTTTTATATTTGATCAAAGCTTAGGTTAACTTATTATAAGTTTTTTAATGAAAATTAAAAATTAAATATTATTATAAAAGAATTACAAATTATACAGTTATAACATTTTTATTTAAACTCAAATACTGTATTTGATAAATTTTATATTTTTTATAAAATCTTATTATAATTTGTAATAAATTATAAATTTTTTATTTAACTTTAATTTCTTAGAAATATATTTATATATTCAAACTTACATACCTAAATATTAAATATAAAATTTTTTAATTCTAAGCAGTATCTACTTTCAATTAAGTTAAACATATGTCAATTAAAAGTATATTAATATGTAATAAAATATTAATTTTTTATTCAATCTTTAGTTAAAGTCAAAAATATGATTTTTAAATAATATCTAAACACTAAATATATTTTAATTAATAAATTAACTTTTAAATTAAAGTTTAATTTTCTAATAAAACCTACCAATGTTTCATGGTTGACTAGCTACTTAGAATTTGAAGGGTATTTTCTGAATTTTTTTTCTTCTTTCCTTTACAGTAATTATCGTATTGTTGATATATTTTAGGTTAATATATGGTTTTGGAAAGTGACTCTAAAGGAAGCATAGTGATCCCAAATCGTATAGAGAGAGAGAGAGAGAGAGAGAGAGAGAGAGAGAGAGAGAGAGAGAGAGAGAGAGAGAGAGGAATCAAAGGAAAAAGAAAAATCTTTTTGAAAATTGTGTCACTGTCGGCCATGATAAATAATTAGCTAAAAAGTTGAAAACAAGTTGTTAGACATGGGAAATAGGAGCTTGACAATTGGTGGTCGTGGCTGACATCAACGTAAAATCAACGAAGTCTGGAAGCATTATAAATCAATAATTAAATATTTTAATAACTTCCTTTTCTTTATTTTTATATTTCATTTGAATAAGGAAAATAGCAAAAAACAAAAGAAATAACATATTTTTATCATAAATATGAATGATTGGATTTTCCTTGTAAAATTAAAATATAAATTTTTATTTTTGTCCTTCCTTCTCGATGACCCATGTGGTGATTACATTATGTATAGCCACTATGATCCAACCTATCACGTCCACCTTTTTTAAAAGAAGAAGTCTAAAGTCGAATTCTTTCCTTATATTTATCCATGATTAGAAATATAATTAAAAAATAATTCTTTTTAATAGCTTTTTTTATTGTACAATGATATTTAATTATAAAGTGGTAACAACGATTCAAAAGTTGAACCACCAATCCACTGAATTCACTTATTGTACTCTGGATTTCTTGGCACCAGCTGATCAAGCCAAGCCAGCAGCATGATCCATAGCTTTTTTTTTTTTTTTTTTTTTAATGAAATTCTCAACTGCTGGACCACGGTAAGGGCATTGGGTGTCGTTGAGACTTTACAAGCATGTTTATGTTCTTCTTTTATTTTATTTATCAGTAATTTAAGAAATTTATTAGGAGAAAGGAAGCTTCAATCTTAACTTTTCATGTTGTACAGTCCTCATATGTCACTGACTTGTCAAATTTTGAATAATTCATGTCCTTGTTTGCTTTCAAGGAGAACTTTTTTTAAGTGCCATAAACTCTCTTTTTGTCAAAGAAAAATATTATTGTATAATTTCAAGTGCAAACCCATCTTTGATTTTTTTCTAATTTCGGGTACACTTCCATCTTCCTTTATGTAATTTATGTTTGTGACCCAAATTATATGTTGCTATCAAGAATTGACAGCCTCCTAACACAATTGACCTTACTAGTCGTACTCTGAATATACTCAAATCATTGTTAAAAATACTTAACAAACGGTCAAATCACCTTTATTGATCATTTAAGACAACCAAAAAAAATCATCAAAAAAATCTTAAGACCCAAATAGGGTTTTCATCTGATCTTAAGATCCAATCATTATTATTTGTACTAAGAGATTCTTTCTTTCCAGCTGAAATTATCTCTAAAAATCGAATGCTAGAAATGCAAGGGTTCCTCCACTAGGTTTAGGCACAAAAGGTGAGTCAAGGCCTAAAGATTAGACCGAAAGAAGGAGGCCAGAAGTCACAGAATCTCTTACACCGACATTTTATATCCGTTTCTGACTTTATTCTTTGCTTTCTCGTTGCCATGCACAACATATTCCTTGCCTATCTTTTCACACAAAGAATATGATCTAACAGTTGTGTGGAAGACAAAAGAATTACCTTTTTAGTTTTTTAATTAATTTGTTAGTTAGGTATTTGTGTCTTCTAATATAATATCAGAGTTAGAATTAAATTTATTTTACTTTATATAATTTTGAATTTAATATTGCCTAACATATAAAGATAAAAGTCTTGTACTTTTACTGAAAGTATAAACTGTGATAATAAAATTTAAATAAAAAGAATATCTTTCCACGATTCATAAATGTGAATGGGAGATGTTTTCCATACAGATTCCGGGTCGTTCAAACCATAAGAAATCGTACTTAGTGCACAACACAGTGTAAAAGGATTTGGCTAATCGCACTTTGTTAAAGAATTGTGCTTTATTACTGGGTTCTCCTTTAATAATGCCCATTGAAAAGGACTGAGAAAAGAGTGCAAGTTTACTGGTCGAGCGTTGTTCAACTGTAAGAAAGAAAAAAGGTTAAGTCAGGCCCATTCGTGCTCTTTCTGGCTTGACCTTGGCTTAGCAGTAATCATTTTAAGCATAAAAAATGGCCACACATGAAGCTCCTCGAATGCTTCCCTAAACTGCACTTTCGCGGAAGGAGAACAAATCAGTACCTTGTTTGTACTACGTCCCCCTTCTTTAATGCTTTCTTCTTGAAAGTGGAAACTCTCTTCATTCTTTGTTACCACTTAGGAAACAGACTAGTTTTTCAAAACCATTTGCATGCTAGTGTCCAACTCGAGAACAACAATGAGGTAAATGCCGATTCCTCGAAGACTGGATATTAATTTACAGTTCTTTTTCTGCTTTTTTTTTTATTGGTTTGACTGTAATTACACTGGCATGTTTCATATCTTAAAGACGTAGAAACTACCTGTATGAATATTTTAATTTTCTGCTATGATCTTGGTGTTGGATGGAAAGCAGCAATTCAAAACACCCATTATTTCAAGCTCACACTTACACACAATGCCTGCAAATATGAAAATCTCATATTAAGTATATAATTTATTATACTAAAACTTAAATGAAGAAGTGTTTCTCCAATTTAAGAGTTAGTTTTTAAGTTGTCTTTAGACTTTTTAACCTAGTATTAAAATTAGGTTGAATTTGTTTCACTCTATGAGACCTTGAGTCCAATATGACTTGGCTGAAGGTTATGTGTAAGATAAAAGTTTCACATTAAATATATAATTCCTTATAGTAAAACTTAAATAAATAAAGTGTATCACTAATTCTTTAATTTTTTTTTTGAATTTAACTTTTGGGTCTTTTAATGCACAAGATTTATGTGATTTGAAATAATTTCCCTATATCTATCACACCAAGGGGTAATTCTTTTACCATGATGAAAGATTAACCACAATATATCAAAAAAACCATTATTTTCTTTTTGTTTGCATTTGTCTTTCCTTTATACTCACTGCATTTCCTATGTAATGATAATAAAACCACACAAAATTACTTATATTTTAAAGGTTTATTCATTTAATGTATTACATTTTAAAAGTTCATAGGACCATGCAGTGTTCATTGAGAAAAGAGCTTTGGAAAGCGCACCTGGGGCACAAGCTCTGCAACATGGTTTAGGGAATCCATTATAACTCCCGTCGTTTTCTCCATAGGAAACAGTACACATGCAGCTCCTCGTTCTTTTCTCTCTTTAGGTGCAACTTTCAGCTGCCCACAGAAGGCTTTAAGCCCCCCATGCATCGGATAGAGATGGGGGTGACGTTATACCTAACAATTTTGCTCACGTCCTTCTTTGAATGCCCACCTCTCGTAACATTGCTATCAATGGATTTTCAATATTTTAATCATAATTCATTTTGAAAAAGATTAAGTATTTTTAATATAATATCAAGTTTTAAATTTAAATATAACACCTTATCATGGATTAGATTTTCATAATCAATACCCTAGCAATCCATCCCATTCTTTAAATAATAGTTGTACCATCTTAAGTTAAAATCCACTTCATAAGCTCTAAACTTCCCACTATTGATGACAAAAACTCTACATAAAAAAGAAGCAACCATTATATAATTTTGTAAATATAAATTTCTTCTCTTTAATTTATAAAAATATAAAATAACTTTTAAGTTGAACTTTTTAAGTAATTTATATAGTATAATAATTTTAATTAACTCATTCTAACTCTTATTTAACCTTGAACGTTTCAAATATGTCTACCGTAAGAATGAGTATTGAAGATAAAAGTATTTATTAAAAACAAAGTGACCTTTAGATAATATTAAAATATAAACAATACTTATATACATATCTTAACAGCCAATGTTAAAAAAATAATTAGACAATTTCCAACATTAGTATTCTCATTTTCTTCTTAGCAGATATATTGGGTAGTTTAGAAACACCGTCTAATCCAAGATCATTTGGATAGAGATGGGTGGTGGTTGCTATCTCGGCGTCATCCACAACAAATTTACAAACAAGGCAAGCTACTTTCGATGCCAACTTTTCTGCCCCCAATTTTAGCAGTCCCCACTTCTCCGGTAGATATATTCAAAGGCTGTGTTCATGGGCAACTTAGTGATAGCAACAGCGTCTACTTTAAGCAAACTCACTTTTACAAATCTAAAGAGTTTAATGATTTCACATGGTATGGGGACCCCTTGAATGTGCAATAAAACCAGCTATAGTTTCGAGAGCTAACGCTGTAATCGATATCGACGCGTTTTGAGAGAGACCCGTGAGATGGGATCTGACAAGCCATCGGTTAGAGCACCAACATGCCGCCACGGGCCAAGGATTAGCCCCGCCGGACATGCCCATGTGATGCTACGACAAAAGGAATAGACCCTTCCCATCTGTCTACACCGACACAAAAGACATCATTCTGAAATATATATATATATTTCTAATGCTGCCATTCTTGCCTTCTAAGGTTAGAGAACATAAGTATGATTCTATGTAAAGATATGATCCATTTGTTTTCTTAATCTTCGATCATTAGCTGTGGATTTCTTAATATGGAGTTGTGGGTTTCCGTGATCTCAAAGTTGATCATTGATTAAATGATATAATATTCATGGGAGATAGATTCATGGGGTCGATGACTTCCAATAAAATCTATCATCAGTGTCGATAATAATACATATGTATTAGATCGACGAATGAAATCAATTCACCAATATCTTTTTCATCTAATGAAAATCTTGCTTCCTAGATTACTGGGTTGGTATGCATTAGATAATCTCAACATATCTTTGAATGATGGTTTAAAAAAGAGTGTTATGTACTCAAAAGATTACTTGAGACAAGTCTTAGATATTCTTATTATAAAAGCTCGGTGGTTGTTTCTAATAATATCACAAACTATTAAAGGTAATTGTTTTCTAATAATATCAAAAACTATTAAAGGTGAGTGTTTTCCTATGACAAGATGATGGACTATTGAATTTATAAATATTATGATTGAGAACTTCATCTTGAGTTTACTTTTTGAGAATGTAAAAGTCCATAATACCTTGATATGATATTGAAGCTAAGAAATGGATCTTCACTTTGTTATCCTCCATGTAAACCCTAAATGTGAAATTATCTATCAATATGTAGTATTTATGTTAGCTTACATGTGAGGAGTGGTCTTAAAAATAAGTGTTTTTCCCATATCGGTTGTGAGAAGATGATCTCTAGAGCTTCTAAGCATTGTGGGTGAGAACTTCCTAATAAATTAGCTTTTTAGAATTGTATAACCACAATACTCCAATACAAGTTATACAAGGATATTTCTAATAATTATTCTTTTTTTCCTTTCTGGATCTCTATTCCATTTAAGAAAACTGTTGGATCTTAATTACTGTTAACAGAGATTAGACAATCAGAATTTTTTAGAGTATACTGTACTCAAAAGAGAAGTCAAAGACAAATTTTAGATATTCTCATTATGAACAGTTAATAGTTGTTGAGCATAATTATTTATTATGTTTGATTGCGAATTGACTCGAGTCACATGGTATGAACACTCACATTGGAAACAATATGGTCTCGATCCAGTAATATGCTACATAGAAATTAAAAAGTTGTGAAGTTGATAACTTTGTTTAAACAAAGGTCAATTGCTCCTTTGCCGAGCATCATCACAGTTGTGTACTCTAAAGGTCAAATAAACTCTAACAAATTTTTTATTTATTTAATGTGAGTTCAATCATATACCTTTTTAATTCGCACTGACATCTTGCATAATCTTTTGGTTCCTAGGCAAACCCCATAATTTACATTAAATTAATTTTTCATTTCTGCTTTCTTTCTCTGTGATAATTATTTTGAGTAGAAGTGAGTCACAAATATGGTATGATAATAGAAAGCAAATTAGGTCAAAAAACTAAACATGAACCATGATTTTGTAAAATCAAGATCTATGTTAAAAGGAAATTATCAATCAGCTCCTAATTATTCTTCAAATTTAGACACTTTGTTCACAAAATTGTTTAGAATTATGATTTTTACATGAATATGTTAATTCTTTTGTATCTTCTAAATACCAATTTCTTTTGCATTCATCACCGTTTGTAGGAGTTCTCCAGAATAGATTTAATGCCCGGACAATAAAAGAAAATTGGGCTTCATTGAAAGATCCGCTGTCTTCTGGGCCTTAGCACTGGTTTAAAGTTTGTCCAATCTGGACATGGGGCCTTTCTACATGGAACCCAAATACATGCAATGAGCCAATGCTTTTATAAAGACAGAAAATCAAAAGAAAATACAAAGTTGGACGTGCAAAACCCATTGAATTTGCAGGAATTGCAATCTTATGTTCCTAGGTCAACAAGTACTTGGCACAATTAGAAATAGAAAAAGGTGCCGTCTAAAATCAAGGGGTTTCAAATTTGACAACTGGGTGTGTGAGTTTAGGTGCCTGCATAAAATTATCATTACATGAATTATATATTGATGGCAAAAACATCAACATGGGGACACCCAAAGGCATTTTTTTCCATTAAGAAAATAGCTTTACAAAGTCTACCGATACACACTTATTACTCATCTAAGCCATTGAAATCAAAAAATACACATTTAATATACCATACGCTTAGAGATTAAACGTTGTTTGCTACAAATAACCTTTGTTAACAAATTTGTAGGCTACTCCATGATGGAAATAAAGCAAATGAAAATTAGTTCTTTGTTTGCTTTTTCTCACATGAACTATCAATCAATCCGAATATTCTTCGTCCATTCATAAAAGATTAGATTCACCGCTGTGATAAGGCTACTTCACTATTACATTACAGGAGCACTAGTTCACACTAAGCTCACAAAATAAGTCAATTATCTAAGCAATCTCACATATTATAACAGCCATGACATGGTACTTTATTTTCGTATAAGATCTTGATACATTACACCACCAAGACAAGGAAAGACAAATTTAAAGACATGCGTATGCATCTCATGTGGGTCATCTTCTACCTCATGTCCGCATAGCAACCTGACTTCTCCTCTAGTATTTGGGAGTTTTACAAAATGTTCAAGAGTGGAATAAGAGACATTTAACTTAGAAGAAAATAGTCATTTTATTACTATGGAAGAAGAAAAGAATTATCAATCCCAATGATGAAATTTTTTGCTTAAAACACAAAAAGTTTTAAGGTTCTTCATAACAACGGTTTTTGAAATCAATTTGGTATTGATTCATCGTCAATATGACATGTTTTATGTTTGATTTTTAATCACTATAAAAAGACAGTCAAATTGTATACAAAAATCATTCAAGAAATACAAATTACTTTCTTCATATTGTAATCTTATTGTTTTTCATATTGTTCTTTAATTGTTTTTCATTTTATTTTCATTTTTATAAGATTTTCTACATATATTGTAGAAACTCTTATTCCAACTCTAACTAAAGCACTGGGATTGAATCAATAGATATGATGTACCTACATTTTCCTCTATAGTAAAAAGTATAATTCTAGATCATTCCTGCGTCTTCACGGTTAAGCCAACACATGGGTATCACGTTCCATCTCCCCATCTTCCCCATCCTCGCCCCTCTTTTACCAACGAGAGTCCATCTACTGTAACAGGTCATTTCTGTTGTAAAATTTTTTGGGTTTTCATTATAAAAAGTGTTTATCTTGTAATGCAAAAATACATCAAGTTTTGCATCACTCTATACTCCTTCTAGAAATTCTTCAAACACGGTGCATTTGGACTACATTGAAGTCATGGATTGCTTTTAAAATCACGTCTTGTATATTTATTTAAATCACATGTGAATGCATCACATCATGCACGAACTATGCAAAGACTTTTCAAGCCATCCTACTACGATTACGGAATGGGATTGGTCTTCGAAGATCTTTGAAAAGATCTTTTGGGGGTGGTTGTATTTTTTGGTGGAGGAAGAAGTCCGCCATGTACATCCCTTATCCCTAAGGACACAATAGTAATTTTGTATTTAAGGAATTCTCTAGAACGGTGTGACTTGGGAAAAAAAAAGTTATCTAGCAAGGCATAAATGTCTTTTAATGCTCAAATGGATGCAGCCTACCCAATAGTAAGCTGAAGAGGCACAAAGCACCCACATGAGAACGCCAAAAGGTATTATAATAGTGTTCTTCGACCAAAACTCCATCCCAAAAGCTAATTCTTAAGAAAGACTTACTCTTACATTTATAAACTCAACATCAATCACTTCTCAACTTGATGTGAGACATCTCAACATATAGTACTTATCTAAGCTGTGTAACTCAAATCATATGCATATAGTATATTGTACACTTAACAATTCAATGCACCGGCCAATTGGTAATGGACCTAAGGGCTAGGTTAGGCCTTAAGTGATGGCACCAGCTCCCATAACAACCATTTTTAATGAGTTAGAAGTGGAATGATTGGGATGGCATTAGACATGGATATTCGAGGATAATATGGATGCATATCAAAACGCTAAGATTATTTAAGTGAAAGTTTGGTTGAAGAACAACTTAAGTGCTCGGTTTGTATATGAACTAATATAATTTTATAATTAGTTGTATTTCCAAAGTTTCTTTTTAATAACATAAAATTCTACCAAAGTAACATGTCTCAAATATCATATAAGATTTGAATTTAATACTTATTTTATAAGATTTTTCAAATGAACTATTCTCACTCTTATCATATCAAATAGGGACAATTCTTTTTTTTTTAATCTTACCTAAAGAATAATTAAAACTATCATTGTAATAACTATATGCATTAACTTTAGTTAAATCATTAGCTTTGTAACATGGTAGAAATGTATGGTGATACCCATTAAGACCTTACATGAAATTGACTATCTAAACTTATAAGACATGTTATAAGTGTTGAAAGATTAACTTATTTGTGAGACTCAACATTTATAACTAATTGTTTTATTTTTATAAAATGAGATTTTTTCTAAAGTCCAGCTTCAATTCCTAAAAATTGTGAAAAAAAAATAATAAAACAATTTGGATTTGGCCATCGAGAAATAAGAGTTTTGTGTGGCTCCCGATCACTAAAATCACCGGTACGAACGGTGAGCACGAGACAGTGACCTGCTGAGCCGGTACTTTTTGATCAGGCCAAACACATGGATGATTACGAGCCTTCTCCACACGTAAAGTGCGCACGTGGTTGTGGCCTCCACACGACTTTCCAGAATCCTCGCCTTTCTGATTGGGATTTTCCGGTCGCGTCTCGGGTAATTTTCTCTCGTGCCAAACACCACCGATTCTCGGTTTCTTTTCGACTTTTGCTTCCGAATCAACTCCTTTCGTTTCCTTTTCAAGAAATGGCTTTAGAGTTGGCTATTGATTTTGTTTTTGCAATCTAAATGTGCCGGCCTGTTGGATTTGTTTGCAGTGTTTTTTTTTTTTTGATCCTTTTCATGACGTCTGTTATTGTTTATGATTTTCTGCGTGTTAGTTATCCAAGAAGCTTTGGTTTCGATTGAATTTTTAATTTTTTGTGTACCTGGATGAGCCTTTGTTTTTCGACATTGTCGTTCATTTTCCTCAGTTTTTCTATCCTGTGGACGTTCTGTATTCACGGTCTAATTTGGTAATGAGCTAATAATTCTTTCGATATTTCTTCTACATGATTCAGATTATTAAACGCCTGAAATTTTCTAATAGATTCGTTAAATGATAATTATCTCATCCTAAGCGTCTGGATCCTGAAAATTGCTTATTCCAAGCATATATGACCAAGTTCTCAGTCAAATTACTTCATCGCCTTTCTGTTCGATAATAACTTACGGGATTTTGCTTTCGTGGCGATTTGTTGTTGGATTAATATTGTGGAGGACTTGAGTGATTGGCACTCTTTCGTGCTTGGCCGTTTTACGTGCTTATGTTGTTTAAAGTGAAAGTATGTTATTTTTTCGATTGGTAAGATGCACAATGAATTTAAAGCCAAAACTTGAAACGAAAGAAGTTGGGTGTTTTATTCTAGCGAAGCTCCGTAGCAATTTTATATGGTTTGCGTCTTTTTAAGTTTGTTTTATATTGTCTCGCTGAGGCTTCATTTCTTTCAAGGGTTAGGGTGTAGTCACTTTATTGGGGTTTCGTGGTAACAAAAGTGTTATTTAAGGTTTGTAACTGAATAACAACCCAACTAATGAAACTCATTTTCTTTCTTTTTCCCTGGCCGTCTGGCCTGGAATATCAGCCTTTTGACCGTAATTTTGATCTGTGCTGCACTCTCATTTCTCGCTAAATATCTCGGCACAAACCATATATGTTTTCATGGGTTTTCCCCATCACGCACAAACACGTGAACACCCTATTGAGTCTGAAACCCACGTCCTTAGCCTCTACCTAATTTGTATGAGAAAAAGAGATTTTATTTCTGTAAAAACTCATTGACTCCAGAAAATAGGCGTGTTATATATACGTTACACATCTACATGCTATTAGTGCCTCATTGTGTTTGGCTTATGCATGCATGCATGCTCGACTATTTTATGCTGAAACATGAGAAGTTGAAGGGTCCAAGGGGGTATGTGCTCAATTCATAGTAATTTACTGATGTAGATGTTGAGCGATTTGATTGGTAAGCCATTGGATGCAGAGCTTCAAGAGGGTTCTGTGATTGGATTATCATAATTGAGAGATTCTTCCCTAATTATTACGAATTTTGAGCTGTATCCAGTATGAAGGTAGACTGGAAAAAATAATTTTCTTTGCTCATGGAGTTGTGACTGATGTGGAGAAGGGTCAATAATTTCTTCATGGAATTTAGCCCTCTTCACGTGCTTGGAACCAAAATGGAAGGATGAATTCAAACTCAAGTTATATCTTTGGAGTCCCAACAAGCCAACATGAATTGAATTGACTATAACTTTTTTGAATTGATAAACAAAGGATCATATCAAATCAACTTTGAGAACAAGCATCCATCAGTGGATCAGCTATACTGCTTTCATATTGAGGATAGTAATTAGGCTTCAATGGTATTTTTTACTTTGTTGTTCTTCATTTCGAGTGTAATTAGATGATATCTTCTTCTGTTATCTATAGAGTATAGAACTTAGGTATGTCAGTTTTGTCTTGGTCTCCAAGGTTATTGTTGTTTGGAAATAAATTTTCACTGTAACTAATGTTAGCACCCATCAGTCCATTTCTCTAATTATGTAACTCTTTTTGTTGTCATATTTGATCTTTTTTGTGTGTAAAGTGCTTCAAGAAGAGGAGGAGATGGATTTTTCTTGCAATGGAATGAAAGATAAGGCATCTGAATGCCCCTTTGATGAGAAGGACATTCAGAGATGTCCATTTTTGAGGAACATCAACAAACCCACTTGCTTTTCCTTCTCTTCTGTGAACTTCCTTGCTCCTGTAAGTTCTGTATCTTCTCCCTGTATTTGTTTTGCCATTTGTTTGTTGCTTATTAATCTTCATTAACAGATGATGACTTACCAGTATGCTTTGGTATAATATGTTGTGTTTTAGTGTTCTCAACTACGGGACACCAAAGGCCCAATATTTGAGGACGGTCCCAATTTTGACTCGGCATTCAGACTCTTTCATGGGAAGGACGGGGTTGTCCCCCTCTCAGGGAGATCTAATTTTCATAATGACATTCCTGAACCTGAGCCTTTGCCTCAGTTCAACCCTTTAGCAGCAAAAGCAGCCACCATAAGCTTGTCAGCGTTTGGACTGGGAGGGCCATTTGGCTTCGGTAACTTCTCTGACAAATGGAAGAAGCAGAGGAAGTCTGATCCATCTAGCAAGAATGAACCCTCTTCTGAGGTAGTTTTTTACATCCTTTTTGCATAGGCTACTGTTTATTCTAAGAAATATAGTGACTTTGGGAAATGTTGCGCGAGGGTGGCATTTTTCAACAATGCATGGTTCTGCTGCCGTGTGTGTTGTTTTACGGATATTATTTGTGATGTTGCATTACTGTCATTCTGTAAGCATCTCTTGAAAACTTTGGCATGCATCGATGTGGAGGAAATAATTTGACTAGCAGAACCTAACCCTGCAATCTGTGGAGGAAGATGAAAATATACCCATTTAAATCATACTCCTTACTCTCATTTCAAACAAATAATTAAGTACTGTTTGCAGGCCTGACAAAGACTGCTTTTTGTTTCTGATCAACCATGCAGAACGGAAGTTTGTCAAAACACGAAGCACTGGGAAATGATTGGTTAAAATCAGGGAACTGCCCAATTGCCAAGTCCTACAGAGCAGTGAGCCATGTCCTCCCTCTTGTGGCGACAGTTCTTCAACCACCAACTGGAATGAAGTTTAGATGCCCTCCTGCTGTGGTTGCTGCAAGGGCAGCCCTAGCGAAGACTGCCTTTGTTAAAAACTTACGCCCTCAGCCACTACCTGCTAAAATGCTTGTAATAGCAGCCTTAGGCATGGCAGTCAACGTGCCTTTAGGTGTATGGAGGGAGCACACAGAGAAGTTTTCTTTGTCATGGTTTACGGCAGTGCATGCTGCAGTGCCCTTCATAGCTATGCTTAGGAAGTCTGTCTTGATGCCGAAAACAGCCATGGCAGTGACTATTGCTGCTTCCATCCTGGGGCAGGTCATTGGCTCAAGAGCTGAGCGGCTCCGACTGAAGAGGGTGGCTGAGAGAGGAAGCCCAGCAGATCAAACAGCAAATATGAGTAACATCCTAGTTAATGACTCGAGCCGGGCCGAAGGCAGTGGAGGGGGTCATTGTGGTGCAGAAGGAATAAAGTTTAACCCCCTTACTATCAAAAGTAACGGGCCTAGTCCTTCACCAGCAAATATGTGTTTCTGAAAGTCATTTCAAGAGGTGGGATTTGGAGAAATAAAATAAAGTGCGTTCAGTATTATTGTCAGGGGATACTAAACAATGAAGATGATTCTTCAAAGATGTACCCTTTAGTAAATACAAGCTACTTTACTGTTATGTTGTTGTGCCTATGTAATACGAAGAATGGTAATTCAGCTGTTTCGACTCAAATATCTATGGAAAGAAGCAGTCTGAGTTATAAGAATCATACATGTGGGATGTTTTTGAATTCTATTTACCCGTGGTATGAAATTCTGTTCCGATTAATCTACTGTGTTCCTCTATTGCTCATTTTCTAACCCCTTATGCGGATCCCCTGCCATGGTAAGTTTGCCTTGCTTGATTGCAGGAACCTTCCCAGAGGGATCTATAGGTATATGATATGCCTTATTCTGGTGGGATGTTATGAGAAAGGGGCTTATATTTGTTGGATGTCTTGAAATTAAGCCATATTCGTAGGATGCCAAAGAAGTAAAAGATTTTCTTTGCCAGATAAAATCAAATTTAGCCAAACTTCTAATTATTAAACCATATTCTTAACCTCATTTGGATGTAATGCATTTTATGGGTCTGGGTTTCAACCCAAAAAATTAACATGCTACAGCAAAGCCCTCACTTATGATACTTGAACTGCCAGTTTGACCTCCTAATTCCAAGTTAAGACACTTAACTCCCCTATGAGCTTTTTGCTATGACAAGGAATGAACGTAAGAAGAACCTTAAAGACAGAACCTCACAAGGCTGTTATAAAGGGAAGAACATATAAACCCCCAAAAGAAATATATTACAGGCATGGAAACATACGGTTTTAACTTGCTTAGTGAGTTTGACTATAGACATACAACTCCAGAGCTGGAAGTCAGTAACTTTCCCAGCTCCACAGAACACCCAAGACACTAACCATAGTCTGAGCTCTACCCTGTACATTAGAAACTCAACAATCTGAACCCCAACAGAGCATCAAAACGCTCTTAAGTCTATTATACAACTAAGGATACACGAACCATGCTGTACATATGAAAGCTATCTCAATTTTCCAGGTGACTTCAAGAGACACCAATTTGTCGCCTTGGAGCGCTCATTCGAAGCACTCATCACTTAAATTTACCTTTTGTGCTTTGACTACTGTTGACTTAACACGCTGTTTATCACTAAATGTCTCCTCCTTCACTTTCAACTTGAATATATATTCAGTAGACAGAGCCTTTCGAATGAATTCTCCAAATTCATCATCATCCTGCTCTTCATTCAAATAATACAACCTTTTTGCAGGTATACCCATGATCTCCTCACCACATTCCTGGAATGCAGTTACCCATGTTGAGCCAGTGTGATCCTGTATCTGGAACTGGAGTATATACCTGAAGTCACATTCATCAATGGACCGATCACAACTCTCACACCGCCATTTTCCATCCCCATTATTTGTAACCTTCTTGTTGCATTGCCGATTACTAATCATGATGGGGCACGCTGTGTAGCAGAAATTATTAACCTTTATAAATGAAATGGTTGCAATGACAGTGATCCAATCTGGCTTCTCAGATGTCCCAAGCCTCTCATCTTTTATTTGAGATATTGTCTTTCGAACATCCGGCCTACCCACACTAGATGTTTCCCTGGAAATGGACACAGAGGGGATGCTTCTCCCTTCTTTATCAAACCATTCCTTCAGCCTGTGAGCCTCTGGAAAATTTGGATCTACAAATAATTGACTTGTAGAGATAGTCCCCACTGCCTTCCCATTGAAGTCATTGACTCTACCAGATTTCACCGCTAGCACAGGAAAAACCCCCGAATCACACATATTTTGCAGTCTCTGTCCTTCTGCATTGAAAAGGTTTCCCCATATTGTTAATTCAACACTTCGGCCGGACATGTCCTTCAGGTGCAGGGTTCTCTTCTGAGTCTCAATACCATTTTTTCTCATTGTTGGAACAGGTGGACTGATAAACGACACAATACCAATTATATCTACAATGCTGTTGTTCTCCATGCCTTCGATATCACTTATTGGTCTGAAGTGAAACTGCCGCTGTGGAATCAAGCCGTCATCATCAAGGCAAGGCTGTACAACTGATGCACTGTCTAAGTAAATTTCCTGATCATTCTTAAGATGGTTGTAAGCTTTTTGAGCAGGTCTTAAACTTCCCTTGGAAATCAAATAAACCTTACCAGCCTCAATCTGGTTGTAGAATTGATCAGCTACAGCATTAAAACAAGTTGCCCGAATTTCTCCTTCATCACAATCAAGAAGATCAAAAGAGAATACTTTACCATCACCACGAGAATTACTGAAGTGTTTAAGCTCTCCTTTAGCCGTAACTCTAACCTTGATTGTCCAACTGCCCTGACATGGGTTCAGGGCAGCAATGCGAATTATCTTAGGGGAAGCATCATTTCTAGCTACTGGTCCTCTGTTGTTGTACATTGGAGGTGGTTCTTGATATGCAGGCGGAGGTTGAAAGCATGAGGTTGTTGGAGGTGGCTGGGAAACCTCTGGCCTTGGTACTGATACAGGTTCTCCAATACGATCACTTTTTTCAAGTATCAAATCCAGTTCATAAATGATAATAATCCTGCATGCAGGCAGCAGAACCAATGTCTCATCAATAAAACCACAACAGAATAAAAAAGCAGAAGATGATGTATAAGTGACACAGAAGCAAAACACATCAATTTAAGCCTTTTACAGGTCCATACAATTCTCACCCAGTCAAGGGATTAAAAGTTGAGATATCCCACCACACTCTTGGGGTACGGGATGTTTTTGGGTACCATTTACTGAACGCAACAAGAGCTTTCCAAGTTGAAAACTCCTGCCCGTAGACAGAAAATTGATCCTTACATCTGAAAGAACACATACTAGAATAAGTAAGAAATCACGGAGAACGACGTATCGTTTTAACAACAACAATAACCAGTTAATCCGTGTACATGAAGTGTCCAAATTTCAGCACATCCAAAAATACAACAAGGTTAACAATTTCTGCCATTTCCCCGTCCAGCGTCCTACCAAGTCTTCACGCCTCATAATCACAATGAAGCTTGGCGTAATCGAAAGAGTAACTCAATCTAGCAGTCAAACTCCATTTTTTACTAGCAAAGATTACTACCAAAATTTCAAATATCTTAAAGGCGACGTCTTTGACAAGCAAATGATCTACAAAAGCATCAGAAAGTAATTAGAGAAATGAAAAGCTTTGCTCGTTCCGACCTAGATATTCATCTTCTCCGGTTCTCAAATCACCCTTCAAGACAAATCGAACCAATTTTCAAGAACACTTCCTTATCACAGAGTATTAATATTGGGAAGAGAAGAGAAGAAAATAGAGCGTATGAGTTCACAGAATTTAATTATATTGAATTTGGCAATAAGCTTCACAAGACTATGCTTTATATATATGTCTAGACCTAGCTGTACATGAAAACAATATACCTAATGTAATAAAAAAAACCCAATATAATAAGAAGACCTAATAAAGAATTATACCTAATTAAGAAAACTCAATATAATTAAAAGATGAAATGTACTCAATAAGGAATTATACATTAATTGTATTATTAACACTTCCTTTCAAGCGGGAGACTTGAACAAATTAAATACTCTAAGCTTAAAAAGAATATGTCAATGTTGTCTATTGTAAAGTACTTTAGTGAATAGGTCTATTGGCTACTCTTTAGTAGAAATGTGACGTATTGCAATGATTCTTTATTGTATTTTCTCTCTCACATAATGACAATTAACCTCAATATGCTTCATTCATTCATGAAAAATTAGGTTTGCAGCTATTTTCTTTGCCACCTCATTGTTGCAATATACTAAAGTCAATTGTCATAAATAAAAACCAAAATCATTCAATAATCCCATGATTTAGACCAATTCACATGTAGTATTCTGCATTGCCCAATATTTTGCTTTTACTTATAATAAGGAGATAGTCAACTATTTCTTAGCTTTCCATGATATTAAGGAATTTTCAAGCATTATGCAAAAACTAGTAGTCAACCTCCAAGTCATAGGACATGTACTATAATCTAAATTGCAATAGACCTTTAGCTCCAACTTGGATGACTATGGGAACATGGCCGAGACCTAGGTACCTCTTAAGGTACTTGATCGCCTTTATAGCTACATTCATATGGGTTGTTTGAAAAGGAAGATCCATGTGACATGAGAAAAATCATTCAAATGAAAAGAATTTGATGTCATTGTTAGAACAAATGTGTTTCTCAATGGTACTAAACTACATATGAACCATGAAAAGAAAGAATTGAATTTTGGAAAAAAATTAACTTTTAAATTTGAAAAGGAAGATCCATGTGACATGAGAAAAATCATCCACAATTATTAAAAATTAATATTTACCATCATGTGTGGGATTCTTGTAGGGACCCCACACATTTATGTGAATCAAATTGAAAATAGATTTGGTCATAAATTGACTTAAGGGAAACAACACATATATTTGTTTAGTGAGTAGACAAATAGGGCAAGAAAAAAAGTCAGATAAGAAATTACTTTACTGTGCATAACATAAAAGTTTAAAGAAGAATAACCAAGGTTGTGCCAAAGGAAATAACTATCATTCAAAATCAAGTTGCAAGCAAGCAAAGGCTTGCAAATACACAAAGTATTTTTTAAGGGAAGTAAAAAATTAGAAAAAAAAAAATGAAAGCTAGCTAGAATGGTAACATAAAAAGTAAAGTCCTTTGTCAACCTTATTAAATTTGATCAATGCCCTAGTCATAATATTTTCAAAAACCCACAATTTATAAAAAAAAAGTACAACACAACAATTATCATGAGTCAGCTTTTTTATGAATAAAAGGTTATAGCCAAAACAAGGTGCAAATTAGACATGTTGGAGAACCAAGTGTGGGTTAGGCTTGTATATTCCTATATGGGTAATAGGAGTATGGGTCTTATCTAGTAATTAGATACATAAAAATGACACACATGGATAATAAAATGCCAAACTATGTAAATCACAAATGATGTAATAGTTGCCCATGAATTGAAAATTCATTAAAAAAAAAAAGATTTGGATGAATTGCTTATACTTGTAAAGTTCGCTCCTAAATCATAAGGGCCCATTTGACTGAGGAAGAGGACCAATTTACTTTGCTGATTTGAGGTCAAGTTCAGCTCGTGGATCCCTATAAACACTTCCAAGAGAAGGGGGCATATGGCCCAATAGTCCTAGATAGGAAGGAAGTCATCCATAAGCAATAAAGGCTTCATCTACATGCCAAGGCCCAAACCCAAATTAAACTTCTAAGTCCCAAACTCCTTGTCGAAGCTATCCCGCAACATGCTCCAAATCTGAGTCACAATTTGGGCTCTCGAAACCATGCATGCAAGCAACCACTCACAAAATTCACCAACCAGGTTTTGACGGTGACGTGGCATTGGTCCCACCGCATAGCCACCTCTACATCCGCCGGTTGCTTCAAATAGCCATGCTTGTGGTGCATGATGAAGATGGTGCGCACCTACTCCGACCAGAGGCTCCAATTCGACTTGCTGGCAAGCTTCTGTAGGACAATACCCCCGGTCTACAAATCGGCAGTCGCGTGAAGGAGGCACGGTAGGGAACCTGGACTTGCCGCTTAAAGGGACAATGAGGTTGCCTACTAAGAGGATGTCAAATTCAAACATTGCGGTGGACGGCGACGTTTTGGAGGGTAATTCAAAGGGGCAAAATGGGAATGTAAAAAAAAAAAAAAAACCAGAATGGATTCTCACTTCAAAACTCATTTGTGATAGCTAGGAGGAAAATTGTTTGCCGAAATGATTAGCACAAAAACAACATGCTCTTGATATCATATAATTAAGTATAAATATTAGAAAGAAAAAAAAAAGAACATAGAACTAATGAGTTGAGAGAGAATTTCATTATATTAAATCTACAATACAATAAACTTTAGAAGATTGAGTCCTTAGATACAAGTATAGACTTAGTTATACATAAAAACTATATATCTAACACAATCAGTAAAACTCAATAGAATTAGAAGACCTAATAAGAAATTGTACCAAATTAAAAAAACCTAATACAATCAGAGGACCTAATAAGGAATTGTACATTAATTGTATTATTAATATTTCCCTACCTTACTATTTCTCCCAAGTACCACTATCCCTCCAAGTAAACCTACTTAAATAACATCTTCCTTAACACCGAAACATTCATTCGAAATACACGGAAATCCAAGCAATAGATAAAAATGAAAACGCTCACCTAAGATTCAGAAGGACTTCGTAGTAGAACTGCGTCAACTGGACAACGGAGCCCTTCTGCAGCCTTCCTTCCTTGAGATGAGAATTCATCCGCGAGGCGAGCGTCCCCTTTTGATAGTGCGAGCCGTCGGAGAGCACAACGCTAAACCTCTCTGTCTTACTGTACTGCTGAGCCAGAGTGCTCACCTGCTTCACATCGATCACCTGGAGCACCGGCTTCACCTCCTCCGCCTTCAACTCTCCCCGGCACATCATCATTATCGCACCATTCGTAAGGTTCCCCGCCATCGGAGAGCACAAATCAACGTTTGAATGAACGGAAAGCGAGGAAAAATTGGCAAGAAAGAAACTTCTTACAACCCTGGAAAGAAATGAGAGCAGTATGGGGGTAAAGTGCGTTACGTCAGATGTGAAAGGAGCAAAACTTGAAGCAGAAGGCAAAGAAACGATAAAGCAAATAGAAAATGCAACAGCACTACGAAAGAAAGCAAAAGGCAAGCATGACCTTGGAAAACGTGCTGAGACTTAAGTCAGCCAATGCAATAATGACAAGTCTTTGTAAATCTTTGTCTTCTGTTTTTTCTATCTTTCTTTAAGTTTTTGGAATTTCAGGAAGGGCATTTCTTTTTATGAAAATCCTAACGGATCCCCTTTTCCAAATGGTTCTTCAACTTTTTTAGAACTCTTGAGGTATTTTATTTTATATAATCTTTTTAGATATTAGTTATTTTGATAAAGCTATAAAGGATTGGATATCTTCATATCTAAATTATTTGATAAAAAACTATATAAGATATTTTCCTCTATTTTTAATTTAAAAATTGATTGAAATTTAATATATTTGAGTTATATATTTTATAAACAATTTTTTTGCTTATATAAAAAATTAAAGATAGGAAAAATTTAAGAACAAACTTTGCATTAAAAAAAATAAGAGTAAATCATTTGTCACACTAAATCTTTATTTTTTCAAATAAGTTTTTCTTTGTAAAAAATACTAAAAGATACAGTGACAGTAAAACATTTGGATAAGGGAAGAAAAAAAATATTAATTATGACACCATTACTTATTAATTCATTAGTATAAAATCAAATCTTACTGCTCTTAATCATTTGAAATAATGTTCAAATCTTAATTTGAGATACAATTTATATAATCATTTTATCTAAGTTTTATAAACAAAGTTTGCATGTCGATAATGTTGAAATCACTAGTATCATATGATATATATAGAAAGAAAAAACTTGAATTTCCCAATGTTGGAGCATGCTACATTGTTGGTAGGCCACTAACTGGTTAGCAAACCTATGGCTACTACTAAATTATTACTACGGATCATTTGTTATAATTTTAGTTTAGTAACAATGCTTGAGGATCTTAACAATTAATATCAAAGTTATAGGTTGAACTCTTTAGCCCAACGAGCTTGCTAGTGGGTTGTTGGTGCATGTCGTGTGGTGTGTAAGCTAGTGAATAGCCAACAAGTTCGTGAGTACTATTAAGTTATTATTAAGGAATAAATATGTATCCCAATTGTTAATTATAACTTTTGACTTAATAATATGCTTAAAGGTAGTAACATTCTAATCCTCTTTTAAGCATTTAAGCAATAGTGCGCTACATTAGTTTTTTAGTGAAAGCAAGCTCTATTTGCAGTCACGTCATATGTGAAAGGAGCAAAACTTGAAGCACAAGAAACATTAAAGCAAAAAGAAAATGCAATAGCTTATGAAAGAAAGCAAAAGGCAAGCATGACCTTGGAAAACGTGTGGGGACTTAAGTCAATCAATGCAATAATTACAAGTCTTTTAAATCTTTGTCTTTTGTTTTTTTTTTTTAATCTTTGTTTAGATTTTTGGAATTTCAGGAAGGGCATTTCTTCTTATGAAAATCTGAATCGATCCCCTTTTTCCAAATTTTTCTTCAACTTTTTTGGAACTCTTGAAGCATTTTATTTTATATACTTTTTTTAGATATTAATTATTCTATTAAAACTATAAAGGATTGGATATCTTCATATCTAAATTATTTGATAAAAAATGATATAAGATATTCTCCTTTATTTTTAATTTAAAAATTGATTGAAATTTAATATATTTGAGTTTTATATTTTATAAGCAATTTTTTGCTTATATAACAAATTAGAAGATAGGAAAAATTTAAGAACAAACTTTGCATTAAGATAAATAAGAGTAAACCATTTGTCACACAAATCTTTATTTTTCAAATAAGTTTTTCTTTGTAAAAACTACTAAAATGTACATTGATAGTGAAACATTTGGATGTGGAAGGAAAAAATATTAATCATGATAACATCACTTATTACTTCATTAGTATGAAACCAAATCTTACTGCTCCTAACCATTTGAAATACTATTCAAATCTTAATTTGAACTACAATTTATATAATCATTTTATCTAAGTTTTATGAACAAAGTTTGCACGTTAATAATGTTGAAATCATTAGTATCATATGATATATATAGAAAGAAAAAACTTGAATTTTCCAATGTTGGAGCATGCTACATTGTTGGTAGGCCAATAAGTGGTTAGCAAACCTATGGCTACTACTAAATTATTACTAAGGATCATTTGTTATAATTTTAGTCTAGTGACAACACTTGAGGATCTTTACAATTAATATCAAAGTTATAGGTTGAACTCTTTAGCCTAATGAGTTTGCTAGTGGGTTGTTGGTCCATGTCATGTGGTGTGTAAGCTAGTGAATAGCCAACAAGTTCGTGGGTACTATTAAGTCATTATTAAGGAATAAAATATGTATCCTAATTGTTAGTTATAATTTTTGACTTAATAATATGCTTAACGGTCGTAACATTCTAATCCTCTTTTAAGCATTTAAGCAATAGTGCACTACATTAGCTTTTTAGGAAAGCGAGCTATGTTTGCAATCACATCAGATGTGAAAGGGCAAACCTTGAACCACAAGGAGCATTAAAGCAAAAATAAAATGCAACAGCTTATGAAAGAAAGCAAAAGGCAAGCATGACCTTGGAAAACGTGTGGGGACTTAAGTCAATCATTGCAGTAATTACAAGTCTTTTAAATCTTTGCCTTCCGTTTTTTTTTTTTTAATCTTTCTTTAAATTTTTGCAATATCAGGAAAGGCATTTCCTTTGATGAAAATCCAAACGGATCCCCCTTTTCCAAATGTTTCTTCAACTTTTTTGGAACTCTTGAGGTATTTTATTTATATACTTTTTTTAGATATTAATTATTCTTTTAAAGCTATAAAGGATTGGATATCTTCATATCTAAATTATTTGATAAAAAATGATATAAGATATTTTCTTTTATTTTGTAATTTAAAAATTGGTTGAAATTTAATATATTTGAGTTTTATATTTTATAAACAATTTTTTGCTCATATAACAAATTAGAAGATAGGAAAAATTTAAGAACAAACTTTGCGTTAAGATAAATAAGAGTAAACCATTTGTCACACTAAATCTTTATTTTTCAAATAAGTTTTTCTTTGTAAAAACTACTAAAAGGTACATTGACAGTGAAACATTTGGATATGGGAGAAAAAAATATTAATTATGACAACATCACTTATTACTTCATTAGTATGAAACCAAATCTTACTTCTCCTAACCATTTGAAATACTGTTTAAATTTAAATTTGAGCTCTAATTTATAGAATCAGTTTATCTAAGTTTTATTGACAAAGTTTGCATGTCAATAATGTTGAAATCACTAGTATCATATGATATATATAAAAAGAAAAAACTTGAATTTTCCAATGTTGGAGCATGCTACATTGCTGGTAGGCTAGTAAGTGGTTAGCAAACCTATGGCTACTACTAAATTATTACTAAGGATCATTTGTTATAATTTTAGTCTAGTGACAATACTTGAGGATCTTAACAATTAATATCAAAGTAATAGGTTGAACTCTTTAGCCTAATGAGTTTGCTAGTGGGTTGTTGGTCCATGTCATGTGGTGTGTAAGCTAGTGAATAGCCAACAAGTTCGTGGGTACTATTAAGTCATTATTAAGGAATAAAATATGTATCCTAATTGTTAGTTATAACTTTTGACTTAATAATATGCTTAAAGGTCGTAACATTCTAATTCTCTTTTAAGCATTTAAGCAATAGTTGAAATTATTTTAGAATAGAGCAAAGATGCATAGGCAAACAAAAAGAAAACAAAGACTTAATAGAATTCTTCTTTCTCTCTTTTCTGTCTTTCTCTTTTTAAACTTAAATTTATTTTGTTACGGCGACATCTCCTGTTAAAATGAGAATACAAATCTAACCGAGATACTGTGGCCGCAAAAGGTTGATATATCCAACTATTTCAGAAGGCTATTCTAACATTCCGAAAGCCAAGACCGTGAATCTTTAAGTGGCGTGAAAGCAGGGGAGCCCTATGCAAACACGAGGGTGGATAAGGTGAATCTGATGCAAGTGTAAGAACCCCAACAGTTGCATCGATACTAATAGGTCGCCGCAAGTCAGAGACTTCTCATCTTCTTTTTACCGACATAGCAGTGACTTAAGTATGTTCCTTATCAGAAGGCCATCAAATTCTAGCCGATTGACAAACAAAACTGAATAAAAAAATAAATTAAATTAAATTAAATAAAAAGGCGATGTCTTACACTGCTAAGGCAAAATGAGTCGTCCCTAAAAGCTTCCCCAATGACAAAACTGCCAACAGGCCTTAGTGAAACATTGCAAAAAGCTATTAAGAACCTTGTCAAGACGGATACTCTTCACCTTAAAACATCTCATTGAAAAATCGTTTCCGTTAATACACCTAAGCAGGATGTCACTAAAACCTCCTTTTAAAGCAAAAATAGTCATTTCTATAGTTTTTTTTTTAATGACCCAAAACTCTTCCAAACTTTATTTGATAGCTTAAATTAAAAAGCAATGGCTTATCCCAGAGTATGTTCAAGTTTAGTTAGAAATGCAATTAAGGAAATTTGAATTAAGATCTCCCAATCCTTTCTTACCATTTCAACCATACCCTACGAGGCAATCACTTATATGGTTGCCCTTGTCAAGGCCTTTACTTGAGTTTGGAGAGTGACCATATTTCTTTCCAGGAGAGTAACTCCTGTTCTAGAAGAGAGAACCTCTCTTCCAATGTAGCTTAGTCACCTTTGGATTGCCCTTCCCCTCTCTTTCTCTTGGCCACTTCCTTGGTTCTAAGGTGCCCCTCCATCACATTTTCTTGACAGCTACTAGCCATTCTAACTTGTCTTGAAAACTTGGTTTGCCTAAAAAATCTTGTTCTGACGTCACCTATAACAAACTTAGACAAAATTCATTTGGCACTTAGTTAATGGTGGAGATTTTGGAAGGAAGAAAGTGGGAAAGTTTTGAGAAAAGGGAGAGAATGACGTATAGAGTGTGAGTAGAAATGAACAACAAGAACCCATTTATATAGGTCCTAGCTCTCTAATCTATCAAATACGTAAATTAATACACATTTAGGACACATCTATAAATAGGCAACGATTACATTGAATCGAGATGTGATATGTTAAATATCAAAGATATTCTATCTATGAAAACATTCCAATATTGAATATAGATCATAATGGCAATCTTATTCCATAGGTTCATAAATATATTCATAATCATTGAAGGAAACCAAGGGTTTGTTATTAGTCATACATTAATAGACAACATTTATACTCGCATTTCAAATACTCATCTCACAAAGGAAAAGGATACCAACCACAACAGACGACACTAATACAATGAAACTAAACGGGTCAAACTCATTTTCAACTAGTCTATCGACTCATTTAACAAAACCTAGAAGCCAAATTTGTCACTTGCCAAGCCACCCTGTGACGTTTGTCTTATAGTTTAGAACACTAAACTTTCTTACATTAGAAATACAAAAATTACCAAGAAAATATTACATATGGATTATGAAATACTGTGATTCAAATAGATTTAATAATCGAACAAAGAAAATATTAATTATAATAGTAAATATTATTTGATTTAGTTCTTGATAACTGTAAATGTTGAAATAATTGATAATTTATGATTCTAAATTCGTGATAACCCCTAAATGCAAAGGTGTTGCATATGCTAATGAGCCTTTCACATCACAAGAAAGTCTGAAAATTGGTCAAACAGACAAATGCCTTCCCATTGTTACTTCGCATCCAAGTTCCTAGCTTATCCAAGCATAGGGATTTGATTCGTGTACCGGGCTAATCATCTTCTGATGTGACCGATAATGTGAAGATTTTGTCAAATGACTGTTAACAAGAGTGTTGCTTGATTAACGGGGCAGTGATGGTAAACGCACGAGCTTAATATCACTGTTTTGTGGGTCAAAAAATGGAATTAGGTAAATGGACATTTCCATACTCAAGCAATAGACACCAGAAGAGTTCTTAGTTTAAATTTTTGGGGGACTTAGATTTTTAGAGTTTTCAGGGTAAAACTGGATAAGTTATGTTTAGTCATGATTATCAAATCGTGACCAAAGTTTTTATCAAAAAAAAAAAAACTAGTTTTCTCTTTAAATATTTGACCCTTTTTTTCTTATTTTTTCTTGATTTATTTTTGTACATTATCTAAAATCATGATCAAAATTGTTAAGAAAGAAAAAGAAAAAGAAAAAGAAAAAGAAAAAGAAAAAGCTGGATTTTATGTTAAAATATTTTGATGGGTTTCCTTCTTTGACCTTGATTCAATTTTGATAGATTATCTCAAACTACGATTAAATTGGTAATAAAAGATAAAAGAAAAGCGAGTATCCTTTTGATATATTGAATGAAATTCCCTGAATTTATCTAGATTAGTTTTTGGTACATAAAATCTCTGTCGTAGATGCATTACCAAATCTAGGATGAGTTAAATTTTATTTGCACCAACTTTTGTTTCCGACGATTTCTTGTTACACCAAATTGACTTGATTTGGCTAAGAATCTTAGGAAGGCTTGATTTGGCTTTCAACTTCCACTCAACATATCTTTATCTAAACCAAAGAAAAGATTTGGAGTGTAAAAGGGAATCGATGTCAAGACAAAAGCAAAATCAGACCCACGAAAGTTCCCATGTTCACATACACGAAACCTCATAAAAAGATTGACCAGATCTGTGGACTCCAAGATGGAGGCCTTGACATTCTAAAAGCAAAATCAACAATCAACAAGTAAATTTGTAGAATTCTGTTGAATCTAATAAGTAGTTTGATTCCCTATTTTGGCTAGAGTATCCCTTATTTTTCAAATTTATACTTTAGTATTCTAAAATTTGGATTCTTTTTAAGATCATATAACATTTGTTTTACAGTCTAAATAATTAAATTTTAATTTAAATTATCTAAATTTATATATATATTTTTTAAAAAGATAAGAATGCTATCTTAACTAATTTTATTACTAATAATAAGACCGAATATAAAGTGATGTATGAATTTAATTTTTTAAAAAACTTAACTTATCAAAATTTACATGAAGCTTTTGGTAATTAGAGAGAAATCAAAATTTTGGACCTTAGGGTTCGCATTATTACTTACATTAAATTCTTTTCTTTTCTTTTTGAATTTCCTAAGTTTGAGAGAATTTAATAATTAAACATTTAAAATAAAAAAATAGCTAAGTATACTATTAACTGAAAAGAAAATTTGCCTTTCTTCTCTTAGAGGGCAAAGACCCACTTGGAACGTTCCGTACATGCTTGGGCAAATGATTGATCTGACACCTGGACAAATGATTTGCTGAAGTGACTGCTCACCGTAGGTTTTGTCAACCTGCGTTCCAGTGGATTTTGTTTCAGTGACAAGACGACAACGTTCGCAAACGTACGAGCTCGAAGTTCTGGTCGCGCTGGTCAAACAGGATAAAAATTGTAAATAAATAAAAAAAAAGTATTTATTTAAGACTATTTTTGTAAGATTCTCTATTTTTTATTAATATAATAAATCAAAACTATTAAAGGAAAGAAGTTCTCTCTTAAACTATTTTGAAGAGGTTCTCTAACTTGGAAAGGAAAAGAAGACTCAAATCCATGATCTGTGGGACTGTTGATTAGAGTTACATTTAATATTATTGCTAGGAGATACTAAGCAATGAAGATGATTGTACCCTTTAGTAAATACAAGCCACTTTATTGTTGTGTTGTTGTGCCTATGTAATACGAAGAATGCTAATTCAGCTATTTTGACTCAAATATCTACGAAAGAAGCAATCTAAGTTATCAAGATCATATATGTGAGATGTTAATGAATTCTATTTACCCGTGGTATGAAATTCTGTCCTGATTAATCTAATGTGTTTTAGTTCTGAGTCATGATCTGAGCCAGCTTGCTTTCAGTGACTAGGATGATATTCAATTTAGTTTCATTCTCTAGAACCATAGTCTTATCCAATTGGCTGCTTGATATTCAATTTAGGGTTTATGCGTTCATGACATACCTTCTTTTGGTGGGATGCTATGAGAAAGGGGCTTATATTTGTATATTCGTGGGATGCCAAAGTAAAAGATTTTCTTTGCCAGATATAATCAACTTCAGCCTAACCTCTAATTACTAAACCATATTCTTAACCACATTTTGGTATATGCATGTTAGGGATTTGGGTTTCAACAAGCCCTCCTAGCCACCATGGACTCCCACTTCTAGCCCAAGGAAGCAAAGCCCACACTTCTGGTACTTGAGCTCCCAGTTTAAATCCGATCCTCCATCCAAAGGTTAATATAGTAATTGAAAAAAGTACCTGTTTCAATTGAAAGTAATGTTGTCTGAAAATGTTAATTTAAAGCAAATAAATCTCTCATAGACATTAAAAATTTCCACTTCCATTCAATGTGGGATAAATGTCATCAACCTTTAACTTCACTAACTTCACTAGGCTCTTGATACTTGGCTATGATCATAAGTAGGAGCCCAGCATACTAATTTAGGAAATACCAGCAAAACCACAGGCAGTGGAAGAAAGGAATTCAAGCGGTACATTTTCAATGGAATGCAAGATCTAACCCATCACATGGACTGATAGAGAGAAAGCGACGATCTTACTTTAAAAACACAAGCAATATTTAGTAAAGCAATAGACTATCCACTTCCGTCTGTATCAAAAGAAGTTCAGTTTAATCTAAAACTTGCGCAAAAGCCCTGACAAACTGCGATATACAAAGTAAATTGTCTTCTAAGGAAAATCACTACCGTGGCCCCAAATAAACTGGTCTAACAAGGGAATTCGATAACTTCGAAGATCAACAAGATCTAAGGAAGCACTTAACACAGATTCCCCTACCAGCTTTTTGCTATGACAAGGAATGAACTACCATAGACATAAGCAGAACCTGAAAAGACAGGATCTCACAATACTGTTAGAGCTGGTATGAAGATGAGCACCGAAGGAGAATGAAAACAAATGTTTATTATTTAACAACAATAACTCAAAGCTAAAGGGAAGAATTTATAAACCGACAAAAGAAATATATTACAGGCAAACGAACATACGGTTTTAACTTGCCAACTGAGTTTGACTGGAGACATACATCTCGAAAACTGGTAATCAGTACTTTCCCAGATCCAAAGAACACCCAAGATACTAACCACGGTCTTAGCTCTACTCTGTACATTAAAAACTCAACAATCTGAACCCCAACAGAGCATCAAAACTCGCACCATGCTGTACAAATGAATGCCATCTCAATTTTCCAGGTGACTTCAAAAGCCACCAAGTTGTTGCCTTGGAGCGCTCCCATATCTTCCACTGTTTCCATAAGCTGGAGAAACGGTGCTCAACCCCGGACAATCTCTTGCCCAATGCCCTGTTTGATGGCATTTGAAGCACTCACTAGAGCTACTGCCAATACCTGGCCCTGAACTCACTCTATTACCATAACCCTGTCCTGAAGACACTCCAGGACCATTCATGATACTTGGACAATTTGCGGAGCTATGACCAGTACCCCCACAACTGTTACAGGAAAGATATGAAGCCGGAGTGGCAGTTGCAATCCTAGAGTTATTATACTGGTTTCCGTACTGACCAACATTATGTGATGACGCACCAAATACATTGCCAGTGCTGTTACTGTTCCCAGTGTAGTTCATCGCCTGTGTTGGTTGCCTATTTTGAAAATTCCCTGTGTCACTATTCCCAGTCATATTACTATTCATTCCTGCACTAGGAGTGATAGTTGCTGCCTTTGAATCAAAAGAACTCTGGTCCCCTGCTTTGATCTTCTCCACCAAATCCAAAAGGAATCTGGCTTCGCTCGCAAAATTTACCTTTTCTGCTTTGACTACTGTTGACTTAACACGCTGTTCATCACTAAATGTCTCCTCCTTCACTTTCAACTTGAATATATGTTTTGTAAACAGAACCTTTCGAATGATTTCTCCAAATTTATCATCATCCTGCTCTTCATACTTCAAAAAATACAAACTTTTTGCAGGTATACCCATGATCTCCTCACCACATTCCTGGAAAGCAGTTACCCATGTTAAGCCCGTGTGATCCTGTATCTGGAACTGGAGTATATACCTGTAGTCACATTCATCAATGGACTGATCACACCTCTCACACCGCCATTTTCCATCCCCATTATTTGTAACCTTCTTGTTGCATTGCCGATCGCCAATCATGATGGGGCATGCTGTGTAGCAGAAATTATCAAGCTTTACGAATGAAATGGTTGCACTGACAGTGATCCAATCTGGCTTCTCAGATGTCCCAAGCCTCTCATCTTTAATTTGAGAAATAGTCTTTCGAACATCCGGCCTACCGACACTAGATGTTTCCCTGGAAATGGACACAGATGGGATGCTTCTCCCTTCTTTCTCAAACCATTCCTTCAGCCTGTGAGCCTCTGGAAAATTTGGATCTACAAATAATTGACTTGTGGAGATAGTCCCCACTGCCTTCCCATTGAAGTCATTGACTCTACCAGATTTCACCGCTAGCACAGGAAAAACCCCCGAATCACACATATTTTGCAGTCTCTGTCCTTCTGCATTGAAAATGTTTCCCCATATTGTTAATTCAACACTTCGGCCAGACATGTCCTTCAGGTGCAGGGTTCTCTTCTGAGTCTCAATACCATTTTTTCTCATTATTGAAACAGGTGGACTGATAAACGACACAATACCAATTATATCTACAATGCTGTTGTTCTCCATGCCTTCGATATCACTTATTGGTCTGAAGTAAAACTGCTGCTGTGGAATCAAGCCGTCATCATCAAGGCAAGGCTGTACAATTGATGCACTGTCTAAGTAAATTTCCTGATCATTCTTAAGATGGTTGTAAGCTTTTTGAGCAGGTCTTAAACTTCCCTTGGAAATCAAATAAACCTTACCAGCCTCAATCTGGTTGTAGAATTGATCAGCCACAGCATTAAAACAAGTTGCCCGAATTTCTCCTCCATCAGAATCAAGAAGATCAAAAGAGAATACTTTACCATCACCACGAGGATTACTGAAGTGTTTAAGCTCTCCTTTAGCTGTAACCCTAACCTTGATTGTCCACCTGCCCTGGTATGGGTTCAAAGCAGCAATGGGGATTATCCTAGGGGGAGCCTCATTTCTAGCTACTGGTCCTCTGTTAGTGTACATTGGAGGTGGTTGTTGATATGCAGGCTGAGGTTGACGAAAAGAGGTATGTAGAGATGGCCGTGAAACCTCTGGCCTAGGGTTGTGGAAACTCATTTGCTGGCCACTAAATGACCCACTAGGGGGCACTGATCCAGAGAACCCAGGATTAGACTCTGATTTAGGGTAAGAAGGCACATTTGAAGCAGCATACCTCCCTGACTCAGAATTATTAGAATAAGTATTGCCATGTGCCTGAATTATTCTCGGATGCTCCATAGATACACTAGCCGTGTTTGGTTTATTAGCCACGTCACCAGCTGATGAACCCACTGGACAAGATTGAGGATTCACAGTACCCGCCCCTGCCTGACCAGTGGAGGGATTTACAGCCACAGTCCTTGGTGCTGATACAGGTTCTCCAATAAGATCACTTTTTTCAACTATCAAATCCAGATCAACAATGATAATAATCCTGCTTGCAGGCGGAAGAACCAATGTCTCATCAATAAAACCATAACAGAATGTAAAAGCAGCAGAAGATGTATAATCGATGCAGAAGCAAAACACATCATTTACTAAGAAATTAAAAGTTGAGATCTCCCTCCACACTCTTGGATTACAGGATTTATTTGGGTGCCATTTACTGAACGCAAAAAGACCTATCCAAGTTGAAAACTCCTACTCGTGGAAAGAAAATTAATACATACTAAGAAATAACAGAGAACAAACGTATCATTTTACCAACAACAACCAATTAATCCGTGTAGATGAAATTCCCAAATTTCAGCACATCCGAAAATACAACAGGGTTAACAGTTTCTGCCACTTCCCCCTCTCGCTATCCTACCAAGTCCTCACGCCTCGTAACTCAACTTGGAAAGGTCAACAGAGCAACTTAATCTAACCGTCAAATTCCATTTTTAATAGAAAAGATTATAGGAAAAGATTGGATCCTTCCAAAATTTCAAATATCGTAAAGACCACGTCTTTGACATGCAAACCGATCAACAAAAGCATCAGAAAGTAATGGGAAAAATGAAAAGCTTTGTTCAATCTAACCTAGATATCCATCCTCTGCATTTCAAAAATCACCCATCAACATAAATCGAACCAATTTTCAAGAATATTTCCTCTACTTTATCCCATTTCTCCCAAGAACCATTATCCCGCCAAACAAACATACTCGAACAACGATATCTTCCACAACACCCAACATTCAGCTGAAATACACGGAATTGCAAGCAATAGACAAAAACGAAAACACTCACATGCGATTCTGAACGACATTGCAGACGAACTGCGTCAACTGGACAACGGAGCCCTTCTGCAACCTTCCTTCCTTGACCAAAGAATTCATCTGCGTGGCGAGCATCCCCTGTTGATGGTGCGATCCGTCGGAGAGCAGAACCCTAAACCTCTCTGTGTTACTGTGCGACTGAGCCTGAGTGCTCACCTGCTTCACATCGATCACCTGGAGCACCGGCTTCACCTCCTCCGCCTTCAACTCCCCCCGGCACATCATCATTATCGCCCCATTCGTAAGACTTCCCGCCATTAAGAAAGAACAATCAGCGTTTGGGTGAACGGAAAGCGAGGGAAAACTGGCGAGAAAGAAATTTCTGACAACCCTAGGATTAAGTGGGAGCGGTTTGGGAGGGAAAGCGCGCTATATTGGTTTTTGGAATTTTTGGGAAGGGTATATCTTTTTGTCAAATGCCGAACGGGTCCCCGTTTCTTCGGGAACCGTCCTGAGCACGAATGTGTCCTCAACCTTTTTGGAGATATTAAGGTATTTTTATTTTATATACTTTTTTTAGATATTAATTATCCTTTTCAGATTAAAGGATTATTTGATGAAAAATAAGTTATAATATTTTCCTCTATTTTTAATTTAAAAAATTGATTGAAATTTAATATATTTGAGTTTTATAATTTATAAGCAATTTTCCATCTCGAAACTATTATTCTTGTTAATTTTGGATATAATTATGTTTTTTTTTTGCTTGTATAAAACATTACAAGAAATAAAAAAATTTAAGAAAAAAATTTGTGTTAAAATAAATAAGAGAAAACCATTTGTCACCCTAAATCTTTATTTGTTTTCTATTTAGAATTTAAAATTTAAAAGGCACATTGATAGTGAAATATTTTGATATGGGAGAAAAGTTTTAGTTATGACTCCATTAGCTATTACTTATGAAATGAAATCTTATGAGCTCTAACCATTGGAAATCCTATTTAGATCTCAATTTGGGATACACTTTATAGAATCATTGTGTCTAAGTTTTATGAATAAAGTTTGTATGTCAAGAATGTTGAAATTGATGGTATCATATGATAAATAAAAACAAAACTTGAATTTCCCGAAATTGGAGTATGGACATAGTAGGTTGGTCAATGGATGAGTAATAGTACGTATTATTAAGTCACTGTTAAAAAATAAAATATGTACTATAATTATCAATTATAACTTTGATCTAGTTTTAGTGAAGGTCCAAACAATTGTTATTAAAGCATATTGTAGATTCGACCCCTTTGTAAGAGAGAGACTCATTAGTACATGCCATGTGATGAGTGGGCCAATGAGTAGCTAATAAGCCCATAAGCACTATTGGATCATTATTAGGGAGTAAAGTATGCTTTGATTATTCATTATGACTTTTACCTTAGTAGTAGTACTTGAGGTCCTAACACTTTAATCTTTCTTTAAACACTTTAAACAAGAGTTTAAATTATTTCTAGAAAATAGAAAAGATTTAGAGGTAGACAAAAAAAAATTAATAGATATCTCATTTTTTCCCTTTTTGTCTTTCTCTCTTTAAACTTTAAGTTATCTTGTTACCGTGACATCTCTTGTCAAAATGAGAACATAAATTTAACTATAATTCTATTATAAACCTTCAACATAAAAGCAGTGGAATTTTATGCGAACATGTTAGGATTGATGGAACAATTAGGTTTAAAGGTATTATTGTCATTACAATTAAGAATCTCTATGTAATTGTGAAACCAAGAAATGTGTTTTAGATATAATGAATTTTCTGATAGTATCATATTAGTATTTTTATCTTTTTGTAAAAGTAAGTTTTTCTAATAATATTTAATTACGATTCATTTATGGTTTTTATATAAATAGGAGAAATATAGAGAAATCTAGTGGGCGGGTTGAGAGAGTCTCCATGGGAGGCTAATTGTTGGAGAGGATCCCTTTTGTAAATTCTAGTTAATGAGAGAATCCATGAGATACCTATTTGAAGAAATAAAATATAAGAAAATCTAATGAGAAAAGACTATAAAAAATGTAGGACATTATGATATTTCAAATATCTTAAATCTATTATGTTTGGATATATGTGTTCTTATATTTGTATGGATAATGTAACTTGGTTGACTTCTCTCCAACAAAACACATGGGTGGAGGCATTTTATGAAGGATAAGGTGAATCTGATGCAAGTATTTGAACCCTAACAATTCCGTCGATACTAACAGGTCGCCGCAATTCCTAGACTTCTCATATTTTTATTAACAAAGCAATGATGTCAGTAGGTTCTATATCAGAAGCCCATCAAATTCAGGCCAATAGACAGACAAAAGCTGAAATAAAATAAAATTAGAAGACGATTTCTTACGCTGTTAAGGCAAGGTGGGAGTCGTCCTGTAAAGCTTCCCCAGTAACGAAACTGCAAGCAGGCCTTAATGAAAGAATACAAAAAGGCATCAAGAATATTTTCGCGACGGATACTCATTCCTTACAACATCAAGTTGAGAATATCCTTTCCGTTAATACACCCAAGGAGGATGTAATGAAACTTTCTTCCAAATGGAAAAAGTTACCTCTATAGTTTTTTTTTTTAATGACCAAAAAAAACCCTCTGACTTTGCTTGATGGTTTAAATTGGAAAAAAGAGAATCAGTCCAAAGCATGCTTAAATTTAATTAAAAATATTATTGAAGAGAATTGAATCCATAACACTTGTCTAATAAGATATTTTTACTCGAATTCTCCTTGCACTTTACAACAAAAAGACCAATTTTCCAATTAAGTAACAAAATTTATAAAATGCCCAAATTAATCTCTTTCCAAAAGACAAATTTGAAGAAAGAAATTATTTAATTTTATAAGGATATTATATGCATTCTCCTCTTTTTTTTTTCTTTTTTTTTTGTTTTTAAATTACGTAACTAAGCTCACATAATCAGATGTCAAACTTAAAATCAAGAGATTTTAAACAATACTTGTTCTAAATTGAGTAAAATGTTTATCGATAAAATGCTTTATTTTTCAATGTGAAAATTTTTTATTCAATTTTTTTTTATGGTTCAAAATTGATATTTTCACTAATGAAATATTGGTTTGTTTTTAAAATTTAATAAGATTAGAAAGGAGAAAATATTGATTATGATACAATCTAAAAGGTTCCCAATTTATTTTTACACACGTTAAGTGCCAAATGATCTTTTTAATGTGACAGGCCACTTAAAGATTTTGTTTAGCTCTCAAGCACAATTGCTTGATGAACAGCAGAAGGGTAAACATTTGACCTTAATGTTTTGCTAAGTTGACCAAACTATAAAATTAGGTAAGAAGAACATTTTCACACTTACAAACGAACACTTAAGAGTTCCTTAAACTCTTTGAGGATTTAGAGCGTTTGTTATTTTACAGTCATTTAGAATGGAGTTATGTTAAAAATTTTTTTTTTAAACAAAGCGTATCCCTCTTAAAATATTTAGATTTTTTATTAATTTTTCGTAAAATACAATAAAAGAGTCTGCCAATATTCCTAAATAAAAAATAGTTTGAAAAGTATAAATCAAGTAACCTTGTGCAAACATAGGCATCTATAAAAGTCCATTTTTCTTTTTATGTTTATTTATTTTTATTTTTGTCTCAGTGATGATCTCTTTGATTATTCTAATTGTCTATACAAATTTTTAATTTCATCGGCCAAGGGGAGAAAAAGTGTAAATATGGGAAAACCATGTAAATTACATTTTTCTATAATTCTCACAAAATAATTTGTAATTTCTAAAGAATAACATTGTGTAAGGGATTAAGATAACTTCTATATATTATTCTTCTAGTAAAATCTTGTAAACAGACTTAAGACAAAAATTCATTTAACTTAATTTTTTCATTTATTTTGATAACCTAGTATATACCATCATCTCACATACAAACGATCGTGCATAACATTGAATAATCCATTCTTTGCATGTGGATTGTAGAGCACAAAAACAAATTCTTTTTCATCCACATTAAGTATTAAATAGTTAAGAATGATGTGAATAATCACTTATTGTTTAATTCTACTTAAAAATATTTTTTAAATAATTAAATAATATCCATTTTTACAAGTTGATTTTAAGGAAAAAAAAATACAATTTCTTATATATTCTTAGAACTTAGGGTGAGGAGAACACCTCTTGTGTAAGAAGCTCATAACTATACTAATTTATGAAAATATGTATTGTCCTTATGATAAAGCCTACAATCATATTGGCCACTAGAGGATGTATTAAAAATAATATGTTATCTTATGTTGACAAAATTCTATTTGTTTTTTTTTTTAAATTAAAAAAATATATCACTAGGAAAAGCTAGGATTAAAAGAAATTGAGCTTCCTTCATTATAAATATAGAAATTACCCAGTTACTATCAAAAGTGACGGACTTAGTCCTTCATTGACAAGTATGCGTTCTAAAAGTCATTTCAAGAGGTGGGATTTGGAGAAATAAAATAAAGTGTGTTCAATATTTTTGTGAGGAGATACTAAGCAATGAAGATGAATATTTAAAGATGTATCCATAGTAAAGACAAGCTACCTTAATGTTATGTTGTTGTGCCTATGTAATACGAATAATGGAAATTCAATTGTTTCAACTCAAATATCTATGGAAAGAAATAGTCTAAGTTGTCAGAGTCATATATGTGGGATGTTTATGAATTTTATTTATTTGTGATATGAAATTCTATCCCAATTAACCTACTACGTTTTAGATCTTAATTATGATCTTAGCCAGCTTGCTTTCTAGTATTAGGATGATATTCAATGCTAAATTCATTCTTTAGAATAATAGGCTCATCAAATTAGCTTCATGATAAGTGGGAAAAACATCAAAATGTACTTTGCATGGAAGCTAGCCTAAGCCTTTTCTATTCACCAATCTCCCCTCTCTTTCCTAGCTTCAATCATAGATAAAATCATTGATCTCCCACTACTCAATGGTCTTTCTACATATTAGCTATCATCTATCAAGATGACTAGCTAGAATAATCTTTCCTTGAAGATCCAACGTTTGGTGAAGTAACATGGATATAACATGCTATGGCAAAAGTAGACCCCCTGCTATTTCCCTAGCCTTCCTAGCTACCATGGAGTCCTGTTTCTAGTTAAGGATGTAAAGCCCACACTTGCAGCACTTGAGCTACCAATATAGAAGTCAATAAGTACTAGGTTCAATTAAAATTGGTCCTAAGTTCGATGTCAAGTATATAAGTTTATTTGAAAAAAGAAATTAATGTACAATAAATAAATTTTTTACTAGTATTAAAAAAATTTCAATTCTATTCAAGGCAAGACAAATGTCATCACCCTTCCTAATTCCGCTAGACCCTTGATATTGGGCTATAAGCATAAGTAAAAGCCTTACTATTACTTATTGATAATAGTCATGTATTGTATTGTTACATTTCTTATGTGTTTGTATTGCTTATGTTGCTTGTGATGTAGTTATGGAGCTTTATATTGTGGTTGTGTGGCATTAAGTGTCTGTGGGCCTTTTAGGCATTTGGCCCAAAACTATCCTCATTGTATTGTCTTGGAACATTTTGTCATTTGTCTTGGTGTTCTCTTGGTTTGTGTAGGCAGTAAGGGTTCCTAATCAAAGAGCCCATTAATTCTTCCTTCATGAGATGCAATTTGCTACCATACCTCACCAAAGACACACTTATCAATTCCCCTTAGGGAGTTCCAACTTAAAGGCCCAAGAACCAAGACTTAAGTTGCCACTTTAAGGGCATTATAGTTACAAAAGGAGGCTTACTAGCAATAGCTAGTATTAGACGGTTCAATCAATGGATAGAGGCAAAGGTTAGGTGGAGTCATATGTGGCTTAATTGTCCAATAACATTAAGGATATCCAAGACACCATGGCTTTGTATTAAGATGTTAAAGACCTTTAGGAGGCAATGACCTTAATGGTATTGCGAATGACGTAGTTCCTAGGTCTAGTGTGCACAACACAATTCTCACTACTAGTGCTCTGAACGACTTGGATCCCATCTTTAGATTAGGAACCAGTAATAACCATGGGTTAAGGTCCTCTTTTGGAGTTGGGCCTTATCACAAAATTGGGTTTGACCTTCTTAAACAATCTAGAGGCATGCAAGGCTTAGTCCTATGCTTTGCTTTAACTAGATTGGGTACTAGCAAGTCAAGACTGGATGGGTTAACTACTGATTTTGGGTTAGGTGTACTGGGATAGATCACCCACTTTAAGTTTCCTAAATTTTACAGTGATGTCTTGTAGCTTGGATTTCCATGGCTCAAGAATTTTTTGAGTTCCATAGGCTTAGTGATGCCAAAAAGGTTAAGATTTGTACTTGGCACATGGGAGGAATGACCATTAAATGGCTCCAATCATACAAGGCCAATTTAGGATGGGTAAGGTAGGTTCTTACATGGGAGAAGCTAAAAACCAGGTTGCTTGACAAGTATGGATTTACCCAATCTTGTAGTTCATATAGATGCCTTGTTAAATTAGAGCAAGTAGATACCATAAAGAATTATTATAAGTACTTCTGGGATGCCTTAGTTTCAACTAGACCCTTGACACTTGAGCAAGTGGTTGACACTTTTATTGATGGGTTAAAGGTTGTAATCTAGGTTGATGTTGATACTAAACATCCTACTATGTTGAATGAGGCCTTGCATTATACACTCATTTATGAAGCTTAGACTCATCAATTATATGGTATTTTAGGTCCCTTACTAGGATGCCATCTTGGAGGGGAGTTAATGAGTCATAAGGGAAAGGGGGGATTTGTTGGCTCCCACTCTAGTGCAACAAAAACCCCTATGTAATTAGCGTTAAGCATAATGAAACCCCCAATTTACTTCTAGAATTTTCCCAAATGTTTCTAGTAGAAATACTTTACTCACCAAAAAGTTCATTACCATTAAGTTGGAAGAGAGGCATTAGGAAGACTTGTGTTTCCATTATAATGATAGATATATGCTAGGTCATCAATGTCAGAAGGACTAGTTCATTTATGAGGTTGTTAATCTTGATGAATGGGATGATGGTAGAGGAGATTTGCACAGTGGCAAGGAGGATAACAAAGAATTTTATGAATCAAAAGACACCATGGGCTTCTCTACTATGACGTGTATGATATGGCAGCAAGGAAGCCTCAAACTATGAACGTGGAGGGTCAAGTAAAGTCCTTTTGAAAACCTATTAGGATATTGATCAACTCAAGTAGCACTTATAACTTTATAGACCAACGGTTAGTAACAAAGCTTGGCCTTAAGGTTGATAGTTCCTCCACCTTTAAGATAATGGTTGCTAATGGCAAAGGGATTGAGAATTGTGGGGCATGTTGAGGGGTTGAGATGAAGTTATAGGGAGTCGATATGGTGTTGGACTTGTATGTCTTTCCGTTGGTGGTTGTTGATGTTATACTTAGGGTTCAACAATTGGAAACTTTGGGTGACATCATTTGGAATTTCTTAGACCATCGTATAGAGTTTATTATGGATACAAGGAGGATTGCATTACATGGGTGGCATCACAAGGATATTTAAGTCCTTGATTGTGCTCTATTCAAATGGGTGATAAAGAAAACAAGGTCAAAGCCTTGTGTAGTGTAGCTAATGGGTAATGAGGCATTGAATAATGGTTGTCACTTATGAAAGGAAGAAGTAACAACTATTTTGTATCAATGTATAGAACAATTATTAGTTGAATTTGTATAAGTATTTTAGGAACTTAACAGCCTTCCTCCATGGCATAATCATGATCATAAGATTGTATTAAAAGGGATAGGGCAACCAATATTAGTGAGACTTTACAAATACTTTTATGTCTAGAAAGGAGAAATTGAGAGATTGGTTAAGAAACTATTAAAAGAGGGAGTTATCAAACTTAGTACTAGTCCTTTCTCTTAACCAATGCTACTAATCAAGAAGGCTAATGGTTCTTAGAGACTTTATGTTAACTACAGAGAGCTAAAGAAGCACATTGCGAAGGATAAGTTTCCTATTCCAACAACTGATGAGTTGTAAGATGAACTTAAGGGGGCTCGTAATTTCTCTAAATTGGATTTGAGGTCTAGATACTATCAAGGGAGAATAAGAAAAGAAGACATTGAAAAGATGGCACTTATAACGTACCATGATCATTATGAGTTTTTGGTGATGCTGTCTAGAGTCACAAATTGTCCTTCGACATTCTAGTCACTAATGAATGTAGTTTTTCAAGAACATTTAAGGAAGATGGTTTTGGTATTCTTTGATGATATTCTATTCTATAGTAAGAGTTGAGAGGAACACCTTTAACACATAATAATAGTTTTGGAAACACATTGAAAGAATTGTTTATATGTTAAGTTGTCAAAGTATGAATTTGGTTGCACAAAGTTAAAGTTCCTAGGACATGTGGTCAATGAAAAGGGGGTTGCGGTCGATCCAAGCAAGTTGAAAGCAATTCTACAATGGTTCGTTCCAAATTCTATTAAAGCTTAAAGGGATTCTTGGGCACAACAAAATATTACTAATGATTTATTAAGGGTTATGGTCGTATCATAGTGCCACTTACTAATTTTCTTAAAAAGGATGTTTTTGTATGGAATGCAAAAGTACAACAAGCCTTCGACAGATTAAAGCAAACAATGACAACAACCCCTTTTCTTGCTTTTCTGGATTTTTCAACACCTTTTATCCTTGAATGTGATGCATTAGGCACCAAGGTAGGGGTTGTCTTCTCTCAAGGGAAACAACCAATTGCTTACTTCAATAAAATGCTACATGGGAGCCATCTAAAGCTTTCCACTTATGAGAGAGAAATCTTGGCAATAATTATGAAGGTGCAAAAGTGAAAGCATTATTTGTTGGACAATAAGCATATCATCAAAATGGACTAAAAAAACATGAAATTCTTACAAGATCAAAGGATTGTAACACTTATACAACAGAAAATGGTTGCTTAAGTTAATGGGATATGACTTTGTGGTCAAGTGTAAGGTTGGAAGAGATAATGTGGCTGCTGATGGCCTTTCTAAACATAAAGGGGATGAAGTTGGTGGAGATGATGATAAAAACTTTGAAGGAACTTGTGCTGCCATATCTGCCCTTACTTTGCAGTGGTTAAATGTAACAAGGGAGGAGATTAAAAAGATTCTAAAGGCTCAAGGATTGCTTAAACGAATTGAGGCTAGTAAGGCAGTTAGATTGTGGGTGCAAAAAGAAGACATCATTACTTTCAATGACAAGGTATTACTTCCTCTTGACTCCAATATTATTCCTATTATTCCTATTATTATAAAATAGATGCATGCTAATACTCGTGCAGAGATGGAAAAAAACTTTCAAAAGGATACAAGTAGTTTTTTACTAGAATGGGATAAAATCTTTTGTTGATCAGGTTGTAAAATAATGCTTAGTATGTAAGAAGAATAATGGCAAAAAGATTTGGGGTGAAGGGACTTTACAACCTTTTCCAATTCCTAAATAGATTTAGGAAGACATAGCCATGAATTTTGTTGATGGCCTAACTAACTTCTATAGGAAATTAGTGGTGTTGGTCATAATAGCTCAATTATCCAAGTTTGGCCATTTCATACCCTTGTCCCACTTGTATATAGCAACCTCTGTTGCTTAAGCCTTCTTTGAAAACATTTTCAAGTTATATGAGATGTTCCACACAATAGTTTGTAACAGAGACCCATTATTTACAAGTAAGTTTTGGAATGAATTGTTTAAATTGCAAAATACACAATTTAAGTTCTCTTCTTCATATCACCCTCAAATAGATAGATAGACAAAGGAGTTGAATAAAACATTAGAGATGTATCTAAGATGTTTGACAAGGGAGCAACCTAAGGAGTGAATTAAATGGATTCGATGGATACAATACTATTACAACACGAGCTAGCATAGTTTGACATTATATATGCTATTTGAGGTAGTGTATGGTGGTAGCCCTCTAACTCTTTTATCTTATGTTAAAGGGACAACTAGGGTAGCATTTATGGAACAAATCTTGGAGGAGAGAGATGTGATGTTGAGTAAGATAAGGAAAAACTTACATGCAACCTAAGACTAAATGAAGAATTTATATGACAAGAAAAAGAAAGAAGTGGAATTTTAGGTAAGGGACTTTGTATATGTTAAGCTTCCCCAATATCAGCAAACTTCAGTGTCACAATAGAGGAATCAACAACTTTGCCCAAAATTTAATGGACCATATTGAGTGCTAAAGTGCATTGGAGCAGTTGCACATGAATTGAACCTCTAACAAGAATGCAAGTACACCATATTTTCCATGTTTCTAAGCTAAAACCCTTTCCAGGTAACCCAAATGCAATGCAAGAAATAGACTTTGAGGAGTTCCATGACACTTTTAAAGTGATAGGGGAAAAAGAGAAGCCCTAGGCAGCGGTGGAGCAAAGGCAATGTGGAAGAAGAGCATAATTGTTGATTCATTGGAAGGGAAAAACCCCCATTGAAGACTACATGGATGGAGGAACAGGAATTTAGAGCACAATTTCCTAATTATACGATTCATGATGTCAACCAACCTTGAGGAAAAGACTGAAATTATGATGGGGGGGAAAATGTTACCAGTTGATAATAGTTATGTATTGTATTATTATGTTTCTTATGTGTATGTGTTGCTTATGTTGCTTGTGATGTAGTCATGGGTCTTCATATTGTAGTTGTAGTTCTGTGGTGTTAAGTGTTTGTGGGCCTTCTAGGCATTTGGCCCAGAACTATCCTCATTGTACTGTCTTGGAACATTTTGTCGTTTGTCTTTGTATTCCCATGTTTGTGCAGGCGGTAAGGTTCCCGATCAAAGAGCCCATTGATTCTTCGTTCGTGAGGTGCAAACTACCACCATACCTCACCGGAGACACCCCCGTCAGGTTCCCCCTCCAGAGTTCCAACTTGAAGGCCCAAGAACCAAGGCTCAGTCGTCGCTTTAAGGGCATTACAGTTGCAACTGGAGGCTCACCAACAACACCCACATACTAATTTAGGAAATACTAGCAAAACCACAGGCACGCGGAAGAAGAGGAAATCAAGCGGCACATTTTCAGCGGAATGCAAGAACTAATCCACGGAATGGACTGGTTGCGAGAAAGCCACTATCTTACTTCAAAAACCTAGCAATATTTACTCAGAACAATCTAAAACTTCGCAGGAGCCTAACAAACTGCAATATACAAATTAAGTTATCTTCTAAGGAAAATTACTAGTGTGGCCCCAAATAAACTAATCTAACAAGGGAGTTCGATAACTTTGAAGATCAACAACATCTGACGAAAGGAAGCACCTAACACCGACTCCCTTACCAGCTTTTTGCTATGACGAGGAATGAACTACCATAGACATAAGCAGAATCTTAAAGACAGGATCTGACAACGCTGTTATAACTGGTATGAAGATGAACTACCATAGACACAAGGAGAATGAAAACAAATGTTTTCTGTTTAACAACAATAACTCAAAACCAAAGGGAAGAACTTATAAACCCACAAAAGAAATATATTACAGGCAAACAAACATGCGATTTTAACTTGCTCACTGAGTTCGACTAGAGACATACAACCCGAAAACTGGAAGTCGGTAACTTTCCCAGCTCCGAAGAGCACCCAAAATACTAACCATGGTCTCAGCTCCACTCTGTACACTAGAAACTTAACAATCTGAACCCCAACACAGCATCAAAACGCTAGGTCTATTATCCAACTAACTAAGGGTACACGCACCATGCTGTACAAATGAGTGCCACCTCAATTTTCCAGGCGACTTTAAAAGCCACCAAGTTGTTGCCTTGGAGCAACCGCACTGGGAGTGATAGTTGCTGCCTTTGACTCAAAAGAGCTCTAGTCCCCTGCTTTCATCTTTTCCACCAAATCCAAAAGGAATCAGGCTTTGGTCGCAAAATTTACCTTTTCTGCTTTGACTACTATTGACTTAACACGCTGTTCATCACTAAATGTCTCCTCCTTTACTTTCAACTTGAATATATGTTTTGTAAACAGAACCTCTCGAATGATTTCTCCAAATTTATCATCATCCTGCTCTTCATACTTCAAATGATACAAACTTTTGGCAGTTATACCCATGATCTCCTCACCACATTCCTGGAATGCAGTTACCCATGTTAAGCCAGTGTGATCCTGTATCTGGAACTGGAGTATATACCTATACTCACATTCATCAATGGACTGATCACACCACTCACACCGCCATTTTCCATCCCCGTTACTTGTAACTTTCTTGTTGCATTGCCGATCACCAATCATGATGGGGCATGCTGTGTAGCAGAAATTATCAAGCTTAATGAATGAAATGGTTGCACTAACAGTGATCCAATCTGGCTTCTCAGATGTCCCAAGCCTCTCATCTTTAATTTGAGATATAGTCTTTCGATTATCTGGCCTACCAACACTAGATGTTTCCCTGGAAATGGACACAGGTAGGATGCTTCTCCCTTCTTTATCAAACCATTCCTTCAGCACGTGAACCTCTGGAAAATTTGGATCTACAAATAATTGACTTGTAGAGATAGTCCCCACTGCCTTCCCATTGAAGTCATTGACTCTACCAGATTTCACCGCTAGCACAGGAAAACCCCCCGAATCACACATATTTTGCAGTCTCTGTCCTTCTGCATTGAAAAGGTTTCCCCATATTGTTAATTCAACACTTCGGCCAGACATGTCCTTCAGGTGCAGGGTTCTCTTCTGAGTCTCAATACCATTTTTTCTCATTATTGAAACAGGTGGACTGATAAAAGATACAATACCAATTGTATCTACAATGCTGTTGTTCTCCATGCCATAGATATCAGTTATCGGTCTGAAGTGAAACTGCTGCTGTGGAATCAAGCCGTCATCATCAAAGCAAGGCTGTACAACTGATGCACTGTCTAAGTAAATTTCCTGATCATTCTCAAGATGGTTGTAAGCTTTTTGAGCAGGTCTTAAACTTCCCTTGGAAATCAAATAAACCTTACCAGCCTCAATCTGGTTGTAGAATTGATCAGCCACAGCATTAAAACAAGTTGCCTGAATTTCTCCTCCATCACAATCGAGAAGATCAAAAGAGAATACTTTACCATCATCACGAGGATTATTGAAGTGTTTAAGATCTCCTTTAGCCGTAACTCTAACCTTGATTGTCCACGTGCCCTCGTATGGGTTCAAAGCAGCAATGGGAATTATCCTAGGGGGAGCCTCATTTCTAGCTGCCGGTCCTCTGTTAGTGTACATTGGAGGTGGTTGTTGATATGCAGGCTGAGGTTGACGAAAAGAGGTATTGAAATGTGCTTGAATTATTCTCGGATGCTCCATAGATACACCAGCCGTGTTTGGTTTATTAGCCACGTCCCCAGCTGATGAACGTACTGAAAAAGATTGAGGATTCCCAGTACCCCCGCCCCTTGCTGACCAGTGGAGGGATTTACAGCCACAGTCCTTGGTGCTGATACAGGTTCTCCAATAAGATCACTTCTTTCAAGTATCAAATCCAGATCAACAATGACAATAATTCTGCATGCAGGCAGAAGAACCGGTGTCTCATCAATAAAACCATAACAGAATGTAAAAGCAGCAGATCATGTATAACTAGAACGGAAGCAAAACACATCAGTTTAAGCCTTTTACAGGTCAATACAGTTCACACTCAGTCAAGGAATTAGAAGTTGAGATCTCCCTCTACACTCCTGGAGTGCAGGATGTTTTTGGGTACCATTTAACGAACGCAACAAGAGCTTTCCATGTTGAAAACTCCTACCCGTGGAAAGAAATTAATCCTTACATCTGAAAGCATACATGCTAAGAAATGACAGAGAACAAACGTATCATTTAGCAACAGACACCAATTAATCCTTGTACATGAAGTTCCCAAATTTTAAAACAGCACGTCCAAAAATAGAACAAGGTTAACAATTTCTGCCACTTCCCCGTCTAGCTATCCTACAAGGTCCTTACGCCTCTTAATCACAATGAAGTTTGGCGTAACTCAACAGAGCAACCTAATCTAACTTCATCTCAACGTCCAAAAAGTTGAGGACAGATTCGTGCTCGGCACGGTTCGCGATGAGTCGATGCCGTGTAAAGCACGTTTCCTCAAATTCGAAAAAACAGCATAGTGCGCTTTCCCTCCCAAACCGCTCTCACTTCATCCTATTATTCCTATTATGTTTTTTTTTTTTTCAAACAAAGCGTATCCCTCTTAAAATATTTTGGTTTTTTTTATTAAATTTTGGTAAAATACAATAAAAGAGTCTACCAATATTCCTAAACAAAAAATAGTTTGAAAAGTATAAATCAAGTAACCTTGTGCAAACATGGGCATCTATAAAAGTCCATTTTCCATTTTTGTGTTTTTTATTTTATTTTATTTGAGTGATGATCTCTTTGATTGTTCTAATTGTCTATACAAATTTTTTTATTTCATCTGCAAAAGGGAGAACAAGTGTAAATTTGGGAAAACCATGTAAATTACATTTTTCTATAATTCTTACAAAATAATTTGTAATTTCTAAAGAATAACATTGTGTAAGGGATTAAGATAACTTCCGTGTTTGTTCTTCTAGTAAAATCTTGTAAACAGTCTTAAGAAAAAAATCATTTAACTTAATTTTTTCATCTGTTTTGATAACTTAGTAGATACCATCATCTCACATACAAGTGATTGTGCATAAGATTGAATAATCCATTCTTTGCTTGTGGATTTTTGAGCATAAAGACATGCCCTTTTTCATCCACATTAAGTATTAAATGGTTAAGAATGATGTGAATTATCACTTGTTGTCTAAATCCTACTTAATTTTTTTTAAAAATAAAATATATATCCATTTTTACAAGTTGATTTTAAGAAAAAAAAATACAATTTCTTATGTATTCTTAGAACTTAGGGTGAAGAGAATACCTCTTGTGTGTGAAGCTCATAACTCACACTAATTTATGAAAATATGTATTATCCTCATGATAAAACCTACAATGATATTGGTCACGAGAGAATGTATTAAAAATAATATGTTATCTTATATTGAAAAAATTATGTTTGATTTTTAAAAAATTATAAAATATATCACTCTCAAAGGCTAGTTTAAAAATAAATTAAGCTTTCTTGCATTAGAAATATAGAAACTACCAAGAAAATATTACATATAGGTTATAAAATATTGCAATATAAACAAATTTAGTACTCAAACAAAGTAAATATTAATTACAATAATAAATATGACAAGATTTAATTTTGGATAACTATAAATGTCAAAGTAATCAATTATTTATGATCCAAAGTTGTTGATAATCCATAAATGCAAAGGCAATGCATATGCTAATGAGCCATGTTGGAAAAATCAAGCTCAAGATCTTTTCTACTCATCTAGAACACAAAGTTTAACCAAACAAAGAACAAATTACCTAGTCTTGACTCCATTCCAATTGCCAATGGCTCAATTCTTCTCATTTATATTCTCCTTAAGATGCTAACTTGATAAGCAACCAATTTATTGAAGATCTATAGAGAGAAAGAAGGGTTCACAATGGTTTTTTTTTTCACTACTAAGTGCACAATAGCTATATTAGTTAGTTTTTTTTAGTTAGTAGAACATATACATGAAAGTGTGAGATTGTGTGTATTATTATGGAATTTGTAATTTTGATTTTGCCCTTAATGAACTAGGATTTTAATCTTAAGCCTAATACTTGCTTTATGTAATGAAACTTTATAATCTTCATTGCATGTAATGTTTATGTATATGTTGAGAGCTAAAGGAGACATCATCACAATTCTATATGGCAAACACTAGCCCACACCAGCCAATCCCATATCTAACAATTAAGAATCTTGTTGGACTTTTGACTCATAATTTGGTTGGTCAAGTTACACAAAATTTCTTTATCCTAATGACTAGCAATGAAGGTGATGCAACCACTTGCTTTTATTAAACAGCTGAAGCAGCGTAAGGTGAAGCAACTATTGATTTGTCAACATTAGTGTTACTAATGCTATTTGAAGTTGCTACCACTTGCTTGTACATTTTCCACCCTATGCTAGACATATCGATGGATTTCATATATGTATGTAATTCAAAGAAAAGGATGAAGAAGTAACTAAAAAACATGAAGAACCAAGAGAGAAAATTCTATAGATCCTGTGAAGGTAGAACTAGTGCAAAAAAGTCATCAATTCTAATCTAGCTATGAAAAAGTTAGCAAAAGCTTAGTATATTGAGCTGAATATTGTGACACACTCCTTGATACATGTTAAAAGGATGTTGTATATGAAGAAATTGAGCTGATATTGTGCTACACTCCTTGATTCATGTTTGAAGGATGTTGTAGATGAAGAAATTGAGCTGATATCAAGTGTAACCTTCTGTACTGCTCTTAAACAGCTTTATAAATTTCTCTCCTGCTTGTCTTGTGGATGTAGGTAAAAGCTTGGCCAAACTACATTAAATATGTTATGTTCTGATCTTATTTGTTTGATGTTTTAGTTCCACTATTTGTTATAAGAAGAAAATACCATAGATGAGCAAGTAAACAATTTACAAACGACCAAGCCAAACTTCTTACCAAGAGTTTTAGTTTAATACTCTGCATACTAGTTCAACAATATGGTATCAGAGCCAGGTTGGTGTTTACTACCATTTGGCCTTTCCTTTTACTGTCAATCAAGAATTCAATAGCTTCAATATGAGTACTATTAGAATTGAAATAGAAAATTTTGATGGGAAGAATGATTTTGGGCTATGGAAGCTTAAAATGAAGGCATTGTTAACTCACTAAGGCTTGCTACTTGCTTTACTTGGAAAAGAAAAGATGCCAACTAGCTTAATTGAGACACAGAAAGATGAATTGATAAATAAGGCTCTCACTTCACTCATTTTAAATCTTTCTAATTCTATGTTAAGAGAGGTAGCATTAAAGAAGACATTTGTTGGAATGAGGATCAAACTAGAAAGCTTGTATATAACTAGGTCACTCACAAATAGATTGTATCTTAAGCAAAAACTATACACTTTAAAGATGAAAGAAGGCACACCATTGGACAGACATCTAGATGAGTTCAATAAGGTTGTGATGGACCTAAAAAATATAGACATCAAGATAGATGATGAAAATCAAGCCTTGATCCTATTGTGTTATTTGACTAAGTTGTATAAGTACTTAGTTACTACCTCAATGTATGGTTATGATTCAATTTCTATGGAAGATGTTAAGGCTTCTTTGAACTCTACAAAACTAAGGAAGAGAGTTAATGATGAATATAAGGAAGCTAGTGGTGTAAGATTAATAGCTAAAGGTAGATCAAGCATAATAGGATAGCAAAGCAATAGTAGGTCATAATCACAAATTAAGTAGAAAAAGTCCAAGTTAGTTTCACGAACCAGAAATCTTAAACGTTTTCACTGCCACAATGAAGGTCATATGAGGAGAGATTGCCCAGAAAGAAAAGTCAAGAAGGAACATGGAAAGAAAGCAGCTTTTGATGATGAGAAAACAACGGTAATAACTGAAGATGTAGATTTATCTTATGTAGGATTTGTTTTGAATATATTTAAAAACTATTTTGGTGATAATTAGGTTTTAGACTTTACTTGTACATTCCATATGACTCCTAACAAAGAATGGTTTGTTGATTATCAACCATGGAAAGGAGGGATTGTCTTAATGTGGAACAATGTAGCTTGTAAGGTTGTTGGAATTGGATCAACCAATATAGAAACAGATGATGGTATGATAAGAACTCTAACACAAGTAAGACATATACCAGAACTGAAAAGAAACCTCATTTCTTTTGGAACGTTGGAAGAAAATGGGTATGAATGGAAATCTAAAGGTGGCATTTTGAAGGTAACAAAAGGTGCTCTTGTTGTTCTTAAAGGTATTTGATGCAATGGTTTATATTTGCTTAAAGGAAAGTTAATTTTAGGAGGAACTGCTATGACAACTTCTAGATCATCTTTAGAATATACCAAACTTTGGCATATAATATTAGGGCATATGAGTGAGAGAGGCATGCTAATATTAAGTAATCAGGGTCTTCTTGGAAATAAAAAGATCACCAAATTGGATCTTTGAAAGCATTATTTGTATGGAAGATAAACCAAAGTAAAGTTCAATTGTGTAACTCACATAACAAAAAGGACTTTAGATTATATACATGCTAACTTTTGGGGTCTAGCTCGGGTATCCTCTATTAATGGTGCTAGATATATGCTTACCATTATAGATGATCATTCAAGGAAGGTTTGACCATTTTTCTTAAAACATAAAGATAAAGTATGTAAGAAGTTTATACAATGGAAGGTGATGGTGGAAAAGCAAACCGACAAACAAGTGAAAAGACTAAGAACAGATAATGGTTTTGAATTCTGTAATAGAGTTTGAAGAATACTATAGGAATGAGAGCATAGTAAGGCATTACACAGTACCATACATGCCATAATAAAATGGAACAGCCGAAAGGATGAATAGAACAATCCTTGAGAAGGTGAAAAGGATGTTGTCAGCAGCAAACTTGACAAGAAGGTTTTGGAATGAAGTAGCTAACACAACCTGTTTTTTAATCAATAAGTCACCACTACAGCCCTTAATTATAAAACTCTAGAAGAGGTGTGGAGTGGAAGGCCTACAGATTATTCAATTTTAAGAATTTTCAAATGTCCAGCATATCTTCATACTAGAGAGGGAAAATTGGAACCAAGATTAAAGAGATGTGTTTTTCTTGGATATGCTAATGGGGTAAAAGGTTGTAGGCTGTGGTTCTCTAATGGAATATCACCCAAGGTCATTATCAGCCGAGATGTAGTATTTGATAAGTATCACATGCTAAAAGAGAAGGTGGAGCTTAAACGAAGTAAACATGTTAAGGAGTTACATGAAAAGGTGGAGCTAGAAATTGCTCCAAGTTAGTTTGAAGTTGATTCTTGAGGCACTGATGATCCAAGTATATTTGAAATAGATAGCAACAAAGAAGAATTAGAGCCTCAAACTACAAAACTAACTACAACTCCTTCAGTGAGGCAATGGGTGCAGGAATACTCAATTGCCAAAGATAGAACAAGAAGAGAAATCAAATCTACTAAAAGGTACAACAATGGAGATTTAGTTGCTTATGCTTTAATAACTGTAGAAGAAACCAATTTGTGTGATGAACTAGAAATGCTTAGAGATGCAGTGAAAGGTGCAGATTCAACAAAGTGGCTTGAAGCAATACATAAAGAGATGAATTCTCTATTAAAGAATAGAACCTAGAAACTTGTTCCACTTCCTCCATATAAGATAGTTATGAAGTGCAAATGGATTTATAAGAAGAAAGAAGGCATTCCGAGTAGTAATGAAGTCAAACATAAAGCAAGGTTAGTTATAAAAAGCTTTACTCAAAGGCAAGGTATAGATTTTAATGAAGTTTTTTCTCCTATAATGAAGCATACTACTATACATGTCTTGTTAGCTTTAGTGTCTTTATTTGGTCTGGAATTGCATCAATTAGATGTTAAGACAGCTTTCTTACATAAGGAGTTAAAAGAAGACATATATATGAGTTAACTAGAAGGTTTTTTGGATAAACATAGAAGTGATTATGTTTATAACCTCATGAAATCACTTTATGGTCTTAAGTAGTCTCCTAGGCAATGATACAAATGGTTTGACAGTTTATGGTAACAAGTGGATACTGTAGAAGCTTCTATGATAGTTGTGTGTATTAAAGGAAAATAGCTTATGGTTGTTATATCTACTTATTAATTTATGTAGATGACATGTTGATTGTAGCCAAAAGTATATCTAAAGTGATAAAGTTAAAAAACTTGTCGAAACAAGAGTTTGATATAAAAGATCTGGGTTCAGCTAAGAAAATTCTTGGAATAGTAAGAATGATAAGAATCATGGAATGGTGCATTTATTCTAGAGAAAGTATGTTGAAAGTGTACTAAACATATTCAACATGATTGATGTTATAATAGTAAGTACTCCATTTGCTGCTCATTTTAAATTGTCTTAGGATTTATCTCCTAATTTTGAAGAAGAAAAGAAAGACATGAAGAAGGTACCATATACAAGTTTAGTGGGAAGTATGATGTATGCTATGGTATTTACATGACCAGATTTAAGCTATGCAATCAATATGGTCAATAGATTTATAAGTAATTCTAGAAAGGATCACTACAATGCAGTAAAGTAGGTATTAAGATATTTAAAAGGAATAACTAATTTTGGTTTAACTTTTAGCAAAAAAGGAAGTCAACAAGTGGTTAGATATGTGGACTTAGATTATGCTAAAGATCTAGATGAAAGGTCTTTTTTTGGCTATATTTTCACACTTAGAGATAGTGTCATAAGCTAGAAAAGCAACTTTGCAACAAATTGTGGCATTGTCACCTACTAAGGCTGAGTACATGGCTATAGTGGAAGGCATTAAGGAAGGTCTTTGGTTACAAGGATCAGTGTCTAAATTAGGTGTGAAGCAGGAGCAGAATCAAATTTTCTATGACAACAAAAGTGCAATTCATATTGCTAAAGATCATAGGCATCATAAGAAATCAAAACACATTGATGTTTGGTATCACTTTGTTTAGAAAATTGGGTCTGATGGTAAAATAAAAGTGTTAAAAATACCTACTATTGAGAATCCCCTTTATATGTTCACGAAAGTTATCCTTACCAAGAAATTTTAGACTTGTATTGACTTGGTAGGGCTATATGTAAACAAGTAATGCAAAATGGTCAAGTAGGAAAGAAGATGATTGTGTAAAGAGCAATAATTATTTATCAAGGTGTAGAATTGTTGGACTTTTAACTCATAATTTGGTTGGTCAAGTTGCAGAAACTTTCTTTATCCTAATGGCTAGCAATAAAGGTGATGCAGTAGCTTGCTTTTATTAAAAAATTGAAGTGGTGCAAGGTGAAGTAGCTATTGATTTGTCAACATTAATGTTACCGGTGTTGTTTGAAGTTGCTACCACTTGTTTGAACGTTTTCCACATAATGCTAGACATATTGGTGGATTGCATATATATATGTAATTTAAATAAAAGGATGAAGAAGTAACTGAAAAATGTGAAGAACCAAGAGAGAAAATTCTACAAATCCTATGAAGGTAGAATCGGTGTAATGAAGTCATCAATTCTGATCCAATTATGAAAAAGTTAGCAAAAGGTTAGTAGATTGAGCTGAATATTGTGACACATTCCTTAATACATGTTAGAAGGATGTTGTAGATGAAGAAACTGAGCTGATATCATGTGTAACCTTTTGTATTGCTCTTTGGATAACTTAATAAAGTTCTCTCCTACTTGTCCCATAGATGTAGGCAAAAGTTTGGCCAAACCACGTTAAATCTCTTGTGTTCTGGTCTTATTTGTTTTATGTTTTAGTTCCATTGTTTGTTATAAGAAGAAAATACCATAAATAAGCAAGCAAAAAATTTACAAATGAACAAGCCAAACTTCCTACTAAAAGTTTTAGTTCAATACTCTACATACCAATCTAACAGATCTAATATATCTCATATGAATGGATTACAAAACATTTATGTAAAAGAATTTTTTATCAACAAATCTCATTGATATAAGCCCACTTTATTAGGCCTATGAAAATTGGCCAAACATATGAATGCCTTCCCATTGTTACTTAACATCCAAGTTTCTACCTTATTCAGCACTAAAAGCAAGCATGAGAACTATTATGACCCTCTATGCCAAGAGCCATGTAAGCATCCACATGGCTAACCAACTCTAGCCACAAGGGGTTGGAAGATTGTCAGAACTTAGAATAGAAAGAGATTGTTGCATGTTCATGCCAATAGGTGGTATTAATCCTCAAGTGGTGGGTATTGGCTGAAGGTATCTCATTAGGTAGAGTGTTAGTGCTCGGGGTAGGTTAGTCATAAAAATGGGAAGGAAAGTAGTTAGCTTCAGTAAAAAGGATAGGGGTGTAAGGGAACCAAGGCCTTTATATAAGAGCTCCGATGAGGTAAAGGGTAAGGGGCATGTACGAATTCTTTGACCAAGTTTTTGGCATCACCTGACTATTAATAAAAATCCCTTTGTTTTATTTTATTTTTAAACATAGTTCCTAATCATAGAAGGAAGGATTCCAATCCTTGATTTTAACCTTGACGGTCCTATTATATGTTTTAGTCAATGGTACCATGACATTATGGCATTAGACCAGGTTGATCCAGTCACATTTCGAATAAATTGAAGCCAATCTAGCTAGGTGAGAGGCAGAGAACAATTGGCATTTTATAGAGATAATGGATAGCTTTCATCGCCTCAATACATCCATGAGTTCCCAAAATAGCCATAGGAATCACAATAGGGACAAGGGCATGTCCAATGGTGCAAGAAGTAGCAACTCTCAAGGAGGGAGCAATGGGGTAGACCAAAATGGAAGGTAAAAAAGGGTGTAGTATAATTTTCCTACATACAAAGGGAATAATGATCTTGCTAACTAGGTCAATTGAGCAAAGTAGTATTTCAACTATTATAAGGTGCAAAAAATATGAGAAGGTACGAGTGGCTTCCTAGAACTTTAATGAGGTGCTTGGATATGGTTTCGGGTGTTAAAGGAAGAGTATGCCAATGGGGAACTTTCTTGGGCAATGTTATCTTAGGAAATCTATGAGAGGTTTGGCACGACAGATTATCAAAGTGCCTTTTAGGAATTGATTCAACTGCGACAAACAAGAATAGTTGATGACTACTACAATAAGTTTTCTAAGTTGTTGTTACGAGTTAACAAGTTAACTCCATAACATCAAGTGGTTTACTTCATGACAAGATTACGAGATAGGATTCATGTGGATGTTTAGGCCAACCACCAGGGATCCATTTCTTTAGCTTTGGGGCTAGTTTGTTTGTACGAGACTAGACATCATGGCAATCAAGCAATAATACCAACTAAGTGTAAGGATGGTGCTAATGGATAGAACAATGAAACTTTCACTCTAGTAAAATGAATAAGCCCATCACACCTAGCCAAATAAAAAGCTAAGGGGTTGTGTTTCCATTATGAAAAAAAACTCACCTTCAGTCCTTAGTGTAAAAGGTTGTTTGTTATTAAAGGGTCATGGGTAGCAAAAGAAAAGGCAACGAGTAATGCTTGTTATGAGTTGGTGCCTCTAGGAGCCGAAGACGCAAAGATATCTCTCAATGCAATCAATGGTGTCAATTTAAGACAAACCTTGAGACTAATGGGAGGTATAGGCAATTTTTTATATTGCATACATATTTTGGTAGATTTGAGTAATTCACTTAATTTCTTGAGCAAATGAATGGCCAGTTAGTTAAGGTTGAAGGCTAATAAAAATAAGTCCTTCCAAGTTTGAGTGGCCAATGATGATAAGTTGGTAAACTCTAACCAATGTTTAGGAATAAATGTGACGCTACAGGGAGTCATGTTTGGGATGAATCTATTTCTATTACCATTAGTGTGGGTGGATTTAGTTTTAGGAACCTAGTGGTTGAGGATCCTCAAACCCATATTATAGGATTTTGAGAAATTGAGGATATAGTCTTTTGTTGAAAGTAAGGCTGTACAACTTCAAAGTGGTAATGCACTGCTCAATCAACTAGTTGATGGGGAAAAGATGAGTAAGGAACTAGCTAAGGCTTGCAAAGGTATTGTGTTGTGCTTTATGTTGACAAAGGTAGTACAATTGGGAGAAAAAGGTGGAACAAGGACAAGTGGGGACCTAGAAGAGTTGTTGAGTTGATTGGGAGATGTGTTTTGTGAGCCATAAAAGCTATTGCCAACTAGGGTCTAAGACCATGCAATAACTTTAATTGAGTTTAGCTAGCTAGTGTTGATACGACCTTACCTATGTAGTAATTGCTTAAAGTTAGCTTTGTTCAGCACAACATAAGCCCCTTTTCATCATTAGTTTTGTTGGTTTAGAAAAAAACAACTTATAGAGGTTGTGCATCAACTATTGGGAACTAAATAAAAGGAAGGTCAAGGATAAATTGCCATTTCCACAGAGGATAAGTTCTTGATGACCTTCATAGAGCATAGGTGTTTAATCTGTTAGACCTTTGGGTAGGGTATCGCCAAGTCCAAATTAAGCTAGAAGATGTGCACAAGACTACCTTCCACACCCACAATGGGTACTAGGAGTTCTTGGTTATGCCCAATAATGAATGCTTTAGCTACATTCTAGTCCATCATGACTTCAATGTTCCAACCATATCTCATAAGGTTTGTGCAAGTCTTCTTAGATGACATTATAATCTATAACAAAAATATGAAAGAGCATTTAAGGCATTTAGAAACAATTTTAGAGGTTCTTTATGGTAATTGATTGTATGTTAAAAAGTCAAAATGTTCTAAACTGGCAATACGGCTTGATAAAATGGCTGAGTGAGTTTAGGTTGGACATCTATTTGCTAGATTAGCAGTATGAGCTGACAAATTGAGTTGTCTAGTACAAGTGTGGCCTACCTAGTTTCCCTTATTGTTAGGTCTTCCACTTGAGTGGTGCCCAAGATGTTTCCTATTAATGTACCTTGCATTTGAATTTATTTAAAATATAATGGCCCTTTTCATAAAAGGAGTGTTATGAAGGATTTGATTGTAATGAATATGTTATTTAATAAGAAAGTTATGATACTATATTTATGTTTTGCTACTATTTTAAAGTATAATGACTTTCATATTAAACTAGATCACGGTTATGATCTAATATTTATGTTGGTAATGTTTGTCTTTATAAAGACCTTTATGGTTTAGAAATGGAAATGTCTTGATTTGACTTACATGGTTTGAATCTAAGTAATGTCTACATATTTAACGTTATCACTCTAAATGTGTAACTAATACTACATTTAATTCTTAAGGAAAGGTAAACCTCTATATAACGAGAACCTCTTGAATTCCTTTGTCACACAATTCCTTCTACATTCAGATTATCCCATTGTTCCTTGATTTTTTCTTGGTTTGTTTCCAGAAGAACTTTATTCATAATGATTTTAGTTAAAGGTTAACTCAGTTCATCGCTAAGACTTGAGAGCCAAACAAATTTTTCTCTAGGTCCATTACATAAATGTGCATTCATGATGGAGGATGTTCATTTTTTTAGGCATGTGGTTAATCAACAAGGTGTGTTTATGGATCAAGGTAATAGTGGAATGGAAATGACCTAACATGGTGAAGTAGCTGCATAGTTTCCTTAGTTTGGCTAGTTATTACTAACGATTTGTTAAAGGGTTTGAATGGGGGGTTGCTAAAAAGGCCTTTAAGCAAGCTCTCTGAGAAGCTTTGGTATTAGTGTTGCTAAACTTTGAGCTTCCCTTTACCATAATGTGTGATGCATCTAACAACATGATAGAAATAGTTTTGATGCAATAGGAAGCTTGATTGCCTACTTTAGCGAAGCCATACAAAAAAGGAATCTTAGGCTTTCAACATATGAAAAGGAAATTATGCCTCTAGTTTTAGCAGTGCAACGTTGGTGGCATTATTTATTAGGGACTCAATTTGTGGTTGTTATAATCCAACAAAGTCTCCATCATCTTTGGAACCAACAATTGACAATACTTACACAACATCAATGATTGGCTAAATTAATGGGCTTTGATTTTGAAATCCATTACACTTCGAGGAAAACAAACTAGGCAGCTAATGCATTATCATGACTATACAAACTAGAGGAAAGCAAGGTGTTGACTAGAAAAGGAATAAAAACAAGTTGAGTAATACCATCTTGGAAGTAGGGGTTATAGAGAACTAGCAAATGGAGAAGTGTAAAGAGAAACAATTGGAAGGTCAGAATTTTGCCATGTTAAAACTAGTACTGAAATGGGCTGATACAATAAAAGAAAAGGTGGTGGGTTGTGCCAACTTACAAGAATTGATTGCTAATATTGACTCTAGAAAAGTGATGGGTCCTTAGAAGTATCATGATGGTGTTATATTTTTTAAACAATGAGTTTATCTACCTAAGGATTCCAAGCTCATATTCACTATTGTTTCAAAAATGCATGGAGCACACCATGAAAGGAATTTTAAAACATTACAACAGTTGAAGGTAGCTTTTTTTTGGAATGGTATAAAGCGAAACGTGAAAGAAGTAGTGAAAAGATGTGGGACATGTTAATAGCGAAAATGGGAAAGCCTAGCTCCATTAGGGTTACTCCAACTGCTAAAAATTCAATTGATTTCATTGACAGCCTATCATTATTGTTGGGTAAGAATTCCATCCTAATGATTGTAGACTAATTAAGCAAATTTGCTCATTTTCTTCCATTAGAGCACCCATACTTAGCTAAATCGGTGGCTTAAATTTTCTTTAACAACATATTAAAAATTTATGGCATGCCAAAGAAGGTGGTTTGTGATCATGACACCTTATTCATTAGAAATTTTGGAAGGAACTTTTTCGGTTGTAGGGAACAAACTTTTGTTACTCCTCTACCTACCACCTGTAATCTAAATGGCAAACAGAAGTGGTTAATCGGATGATAGAGATGTATCTCTAATTTGTTATTAAGGAGAAGTCACAAAGTTGGGCCAAGTGGATTTCTTAGGCAGAATATAACTACAACACAAGTTACCATTCAACAACTGGTAGAACACCTTATAAGGCTATTTTTGAAAAGAAACCACCTTGTCTTTTAAGTTATACTCCTAAGGGCACAAGGGTGGATTTGATGGACAAGGCATTCAAGGATCGTAAAGCTATATTGAAAGAGTTATAGTTTCAGCTAGAAAAGGCTTAAGATAAAATGAAGAGCAACTACAATATGAGGCACCATGATGTATAGTTCAAGGTAAGAGAACGCATCTACCTAAAAAATTGTCCTTACTGGTAGTCATTGATGGCAATGTGTTGGTCTTTGAAAATGTCCCCATGATTTTTTGGCCTTTATGAAGTGCTTTAAAAGGTGGGGTTGATGGCCTACAAGTTGAATCTGCCACCCAAATCTAGGATCCATCCCACTTTCCATGTCTTTGTCTTAAAGCATCATGTGATAGTTAACTGCTCGGTGCAAATTGAACTGCCAATCTATACCAAAGAAGAAGATTGCATATTGCCTACACCTCAAGCCATCTTAGATCGATGTTGCAAAGGGCAAAAGGAGTAAGTCCTAGTCCATTGGAAGGGTACCCTTCCTTGTGAATCCACGTGGGAAAAGCTTAACATTATAAAGGAGTGGTACCCAAAGCTAGACCTTGGTACCCTCCATGCTAAGAGTCATGTAAGCATCCACATGGCTAACCAACTTTGGCCACAAAGGGCGGTTGCTACATGTGGGAAAGGTTGGAAGATTGTCATAACTTAGAGCAAAAAGAGACCGTTGCATACTCATGCCAAGGTAGTAATAATCCTCTAGTGGTAGGTATTGGCTAAAGGTATCTTGTTGGGTAAAGTGCTAGTGCTTAGGGTAGGTTAGTCATAAAGATGGGAGGGAAAGTAATTGGCTTCAATAAAAAAGATAGAGGCGCAAAGGAACCAAGGCCTTTGTAAAAGAACTCTAATAAGGTAAAGGGTAGGGGCATGTATGAATTCCTTTACCAAGTTTTGGGTATCACCCAACTATTAATCAAAATCCCTTTGTTTTATTTCATTTGTTAACATAGCTCTCAAACATAGAAGGAAGGGTTCCAATTTGTGGCTTGATTTTTACCTTGAGGGTCTTGTTACGTATTTTGATCAACAGTATTATGATCAATGCTAAAAGCAAGCATGGGGAAAAATTATTTTATTAACCAAATCATCTTGTGATGTGACCAATATTATAAGAATTTTGTCAACTCATTATGAACAAGAGTGTTGCTTAATTAACAAAGTAGTGATGGTAAACATAAAAGTATAACATTATTACCGCATTGGTTAAACAATGAAATTAGGTAAAAGGACATTGCCTTACCCAACCAATGAACACCAAAAGAGTTCTTAGTTTAATTTTTTTGGGGATTTAGATTTTTATCCTTTAGTGACTCAACCTTTGGATAATCCATCATATAGTGAGATCCGTTGGAAATTAGACAAGTGAAAAGGCCTTTCTTCTTGTTCTCCACATTATTGTAGTTGAAAGGTTGTTTATCACTTCCTTTGCACTTGAAGGAGTGTTGGCTTCCTCTTTCTTTTCCTACTATCATACCTTGGGGATTTGGATGGGATGAAGATCACCCTATGGGTTTGATTGGGATAAGGAATCATCTCATTGCAATGGAGTTCCTTCAAAGACTCCACCATAGTAATGGCTTTACCTAAACTCCCCACTTTATGTCTTTCTACTTCCATTTAAGCCTAATTTTGGAGACCATCAATGAAGAAAAATAACAAAGTACTTTCTAGTACATTAAAAGATGTGTCTGAAGATTTGAAAACTCTTGTACATATGCATGTAGGTTGGTTGTATGCTTCAACTCTTTCAACTTTTTAAGAGCTAAAAAAGCCACACTTGTTTGGAAGAATTGCTTTTTTAACTCTTACTTGAATTCTTCAAAATTGTCTATATGACACTCTTCTTTTTCCATCTTGAGTTGTTTTTACGCCACCACAATTTAGCATTATGAGATAAATACAAAGAAGCAAGATGTACCTTAGAAAGTTCATTAATGATATGTGCCTTGTCAAAATAGAACTCCATGTATCATAATAAGTTTTCCACTTGCCATTGAAGGTCATTGGTTTAGGGATCCACCAAATGAACTTCTCTTGCTCTAACATTAGTAGGCCTTACCCTTATTGAGGCCTCTACTTGAGTTTGGAAAGCGATCATATTTCTTTCTAAAAGAGTAAATCTTATTGGATCAACCATGTTATATGCTAGTTGAGAGTTGATTCTCTCAACGCTTTGCTCTAGAATAGAAAATCTCTTTGCTATAGTAGCTTTGTCATCCATGGATTGGCCTTTCCTTATCTTTCTCTTGGCTACTTCCTTGGTTCTATGGTGGCCTTCCACCATATCTTTTTTAGAGTTACTAGCCATTTCTACTACCTCAAAAACCTAGCTTACCTAAAAAATTGATGAGGTGGTTTTGGAATGAAGAAAGTGAGAAAGTTTTTATAGAAAATAGTTTAAAGAGTGTGAGTAGAAATGACCAACAAGAACCCATTTATATAGGTCATGGCTTTCTAATCTATTGAATACATAAATTAATACATATTTAGGATACATCTCATAAATAGACAATGATTACATTGAATCTAGAAAAGATACATGGATGAGATATAGAGATACGTTAAATTGGAATGAACCAAAGATATTCCATTAATGAAAATGTTAACATTGAATACAAATCATAGTGGTAACATTATTCCATAGGGTCATAAATACATTCACAACAATGTTCTAACATTGAAACCGTACATTTAGTTTACAGGCACCTAATTCAATTGGGAGCATGTGTAATTTGGGTATGTGCATTAAAAAAAAAAAGTTAACATTTATACCTGCAGATTAAATAGTCATCCCACAAAGGGAAAGGATATCAACCACTAGTGGTGACACTACTACAAGAAAATTAGATGGACTTGCTAACTAATTCATCGACCCATACTAGAAATATAGTAATTGGGTTTCTCTTAAAATATGAGCAAGATTTGTTACTCGCTATCCTACCTCATGATGTTCATACTACAGTTTAGAACTCTAACCTTTCTTATATTAGAAATACAGAAATTACCAAAAGAAAAATATTACATTGGATTATGAAATATTGTGATTCAAACAAATTTAATACTTGAACAAAGAAAATATTAATTATGATAGTAATATTATTTGACTTAATTCTAGATAACTGTAAATGTTGAAATAATTGACAATTTATGATTCCAAATTCGTGATAACCCCTAAATGCAAAGGTATTGTATCCGTAATGAGCTCTCCACATCACAAAAAAAGTCTGAAAATTGGTTAAACAGACAAATGCTTTCCAATTGTTACTTCGCATCCAAGTTTCTAACTTATCCAAGCATGGGTATTTGATTCTTTTACCTGCCAAATCGTCTTCTGTTGTAACCGATAATTTGAAGATTTTGTCAACTCACTGATAACAAGAGTGTTGCTTGATTAACAGGGCAGCGATAGTATGCGCACGAGCTTAATATTACTGCCGTGCTGGTCAAAAAACGAAATTAGGTAAAAGGACATTTCCATACTCAAGCAATGAACACGAGAAGAGTTAGTTTAATTTTTTGGGGATTTAGAGTTTCAGGTTTCAGCATAAATCTGGATAAGTTATGTTTACTCATGGTTATCAAATCGTGACCAAAGTTGTTATAAATAATAAATAATTAAAAACTAGTTTTCCCATTAAGTATATGATGGTTTTTTTTTATTTTATCTTGATTTATTTACATTATCTCAAATCATCATCAAAATCATTAAGAAAAAGAAAAGCTGGGTTTTCTCTTAAAATATTTTGATGAGCTTCCCTTCTTTTATCTCAATTCAATTTCGATAGATTATGTTAAATTACGACTAAATTGGTGATTAAAAAAAAATAAAAAAGCTAGTAATCTTTTGATATGTTGAAGGAAATTTCGTGATTTTATCTAGATTAGTTTTTGGTACATACAATCTTTTTCCTAGGTGCATTACCTAATCTATGATGAGTTAAATTTTATTTGCACCAACTTTCTTCCGTACGATTTCTTGTTACACCAAATTGACTTCTCTTTATCTAAACTAAATAAAAGATTTGGAGGGTAAAGGTAATCGATGTGAAGAGAAAAGCAACATCAGACCCACAAAAGTTCCGATGTTCGCATACACGAAACCTCCTGAAACTGTCGACCAGATCAGTGGACTGTAAGATGGAGGCTTCTCATTTTATAAGTAGAATCAACAATTAACAAGTTAAGTTTTAGAATTCTGTTGACTATAATAAGTAGATCTATTCCCTAAATTGGCTAGAGTAATCCTTTTATTTTTCAAGTTCTTTTGTCCATCTTAGTGCTTTAGAATTCTAAAATTTATATTCATCTTAAAATCTTGTAACATTTTTTTTGATATTATAAATGTTACACCCCAATTGTATGAAAGAAAAAAAAAAGAGATTATTCTTTTGGCATGAGGAACAATAAATAGAGTCCAACAAAATTTCTAAATCTCAAATAACTAAGTTTTAATTTAATTGTATAAATTTATACCATTTTTTTTTAAGAAACAAGATAGTACCTAACCAATTTTATTAATAATAATAAAGTTAAGCATAACAATAATAACTTAACTTATTAGAGGTAAATTAAAATCAAAATATGTACTTTAGGGTTTGAATTATTTGAGAGTATTTAATATTTTTTGTAAATTAAAATTTTAAGTTTTTTCACCATAAAAAACACACTTTTCATTTTTTCCACATTAAGAAAACTCTAGATGTGAAAAGAATTCCATTTAATTTTTTCTTTTCACTTGATCAAATAGCAAAGCATACTATTAACAAGGCAATTGGCTTTCTTGTCTTAAAAGGCAAGACACACTTGTCTTGACGGGACTGATCCGACACGTGGACGAATTTAATGATTCGCTGAGGTGACTGCTCACCGTAGGTTTTGTCAACTCTCTGCTCCAATAGATTTTGTTTCAATGACAAGACAACCTTAGCAAACGTACGAACTCGAAGTTCTTACCGCGCTTATCAAACAGCATGAGTTAGGTAAAATGCATTCTTTACTTAACTTTGTTGGTGATCAACCTTATTGTTTTGATTGGTTGTTTGATAGATTGTCTCAAATCATGATCAAAATTATAAAAGAATGAGTTGCTTTTTATCTTTTATTTTTTATTTTTTGATGAGATTCGTTCATCTGTTTTAGATTAATTTGTCATGGACTATCTTAAATCAAGACCAAATTGATTAAAAAATAATTTTTACTTAAGATTCTCTTTGTTAGATTCTCTAATTTTTTATTTATTAATATAACCGATCAAAACTATTAAAAAAATGAATTTTCTTTTAAACTATTTTGAACAAGTTTTCTACTTTAATATATTATTTTAAATCACAACTAAAATTGTTTTAACAAATAATATTTACTTTCTTTTTAACAAATTATAACATATTTTATTATTAATAATAAAATTAAATGTAAGAACCATACTTCAAAAACTAGTGAAACAATATTAGACAACATATATGCTTAATCTTATTAAAACTTATAATTATCTGTCAAACAATATTTACCTGAATTAAATTTTTGTGAAATTTGTTGTTCAAATAAGGAGTAGATACACTAACTTAGCAAGTAACACTCGATAAAAGATTTAGTGACCCAATTAAGGCTATAGTAGGTGGAATTCAGTCTAATCTTATCAATAATGTAATTTAGTTTAATATCAAACTAAATCATTTTAGTTCAATAAGTAATCCTAATTTAGTCAAATTAACATAGAAAGTGACTATTTTCTCGAGTTTTTGTGGCACATTTAAGCTTTGATTAAGCATGCATTTTCCTTTTGGATGAGGATGATGGATTTTATTTGGCAGGTACGTGTTCCACACTTTTAAACATGCATTATTTATGGCATCCGTGGAATAATCATCGCGTGCCGGCAGATTTGACTACCATAAATGTTTTCGGCCCAGAATATAATGGCAATCCTTGATTTTGCTTCCAGCTCCCACCTGGGGTTCTGCTCAAAATATCTGCGTCATAATCAGAGGATTGATTCAGATGGACAGATCCGATGCTTATCTGGTCGTAGAAATTCCGATCGCCGGATAAAATGGCCCGGTGGCCGGAACTTTGAGCCAGAAAACCCTCACACGTCCGTTACGATTACAGTAGTTGTTGGCTTGAATGGATCCTCGAGAGGGCTCTAGCTTGAAGAAGAAGAAGGGAGAAAGGAAGAGTGTCCTTTCTGTATTGTGCCGATGCACTTTAGTCGTTCTCTTCCCTTTTCTTCTCTTCTTTGCCCTGCAGTTTCTGGTTGGCTTCGTGGCCGTTTTCGCCGCAAATTCATCGTTTGGGAGCCCGATCTCTGTGACCTCCCAATGCAAGATAGTGTCCAGCAGTGAGTCCTTTATGTTTGTAAGAATGTACTTCTTTTTGCTTTTTGTGCTTGGTTGCTTAGAAAGTGCATGAAAGTAAAAGAAAATGTAATTTTGTGTGTGATTTGTCTTGTATTTGTTTTGGCAAGAGATAATCATGTAGCACATCTTTTACCTCGACCTTAATCTTCTCGGGAACCAAAAATGATTTGAGCTGGTGATGTTGAAGGCCCGTATCTACGTGAATCTATTACTTTTAGCAGTGTGCTGAATAATCCAAAGTGAAAACTTCAGTAAAATTCTTTCCGTAAAACGGCCTTACTGTTAGGGTGATATCAAGTTCATTTGTTGTCTTTCGTTGCAATTTCTTAGGTAACTCTTTGAATTCTGCGCAGACTTTTGATGTAGTGATTGCTTGCTTTCTTATGAATGTATCGTAGATGAATTTTATATCTGTTGTATGTTCTCCATTATTGTAGTTGATTGTCTTTAAACCATTCTGTGTTTGTGACTACCTCCTTCTTTCTTCTCGATGATTTGATGCTAGGCTACTACTTTTATTGGACATTTCGGTTGTCACTGCTTACTTTAGACTGATTTTTCCGCATGTAGATCGAAGATTAGATCTTAGGATTGGAGATCAAAATTGTAAACTCTTTTATCTTGCTGAAGAGGATCAGAGATAATACTCAACAGCAGATTTTCAGTTAATTACCATAAGCAATCAGCAGAAACTGAAAATTGTAAACTCTGGTTAGGTAAACGCATATTGATATACTTTGTCCTTTTTTTTTTCCCGTTTTTTATTCCCTTGGAAATGTCATTACTCGTTACAAATTTGCTGTGTCCAAGTTATATTTCATTGAATGTTCCGTCTCCTTTTCTAAATTCTTTGCATCATGTGAGCTGAAATGAACTGAATTTTTCTTGAAGGTGTGGATCTTAGGTCCTCTAAGGTCTGTGAACTTGGACTATTCAATTATAAAGCCAAGAATGTATTTTACCCCCTTGAAAGAAGTAAGTTTAGATGCCGCTATGATTATTATTGGGCTTCAGTATTCAAGGTAATAGTTACACATCCCCAAAGTGTCCTTTTTTAACAGTGTACTCTTTTTAAGCATCATGTTACCAAGTAGTAGCGCTAAAAGTAGCAACCTGAATTCATGTCCACGTTGTGATGGTTTACTTGAACTGGTTTTACATTAGCTGTCTTGGACACTTTAGCTGAGTAGTAGTTGTGAAGCATTCCTAAAGCCAACTTGCATTTCTGAATAATGGCTTTTACGTTGTTTTCACCAAGCAGATTCCCGTGATTTTATGCATTGCAACCAAAAACTCTATGGTGATGTGTGGGATTCTCGAATAACATTAATGGTGTCACAGTTGGTTTTGGCATGATGGGCAGTGCTGGAGTTTCTTTGAAGGAGTAACCTCTTGATATATTTTCATGGCTTCTAGAGTAGGATGTTTCCATTGCATTTAGACAAGGGGAAAATATTGAAATCTATGCTTTTCTTGGAACTTTTTGGGTAGTGGGAGTTAGAATCTGTGGATTCTCGGATGTGGTTGCTCTATTGTAGTTATCCTTTGGGTTATGCAAGGATAGATTGTGTAAGCTGACTGCCAGTGGGAGGTTTGATGAATGTCTGAGTTCCGTGAGAGGGTCTATTATTGCTATGTTTCCTTGGCAGAGTATAGGAGTGTTTAAATGTCTGCGAAATTGAATCCTTTAGTTTCAAAACAGCACAGGGCACAGTTTTGACAGTGGATTATTTGAGAGTCTTGGTGGGAGTGTCGGCGGTGTGGGGATTGTGTATGCATGTGGTGGTGAGTTACTGGATAGTTTGTCGCTCCACTGTTATAGGGCAAGGCTATCTCCTCTTTTTAGGTCATTGGAGATGAAAGGTTGGTTCTGGGGTGCTGGAAATGAAAGGTTGGTTCCTACAACAGCCATGAGTTGAAAGTCAGGTCTCTTTTTGCAGTATGTGCATTTCTGGAGATGGTGAAACAGTGGCGCTTTCAGTCAAATCCATGTTCTTAAGGTCCTGGGGTGACATGTTGTCATTAGGCAATATAGCTCTTTATTTGTTGATTCCCACAAATTTTAGTTTGCAACTATTCTGTTATATACCTATCTTTTCTGCTTTTTAAGTGATGCCACTGAACCTCACTAAGGCCAAGTGGTACTTTTTGAGGGTAGTCAAACCTAATGAATTTGATTATAAATTCGCTTTCAACTGTCTTTATTTTATGGATGCACGTGTGTAAATCAACTAAACGTCCTTCTTTTATTTTATTTTATTTTATTTTATTTTGGAGAATAAATCCTCTCTACTTTGCTTGAGGAGCAGTAATATCTGTAGCTCTGATGTTCTTGTATGGAACTATTCTCTGCTTTCCTGCATGTTGTCCTTCTTTTTGTATGAAGCACTCAGTTAATTGCAGTTTTAAGGTTTTTGAGGCTATCTAAATGTTTGACATGCACATACTTGGATTGTCCATAAAGGCATATGTTTCTGAACATCTGTCAATAGCATTAGTGTAATATCCCATTTTCTCGTAATATTGTAGGTAGAATACAAAGATCGTTCTTCTGGTCAGACACGACTTGCTTTGGCAGAAACTCCAAGTGAAGCACTTCCTCTTGATTGCAGGCCTAATTTTGGCACTGCATGGTTGACCAAATTTAAATTCAAGGTAGTGGTTGCAAAGCTTCTAGTCTCAGTCATGACATGGTACAGGCTTGAACTTTATGTAAAAGACTTGCTTGATTTAGCAGGATGTTAGATTTCTCTATGATTAGACTGATTTTCTATGCCATTTTCACTTATAGTACTTGATAGTTCATGAGTTTGATATCGTCGCCCTTTCTTTCAGGTGAATAAAACTTATGACTGCTGGTACACCTCTGGCATGTCTAGAGTAAGCTTGTATCAGCCTGACTTTTCTGGCTGCCGTGCTAGAGATCCATCTGTCTTTGAGATGATTAAGCAATATTCCATCATGTGAGTATATTCATCCTAAACTCCATTTTTTTTTTCCATTAAAGATCTTCTCTGTTAATGGTTAACTTTGGCTGGAGGATTTCTTTTATATTGCTGGCTTTTGTTTTTAGTTTCTTATGATAATTATTGGATTGTTTGGAAAAATTGGTCCTTATTGGCTTCTGCCTCCTTTTATCCATTGTAGTCCTTCATCTCTCTCTTCTTCTTTTTTCCACGTCTATCTTTCCCCTTCCACAAGCTTCTTTTCTTCTGCCTCTCTCTCTCTCTCTCTCTTTTTGGTCTTTCCCTCTCTTCCTTTGTCTTTCTTTGTCCTATTACTTTCTGTCTGCAGCTGCTAGGACTCTTCTAAAATAATTTTAGTATTAAGGGCAAATCCTGCAGAGTTGGCGGGACCTTGCTATTTACTCTTATTGGTTCAATCTGTAGTTTGAAACCTTATGTACTATTACACCCTGTCTAGCTTTTGTTGGATTCTAAGGTTTTTACAACTGTTTCCGCTGCTCTACTTGTGTTGAAGTTGTTATGATGGATTTGTTATCCTGTAGTTAATTAGGTTTCTGTTAATATATGTTGCTGTTTGAACATTTTCTGCACAATAATCGGTTATCTTATTCTGATTTTTGGCTGTTAGTTGCTGTTTGCTTGCTCTATTGTTGTTGAGTTTAGTTTTTGCTTGCATCAAGGTGTTAAAACTCTATCTAGAAGTAATATTGAGTCCTAGGGCTGGATTGTAGAACCATGGCTGATGAAATTTATGTTGTTTTTAACATTGAGAATGTATCTCCATATCTCTGTTTATGGCTGATCTGGACTTCATTCGATTGGAGTAGGAATACTCCCAATCTAGCGCCTCACAAAAGACAACTTGCTCGTTGCTCTTCCTTTATTCTGATCGTTACCTTCGTCTGTTGCATAAAATAGTGGTATTTTGTGATAAACCCTATGATGGATGTGGCTAAACTAAATACAAGAGTATATTAGATGATAAAAATCCTGATCCTTACTGCAGAGTGTAGCTTTTGACCTTTGATGCAAGCTGTCTTTGGTAAACATGTTTTTAAGTCATGCTTTAAGAAGTTGGGTGTTTGTTACTGTAAATCTTTTTCCAATGATTGTGTAGTGTCTCCTTAGCTCTAGAATAAAGCTCAGCATGAAAATGGGCTGAGCATTATCATGTAGATAATCATTTCATCTAGTAGTTTTAAAAGTTAGGATAACACGGATTGGCATTCTCTTGTTGGATATAAAATTTTATGAAATTTTATTTGAGGTCATTATCCCAATAATTTTCCTTGTCTTGCTGCAATTTATATTTAGGTCTATAGTGTTGTTTAATATTTTTCTTTGCGAAAAGCAATTCAGAGTGTGGTATTGATTCCAATGTTTTTACACTTCAATTTTTCAAGTTTCTCTAGGAATTTGAACCATGTGGTATCACATAAATCTTTTCAAGCATTTCTTGCTTTGGTAGGAGACATATTTACTAATTCCAAAAAATTCCTTCCTTGGTGATGATTTTGTGGTGCACCTTCAGACACCACCATATCCGAGTTGATACTATGTTCTCTGTTGACTCCAACTTAATTCAATTTAATTAGGGATTGCATTGTTTTTCCTATATAAATTTTAAATATCTATAGTTCCTCAAGATAAGGGCTATAGCAGCTGTCCCTACACACATATGTACACAACTTCTATATAAGTGGTCTCTGATATTTCTTAAACTTCTTATACAAAGTGGTTGTCTGTGTGGGTTTTGAGTGCTTCCTCAGTTATATAATGACTTCTTTTTCCTAAATTGTCAGGTCCACAAAGTTATTACAGTCCTGGTATTCCAGCACGGGAAGAGGCAGGTATTGGAAGTTAGAAGTTATCGCAGGAGTTGCTTCTGGGTTCTTAGCGTCCTTCATCTCAATGGCCTTTCTTAGGCTGGTACATCACATGAAATTAAGGCTGCTTAACATCCATGCCCCAAGGGTGCTCCCACATTCTATCATATTAGCTCGTTTGAAGCGTGCTTGTTTTCTTGTGATGTACTTCAGTCTGGTTGGTTGGTTGGCCATCCAATACAGTAAAAGGCTTGGGCTTCTTGAGATTTTTACAGTTCTGAAGTCTTAGGCAGCATTTTTCCTTGTCTGTCTGAAGACCCGATATCTGCAATATCGGAATTCCAGCAAGGTGAAATGACTAATCCCTTGTGCAATGTTGTACAATTGAGTATTTCACAATAGGATAGAGCATATTTACCACAGGCAACAAGTTAATGTATAGGTTTCTTAAAGATAAGAAAGCTGGGTTCTGTTAATGGAGGAAAAATCTCTGTCGTTTCATAAGGATGTTGTCACACTCTGCTTACTGCAGTAAAGGACCAGGGTTTTATTAGACTTTATGCTCAAACAAGTGTTCAATATGTCCTCATTAATTCACTTTATTTCAACTTGCGAAAGATTAAGAATGCTTCAAAGAATCTATTACGTTGTAATGGTGTATTGCTCATTAATGGCAAAGCAATAGTTTTTGAATGTAGGGTAAAATCCTTTTTTTTCTCGATTAAGTGCTATGTCTAACATATTGAAATAAAATAAAGGAGAAAGAATGTCCATTAAATGACTGTCAAAGTATAAATCTTGCTTTTTGGGTGAAGTGTACACGTGCACATTGAATATGTTGAAACCACTTTCTTCAACAGATTATCATAATAGAAAATATACTAAGTAAAATTATAGAATATATGTATCTAAAGAAAATGGAGTCTTTGTTAAATGGATCACAATAACTAATTTCATGAAGAAAAAAATGCTTAGCTCAACGCTATATAAGCACTGTTTGAAATCTCTTGATACTAAATTTTACACTTGAGTATGTGAGTTTTAAAAAAAAAAAATAATGAAAAATGAGAAATGATGTTCGGCTGAGAAAAAATATTAAAAACATGCAACTAATATTATAAATGTGATAAAGTTGTTAGTTGAACACACAATTTGTATGTTGTGGTCACAAGAGTGAAGAACATATATGTGAAAAGGCCTAATAATTCAAAGCTACTTGGTGATTCTTTTGGTAAGGAGGTGCTGTTATCTCTTGCTCAGTGTTATACTACTTATGATTTGTTTACTTAGCAACCTAATTGAACTTCGTTGTAATTATCATTTTAAGTGACAAGAAAAAAAAAACCCATGAATTTTTGTTAGCTTAGGGGTTGTGAAACTGAATTGTATATAGCGTAATGATGTAGTATTACCCTTATCCTCCACCCCTTTTGCATGGATTGATTGAAATTTGTCAAAAGGAGAGGCTGAACACAAAATGTGGGTGAATCTTGTTGATTGTATTAACAAGCAAACCAAATACAAAGTTGTCGGGAGAAATTGTTCCCGTGATGAGCTGATTAAATAGAGTTTACAAAGATGATTCAAAATTCAAAACGGAGAGGTCACTGTCACGCATGTTCTCTGCTCTGCAAGTCTGCATCCAGTCTAGGGTTGTAGAGGAGATTGTGTAGCATGCCTCTGAGCGTAGAGAAGGCTTGTGTAGCACGTCTCTGACTCCATTGTTGGGGGTGGTGACATGGCTGATGATGTGGAAGCTCATTTTCGTACAAAATTTCTCACTTTGTGGAGGAACTGTGTTGTAAATTTGGAGTGTGTTTAAGGTGTGGATGCACTTTGTTTTGCTATTGTCAGTCATACAAATGTGTGAATTTTTCAACCAAAAAAGGAAGATGCTATAATGACAAGGGTCGAAAGGATACAATGTGGCTGTGCCAGGCCTGGCCCATAAGCTAAAAGGCAGTCATGTGGTCTTAAAGGCCTATCAAATACAGAGCTATTATGTGACCCATGGATGACAGAGTTACTTAATTTATGGATGTTATTTGATCCTTAAATGGCAGGGTTATTCGATATATATGGTTATTCAATGAGTAGATGTTATTTGACCTTGGATGATTAGGTTATTCAATGGAAAAAGTACCCTGATCGTACGTATTTCAGTGGAGAAAGCATGGAGAACTTATTTCGTGCATGCTGTAAGGGAAATAAAATAGGAAAATTCCTAATCCACCGTTCTAGTGGCAATGGGAAACAGGAGTTAGAGATATTTAAAGTTTGTCTATTTTTACCCTTCAAGGTGAAAAGAAGTTCCCACACTATATTATCTCATTCTTCATCCATTGCAGCTCATATTGGAGAAGCTTCCAAAAGATACTTTCGTACGGCGTGTCTTCCTCATGGATCCTTTTCTTGGCATAGCTGACCATATCTTCTTTTTAGATAACATGGTCTAGAGAATCCCTATTCATCTCTGACCCACAGAACCAAAAGTGCGCCACTTTCACGAAGTACCTTTATTCCTTACATGTGCTTTTGCCATGAAAGCAATTGAATTCTTTTCAAGTGGAGAGGCCTATTCTAAAACTCATACGCAATAAGAGATGTGAGACACATATATACTTTCAATGTGGGATAACATCCTTAACAAACCCTTAAGCAGAAGGGACTGCTAGGGTCTCAAATTATTTTCCTAAACCGCGTATTTGTAAGTTAGCTGCTTAAAGACTAAATTCTTACAGTTTTCTTTTCACTTGTTTTCAGCTAGTCCTTAAACAATTCTCTTGTCTGTCAATTCTTGACATGGATTTTAAGCTTCTTGGGCAATACATAATTGATGCAGAAAGTTTCCGCTCATAAAAATTGTTACTTCGAATATTGATGTGGGACTAAAGAACGAATTTTGTGTTATACTATGGTTGGAAGACTTTGGTGACCGCTATTTTGGTATGGATGGATCTTTTTTCTAACTTCAAGATATAACTAGTCTTTCATGCAAGTAAGTTAAGGACTTTTCACAAAGATGTGGAGTGGAAGACTTAAGATCGTAGCAAGTCTTTTCGAGCCTCTTTTGAAGTTTTTTGACAAAGAGGTAGAGAAGGTGCTAGTTGACTGAGTTGTATGGAAAAAAGTACCCTCGAGGCTCCTATACTTGGTTAGGTGGAAATGCATGCCTAATAGCGAGGTGAAATGAAAATCAGAGGATCTTTGGCAGTGCAAGGATCTTCTTGAGTGTTACCAGGAGGCAACGATGGTGTGACCAAAATTAGGTGGGGGAGAGTGACACGGGCTTGCTATGACGGACTTTGCCTGCCTTGTTATCTAAACATATGCAAAGAAAATGTCATGATGAAGTCTTGAATGACTTAACTATCACATAATCCTTGGATGGTATACTTATTCAATGTATGGATGTTACGTGACATTTGGATGGGAGGGTTATTCGATTTATGGATGTCCCTCTTGAATGGCATTGAACGGCTATTAGATATACAGTTAGGAAAGGTGGAACCTCAGGTGGGAAAGACTCGTCTTGAAGTTTTGTGTAGTTATCTTGTGAAATAATTGTGTAGTACGGTCTTTACCAAGCCAGTGACAAAGTGTCTTCCTAACTAGTTGATTGAGAGAAAGTAGATATAAAGACCAAAATAAGCTTGACTAAACCACTTAGTTGTGTATGGTGTGTATTATCTCTCTCTCTCTCTCTCTCTCTCTCTCTCTCTCTCTCTCTCTCTTGATGCTGTTTGATTTATGAAAGAAGTAGCAATAAACTTAACAGAATTACTAGGATAAACATAAAAATGTTAAATTTCACCAACCCAATTCAAATCCTCCGTTTTTTGGGTTGCCACTTAGTGTATCAACAGCCTTTTCCAATCTTTCACTGCAACCCCAGCTCAACGTAGCCAATGCAAGCTGCAGTCAGACGATTTCGTGTCATCCCCGATGACAAGCTTCTATGTAACGATGAAAGATGATACTTGCATATAACTGTCGTTTTCTGCCATGGAAGTTGTACTTTTTAGCCACAAGCTTCAACAATCTTACAAAAAACAACATAACCTTTCACCTCTTTGCGCTCATTACCCTATATTCAACTTCCTCAATCTTTCTAAGCATGCCACTCATGCCATCTTTTCAGTGTCGTGGAAGAAGTGGCATGCTGCAGGCCCCATCAATCCTGAAAGATTGCCCACGGTAGATATTTCAGTCAAGCCGAAGGTTTTGATTTCATCTCCCCCTAAACTCAATGATGGAAGTTGCATCATTGAGTTTTCCTCGACTTCTGTGAACTTTCTGATTAACAGAGTGCATAGTCCGTTTGATCAAAGGCATTTAGAGGAGGCAAGCTCACCCACCAACTTCTGTTTCTTGGTTTTACTGTTGTACAAGTGGGACGGATTTTTACCATGCCCATATCTTTATATGGGAATCAGAAGGCGCTTATGATCAAAAGTAGCAGAAAAGGTGGTTTCAGACCTATCAGAAGGCGCTTATGAAATACTAGATGGCTACAGCAGAGGTCTAATCTATCAGAGTGCTAAAAGAGAACCATTGACAGAATAATCAGTTCGCTCAATGCCAGAAAAGCCATTTTAGAGGGTTCGAACCTGGTACAATTTGCAACAATAATGCATCAAAATCTTCATTTTGCACGATAGTCTTGCTAAGGATTCTAGAGAATCTTGGTCTCTTTACTTGAATACAACACAGTGAGATTATAATCACATACAAGTCCAGTTCCTGCTGTTTGAAGTCACAATAGGATCACAAATTGTAATTAGAGCTCTGCTGGGTAGAATATCCAGAATTTAATGTACAGAACATTTCTGAAATTCATACACGGATGTTTAGTAAACAAGCCATCTCACCTTCTGTGCTACATCAAGGTCTGCTGGGTCTTGCCTATTATATTTATATTAGGTTGAGATTTTTGTGGTACCTACTTCTCTGCCATCGGAACGGGTTCTTGCCAAATTTTTTCGGTTTCATAAAATAATAGTCCAAAGTTGACAAGAAACCGATGGTAGAGAAGTAGAATTAGCACATCCTGCCACTTTCTGAAGAGACCCTCTCAATCTCTTCTACAAGGCGTTCTTTTTGATCCACCAACTCCTCATTCTGCTTCTGAAGCTCTTCTATCTGTTTGGTTTGCTCTGAGTCCTTCCTGAAATCTCAAAGTAGGACACCTCGTTAAAAGTAGAGACTTCTATCAGATTCTAATATCCTAGGTAGAAATTGAAATTTTCACCCCTAATTGAGAGTGATAAAGGAGAAAAAGTCTTGGTGCCATCTTGTTGAATTACTATTTATCTCAAGTACTATAGTTAATTAGGGGAAGTGATTTTGACCATTTAATTTAGCTTTCTAACTTTCATTCTCATTATCTTTTGCCTTCAAAAAATAAGAAACTCAATACAACAAATATATGAACTGAAATGAAAAGTAACCAAGAAGCTAAGACTCGGATTCTAATTTATTATTCTGATATTATTAAATTACTACCTGTTCTAGAAGCTTAAATTGAAAGAAAAAAGTGAATTTATTTATTTAACTCAATACTCTGACACTTCTAGGAAATTAAGAGTTATCAAACAAGTAATGCTGCCATGAGAGTGAACCACAGTAGATTGACAGCAAATTTCCTGTTATTTGTTCATAAGACTGTACTGCAGGTGCAGCGATGAAATATGATTAGAACTTTCAAGCTTGGTAATACGCTCACAACTCCAGAACCTGCCGCTTTCATAATATATATAATGCTTATAATATATGCCCAAAACATCATGAAAAGTTCCAAAAATTAGAAGCACTGAGTCCAAGGTTATGCTATCATCTAATAAAAATAGTTCTAGAACGTGATTTACTTATCAAGGCCATGAAGGCTATGCAGGCTATCAGAGAGAAGGTACTGCATTATATGCACTGATTCCAGGCAAAGCTCCCTGATCTTATATGTTGCACCTACTAGCGGCAAATTTCAAGCCAAGTGGCCCAGATATTATTAGCTACTGGATTTTTCAGTTTAACATTATGAAACAGAAACCCATTCTAACTGAAAATGGGCCATTGTCTTTGTTAATTTCTTTGGCTGAACTTTCATATGCAGTTATGAAGAAAGTTCATCCGTTGTATTACTAAACTCTTCTTGGTTAGCAAATGTGAGCTTTCTCATTTCATAACTAACAAAATAGAATTTTAGTCCATATAATGAACAAGCCTATCAGAGTTCTAGTCTTCCCTAATTAAAAGAATACACTAAAGTCGTTCTCAACAATATTGTCAACTTTGAAAGTTTACCATTATATCATAGAAGAGGAAGACCGATTTTCATAAGAAAATAGTACCTTATTAAAAGAAACAAGTTAGTTCAGCTACACCTATTATAACTCCACTTCAGGATACCACCTAGAACAGAGTTCAAGTAATCATGATCATATGATGAATTATGTAAAAATTTTATTCGCTTTTTCCCAAAGAATTGAACACTGCTAATAGCTGAAGTTTAGGAAGTTTAAATTCGTACAAATAAATAAACAGGTTTATATAGAAAGGACACTACGAAATAAGCAAAACTGACTCAAAGATTTGTCCATCGCAAGTTCATGTCAATCAGCATAATTACATAACTACGATGTAAAAGTTTATAAATGGAGTTAAAATTCAGAAAATATATCCAACTGCATCCTATGTTGATTGAAATAATTAGGTAACGTTCCAAAAGAACAAAGACAATTCTGTGCAGAATCAAGGTTAAGCACCATCATTTTATGGACGCTAGTAAAGAGCAAAATGTCAAGGTAGATGCCCTCAAGGCAGAGATGTTCTTGCTAGTGAGGTGATTTGAAATGGATTGCTAGAATGGGCCAAGTCTTAGCTTCCCATGATATTGAATGTTCTATCACTTCTTTTCAATATAATGTGTGAGGTTAAAACAAAAGGCCAAGGTTATAAAAGAAGGCTATATGTCCATATCAAGTATCACCCATTTATAATGATTCGTGAAATATCGACCTGATTATAAATTTCTGTCACTTATCAAAGAATCTAAACAGAAAACCAGTGTGTAAGCATATGCTATTTTAAGCAAAAATAAATGAATGTTATTCTGTCCTTCATCCTTCAACTGTAAGACAATTTATTCATTCCCAACCTGGGACTACAAGGATTCTTGAACATATTCAGTCTTGAATAATATTGTATTTTTGTATAATCTCCTCTAGTTTTTTCCTAGGAAAACTTAAGTTACACTAAATTATGTGGTGTAATTAACATGTAAGGCAAGGTATACCTTATCTTCTTTTGGTACTTAAACAGTATGTTTGGCATTTTTATCTCAAGAAGTCAACATCTAATCAAACGTTCATCGTGTAGCACTTAGATCCAAAAGGTACTAAAAAAAATTTTACATCAATCTGTCAATTGAGAAAGCAGGAAAAAAGCTCACTCACTGAACCTCCCTATTCACGTTATGAATGGGAAGAATCAAAGTTAGTTGCAGGCTGCTAATATGCTCCCCATAATAGAATTGGATATTCTATGGTATATCATTATGGTTTCAGAAACTCTCATTGCATCGTTTAGGCAAATTTAACTGTTAAGGGACCACTCCCAAACCTAGAGGAGAACAAAGAGTTGTAACTGAAACCTTTGCTGCAACTGAACGGATAAAGTTCAACTGTGTCCTAGTTAGTTCCTCTGACTGTATACTTATACTTAAGTCCTACTTAACTGTTTTGTTGCTAATTAAAGCATTAAATGGAGGAACAATTGAGTTTGTTTCACTTCAGAACTTGATATGGTTAGCAAATGGGTCCTTAATCAAATCAAGGTGCACAAAATCTCAAAGGTCAAGCCTTGGTAGTTACAAAATAAGGGTTTCGAGTTACCTGCTCGATTGATGTCCAAAAGGTTTCTCTAGAGATCCCCATGCTGAAAATCCTATAAGATTTTCTTGTTCCAAGCATGGAAAGTAATAAGGCTCCACCTATTAATTACATGCATACCCCACTTTTTGCATAAATGAATGACATTGCCTCATAATTTCTAGTTACAAATCAGCCATGTGCTTCCTTTCAACATCATCTGTCAAACCCATCAATACATACCATCTAAATTGCTGAAATAGAATCTCCATTTACTTCTGATTCTGCTACCATTTACTCCAATGCATTAGAGATGGGCGTATTCTACAGAATGCTAATATCTTTCATAGAAGGTAGAAAAAATTAGAAAAGAGAAGTGTTTTGTTTGTAGATAAGCAGAGGCTCTAAACTTGGAAACTGTACGTTTTTTGGCTTCATTTACTAGAATCCAAGTTGGCCTTCAAGATTTAAACTTTATAGGTAAAAAAACCCCTGCTTATAGACACCATTGTTTCTACAAGTTGCTGATCCAATGCGTTAAATGATATTTCCATGAGACTTTACTATAATCAAGGAAACTACTAAAATAAACTTATTAAGGTATCATTTTAACCAAAAACAAAAAAAAAAAGATCTGTGGGAGTTCACAATGAGGGAAGAAAAACTTCTCCTGTTCAAAAATTGATTATAAAAAATTGATAGCCCAACTGTAAGCAAATGAATGTGGTTTTCTTGATACCTATTCATGAAGGACAGGTTAAGTTTCAGTGACCGCACTTCCTTCTCAAGGGTTTCACATCGCTTCAAAACAGCTTGCATATCTGATGGAATCGCTGGTGTCAAATTCCTCTCCTTAGCCTCTGCCATTCTGCATCAACACAAGAAATCACAACATATACCAAAGCTTGCTAGCTATAACATCCTGCAGTGCCAAAAGATATTTTTATATTTTCATGTTGCCAACACGAGAATATTTCGTTGAGTAGAACCAAACTTTGTGAAAACTATCAGATCTTGTACTTTAACTAGATGCCTCTTGCTCACTCAAAATTTGGAAACTGTAATAGAAATCAAGTAGTGGTTGTCAAAAAACTTTATGATAGATCATAAATATTCGATAATCACTGATATATGTGGGTGCAATTTCATTTTGCCAACTGCACCATGTATCAGCGCACACATACGTCCAGATAGAAATCAAGTCTTCTTCAGGCTACCAAAGAAGCGGAAATGGATTTGAGAGCAATTTCAAAAATTAATATAAGGGAGGGAGTGACATCAAGGGACAAAGCAGCTTCGAAATGATTTAAGGTCCTTTAGGATTGAGCTCCAACAAACAAAAAATATCAAAAAACCTAGTAGCGTATTTCCAGATTGTCCCATTTAGCAAAGGTTGAAAGTGTTTTCCGGGAGTTGCTCCATGCCATCCAATTCTGATTAACATCCAAGATAACTTGGCCAAAATGAGGAACATATTCTGCTCAATACTTCCATTCTAAATCTTTGAAAATGTTCCTAACTAACAAGCCCTTGTTTTGTGATGTTCTGGACCTGAAGCAGATCATGGAAAGGGAAGGGCACCTCTTCCAGAGGACTAGAGCTGATTGCACTTTCTTGGAGGGGCATGGACTTCATTTTGATCCTAAGAGGATACAAGGACATGGATTTACAGCCATAGTTTTGATGTATATTCTTTTATGATGAAAAACCATTTTGATTGACCAAATCAAGGGATAAGTTGCTAAGACTTTGACCATAAGTTATGTTCTTGGCAAATACACCTGACAGAAGAATAAGATTTTCATGGTTTTAAATAATCTTAAGGCTCACTCAGATTGGATTACAATATCCTATAGACTTAATAAGCGCCCTTTAAGCCTTCCAGAAATGAATGGGTAATCTGTAAAGCCTTGATTTCTTTTAATATATAATTTATATAAATAATGTTCTATTCTTTTCCAAAACAACAGAAGAATATAAAAATCATCTTAAAATTGTTTGTCAAAGACTTATTTCTTTTCTTTTTGAGTAATCATTTCCCTGATAAAACAGTATGAGATGCTGAAAATAAGCATGTGTAAAACATAGTTTTGCCTACAAAAAGAAAAGGTTCTACTAACTGGTATCAATAATTCAATTTGCTTCAATCAAGAGAAAGCATGTGAGGCTTCCTCTGCAAAATGTAAAAGATGCTATTTTGTTTGTTGCTTTCTCTCTAGTTCTTCTATAAATATCTAGTCTTTCTTGAAGTTAAGGCATTGGTTTTTAAGACTACGAAAGAAAGAAACAATTAATTATTTAACATCTTCTACTGTCTTAACAAACCCTTTATCGTGGTCTCTTCTATTGCAAATGGAACATCTCATTTGCTTCAATGATTACTAAAATGAGTGAAGGTTAATGTTTCAATGCAGCACTAATGTTTCAGGATTACAAGTAAAAATGAATGAAGGCTAGTTTTTCTTCAAGCGCAACTGATTTTGTCATGCATCTTTCTAATTTCAAGCATGCTTTATGGATTAAACACAAAATGGGTACAGAAGCATTTACTAAAAGGGGCAAGGAAAGAACAAAATTATGAAACTTTGGAAGAAAATATATAGTTAAGAAGGAGGATACTTCTCTCCAAATTGAAAAGCTCATTCAACTTACTTCCGAGACCGCTCTACCCTGCGCTTTTTGGTAGAATCTCCCTTGTCCACTGCACAACTTCACTTTGTTAGGATGAAATGATGCAGAATGGTTGCATCTGTTAAATAGATGTTATACACGGAAAAATATGGGTAGACATATGAATGTCTTGATTCAATTTTGTAGGCACCAGGTTAGCAGGCAACAAGTTAGATCTGTAAAACATGGTTTCTAATCTTCCCTTAAGCATACACATTAGAATTTCTGTTGCCAACATTGCATCTCAGAAAGAAGAGCAAGTTGAATGCAAGATGTGACCTGGATAAAGGCAATGATTGTGTTTGGACCAACAAAGAATAGCAATCCCACCTATATTCTTTTGTACATAATAGTATGTTTAGTGTTTCAACATCCTTTCCATTTCTTTTCTTTTAGGGTAAGATCATGTTACCAACAAACATTGGAGAGGGAGCAAGGTACCTAAGAGTGACAAACAAACAAAAACTCCTATCTGCAAGACCCATTGATAGGAAATCACCAGAAGCAACAAAGGCCACCAGAATGAAGAAACCAGCAGCAGCTCGAATCTGCCAGTAGTAAAAACTGCTGGTGGAATTGGTAAGAGGCCTGGTTGAGTAAGATTTTAACCTAAAGATCAGGATCAGGCTCTGTAGAAACCAGCAGCTGCAGCCACTGCCAGCAAGGGTACTACGAAGGCAGCCTTGCATACAGTAGAGATACTAACAGGGGACAAACAGAGAAGATATGCAGCTGAAAAGCTTTGGGAAGAAGCGGTCTATCTGAAACAGCTGAACCTGGGTCATTTGAAGGGGAACTTGTTGAGAGTAGGGAGTGAATGATCGTTACAAACAAAGGGCAAGAGGAAAGAGGGGTGTAGCTCACAACAGAGGTCAGAAAGAAAAACAACACCGGTGGAGCAAAAAAGTGGAGAAAGAGAGAGGTGTGGAGAGGAGGAGAGAAAAGAGAGAAAGCAGAGAAGAAAAGAAGTGAGCATCAGGGAGAAAAGAAAGGGGAAAAAAAAAAAGAGAAAAAGAAGAAGATCAAAGTAAGAAACAGGGGCAGGGAGGAGGAAGAGAAATGAAGGAAAAATAAGATAAAATGATGAAGAAGAAGAAGAAGCAGGAGAAGAAATAATAGGAGCCATGGACTGAAATTTCTTGAAGCATGAAGAGAATTTGACAGTATAAGTCTCCATTTCGAAGCTGGAAATTCAGGGTTCAGATCAATGTCAAACAAATCAATGACCTATAGCACCATCCAATTAAAATTGCATCATCTGGAATCTTTACCTCCTGATATTTCTTTTACTTTTATTGATTGATAAGTTACACTATGCACAGAGGGACATGAAGGGATGACCTCTCATGGGATCTCACTTTTCACCATAGAGTTCCATTTTGGTTAATAATTTTGGTGCATACATACAGAACCGGTTATCTTGTTGATGTTGATTTCAAACTACAGCAAACGCAGTTTTACACAGTCAAATTTTCAATTCGATATCAAAATCAGCTCAGCAAATTTAGTAGTAGAAGAAATCAGAATGTGGAAGCATGTCTTCGAGATAACTTTTCAATCCTTGTTAAATTAACTCGCAAAGCATATAAATGAAGACCTAGTGGTCGTGCTTATTAAGTTTCAAGCATCATTATTACCTGAAACTGCTGATGTCACAGATCCATATCGGACTAGACTTCCTTTCTGTTCAAGATGCCGAAAAAGAGAGAAAAGGAGAAAATTAAAAAAGGATAAGAAATTTCCCAATATTTTTTGAGCAAGCACTCGACTTACTATCCAAGAGGAAGTATACCTTTCGATCTTCTTTTAAAGTATCAATTATTCGCTCTCTTATCTCTGCAGTTCCACAAGAACACATGCTTTAAATATCAGAATGTATAGTTCCTCTGATGGGGAACAGAAAAAGGAAACAAAGGAATATTTTATGGTGTATTGGGATGTCAACTGTGTGCATTTACAGAAACTACACATGTTCACGTGAAATCTTGATAATGACAAGATGAAAGGGAGAGGACTCTTTCGTTCTATTTGACCGATTAAACTTTAGTGCAACCTAAAGAAAAGAATATGTGTTTTCTGCATAAAACAGTGGAAAATAATGTCAAGAAGTGCATGAACAATTCCTAGATAGAAGGTAATTAGCATAATATGTTTCTATTTGCATTTAGCTGAATAAAAAATCATTTACTTTGGTGAATGGAACAAAAGCCAGTAGTCAAAAAGCAACAAAATTGAAATGACCCAATCCCTTCATACTTTAGCACTTATTAAGGCTGACAACATTGATTGTTTATATTGACGACTGAACAAAGGAATTCCATCTTTGCTACAAAAGACAAGCAGTTTCCAGTCACTAAAACTCACAAGAGAAACTAACAACCCAAAAGAGAAAAAGCACAAACTAACAGTATAAAGAAAAAAAAAAGAGTTGGCTTCAAACATAATGTAGACTAATGCATATTAGTCATCATGTATACTCCATACCTTTGGCTCTAGTGCCATTTCCTGAACTCTTACTATTTCCAACTTGTTTCCTTGAACTCTCACAAAAGCTTAGAGTTTGACTTGAATTGCTTGGACCATCACATGCGTCAAACCCTGATGAAACTACTGGAGCGGCAGCAGAAGATTCACTTTGGGAAGGTTCTTGAGAACCTCTACTCAGCTGAACTGGGTTTGTAGGATTTACAAAACCTTCTAATTCAAGATCTATGGATTCATCAACTGTATGTAAAATTCCAGGATCTGTAACGTGAACATTGGATGCCTCTTGAAAAAAAATTGGCATGTCATTTAAATGATTCTTTTGTCCTTGATCAAAGCTACTATTGACTATAAAGTCATGACCATGATAAATCCCATTAGAGCTATCCACTACAGCTTCTTTTTCAATCCTGTTGCTGAGCTTCTTCCGCTCTAATGTGCCCTTCAACATACTCACAACAGAAGAAACCTTATCTACGTCAGCCATTTGCGGAGTATTGAGGGTTGATGAGGTTGAATTTGACGGAGACATGAACGTTCTCCATTGGTTTGGAATCTCAGACATGGAAAGGTCATTGAAACAATTCGAATTTGAAAATTCTTGTTTCAAAGTATTACCACCATGCCCAGAAGCATTCTGCACAACTTCCATACCTAGGGTTGTTTGAGCACTCTGCATAGCAGCATACCTTCTCCTGATATAAGCCAAAAAAAAAAAAAAAAATTGAATATCAAGTTCTTATCTGTACAATTAAAATAAATTCAGTAGAAAAGATATGAAGGATGGAAAATTTTGACATCCCTATAATGACATGCAAAAGTGTTAGTATGCATGTGTTGGTGATTGCAGAAGCAAGTTTCCATAGGCATGTGGGGAAACATTTGAGAGAAGGGAAAAAAGATCCAATGAATAATCCATTGTTTGGTCTTTCAATGGTTTTACGACAATGGGTAAGATAAGACTGTCACTTGGACTCACTTATTATAAGTAAAAGAATGCACTGGAAAGAAAATGTTTCATTAATATGAATGTCGCTGATTTATACTACAATATCAATACCGCAACTCAGAGGACCGACTTCTTGTCATGGGTTGAGAACTATGAAACCATGCCTGCATAAATAGCGAGATATCAGAAAAATAATAAGTCTTTTTAATCTGAAATTTCAGAAAAAGAAAAACTACCTTTGCCAAATATAAATCTGTCGTATGCAATCCCTTTTCAACAGAACCCCTGACAACAGTGAAAAAAATAATATCATAGATCACAATCACTTCGTTGGTGAAACATAACAATATCTGTTTTTGTAATTAAAGGAAGTCGTATCTGTAATACTGAATGGATAATTCATACCAAAAATAAAAAATAATGGATTCAGTCATGATATAAAAACTTTGGTGAACATCTAACAACACTACATACATGCATTCATACCAAGAAGCATTAAGTACCTAATTGATTGTTGATGGAGGTCTCCCTGGATATTGTCCACCAAAGCATTGCTTTGTGGATGTAGAGTATCATTGCTTCTTTTCTTTTGTGCTATACCCACATGTTGCTGACTAGACAAACTAGCAAGTTCAGTGGATAACCTGATTTGGAATAGACAGTTTTATGTCAACAACAAGTAAAACAAGTAATTCAAATGATGAATTTATTGATGAAACAATTACAATCACATACCTAAAGCAGACGCAATCTAAGGAAGTTGAAAAAAATAGAAAAATTACTGAAGTAAGCATCACTTTATGGCAACACATACATTGTTCAAAGAAAAACAAATTAGATTAAACTGATCAATATCTTACCATTTTGGTGACTTCTTAATGGATTCAAATATTACAGATCCATTATGAATACATCTACATTTACTTTTGGACATGAATCTTATGTCATTCCTTTGTGATGTGTTACCATCTTCATAAAAGTTATAAGAAGTAAGAAATAGTGCTAATGCTGGATCACTTATGGTAGAAAGAAGAGGCTTCATGGAATATGGTCTATCACTAAACCACCAATAGAAAAAAGAGATTTTATAGTTGAAATAGTCCTGAGTATAATTAACAAGGGTTTAGCTGCCTAGAGGGATCTACTAATTATATGTCACAAATTTATGAAATGTTCACTGAAATCAGAGCCTTGCCGTGTCCAAGTAGAGGGACAAAACATTGTTCAGAACAAAATTCCAATACCACTAAAACCAACTGTATTGCACTTTCACCAATTGCTCTCGTGTCCAAACAAATTCTTTGAGGCATTCTTTACGGGCTAGAATGCTTCAAAATCTCATTTATGAAGTATTCTCGGTCCCATAAAGGTAGATCATAACAGAATGTGAGTTAAAAGGCATATAGCATTGTGGGTTAGGAAGCTTGAAATATGCATTCTTTTCCACCATTTTAACCTACTTATCTAGTTCCTATTAAACAATGGTAATTGTGAAAGATGAAACAGCTGAACAGATTGAAGTTACAAGGAGTTGAGTAAAATAAGTAATTATGACTATAATTCTATGATGAAACAGTGATAAAACCAGAAGGTGATCTAATCATCTAGCAACAGGAAAAGGTAGCTTCAAAATGTAAAAATACTAAAACATCCTTAATCAAAGGTCTGGAAAAATTTGTGGTTTTTAAAACTGTTCTTTTGTAATCACAAATGTAAAATCTACAGCAGGCTTTAATCTTTGGAGATGTATCTCCCTGTATTGTCCTTTAATGAATAATCAGAAAAACACATAAAAACAAGAACTGCAGGAATTTCTTTTGTAGGTTTTCCATGTTTATATTTCATGTAAGATGCACTAAATCCATGAGTTTTCAAAGATTAGATACTCACCTCCTTGATCCTTGTCGAGTACGTGGCCCCATGCTTAATGAGTTGTTGTAATTGTTCTGAAATAATAGCACACCATTGAAGGAAAAAAATAATCAGGAAAAAGGGAAAAAAAATAAAGAGTAACAAATTAGACCATAAAACCATGAGCATATTATTCTTGAGATAGATGACTTTTTATCATTAAGCAACAAACTTATATGAATTTTGTACTCAGTATCATCCAATCTTTTCATATTCATACAATATTTTCAAATCAAATGGCATTGATTAATCGTTTCCACAAAGGTCTAACAATGTATTTAACTTTCTATAAGCCTACAATCAGGGGATCCATCTATCTCAATTGTTTGGTCCCAGTTTCACAGAATCAACTACATTTCATGGTTCTCAAGTGCTAAACTTAGAAAAAGATGAACACGTTTAGACTTCATAAACTTATAGAATTTAAAAATGCTTAATATCCTTTAGAGTTACAGAGTCAATACCTTCCAAAAAAGAGCAAAAAAAAAAAAAAAAAAAAAGGTATAAGAAGGAAAAAGGCATATTGACCGTCTTCCCATGTGTGAAACTTAGAAATGCTTTTAGGTTCATTTTGATTTAGGAACGTGACTGTTAAATGTTTCACTTTCAATGACAGGACCATCCCTGCAACAAAAATCCACATGACGTGTCTATACAACAACCAACAATCTTGTAGAACATGAATAAAATCAAATATCTGTGAGATGAGAGACTCAGTTTCTAGCAGTCTAGCTTGTGGTACTCATGTCAAAAAATAAGTGAACAATGTTCAGATAACTTGAAAAATGAAAAATGATGAAAAGAAATAAAAATTAAAACTAGTGATGAGGATAGCATTGTCTTCAAAGAAACGACTTGAACTTTTACCGATCTTCAAGTTGCTTCAACCCAACATAGGTCCACAATTTCTTCTTAATGTTGAAGCTTAAGGAAAAAAAAGTATTTGTGCTGAAAAGGCTAGTTTGTTAAGTAAATTACAAGGAGAATCATTATCATATCTGATTGTGGACAGCAGTAACTTGTGTTTAATGGGAAACTATGATCATTATGATGAATTACATATCTGCATATATAATACTAAAATCAGCCATAATGCTGTTATTTCAGTACTCTCTTTTCATCCAAGAATCAGATCTAGTCAGTCTGAACTGCAGGCAATGGCTTCATTTTTTTTTTCCTCTATTCCATTCCAACAGTCATAAATATATATAGCTGAAGAAGAAAGTTGTGGTTCTTAGACTCAACAAAACTTTTGAAAAGATCTAGTGAATGATCCAACTGGTTTCTTCAAAACTTGATTCTGAAATGTGAAAAATCCAATTTGTACTAATGTAATAAAGCCAATAAGTAAGGATAAAATAGCCCCGCTTGCCTCTCCATTTGTGAGCCAACTCCTAAAGAGCTCCTCGCTATCTGTATGTCCAAAGTTGGGAGAAAGGTTTTTAAAACCCAACATCTCCATGCTCGGTGCTGCCATCGCATTTGAGCCCTCCATGAAATATTTCAGGAACATCTCCTCGCTGGAATTCCTATACAATTCTTCCATCTCCAGAAAGCTCCTTTCTCCTTCACCCCTTACAACAGTCTGTTCCTGATTCAAGTTCCCTTGATCACTTCCTGGTTTTACAAAAGAATCAATCGTGAAGCTTCCCTTGTTTCCGTTCTTAACCATACTACCTTTTCCTGGAACAGGAAACTAAAAGCTCCCCAGGAGAATGAATAAACAACATTTATACAAGAAAGTGGACTCTGACCTCACTACCCCTAGAAATAATCCAATTCCCTTAAACTGACTACTCATGTAAACATTGTGCTAGAGCGATGAGCACTCTATTGAACAAGGAAAACGTAATCAGCTTAGAACCAAAAACTGTAAACTCAAACTATGAGGAAATGTTTGCTCTAACAATCTCCATCTTTAAACCCAAAAAGGCTCTGCACTTCAGGAGAACAGTGGGCCATGCTTCAGCTCAACCTCGACCAAAAAATGACCCTTCATCATCATTTGGTTGACATGTCGTAACTTGACTTAGTCCAATTTATTCTTGTGAATGACTAAGCACTCGCAAATTTAGCTTTGAACCTTACAAGACAATAGATTTTCTGTGTGAACAATTCACATACACTGTGTGGGCATAATAGTAATGTATGCAAGCGGCAGCATCTATGAATTCTGGATTCTCTTAGGAGGATTCCAAATGTCATAGTTTGTCTTTTCCTTGGTTTAAAAACTTAATTTGCGGCGGCATTTAATCTTCAACAGTTAAAAAATAACAAAAATGACCCATCAAAATAGTGTAGAAGATTCCCTGCAGACGGAATAACTTGTCAGAAGGTAAAAGATTGAGAAGAAATTGAGTCTTTACCTGAGGTGGAGCAGAAGATGAAGGAAATCCATGAAAGGGACCTGCTTTTCTATGATTTAAAAATAGTAGCCGTGGAGATGGCGCTTTCATGGTTAAGAAGGTCATTGTCTCTGAATATCATATACGTAAACATCATTCAGGGGACCACTGATTTTTCTTTCCAGACAAGTGGGAATTTTTTACGGAGCAGGAGATTGTGTATAGTGCTATATTCCAAATGGTACCTCCATGGGAAGAAGTAAGAAGCACGACATTTTGATTCAGGCAACATGTGTGAAGTTCCAAGATTGATTGTCATAGGCAAAGGCAAAATGAAGAGTGGTTGGTCTTCGGTCTCCCCCATGTATTGAAACATATATAAACCAACTATTTATGTAGGTTCGAACAGAACATGTGTGAAACCGACTTGGGTTTGGTATGTTAATGAATAAATGGAGGTTAAATAAATGTAATGTGCAAGGTGGTTTTGACCACTACAATTTTGTTTTTATAATTGTAATTTTGACTTTATAAAGAGAATATTTTAAACATTTAGAGCAAAGAGAGAGCCTTAGTTATGGTTATTCAGTGGCATCTAGGGCCTCTACCTTCCCCAATGAATCTCCCTCCTCCATCCCTAGTTAAAAAAGAAAAAAAAAAAGCAAGGAGAGGAATCTCCAATTTTATATAGTTTTATGTGTGACATACATATAATTTATTTATATATTGTGCTTAATGTTGGATTGTACACAATATGTCATATTTATTATATAAAAAATAATTATATTCAAATTATCATTAATATAAAATAATGTTATTATTTTGAATAAGATAAAAAAACATATTTTATAATATGTCATAAAATAATCAATGGAAAGTTCTAAAAAAATATATTTTCAACAATAATATTATTATTTTGAATAGGAGATAAATGAGGTGATAAATGAGCTTATCAAGGTGTTTAGTTCAAAAATAAATGAACTAAATAGATTATATTGTTCAACTTAATAAAGACTTGAACATAAGACATATCCAGCACAAAATTTAGTATGTTAAACTCCAATGTTTTTATACTCAACTTGCTTATACTTTTGCTATAAATTATAGAAAAGTCAATCAAGAAGAATGCCTACATTACACTCTATTGTATCAAAGCAAGAGGGAGCTTAAAGACATAAATACATGACAAGTAGTGCTTACATTACACTACTATATCAAAATTCAACCAAAATCAAGGTACTATCTCACTATAGATATAATGAAAGTAAGTGCTTGAGCATGTGTTATTAAAGATGGAACTTTGAGCTTATTGGACATAAACACTTGGTACTTTAAAATGTCCTTCCTACCAATAAGAGTTTACTAGATGAATTATAAACATTAAGAATAAAATTAAGTTAAGAAAAAAATTACAAAAACTAATAATTATCTAAATCAAGAGAAACTTGGATAAAAAGAAAAGGAACTATTTCATTTTTTTTTTTGTTTTGGTTGATAACCTCAGATCAATCAAGCAAATATTGATTAAAATGCAATTGAGCGAACACCATTTGGAATTGAAGTTCTGTTGAATTCCTAAGTTCTTCTTAGGAATGACAAGGGCTATTAATAGGCTATAAAAGCATGGATTACATCCTCTTCCTTTCACTTTATGTATTTTCTTAATGTTGTTTTCTAAATTTTTGGTTAATTATATGCCAAAAGTTTAGATTTGACCCAACTTCACTAGTGTTTGAGCAGCACTTTCTCAATATTTGGAAGGTTAAACTCAAAGTACTTTGGAAAATAGATTAACAAAATTTCAGGCATCAAGAGCTGCTTACTTCACCAAATCAAGAGAGCTTTGGAGTAATGATTGCTTGAACCCTGTCTTCATCAAGTTTCGTCTATAATATTACCGAAGCCATCAAATTCCCATAACTAGACATAACAAAGCCATCTTATTTTCAAAGTACAAAAGAATTAACTACTGAAAAAGAATTGCAAAGAATAGAGACATGGACTTCAAAATAAAATAATAGTTTTAGCAAGATGAAGTTCACGTTTTGTCATGGCTACACTACTCTTTCCGACAAGCATTAGCTATTGGCTCAAGTTGGACAGAAAGAATGCAAGATTATACCTCAGCAATGAGGTAATCACACATTAATTTAATGAAAGTTAGTTAACATCAAATTTCTTCCTTGACTCTCAATTTGCCTCTAGAAAAGGATCAACAATAAAAAATAATCAGGTTCCAATGTTTGATAGCAATTTAGGACTTAGGCTTCGATTAAAGTTACTGAAAATCATATGAAAGGGTTTATGTTGAAATATTTGCATGTCATTTATTTATAGTAAAGAATAAAACTCAAAAACACTTCAACAACTCATTTGTTAGATTGATTTAAAATCTATTAATTCCGAAACTTATGTTATGACAAATAGTCATCAATTTCAGTTAGAAATAAAGCACTACATAAGGAAGACTTCCATTCGAATCCAGTAAGTGTAGCTTGTAATGATCATCACAACATGTTATGCTAAAGTGTTGCACTTAAATCACCAAATCTAGGTGCCAATAACATCTATTACAAGTTGAGTTTACAAATAAATATCTCAGAAATTGACTCAAATTCTTACTTAAAGCTGTTCACTTAATTGAGTTTTATTGACAAAAAAACCAAGTATTTCTTCTTAAAGAAGTAATTTGACACTTTCTTTTTACGAAAGAATGAAAAAAGAAAAAGAGAACGGGAGTGTAGTTTAAGAGGGAGTTTTCTAATTGTAATTGACGATGGATTTTGCTTCGTGTTGTCCATGATGAGGACATGGAATGAATTATGCCTCATTAAGCTTGGTATATATTATCCAAATGTTTTTTATTTCATTGTGTGGTTGGGGCACATCTTTAATTTAAAAACTCCACAATTAATTTTATAACTATATATATATATAGTATGTATATGTACGTACGCATGCCAAACATGGAAAGAAGTCATGCCAAAATATGATGTTGGTATCCGCATGATGACAAAGTCTACTATACGTCGACATTTTGGAGTCAAACTAAGAAATGGCATATTCCTCGGAATATCAGATACCGTTCGTAACTCTGACTTCAGCTTTGATGATTTTTTATTCCTGATGATCATAGAGCATTCATTTTCAGGAACCGGCAGACTCTTTCTTTTAGGTCGGGACAGCTGACCTACTCAAATGGTGCAAGGCCGACCAACAACAGTACCAAATTCAAAGTGACATCTCTAACCTGAGTTATATGATATAAGTGGTCGGCTAATTAGGAGATATCCTTACACAATATTACATTTCATAAAAAATAGCTTTCTCAAGTCTCAAAGTATACTGGTTCTTTTAGCACAACAAAATATATTTCTTATAAGCCTTTTGATAATTTCAAAAGTTATAAATTTAGACACATTACTTTTAAAAATTTGATTATTCCTTCTTTTTTTTTTTTTTCAAATAGGGTAAATAAAAGATGCAATGTGGGACTTTAACCTTCATTGCATAGAAAGAAATTTAATATTGTGAGTAAGTTTAAAATATGTTCAAGAATGGATTAGGAGACAAGCAAAAACCGAGAAAATTGGTCTTTGGGATGGGCACCAATGCCGGAACAAGGCACATTTTATATCTCGCTCTGAATCAGATCCCCCACCTAAACCATGATTCCAATCATTCAATGACAGGCACCTTTGAATAGGGAGTTCCTTTGCATGCGTCCTTTTCCTTCTCGGTCAAATTGATTTCAAGTTCAAGGGCACAAAGGTTAGAAAACTGCCAGTGTTTCATCATCATCAATAAGACAAACCACATTTCCATATGAAACAAATCTCTAGAGGAAGGCTTACATCATATGTTGCTTCTACCTGCACTTCTTCGTAATACTATAAGCTACAACTGCATGATTTAACCCTACAAGGAAACCAAAACCGGCTGCAGAAAGGACTGCACTTTGAAAGCGAACGCATCAAACGCTTCTAGCCTTTTTTTTTTTCCTTCATCATAAGCTCATTCGAAAAACTTAAGCTTTTAAAGAAGCAACGTTAGACATATTTTGGGCTTTAGATACATAAATGTCATGCAAAAGGTTAGAATTGCTTACGTTATTTAAGCAATTTCAGACTTGAAACTCATTAGAACATGAAACCCATCTCAAAATTGTAAGATATTAGATAGAAAAATTTTATTACTTATAAGACTAAGGGCTCATTCTCCAAGACAACTTCCACTTTTAGCACTTCCTTCTCACGTGCATGTTAGACATAAATATTACAAGTAGATGGAAGTTTAACTTTGTAGCTTGGAGGATTTCAAAGTGGAGGCTCATTTTTGGCTTTGATGCCATATTAGAAGTGTAAGAGCATATTCTAAAATCTTAAGATATTATGTAGATAAACCTTATCATTTATAAGGCCAAGGGTCAATCTTTACACTCCTAATGTAGAACAATATTCACCTTTAATAAAACTAATTTTTAAAATGCAAAAGAAATAATGAAAAAAATATTTTTTTTTCCATAACCAATATAGAAAGTGTGTAATTGATATACTAAAAAGGAGATCCATAGTACTTCTAAACTTGTTTAAGAGACATAAGGAACACCTAATTGAAAATTGATGTTAATGGTTTGTTAATATAGGAGTTTCAAAGCTTTGGCTTTTACTTTTTAATGAAAACTAAGGAAAAGTTTGAACAACAAGAGGTACTGTCCTTATATTTTAGAAGAGAAAGTCGATAAAATTAAGAATTTGTTCCTTACATGTAACTCATATGAGGACTATATGGAAGGTAATAGATTCATTAAAAGCTAGAAAAATTTGTTAAGGCCACGTCAGTAGATGATTGCTTTTCTGATAAGTAAATAAAATAGATATCTATAGAAAAATAGAAAAGAAAAATATTTTATTTACATGTTAAGAGAAAGAAAATATATAGAACAAAGTTGATATCAAGATAGGTAAGTCATACAAACATCAAAAGCTCAAACTCTTTCTATTTAAGAAACATAATTTTATTTGGTTCTTTAAAAGAGAGAAAAAAAAGAATAGAAAAAGTGTTACGACGTTAAGTGCTTAAAGAAAAAGGACAAACCCTTAAAATTTCTTGTCTTAAAACTTCATTTTCAATTTAAATAAATAACGATAATCAATTATTTTTTCAACATAATTTCATATCACACATATGTTATTAGGGTATACTCAATAAAATTATATAAAATAAATTTAAGGCATAATAGATATTTATCTATTCTATAGCCTTTAAGGCCGTTCAATAGTCAAGAAATTGAAAAGGAAAACAAGAATAAATTATTCAACGTAGAAGCCACGTCTTCACTATACAAATACTTTTGTTCAAAGATGTTGTAATCATACCACTATTTGGAAAATGCCATCTTTCCTTTCAAATGGACCAAGTGCCATAAAAAATTACATTTAGGCTCCATGTAAGCTCAGCAGCTGGCCGAAGGTCTATTCTGAACTTTTAAGTTGCGTAAGAGAGAGAGAATTGAAAATCTAAGGTATTTCTTTAACAATTAGTCCAGGGAAAGGAAACAAAGCTATTGTCCAAATCAACTAGTACTACTGGATACATTCTTACATCCAGAGCAGTTTCTTGAGGGCTAAGAGCTAAAAGCATTCCCCAAATGTCACTACAATAAACAATAAAGACACCCATCCTTGATCCAGGCCTGATTGGAGAAACTTTTTAGAGGGTAAAAAAGGTCATCGATACAGAGTTTATTAATGCACACAATCGTAAAATCTTATCTTAGAAGTTTCAAACCGACTGAATGTCATACTGAAGGAGAGCACCAAAAGGATCGACTTAATATTTTAGTCTTATATGTTATACAGTTTTTTGTTTTCTGTAAAATAAAATATTTTATTTTGAAACATATGAAGATAAGGTCTAAGTAATATGGGTTGCTAACATTTTATTTTGATACTATATTAAAAATTAATTTTAATAAAATAGACATGAATTTGATGAGATTTTGGTGAGATTTAAATAATGTGATGCATACAACATTTTAACACATCCGCCGTTACAAGAATAACCGGCTACAGACATCCGAAACTAAGTACAATTACAGAGGTAGGTGTAATGTTTTAGGCCCATGGATATTGAACGGCCCAAGACTTGTGGGCCTTTTGCTATTGTATAGCATGAAAAGCCTGAACAGCATTCGAACAGTGGTACAAGATAGTGCAGGAGAAGTGAAACTGAACTTCATTCAATTTGAGAAAACTCTTATTTACAAGTACAAATCATAAGAAGCTCATTACATTAATAATAACCTCTCTACCTGATTTCGTTAAACTATTATTAAGGTCTTACTGAAAGTGGTTAATAAGAGATTAGTTATTGACCACCCTTAATAATGAAACTATTTGGCTGATATGGCACTTACGTGGCACTATCTTGTATTGGTTTTATGTTAAAGCTTTGAAATGTGAATTTGGCGGTAGTGAGATCAATTTTCTTGGACATACTTTGAGAGAAGGGGGAATTGCTCTTGATAATAGCAAGATCCAAACAATCCTTTATTGGCTTTTACCAAAATTGGTCAAACAGTTGAGAGGTGTTTTTGGTCTTTCAAGATACTATTGGGGTTTCATAAAAGGATATGGGAAAATAACTCAAGCTCTCACTGATTTATTGTGCAAGGGCGCTTCATAAAAGGATATGAGAAAATGGTTCAAGCTCATACTGATTTGTTATGCAAGGATGCTTTCAGGTGGAACTCCAAAGCTTGGAAAGCTTTTGAATCTCTAAAACTTGCTTTATCTAGTGCACCCGTTCTAACTCCAAATTTTGAGGTTCCTTTTCATATAATGTGTGATGCTTTTGGTGTAGGGATTGGGGTAGTTTTAATGTAGAACCACCAGCCGATTGCCTTCTTTAGTAGAGTAATACATGGTAAAGTTTTTTTTCTCTCTACTTATGAGAAAGAACTTACGGCCCTTACTTTATTTGTGCAACATTGGCATCACTATTTGTTGGGACATAAGTTTGTGGTTTTTTCAAATCAAAAGAGCTTAAAATATTTGTTTGAACGACGTTTAATGACCCGGCTTTCTAAGCTTATAGGATTTGGTTTTAGTGTCGAATACACTCCTGGTAAGGGAAATCTTGTTGTCGATGCTTTTTCATCCTGCCGTGCAGAAGAAACTTAGGTTTCTGGCCAAATTCGTGGGGAAGAAGATGGGGGTAAAGTTGTAAATGGCCCTCCTTCTTACGCACTTTAAAAAGATGTTGGGTCAAATCATCTGCCAAGTGGTTTTATCTGTGATACATAATCCGAAATATATGTTAATTTAAATTCAGTGGTATTTTCGGGTGATGACCGTCCTCAACATGAAAACATTTTCTCTCTCCTTGCAATATCGAGAGGGCATAATTTTTTTTTTCAAAAAATGCATTTTTTTGGACAAAGATTTGGATTTGTGTTGTTCGGTGTTGCTGGAATCCCATAATGGGTTTCATGAAGGAGTTTATGTAAGAAAATAAAAGGCTATGCGTCAAGTGAGCTGAATGATTGTATATTGCTATGCTTTGTTACAATTGCTTTATAGGAAACAAAACCTAGTCTAGGAAAGTAACAAAAAATATTTACAATAAATACAATGGTATTAAGCCTAATTATAGGCATCAATATGGTAATGTGTTTGGTGTGGCAGTTGTACATTAATACTTTCTCTTAAGTTGAAGGTTTGAATAAGTCAAATACTCTAAGCTTGGAATGAAGATACTAATATTGCTTGTTCTTAAGTACCTTAGTAAGTAAATTTGCAGGTTAGTGCTTGGTGGGTGTATGATGAGTTGTGATGATCCCTTGTTAACGCTTTTCTATGATATAGTGACATTCGACTTTAATATGCTTTGTGCGTTCATTGAATATGAGATTTTTGGCAATTTTTTTGTGTGCCTCATTATCACACTGTAATAATGCTAGATGCCTTATGTAGAATCTGAAATCCTTAAGTAACCCAATGATCTAGACTATTTCATAGATAGCGACTTGCATGGCTCTGTATTCTACTTCTGCTAATGCTAATGATACAATGGATTGTTTCTTGGAGTGCCATGATATTAAGGAATTTCCCAACATAATACAAAAGCCTATGGCACATCTCCTTATCATGGGGCTTATGTTGTAATCAGAATCACAATATGCTTGTAGCTTGAATGGTGAAGACGATGGAGACATGAGACTAAGCCTTGGATAGCTTTTAAGATACTTGATCACCTTTAGAGTTGCCTCCATGTGAGATTTTCTCAGGTTATGCATGAATTAACTAAGAAGTTGAACTAGAAATGTGATGTTAAGCCTAGTAAATGTTAAATAGATAAGCTATCCAACTAATCTCTAATAGATTGATGGGTTTTGAAGAGGTGGATCATCTAGTTTATCATCAAATCTAGTATCATATTCAATGCTTGTAAACTTCTTATTTTGCTCAATGGGAATCAATGGAGGCTTGGAGCTAGCTAAGCTTGCTTTAGAGATTAATGTCTATGTATATTTGTGTTGGTTTAATAAAATTCCTTCTGAAGATTAAGCAATCTCAAGGCTTAAGAAAAAATTAAATGGGCTGAGGTCCTTCATGAAGAAGGTGTTATACAAATATTTCTTGAGATTTGAAATAACATGCTGATTGTTTCCTATAATTAAGATGTCATCGACATAAATGAGTAAGGCCATAAAAGAATGACCTCTTTTCTTGGTGAATAATGAGTAATCATGGTAAGACTGGTTGAAGCCATATGCAAGTAGTGTTCTAGTGAACTTGGCATTCAATTGCCGAGAAGCTTGCTTTAACCCATAAAGATTTTTGCAATTTATAAACAAAAGGCTTCTCTTGATTGTGCAATTTGGGGGGAAACTCCATGTATACCTCATTAGAGAGATCACCATAAAGAAAGGCATTTTGCATGTCCATTGGTAAAAGGGCCAATGATGGATAACAACAATAGTAAGGATCAACTGAATAGTCACATGCTTAGTTGTTAGAGAGAATGTGTCCTGATAGTCAATGCCTTCATGTTAGTTGTAGCCTTTGGTGACCAACCATGCCTTATAAGGTTCAATGGACTTGTTGGTGCAATACTTTATATTGTATAGTCATTTAAATTTGACAGGACAATAACTAAGGGGCAAGGGAACCATATCTCAAGTATGATTAGCTTGAAGGATAAAGAGTTCAACATCCATGGTTAAAACCTAATTGGGGTCTTAGGTGGCTTCCTAGTAGGTGGTGGGTTTAATGATGATTTCAATAAAGAAGTTTACATGATGAGGAGGCAACTTGGTTTTTAAATTTTAGAGGGAATTTGTCAAAGAGGAACTAAGATAGTATGTCATTTGGGGAAATTTTTAAATGAATTAAAGTAAGCATTACAATAGTGGTTTTACAAGTTTTTAAAAGCCCTTATTGATATCAATTTTCAATAATCTCATCATGACACCTCCTTGTTTATAAAAGAAATTAATAGGAGTCTTTTAATTGTTTTCATTTATGTTGATGACATTATCATTACATGAGGGGTTGAGTTGTCCATTACAAAATTGAAGAATTATCCACATATCAAGTTTCAAATGAAGGACTTTGGTATAGTGAAGTACTTTCTTGGAATTGAGTTTGCGAGATCCAAGTCTAGCATTGTCCTAAATTAGAGGAAGTATGTCTTAGAGCTCGTCTAAGAATGTGAACTTTTTGATTATAAGACTGCCAACATTGCTATTGAGCAAAATCTTGAGTATAAAGGATTGTGTTACAAATGTTGATAAGAATAAAGAGAAGGAAGATCCTTACAAGCTTCCACCACTAATTAAGAGGTTGATATATAAAGTTTTCTAGATTTTAAGACTCACTTAGGTAGTATCATTAAGTGGTTGCATTTCAAGTTGTTAGGTACATTAAAATCTCCTAGTTTAGGCCTTAGGATAAGGATATACAATATATTTGATTTACATGTATTTTGTGATTTTGATTATAGGAAATGGAAAATGAGCAAAAGGATGTACACTAGGTTTTGTGTCTAATTGATGGAGTCTTCGATTTCTTGGATATGCAAAAAACAATGCATTATCTTTCAATTTTTTATTTAGGTGGAATATTGATCCACAACCTTCACTTCCTGAGAGATCATTGGCTATTAAGGCTATTGAATGATTTAAATGTTGAGTCATTGAGATTGATTGACCTTTATTGAAATAGTGAGTTAGTCATGTGCATTGTCATTGATCTTGTTGTGAATGAAAAAAAAAAGTTTATTGAAGTTGATTGTCAATTTATATGAAAAAAGATCACTTGATGTCTCATCCAAACAATTCATGTCTCTTCTAAGGAGCAACCCACAAATTTATTGACAAATGCTTTGGACATTCAACAACTTCATTTTCTCTTTGGCAAGCTAAGAATGTTGAGAAAATGATAACATTAAGGAAGTTGTTACTACATTCTTTTATCTATTTGGACCAATGCTTTGTACGTGCGATGCTTTGATCTAATTGTTAATAGCATCTAGCCTTATGTTTTCTCTTACACTTTGTATTCATTGGTTCGTTTTGCTTCTTCTCGATGTGTAACCCAAAGATACACTCTTGCTCTTGAATTAATGGATTTGAATCTTCCTCAGTCTTTGATTCTTGAGTTTATCAACTTTCATTTAAACTGGAATCTCAAAGAAGTAGCCCAAGAATTTACATGTTATGTCCTAAAATTTTTCATTTCTGAAGTGAAGTCAGGACTTCCCTCGGCAAGAACCTCAAATAGACTTCTAGCAAAACCCCTAGCCACGTGAAGCCCAAGACTTCTCCGCTGTCCACACAAACATACTCTTACTAGGGTAAGTCATTGGATCACATATTTTGGCTAACTTGGAGGATTCAAATTTTATCGAGGCTTTCTTTCCATTTTCTCTATTAATGATGTCTTAGTACTTGTGACCATCTTGTCATGTCATTTCTACTCAAAAACTTTGGTTCCAAAGAGTTGAAAGCTTATTTTATGAGTTTTCTTGATCTCATACCAATTTCCTAAGAAAGATATCATGGAAGCCGAACAGTTCGTGGCTGGTTTTGAGGTCTTGTTTGATACACACAGATTTGCAAATTCTATCATATAAATTGCTTAGAATACTTTTCTTAAGCCTCTCCTCACCTACTAGTTGGATTCCTTCATATAGTTTTTATTTTTATTTTTATTAAACCTGGCATTATTAGTTTTAAAAGTGACAACAAAATATGGAAATCTAAAATCTATAATAAGTAAAATTCATTACAAATGACAGAGAAAAAAAATGCAGCAAAGCTTGTACCCAGTAGTGAAGCATTTAAGGTGATTCATGGTTACTGGATATTGATATGTTTGTGATGAGCCATATGTAACTTGAGCCGGGGCTAAAGAATATCTCAAGCGTGCTATAGGTTTTTCTTTTCTTTCTTTTCTTTTCTTTTCTTTTCTTTTCTTTTCTTTTCTTTTTCTTAACTTTTACAATCAGCTATCATTTTTTGGTGGGAGAGAATTTCATTAATATCTAACAAGTGTGTTTTTTGACTTGGAAGGCAATTATCTATAAACTACACTTCTTACATATGTTTCATACTTCTAATTCTTATATTTATAAATAACCAACAAATCTCACATCTTTCAAATCACTTAGAGCGCGCCCCTACCCCCAAACCACCACACACACACGGAACAAATTTTCCTAGCTTACTTTTTCTTTGTTCACCATTGTTTTCTTTTGAATCAACCAATGATTTATTCATATTAATTTAAGATTCTAGGTTAATTGTTGCATGCTATTCCAACATTAACTAAGTCTTAGTTGGTCAATAGCATTAATCTCATTGCCATTTTACATTGTGCCATTGATGGTCAGACAATTAGGGGTAACATTAATACATATTTACAATAGCTAGCCTCACACTTTGAGGAAAATAGTTTAATTATAATCTATGCATCATGGAATAATAAAATAATAAAATAATAAAATAATAAAATAATAAAATAATAAAATAGTAATAGAATAATAGAATAATAGAATAATACTAATAATAAAAATAATAATTCATCTTAATAATAATAATAATTCATCTTAAAAGATTATAATTAAAACAAGCTTGCCTATGAGACTAAGATAACTGCAAGAACTACCTAAGTTTTACGTGGTATATTTGCAGAAACCATCGCCTTAAACTATGACATAAAAAAAGAGTTATTGGCATTACCTGGAAAGTTCACTAAGGGAGAAGAGTTCCTTTACCTCTGGGAAGATTGGAGCATTGTACAAGACATGATGACCGTGCATTTCATGTCCAAATCATTGAGGAAAAACTATTGATTTCCCTTGAAGGTATTTGTATTCTCGGCCTCAACAAATAGTTTGCTTGGAAGATGGAAATAACAATTAGAAACAAGCATCCAACTAAGCAACTTATTTGGCCAATTGTTGTACTTTTGATGTCTCTTACTTTCATGATGTTATATTAGCGATTCTAGTTCTTTGATGGATCTTAGAAGAGAGTTATTTGTTCAAAATATAGTATCCTTGTAATTACTATGAACTGCCGTTTGCAAGGTATGGCATGAAAAATGCTAACCTTCTCACAGCAGGGGCCACACACTAACTGTATAACTTTTGGGTAACTTAAGAGTAGACCCGCTTACGCTATTACTAACTCTTTTGTATAGAAAAGATGTAAAAGGTTTTATTGGCAATCCAAGTTATGAAGAGGCCCATCATTTTATTTAAGAACTAACTTAAAGTTAGTGAAACTTATTATCTCATAAGTAAAATTTTTAATATATTCCTTAGAAATATAAAACTCATTTCCCACAGAAACTTGAGAGAGGGATGTAGAATCCGAGAAAACACTTCTCCAAAACCAAGCAAGACGATCTCATTTCAAGAGCAATGGTTGCCACTCCCCAACCTCGACGATTGGTCTTAGAATCAGGAACTATCATTAAGACCTATCAAGAACGATAGGTGTATCATTATAGAACTTCATTATGAAAAATGAATCTATCTGCACGGTAGATTATTCGATTGATATCTTTCTATTTTAGAGACCTTTTTTCTTTTTCTTTTTTAAGTAAAAGCCAGCACCGACGGTCCTGCCGGACCAAACCGGAGTCTTTGAGTGCATTCTTGTGGAAGATGGTTGCCAAGTGGGCTAAAAGCAATAATGTGGGCAAAAATATTTTTCTTTTTTAATATATTACTTTTTTTGTTAGGTACAAGCAATTGGATGTGGTGCGTTGTCGAACCAACCACTAGAGTCAATAAACGGAATCTATATTCCAACATAAGAACGTAGGTAGCATATCAACGCTTCCCTTATTATTATTATTATTTTGTTTTTGTTTTTTAATTTAATTAATTTTTTAATTTTTAAAATTTAAGAATGTTCTATTTTTAAATCAATGCTGCCCCTTGAGGTGGTAAATAGATGAGAAAGGCTTTTGTTAAGACGAATTTAGGCTCAAAGGTAACCACCATATTTGGCTCTTCCCCTTCCCCCACCCCCTCCACCACCGCCCCCCGGCGGCGCCAATTCCCACAGAATATCCGGATTTCTTCCCACTTGTCGGCGTTTAAGAAACGTGGTAAACACTTGGGACAAGTTTACTATCGCTGTCTTCCATGTTGACAGTAAAGATTTTTGCATGATGTATTTAACGCTTCAAAACTATAACATACGTTCGATTTGTCACTTGATTGGAAAGGCTTGATGATTGCACACCGTCAGATTAAATCAAAACTTGAAGCAACGTAGACTTAAAGCAACGTACGGAAAGAAGACAAAGACTTGGAGTAGCTTAGCTGACAACCCTTCAGGTCGTTGCACGGTGAGAATCGTTTAGGTAAAGAGGACGTGGTCTCCAAACCCCGTACGATTATTACGACGAATGTACTATAAATGTTGGATAGCCCATATCCAACCCCTCACTAGTCCCTTCCCTAACTCTTAACTTTCTTTCAAACATCCTTCAAAAACTTGAAGCAAACTAAACATGGATGCCGCTGCAGAGGGAGACTTCATTGTGAGCGTGAGGAAGAGGGAGGTGGTGGCAGCAGTGCTGCCATTTCATGAGCATTGGCTGCCACTTTCCAACCTAGACTTGCTTCTTCCCCCGCTGGACGTGGGTGTGTTTTTCTTTTACAAGAATCACACCTCCAAGCACGACCTGACTTTTGGAGCCATGGCCGGGGTTCTGAAGAAGGCCTTGGCCCAAGCTCTGGTGTCCTATTACGTGTTTGCCGGTGAGGTGGTTCAGAACTCTGTCGGTGAGCCTGAACTTCTTTGTAACAACCATGGTGTAGACTTTGTTGAAGCTTTTGCGGAGGTTGACCTGAAAGACCTCAACCTTTATAACCCCGATGAGACAATTGAAGGCAAACTTGTGCCGAAGAAGAAGCGCGGTGTCCTCTGCGTACAGGCTACTGAGCTCAGATGTGGGGGGCTGGTGGTTGCATGCACGTTTGACCACCGAATCGCAGATGCCTACTCGGCCAACATGTTTCTTGTCTCATGGGCCGAGATGGCTCAGTTTAAGCCAGTCTCAACTTTGCCATCTTTTCGTCGATCTTTACTCAACCCTCGACGCCCCCCCTGGGTTGATTCCTCCTTTGACGACATGTACGTTCCAGTAACTGAGCTACCACCTCCCAAGGATCCAGAACCTGATTCCGATTATCTCATAAGCCGGATGTACTACGTTACTGAAGATCAACTGAGCCGGTTGCAAACGCAAGCCAGTACCAACGGGTGCCGGCGGACCAAGCTGGAGTCTTTTAGTGCGTTTATGTGGAAGATAGTTAACAAGTGGGCTAAGATCAATAATGATGGGAAAAAAATAGCCAAGATGGGCGTCGTGGTTGATGGAAGGAGAAGGTTAAGTGATGGAGACGAAGATAAAGCTTTAATCATGGCTTCTTACTTTGGAAATGTGCTATCCATACCCTACGGTGCCATGCAAGTGGATGAGCTTAGTGAAAAGCCATTGGCCTGGATAGCAGATAAAGTGCACGAGTTCTTGGAAAGTGCAGTGACAAAGGAGCATTTCTTGGGGCTGATAGACTGGGTGGAGGCTCATCGTCCGGTGCCCAGTATGACAAAGATATACTGCAGCGGGAGTGAAGATGGACCGGCCTTTGTGGTCTCATCCGGGCAAAAGTTCCCAGTGTCTAAGGTGGATTTCGGGTGGGGTGTGCCGGCTTTTGGGTCGTACCATTTTCCATGGGGAGGGAACACCGGGTACGTGATGCCCATGCCAAGCCCGTCGGGGAATGGTGACTGGGTGGTGTACCTGCACCTCTTGAAAAGGCAGTTGGAGGGGATAGAGACCGAGGCTGCCCATATCTTTAAACCCTTGACTTGCAGCCATCTCCAACTAGGGTAGTTTAGTATTCTGTAAATGTGGTGTGTCTCTATCTGTCTTTGGTGTCATATCTATACTACATGTCAATCACCTTTGCCATATCAATTGCTTGTGGAAGTACAGAACCTTCACCTTTATTGTGTAATTTCACTCTTTTTCTGTTTTAACTTCAGTTTTTTTGTTATAAAAAATAAAAATAAAAATAAAAATAAAAATAAAAATAAAAATAAAAATAAAAGTTACTAGTGTAAATCTCCATATCATATTGTTAAGGTATCTACTCTTGTTAATATTTACAAGAGTTTGCTCCATGTATCTACTTTTTTCATCTTCTCTCCAGCCAGTCCCGTGCCACTCTCCAGAATATAAAGAAAGGCCATGTAAAGTTAAATAAGCCAATTATTGAACAAATATAAAATAGTTTATGAAACCAAGCAGGGAAAACAAGTTTCCGCGTCAGATGAGCTAAAGTGTTAGAAAAAGACAGTTTGAGAGTTCATCACTATAATCAGATCGAAACAACTTAAAAGTTTCGATCTAACTCTGTTTATGTAACTCACTGTTGGATTAGAATATGGGTAGAAAACGGTATGTCATGACTTTTACTCTATGCTCAGATTGCATAGTCTTTGCTAAGGATTACAAATACTTGCTTCACCAATTTAAGCCCTCGGTAAGCTGGTGTATTCGGTTTATTTAATCTTTGTTGATAGCTCTTATAGATGTCTGACTTTGGTTGGAGTACATTGACTAATCCCAAATTTCGGCTAACCAATATAAATCTTTCTTTTTTATAACAAATGGCGATTTACTCCTTTCATCATCTGCTAATGACCTATGTACTCTTGGACGAGTTTTAATATCCACATAATATCAAATGGTTAAGTGAATGCCAGCAAATAAAATATACGGGAATTTCAATGTCAATGACGTTTGCACTAGTTCTTACCTTTAATTTAGAAACTCCCACAATCAATTGGCACTTTGAAAACACAGAGCCGACACTAATTTTGGTGTCAAACTAAGAAATGGCATATATATATATATACACACACGCATACGGAGAGGGGGAGAGGAGTTGTTAGCCAACTGCGCCACCACCCCGTTTAAACTAAGAAATGGCATATTCCTCTGAATATAAGAAACCGTCTATTAATCTGACTTTTTATCCTAATGATCAGACACCATCATTTTCAGGAATCGGCATAATCTTTGTTTTAAGTTGGGAAAAATGCTGACGTCCGTGGGCATCCATTGCTGGAACAAGATACATTTTCTATTTCGCTCTGAACCAGACCCTCCACCTAAACCATGTCGTTGTCATGAGTCCAATAATGCAATGGCAGGCATCTTGAAATCGGGAGTTCATTTGCATTTATCCTTTTCCTTTTCGGTCAATTTAATTTTAAGTTCACGGGCACACAAATCAGAAAACAGCCAGTCTTTCATCCAACTTAATAAGGAAAAAACAAACCACATCGCCATATGAACCAAATCTGACCTTGTGCAGTAATTTGCTGGCCTTTGTCAAACAGTTCTGCAGAATAATTATAAAAGAAAAAAAAAACATAGAATACCTAACTGCCTCTTGAGAGGTTTATTACCTGACCTAGAAGTTGATGTAAGAGCTACGAATGCTTATAAATAGCTCTACAAATCTATGCCTTAGCAATGTTGGATAGACATCTACCAATCTATATCTTAGGAATGAAGGAAAGATATCACACACTACAACACGCATCCTCATCATAATGGATAATTATTAAACCTTTATGGTGTCTTATTGTGGACTTCTAATTTAGCCTTATCCATATAATTGTCAAAGGAGAAGTTTGAGCTCTAATATCAACTTAAGAGTCATTAAAAAATTCTAAAATTAACTCAAAAATTAATAATACTCATTATATTATAAATAATTCCACTTACCTATGCTTTGGTAATGTGGAACATATACCATGCATCATACCACTACAAAAGCTCTAGAGCAAGGCTTACATTATATGTTGCTTCTACCTACACTTCTTCAAATACTAGAAACTTCAATAGTATGATTTGACCATATCGTGAAACCAAAATCAGCCCACAAAAAGACTACCTTTCGATGCGATGATACATGAAAGGAAGCAACATTTGGACATCTCATTTCCTGTGAAAAATAACAATGGTTGACAAATTAATAGTCTAGTGGATGATTATTGGCTGAAGTTACTTACGGTATGTTAGTAGTTTTAGACTTGAAAGTACATTCTAAAATGCATAAGAAATAATGAAAAGATATTGGTTTTTCCAAAACTATGTATTTTATTTCTAAACTTGTGTTAGAGACACAAGGAATAACTAATTGAAAATCGGCATAGGAGTTTCAAAGTTCTGGGTTTTACGTTTTAACGAAAACTAAGTAAAAGTTTAAACAATAAGAGGCATCATCCTACAGGCGACATCCATAGTGTCTGTTTCCATTATGACAACCATTGATCTGATTATGATTGGAACGCTTGGTTTAATGTCACAACAATTGCAGAAAAAAAATTGTATTGCCTTGAGAGTGTGTACAATGTACAAACTTTTATACAGACACGTAAACCAACCAATGTTTAAAAAAAGGAATCAAGCAATATTTAACGTGGGTACCTAAGAAAAGAATTGCCTTGCAACAATTGCCAGAGAACTGCGTGGAGGTGGATGAACCTGAGAAAGTTCAATGAAAGTTCTTGCTGAAGGAAGAAATTTTGCATGGTGGTGAGAGGGCCAACAATGGGAGGGTTTAAACCTGGGTTTACCTTTTTGTCACGTCAGCTAGCTAAGGGATGGGGGACCCTTAGACGTCAGGCTCTGTAGAGCCCACACCGGAAACGTATGGGAAGTAAGATGTGTTTTGTCGTAATCAAAATTAATGAGGGAATGGTGAGGGAGACGTGGGAATAGTTTACCCACATTTGCTATCTTTTTGTAATAGCGTGTGGGACTCTTGTAAGCCACCGTACTGGTTGGTGAAGCTGGAAGGTTATAAACGGAGGAGGAACCGGCGTTAGGTAGCTAAGAAAAAATCCCTTGAATAGTAAAGGCTCTGTTGAATCCAAACTTCTCTCACCCAAAATAGGTAAAAGGAACCGTCATCAGCCCTGGTTTCAAGACTTGGTCTTGAGTCCCCCACCGGAAAAGTGATCCTATAAATGCGCACGTAACACTTTTCCTGATATAAGAAAAGTATCAGAGTTTTAATGGATATTTTCTTTTGCCGATAAGCACTATGTTTCAAGTTCTATAATAATGTTAGCTCACGCAATGTTTTGTTGACTGAGTTACAAGAGATAAAGATTTTTTTCAAGAACAAAAAAAAAATTATGGTTACTAATAAATAATATGTTTGGTATTTCTAATTAAACTAAAAAAACTCCTTATTGATTCCAATGCAATATTTGCCCCAATTCCAATTCAACTTTGATCATTCATTTTTTGATTTCTTCTTTGATAAGGTGAAAATTTTACCTCTTTGTGTTTGAAGGCTTTCGGTTTTAATTGTATGTATTGATTTGATTTCTAATATAAACACCCGAGCTTTAAGGTCTCTTTTTATTTTTTTAACTGATAGATTAGGAGACACAAAAATGTTAGAGCGGAGAAAAAGGGCTAACAGAAACCAAGGGAAAATTTCTTATGGATGCTAGACAACGCATCAACCCCTCCCAACTACATCCCATCCAAACAAGAAAATGGAATAATACCCAGCAATTTTCGCAGCTGTTCTTAATACTCTACTCGGGAACATTGAAAAGCAAAGTAAAATAAAAGTAGAAAAGAATTAATAATCTTTCAGCCAGTACCTTGCTGCTCACTCTACGATATCAATAAAAGCTAATTAGAGAAAATAAACCAATTAGTGAACGGAGATAACCAAGTTGGAAGCACCAAAAAGGAGAAAATTTCACATCCCCCTGGGTTTAAATTTTCAAAGGAACATCTTTCTTTTATGTTTTCAACTGACTGATTAAATGTAGGACCCGTTTCTAGCTTTCCTTGAAAGGCCTGGAAAATGGAGTTCCAAAGATCACCAGCAACACCCCTACTGGCGTTTCTGATGGTTGCTGTGGTCCTTCATCAGTGGGGGAGACTTTTGGTGCAAAAGGATAGCTGTTGTCGAATAGCGTCAAAGGCTAATACAAAATGAAGGAAAATAAGAAACAAGTGTTTGAACAAGCTGAGTGCAGCAGTTGCCCAAACTAATAGGAGTCTTCTAATTGTTTTTATTTATGTTGATGACATCATCATTACAAGAAGGATTGAGTTGTCCATTACAAAATTGAAGAATTATCTACACATCAAGTTTCAAATAAAAGACCTTGATATAGTGAAGTATTTTCTGAGAATTGAGTTTACGATATCCAAGTCTAGCATTATCTTAAATTAGAGGGGAGGTATGTCTTAGAGCTCATCTAAGAATGTGAACTTTCTGGTTATAAGCTTGCTAATACCAGATTGAGCAAAATCTTGAGTATACTTTAGAGGATTGTGATACAAATGTTAATAAGAAGAAAGAGAAGGAAGATCCTCACAAGCTTTCAACACTAATTGGGAGGTTGATATATAGAGTTGTCTAGACTTTGAGACTCATTTAGGCAGTCACATCAAGTGTTTGCACTTCAAGTTGTTAGGTACATTAGAAATCTCCTAGATTGGCATTAGGATGAAGATATATATTTGATTTACATGTATTTTGTGATTTTGATTATAGAAGATAGAAAGTGAGCAAAATGTTGTACACCAGATTTTGTGTCAAATTGATGGAGTCCTTGATTTCCTAGATATGCAAAAAATAGTGTACTATCTCTCAATTTTTTTACAAAGGTGGAATATTGAGCCATGACCTCCACTTCCTAAGAGATCATTGGCTATTAGGGCTATTGAAGGATTTAAATTTTAGTCATTGAGATAAATTTCCCTTTATTCTAATAGTGAGTTAGTCATGTGCATTGCCATTGATCTTGTTGTGAATGAAAAAAAAAAGATTATTGAAATTGATTGTCACTTTATATATATAAAAAAGATACCTGATGTATCATCCAGAAAATTCATGTCTCTGCCAAGGAGCAACCCAAAAATTTATTGACAAATGCTTTGGACATTCAACAACGTCATTTTCTCTTTGGCAAGCTAACAATGTTGAGAAAATGGTAACATTAAGGAAGTTGTTACTACATTGTTTTATCCCTTTGGACCAATGCTTGTACGTGCGTTGCTTTGATCAAATGGTTAATAGCATCTAGCCTTGATGTCTTCTCTTATACTTTGTATTCATTGGTTCCTTTTGCTTCTTCTCGACGTGTAACCCAAAGATACATTATTGCTCCTGAGTTAATGGATTTGAATCTTCCTCAATATTTGATTCTTGAGTTTATCAACTTTCATTCAAACTAGAATCTCAAAGACGTAGCACAAGAATTTACATGTTATCTCCTAAAAGTTTTCATTTCTGAAGTAAAGTCAAGACTTCCCTCGGTATGAACCTTAAATAGACTTCCTTCACTTTAGCGAAACCCCTAGCCACGTGAAGACCAAGACTTCTCCACTGTCTACACAAACATACTCTTACTAGGGTAAGTCATTGGATCACATATTTTGGCTAACTTGGAGGATTCAAATTTTATCGAGGCTTTCTTTTCATTTTCTCTATTAATGATGTCTTAGTACTTGTGATCATCTTGTCATGTCATTTTTACTTAAAAACTTTGGTTCCTAAGAGTTGAAAGTTTATTTTCTAAGTTTTTTTGATCTCATACCAATCTCCCAAGAAAGATATCATGGAAGCCGAACAGTTTGTGGCTGGTTTTGAGGTCGTGTTTGATATGCACAGAGTTGCAAATTCCATCATATAAATTGCTTGGAATACTTTACTTAAGCCTCTCCACATCTACTAGTTGGATTCCTTCATATGGTTTTATTTTTATTTTTATTAAACCTGGCATTATTAGTTTTAAAAGCGGCAATAAAATATAGAAATCCCAAATCTATAATAAGTAAAATTCATTACAAATGACAGAAAACAAAAGAAGCAAAGCTTGTACCCAGTAGTGAAGCATTTAGGGTGATTCATGGTTACTGGATATTAATATGTTTGTAATGAGCCACATGTGCTATAGTTTTTTTTTTCCTTAACTTGTACATTTAGCTATCATTTTTTAGTGGGAGAAAATTCTATTAGTTTCTAACAAGTGTGTTTTCTGACTTGGAAGGCAATTATCTATAAACTACACTTCTTACATATGTTTCATACTTTTGATTCCTATATTTATAAATAACCAACAAATCTCACATCTTTCAAATCATTTATAGCCTCAATGACATAGAAGAAATTTTTCTAGCTTATTTTTTCTTTGTTAAGGGTTTAGGTGATAACTTCATTTTGTATAGGGTTATTGTGATTACTTTAGATTATATATAATAAAGTATTTGTTAAACTATATTTGTATTTATTTATATTTATGCAAGTTTTGTTATTTCATGTAGCAAACACAAAATAGGTGAAAATGAAGGAAAAGAAGCAAGAAAATAGAGAAACTGTGTGGGAAGCAAAGATAAAAAGAAAAAGGCAGTTGTTGTGCAAGTGTGTAAAGAGAAAAATAAAGAAAAACAAAGAAAAGGAGGCCAAATTGTCTAAGAAAGGTTTTAGAGTGAGCAGGTGGTGTGCATGTAAGTGAAGAAAAGAAAAAGAAAGGGGGGGGGGGGGGGGGTGGAATTATCGCGGAAAAACAGAGGAGAGAGAAAGGGGTTATTATCGAGTGAGTAGCGGCGGACAGAGAAAGGCTGACTGAGAGACATTTGTCAAGCGTCGAGCGAAGAGGCTGAGGGTTGGGCGACAGCAGACCCGATGCCGCTTCTATTTAGCATTTTCGGCGAATGTCGCCGTTCAGCATTTTCTGCTGAGGACCCATTTCTGGCACTTAAGAAGCTTTTTTTTGGCCATTTCTGGGTGTTTTCTGGCGAGAAGAGAACAAATCCAGCATCCACTTGCAATTTCTGGTCGTTTTGTGCAAACTTTCCTTGAATTGAAGAGATTTTGGTGACAACTTTCATGTTTTTAATTTTAAGAATTTTTGTCTAATTTCTAGCATTGTTTCTGTTTATGTAAATACAATATTTTAGTTTATTGTATTAGAGTTACGACATAACTTGATTATAATGCTATGACTTAGATGAGCTGATTTGCATATTAGAGACTGACATGAAATAACATATAGTTACTTCTTATACTGTGCAACTATAGATTAAAATTGATAGATATATAACATGTGGTTTATGTGACTTTAGATATAAACTGGAATATTTATTAATCTTAATGTTCTTAGTTCATTTAATTCATGGGTAGAAACACAATGAGTTAATGAGTTAAATAGGATCGCTATGCCTAGATATAAAATAGTTAATAAATTAAGAAACTCCTCCATCACATAAGTATAATTAATCTTGTTAGCATGAATGATTGACATTTTTACCTAATAATTAGTTGAAATCGAACACTCTAGCATGTTTTAGTTATCAACTTTAAGTTAAATTTAGTTGTTTAATTTATGTTTTATCACTTTGATTTATTAGATAAATTCTAAAAGTTGTTCACCTTTAATAATTAGTTAGTTTAGTAATCACCAATCTCTGTGGGATAATATTTTACTTATCATTATATTACTTATTCAACAGGTATACTTGCATGTAAGATTTCAATAAACAAGTTTTTGGCACCGTTGCTAAAGATTGGTTGTTTTACTACTAATTAATATTAATACCAAATAGCTTCTAAGTTTAATCTAGGTTTTATTTATTTTTATTATTTTATTTCTACTTTTAATCTTTTATTGTGTTTCTTGTAGAAAAAAAAAATTTGTTGTTAAGCAATAAAGATGGAGAGAAATGATGGTACATATAGACTTTTAAAAGATTATGTTGCACCAATATTTTGGAATGTCACATCAAACATTAGGCTTGCAAATTAGGCCAACCACTTTGAGATCAAGCCAATTTTCATCTAGATGCTTCATAACTTTGTGCAATTTAGTGGGCTACCAAATGATGATCCAATTGCTCACATTGAAGCCTTCCTTGAATTCTATGATATGATTAGAAATGATGAAGTCACAGATGATGCTATTAGGTTAAAGCTATTTCCATATTCTCTTAGAGTACAACTAAAAATTGATTCTCTTTTCTTTCTACAAGATTAACTACTACATGGAATGATTTGACTTAGAAATTTCTTAGTAAGTTCTTTTCTTTTGCAAGATTTGCAAAAATGTGTAAAAATATTTTGACTTTTGTGCAAATGGATAATGAATTATTGTATGAAGCTTGGGAGAGATTCAAAGATTTTATAAGGGGGTGTCCACATGATGGACTACTTATATGGTTATAGGTACAAACTTTTTATGATGGATCTAGTACAAATATTTATTTTGTAATTAATGTTGTTGCATGAGGGAACTTATATAGCAGAACACAAGAAGAGGCATTCGATAATTATCAATGGTTTACTAAGAGACTACTAATGCATTAAGCAAGTAGAGTCCATAAAGTAAATATTTTTACCACAATGTATGCACAATTGGAAGTGCTTAATAAGAAGATAGACAACCTAAGTACTCCAATTGTGAGACATTAGAGAAAAGCATGTGAATTTTATGGTGAAGAACATGCAAGCATGGAATGTCAATTTGGTAACACTTATGCCCAATATAATGAATATGCTAATTTTGTTGGGATTCTAAGTAGGTCACATAACAATCCTTACTCCAACATATAAAATCTAGGATAGCACTACCATTAAAATCTTTCATGAAGTAACTCAAATGAGATGAGACTACAACCAACATTTAAACAAACATAAGAGAGGAAGCCTAATTTGGAGGATACAATTACCAAATTAGCCATCATCACACAAAACTTTATAGAGAGGACTGAAGCTTGATTTCAAAAACAAAAAGTGAGCCTTTAGAGACAAGAAACCTTAATGAAAAATTTGGAGGTGTAGATGGGACAATTGATTAAAATGATCTCAAAGAGAAAGGAGGGTCCTTTGCCTAGCGATATGGAGAAAAGCCTTATAGATACTACAAATGTAATAACTTTGACAAATGGCAACCAAGTAGGAGAAGATGATGCTAACAAAGATATTGTCAAAGATATAGATAAGGATGTTAACATATAACTCGAGGAGGCACCTAAGAGAAATTCTTTTCCAAAACATCCTATGCTCTTTATGCCTCTAGCTTCATCTCCCCATATACTCTAGCAAGATGAATTAGTTAAGCAATTTTTGGAATTCACTAATGTATTTATAAAATTGTACATTGATATTCATTTTGTAAATGTTCCAGTTCAAATACCTAGTCATGCTGAATCTTTGAAGGAGATACTAGAGAATAGAAAGAAGTTGGAACTATATGAGACAATGATGTTAGTTGAAAAATGTTCAACCATCAAACAACATAAACTATCTCCTAAATTATTGGAATTCTATCCTCCTTGAGCAACAATGTAGAGGATAGTTTGGCTGGAAACTATAAAACAAGCGCTTCTTAAAAGGCAACCTAAGCATTTTGTTAGTCGTTTTACTGGAAAGATGTCATTATAGATTCATTACAACTCCACATTGATAGCCTGTAATTAGGGAAGTTTCCTTGTTCCTTTTTTACTATTGCTTTATTTTCTTTTTAGCATTAAGGACAATGCTTCATGCAAGTTTGGGGGTGCTATAGTTATTGTGTTAGAGCTATGATGTAATTTGATCACAATGATATGAATATATGATTATGGTGTTTTGTAAGATGTTTTGTAAATGTGAAGTTGCATGTTATTGAGCTTAATGCATTTAAATGATTAGCTACCATTTAGATGAGTTGATTTGCATGTTAGAGACTAATAGAAAATGACATGTAGTTGCTTTTTGTAATATGCAATTATAGATTAAAATGGATAGACATATATCATGAGGTTTATGTGGCTTTAGGTGTAAACTAAAATATTCATTAATTTTAATACTCTTAGTTTGTTTAATTCATGGATAGAAATACAGTGAGTTAATGAGCTAAGTAGGTTCATTATATCTAGACATAGGATAGTGAACAAATTAAGAAATTTTACCATCACATAGTAGAATTAATCTTGTTAGCATGAATAATTGACATTTATACCTAGAAATTAGATGAAATCAAATACTTTAGCATGTTTTAGTTATCAAGTTAGCTGTTTAGTGCATTTTTTATCACTTTGATTTGTTAGATAAATTCTAGAAGTTGTTCACTTTTAGTAATTAATTAGTTTAGTAATTACTAGTCTTTGTGAGATGATATCTTACTTATCATTATCTTACTTGTTCGACATGTACACTTGGATGTAGGATTTTACTGAATGTTAGGTTAATTGTTGCTTGCTATTGAAACATTAACTAAGTCTTAGTTGTTCAATAGCATTAATTTAGTTGCCGTTTTGCATTGTGTCATTGATGATTAGACAATTTTTTTTGATGAAAAGGGTAAATTGTATTAATAAATTTTAATATATAAAAGCATAAGGACATATCTCAGCATTACAAAAGTTACCATATTTATGAAAAGATAGAAGTTGAAAGTCTTTAAATTTTACTCAAAATAATATTTCCTTGGGAGGATTTTATATTTCTATAGAAAGAAGCTCTTTTATATACTATCTTCTTTACTTTGGCTAAGAGAATAAGGATATCAATTATTTTTCTTTAAAAACATCTTTTATTTCATTCAGCCTATATACAATAAACATAAGTTAAGAAAGATATCTTAAGAAGTTTAACAATTAAATCATTTCTTTTAATTACTTTAATCATCCATTGTAATTTTTCATTCCATCCTCTAATGTGATGTCAAATTATATTTTGGGCGAGAATACTTTTTCAAATCATCTTTGTCTATACATATTCAAAAAAGAAAAGACTCATATTTTCTATATGATATTGACAAAAATCACAATATGTATTTACTGAAAGAAGCCACCATACAATTTCCATTGTTGTAGAAAATTTATCCTTACAAACAAACTATCCAATAAAATTATGTCTACTAATACCACTAGTCCAAATTAAATCATATCAATTTACAGTTGCATTAACTTGCTAAAGATCATTATAAATCCTTTTGCAACAATATGTAGAACTAGAGAAAACAAAGACAAGCATAGGCCTTAATTTGAGAAAAGCCTATCAACTCTAAGTTATGATATCTTTTATGTTCAATTGCATTACTAAAGTTCTTTTACACTTTATATTGTGAATCCATTTATTTTATAATAAAGCTTTTGGGAGATTTATGAGATTCCAAAACATACGTCCCAAAAGAACTTTATTTCAAATTTTGAGATTTGGTAAACCTAATCTTTTTTTCTTCTTCGGTGGGCAAACAATTTATCAAGCTACTCTATGAGATTGATGCACATCTATATTACTTGCCCATAATAATTTCCTTATGGGTAACATTAATACATATTAACAATATCTAGCCTCACACTTTGAGAAAAATATTTTAGTTATAACCTATGCTTCATGGAATAATAATAATAGCTGGGCCAATTCATCTTAAAGGTTTTTCTCTAAAACAAGCCTGCCTATGAGACCAAGATAATTTGCAAACTACCTAAGTTTTAAGTGATATATTTGCAGAAACCATTGCCTTAAACTATGACATAAAAAAAGAAAAGAGTTATTGGAGGAGAAGAGTTCCTTTGCCTCTATTTACAGGGAAGATTGGAGCATTGTTTGAGTCATGAAACCTATGTTGATTTAAAGCATTTCACGTCCAGATCATCGAGGAAAAACCATTGATTTCCCTTGAAGGTATTTGTATTCTCAGCCTCAACAAATGGTTTATTTGGATGATGGAAAAAACAATTAGAAACAAACATCCAACTAAAAAAAACAAAAAAAACCTATCAAAGCACCTACAACTACACCCATTTGGCCAATTGTTGTACTTTTGATGTCTCTTACTTTTTTTGGTGAAAAGGTAAATTATATTAATACATATTAAAGTACAAAAGCACAGGGGCATACCTCAGTATTACAAAAGTCACCATATCTATGAAAAGATGGAAGTTGGAAGCCTCCAAATTTCACTCAAAATAGCATTGCATTGAGAAGATTTTATATGTCTAAACAAAGAAGCCCTCCCTCGTACTATCTTTTTTATTTTTGCTAAGAAAATAGGGATATCCATTGTTTTTCCCTGAAAATGTCTTCTATTTCGTTCAGCCCATATACAATAAATACAAGCTAAGAAAGATATCTTGAGAAGTTTGGCAGCTAAATCCCTTCCTTTTATTGCTTTAATCATCTATTGTAGTTCTTCATTCCATCCTCTAATGTCACGTCGGATTCCATTATGAGCAAGAATACTTTTCCAAATCATCCTTGTCCACGTATATTCAAAAAAGAGATGACTTCTATTTTCTAAATGAGATTGACAAAAATCACAATATATGTTTACCGAAGGAAGCCATCGTACAATTTTTGTTGCTGTAGAAAGTTTGTCCCTACAAACAAGCCATCCAATGCAATTATGTTTGCTAATGTCATCTGTCCAAATTAAATTATACCAATCCACCGTTTCTCCAACTTGCCGAAGATCATTATAAATCTTTTGGCAACAATATGTAGGACTTGAGAGAACAAAGGTAAGTGTGGGCCTTAACTTGAGGAGACCTCGCCAACTCCAAGCCATGGTACCTTTTATGTCCAACTGCATTATTGAGGTTCTTTTACACTTTGTATTGTGAATCCATTTACTCCATAATGAGCCTTCTGGGAGATTAATGAGATTCCAAAGTATACGTCCTAAAAGGACTTTATTCCAAATTTTGAGATTCAGTAAACCTAATCCCCCATCCTTCTTCGGTGAACAAACAGTTTGCCAAGCTACTTTGTGAGGACGATGCATATCTATATTACCTACCCATAAGAATTTCCTTATCTTTTTCTCAATCTCATAAATAGTCTGCTTTGGCAATAGGAAGACTTGCATCCAAAATGTGCAAATAGAAATGAGGACAGATTTTGCCAATTGTAATCTCCCTGCATAGCTTAGATGTTTCATTCCTCAACCTTCTATTCTTCCAAATATTTTATCCGTTAGACCTTTACAATCAACTTGAGTTAGTCTTTTCGTGATAAGAGGAACTCCAAGATATCTAATAGGGAGTGAACCTTTCGGGAAAGGAGTATGATCAAGTATAAGAAGTTGTTCTTGCTCCGATAACCCAGAAAAGAAAATTTGACATTTACTTGGGTTATATTTTAAGCCTGTAAGATCAGCAAATTCCTCCAAAGCTTTTATAAAACATAGGACTGAGTTCACATCACCATGCGAGAAGAGAAATAAATCATCAGCAAAACATAAATGAGTGATTTTTTCCGATTTGCAACGCCAATGAAATTTAAACACCGCTGTAGAGGTCTTTGAAATAATGATTCTGTTGAGTATCTCCATAACTAATACAAATAAATATGGAGATAAGGGATCACCTTGTCGCAATCCATTAGTGCCTTAAAGTATCTTGCATGTTCTCCATTGAAATTGATTGAAAATCTTGTGGTAGTAATACACTCACTGATAAGATCAACCAAGTATTGGGGGGTGTTAATGGCTTTCAAAACTCCTAATACTGCATCCCATTTGACCATGTCATATGCTTTCATAAGATCAATTTTTATGGCCACATGTTTACCTTTGTCTCCCTTGTGATAGTTATGCAAAAGTTCCTGGCAAAGCATAATATTCTCTGAAATCTGTCGCCCTTTAATGAAAGCTGTTTGATTAGGACTAACCACTGAAGGTAAAATGAGGTTTATCCTTTCAGCAAACATCTTAGAAATGATTTTATATATAACATTACAACATGCTATTGTTGTATTATCAATTCTAGTTCTTAGATGGATCTTAGAAGAGAGTAAATTTTTCAAAATATATTATCCTTCTAATTACTATAAACTGCAGTTTGCGAGATATGGCATGAAAAATGCTAACCTTCTCACAGCAGGGGCCACACACTGATTGTATAACTTTTGGGCAAATTAAGAGTAGACCCGCTTACGCTATTACTAACTCTTTTGTATAGAAAAGTTTTCAAAGGTTTCATTGGCAATCCAAGTTATGAAGAGGCCCATTATTTCATTTAAGAACTGACTTAAAAGTTAGTAAAACTCATTATCTCATAAGTAAAATTTTTAATATATTCCTTAAAAACATAAAACTCATTTCCCACATTGTCATATAAGCGGAAACTTGAGAGAGGAATCTAGAATCCAGAAAGCACGTCTCCAAAAGAAAGCAAGACAATATCATTTCAAGAGCAATGGCTGCCACTCCCCAACCTAGACGATAGGTCTTAGAATCAAGAACTGTCGTTAAGACCTATCAAGAACGGTAGGTGTGTAATTATAGAATTTCATTATGAAAAATGAATCTGTCTGCACGATGGATTATTCGGTTGATATCTTTCTATTTTAGAGACCTGTTTCTTTTATAATATTTTTTTCTTTTTATAGGTAAAAGTCAGCACCAACGGGTCCTTCCGGACTAAACTGGAGTCTTTGAGTGCATTCTTGTGGAAGATGGTTGCGAGGTGAGCTAAGATCAATAGTGTGGGAAAAAATATTTGTCATTTTTCGTTAGGTAAAAGCAATTGCATGTGGTGCGCTGTCGAACCAACCACAACAGACAATAAACGGAATCTATCTTCCAACCTAAGAATGTAGGAAGCATATCAGCGCTTCCCTTTGAGGTCGAAAATAGATGCGAAAGGCTTTTGTTAAAACGAATTTAGGCCCAAAGGTAACCACCATCTTAGCCCCCCCTTTTTTTTTTCCCAGTTCCCACAGAATATCTGGATTTCGTTCCACCTGTCGGCGTTTAGGAAACGTGGTAAATATTTGGACAAGTTTACTATCACTGTCTTCCATGTTGACAGTAAAGATTTTTGCATGATTTGTTTAACACTTCAAAACTCTAACATACCTGAAGTGCTTGAAGATTGGACAACTTGAAGCAACGTAGACTTAAAGCAACGTACGGAAAGAGGACAAGACTTAGAACAACGTAGCTAACATTTCCTCAGGTCGTCGTACGGTGAGAATCGCTTTTTTTTTTTTTTTTTTTCTTTCGTTAAGTAAGAGGACGTGGTCTCCAAACCGCGTGCGCTTTTCACGACGAATGTACTATAAATGTTGGATAACCCATATCCAACCCCTCACTAATCCCTTCCCTAACTCTAATTTTCTTTCAAACATCCTTCAAAAATTTGAAGCAAACTAAACATGGATGTCGCAGCAGAGGGAGACTTCATTGTGAACGTGAGGAAGAGGGAGGTGGTGGCAGCAGTGCTGCCATTTCATGAGTATTGGCTGCCACTTTCCAACCTAAACTTGCTTCTTCCCCCGCTGGACGTGGGTGTGTTTTTCTGTTACAAGAATCACACCTCCAAGCACGACCTGACTTTTGGAGCCATGGGCCGGGGTTCTGAAGAAGGCCTTGGCCGAAGCTTTGCTGTACTATTATGTGTTTGCCGGTGAGGTGGTTCAGAACTCTGTCGGTGAGCCTGAACTTCTTTGTAACAACCGTGGGGTAGACTTTGTTGAAGCTTTTGCGGAGGTTGACCTGAAAGAACTCAACCTTTATAACCCCGATGAGACAATTGAAGGCAAACTTGTGCCGAAGAAGAAGCGCGGTGTCCTCTGCGTACAGGCTACTGAGCTCAGATGTCGGGGGCTGGTGGTTGCATGCACGTTTGACCACCGAATCGCAGACGCCTACTCGGCCAACATGTTTCTTGTCTCGTGGGCCGAGATGGCTCAATCTAAACCAATCTCAACTTACCCAACTTTTCGTCGATCTTTACTGAACCCTCGACGCCCTGGATCGGTCGATCCGTCCTTGGACGACATGTATATTCCCGTGACTGAGCTACCATCCCCTAAAGATCCAAAACCTGATTCCCATTATCTCCTAAGCAGGACGTACTACGTTGTGGCAGACCAACTGAGCCGGCTTCAGTCGCTAGCCAGCACCAACGGGTCCCGCCGGACCAAACTGGAGTCTCTGAGTGCGTTCTTGTGGAAGATGGTTGCCAAGTGGGCCAAGATCAATAATGTGGGCAAAAAGATAGCCAAGATGGGAGTCGTGGTTGACGGAAGGAGAAGGTTAAGTGATGGAGACGACGATAAAGCTTTAATCATGGATTCTTACTTTGGAAATGTGCTATCCATACCCTACGGTGCCATGCAAGTGGATGGGCTGAGGGAAAAGCCTTTGGCCTGGGTAGCAGACAACGTTCACGAAATCTTGGAAAGTGCAGTGACAAAGGAGCATTTCCTGGGGCTGATAGACTGGGTGGAGGCTCATCGTCCGGTGCCCAGTTTGGCAAAGATATATTGTAGCGGGACTGAAGATGGACCGGCCTTTGTGATCTCATCCGGACAAAGGTTCCCAGTGTCTAAGGTGGATTTCGGGTGGGGTGTGCCAGCTTTTGGGTCGTCCCATTTTCCATGGGGAGGGAACACCGGGTATGTGATGCCGATGCCAAGCCCATCAGGGAATGGTGACTGGGTGGTGTACCTGCACCTCTTGGAAGAGCAGGTGGAGGTGATAGAGACCGAGGCTGCCCATATCTTTAAGCCCTTGACTTGAAGCCATCTCCAACTAGAGTAATTTAGTATTCTGTAAATGTGCTGTGTTTCTATATGTCTTTTTGGTGTCATTCTATACTAGATGTCAATCACCCTTTGCCATATTAATTGCTTGTGGAAGTACAGACCCTTCACCTTTATTGTGTAATTTCACTCTCTTTCAGTTTTAACTTCAGTTTTTTTGTTATAACAAATAAAAATAAAAGTTACTAGTGTAAATCTCCATATCATATTGTTAAGGTATCTACACTCGTTAATATTTGCAAGAGTTTGTTCCTTGTGTCTACTCTTTTCATCTTCTCTCCAGCCAGTTCCGTGCCACTCTCCGCAATATAAAGAAAGGCCATGTAAAGGTAAATAAGCCAATTATTGAACAAGTATAAAATAGTTTATGAAACCAAGCAGAGAAAACAAGTTTCTGCGTCAGATGAGCTAAAGTGATAGAAAAAGACAGTTTGAGAGTTCATCACTACAATGAGATTGAAACAACTTTAAAAGTTTCGATCTAACTTTGTTTATGTAACTCAATGTTGGATTAGGATATGGGTAGAAAACGGTATGTCATGCCTTTTACTCTATACTCAGATTGCATAGTCTTTCCTAAGGATTACAAATACTTGCTTCACCAATATAAGCCATCAGTAAGCTGGTGTATTCGGTTTATTTAATCTTTGCTTATAGCTCTTATAGATGTCTGACTTTGGTAGGAGTACATTGACTAATCCCAATATAAATCTTTTTGTTTTTTTATAGCAAATGGTGATTTACTTCTTTAATTATATGTTAATGACCTGTGTGCTCTTGGATGAGTTTTAACATCCACAAAATATCAAATGGTTAAGTGAATGCCTGCAAATAAAATGTACGGAAATTATAATGTTAATGAGGTTTGCCCTAGTTCTTTTTTTTTTTTATGAAAGGTCAAAAATATATATCATTGTAAAAATTACAAGATTTTTTAGTTACAAAACATTATCATTTAGGCTCAAATATTGCATTTAGCAAATTCCAAAGCTCTTATAAGAATTTATTACAATTTGTAGGCTTAACTCCTCTGGTAAATGAAATCTTCCCTCTCAGGTTCTTCTTGATTTGGCAATAATGGTTGAGCAGTGTAAACTTTTATCGTTGAATCTTCTTTTATTTCTTTCTCTTCATATGTGATACAATACGGCCTTGAAAAATATACTAAGTAAGGTTGTTGCAAAATGCTTACTCTTGACAGCCTTGATTATCCAACATATTTAAACTCTCTAATATTCAATTCTTCGAGTTAATCTATTTATGCTTAACAGTGTCTTCTAGATGTAATTTGTGAACCTATATTTAAAAAATAAATATTATTGTGATTTTTTTCCTTGTTAGCACAGGTTGTATTGTAGATCTATTAAATTATTTCATTTAATCACACGATCTACTATGAATAATTTGTCTTTTAAAATGATTTAGCAAATAAAATTATACTTTGGTAATCCTTCTTTCCATACCTTTGATGTAGAAACTCCCATAATCAATTGGCACTTTGTCTTACAAGTCATGGCAAAAAATATGAAGTTCACATCTGCTTGCGGACAAATTGCACTGTACGAAGATACAGAGCCGACAATAATTTTGGAGTCAAACTAAGAAATGGTATATTCCTCTGAATATCAGAAACAGTCAATTAATCTGACTTCATCTTTGATGACATTTGATCCTAATGATCAGACACTATTCATTTTCAGGAATCGGCATAATCTTTGTTTGAAGTTGTGAAAAATGCTGACGTCCGTGGGCATCCATTGCCGGAACAACATACATTTTCTAATTCGCCCTGAACCCGACCCCCCACCTAAACCATCTCGTTGTATTATACCATGAACCTATAATGCAATGACAGGCATCTTGAAATCGGGAGTTCCTTTGCATTTGTCGTTTTCCTTTTCGGGCAACTTTATGTCAATTTCAGGGGCACAAAAATCAGAAACCAGCAGTCTTTCATCCTACACAATAGGGAAAGACAAACCACATTGCCATATGAACCAAATCTGACCTTGTGCAGTAATTTGCTGGCCTTTATCAAACAGTTCTGCAGAATAATAATAATAATAATATGTACCATACCTAACTGTCTCACCTTGTCATCATGTGGAATAATTATTACATTTTTATGGTGTTTTATGGTGGACCTTAGATTTAGCCTTATTTATATAATTGTCAAAGGAGAAGTTTGAACTCTTATTTCAACTTAAGAGTCATATTAGGTAATTCAAAAATTAACTCAATAATTTATAGTATTCATTATCTTATAAATAGTTCAGCTTACTTATGCTTTGGTAATGTGGGACATATACCACTCATCAATAGCACTGCAAAATCTCGCTTTGGTAATGTGGGACATATACCGCTCATCAATAGCACTGCAAAATCTCTAGAGCAAGGCTTACATCATATGTTTCTTCTACCCGCACTCCTTCAAAATACTATAATCTTCAATAATATGATTTGACCCTATAATAAAACCAAAACCAGCCCCAAAAAAGACTCTACCTTTGGATGCGATAATACCTGAAAAATAACAATGGTTGACAAATTAATAGTCTAGTGGATGATTACTGGCTGAAGTTACTTACTGTATGTTAGTAGTTTTAGACTTTAAAGTACATTTTAAAATTCATAAGAAATAATAAAAGATATTGGCTTTTCCGAAACTATGTATTTGATATGCTAAAAGGGAGATCCATTATTTCTAAACTTGTGTTAGAGACATAAGGAATAACTAATTGAAAATCGGCATAAAGAGTTTCAAAGTTCAGGTTTTTACTTTTTACCGAAAACTACGGAAAGTTTAAACAATAAGAGGCATCATCCTGCAGCCGACATCCCTAGTGTCTGTTTTCCGTTGTGACTACCATTGATTTGATTATAATTGGTACGCTTGGTTTAATGTCACAACAATTGCAGAAAAAAAATTATATTGCCTTGAGGGTGTGTACAATGTAGGAAAATTTATACAGACATGTAAACCAACCAATGTTTAGAAAAAGGAATCAGGAAATATTTACCTAGGTGTGGTTACCTAAGAAAACAATTGCGTTGCAAGAATTGACAGAGAAATAATAATACCTTCTTGCTGAAGGAAGAATATTTGCATGGTGGTGAGAGGGCCAATAATGGGAGGATTTAAACCTGGGTTTGTCTTTTCTTGATAAAAAAAGTATCAGAGTTTTGATGGACATTTTCTTTTGCTGATAGGCTATCTGTTTCAATTTCTGTAATAATGTTGGCTTACGCAATGTTTTGTTAACTGTGAGTTACAAGTGATAAAGATTTCTTTCAAGAACCAAAAAAAAAAAAAACAAAAAGAAGAAGGTATGGTTACTAATAAACAATATGTTTGGTATTTCTAATTAAACTCAAAAATCCCTAATTAATTCCAATGCAATATTTTCCCCAATTCCAATTCAACTTTGATCATCCATTTTTTGATTTCTTCTTTGACAAGGTGAAAATTTTATCTCTTTGTGTTTGAAGGCTTTCGGTTTTAGTTGTTTGTGTTGATTTGATTTGTAATATACACAACCGAGTCTTAAGGTCTCTTTTTATTTTCTTAACTCGTAGATTAGGAGACGCAAAAAATGTTGAGGGGGAAAAGGGGCTAACAGAAACTAAGGGAAATGTCTTATGGATGCTAGACAACGCATCAACTACTCCCAACTACTCCCAAACACTCCCATTTGGTTCAATGACCGATCTATGGGGCTAGTAAAGAATTAGTCGTCCATATCACATCCCATCCAAACAAGAAAATGGAGTGATGCCTAGCAGTGTTCGGTGTTGTTCTTAATACTCTACTCGAGAACATTGAACAGCAAAGTAAAATACAAGTAGAAAAGAATTAATAATCTTTCAGCCAGTACCTTGCTGCTCACTCTACGATATCAATAAAAGCTAATTAGAGCAAATAAACCAAATAGTGAACGGAGATAACCAAGTTGGAAGCACCAAAAAGGAGAAAATTTCACCCCCCCCCCCTTGGGTTTAATTTTTCAAAGGAACATCTTTCTTTTGTGCTTTCAACTGACTGATTACATGTAGGACGCGTTTCTCGCTTTCCCTGCCAGACCTCGAAAATGGAGTTCCAAAGATCACCAGCAAAACCCCTACTGGCGTTTCTGATTGTTGCTGTGGTCCTTCATCAATGGGGAGACTTTTGGTGCAAAAGGATAGCTGTTGTCGAATAGCATCAAAGGCTAATACAAAATGAAGGAAAATAAGAAACAAGTGTTTGAACAAGCTGAGTGCAGCAGTTGCCCAAACTAATAGGAGTCTTCTAATTGTTTTCATTTATGTTGATGACATCATCATTACAAGAAGGATTAAGTTGTCCATTACAAAATTGAAGAATTATCTACACATCAAGTTTCAAATAAAAGACCTTGGTATAGGGAAGTATTTTCTTAGAATTGAGTTAACGACATCCAAGTCTAGCAGTGTTTTAAATTAGAGGAGGCACGTCTTAAAGCTCATATGAGAATGTGGACTTTCTAGTTATAAGCCTACTAATACCCCAATTGAGCAAAATCTTGAGTATACTTAAAAGGATTATGATACAAATGTTAATAAGAAGAAAGAGAGGAAAGATCCTCATAGGTTTCCAACACTTATTGGGAGGTTGATATATAGAGTTGTCTAGACTTTGAGACTCATTTAGGCAATCTCATCAAGTGGTTGCACTTCAAGTTGTTAGGTACATTAGAAATCTCCTCGTTTGGCCTTAGGATAAAGATATATATTTGTTAGGTACATTAGAAATCTCCTAGTTTGGCTTTAGGATGAAGATATATATTTGATTTACATGTATTTTGTGATTTTGATTATAGAAGATACAAAGTGAGCAAAATGATGTACACCAAATTTTGTGTCAAATTGATGGATTCTTTGATTTCCTAGATATACAAAGTGCACTATCTCTCATTTTTTTTTTACAGAGGTGGAATATTGAGCCATGACCTACACTTCCTAAGAGATCATTGGCTATTAGGGCTATTGAATGATTTAAATGTTAGTCATTGAGGTCAATTGCCCTTTATTCTAATAGTGAGTTAGTCATATTGCCATTAAGCTTGTTGCAAATGAAAAAAAAAAGCTATTGAATTTGATTCTGACTTTATATAAAAAAGGATACATGATGTATCATCCAAAAAATTCATGTCTCTATTAAGGAGCAACCCAAAAATTTATTGACAAATGCTTTGGACATTCAATAACTTGATTTTCTCTTTGGCAAGCTAAGAATGTTGAGAAAATGGTAACATTAGGGAAGTTGTTACTACATTCTTTCATACCTTTGGACCAATGCTTTGTACTTCCGTTGGTTTGATCTAATGGTTAATAGCATCTAGCCTTGATGTCTTCTCTTATATTTTGGATCTAATGGTTCCTTTTGATTCTTCTCGACGTGTAACCCAAAGATACATTCTTGCTCCTGAGTTAATGGATTTGAATCTTCCTCAATCTTTAATTCTTGAGTTTATAAACTTTCATTTAAAGTAGAATGTCTAAGAAGTAGCCCAAGAATTTACATGTTATCTCCTAAAAGTTTTCATTTCTAAAGTAAAGTCAGGGCTTCCCTCGGCATGAACCTCAAATAGACTTCCCTCACTTTAGCAAAACCCCTAGCCACGTGAAGAACATGACTTCTCCACTGTCTACACAAACATGCTCTTACTAGGGTAAGTCATTGGATCACATATTTTGGCTAACTTGGAGGATTCAAATTTTATCGAGGCTTTCTTTTCATTTTCTCTATTAATGATGTCTTAGTACTTGTGATCATCTTGTCATGTCATTTCCACTTAAAAACTTTGGTTCCTAAGAGTTGAAAGTTTATTTTCTAAGTTTTCTTGATCTCATACCAATCTCCCAAGAAAGATATCATGGAAGCCGAATACTTCGTGGCTGGTTTTGAGGTCGTGTTTGATTCGCACAGATTTGCAAGTTCCATCATATAAATTGCTTAGAATACTTTACTTAAGCCTCTCCACATCTACTAGTTGGATTCCTTCATATAGTTTTTATTTTTATTTTTATTAAACCTGGCATTATTAGTTTTAAAAGAGGCAACAAAATATAGAAATCTCAAATCTATAATAAGTAAAATTCATTACAAATGACAGAGAACAAAAGAAGCAAAGCTTTGAAGCATTTAGGGTGATTCATGGTTACTGGATATTGATATGTTTGTAATTAGCCACATGTAACTTGAGTAGGAGCTAAAGAATATCTCAAGCGTGGTATAATTTTCTTTTTTTTTCTTAACTTCTACATTTGGCTATCATTTTTTGGCGGGAGAGAATTCTATTAATTTCTAACAAGTGTGTTTTCCGACTTGGAAGACAATTATCTATAAACTACACTTCTTACATATGTTTCATACTTTTGATTCTTATATTTATAAATAACCATCAAATCTCACATCTTTAAACTCACTTAGAGCCCTAATGACACGGAACAAATTTTCCTTGCTTACTTTTTCTTTGTTAAGGTTTTAGGTGATAACTTTATTTTGTATAGGGTTATTGTGATTACTTTAGGTTATATATAATAAAGTATTTGTTAAACTATATTTGTATTTATTTATATTTACGCAAGTTTTGTTATCAGCAAACCTAACATAGGCGAAAATGAAAGAAAAAAAGTAAGAAAAGAGAAAAACTGCGTGGGAAGCAAAGAAAAAAAAGAAAAAGATAGTTGTTGTGCAAGTGTGTAAAGAGAAAATAAAGAAAAACAAAGAAAAGGAGGCCGAATTGTCTAAGAGAGGTTTTAGACCGAGCAGGTGGTCTGCATGTGAGTGAAGAAAAGACAAAAGAAAAGAAAAAGAAAGAGAGAGGGGGGGGGGGGGGGGGGGGGGGGGGGGGGGGTGGCGCGGCGCGCTGTGGGAGGAGAGGGGGGAATTATTGTGAAAAAATAAAGGAAAGAGAGAGAGGCTATTATCGTGTGAGTAGTGGGGGACAAAGAGGTCTCAATCGAAAGGCATTCGTCAAGTGTTGGGTGAAGAGGCTAAGGGTTGGGCAATAGCAGACCCGATGTCGCTTCTGTCAAGCATTTCTAGCAAACGTCGCCGTTACGTGTTTTTCGGCGACGACCCATTTCTGATGCTTAAGGTGCTTTTTTGGGCCATTTTTGGGTGTTTTCTGGCAAGAAGAGAATGGATCTAGCATTTACTTGTGATTTGCGATTGTTTTATGGTAGTTGCATGTGGTTTCATGGTAGTTTCTGACAAAGAATGGCAAACACTCTCTGAGCGCTTTCCATTAGATCTACGCATTTCTATGGTAGATTTGGCGATTTCTTTGTAGATTGGCACTCCAGGGACCTTGATCTACCTTTTTTGATACTTTCCGTGAAGAGTGGAGGCATACAACAGTGCATGGCATGCATGGTGGAGGCATGCAGCTGCTTGTTTTCTTCTTGTTTTCTAGACAGCTTCTTCTCCTCTTCTAGATGTGTGGATTTGTGCAAACTTTTCTTGAATCGAAGACATTTTGGTAACAACTTTTATGTTTTTAATTTGAAGAATATTTTGTTTAATTTCTAGGATTGTTTCTGTTTATGTAAATACTATGTTTTAGTTTATTGCATTAGAGCTATGATGTTACTTGATTATAATGGTATGAATATATGATTATAGTGTTTTGTAAGATATTATGTGAATGTGAAGTTGGATGTTATAGTGAGTTAATGCATTTGAGTGACTAGATACCATTTAGATGAGTTGATTTGCAGGTTAAAGGCTGACATGAAATGACATATAGTTAGTTCTTGTAATGTGCAACCATAGATTAAAATGGATAAACATGTACAATGTGGTTTGTATGAATTTAGGTATAAATTAGAATATTCATTAATCTTATTGCTCTTAGTTCATTTAATTCATGGGTAGAAATACAATGAGTTAATGAATTAAGTAGGTTTACTATGCTTAGATATAGGATAGTGAATAAATTGAAAAATTCTGCCTTTACATGAGTAGAATTAATCTTGCTAGTATAAATGATTGACATTTGTACCAAGTAATTAGGTGAAATCAGACACTCTAGCATGTTTTAGTTATCGAGTTTAGGTTAAATTTAACTATTTAGTTCATGTTTTATCACTTCAATTTGCTATATAAATTCTAGGAGTTGTTCACTTTTAGTAATTAGTTAGTTTAGTAATTACCAATTTTTGTGGGACGATATCTTACTTATTATTATATTAGTTATTCAACATGTAGACTTGCATGTAAGATTTCATAGAACAAGTTTTTGGTGCCATTACTAGGGATTGGTAGTTATACTACTAATTAATATTAATACTGAATAACTTCTAAATTTAATCTAGCTTTTATTTTTATTTTTTATTATTTTATTTCTAGTTTTAATCTTTTGTTATGTTTCTTGTAGAAAAAATTTTGTTGTTGTCAAGCAACAAGGATGGAAAGAAATGATGGTAAACATAAACTTTTAAAAGTCTATGTTGCACCAACATTTTGGAATGCCACATCAAGCATTAGGCCTACAAATCAAGCCAACCACTTTGAGATCAAGCTAGTTTTCATCTATATGCTTCAAAACTTTGTGCAATTTTATGGGCTACCAAACGAGGATCCAATTGCTCACATTGAAGCCTTGAATTCTGTGATATGATTAGATATGATGAAGTCACAAATGATGCTATTAGGTTAAGGCTATTTCCATTTTCTTTTGGAGATACAACTAAAAATTGGTTATCTTACCTTTCTACAGGATTAATTATTACATAGGATGATTTGGCTAAAAAATTTCTTGGTAAGGTCTTTCCTTTTGCTAGATTTGCAAAAATGTTTAATGATATTTTCACTTTTGTGCAGATGGATAATGAATCATTGTATGAAGCTTGGGAGAGATTAAAGAAATTTTTAAGGAGATGTCCACATCATGGACTACCTATATGGTTATAGGTACAAACTTTTTATGATGGGTCTAGTACAAATCTTTGTTTTGTAATTGATGCAGTTGCAAGAAGGGACTTATATAGTAAAACACCAAAAGAGACATTTAACCTTCTAGAGGAGATGACATTCGATAACTATCAATGGTTTATTGAGAGACTACCAATGTATCAAGCAAGTAAAGTTCATGAAGTAGATATCTTCACCACAATGTATGCATAATTGGAAAGACAATCTAAGTACTCTAGTTGTGAGACATCAGAAAAGAGCATGTGAATTTTATAGTGGAGAACATGCAAACACGGAATGTCAATTAGATAACCTTTATGCTCAATATAATGAATATGCTAATTTTGTTGGGATTTTAAGTAGGTCACAAAATGATCTTTACTCCAATGTGTATAATTTTCGATGGTACAACCATCAAAATCTTTCATGAAGTAACCAAAATGAGATGAGATTACAATCAACATTTAAGCAAATGAAAGAGAAAAAGCCTAATTTAGAGGATACAATTACCAAACTGGCCATCATCACATAGAACTTTATGGAGAAGATTGAAGTTAGATTTCAGAAACAAGAAGTAAGCCTTTAGAGACAAGAAGCTTCAATAAAAAATTTAGATGTGTAGATAGGTTAGTTAATTAAGATGATCTCAAAGAGAGAGGAGGGTCCTTTGCCCAGTGATATGTAGAAAAGCCTTATAGATACTGTAGAGGCAATAACCTTGACAAGTGGCAACCAAGTAAGAAAATATGACTTTGACAAAGAGATTGTCAAAGCTATAGATAAGGATGTTAGCATACAACCTGATGAAGCACCTAGGAGTAAATTTTTTCTAGAACATCCTACGCCCTTTATGCCTCTAACTCCATCTCCCCATATACCCTAGCAAGATGAATTAGTTAAGTTGTTTTTGAAATTCATTAATGAATTTATAAAACTATACATTGACATTCCTTTTGTAGATACTCCAGTTCAAATACCTAGTCATGCAGAATCTTTGAAGGAGATACTAGAGAGCAAAAGGAAGCTGGAACTCTATAAGACAGTGATGTTAGCTGAAGAATGCTTAACCATCAAACAACACAAGCTGTCTCTTAAACTATTGGAATTTCATCCTCTTTGAGTAACAACGTGGAGGATAGTTTGGTTAAAAACTATAAAACAAGTATTTCTTAGGAGGCAATCTAAGCATTTTTTTAGTCTTTTTACTAGAAAGATGTCACCATAGATTTATCACAACTCCACATTGATAGCTTGCAATCAGGGGAGTTTCCTTGTTCCTTTTTTACTATTGCTTTATTTTCTTTTTGGCATTAAGGACAATGCTTCATTTAAGTTTAAGGGTGTTGTAGTTATTGTTGGAAGTGTGTTGTATTGTTGGGTTGTGTTTTGTGGTAGTTGATGTTGTGTTAGAAGTGTATTGAGAGTGTATTGGAAGTGTTTTTTGTTGTATTAGAAATGTTGTGATGTGTTGTGTTAAAAGTTGTGTTAGAAGTTAATTTTTTGTGTGAAATGTTTTGTTTTTGTGTTGGACCATGATTGCCATGATTGGATCGCTCATTGTAAATTCTTGGCGATTCTTAAGGATATATAGATTTTGTTCAAATTTGTGATTATGATATGAGTTAAATGTGATTTTGATTATGTTAATTCACATAATGAGCACTAAAAATCTGCATTGTTTTGAAATTGTGTGTATCTCTAAAGAACATTCATGTAAAGTGTGTGATTTTCTTGCATCTTACCCATATCCTTAGAATTTGCTTGATTTCCTCTTGAGGTGAAATCCTAGGCTACATCTAGTTAAGAAAATGATTTAGGCCATCTTTTGATTGATGAAGCCTTTCAAGCCAACCTTGTTCACTTATCCCTAGTCACCTCGTTGAGCCTTGTTTTTACCCTAATTTTGTTGAATGACACTTTTATATATATCTCTTAGCCTTTTTAATCGATTTGTCCTATTGTCCTATGCCTATGAGCATATTTACTTATGGTGCGTACAAGTTTAGTTGAGTATAAGAGAAGGATTTAGTATAGGAAAAAGTTGATTGCAATGATTTTGTGTAGCATAGTATGTTGTTCTTGCAAATGCTATAAAAAAAAAAGAAAAGAAAAGAAATAACATTTTCTTTAGGATGGAATAATCCTATCATCTTTTGTCAAATTCAAGTCACAAGGTTTTCCAAAAGAGACCTTTGAGCATTGTAATTGAATATCATTGGTAGGAGAGGATTTAATTGGCTATACTTAAGTAATTTTGCTTTGCTTTATTATTGCACACATGATTGTGACTTTTATTAGTGTCAAAGCATGCTTGGACAAGGAAGAATGAGAATAATGGGTGGTGGATTATCTTTAAGGAGTAAAAAGGTAGAATGTTTTTATGAGATCATTAATAATGTGTTCATGGGTGATTTAAGCCTAAATGACTTCCATCTTACCCTTAATCTAGCCTTACATTACAAGTTTATAAAATTCTTATTGATTCTTGGTTAGATGATTAGCTTACATTAGTGGAGAGATGAATGAAAAGCAAACCTATGAGATTTGGTTAAAAATTTGAGAGATTGCATATTAATGTGGATATATTTGGAGTGCATATAATTGAGAATAAATGTGGATTCACACACATACATTGTTAACATAGTTAATAGTTTATCTTACCTTATAAACCAATTGTCAGTATTTGGATGAAAGTTATGTTTTTCTTTGAATTGTTGAGCTAAGCAATTATGGAAGAATATCATGGAATGATTGGTTGTTAGTATATATTGTTTTGTGCTTTTACATGAGGATAAGTTAAATGTTAAATTTAAGGGTGTTGATAACTCTATTTTGTATAGGGTGATTATGATTACTTTAGGTTATATATAATATAGTATTTGTTAAACTATATTTATATTTATTTATATTTATGCAAGTTTTGTTATTTCATGCAGCAAACCTAACATAGGCGAAAATGAAGGAAAAAAAAAGTAAGAAAAGAGAAAAACTGCGTGGGAAGCAAAGAAAAAAAAGAAAGAGATAGTTGTTGTGCAATTGTGTAAAGAGAAAATAAAGAAAAACAAAGAAAAGAAGGCTGAATTGTCTAAGAGAGGTTTTAGACTGAGTAGGTGGTGTGTAGATGAGTGAAGAAAAGACAAAAGAAAAGAGAAAGAGAGAAAACGGGGGGGGGGGGGGGGGGAAGGTGTTGGGATTATTGCCAAAAAACATAGGGGAGAGAGAGAGAGAGAGAGAGGCTAATTGAGAGGCATTTGTCGTTTTGCGATGGCAGACTCGGCGCTGCTTTTGTCCGGCGTTTCTAGCAAACATCATTGTTCGGCACTTTTCGGTGAAGACCCATTTTCAGTGCTTAAGATGGCTTTTTCGGCCATTTTTGGGTGTTTTCTGGTAAGAAGAGAACGAACTCATCATTCACTTGTGATTCTCGGTTGTTTTGTGGCAATTGCGTGCAGTTTTGCAGTAGTTTCTGAAGAAGAACGGCGAATGCCGTTTGAGCCTTTTCCGTTAGATCTATGCATTTTTGTGGTAGATTTGGGTGATTTCTTTATATATCGGCACTCTAGGGACCTTGATCTACCTTTTCTGATGCTTTTCGTGAAGAGTGACGGCAATGCGTGGCAGCGTGTGTGTGGTGGAGGCGCGTGGCTGCTTGTTTTCTTCCTATTTTCTTGATGTGCAAATTTGTGTAAACTTTCCTTGAATTGAAGACATTTTGGTGACATCTTTCATATTTTTAATTTGAAGAATGCTTTGTTTAATTTCTAGCATTGTTTATGTTTATGTAAATACCATCTTTAGTTTATTGTGTTAGAACTATGATGTGACTTGATTACAATGGTATGAATGTATAATTATGGTGTTTTGTAAGATATTCTGTGAATGTAAAGTTGCATGTTACAGTGAGTTAATACATTTGAGTAATTAGCTATTACTTAGATGAGTTGATTTGCATATTACAAATTGACATGAAATGATATATAGTTGGTTCTTGTAATATGCTACTATAGGTTAAAATGGATAGACATATAACATGTGGTTTTTATGGCTTTAGGTATAAATTGGAATATTCATTAATCTTAATGCTCTTAGTTCATTTAATTCATGGGTAGAAATACAATGAGTTAATGAATTAATGAGCTAAGTAGGTTATTACGCCTAGACATAGAATAGTAAGTAAATTAGGAAATTTCGCCATTACATAAGTAGAATTAATCTTGCTAGCATGAATGATCGACATTTGTACCTAGTAGTTAGGTGAAATCAGATACTCTAGCATGTTTTAGTTATCAAGTTTAGGTTAAATTTAGTTGCTTAGTTCATGTTTTAACATTTTGATTTGTTAAATAAATTCTACGAGTTGTTCACCTTTAGTAATTACTAGTCTTTGTGAGGCAATATCTTACTTATCATTATATTATTTGTTCAATATTTACAATTGTATGTTGGATTTCATTGAACATTAGGTTAATTGTTGCTTGCTATTTCAACATTAACTAAGTCTTAGTTGTTCAATAACATTAATTTAGTTGCCATTTTGCATTGTATCATTAATGATTAGACAATTTTTTTGTTGAAAAGGGTAAATTGTATTAATAAATTTTAATATACATAAGTACAAGGGCATATCCCAACATTACAAAAGTTACCATATTTATGAAAAGGTAAAAATTAGAAGTCTCTAAATCTCACTCAATAATATTTTCTTAGGAGAATTTTATATTTCTATACAAAGAATCTTCTATGTACTATTTTTTTTTACTTTGGTTAAGAGAATTTTCCTTGAAAATGTCATTTATTTCATTCAACCCATATAAAATAAATGCAAGCTAAGAAAGATATCATAAGAAGTTTAGTAGTTAAATCATTTCTTTTAATTGCTTTGATTATCCATTATAATTTTTCATTTCATCCTCTAATGTGATGTTAGATTTCATTCTAGATGAGAATACTTTTCCAAATCATCTTTGTCTATGTGTATTCAAAAAAGAGATGACTCCTATTTTTTATATGATACTCACAAAAATCATAATATATGTTTATTGAAGTAAACTATCATACAATTTCTATTGTTATAGAAAATCTATCCATACAAATAAGCTATCCAATAAAATTATGTTTATTAACCACTAGTCCAAATTAAATCATACCAATCAACAATTGCATCAACTTGCTGAAAATCATTATAAATCTTTTGTAAATAGTATGTAGAACTAGAGAGAATTGAGGCAAATGTAGGCTTTAATTTGAGAAAAGCCCACCAACTCTAAGTTATGATACCTTGTTTATGTTCAACTGTACTGCTAAAGTTCTTTTACACTTTGTATTATAAATCAATTTATTCCATAATGAAACTTCTAAAGATTTATGAGATTCCAAAACATACGTCCCAAAAGAACTTTATTTCAAATTTTGAGATTTGGTAAACCTAACCCTCCTTTCTTCTTTGGTAAGCAAACAATTTATCCAAGCTACTTTATGAGACTTATGCATATCTATATTACTTGCCCATAATAATTTCCTTATGGGTAACATTGATACATAGTTACAATATTTAGCCTCACATTTTGAGAAAAATATTTTAGTTATAACCTATGCTTCATGGAATAATAATAATAGCTAGGCCAATTCATCTTAAAAGATTTTCTCTAAAACAAGCCTGCCTATGAGACCAAGATAATTGCAAAAACTACCTAAGTTTTAAGTGATATATTTGCAGAAACCATCGCCTTAAACTATGAAATAAAAAAAAAAATTAAAAGAAATATTGGCATTACCTGGAAAGTTTACTAAAGGAGAAGAGTTCCTTTGCCTCTATTTGGAGGGAAGATTGGAGCATTGTTCGAGTCATGAAACCCATGTTGATTCAAAGCATTTCACGTCCAGATCATTGAGGAAAAACCATTGATTTCCCTTAAAGGTATTTGTATTCTCGGCCTCAACAAATGGTTTATTTGGATGATGGAAAAAACAATTAGAAACAAGCATCCAACTAAACAAAAAAAAAAAAAAAGAAACCTATGAAAGCACCTACAACTTCACGCATTTGGCCAATTGTTGTGCTTTTGATGTCTCTTACTTTCATGATGTTATATTATCAATTCTAGTTCTTAGATGGATCTTAGAAGAGAGTAAATTTTTCAAAATATAGTATCCTTCTAATTACTATAAACTGCAGTTTGCGAGATATGGCATGAAAATGCTAACCTTCTCACAGCAGGGGCCACACACTGATTGTATAACTTTTGGGTAACTTAAGAGTAGACCCGCTTACACTATTACTAACTCTTTTGTATAGAAAAGTTTTCAAAGGTTTCATTGGCAATCCAAGTTATGAAGAGGCCCATTATTTCATTTAAGAACTGACTTAAAAGTTAGTAAAACTCATTATTTCATAAGTAAAATTTTTAATATATTTCTTAGAAACATAAAACTCATTTCCCACATTGTCATATAAGCGGAAACTTGAGAGAGGAAACTAGAATCCAGAAAGCACGTCTGCAAAAGCAAGCAAGACAATATCATGTCAAGAGCAATGGCTGCCACTCCCCAACCTAGACGATAGGTCTTAGAATCAAGAACTGTCGTTAAGACCTATCAAGAACGGTAGGTGTGTAATTATAGAATTTCATTATGAAAAATGAATCTGTCTGCACGATGGATTATTCGGTTGATATCTTTCTATTTCAGAGACCTGTTTCTTTTCTAATATTTTTCTCTTTTTTTTTTTTTTTATAGTTAAAAGTCAGCACCAGCGGGTTGCCAAGTGAGCTAAGATCAATAGTGTGGGCAAAACTATTTTTCATTTTTTGTTAGGTAAAAGCAATTGGATGTGGTGCGCTGTCGAACCAACCACTATGGACAATAAATGGAATCTATCTTCCAACCTAAGAATGTAGGGAGCATGTCAGCGCTTCACCTCTTTTCCTCTTTTTTTTTTTTTAATCAGTACTTCCCTTTGAGGTCGTAAATAGATGCGAAAGGCTTTTGTTAAAACGAATTTAGGCCCAAAGGTAACCACCATCTTAGCCCTTTCTTTTTTTTTTTTTTCCCAATTCCCCCAGAATATCTGGATTTCGTCCCACTTGTCGGCGTTTAGGAAACGTGGTAAATACATGGATAAGTTTACTATCGCTGTCTTCAATGTTGACAGTAAAGATTTTTGCATGATTTGTTTAACACGTCAAAACTATAACATACCTGAAGAGCTTGAAGATTGGACAACTTCAGATTAAATCAAAACTTGAAGCAACGTACGGAAAGACGACAAAGACTTAGAACAACGTAGCTGACATTTCCTCAGGTCGACGCACGGTGAGAATCTTTGTTTTCTTTTGTTAGGTAAAGAGGACGTGGTCTCCAAACCGCGTGCGCTTTTCACGACGAATGTACTATAAATGTTGGATAACCCATATGCGACCCCTCACTAATCCCTTCCATAACTCTAATTTTCTTTCAAACATCCTTCAAAAATTTGAAGCAAACTAAACATGGATGCCGCAGCAGAGGGAGACTTCATCGTGAACGTGAGGAAGAGGGAGGTGGTGGCAGCAATGCAGCCATTTCATGAGCATTGGCTGCCACTTTCCAACCTAGACTTGCTTCTTCCCCCGCTGGACGTGGGTGTGTTTTTCTGTTTCCAGAATCACACCTCCAAGCACGACCTGACTTTTGGAGCGATGGCCGGGGTTCTGAAGAAGGCCTTGGCCGAAGCTTTGCTGTACTATTACGTGTTTGCCGGTGAGGTGGTTCAGAACTCGGTCGGTGAGCCTGAACTTCTTTGTAACAACCGTGGGGTAGACTTTGTTGAAGCTTTTGCGGAGGTTGACCTGAAAGACCTCAACCTTTATAACCCCGATGAGACAATTGAAGGCAAACTTGTGCCGAAGAAGAAGCACGGTGTCCTCTGCGTACAGGCTACTGAGCTCAGATGTGGGGGGCTGGTGGTTGCATGCACGTTCGACCACCGAATAGCAGACGCCTACTCCGCCAACATGTTTCTTGTCTCATGGGCCGAGCTGGCTCAATCTAAACCAATCTCTAGTTTCCCATCTTTTCGTCGATCTTTACTGAACCCTCGACGCCCGGGATGGGTTGATCCCTCCTTGGACGACATCTATATTCCCGTGACTGAGCTACCACCTCCTAAGGATCCAAAACCTGATTCCCATTATCTCCTAAGCCGGATGTACTACGTTACGGCAGACCAACTGAGCCGGCTTCAGTCGCTAGCCAGCACCAACGGGTCCCGCCGGACCAAACTGGAGTCTCTGAGTGCGTTCTTGTGGAAGATGGTGGCCAAGTGGGCCAAGATCAATAATGTGGGCAAAAAGATAGCCAAGATGGGCGTCGTGGTTGACGGAAGGAGAAGGTTAAGTGATGGAGACCAAGATAAAGCTTTAATCATGGATTCTTACTTTGGAAATGTGCTATCCATACCCTACGGTGCCATGCAAGTGGATGAGCTAAGGGAAAAGCCTTTGGCCTGGGTAGCAGACAAAGTTCACGAAATCTTGGAAAGTGCAGTGACAAAGGAGCATTTCTTGGGGCTGCTAGACTGGGTGGAGGCTCATCGTCCGGTGCCCAGTTTGGCAAAGATATATTGCAGCGGGACTGAAGATGGACCGGCCTTTGTGGTCTCATCCGGACAAAGGTTCCCAGTGTCTAAGGTGGATTTCGGGTGGGGTGTGCCAGTTTTTGGGTCGTACCATTTTCCATGGGGAGGGAACACCGGGTATGTGATGCCGATGCCAAGCCCATCAGGGAATGGTGACTGGGTGGTGTACCTGCACCTCTTGAAAGAGCAGGTGGAGGTGATAGAGACCGAGGCTGCCCATATCTTTAAGCCCTTGACTTGCAGCCATCTCCAACTAGAGTAATTTAGTACTCTGTAAATGTGCTGTGTTTCTATGTGTCTTTTTGGTGTCATTCTATACTAGATGTCAATCACCCTTTGCCATATCAATTGCTTGTGGAAGTACAGACCCTTCCCCTTTATTGTGTAATTTCACTCTCTTTCAGTTTTAACTTCAGCTTTTTGGTTATAACAAATAAAAATAAAAGTTACTAGTGTAAATCTCCATATTATATTGTTATGGTATCTACTCTTGTTAATATTTGCAAGAGTTTGCTCCATATGTCTACTCTTTTCATCTTCTCTCCAGCCAGCTCCGTGCCACTCTCTACAATAGAAAGAAAGGCCATGTAAAGGTTAATAGTTCATGAAACCAAGCAGAGAAAACAAGTTTCTGCGTCAGATGAGCTAAAGTGATAGAAAGAGACAGTTTGAGAGTTCATGACTATAATGAGATTGAAACAACTTTAAAAGTTTCGATCTAACTCTGTTTATGTAGCTCAATGTTGGATTAGGATATGGGTAGAAAATGGTATGTCATGCCTTTTACTCTATACTCAGATTGCATAGTCTTTGGTAAGGATTACAAATACTTGCTTCACCAATATAAGCCATCAGTAAGCTGGTGTATTTGGTTTATTTAATCTTTGTTTATAGGTCTTATAGATGTCTGACTTTGGTTGGAGTACATTGACTAATCCAATATAAATCTTTCTTTTTTATAGCAAATGGTGATTTACTTCTTTAATTATCTGTTAATGACCTATGTGCTCTTGGACGAGTTTTGATATCCAAAAAATATCAAATGGTTAAGTGAATGCCCGCAAATAAAATGTACGGAAATTTCAATGTCAATGACGTTTGCACTAGTTCTTACCTTTAATGTAGAAACTCCCACAATCAATTGGCAAAAATATGAAGTTCACATCTGCTTGCGGACAAATTGCACTGTACGAAGACACAGAGCCGACAATAATTTTGGAGTCAAACTAAGAAATGGTATATTCCTCTGAATATCAGAAACCGTCTATTAATCTGACTTCATCTTTGATGACTTTTTATCCTAACGATCAGACACCATTCGTTTCAGGAATGGGCATAATCTTTGTTTTAAGTTGTGAAAAATGCTGACGTCCGTGGGCATCCATTGCCGGAACAACATACATTTTCTAATTCGCCCTGAACCCGACCCCCCACCTAAACCATCTCGTTGTATTATACCATGAACCTATAATGCAATGACAGGCATCTTGAAATCGGGAGTTCCTTTGCATTTGTCGTTTTCCTATTCGGGCAACTTTATGTCAATTTCAGGGGCACAAAAATCAGAAACCAGCAGTCTTTCATCCTACACAATAGGGAAAGACAAACCACATTGCCATATGAACCAAATCTGACCTTGTGCAGTAATTTGCTGGCCTTTATCAAACAGTTCTGCAGAATAATAATAATAATAAAATGTACCATACCTAACTGTCTCACCTTGTCATCGTGTGGAATAATTATTAGATTTTTATGGTGTCTTATGGTGGACCTTAGATTTAGCCTTATTTATATAATTGTCAAAGGAGAAGTTTAAGCTCTTATATCAACTTAAGAGTCATATTAGGTTATTCAAAAATTAACTCAATAATTTATAGTATTCATTATCTTATAAATAGTTCAGCTTACCTATGCTTTGGTATGTGGGACATATACCACTCATCAATAGCACTCTAAAATCTCTAGAGCAAGGCTTACATCATATGCTTCTTCTACCCGCACTTCTTCAAAATACTATAAGCTTCAATAATATGATTTGATCCTATAATAAAACCAAAACCAGCCCCAAAAAAGACTCTACCTTTGGATGCAATAATACCTGAGAGGAAGCAACATTTGGATATCTCATTTCCTGTGAAAAATAACAATGGTTGACAAATTAATAGTCTAGTGGTTGATTACTGGCTGAAGTTACTTACTGTGTGTTAGTAGTTTTAGACTTTAAAGTACATTTTACAATGCATAAGAAATAATGAAAAGATATTGGTATTTCCGAAACTATGTATTTGATATGCTAAATAGGAGATCCATTATTTCTAAACTTGTGTTAGAGACATAAGGAATAACTAATTGAAAATCGGCATAAAGAGTTTCAAAGTTCACGTTTTTACTTTTTAACGAAAACTAAGGAAAAATTTAAACAATAAGAGGCATCATCCTACAGCCGACATCCCTAGTGTCTGTTTTCCGTTGTGACTACCATTGATCTGATTATAATTGGTACGCTTGGTTTAATGTCACAACAATTGCAGAAAAACAATTGTATTGCCTTGAGAGTGTGCACAATGTACGAAAATTTATACAGACATGTAAACCAACCAATGTTTAGAAAAAGGAATCAAGAAATATTTACCAAGGTGTGGTTACCTAAAAAAACAATTGCCTTGCGAGAATTGCCGGAGAACTGTATAGAGGAGGATGAACCTGAGAAAGTTCGGAGAAATAATAATACCTTCTTGCTGAAGGAAGAAAATTTGCATGGTGGTGAGAGGGCCAATAATGGGAGGGTTTAAACCTGGGTTTGCCTTTTTTTGATAAAAAAAAAGTATCAGAGTTTTGATGGATATTTTCTTTTGCCAATAGGTTATCTGTTTCAACTTTTGTAATAATGTTGGCTCACGCAATGTTTTGTTAACTGTGAGTTACAAGTGATAAAGATTTCTTTCAAGAACTAAAAAAAAAAAAAAAAGAAAAGAAGAAGGTATGGTTACTTATAAAAAATATGTTTGGTATTTCTAATTAAACTCAAAAATCCCTAATTGATTCCAATGCAATATTTGCCCCAATTCCGATTCAACTTTGATCATCCATTTTTGGATTTCTTCTCTTGATAAGGTGAAAATTTTATCTCGTTGTGTTTGAAGGCTTTCGGTTTTAGTTGTTTGTGTTGATTTGATTTCTAATATACACACCCGAGTGTTTAAGGTCTCTTTTTATTTTCTTAACTGGTAGATTAGAAGACGCAAAAAATGTTGAAGGGGGAAAAAAGGGCTAACAAAAACTAAGGGAAAATTTCTTATGGATGCTAGACAACGCATCAACTACTCCCAGCTACTCCCAGCTACTCCCAGCTACTCCCAACTACTCCCATTTGGTTCAATGACCGATCTATGGGGCTAAGTAAAGAATTAGTCGTCCATATCACATCACATCCCATCCAAACAAGAAAATGGAATAATGTTCTTAATACTCTGCTCGAGAACATTGAAAAGCAAAGTAAAATACAAGTAGAAAAGAATTAATAATCTTTCAGCCAGTACCTTGCTGCTCTCTCTATGATATCAATAAAAGCTAACTAGAGCAAATAAACCAATTAGTGAAGGGAGTTAAACAAGTTGGAGGCACCAAAAAGGAGAAAATTTCACACCCCGTTGGGTTTAATTTTAAAAGGAACATCTTTCTTTTGTGCTTTCAACTGACTGATTACATGTAGGACGCATTTCTCGCTTTCCTTGAAAGGCCTCCAAAATGGAGTTCCAAAGATCACCAGCAACACCCCTACTGGCGTTTCTGATGGTTGCTGTGGTCCTTCATCAATGGGGAGACTTTTGGTGCAAAATGATAGCTTGAGGGTGAAGTTGTCGAATAGCGTCAAAGGCTAATGCAAAATAAGAAACAAGTGTTTGAACAAGCTGGTCGTAGCAATTGCCCAATATATATATGTTATGAATATGTGAATTTATTTATCAAATAATAAGATAATATAAAGGCTTATAGGTATATTTTAATATTACAAGTTGATCTAAAAGAAAATTAAAGTTGAAATTCTTTAATTTAATATATTAAAACATTCATCTAATAAAATTTAATGTTTCTAAATAAAAAATACTCTCCCATATGCTATGTTTTTCTATTCTTGTTAATATGATTGGTATCCTAACAGCAGTAATTACTCAATCTAGGAGCATAGAATACCTAAAATTCATGGAAAGCCAATAAGTTCTGGTTCTGCTATTGACTTGATGATAAGAGATTAAAACAAAAAACAAAAAAACCCCCCCCCCCCCCCCCCCCCCCAATAGACAACTATACAAGAAGAAGACATGGCTAGGGTTATGTTGGATCCCAAGGATAACAAGAAGGGTTCTAAAGACTTTGATAGTTTGGAGTTTCATCCGAGGTGAAGCCTGAAGCCATCCTGACCTTCTTTCTGGTCGACTATGGAGGTATCCTTTATATACAAAACTTTTCCTGATGATGATAAAATTTTTAGGTTTAAGTAATTAGTATGCTGGCAATTCAGGATTCAGCATTTTTATAAAATGTGATTCCTATTCTTGTTTCTGGTATCTTGTTTGCTTAATATCCGAAACCTAGTTCTAATATCTTGCATTTGGTTCTCCTCTATAATGTCGTCCTAATTGCCTACTTGATTTATTGTAAGGGTTGTTGTTACCTTGTCCAATGATGACTTCCAGAAAGCAAGAAAAAACAGCAAGATATAGAGAAAAGAAAACGGTTGTCCAGTCAAAGACATGGAGTCAAGTTACTGTTTAAATCTAGTTAACTCAAATGAAAAGTTCTTAACAATAGTTAAGCAAATTGAAGTCTAGTTTGATGAAAATACTTTGAAAATCATGATATTTACTGTATGTAACTGATGAATATTTAAGAGATTAGCTTATAAAAAACCTTAAAATTGTTCAAAAATTAAACAGACTAAGATTCAATAGACTGTTTAATTAAGTGGTAAGTTAGATTTAAGCCAAAAAAAAAAGAAGAAAATTTTGAACATCTAATACTTTATTGGACTTAAACTAACTAGTCTATTTAAAATTGTAAATTTCTTGTTTATGTATTGCTGTTCTTTGTTATTACAGTGGGTACAAATTCATATGTTTTTTTAATTTTTTTCTTGAGTGTAAAAGTAAGTTTTCTAGCCGCCCAAAGAAGCTTGTTTTGTTGTGTTTTAAAGAAATTTTCGATTTTTAAAACTTCAATAATTCTGCTTCTCTATATTTACATTGTAATGTCCACATTACACTTATATTCACAGAAAAATTGGACAATCTTCTTGCCTTCAGATAGTGCATGATTTATTATTTCTTTTCTCAATGATTTTCTGATATTCTCTAACCTTTTCCCTTTTGTCTATTTGAATTGTCAACTATACGGTGAAGATATCCTCATGCAGGACCTTGCCGATTCGGGAGGTGCTTATACTGCTAAACAGACTTGTGTCCTACTGTGCATATTCTATTATTGCCTTGCGACTATTAAGAAATGGTCAGCTTGACCATTTATACTGCCAATTGGTTGTCTCATAAAGATCAAAGACATAAGCAGTCTGTTTACATTTTTTTATTTCCTACTTTTAGGTAAAAGAAGTTGGATGTAATGAGACGTCAAACTCAAGACATACATTTTGAGTAACTAGTAACTTAACTAATGACTTGTAAACAACATAAATAAAACCTGTCTTCCAACATAAGAATGTAGTTAGCATATCAGCGTCTCCCCTTGCTGTTGTAAATAGATGCGTGTGGCGTTTATTAAGACGAATTTATGCTCAAAGGTAACCCTTAAAACTTAGCTCATTTTTTCGATACCCACAGACAATCTGGATTTTGTCTCACTTGTTGGCCTAGACTTGGAGAAGTTTACTCACTGTCTTCCAGGTTGGCAGTAAAGACTTTTGCATCACTTCCATTTGTCATTTGATTGGAATGGCTTGATTGATTGGACGCCGAAAGATTAAACCAAAACTTGACTTGGAGCAACTTAGCTGACAACTCACTGGTCGACGTACGGTGAGAGTCCATGTTTTCTTTTGTTAGGTAAAGAGGATGTCACGGGCCCGCTGACCAGCGTCCACAGGCACCACCATGCGGCAGCGTTTGAAGGCGGCGGCAGCAGAAGTTTCTGTCGACGTACAACCCTTCTTAAGTTGTTTGTATAGCAGGTATAGCAATAATTGTAATGGTGATATAAAAATAGCAGAGAATCAAGTAGCCAGAAGAGTTGAAAAAACGAAATTCATACATGTTTATTTTCCTTTTAAACATTAGGAGATTTTGTTTCCTTCAAATGATACAACTATTTATATTTGTTTTTATTTTATAAAATAATTATTTTATTTAGTCCTTTTAATTCTTTTTTTTTTTTAGAATAAGTTTCATTGTTTCGATAGTTACGTAACAAGAGGACGAGGTCTCAAATCAGGACCTTAGGGTCGTTGAGGAATAGCGTGAAAAGCCCATACCCAGACCGCCATTAGCCCCTGATCTAACTCCAATTTTCTCTCACATCCTTCAAAATTTGAAGCAAACTAAACATGGATGGGGCAGCAGAGGGCGAGCTCGTTGTGAGCGTTAGCAAAAGGGAGGTGGTGGCAGCAGCGTTGCCATTTCAAGAGCACTGGCTGCCACTCTCCAACCTAGACTTGCTTCTTCCCCCGCTGGACGTGGGTGTGTTTTTCTGTTATAAGAATCAGACCTCCGGGCACGACCTCACGTTTGAAGCCATGACTCGGGTTCTGAAGAAGGCCTTGGCCCAAGCTCTGGTGTCTTATTATGCATTTGCCGGTGAGGTGGTTCAGAACCCTGTCGGTGAACCCGAACTTCTCTGTAACAACCGCGGGGTAGAATTTGTTGAAGCTTTTGCGGAGGTAGACCTGAAAGAACTCAACCTTTATAACCCCGACGAGGCAATCGAAGGCAAACTTGTGCCGAAGAAGAAGCGCGGTGTCCTCTGCGTACAGGCTACTGAGCTCAGATGTGGGGGGCTGGTGGTTGCATGCACGTTTGACCACCGAATCGCAGACGCCTACTCGGCCAACATGTTTCTTGTCTCATGGGCCGAGATGGCTCAATCTAAACCAGTCTCTACATTGCCATCTTTTCGTCGGTCTTTACTCAACCCGCGACGCCCCGCCTGGGTGGATCCCTCCTTGGACGACATGTACGTTCCCGTGACTGAACTACCACCCAGCAAGCATCCAGAACCTGATTCCGATTATCTCATAAGCCGGATGTACTACGTGACGGCAGACCAACTGAGCCGGCTTCAGTCGCTGGCCAGTACCAACGGGTGCCGGCGGACCAAACTGGAGTCTTTGAGTGCATTCTTGTGGAAGATGGTTGCCAAGTGGGCTAAGATCAATAATTTGGGAAAGAAGGCAGGCAAGATGGGCATCGTGGTTGACGGAAGGAGAAGGTTAAGTGATGGAGACGAAGATGAAGCTTTAATCATGGATTCTTACTTTGGAAATGTGCTATCCATACCCTACGGTGCCAAGCCAGTGGATGAACTTAGTGAAAAGCCTTTGGCCTGGGTAGCAGATAAAGTTCACGAAATCTTGGAAAGTGCAGTGACAAAGGAGCATTTCTTGCGGCTGATGGACTGGGTGGAGCTTCATCGTCCGGTGCCAGGTTTGGCAAAGATATATTGCAGTGAGACTGAAGATGGACCTGCCTTTGTGGTTTCATCCGGTCAAAGGTTCCCAGTGTCTAAGGTGGACTTCGGGTGGGGTGTGCCAGTTTTTGGGTCGTACCATTTTCCATGGGGAGGGAACACCGGTTATGTGATGCCGATGCCAAGCCCGTCCGGGAATGGTGACTGGGTGGTGTACCTGCAACTCCGGAAAGGGCAGGTGGAGGTGATAGAGACCGAGGCTGCCCATATCTTTGAACCCTTGACTTGCAGCCATCTCCAACAAAACTAGTGTAGTTTAGTATTCTGTAAATGTGGTGTGTCGTAAATGTAAATGACTAGATGTCAGTCACTCTGCCATATCAATTCCCCTATGGAAGTAGACCCCTTTTACCTTTATTGTGTAATTTCACTCTTTTCCACGTTTTAACTTTCACTTTTTTTGTTATAAAAAATAAAAACAAAAGTTATTATTAAGGTATGAGTTGAAATTCCTGTTTCTAGAAATATTTTTTTTCCTTCAATTCTTAAACCCCCTTTGAAAATAAGAATTAGTTTCTTTACATGGTATCAAAATCTAAATTTTTCCTTAATACTTTTATAGATATAAGTAAGCTTAAAATTCACATTAATAGTAACATTGCAAAATGATTTGCAATAAACCATTGTGATGAGGTCTTACATTGCTTAGGAGTGAATTTAAGTTCTTTGTTATATTTGAATTTGTCCTTCTACTTTTTTGGATGACACTGTGAATATGAGATTCTTCACAATAAAGGTAAACAACTAACTTGGCTTTTCTTTTTCTTTTTTTTTTCTTTTTCCCCGCTATTCCTTTCTTTCTTTCCAGGTCCAGAGAAATTGTGGCTATCAAACGAATTGTCCAGTTTTATGTGGAGAAAATCTGGGAACTACTTGTGTAGTCTATATCATACAATTGAAAAATTGTAGAATCATCATCCTACACTATCACGCAATATCTTCCAGCCAGCAAATGTCGTGTACTAACACGACTACCCAATCCAAATGCTAGTAACCCACTAAACTAGTCAAAATGAAAGATGGCCATTTAAACCAACGAAAGTACAAGTTAGAGACAAACTCAAATCCACCTCTTGTTACTCTTTACAAGAGGTTGCTCCATGTATTTACTCTTTTAATCTTCTCTACAGTCAGTCCCATGCCACCCTCCACAATATTAAGAAAGGCCAAGTGAAGGTAAATAAGCTAATTATTGAACAAATATTAAAAATTAAAGCCAAGCAGAGAAAGTAAGTCTCTGCATCAGATGAGCTAAAGCAATAGAAAGAGACAGTTTGAGAGTTCATCACTTTAATCAGATTGAAACAACTTAAAGTTTTCCATCTAACACCATTTATGTGACTCAATGTTGGATTGGGATATGGGTAGAAAACGGTATGTCATGCCTTTTACGCAATGCTCAGATTATATAGTCTTTGCCAAGGACTACAAATACTTTCTTCACCAATTTAAGCCATCAGTAAGCTAGTGAATTCGGTTTATTTACTCTTTGTTAATAGCTCTTATAGATGTTTGACAACGCAAATAATTATAGCTAAATTATTGGCCACTGAATGACATCAAATGCCGAATAAAGGCAGGAAATTCCATCGCTGATTCTATTGGCCCTCTTGCCAAGAAGATAGAGCAAAAGATAAAACAAGTGCTTCACACACTTGAGAATCTGGAAAGCCAGAAGGATGTTTTAGGTCTGAAAGAAGGCGGTGTAGGAAAACCTTCTGAAAGATTGTTAAGTTCTTTGGCTGAAGAATATGACATTTTGGTAGGAATGCTGATAATGAAAATTTAATAAACTTGCTGCTTGCGGCTGATGCTAGTGTCAATAAGAAAATGAGAATGATTGCTTTACTTGGCTCGAGGGGTATAGGCACGAACACCTTTGCTTAGCTTCTATACCAGGACAAGAGGATGAAGAAGTATGGGTATACGTTTTTGAAGAATTTGGCATGCACCATGTAACAAAGCAGCTCTTGAGGAAGTTGATTCTCCAGCGAACAGTGGTAGAGAGAAAAATTGAGGAAGAAATTTTAGTTGTTTTAGACTACGTGTGGGATGAGATCCTCACAATAATGCGCACGGTTCCAATTCATCAACAAAAAAGGTTATCAAAAAAAGATTGTTGGTTATTGTTTGCAAAACATGCATTTAAGCATTACAACTTTGATATATATTTTTTGTTTTCATTAGATTTATTCCCAAAGCTTATCTCCATTGAAATCCTGACTGTAACGATATGGTATCTCTTACAATTTCAAACCAAAATGGATATGATTTAGTGATAAGGGAACTAAAATTGTTTATTTGCCCTCATTTGTATCGTTTCCAGAAGGAGGACGTCGTGTTCCCAAGGTTGATTCTTTTCACCTCAAGCATTGCCCAATTTGAGTGAGATTGAGGTCCCTCATTGTGAGCACTCTTTGCCAGGCGGAAGGGATGGGGTTTGGCAGAACTTCAGTCTATTATATATTTGTCAGTCCATACAAGTTCCGACGATGTGGTGTCCTTTACGGAGCCAGGGTTGCGGCCTTCCGTTCTGATAAGTCTTACCCTCGGGGGATTTAAAAGTATGAATTCTATGGACAGGGAAGAGCTTCAGCACTTCCCCTCTCTTGAAGAATTGTTGCTCACTGTCCAAACCTCAGGTGTATATCATAAAAAGAGTTGCCTGCCTCTCTTACTGGCATTGAAATTTGTAGATCTCCTTTGTTTTAGAAACAATGGATAAGCATGGAAGAAAAGAACGGCAAAGTGTTCCTGACGGTGTTTGCATACTCACTGATGGCGAATATATTGGGTAAGCTACAAGAGAGTTACATTTTTAACTATAAAGCCTGTACATAATTTTAGAGGAGACAACAATATATTCAGCTTTTGCACATAGGTAAATATGCGCCTCTTATTCAAAGGGCTTGGATCATAATTACAAGAAATAACGGCGGGCAAATCGATGTCTCTACGGGATGAACGTTTAAAGGATAGGTAATTAATCCAACTAGTTAATATTTGATTCAATTTTTATCAAATTTGGCTTCCTTTATATTGGTTAATTACAAACAAATATTTTATAAAACGCTTAAATGTCCTTTCCTCTTCCCCACACCCCTCCCCTCCTCGTCCTCGTCCTCCTCCTCCTCTCTTTGCATGAAAATATGTAAAATATGTACTATTAGATCTAGCATCTGAAAGGACGTAGCAAGATCTTTTTATCTGAATGTTTTTCGGTTGCAAACACACCTGTTGAATATTTCTAACTTTTAAATAGTCCTAGAGATATTAAAAATCTGTACATCTAGTGGATAAGTATTTTTTTTTCTTTTTTTTGGTTGAAATGTAAATTTGCATTAATAAAAAGTAGTGTACAAAACCAAAGAAGCATACCCCATCGTTACAAATTTCAATAACTATAAAAATATTGAAGTTGAAAGCCTCCAAATCTCATTTAAATCACATTGTCTTGTGAGGATTTTATATTTTAAAACAAAGAAGCTCTTCTTCATATAGTTTTTCTTACTTTAGCCAATAAAATGGAAATATCGGCTAATCTATTTTGAAATCGTCTTTTATTTTGTTTGGTCCATATGCAATAAATTCAAGCTAAAAAGGATATTTTAAGAAGCTTTGCAGTCAAATCCTTTCCGTTAGTTGCTTTAATCATCCATTGTAGTTCTTCATTCTATCCTGCAATATGATGTCGAATTTCATTCTGAGCAAGAAAAGTCTTCCAAACCATCATTGTCCATGGACATTTAAAAAAGAGATGACTCCTATTTTCAACATGGGACTGATAAAAGTTACAGTATAAGTTAACTAAAGGAAACCATCATATCATTCTTTCTACTGTTGAGAGTCAATCTTGACAAACTAGTCATCCAATAAAATTATATTTACAAATACCCCCCCTATTCAAATTAAATCATACCAATCCACTTTTTTAGTAACTGGTTGAAGGTTCTGATAAATTTCTTTGTAGCAATAGGTAGACATATAAAGTACTTGAGTAAGTGTAGGCCTTCATTTGAGAAGACCTCTTCAACTTCATGCTATGATGCCTTTGATATCAAGTTGTATTACTGAAGTTCTTTTACATTTTATATTATGTATCCACTTACTCCATAATGAAACGTTTGGAAGATTGATGAGTTTCAAAGCAAATGTCCCAAAAGGACTTTATTCCAAAGTTTGAAATTTGGTAACTTTAATCCCCTTCCTTTTTTGGTCAGCAAATTGTTTGCCAAACAACTTTGTGGGAATGTGTAGTGGATAAGTATGTTATCAATTAGATTATGGACTAATTTAAACAATTGAAACTTATTCCTCTCCGGTAATGATCTTTGTCTTCAATTAAACTATAGGAGCTAATTATTAATAAAATAAAATGTGACCGGGAACTTCTACCATGAAGTTTGTGTAAAACTAGAGATGCTGGAATGGTCGGGCATTTAAAGGTTTGATTTGGTTATTTATAGTTCTACAGATCTCTATTTCCCTCTTTATGGTTTTGTTGGCAATAACTAGCGTCATATGCCTACAATTGAAATTGTGTGGCTGTAGGTTCTAAATCTTTTTTCTCGTTCCCAATGGGTACTTTCCTTTTAAGAAGAGGCCCATGCCTATTTGTCATTGGAGTTGGATTTGCGCTGTAACTCCCTCATGTTTGTTGAGTCTGGGCTATTTGTCATGAGAAAAAGAAACAAGTGGATGCTTTGCCTCACGCACTTCATTCTTCTATAGTTGTTTGATGACCAACTAGAATATTTAATAAATACTAAAGTTGATCTTTGTTGTTGCATTTCTCCGTTGGCTCTATTCACCCATGGTTTCTCGTTCAAAATTAAGTAGCTACAAAGCCAATCTTTCCTAATTTTATTTGAATTTTGGACCATAAATTCTATACCTCCTTTCTCCTATATTACAAATTCTTCCAAAACGTTGCTGCCAATCAGCTAAGTTATGCTGAAAGAAATTTGAGACATTGGTTCAACATAATAAACACTTCTCTACTCCAAAGGAAAATTGCACATAAAATAAAATCGGTAGTAACTCAGACTACATGTTGCAATTTCTTGATTGAGACATTTACTTATTTTCTGTTGAATAGGCATTGAAAGTTTAGTGGTGGCTTTGTTGAGATTTTGAATTGTTGTTTAGTATCGTTTCTATGGTCTCTTAAGCCTCAAAGAGTAACCCGAAGTAAAACCCAAAAGCTTAGAACACTATGCCCTAGAACTTTGCGTAGTGGTACAAGTTTATTTTTATAATTGTAGTTTTGACTTCAAAAAGCGAATATTTGAAGCATTTAGAATAATGAGAGGAATCTTACATTTAATATAAACGATATTGTTTAAATGAATATGGTAGTGTATATAAATATATATATGTAATCGGTCTTAGATCAAGAACTGTCATCAGGGCCTCTCAAGAACAATAGGAGTAATTATAGATTGAATTTGTTTGTGATATTTCTTTATTCTGCATTAGATGCAGAAAATAACAGGTTATTCAATTGGTATCTTACTGTTTTATAGAACTTTTTACTTTTTTCCTTTTTTGTTTTTTAATTTTCTCATTTTTTGTTAGGTAAAAGGAATTTGATGTGATGCGATGTCAAACCAACTACTGAACTGTAGATAATAAATGAATTCTATCTTCCAACCAAAGTATGTAGTCAGCATCAATGCTTCCCTTCGATATATGTCTACATTATTTTTTTGTTAGGAATTGGATACTGAAAATGATAAATTATTTCCTTTTGTTTTAAAGACTTTTTTTAAGCTCTTGATAGCTCATAGCAGTTTGGGGATTTCCAAATGAGTGGTCAAGCCTTCCCATCCTCTAATAAAATCCCCAAAAATTCTCCCCTCCCCCTACCAATAATAAATAAATAAATAAATAAAGATGCCAATGACTTTCATTAAGACAAATTTAGGCTCAAAGGTAACTACCAAAGTTCGTCACACTTTTTGGTGTTTAGGATACGTGGTAAACACTTGGAGAAGTTTAATATTGCGATCTTGCAGGCTGGCAGTAAAGATTTTTGCATGATTTGCTATAGACGTTAGGTCTTAGAATCAAGAACTGTCGTTAAGACCTATCTATAACAATAGGTGTGTAATTATAGAACTTTATTATTGAGAAAGAATCTGTTTGTAGTTTTCTTTTCTTTTCTTTTCTTTTCTTTTCTGTTTTGTTTTACATTAGATGCAAAAATTAATAGATTAGTCAATTGATATCTTTCTATTTTATAGAACTTTGTAGTTTTTTCTTTTCTAACTTTTTTTGTTAGGTAAAAGAAATTCGATGTAGGCCCTTGAGATGTAAATAAAATGTGGGATATCTTTCTCAAAGCAAGTATCATAGATTTGAATTCCTCGGTTGCATTTTTGATTGATCTAAGGATGTTTTGGGGCTAGTTATAAAAAAAAAAAATTTGATGTAATGAAATGTCAAAAATAACCACTAAACTACAAATATAAATGAAATCTATCTCCCAACCTAAGAATATACTTAGTTTTTCAATGCTTCCTTTACATTATGTATGTATATATGTATATGTATGTATATATATGTATGTATGTATGTATGTATGTATGTGTGTATATATATGTATGTGTATGTATACATACTTCTTTGTTTTGCATTGGATGCCAGAAAATGATAAACTATTTGATTGATATGTCTCCCTTTTGGAAGCTTTTTATGAGCCTTTAATAGCTCAATGATATGTAGGGGGCTTTCCAAATGAGGGGCAAGGTTTGAGCCTCCCAGTCCTCTAATAAAATTCCACTCACCCCCCAATTAAAAAATGAAAAGAAAAAAAGTTATGTCAAATCAAGCCTTGCTTGATAGCTTAAATTAAAAAGTAATGTCTTATTTCAAAGTACAATCAAATTAGTTACAAATATAATTGAGGGGGTTTGAACCCAGAGTACTTATTTCACAACATTTTTTATTTATGTTCTTTTTACCATCTCAATTATACCCTAAGGGTAAAATGTCAATGGCTATTATTAAGGCGAATTTAGGCTCAAAGGTAAGCACCAAACGTAGCTGATCTTTTTCCATTGCCACGGACAATTGGATTTCATCCCACTTTTTGGGTTCTAGGAGAAGTGGTAAACGTGGTAAACACCTGGACAAGTTTACTATCGTTCTCGTCCATCTTATCAGTAATGATTTTTGCATGATTTCTTTAACACTTCAAAACTATAACATAACTTCGTTTTGTCATTTGATTGGAAAGGCTTGATGATTGTACACCGTCAGATTAAACCAAAACTTGAAGCAAAAAGACTTAGAGCAACGTAAGGAAAGAAGACGAAGACTCAAAGCAACGTAGCTGACAACTCTCTGGTCGTCGTGTGGTGCGAGTCGATTTTTTCCATCGTTAGGTAAAGAAGACGTGGTTTCCCAATCAGGACCTGAGGGTCGTTGAGGAACAGCGTGCTTGTTACGACGAATGTACTGTAAATGTTGGAAAGCCCATATCCAACACCTCCCCCCCCCCCCCCCCCCACCAGTCTCTTCACTAACGCTAATTTTCTCTCAAACATCCTTCAAAATTTGAAGCAAACTAATCATGGATGCAGCGGCAGAGGGAGATTTCCTTGGGAGCGTGAGCAAGAGGGTGGTGGTTTCTATTTAAACCTCATTAAGCTCATTACATGTCTATTTCAATTTATTGTGTGGTTGGAATACATTGACTAATCCTAAATTTTGACAAATCAATATGAATCTTTCTTTGTTATAACAAATGGTGATTTACTCCTTTAACTATCTGTTAATGAACTATATACTCTTGGACGAGTTTTAATATCCATATAATATCAAATGTTTAAATGAAAGCCGGCAAATAAAATATACGGGAGTTTCAAAGTCGATAAGGTTTGCACTAGCTCTTACCTTTAATTTATAAACTCTCACATTCAATTCTATAATTTAATATCGATATATGAGTATGTATGTATATAAATATATAGATATTTGAGAAGTCATGCCAGAAATATGAAGTTTGTAGCTGCGTGCAGATAAAGTGCCCTAGACAAAGACAGCCGACAATAATGTTGGAGTCAAACTAAGAAATTGCATATTCCTCTGAATATTAGACATTGTTTATTAATCTGACTTTAGCTTTGGTGATTCTTTATTCTAATAATGATATAGCATTCATTTTCAAGAATTGGGATAATCTTTGTTTTAAGTTGGGAAAAATGTTGACTCCCTATGTCATGTACTTTCTGCACTCCTCTATTTGCATGAGGAAACTAAGTGTGCCGAGCAGCATGGACCACTGCATGTAGCGCCACCTCAACTCACAAGTGTTGTGTATGAGATCCAGTAGTTGCAAAAAGGAGTTTTTGAATGTTGTTGTGGTAGTTTTCGAATGTTGCTACAGAGCTATCTAACCAGTAGTTATCTGTGTTATGGGTCATGTAATTAGCAAATGTTATAGCTAGTACAAATAAATGAAATTTATGGAGTAGGGGCAAATATGATGTTTGTAAGTTTCCCTTGGGAGGTTGATGTTCCTTCAAATGAACACTGTATCTGTTACTTAGTAATACTACGTGCTATCTACATTCTTAAGTTGTTGTCTCCCTCTTCCTTTTGGCTGTGTTTTCTTCTCTCTTGTTTCTATTCTTCCTTCCTTCCATGTTTTTTGTAGATGTTGTTCTTTTGTTCACCATGGCCATTGAAATAGTGCAAGAGTTCTACACTTATTTCCTTGTTTTACAGCTCTTTCTTGTTACCCTTTTATCCAATTATTTTGTCTTTAAATTCATCTATGTGTTTCCTTGAGCTTTTCTTCCATTTCAGTTTACCACACCCTTTCTCTATATTGATATACAAATCACACCCATTCATTGTCACATTGTTCATTAAGACTTTTTAACCCATCTAGTATTGTTTCCTTTACATTATATGTCACGTCAAAACAACAACAAAGGTAGAAGAAGAAATTAAAGTTTGCTTTGGCAATAGTGGGATTTTTTATTGGCACGAAATATAGATATACAACACTCCTATAAAATTGCTTGGCAAATAGTTTGCTCACCAAAGAAGGAAGGGGGATTGGGATTGCCGAACCTTAAACTTTGGAATAAAGTCCTTTTAGGACGTATGCTTTGGACTCTCATAAATCATTCAAATGATTCATTATGGAGTAAGTGGATACTTAGTACTAAATGTAAAAGAATTCCTGTAATGCAGATTCAAATCAAAGGTTCAATGGTATGGAGTTGGAGAGGTCTTCTCAAATTAAGGCCCATGCTTACCTTAGTTCTTTCCAATCCTGCCTATTGTTGCAAAGTTACTTATCAAGACCTATAACCAATAAATGAAAAAGTAGAGTGGTATGATTTAATTTAGATTGGTGGGATTTGCAAGCATAACTTTATTGGATGGCTAGTTTGCCATGATCGACTTGCCATTGCAGAAAGAATGGTATAATGACTTCTTACAATTAACTAATACTGTGATTTTTGTTAGGCTCAAGTAGAAAACAAGAGTCATCTCTTTTTTGAATGTCCTTGCACAATGTTGATTTGGAAAAATATCCTTGCTCAAAATGGAATTTGACATCACATCGGCGGATGGAATAAAGAATTAAATTGGATGATTAAAGCATCTAAAGGTAAGGATATGGCTGTAAAACTTCTTAAAATATCATTTCTAGCTTGTATTTATTGTATTTGGACATAAAGGAATAGAAGAAGATTTCAAAATACATTAATGGACATTCCAATTTTGTTAGCTAAAGTTAAGAAAATTGTACGAAGGAGAGCTTTTTTGATTCACAATATCAAACCCTCATAAGGTAATGTATTTTTGAATGAGATCTCGAGGCTCCCAACCTCTATTTTTTCTCACTCTTAGTTTATATTTGAAAATTGTTATAATACTAGCGTATGCCCCTGTGCTTTTGTATATTAATTTCTATTAATGCAACTTACATTAAAAACCAAAAAAAAAATAGAAATTAAAGTCGAATGCCCTCGCAAGATTAGCAACCAAACTTCCCAATATCTCACTTAACCACTAGGGTACCTAACAATTTGGTATTAGAGTTGGTCGTTCTAGATCAACCTATCTAGGATTCAGGTGACATAATGATGCAATGAATGGAACAGACAAAGGTTGAAAATAACTTAAGGTTCATTGAATTGTTTGAAACCTTATAAAAATTGATAGTCAAGCTTTAAAGATGTCTAGAGCACCAACCAATGGGAGGCAATAACACTAGAGAGTTGAATGGGGAGAGAATTCCAAATGCTGCTAATGGCCATGAAGATGAAATGAGGCAATCAAAGTGGACTTTTTGTGTTATGACGGGATGAAAGACCCTTTTGGTTGGATTTGTAGATTTAGCTAGTATCTTGCTTATCATAACACGTAAGAGGATGAAAAGGTCGTATTGCCTGCATGAAATTTAGAAGGAAAAACACAAATATGGTATCAATTAATGTTTGGAGAACATTCTAAACTTCTAGCTACATAGGAGAATCTTACCCAAATCCTTTATGAAAGATTTGGACCTCCTAAGTTTCAAGATTTCTTTTGAGAACTCACCAAACTTGCAACCTTGTGTGAGCGTGCTGGGTACTCTAACTTGGTTGCTAGGCCTTCTTGTTCCTTATGTTAACTTGGCAAGGGCAAGCTATGTGCGTGTTTGTTACTCTCATGCCTCCTTATGGCGAATACTCTCCTAATCCATCCCTTACTATTGCTTTCAGCAATTTGGATCAATCTCAAAATATTTGAACTAGTTTTCTAGACTTCCACTAAAGTTTGGTTTGTCTCCTTCCTGAGCAACAAGTAGGTTGTTTCACATTAGGATTGAAGGAACAATTACACATAGATGTCCAAGCAAGTCGACCACAAGATTTGACCATGGTTGTGAGTTTGGCCAGATTATATGAATCCAAAAATGCAACCTCTTGTAGTGGGCACATTAGGTTACCATGCTACACTCCACCTCAGGTGGTCCCTATGGTAAAAAAATCTATGCCCATTAAGCAATTAACATCAAGCAAGAGGTTTGTGCTACAACTATAATGAAAAGTATAGTCCTAGCCATAAGTGCAAGTGATTATTTTTATTAAAAGGGTACCACTAGGAGAACAAGAAGATTAATCAGAAGTTAAAGATGCTGAGGAAAAAACATAACTACCAGAGGAGTCACCCAAGATCTCTTTACATGCCATACAAGCAGCAATGTCCCCTAGCATCATAAAGATTTGTGGAGAAAAGAAAATATATATGAGTATGATAGACATTAGGAGTTTCCATAATTTTATTAACTAAGGAGTGGTTGATAAACTAGGAATACAAGTTAACAACACCCAACATATGAAACTCATGGTGGTATATGGTAATTGAATCCCAAGTAAAGGTCAATGTAAGGATGTGGAAGTTCAATACAAGGAATCTATTTCAAATTAGATTTGTTGTTATACCATTGCAATGGATGGACATAATATTGGGGACACAATGGCTAGTAACTCTTGGTCCCATAAGTGGGATTTCTCCAAACTATATATGGAATTCCTCATGCATGGGTGACCTATAATGTTATAAAGGCAACCAATTACCGAGCCAAAGATGATTGATGGAAGTTTAGCTTGCAAGGAAATTTTAAAAGAAAAAGAAGGAATACTTTTGCAATTGGTAACTTTTCTTGGAAAAAAGGGGTCTAGTAAGCACCATCAACAACTTGATGATCAAATACTCATATTACTCTAAGAATTCCAGGAACACTTTTGTAAACCTGTCGGTTTGGCCCCTAATTGAACATGCAACTCCAAAATTATCCTTAAAGATCCATAAAAGATGGTGACGGTATGCCCATACCAATACCCCCAGTTTTAAAAGGCATAATTAAAGAAAATAGTAGAAGAATTATTAAAGATGGGGGTTATCTAGAGAAGCACAAGTGCCATCATCGGTCCTATTAGTTAGATGGATCCTAGTGCTTATGCATAGATTATAAAGTGCTAAATCATGAGATGGTAGAAGATTGTTTCCCTATGCCTACTCTTTATGCATTATTGGATGAGTTATATGGTACAAGTATTTTCTTTAAATTAGATTTACAATCCGGGTGACCAAGTGTGAATGCATCCAAAAGGTGTACATAAAACCACATTTTGGACTCATTAAAGGCATTATGAATTCCTAGTAATGCCCTTTAGACTCATGAATGCATCCTTCAGTTTTCAAACCTTAGCGAACTTGGTACTCTAGCCTACTTTAAAAATTTATTTTAGTGTTTTTTTATGACATCTGAATCACTTTAAGGTGATATTCTCTCTGTTATGTGCACAATGACTTTTCTTAAAAGAGAGCAAGTGCGAGTTTGCTAAGGGCGTATGAAATTCTTAGGACATACTATCTCTAAAACTGGATTTGGGATGGAAAATGAAAAAATAAAGGTAGTTCATGATTGGCCTACGTCCATTAATGTTCGAGCTCTTAGGGGTTTTCTCTACTTGGCTGGGTATTATCAAAGGCTTATCCACAATTTTGGAAAGGTTGCCTCTCCATTGATAGATTTGTTAAAAAAGGATGGGTTTTCTTGGAATGAAAAGGTAGAGATGGCTTCCGACCAACTCAAGGAGGTTTTGAGTAATGCCCTGATACTTGCTCTACCTAGTTTCATAAAACCATTTACTATACAGTGTCATGCATCCAAAGAAGGGATAAAAGCAGTTCTATCTCAAGAAAAGAAACTAATAGCCTTTATGAGTTAAAAACTTCATGGTCATCATTTGTAATTATCATCTTATGAAAAGGAGTTAATGGCCTTGGTTGCAGCAATTCAAAAATGGAGGCATTATTGACTTGGTAGCCATTTTATTGTCCAAGTTGATCAACAAAGTTTGCAATTTCTTTGGGGGAAACATATATCTATGCTTGTCCAACATAAATGGTTATTAAAATTAATGGGATATGATTTTGAATTTCAATATACTCTTAGTAAACAAAATTTGGTTGCAGATGCATTGTCACGCATGAGGCAAAATGACCAAGGAACCCACCGAGAAGATATTGAGAGTTAGTTAATCCTAACTCTCATGGATTTTACACAAAAGGTGCCAAGGCAACTAAGGAATGAAACTACAATCGAGAAAAAGAAGGAATTGCTTACCAAGAAATGGGTGGGTGGCACAACTACCAACAAAATAAGAAGAGAAAGGGAAGGCCCTAGTGACATCACAAGAATGTTATGCCATCACTTGACTGGTCCTAAATTGGTTGCAACCTATCAAAGCGAAGAACTTGCGCAATCCTTATCTAGTTTCTATCACTAATAGGATCAAGAAGGATGAAGTAGTGGGGCCTTGGGAATGGAGAGACGATATTATATATTATGAAGGAAGAATTTATTTAGCAAAATATTTACCTTTTATTCTAACCAAAATAGAAGAAATACATCGGTCCACACATGAAAGGTACCATAAATCGCTCCAAAGAGCAAGGATTGTGTTTTACTGGGATGGCATGAAAAATGGTATGTTCGAGACCATCCAAAGATTTGAAATGTGTGAAAAACAAAAGTATGAAAGCATGAACGTCGCTAGACTATTACAACCTTTGCTTACCCCCAATAAAGTTTGGGAAGACATTTTCATGGACTTCCACTATCAAGGGGTTAGGCATCAATCTTAGTTGTTGTGGATAGATTGTCTAAATTTAGCCCATTTTATTTCCTTAAATCACCCTTACACAGCCACTATTATTGCACAAGTTTTATTTAATAACATCCTCAAGATTTATGGCATGCCTTGCATCATCACATATGATAGAGATCCTATATTTACTAGGCTAGTTTGGAAAGAATTGTTTTCGTTGCAAAGGACTAGCATAAACCAATGGACAAATAGAAGTGGTGAATAGAATCCTGGAGATTTATCTTCGATGCATTGCTGGAGAGGAACCAAAAATGTGGGTATAATGGTTGGCTTAGGCAGAATATTGTTATAATACAAGCATCCATTCTGCCACTAAGTCCATTCCATACAAAATAGTATTCGGACAGGACCCCCCAACGTTGCTATATTTTGTGCCAAGAACTTCAAAAGTGGAGATAGAGTCCTCCAAGACTGAGATCACATGCTAGTGGAATTTGGGCACACATGCAATGGGCTCAGTTCAAAATGACAAAAAAAAAAAAATACTATGATTTAAGCAAACAAGACGTGTAGTATAAAGGAGATTGGGTGCTTATCAAAGTACGTCTACATTGGCAGACAACCTTAACCATTAGAAAGTCATTAAAATTATCTCCAAGGTTCTAGTGATCATATCAAGTGGAAGCCAAAGTCGGAGCCACTGCTTATAGACTGAAGTCACTAGAAAATTCCCGAGTACATATAGTTTTTCACATTTCAAATTTTAAAAAGTTTACTACCACTACCACTCAAATGGAAAGAGAACTTCGACCTATCCCGAGAGTAAGAATTTGAGGTCTATCCACCACCAAAGGCCATTTTAGAGGAGCATGTCAGAAATAAGCATACATAAGTTTTGGTGCATTGGCAAGGGATGGATCCTATAGATGCTGCTTGGGTATCAACAGAAAAACTTTAAAATCAATTTGAAAACTTGCAGCTTGAGGACAAGTTTGCACACATTGGGTAGGGGATGCCATGTACTTTCCGCACTCTACTTACCCAAAGAAACTAAGTGTGCCGAGTAGCACAGACCACCACATGCATCACCACCCTAACTCCCAAGTGTTGTGATAGGATCCAGTAGTAACAAAAAGGAGTTTCTAATGTTGCTGCGGCAATTTCTGAACGTTGCTACAAAACTATCTAACTAGTAGTTATCTGTATTATGGGTCATCTAATTGGCAAATGTTATAGCTAGTATAGATAAAATAGAAATGACAGAGTAGGGATATATATGATGCTTGTAAGTGTCCCTCAGAAAGTTGATGTTCCCTCGAATGAACTATGTATCTATTACTTAGTAATACTATGAACTATCTATGTTCTTAGGCCATTGTCTATCTCTTCCCTTTGGTTGTGTTGTTTTCTCTCTCATGTTTCTTTTCTTCCTTCCTCTCTTGTTCTTAGTAGATCTCATTCTTCTGTTCACCATGGCTATCGAAATGGTGTAGGAGTTCTACACTTATTTCCCTGTTTTACTGCACCCTCTTTTTACCCTCCTATCCAATTATTTTTTCTTTAAATTCATCCTTGTGTTTCCCTAAGCCTTCCTTGTGTTTTGGTTTACCGCACCCTCTTTCTGTTTCGACATACAAATCATGCCTACTCATTATCATGCAGCTCATTAAGACTTCTAAACCCATTTAGCACTATTTCTTTTACCTTATATGTCATGTCAAAACAACAACATAGGTATAAGAACAAATCAAGGCCCAACGCCTACACAAGATCAGCAACCAAACTCCCTGATATCTCGCTCAACCATTCGGGGACCTAACAATTACCTAAACCATGTCGTTGTATTGTACCATGAATCCAATAATGAAGTGATGGGTATCTTGGAATTGGGAGTTCTTTTGCTTTCGTCCTTTTCCTTTTTGGTCAACTTGATTTCAAGTTCAGGAGTATAAACATCGGAAACTTGCCAATCCTTCATTGAGTACAATGAAGGAAAGACAAACCACATTGCCATATGAACCAAATCTGATTGTGCAATAATTTGCTGGCCTTTATCAAATAGTTCTACAGAATAATAAAAAAAAAAAACACACAGATCCATGCCTTAGCAATGTAGGATATATACCACACACTATAACATGTTGCCTCATCATGATGGGTAATTATTAAACCTTCATATTATCTTATGGTGGATTTAGGATTTAGCCTTTATCTATAAGATTGTCAAAAGAGAAGTTTGAACTTGATACCAACTTAAAAAACTTGTTATGTAACCCCAAAGTCAACTCCCAAATTGGTAGTGCTCATTATTTTATAAATAGCTTTGCTTACCTATGCCTTGGCAATGTGGGACATATACCACACATCATAACACTACAAAATCTCTAAGCAAGGCTTACTTCATATGTTGCTTCTACCTGCACTTCTTCATAATACAGTATGTTTCAACAATATGATTTGACCCTATAATGAAACCAAAGCCAGCCCAAAAAATGACTCTCTTTGAATGCAAGGACACATTGTTGGGTATTGGATATGGGATGGAAGAGGAACAAAGATATGGAAGAAAATTGGGAAAATGAGGAGGTAAGGTTGGTTGAGGCAAAACGTCGAACACGTGGTGGGCAGAAAATTTAAGAATGAAAAACAGCTTATATGGAGCACAAAATTCACTCTTTATACAACCAACCAAAGATTACAAAGGATCACAATGAATTAGACTCAAGAGAGTTCCAATCTCTTGAAAATACAAGCACAAATATCACAAACAACAACACTTTGAGAGGAAAGAAAAAACTCACAAACTTGAGCAATAATGGAAACTTCTTGGAACTGCTGTCCCTTGGAGAACTCTTGCTGGAGGACTCCGTTCACTCTCTTGCTTCACTTGTTTCTCACTTCGTTCTGCATCTTCCTCCAAGTGCTCCATGGTATTTATAGCTTCATAAGGTCGGTGCTTCCTTGTTCTTCAAGAAAAACTTGTGGCTGAAAGAGCTTGATGTTGGAGATATTTTCTAGAGAAGATTCTAGCCATTTCAAGGAGGGAGAGCTTTCTAGAATTTTCTGGTTTTTTCTGCACAATACCACCATCGGGGAAGGAGAAGGAAGGAGGGAGAAGAGAGAGGTAGTCATGGGCTCCTTGCCCTTTGGGCTTTCTCTCTTATTTAGGCTGATCAATTTTAAACCCAACACACATGAGAGTAAGCAACATTTGGACATCCCATTTCCTATGAAAAGTAACAATGGTAGAGAAATTAATAGTCTAGTGGCTGATTACTAGCTAGAATTGCTTATGGTATGCTGCTAGTTTTAGACTTGAAACTACATTCTAAAATGTGTCAGAGATAATGAAAGGATATTGGTTTTCCCGAAACTATGTATTTGATTTGCTAAAAAGGAGATCCATTGTTTTTCTAAATTTTTGTTGGAGACATAAGGAATAACTGATTGAAAATCGGTATAGGAGTTTCAGGGTTCTGGATTTTACGTTTTAATGAAAAATAAGGAAACGTTTGAACAATAATAGACATCATTCTACAATCGACATCTATAGTGTCTTTTTTCAGTTGTGACTCCTATTGATTTGATTATAATCGGTACACTTGGTTTAATGTCACAACAATTGGAGAAACACAATTGTATTGCCTCGAGAGAGTGTACAATGTGCAAACATTTATATAGACATGTAAACCAACCTATGTTTGTAAAAGGATTTTAAAGAAATATTTACCTTAAGTATGGTTACCAATAAACAATATGTTTGGTATTTCTAATAACTCAAAGATCCCTAATTGATTCCAATGCAATATTTGCCACGATTCCGATTCAATCTTGATCATCCATTTTTGGATTTCTCCTTTGATAAGATGAAAATTTTATCTCTTTGTGTTTGAAGGCTTTTGGTTTTAGTTGTTTGCGTTGATTTGAGTTCTGACGTACACACTTGAGATTTAACTATTTTATTTTATTATTCCTGGTACGCTAGAAGAGGCAAAAATGTAAGAGGGGAAAAAAGGTGCTAACACAAACCAAAAGCAAATTTCTCATGGATGCTAGCTTAAAGAGAATGGCTCCAAAAGAAGCCAAGTATTGGGGGCAAAAAGGAGTTGCCCTCTAAGAGAGATGATCAGAGGAGGCGTAAGAGAGACAATGACTGTATTTGTACGAGCTTCAGTTTCTGATCTGTGGTATGAGAGGAGGCCTAAATGTAAATGTATGATTTTCTAAGTTTTCTGGGTATTTTTTTGAAGGTTCGATTGGTTTGGTTGCTGACTTTTGCACTTGAGTGTTAATAGACTCTTGCAAGTTAACGGAAACCAAAAGCCAAGTTGAGAAAGTTACTTATAGCCAAGAAAGGTTTATGCAAAAGTTAGGATGAGAATTGGAGAAAAATAATTTTATTGCTTTAGGAGAATTTATAATATATGGATATTTATATCTACATGTAAACCACACAATATAAAAAGAATGGAACAAAAAAATATCACATAATAATGATTAGTGGTACACAATATATTTAGTAATCTTAATTAACCTCAAATACTGCTAGTTGAATCTAATTCCATTTTCGCTTTGATTCTATATTATGCGTAGTCATATTCAACAACTCCCTCGGGGTAAACAACACCCTTCATCCTTCAATTCAAGGTACGATTTAGACTTTATTTAACTACTCTGATTTGGTTCAGCGCCGGAGATATGGGATTAGAAAAGATTTGGACTTCTTTGTCTGTACATCCCATCCAAATAAGAAAATGGAACAATGCCCAGTCCCTCCTTTCAATTCAAGCTTCGGATTCATACTAGACAATGCATCGACTACGCCCATTTGGGTCAATGACGGAACTATGGGGCTAGAAAAGAATTGGTCTTCCATGTCACGTCCCATCCAAATAACAAAATGGAATAATGCCCCCACAGTTTTGGGTGCTGTTCTTAATACTTTCTTGGAGAATATTGAAAGATAAGGTAAAATAGAAGCTAGAACCGTGCCCCACTCTCAGCTATACCAATAAAAGCTAAGTAGAGCAAATAAACGAATTGGTGGCTAGAGATATATTAGCCCACTTTTTGTGAGCTTGCTTTTGTGGGATTATATTAATGGGTTCTATATTGGTCTAATTAAGTAAGATATATGAGTTTTTAAAATTTGAATATAGACCAATTGGTGTGAATTGTAGCTTTATTGTTAGGCCTATAAGAAAAGCACATAGGTGAAGACGAGATCCTTTCACCTATGTGCTTTTTTTATATTAATGGGTTCTAAATTGGTCTAATTAAGTACAATATATGAATTTTTAAAATTTGAAAATAGATAGTGTGTGTTGTAGCTTTATTGTTAGGCTTGTAAAGAGTTAAGCCTATAAGAAAAGCACATAGGTGCAAGCTATAAGAAAGCACAGAGGCTGCACCTATGTGCTTTTCTTATAGGCTTAACTCTTTACAAGCCTAACAATAAAGCTACAACACACACTATCTATTTTCAAATTTTAAAAATTCTTATAACTTACTTAATTAGACCAATCTAGAACCCATTAATATAATCCCACAAAATTAAGCTCACAAAAAGTGGGCTAATATATCTCTAACCACCAATTGGTTTAAAGATAATTGATGCTGTGATTAAAGATAATGGGTGCCCTTTGTAGCCTATATAATGTTTAATCTTTGCTTTGTATTTTTAATAAACACTTGCACAAAATAGTGTTGTTTGGTAAGGTTTGTGTTTGTATTGAGAGAACGATTTACCCTCATTGATGCAAAAGTCCTAGACTTTTGCATCATGTTTTCTTGATTAGCAAAAATTTTAACGAGATTCTATTTAAAAACTCTAAATTTTTTGTTCATGTATTGTTATACTTTGGTTATTACACATGTTTTATCTTTTTATTGAGTGTAAAAGTAGGTTTTCTAGCTACCCATAGAAGCTTTTTTTTTTTTTTTGTGTGTGTGTGATTAAAGCAACTTACAATGTTAAAAACTTAAAAAATTCTGCTTCTCTATATTTACATTGTAATGTCCACATTTCACTTGCATTCACAGAAAAATTGGACAATCTTCTTGTCTTCAGATAGTGCATGATTTTGTTCTTTTTTTTTTTTTTTTCTCAATGATTTCCTGATATTCTCCTACCTTTTACTTTGTTTTTTCTTTCCGTTATGCAGGACCTTGCTGATTCGGGAGGCGTTTATACTGCTAAACGGACTTGTGTCCGGCAGTGCATATTCTATTATTGTCTTCCACTGTTAAGAAATGGCCAGCTTGACCATTTATATTGCCAATTGGTTGTCTCGTAAAGATCGAAGACATGAGCAGTCTAGGAAACGCGGTAAGCGTGGTAAACGCTTTGGACAAGTTCACTATCGCCGTCCCCCAGGTTAGCGGCAAAGATTCTTGTATGATTTCTTTAACACTTCCAAACAATAACATAACTTCGATTTTGCCATTTGATTGGAAGGCTTGGTGACTGTTCACCGTCAGGTTAAACCAAAACTTGAAGCAACGTAGACTTAGAGCAACGTAAGGAAAGAAGACGAAGACTCAGAGCAACGTAGTTCACAAACTCCCTGGTCGTCGTACAGTGAGCCAATTTTTTCTTTCGTTAGGTAAAGAAGACGTGGTTTCCCAATCAGGACCTCAGGGTTGTTGAGGAACAGCGTGCTTATTACGACGAACGTACTATAAATGTTAGAAAGCCCATATCCAACCCCCCACTTGTCCCTTCCCTAGCTCTAATTTCCTCTCGAACATCCTTCAAAAATTTGAAGCAAACTAAACATGGAAGCAGCAGCAGAGGAAGAGTTCGTTGTGAAAGTGACCAAGAGGGAGGTGGTGGCAGCAGTGCTGCCATTTCAAGAGCATTGGCTGCCACTCTCCAACCTGGACTTGCTTCTTCCCCCGGTGGACGTGGGTGTGTTTTTCTGTTACAAGAATCACACCTCCGGGCACGACCTGACGTTTGGAGCCATGACGCAGGTTCTGAAAAAGGCCTTGGCCCAAGCTCTGGTGTCTTATTATGCATTTGCCGGTGAGGTGGTTCAGAACTCTGCCTGTGAACCTGAACTTCTCTGCAACAACCGCGGGGTAGACTTTGTTGAAGCTTTTGCGGAGGTAGACCTGAAAGACCTTAAACTTTATAACCCTGATGTGACAATCGAAGGCAAACTTGTGCCAAAGAAGAAGCGCGGTGTCCTTTGCGTACAGGCCACAGAGCTCAGATGTGGGGGGCTGGTGGTTGCATGCACGTTTGACCACCGAATCGCAGACGCCTACTCGGCCAACATGTTTCTTGTCTCATGGGCCGAGATGGCTCAATCTAAACCAGCCTCTACTTTCCCATCTTTTCGTCGGTCTTTACTTAACCCTCGACGCCCCGGCTGGGTTGATCCCTCCTTGGACGACATGTACGTTCCCGTGACTGAACTACCACCTAGCAAGCATCCAGAACCTGATTCCAATTACCTCATAAGCCGGATGTACTACGTGACGGCAGACCAACTGAGCCGGCTTCAGTCGCTGGCCAGCACCAACGGGTGCCGGCGGACCAAACTGGAGTCTTTGAGTGCATTCTTGTGGAAGATGGTTGCCAAGTGGGCTAAGATCAATAATGTTGGCAAAAGGATAGCCAAGATGGGCGTCGTGGTTGACGGAAGGAGAAGGTTAAGTGATGAAGACGAAGATAAAGCTTTAATGATGGCTTCTTACTTTGGAAATGTGCTATCCATACCCTACGGTGCCATGGAAGTGGATGAGCTTAGTGAAAGGCCTTTGGCCTGGGTAGCAGATGGAGTTCACGAATTCTTGGAATGTGCAGTGACAAAGGAGCATTTCTTGCGGCTGATAGAGTGGGTGGAGGCTCATCGTCCGGTGCCCAGTTTGGCAAAGATATATTGCAGTGGGACTGAAGATGGACCGGCCTTTGTGGTGTCATGCGGGCAGAGGTTCCCGGTGTCTAAGGTGGATTTCGGGTGGGGTGTGCCGGCTTTTGGGTCTTACCATTTTCCATGGCAAGGGAACGCCGGGTATGTGATGCCGATGCCAAGCCCGTTGGGAAACGGTGACTGGGTGGTGTACCTGCACCTCTTGAAAGGGCAGGTGGAGGTGATAGAGACCGAGGCTGCCCATATCTTTAAACCCTTAAATTGCAGAGATCTCCAACTGGAGTAGTATAGTATTCTGTACACGTGGTGTGTTTCTATCTGTCTTTGGTGTCATATCTATACTAGATGTCAATCACCCTTAGCCATATCAATTGGGAGTATGGAAGTAGACCCTCTTCGCCTTTATTCTGTAATTTCACTCTTTTTCATGTTTAACTCTCATTTTTTTGGTTATAAAATATTTAAATTTAAAGTTATTAGTGTAGATTTTCATCTCATATTTTTAAGGTATGAGTTGAGATTCCAGTTTATAGTAATGTTTCTCCCTTCAATTCTTACAACCCCTTTGGAAATAATGATTAGTTTCTTTATATGGTATCAAAATCTAGGTTTTTCTTTGATACCTTTATCGATATGAGTAACCTTAAAATTCACACAAATAGTAACATTGCAAAATGGTTTGCAAATTAAAGTTCTTTGTCATATGTGAATTTGTCCTTCTACTTCTTTAATTGACTTTGAACGTGAATATGAGATTCTTGGACGAGTTTTAATATCCATAAAATATCAAATGTTTAAGTGGATGTTGACAAATAAAATTTACGGAAGTTTCAAAGTCAATGACTTTTGCACTAGCTCTTACCTTTAATTGAGAAACGGTCACATTCAATTCTATAATTTAAATCGATATATATATATATATATATATATGCATGTATGTATATAAATATATAAATGTTAGAAAAGTCATGCCAAAAATAAGAAGTTGGTATCTGCGTGCAGACAAAGTACGAAGACACAGAGCCGACAATAATTTTGGAGTCAAACTAAGAAATGGCATATTCCTCTGAAGATTAGGTACTGTCTATTAATTTGATTTCAGCTTTGATGATTCTTTATTCTAATGATCAGATACCATTCATTTTTAGGAATCGACATCATCTTTCTTTTGAGTTGGGAAAGGTGCTAACGTCCGTGGGCATCCAGTGTCCGAAGAAGGCACATTTTCAATTCTGAACCAGACCCCCCCCACCTAAACCACGTCGTTTTATTGTACCATGAATCCAATAATTCAGTGCCAGGCATCTTGGAATCGGGAGTTCTTTTGCGTTCGTCCTTTTACTTTTCGGTCAACTTGATTTCAAGTTTAGGGGCACAAAAATCAGAAACTTGCCAGTCTCTCATCGTCCTTAATAAGGGAAAGACAAACCACATCACCATATAAACCAAATCTGACCTTGTACAATAATTTGCTGGCCTTTATCAAACTAATGACATGTTCACAAAATAATTAAAATCTGTCTTCCAACCTAAGAATATAGTTAGCATATCAATGTTTCCCTTTGCTTCTGTAAATAAATGCGCCTGGCTTTTATTAAGACGAATTTATTCTTACAGCAAACCCATAAAACTTGGCTCATTTTTTTTTTCCATTCCCACAGACAATCTGGATTTCTTCCCACTTGTTGACCTAAACGTGGTAAACACTTGAGAAGTTTACTATCGCTGTCTTCCAGGTTGGCAGTAAAGACTTTTGCATGATTTCCATTTGTCAATTTGATTGGAATGGCTTGATGATTGCACGCCGTCCCAAAACTTGACTTCGAGAGACTTATCTGATAACTCTCTAGTCGTCATGTTTTCTTTCGTTAGGTAAAGCGGATGTCACGGGCCCGCTGACCAGAGTCCACGTACACCACCACGCAGACATGTAGTTAAATACTTTTGACTATTGCTTGAAAGATTCTTGGAAGATTTATGATAATGTTTTAATATCATGTTAAAGATTGAAAGACCCAGCTTAAAATTTGAGGCAACAGGTAATAAACCCAGTCATTAATAAAGCCAGACATATGATCACATACAGCAACAGTTGGTATTAGAGCTGTTCCGATCAGGAGGAGTAAAATGGACGCTGAAATTTTCATTTCCATCAACTAGAAGAAAGGCAATGCAGGGGCCAGCCAAAGAATCCTAAGTACAAGAAAGAAAGTTCCAGTAGACTAAAGTTGAAGGAATCCAGAGACAGAGAGATTGAGAGCCAAAGTCATCTTAACAAAGAAAAAAGAGAGAGAAGTGGGGTACATGATAATGACCAAAAAAAAACAAAAGGAGACGTAAGTAGGTGAAAGTTTGGTCATCTCAGCAACGCAAGCAATAATAGACCAACACCGAAGAAATCGAAGACAGCAACTCTTGGGTCTATTGTGATGTCTCCTGTAGATGCTGCTGGAAGGTAAGAGATGGAGTCCCCAATCAGTTTCACAACTACACCTTGTGGATAAGGGTATTGATGACTGGGGAGGGATGTTGTGTGTATAGCAGACACCACCACGGGGCAGCGTTAGAAGGCAGTAGTAGCAGTTTCTGTCCATGTACAACCTTTTTATGTTGTGTGTATAGCAGTTATAGCAATGGCTGTTATGGTGCGTATAAATTGCGGAGGAAAAGGTAGCCAGAAGGGTTCAAAAAAGAAAACTTGTAGACATTTTTTTTTCCCTTTAAACATTAGGAGATTTTGTTTCCTTTAAATTGAACAATTATTTATATTTTTTTATTTAGAAAATAATTTATCTATTTAGTCCTGTTATTTATTTATATTTTTTAGAATAAGATTTACTGTTTTTATAGTTACGTGACAAGAGAACGTGGTCTCAAATCAGGACCTTAAGGTCGTTGAGGAATAGCGTGCTTATTACAAAGAATGTAGATAAATGTTGAAAAGCACATATCCAAGCCGCCACTAGTTCCTTCCCTAACTCTTATTTTCTCTCACATCCTTAAGCAAACTAAAGATGGATAGGGCAGCAGAGGGAGAGCTCGTCGTGAGCGTGAGCAAGAGGGTGGTGGTGGCAGCAGTACTGCCATTTCAACAGAATTGGCTGCCACTCTCCAACCTATACTTGCTTCTTCCCCCGATCGACGTGGGTATGTTTTTCTGTTATAAGAATCACACCTCCGGGCACGACCTGGCTTTTGGAGCCATGCCCGAGGTTCTGAAGAAGGCCTTGGCCCAAGCTTTGCTGTACTGTTATGTGTTTGCCGGTGAGGTGATTCAGAACCCTGTTGGTGAACCTGAACTTCTCTGTAACAACCACGGGGTAGATTTTGTTGAAGCTTTTGCGGAGGTAGACCTGAAAGAACTCAACCTTTATAACCCTGATGAGACAATTGAAAGCAAACTTGTGCCGAAGAAGAAGCTTGGTGTCCCCTACGTACAGGCTACTGAGCTCAGATGTGGGGGACCGGTGGTTGCATGCACGTTTGACCACCGAATCGCAGACGCCTACTCGGCCAACATGTTTCCTGTCTCATGGGCCGTGATGGTTCAATCAAAACCAATCTCTATTTTCCCATCTTTTCGTCGATCTTTACTCAATCCTCGACGCCCTGGATGGTTTGATCCCTCCTTGACGACATGTATGTTGCCGTGACTGAACTACCACCTCCTAAGGATACAAAGCCTGATTCCGATTATCTCATAAGCCGGATGTACTACATGACGGCAGACCAACTGAGCCGGCTTCAGTCGCTGGCCAGTACCAACGGGTGCCGGCGGACCAAAACTGGAGTCTTTGGGTGCATTCTTGCAAAAGATGGTTGCCAGGTGGGCTAAGATTAATAATGTAGGAAAAAAGACAGCCAAGATGGGCGTCGTGGTTGACGGAAAGAGAAAGTTAAGTGATGGAGACGAAGATAAAGCTTTGATCATGGGTTCTTACTTTGGAAATGTGCTATCCATACCCTACGGTGCCAAGCAAGTAGATAAGCTTAGTGAAAGGCCTTTGGCCTGGGTAGCAGATAAGGCACGAAATCCTGGAAAGTGCAGTGGCAAAGAAGCATTTCTTGCGGCTGATCGACTGGGTGGAGGTTCATCTTCTGGTGCCAGGTTTGGCATAGATATATTGGAGCAGGACCGAAGATGGACCGGCCCTTGTGGTCTCATCTGGTCAAAGGTTCCCAGTGTCTGAAGTGGACTTCGAGTGGAGTGTGCCGGCTTTTTGGTCGTACCATTTTCTATGGGGAGGGAACACCAGGTTTGAGACGCCGATGCCAAGCCCGGCGGGGAATGGTGACTGGATGGTGTCCCTGCACCTCTGGAAAGGCCAGGTGGAGGTGATAGAGACTGAGGCTGCCCATATCTTTAAACCCTTGTTGCAGCCATCTCCAACTAGACTAGAGTAGTTTAGTATTCTGTAAATATGGTATGTTTCTATCCTCTTTGGGATCATATTTATACTAGATGTCACGAACTTATGGAAGTATGACCCTCTCCACCTTTAATGTGCAATTTCGCTCTTTCTCATGTTTTAACTTCACTCTTTTTTTTTAATAAAATAAAAAAATAAAAGTAATTGGTGTAAATTCCATCTCACATTGTTAAGGTATGAGATGGAGTTCCAGTTTATAGTAACGTCATGATAGTATTGTAACATGGTCTGCACTGAGCTATTATGATAATATCCTACATCACTAAGGTGTGAATTTAGAGATCTTGATCACAAGTGAGTTTCTCCTTTTACTTCTTGAATTGGTTGTTAAGGTGAGTGAAATTCTTTACAATAGAAAGTAAACAACTAACTTCACTCTGTTTTTTTCTTTTTTTTTTTATTCCTTACTTTTTCCACGACCAAGGAAATCGTGTGATACCAAGCGAATAGTACACCTTTCTCGGGAGAAACCAGGGAACCAGTTGTGTAGTGTGTCTCATACAGCGAAAATGTTGTAGAATCATATTCCTTCAATATAACGCAATATCTTCAAACCAGCAAATGTAGTGTAGGCTCAGGAAGATCATACAGTTCAGGGACATTGGGTGCATTAACAAGCACATCAACGGGTAGCTAGGGGCATGCGTATGATTCTTAGGCAGTATGACTGAGTTGATAAGCTGGAAAAACTGCTAGGAGCTGAAGCAAAAGGAAAAGCATAATCATGAAAAATGATATTACGACTCACAAATTTTTTATCAATGACAAGATTGTAAAGTCATTAACCCTTTTAATAGGAAAGGTAACCCATAAAAACATAAGGACTAAGCTTGTCAATAATACTAAGTGTAGTAGCAAAACATTGACAACCAAAAACATGTAGGTGATCAATAAATAGTGATTTGCCAAAAAAGCACTCCTACAAGATAATACCACTTAAGAAAAATGAAGGAAGCCTATTAATAAGATAAGAAGAATTTAAAATACATCTAATAGGTGGCAATGTTTGTGTTCAATCACCCCATTTTATTATGAGGTAAGAACACAAGAACTCTCATAATGGATCCTCCTAGAAGATAGAAAGAAAGTGCACTTAGAGAAAAAAAATTTTGATTCCATTATCGAAGTGAATATGCTTAACTATGGTTCCAAATTGACGGTGAACAATAGAAATAAAAGACTAGATTTTGGGGAAAAAAAAAACCCACTTTTGCATTAGGCAAAAAAGGGTTGTGTGGCATGAAAAAATCATCCATGATTGTGAAAAAATACCATGCACCATGATGGGTAAGATGCTTTTGTGGTCTCTAAATGTCCATGTAAACTAGGTCAAAAAGGGTTAATGTGGCTGTGTGACTTAAAGGAAATGACCCACACGTTTGTTTCACAAGTAGGCAAATTGTGCAAGAAAAAGATTTTGGGCTAAAAAATTAAATTTTTTTTCACAAAATAAGATTTTAAAGAACAATGTATAGACATTTGTACTAAAAGGAAAATCATTATTATTAAAAACTAAATTGTAAGCAAGGTGTTACTTAAGAGTATAATAATTATTGGAAACTATTGGAATATATTTTTAACAACTAAGGAGAACAAAGGAATGATGATTTTGTGGGAAGCTCTAATTAACGAGCTAATGGAGCAATTTGGGCCAATACTTTTTAAGGATCACTTCAAAAAGCTTACCAAGCTCAAACAAACCAGGTCAATTCGTGATTATCAATTTCAATTTAGTAAACTACTATTGAGATGTGGTAATCCAGATGTTGCTTATCAAATAAGTTATTTTCTAAATGGATTAAAAGAAATAATTAAACTAGATGTGGTGGCTCATAATCCATTTTCACTTTTTGCTACAATTAGGTTTGCCTAATTATTTAAGGCTAAAGAAGCCATTGGTAGAGCTATTGTAGGTGCACAAGGAAGGAGATCAATTAGAGGTCAATATGTTGTCATGGAATAGGTACAAACAATGGAGGAAAATAAGAATAATTTGCTAGTAAAAAGGTTAACACAACTATAGATTAAGGATAGGAGAGCTCAAGGGCTTTGCTTTAATTGTGATTAGTGTTTTACCCCTAGCCATTATTTTAGGAAATTACTTTTGTTGGAAGGAATCGATCTAGATAAGGATGAAGATTGGGTGTCCACATAAGATTAAGGAAGTGCAAGGAGAGCCTAGAAAGCTTGTTCTAAAGCTATCATTGGTTGCAATGTGTGGAATTAATTGTCTAAAGACTATAAGAGTTGATAGAACAATAGGAAGAAATATGGTGAGCATCGTAGCCTTGGTTTATACTGGAAGCATTCATAATTTTGTAAGTGATAACCTAGCAACCAAGATGAATCTAATACCAAAACAAATGAAGAGTTTTAAGGTTGAAATAGCCAATGGAAAAGTAGTTAATAAAAAGAGGTTTTGTGTAGGAGTTGATATGGTGTTGCAAGGGGTAAGGATGAAGGCTGACTTTTTCATCCTACCTATACCAAAGCTAGGAGTGGCATTCAAAATGCATTGGTTGAAAGGTTTGAGGGTAATTTAGTGGGATTTCTTCAATTTGTTGATGGCTTTCATGTTACAAGGCAAAAAAAATAGTTTTGGAAGGAAATAAAGGTGCTACAATTGAAGTAATCGAAGGAGTAAGGTTTGCCAAATAAATACAAGGTCAAAGGCAAAGTGTCATTTTACAAATTAAGGTAGTACAAAAGGAAAGGATTGAGAATCAAGTAAGGCGGTGGCCAAATGCGTTTATAAAGCTAATTAAGGCATAGTTGGGACTATTTCAAGAACCTCATGGGTTGCCACCACAAAGAGCTTGTGATCACAAAAACCTCTTCAAAGATGAATCAAAGGTCATTTCCAATAGGCATTACTAGCATCCATATATGCAAAAAAAAATTGAAATTGAGAAAATAATGCAAGAGTTATTCATCGAGGGAGTAATAAGTGATAGTTGTAGTCCATTCTCTTCACTAGTCCTATTAGTAAGAAAAAAAGATGGTTCATGGAGAATGTGTGTGGATTACCATGCACTAAACATGGAGACTATCAAGGATGACTTTCCCATTCCAACAGTGGATGAGTTATTGGATGAATTACATGTAACTAAGATCTTCACTAAATTGGATTTAAGGATGTGGAAAAGATAGCATTTCAAACTCCTTAAAGGTACTATAAATTCTTAATTATGCCCTTTAGATTATGTAATACTCCTTCAAATTTTCAAAGCTTGATGAATAGCATTTTCAAAGAGTATTTGTGAGTCTTTGCATTGGTCTTCTTTGATGATATATTAGCGTAGAGCAAAACATGGAATGATCATTGACAACATGTGAGATTAGTGTTTAAGAGTTAAGGATAAACGGACTTTTTTTAATAAAAAGAAAAGTGTGACCTTGGAGTGTTTGAAGTAGGATATTTAGAGCATGTAGTCTTTGGAACAAGAGTGACAATGGAAAAAGAAAAGGTGAAAGCCAGACTTGAATGGCTTGAACCAAAAACTGTTGAGGCATTGAAAGGGTTCCTTAGGTTAATTAGTTACAATTACAAGTTCATACAACATGATAGACTAATTACAACTCCTTTAACTAGATTACTCAAAAAAGATGAATTTCAATTGGATTTAGAAGTTGAGAAGGCCTTCACAGAACTTAAGGAAGCATTGGCAGCGACCCAAGTGTTGAGATTGCCTAATCTCTCTTTACCATTTATAGTGGAGTGTAATGCTAGTGGTAATGGAGTATAAGCTATTTTAACTCAAGAGTATTAGCCCTTAGCTTACTTCAATCAAGCTTTAAAAGAGAAGAATTTATTGCTTTCCACATATGACAAGGAAATATTGGCTTTAATCTTGCCAGTTAAAAAGTGGCAACACTATTTGTTAGGAAAAAGGTTCATAGTGAAAATGGATTAAAGGAGTTTGCAACACTTTTGGAATCAAACAATTACTACACCAACATAGCAACGTTGGTTGGTGAAATTGATAGGTTGTAACTTTGAAATTCAATACAAAATCAATAAAAAAAACATTGCTGCTAATGCCCGATTAAGAAAAGAGAAAGATAAGCAAGTGAAGTTTTTGGGAGAGCCTTTTGCAAAGTACCAACTTCATTCAAGCTAGCAAGAAAAAGCTAGAGATTTAGAATAAAGTGATTTAACTATGGCTAAGAATGAAACTAAGGAGATGTTGGCACACTTAAAGGACCAAGGTAATATAAGTATGACTTACAATCTTGAGTGACAAGGTTCTAATAAGGCTCTCAATGAAAAGCAACTACAAGCAATAACCACTCTAGTGCCATAATGGTTGGATACTATATTAGAAGAGGTTCGTAAGTACACCCAATTAAAGATTATTAACATTCTTTGTGTGGGAGAAGTAAGAGGTGGTTAGGTGTACAAAAACAAGGTCTTGTTTTATAAGCAAAGAATCTATTTGAGCAAGAATTTAGGGCTAATAGTAGTCATCCTTTAAGAGTTATATAGGGCCACCCATGAAAGATACTTTAAGACTCTGTGAAGGGTGAAAGCTGTCTTTTATTAGACTCAAATGAAACAAACAGTAATGCAATATGTAAAGGAATGTAGAATTTGTCAACAATTCAAGTGGGAAAACACTAAGCCCAATGGGTTGCTCCAACCCGTACCTGTTCTAGCCAATGTTTAGGAAGATATTAATGGATTTTATTGATAGATTACCAATTTGAAAAGGCAAACAAGTCATTTTTGTGGTAGTTGACTGGCTTTCAAGGCTGACACATTTCATAGCATCATCTCCCCCCTACACTATTGTAAATGTGGCTTAAACTTTCTTTGATAATGTTTTCAAGCTTTATGGAATACCACATAGCATAATGTGTGATAAGGACATAGTATTTACCAGCTCTTTTTGGAAGCAATTATTTGAACTCCAAAGCACTAAGTTTAATTTTTGTATTGCTTATCACCCATAAACTAATGGGCAATTGGAAGTGGTAAACAAAACATTAGAGGTTTACTTGCGCTACTTCAAATTACTTGTGTTGCTTTATCTTTGATCACTCTAAAGAGTGGGTAAAATGGTTTCCTTGGGCTGAATATTTTATAATACCAATACTCGTAGTATCTTGTTAGCTTAGAATAGAATGTGGAAGTATTGTGATGTGGGCAGAAAAGAGGAGCACTTTGAGGTGGGAGAGTTTGTGTATTTGAAACTCCTGCCTTATGTAATTTAGTGGCTGCGAGAAGAAATTTTAAGCCCTCTTCAAGATACTATGGGCCATTTGAAGTATTGCAGAAAATTGGGGAAGTTGCCTATCAAGTAAGATTGCCTAAGGGGTCTCATGTTCATGATGTGTTTCATGTTTCCATGGTAAGGATGTTCAAGTGTTGACCGAGTTTCCTTCTTATCTAGAAAGTGAGGATGTATTAAGCCCCCAACCCCAAGCCATTTTGGAGCAGCGAATTAGGAAGAAAAAATCCCAGTTTTTGGTGCACTGTCAAGAATTACCAATGCAGGACGTCACTTGGATTGATACTGCCTTGTTTGAAAAGCGTTATCCTGCCTTCAACCTTGGGGACAAGGTTGCTGTTAAGGGTGAATGCAGTAGGCTCCTCACATTTGGCCACACCAGCTCCAGCTCTGCTATTCAAGCAAGGGTGGCACCTAAGTACTACCATTGCCGTTTTACTTGTTTTAGTTGCCTTTGGGTTGACTAGAATAAAGGCAGTTCTTTTCTTATGTAACGAGAGCTATAAATAGAGGAGCGGGAACTCATTTGGGTAGTTGAGTTGTTAATTATGTTGTGACGGAAAATAGAGGTTTTGAATTCCCTCCTATCTAGCTCTCTCCCTTTTCAATACATTGAGTTTGTTTCGATCTAGCACAATAGGTCGAAAGCCTAAACTTTCTAAGCATCCCGATAGAGATATTTGTCTAGAAGGACCTCGTCGGATTACAAGAGCCATTACTTGCGCGAATCTAGAAGGCTTGACCGCTGCATCAACCCGCCTATGTGATTTCCGTTGCATCCTAACCCTTACAAATGTTTATCTTACTGCACTAAGCCATGGCCCCACATCTTCCGCAACAAAAGGTAGAAGGACTTTGTTTATACATAGAGTCACTTTTTGTCCTTCATATATTGCATGTTGCCAATAGGCTTCTATCCTATCTAGTCCATGGTTGAAGTCTACTAAGAACGTCCTTTGCAAACTCACCTTCTTAAACTTGGCACAACCAAGAAATCAAGTTTAGTTCCTTTTGCTCTTGTAGTTCGGAGAGACAAAACGATTTTGAGAGAGACAAGCGCTGTGGAAAAGAAACATACCGTTGCCGTCGAAATTTAGGGTTGCGGCAGTTAAAAACAACCGGTCGTAGGTTTGAGTTCCCTTCCCCTCTCCGGTGCATGGGTATAAATAAAGAAAAAAAGAGAAAACCTACTCTCCCGCCGCTATTATATAACTATTCATATAGATATATTTGTCCTTGCCCTTCCCTCAAGAACCCGAAGAGAGAAGAGAGAAGAGAGAAGAGAGAAAGAGGGAGAGATAGTGAGCGTGAGCGGCGTGGTAAAATCCAATTCCAACTTTCAGAAATATGCTCCAACAAACCGCAAACGCCGACTCTCTCTTCTCTTCGGGTCTTAGCTTTATGACGCGGTTAGCTTCGCCAATACCAGCAGCCATGGACCGCGGTGCACAAGAAAAGCGTCTTACACAGCAGTCTTCCAAGCCCTCAAATCCACCCTTAGCTTCTGCCAGGTTTTATACCTTCAATACCCGCTTCTGTTTCGGAAACTTGGCTCTGTTCTTGAAAGTATCTCATCTCTAAAATAATAGCTGGCGTAAATATGAAATTAAGGAACTCAATGAACTTAGTGGGAGGCGAAAGATTTATTTATCACAGAATCTTCAACAACTCTACTTGTATACGTAGGAAGGATGATGTGCATTTAGATAGTCTATCTGATGTGATTGTTGGAGTTCCCGGAGGAGGGCAACTGGGTCGCATGTTATGTGAAGCTGCATCGCAAATGACAATTGGAGTGATGGTCTTGGATCCACTCGAGAACTGCCCAGCAAGTGCACTTTCTTATCATTATGTGGTCGGAAGTTTTGATGACAGCTCTGCGGTCCAGGAATTTGCAAAGAGGTTAAATTTATATGAGATGATGATACATTTATGTGCATACCTGTCTCTTGTTGCACCTATATCTTTTTTGAACACCTGGTAATATATCATCTTTTACTTGGTATATAGATGTGGAGTATTGACTGTAGAAATTGAGTTGATGTTGCAACCCTAGAGATGCTTGAGCAACAAGGGGTGGATTGCCAACCCAAAGCCTCTACTATCATAATAATTCAGGTATGTGTTTCTCTATAGTTGCCATTTTTGTTTCTAGTGCTATGCCAAACATAACTCCAAGAAGTCATAGGGATTCACTTCGTTATGCATAAAGCTTTTTCACCTTTTGGGGAAATACTTTACATTTTACACCATCACAAGGATCCTTATGAAATTTTGGTCCTGCAGTCAATGGTGCCTCTTCCTTGTGAAATTGTAAGAGTTACATGACTTAGAAATGTTTAGTTGGTGATGTGCTCAGAATTTTTATGTTTTACAATGTCTTATGCAAAATATCTTTAAGCAATCAATGAATCCTTCAGTTAGATACTAACAAATTTTGCCCATAGTATCTTAAGGATTCAATGATTTAGCTAATCATTTCACCTTTTACATCTAATATTGCTTAAAGATATTTTGATTCATTGATTGTGAAACATCGTTAAGACAGGTTGACGATCTTGAAGGTTTGAAGAGAGCAGGTGGCCTATTTGGCTATCCTCCTATGATAAAGAGCAAAAGGTTGGCCTATGATGGACGTGGGAATGCTGTTGCCAACAGTGAAGGAGAACTCTTGTCCTGCTGTGACTGGTAACACATTTGTTCAGAAAGATTATGTGCTATAACTGTAGGAATTTCATTTAATGATTTCTACTGTTCAAATTTAATTATTAGTGATGTAATTTCCTACTAATCTCTTTTACTTCCGTTAACGAAAGAAGAAAATTATAACGTTTTCTTGTTTGGTATCATGGTGACACGTTGGACTCAACATTTATGGCTGTAGGAAAGGACATAATCTTATCTCTAGAACATTTATTCTTCTTTCTTATGTTAAAAGTAATAAACCAAATTGAGGAACACAAATGGTTTGGTGAAGGCTTCTTCTTTGCTTCCATTTTTGTGTGTGTTATGGCTGTGGTGAGGCCCTAGTTCTTTTGCATGTAAAAAGGGGAACTGTTTTGGCAATATTCCATGGAACAATAGTAGAACTCTGGTTCAACTTAGGTGCTGTATAATGTTATTAATAACGATTTATACAATATATGTTGCAGTGTTTGGGGGATATGAGGAAGTTCTTATACTCCTTCCTTACTAGAGAACAGATTGTAGAACTCGGAGCATACAAGTATCTTTTGTGTTTTTATGAATATGCATCTTGTGTACTAGGGTTCTGATTCTTTGTGCTTAATGGAATTTATCGCTAATTTGGGGGAAAGAAATAGTTGTGTTCTTATGAATTCTTGTCACCTGGAAGGGTTTCGTGTTTTGATGTGCAATAAAACAGAAGTGTCATGCGTGTTGTGGTGCAGATCTTCTGCACTATATCACTATGGTCGCGGGGTATATAAAGAAATTCGTTATAGGTGTCGTCTACCTTTGGACAACTAGACTTTTGCTACAGTAAACTTTTTTCTTAATCCAAATTCTATTTCTTTACATTGTATCATAAATCTCCTCCACATCTTTTACGTCCTTGAAACATTTTTTTTTTTTTGGACTTCCTTTTTACGAGGTTCTTAGAAATCTAATAATCTGCCGGTGGGCCATAAAGTTTCTGATTCTTTGACGTACTAGTACCTCAACATGTCCAGTTCACTCTCATTACATATAAGCTGCAGGTTTTATACATCTGATGCCTTTGGATGAGCGCTCTTATTGCAGTACGTAAGGTTTTTCATTTGTTCTTTGGTTTTGGCTGGAGCAGAGGGGGGAGACTTCCATCTGTTTGTCAATATCTTTTTTTTAAGTGGGTCAGAGTCAATGAATGGGAGCATAAAATCTAGTAGGTGCTTAAAGATAAGAACCAAACCCAAAAGTGGTATATCCTTCAGCTTGGTATTTTGGGCTGCTATTGAAGACAGCTTGGTTTGAACAAAATAAAAGCCAAGTTGAATTTGAACTGGATGGCATCAAGACTGAACCATGCAGGAAACTGTTGAGAGCTTCTTTGTTTCAGGTTGTTTTGGTGAAACAAAATAAAAATTGTCACTGCTGGAGGGTTTTGTCACTAAAAGTTTCCTAAAAGTTTGGTGTCTGCTAGTTCATATCATTATCAAATTCTAGTAATCATTACAGAAATCTTTCGTCGTGGGTGAAAGCTATCTATCTTTTTTTTAAGGCAATATTGGTTGAACATTTTTCTGGTAGCTTGTTTACATTATTCAGTCTCCTCCATGTATATCGTTATTTTACTGTAGCTCATTTCTTATCAGAAAAAGGAAAAATATTTTCTCGAAAGAATGTCTCTGTTGGCGGTCTGAAATATGGCCAGGCCCTTCTCAGCCTCACCACCCCCCCCCCCCCCCCCCCCCCCCCCCCCCCGCAAAAAAAAAAGAGAAAAACCAAAATCAAAATATATCATTTTCTGTTGGTCATCTGACTGTCCAATTGTCCAATTTTGCTTCACGATCAAGCTTTCTTTTACATCTTTGTGATCTTTAATTTAACTTAGCTCATATTACTGGCAATTAGAAGATTTTTGTCTTTTTCTTGTTTTGGATCCACAAGTAAAGTCTTCTTGCGATAAACCAATCTTATGTTTTCTAATTTGTATTAGTGGGTACTTGTATTTGCTTTCTAATTCTGGGACTCTCTGCAGCGCTTGGTGGATTTGACCGGGGTCTATATGTTGAAAAGTGGGCACCTTTTGTAAAGGTTAATGAGCACATGCAATTTATTTGCTTTCTGATTTTTCACTCTATTTATTTTGAAGTTTTTGCATTCCTTACCGTAATGTCATCTGCACAGATTGCAATCTTCTGTTGGTACGCATGTGACGTTTTGGCGGTATATGTGTACTTCTGAATTACTGAACGAGCAAGTATTCTTTGACGTTCCTTAACTCTTTAGATTCTACAATCGTACGTGCTTAGTTTACTTGCATGATAATCCAAGATGTGGACATATACACTAATTCTCTCTGGTTCCCTCTTTTTGCATTTTGGAACTTTAAGACTTTTTCTTTGATATATATTCTCCATATGATTTTCTGCATGATATAAAAGTGGTGAGCTTCCAGTTTTTCTTTTGGGTGGTAACCAACTAATTGCTTACATAGTTCAAAGACAAAAATATGGATCCTTGTTTTTAATTAAAAACAGGTGTTTTAACCACTTCTATTTTACACATTGTATAGAAAAAACAAGTTGCTCAAAACCTTTGTGTACTTTTACTGATATTGTGCTAAGGAACCGCAATAAACTAGTACCCTTAAGATTGATGCATAAGGTTTGAACTAGTTTCTCTCGGCTAGAACTCCATTTGATTTTCAAGCATTTGTACAAGTTTGAGTTCTATACAAAACCCTGATTACAGTGATGTAATTTTCTTATAGAGTTTTGAGGGTTATTTCTGTTTTGATGTTCCTTTGAATGTGATGAAAGTCAATTTGAGATGGAGTAGTTTTAGAATTTATTCAGGTTATGCTTTCATATGATCAGTTTTCTATGACATTCCATTTTTTGATATGTTTGGATATGGAAGCGTTTAGATGATTATAAACTATTCTTTCTCTTCCATTTTATAAAGTCTAAATGCAGCATCTTATGGATTTTCGTTACTTCTTTTTGGAAATGACTTTAGGAGCTTGCTGTCATTGTTGCCAGGGGACGAGACAATTCAATTGTGTGCTATTCTGTTGTTGAAACCATTCACAGTAAGATGTAGATATGATGTTTACGTATCCATTTTCCCCTGATGATTTAATCTGATAATCTAGAAGTATGTGGGAAGCATTTACCTGATATCATTTAACTTTTAAGTTTGCATCCCTTTTACATCTTAGTGAGGATCTTTGGTTCCTTTCAGGGAAAACATTTGTCACATGGTCAAGGCACCTGCTAATGTGACATGGGAAATAAGGAAACGAGCTACTGATGTTGCCCGCAGAGCTGTTAGCTCTTTAGAAGGCGCTGGTGTATTTGCAGTAGAATTGTTTTTGACTAGGGATGGTCAGGCTGTATCTTTGGATGAATGACTACTGAATGGTTTGTTACCTGTTAATGCTACATTGACTCTGTTTGGTTTGTTTCCTTTTTAAATCTTTTGCTTTTGCAATTTGTTGTTTAACTAATGAATACATGCTTTAAACTCCCGTTAGATTTTACTAAATGAAGTGGCTCCTAGACGTCACAATAGTGGTCATCACACAATTGAGTCTTGTTACACCTCACAATTTGAACAACATTTGAGGGCTGTTGTTGGTCTTCCACTTGGTGATCCATCAATGAAAGCTTCTGCGGCCATCATGTATAATATACTGGGTGAAGATGAGGTGAACTTCTTATTTTTATTCCCATTTCTTTCCCATCTATCTCCCCTTTTTTTTTTCTATGTTCTTTTCTCTATCTGATTAACATATGATTTGTCAAAATTTTCCCCTGAAACCATCTGTCTGGATTTGCTTCTGAGAGAGGGAAACATAGTTGCTCTTACTTTGTATTACAGCATGAAGCTGAGGTCATTTGTCTTCCATTTAGAGGAAATTATGCACAGAAAAAAAGAAACTTATTCTTCCTGAACTGCAGACGAAACGTACATATTTTGAACCTGTTACCCGTAATAATCTGTTTTAAGTTTTTGGAAGTTCCTCCGAGTGTAAAGGTTGAAGTCTGTGCTTGAGTTTGATGACATTGTATTAGCATTCTGCACAAGGATAATACTAGAAACCACAATTGTGTATCCATGATGCTTGCTCTACATTTCCATCTGTTATGTTGGAAACCATGTAAATCTTAGTGAAGATATGTATCTTGGCCTGGGTATACTGCAACATATTTTTTCAAATTTTCGGTTGGCATTCCCTCAAATATGAAGCAATGTAAGGTGTTGACTATCACGCTTTTTTTTCTTTTTTTCTTTTTCATATATCAGGGTTAAAATGGTTTTTTTTTTAGCTCACCAATTAATCAAAAGGGCATTGGGTACGCAGAGGGCAACCGTTCATTGGTATGACAAACCAGGTTAGATTCTGCTGCAACTATATTAGTGTCTAACCCCCCGGCGCAAAAAATTTCCTTCTGTTCTCTCAGCCTTTCTCTCAACTCATCTTTGACAGTTGCCTGGTTTGCCTAAAATGACTTGGCAGAAATAAGAAAGCAAAGAAAGATGGGCCATGTAACCATTGTTGGCCCTTCTATGAGGGATGTGGAAGATCGGTTAGGATCAATGCTGAAGGAAGAAGCTTCTGATCATCAGTCTTCAGGTCAGTTGCAAATAATTTGGTGCGTCTATTATCCAGAGTGTTATTTCCCCAACTCAATAGCTTCCTATTTTAATCTTATTTAGTTTTTGTTTTAAGTTATCTGAATTCCAGAAAATACCGGGGTCAGATATTGGTGCTAGAGCCAATTTTATTTACGGACTATGGGCTCATGGGGTAACAAATTCTGCATATACATCCTGTGGTGGAAAGTGTCAGGATGGAGGGAAGGGGCATTAGCATAGAACTTTTCTTTGGGAGGATTAATTTATCAAAATTGTTGGAGCTTACGCTATTTAATTTTTCCTCTTTAAAAATCTATTACTTCATTTTCTTTGTCCTGTTATTTTATATAGAATTATAATTTTTATTCCTTGGGGGATGTTCCATGATTACATGTAAGTTCCTCTGATTTTGATGATGGTTCATAGTATTGTTTTTTTAGCCTAAAGTTGCTTTGATCCATAATAAAGCTTGTTGCATTCAAATTGCATTAATTTTCTCCCTTTTGAGTGCAGTAGCACCATGCGTTGGTATCATTATGGGGACTGATTCTGATCTTCCTGTCGTGAAGGATGCTGCAAAGATTTTGGATATGTTTGGAGTTCCCTACGAGGTTACGTTTCATGGGTTAATAGTGTCTTAAATGAGACTCACTAAACACTGATTCTTTTTTCTTCTATATTCTAAATTGGACTATAAAACCTATTTTGCAGGTGAAAGTAATTTCAGCTCACCGGACGCCCGAAATGATGTTTTCTTATGCCTCTTCTGCTCAGGAGCGAGGCATTCAGATTACAATTACTGGTGCTGGTGGTGCAGCCCACTTGCCAGGCATATTTTATATCTTAACTGCACTATGTAGATACTGTTGCAGTGCATCAAATGCTTACTAAGGAATGTCATGACTGCAGGTATGGTGGCTGCGCTTACTCCCCTGCCTGTTATTGGTGTCCCAGTGCGTGCTTCTGCATTGGATGGACTTGATTCACTTCTTTCCATTGTGCAGGTATGCCATATTTAACTTCACCTTTAATATGTTTGTGGGACATGGAGTTTTATTGAGATCCAGTGTCATACAATTAGAATCTCATCTTGAAGGAATTAGGATCCTTTTAAGTTGGATGCTGCAAATCCCGATAACTAAGAGATGGCCTTTTCTCGTTTTCTTAGTTCACTCCTAACGCTCAGGAAAAAGAAATTAAAAAGAAAAATAATAAACCTGCATAATCATGTAGTATCACAATGCCTATAAATCTGTCTCCTCTGCCCACATCTTTTCCTCGGCACTCGTCATTTCTTCCTCACAAACTAGTGTTCAGTTTACTTGAACTCTTTAACTCCTTTCACTCTGTGATACTTATTGCTTAGTTCACTCCTAACGCTTAGTTTCACTAATTTTTTCTGTACTTATGAGCGTTAGTGGCTACCTTTCTTAACACAACATAAGTACAGAAAAAATTAGTGAAACTAAGCGTTAGGAGTGAACTAAGCAATAAGCATCACAGAGTGAAAGGAGTTAAAGAGTTCAAATTTTAAAATTGGGAGAGATTATTGTTAGGAATTCCAGAGCCCAGACGCCTAGAGACATGAATTTGATACTTATTTCTAAAGCATCTTTGTCATCCGATGCTAACTGGTCCAAGACTGAGGTCACGCTTTGAGATCATTTGTGCGTAGGCTGTAGTTGCGTTAGCAATTGTGCAGCTTGTGTGGTGTTTTGTAGGGTAAAACGTTTTCCAGAAATCTCCCTATATCATTAGAATTTCACAATTTTGAAATCTTACCAACGATAGGATCCATAGTGATACTAAAGACCCATCCCAGTGCGATATAATCAATAAACCAATTGAGTTGTTTGCAGAATTCTTGCGGGATAAGGGATTGATGGATTTAGTTTAGGAGGCTATAATGGTAGAAGAAAAGCATATCAAATTCAAAATGCTTTTGCAGGAAGGCTTTGATACCACATAAAAACTAATAATAATGGAAATTTCAATTTGGGCAAAACAATCGGACAGTAAGAGAGGAGAAAGTTATTATGGTAAATGACATGTAGATATTGAATCATGAATTACAACTTGGGTATTCAATACAATTCATTGGCAATCTTTACAAATATGAACTTTTTTTTTAATGCCTTTTTTGTCTATTCAATGGCTTGAATTCAAAAGCTACGAGCGATTGGTCGTTTAGCGGCTTTCCAACTGTTCAACGCCTTAGTAATTGTAAATGGGTTGGCCCATTCAGCCATTTGGTTGTTCTGTCGGTGGTCCATTTGGCTTTGATCTTATAGAGTTTATGCTAGTGAGGATTTGAATCTTCACTGCTGGAGGACGTCGGAATAAAACGAAGCAAGTTGGTAGTGACCTAGTTGGGATGGTTCAAGATCATTGATCTTTGTTCTAGCCCGGTTGGGATTTTGGCATTTTCAGCTGCTTCCTGGTCAAAGTTGGCAGTGACTTCTTCCTTCCACTTCTCTCCATTTTGCATGAGGGGAAAGCACACCACCTAAACCTTTAGTCTTGCTGATGTGACAAGTTAAGCTATCGTGGCAACTTTCGTCGACAAACCCAAACTCAAAAGCCCTTTGTGCCTTCCTTCACTCTCACTAGGCTTGAATTGATCTCCAAGATCTTGTTATCTAATCTCTATTGATTCTATGCATTGTTGTGGGAGCAACTGTGTTAGCTCAAGCTACTGGCCTAGCCATATGTTGAGTGTGTTATCAAATACATGTTTGCCATAACGTAATCCAATGAGTTCAAGAAGAACAAGGTTGAACAACATCTTAAAAAGTCTCTAGAATATTTTCTAGAATCTTTAAAATACATCTTTTCTATATTAGGGAGACAAATATCTTAAGGTGCTTTAACCTTTATCTATTACCACATGTTAATTGTGAGTTTATGAGAGAAACATGGACTGCGCGTGCATCTAGGGTTAGGCTAACAACATTGTGATGATCACTAAAAAAGCTACCTTGCCCACTGCGTGGGGCTCTGGGACACCATGTGAAATGCTAAAAAAATAGAAAACAAATCTGGGAGACCGATTTATCATCTCGAATGTTCAACTGATCGGCACTTGAGAGGACAATGCCGTATGTGATGGTGGAATAGTTACTAGACATCCTAAAGGTGGCAATGAAGGGGCATGCTCTGGTGAAGATCGACAATCTGCCGATCGTAATCTTCATGGATGATGAACTGGCAACAATGGCAAGCAATCATCGGTAAACTTTGGTTGCAAAGTTTGGTGGAGATAGACCAGGAGTGGATGCTTTTGAACAATTTGTGGACAAGGAATAGGGATTAAGGCAACTAGCTATCGCCATAAATCACGATTCACTTACAGAATGATGAAGATTTTGCAACAGCTTGGTTGTGTGAAGGAAGACCTTTCAAAAAAGTTCAATTTTTTTCTAATGACGCTGGAAAAAGACCATATCGGAAATCCTAAAACGGCGGTGATATGGATTCATCTACCTAGACTATCGCGAATGTATCACAATTGGGAGCCTTGGAAAAAATATGCAATCAATTGGTCACCTTTCTCATATTAGATCTTCAAACAAGGAAACTCAAACACCCTGCTTATGCTAGGGTGTGTTTCGGAATGGATTTAGGAACAAAACTCCCAACCAAATTTTGGATCATGCCAGGATCAAGGAAACCATTTCTTCAACCAATTCACTACGAGACACGGCTGAGCTATTGCTCCAACTGTCATCTCCAGGGTCATGATCGGAAAGGGTGTCGAAAGTTGCAAGGCTGCGGGACACATGTTTGATGAACTACTCTAAAAGGATGCAAGGTGAGGGCATATGTGAAGAGGGCGAGCGCCTCGTATGCGAGCAAGAGGAGCGCCTCGCGTGCGAGCAGGATAAGGTCCCCACATGCAAGTAGGCAAAGCGCCTCGCATGCGAGCAGGCCAAGCATAGTGACCACATGCCTCTTGAGTGCAGAACAGATGAATTGCTCTTATACGCTTAGTCTTCAGACAAATAAGATTTATCAAGTAAAGCAAACATCTAAAAATCACTCTTATACGCTTAGCAACATATAGCTATTGGTAACAATTATAAAGATTTAACCAGAACAACAATGTTACCAAATAAACCTTAATTTGTTTATTTTCCCTACATATGTTCCACAATTTTTATTGGCACAAGAATAAGTAAAAGACTTGATAGTTTTTTCAAATATTTGTCAACATCAAAATACATCCAACACCTTGTAGGCAAAATTTATGCAAAGGAAGTATGGGAAACAATCGCAGTCCTCTAGGATCCCAATCGAAACTTGGTTTAAGTGGGGTTAATTTGGATTTGTAGGAGTCATCTTCCCTACATCAGAGTGAACACAGGACACCCACATCATAATGGAAATGGCACTTCAACATCATATTGGACATTGCATAATTGCATCATAAGGGACATAGCACTGAGACACCAAGCCAAAGTTTTGCATAAACTTGTCTCCCTTTTCCAATTATGAATGCCTTTTAATAAAAGATGGGTTACATCATACTTACATTAGCCCTACACTTAAAATCTAACTAAATCCCTTAAATCCTAACTAATTATACTAGTTCCTAATTAATTAAAAACAAGCACGCAACAAAATCTAATAGAAGTTTGTCATCAACCAATAAATGATAAACCCTCACATTGTTAGGGAGTTATTAAAACTTACATTCCTTTTGTTTTGTAGCATAGCATATGGGTGATTCAAAATGGAGATTGGTCTTTCTGGACAAACAAATGGCTAAATGAGATTCTATGATATCCATCATTCAACGACAACCAAAGAAGTATATCTGAAGCACTAAAGGATCCAAAATTTCTAGAAGATAATTTATCCCCAGAGCAATTGGAGCAAGCTTACCACATAACACTTGCTAATGATCCAGATAGAATGGTATTTGAATTAACTTTTAATGGATTATTTTCTATAGCAACAACAAATGAAATAGAAGATTGCATGGTGAGAAGAAAACTTAGAGTAAGTTTATATGTAATAAGTATCTACCACCAAAGATTGGTTTTTACATATGGCGATGATGCATAAAGGATTTCCAACTAACAATATAGTACAAGGAATAGGCTTCTCTTTTGCTTCATGTTGTGTTTACTATTCTACATTGAAATGCGAGACCCTAAAGCATATATTTTGTCAAGGAGAGTTGGCAATTGGATTATGAAGTTACTTTTTATGATATTTTGAAGAATTCAATTAGATTTGATACAATATTGAATTTGGTTAATGATTGCTTTTATAGGACCAATACCTTTACATGAAAAGGAATGTCATTAGCCCTAATTGGTTAGTTAATTTTATGGCGAATTTGGTAGGCTAAGAACAATGTCATTTCCTTTAATCAAAAACATTTCCTGCCAGTGATGATAAGGAGAAGTGCTTTAGGAGATTTGTCATTTCATGACTTCTTTTCCAAGTAGCACATTTCCTTCACTAAAAGATTGCAAAAGAATACAAGACCTAAATATTCCTGTAACTACTATACCATTTCGTAAAGGTTGTATGGTACACTATTTATACCCCTATGCAGGTTTCCTAAAGTTAAACATAGACAGATCATGGAAGAATGGAGCTTATGCAGGAGAAGGAATGGTGTGAGATTGGAAGGGTGTTATTATGGCTTACGTGATAAACTTAGGACAAGGAAATATTGCAAGAACAGAGGTATTGACTCTCCTAGAAGGTCTTAAACTATGCAATCAAAAATGTCTAAATATATTGAAAATCAAAGTTAATTCACAATTCATGATTCAATGCATTATAGGGGTATGCTAGGTTCCATGGAAATTATAATATGAATTACACCAATGCTTAGTTTATCCTCCCTTAGAAGTTAAGATATCTCATATATCCTATGAAGCCAATTTTCTTATAGATAGTTTAGCTAATTTGGGAATTTAATTACAAGGCTACATGTCTTCTCTACATTGGGATCATTACCAAGAAATTGTAGGAAAATCGTGTGGAAGGATCAATTAGGTCTCAAACATTACAAACCTCCCTAAGGTTATTTTCCTTAAGTGTTTGGGTCCCCAATCTATCTGGGGTTTTCATAATTGTCGGGACCTTTGATTTAGCTAAGATTCTCTTAATTGTTAGGATCCATGATTTCATTAAAATCCCTCAATTGTTGGGATCCTTGATTTATTTGGGAGTTCCTTAATTTTTAGGATCCTTGATTTGTTAGGATCCTTAGGGTTAAGTGGAGTACCTTATTTAAAGGGAGCACCATTTCAATTGTAAGCAAACTTTTTTTTCACAAAGAATAGAAAACATTGTTCTTTCAACTTTTGTTTCCTTTATCCAATTTTCACCAAAGATTGGTGGTGGCGCACCTCCTTGACTGGTGACACCATGTTTATGTCTTGGCCTATTTTGGTAATATTTCATTTTCATCATTTCTTTTATTCCTACTCAAACACAAACCTACTTATTAGAACAAAAAAAAACTAAAAACCCAAAAACAACTATCTTTTTAACTCCATATAAAGCTCACTCAACCCTACCACTAGATCCATGTCAAGTGGTATAAAAGCCCCAGTTTTTTTTTTTTATAAGCTCTCCCTGATATTTCTAATCCTAATGGCACTTCTTCCTCAATTCCACCATGGAACTTTGCTAGTAGATTGGTATCGCTTGAGTTGGCTTAGATAAAAGAGCAATTATTCAATGTCCTCTAGATTTTAAAGGCCAAAGCCCTCTACTAGGGCCCGTAAGTTAACCAAGATAAAGATTGTGCATTCCCAAAAGATTATGGCAATGATAAAAGTCAGTAAAGGAGAAGACTAATTGAGGATCATGGCTTACATGAAAAGATCCCAAAATTCAAAGGTACTCTTTACCACAATAATTTTGTTAATTGGTTACCTTATATTGAAGCGGTGTTTATGTTCAAAGGGTATGATGATCAAAAGAAGTATAACACTATTATGAAACTCAAAGAATATGCTTCATTGTGATGGGAGAATATTAAGAAACAAAGAGATCGAGACAATAAGGAAAAGATTTGCCCATAGGAGAGATTAAAGAACTAACTTAAAAAGTGATTTTTACCTAGTAATTACAAGCAAGACCTCTATCTTAAAATAGATGCCCTTAGGCAAATGAAAGGAGAGTGAAGAAGTACATCAAGGAATTCAAAACACTCATGATAAGGTGTGAGGTACCAATGCCTAAGAAGACCACTATAGCATGATTTCTTAAGGGCTTAAAGCTTGAGATATCTAATTCTATTGAATTGTACCCATATTATTCTTTTAATGATGTTTGTAAGCTAGCTATTAAAATGGAAAGGCAAAGGAGGACCCCGAAGAGCATTGTATTTAAAGCTTTTAGCAAGGAAAGTGCAAGCTTAAGATCTTACATTAGAGGGACCACTTTCTACAATGACCCCTCATCTTATAGCAAGCCTGAGATTGACAATAAGGAGATAAGCAAAGAAGGTTGGGAAAATTTCAAAGGCAAAACCCAATTTTATAAGGCAAGATCCAAAGGAGCAAAAGTGCTTTAAATGCCAAGGATATGACCACATGCATGCTAACTATCCAAACAAAGGTGATGACCATGAAAGGCATTAAAAATGTTCACAAAGCCTACTAAAAAGAGGAGTATGCTGATAATAAGCCTCTGGTTGAACTAGAGGAAGAGAATGAGATCATTGAGTCAGCTGATCTTAGAAGTATGCTTATTCTTTACCAAGCCTTGCATGCCCATGTTAGTCCACCACACAAGTAAAAGGAGAACATCTTCCAAACTTAGTGTATAATCAATGGAAAGGTGTGTTAATTAGCTAAACAACTATAAGATTAATAGAGAATGTCTAATTTTTTAATAGTTAGTTTAGAGAAAGGAGATAGATATACTATCCAAATCAATCATTCCTAACTACATATATTTTACTTTCTTAGGTCTATGCAATTCTTGGGAGCTAAAAGCATTTCCTAAAAACCATGAAAATAAATAATAGGGATGGCCATCCTTGATCTAATCTTAATTTGAGAAAATGTTGGAGTCAATTAATTGAAGCCATACACTTAAGATTTTTTAATCATCATAATCATATAACTCTTATCAAAGAAGTTTCAAACTACTTAAATGTCATAATGATATAGTTCAAGAAAAGACTATTGAGCCATGAAATGATATAAATGTTCTCCATCTAACTTCAAGGAAAAAAAAATTGGCTTTTGTAGTTAAGGTACTGCCTTGATTGACATCACCAAAACCGTTTGGCTTCATTCAAGAAAGGGCTATTTGGGAAAATATTTCTCTCATCCAAGAGGTGGTTCATGAGACAAATAAGAAAGTAAAAAAGGAATCAATGTTATTATAAAAGTTAACATGGTTAAGGTACTTTTTACTCAAAGTTCTCAAATATTTTGGATTCTCAAACTTGTGTTATGACATGATTTTTTGGTGTATTTTCAATAAATGGTTCTCCATCTAACTTCAAGGGAAAAAAATTGGCTTTTTTAGTTAAGGTACTACCTTGATTGACATCACCAAAACCGTTTGGCTTCATTCAAGAAAGGGCTATTTGGGAAAATATTTCTCTCGTCCAAGAGGTGGTTCATGAGACAAATAAGAAAGTAAAAAAGGAGACAATGTTATTATAAAAGTTAACATGGTTAAGGTACTTTTTACTCAAAGTTCTCAAATATTTTGGATTCTCAGACTTGTGTTGTGACATGATTTTTTGGTGTATTTTCAATAAATGGTTCTCCATTTAACTTCAAGGGAAAAAAATTGGCTTTTTTAGTTAAGGTACTACCTTGATTGACATCGCCAGAACCGTTTGGCTTCATTCAAGAAAGGGCTATTTGGGAAAATATTTCTCTCGTCCAAGAGGTGGTTCGTGAGACAAATAAGAAAGTAAAAAAGGAAACAATGTTATTATAAAAGTTAACATGGTTAAAGTACTTTTACTCAAAGTTCTCAAATATTTTGGATTCTCAAACTTCTGTTGTGACATGATTTTTTGGTGTATTTTCAATAAATGGTTCTCTATCTAACTTCAAGGAAAAAAAAATTGGCTTTTTTAAGACAAGAAGGGATTTGAGACAAGGTGACCCTTTATCTTTAAACCACTTTATTATGACACAAGAAGCCTTCAATAGGAAATTGAAGTACTAATTGCAACATGGAGATGGAGGACAATACAAAGGTAGTAATAACTCCACACTTATATCCAAATGATATGATTGTCTTCTTAAATGATAAGAAAAGATCCATTACTAATTTCATGGATCATTGTATGAATATGAACAATATAATTGTCAATTAATCAATGATAGGAAATATAATATAATTGTTTCAACCAAAGTACCAAGAGAAAACAAAGCACAACTTTAAGTATTGGCCTCAGTTTACGCATGCGGATCTTCTAATAAAATCTCTAAGAGTTCCTTTGTATAAAGGGAGAGCTATAAAACACTATTTTGATAAACTAATGCCAAAGGTGGTAAGGAAAATGCAACTGGAAAACCAAATTTTTATCATATGGAGGTAAGATCTCTCTTATCGAAGGTGTTTTGTTTTCAATGCCAACGTTGTAGGCCCAAGTTTAGGCCCTAACCCAAACCCATGATTTGTTAGATAATAGGTAAGCTTATCTTTATATTCCCTTATTGTAAATGTAGAAGGGCACTTTGGATGAATGGAATTAGGGAAGTTTTCTTCCATGGAGGTGACGTCTCCCTCAAATGAGACTAAAGGTGTTGGTCTCCTTCTGATGAGGCCAAAATTGTTCCTTTCTTTAGGTCTAAATATGGTCACCATACCATCTGTTCTAGTTAACCTAAATCAAGCTGGTAACAACCAAACCATATGGTTTCAATAATTAAGGTTCCTAAGTATGTAACGTAGAGAATAAACAGGAAGATTAGAATTTTTAAGGAGCACAAAGGGGGAACACAAATCACACTAGGATAATTGGAAGAACGTTTGTTTTCCTAAGAATGAAGGAGTTCTTGGAATAAGGAACATAGAACAAATGATGAAATCTTTCCAACTTAAACTCTCATGGAATTATAAGAAAGGAGATTCTTTATAGGCTAAAACCATGAGAGAAAAGTATGGTCATCCTACCATAGTCCTTCTACATAGGTCCAACACAACTACATTGAAAGAAAAAAAATCAAATAGGATTGATCAGAAACTTAGTTCCAACAAGAAAGAAAGAGAAAGAGGAGACAAACCCTAATTCAGATTCTGTGAAATTTCTGATCAATTCATTTGATTTTACATACAATTGATTTATATAGTTTATCACAAAAAAAAATGGAAAGAAATCACTATACAATTGATTACAAATTTTTCCAGATTCATAGCGACAAAACTAAAACGGAAATCCAATCATGCGGCAATGACAATTGTGGCTGCTCATGATCTTGATCACACGCAATCATTGGTTGGGTTAAGATTGCGAGTTAGGTTCAAGTGTTGCTGATATTGCCCTAAGGTTGACTTGTCTCTAAGGCTGATATGGCATTGTGTCACAATGATGTGGTAGATGATGTGACAAATGATGTGTCAAGACCTTTTAACATGTTCATAAGTTGAAGGGACAGAATGAACCATTAACTTAGAACGATTTGAGTGTTTTGTTGTTTCTACTGATGCATGTAGAGTTGCTGATTGCAAAAGTCTACAACTAGCTAAATTTCTATAATTTAGTTATTTAATAAAACCTCATAAAAGGACACATGACACCATTTTAGATACAATTATGCCAAAAGCATTTCAAAATTTAAGGAAAAAAAAATTGTGTCTTTGCTATAGTAAGTTTTTATAAAGGGATGACTTGGACTTTTAATAGAATATTAGCTCAAGTTTAAATTGTCATAAAGTTTAATCCTTATTTTATTCAACATCAACAATCATACTTCGAATCTCTCAATACCATCATCACAATCAAAACAACAAATAGTAGGAAGGAAAGAAGAGCATATCACTAAATATAACAAAAATACAAATGGTAGCCTCACGATGAAGACACATTGAAGTCATATCCTTAGTGCCTTCAAATCTCCATTTATAGATGGATTAAAAATGAAAGGAAAATTATAAAAAGTATCAGGACCTATAACACGTAAATCTTGAATGTTATGATTCTTCATATCAAAAATGCCACCAATGCCATCTCGTTCAAGTAAGTAAATGTAATTGCTTTTACATCCAATAAGTTCTGAAGCTAAAATGGAAAAGGAATAGTCAATACCAAGAAAGAAGGCGTGATCACCCAAACTTTTAATTGGATCCCATTGACCACATTCTTCATCTAGTTTATACACATCCAAGTCAACCAACTCTAAAAGACCCCATCCACTCTTATGATTTTTCCTCCAATCCCAAAATGTAAGAATGAGATAAAGAGATCCACCAAACTCTACTAGATAGGTTTTTCTTGTCGCCAGTAGCATAAAGTGGAGATGAAGGTGGAGACAAAACGTGTACCATCTTTAGGGATGAGCTTTCAAACAACCAAAGTGTTCCCCATCTATCAACAGAATAGAATTGTCCCTTGTAAACTATAATATAGTCATGTTAAACTTACGATCATTGATGACGGCCAACTTCTCATTCCCTTCTCTTGCAAAAGCCAATTTACCCCAGTAAAGTATCAAGAAAGCCGCCGACTCGTCTGGACTGGTAGACGTCACTACTTTGTTTCTCGTAGAACCAAGATCAGAATACGTCCCTAACCGCGTGAACGTGTAGGCTTTACCAAATTCCACGATCCGACAGTTCAACAAACTCAGAGTTGTTGGCTTGCGATGGTGCAAGCAACCCATGAATGGATCGTAAAGACGCAATCTTCCTGAACCTAAATCATATTGGACCTTGATCAACCAGCCCTCGTTGCAAGAAGAAGTTGAAGCTTGAAAAGGATTTAACGGTTTAAGAAGATAGAGTTTGCTTTCGTAGAGGCAAGTTAGAGGTTCAAACTCCCACTCAGGAAATAACACGGCCATGGGGCATTGGAATTTAAAAGGGAAGCAAGGAGAGAGAGCGTGTGCCGGAGGGATGGAGGAGCGCCACGAGGTACAAACACCGCGAAATCGGGGAACATCGGCTTGGGGGTCAAGGCTTTCGCCGATGATCGCCAAGAGTTCTTTCGGGAGATCGGACCAGTCAACCGCTCTGTTAGCCAAATCGTCGTTGCTTGACTGACTTCTTGTTGTTGTTTACAGTAGGAGACTCGGGGTATTTTGGCGAAAAACAGGGCAGCTGGGCAGTACCAAACAGAGACCAAATCACCCTAAAAGAAAGTAAAAACAGAAGATTTAAGAACATAATGTTTCCATCAACAGAAAATTAAAAAAATCCACTAAGAATTCACAACAATCATCAGTGAACAATCAATTTTGTCTCAATTTATAAGCAAGTAAAACCTAGACTAAATAGTCAAAACTCAATTATGTTAAAAGTCTTAAACCCAATCATATTGGGATAGGATCTAAGCTTATTTAAATTCTACCTAAATTATAAAACCTAGACCAAAAAATCAAAATCTAATTATATTAGAAGTCCTAAACCTAGACATATTAAGATAGGAGCTAGGTCTATTTAATAAGTAGAAATGAGAAATTGTTAAAAAAAATTATTTTGGAATTGAATCCTAAGTATCAATCTCCATTAAATAGAGAACTTAAGATTTTGGTCTTATGAACTTTTCTAAGACCATGCTCCTAATACTAAAAGCATGACAATCATCTCCATCATTTGAACAAATTTCCAATTCATCACCACCTCCTCAAGACAACAAGGGGCAGAATAACACAAAATAAATAATAGAACAATACCCAAAACTAACAAGATAGTTGAATAACAACAAAAGTGCAAAATAACACATACAAATAGCACAACCGAAAATTACAAAGGAGCCAAATATTGCCAAAATGAAATACCTCTAAGCAAAATCTAATACAAATGAAATCAACTCTCCATCTGAACTAAGGGAAATAGAACCTCAAGAAGTAGTTACTATTGGGGGGAAATTGCAACTCACTAGGAACTCCAACATTCAACAACCTCCAAAATGTGATTCCTTGTTGTTTCTCTTTCTTTTTTGAGCCTCAAAGTGAAACATCTAACCATAGTCCTATCATATCATATTCCTCTTTTGATAAATCTAATTGAGCACCATTTATGTCCAAAAGCATTTAAATTTCAAAGTCAATGAGAGGCTGCCTTCTTTCATGCTAGTGATTGAACAAGCATGAAAAAACATAAAAAAGCATGGGCTTAAACAAAACATGCCCTCATCCAATGGCGTAAACAAAACAGAGAAACAACAAGGAATTATATTGCATACATAGAAAGAAAGTGTAGAATTTAAAGGAATAGTTGCAAGAATTAGATTATTGCAGAGCTTGTTTTCTTTCTGCATATGTCACCATGGACGTAATTAAACTTCTTTTTTTGCTGGCAGATTTTCTTGCATATTTCTTAAAATACTTAGCTTATGCTATAAAATAATTTTTTGAAAAACAATTCCTAAATCTTTGACATCACCGCTACGTTTGCAGTAAAAACGTGCAAATACTAATATCTAATGTATTTATTGGTCCAACATATGCTAACTTTTTTGTAAGAGGTCAATGTTTTCATTTTGGTAAAAAAATATAGTATTTATACTTAGTGTAGTGATTGGTCCAAAATATATGCTAACTTTGTATAAATTAATGTTTTCCTGTGGTACAAAATATATAATACCAATATCTAGTGTATTTATGGACTTTTCATTAACTTTTGATACAAAGTGCATCAACTTTTCATTAAGCTTATGCAAATTTATGGACATACGTACACTTGCAAAGTATTTTTATGATACTTGATTTAGTAGGTAATTATCTAACTCAATGGAGAGTAAGCCCTATATGACATTTCTTAGTTGTAAATTTGACACTCTAAAAGTGTGTGTATATACAAAAAAAAAAAAAAAAAAAAAAAAAAAAAAAAGATGCACAAATTGCCAACCTATTGTACTTGATGCTTTATACTATTAAATTTAATTACAAAATGTCTTAAAATGATTTTATATTGAGCTTTAGGTAGCTACATTATGTAGCTTGAGAAAAATACAAAGTCAGCCCATTATTATATATTCATGAATCTAATCTTGAACCTTGTAGAATACATCCATTTTGTTTTATTTTCAGAAATAATTCATACACATTGTCAAGACTAGATAATATATCTTGAATTATAAACCTTTTAAACATAAATCAATAAAACATTAAGGAGAAAAAATTTGTCTATCAATTACCTAAGATGATCTAAAGGCTAGTTGCTTGATATCCAAGTGCTTAAAAGACCACTAAAATGATGTTCAGTGCATTTAATCTGCTTCCAAACAAAACTTTTACTAGCCTTTGAGCGAAAATCCGCACTTCTTGATCCAAGTCAGGGCCGCGAAATCAGGGAAGATCGATGCGGGGGTCAAGGCTTTTGCCAATGATCGCCAAGAGTTCCTTCGGGAGATCTGACCAGTCAATCGCTCTCTTAAGCCATATCTTCGTTGCTTGGCTGACTTCCAGTTAGTGTTTACAGTAGGAGACTCGGAGTATTTTGGTGAAAAACAGGGTAGCCAGACTGAGTCGATTTTCTACCAAAGCAGCGACCAAATCACCCTAAAAAAGGAGCAAAAACAGAATCTCTAAGAACCGAAAGTTTCCATCAACAGAGAATTGAAACAATCCACCAAGAAGTCCACAAGAATTTCATAGCCAACAAACAATATTCAAACTCTAAAATCCAACCACAAAGGTAGAGAAGGAGAGAATAATATTTAAACTCAAACCGCATTTGATTGAACAGAAAATACAAAACCATTAGAAATTTAAACACAACTACCACAACTTACAATTCTAGAGCTTCTACAAGCTTCTCCCCCAACCGATTGTGGCACTAGTGAAATCAGGTTTCGTTTCCTAGATCTTGAATCAACAAGTAGATCATCGACACAAGGAGCCATATCCACTGTTGAAGGCCAGAGAGGAGGGCCAATCGTCGCCAACCATAAGATAAAAACGAAAGAAACTTTCTTCAATGGTCAAAATTGTAAAGCAAATAACTCTAAACTTTTCAAATTTGACAAGGTTTCCTCACTACAATTGTAGAATATCTTAATTGAAGTTTACTTTAGCCAAAACAGAGTTTACGATAAATAGTACATGAAGAAATGACGGTGAAAATACAACACCTATACTCAAAGCTAGTATACTTCATCATTTGAAACGTCAAATGTCAAGAATCTTTCTTTGCAATTTCCTCATAATTCAGTCTTGATTTCCCCTTCTCTAAAAAAAGGAACTATAGGATTAATGGTATCTCTATCAATAACCCCATCAATTATTCCATATTCAACTGCTTCTATAGGGAACACGTATCGATCCCTATCAATATCTTTCTCGACTTGTTCAAACAAGCGACCAATGACTTATGAAATAATTCTTGTGACATTTTTCTTATTATGCATGACTTTCCGGGCTTGAATTTACACATCTATTGCCTGGCCACTAGCACCTGCAAGAGGTTTATGAATCATGATCCGTGTATTGGGAATTGCCAGCCACTTGCCTTTAGTGCCACCTCCAACTATGATGGAAGCTGTTGATGCTGATATGCCAAGTGGTACTGTGCAAACATCAGCCCTCACCAGCTGCAAAACATCGTAGATGGCCATTGTAGCATTGAAACAGATAATAAGAGCAAAAGAAAATAAGCAAATAGAAAGCGCAAAATAACAAATGACATGGCAACAAAAGTGAGAATTCCATTAAAAAAAAATAAAAAAATTTATAGGTTTTGATTAACTGAGTTTCTGCTGATTAGATGGATGTTTTGATTTCAACCGTACACTACAGCAAATAGTTAGTACAGCATTCTTGAATTCATATAAGGACATATAAGGAGCACTTTTAAATTTAGATTCAAAATGCAGAGCACATAATGTATCCCACATTGGACTTGTTGGGAGAATTCTCACCTAAGTTGCATCAATCACACAGAGATAGAACACACAAATATAAAAACACATACACCCAAACACAGCAGATTTAAGAGGTTCAAAACATCATAATGTCATACATCCCTTGTAGTCTCTTCTCATTAGATTTTCTCATACATTTCCTCTCCTTAAATAAGTATCTCATGAATTATCTTATCAACTAGAATCCATGAGAAGGATCATCTTCAACAATTAATCCCCCAAGGGGACTCTCTCAACTCGCCCATTAGGTTTCTCTATTCTTCTCATATTTATAAAGAAACCCTAAAGGAATTCTAGTTGAATACTACTAAGAAAACCTATTTCCACATAAGGATAAGAATCCTAACCTGATACTATTAGAAAAACCCACTACATCTAGAAGATATTTCTTAGTTCAACAATTATATAGAGACACCTGATTGTAATGACAATCATACCCTTTAACCTAATTGTTCCATCAATCCTAATAGGACCATTAAAGATGCTTCTCTATTTGCAAACATCTTTTCATGCAGATATGAGTGAATAAATGCGCACAGAGAACAAGCACATGTACACACACACAAAAGAAACTCAAAAAATGTAAAGTCCAAACATGCACTATAGGTTCACTTGTCTCCACTCTTGTTTGTTTTCCACCAATATGTATTCTCAAAATTTCAACCCCAGATTGTTTTGGAGGGAACCGCAGATTGTTTTTTATAGATAAAAATTACCAAAATGCAGTTCAGCCATGTGATAGATGCTGTATCAATTTAGACTAGAGATGCTTCTTCTGAGAACGAAGGATGCAGGACCCTGAAGGCCCAAGAACCCTGCTTGATTTCCTAATGATTCGAGCTAAACATAAATCATAGATTGGCTTCAACTGCTCAATAGTTCCCGCTGCATAACTGACCCTTAGTTCTCTCTCTTGACTTCCTCAGGTAGGCTTAACCTCTACCATGTATACAGTCTCCAGATGAACAAGCCATATGTCGACAAAGGTAGAATGTTACATATGTGCTCAGTTTTGTCTATAGGATCCTGAAGTAGCTCAGAATAAGATATGTGGTGGAACCAGCTAGAAGATGTTAGAAAAAATCCTGCATTTCAGACAAGGTTAAGGACGGAAGACATGGTTTGGATGTGAATAAAGAAGAAACCAAAAGTCCTTTCAAATAAAAAGTGTCTTTTTCTGGTATTTTGAAATCTGTTTTAGAATTTGAAAACTAAAAACTTATTTGGATAACTACATTGGAAAGGTACTACTTAAAAATAAGATGGACATAATTATGGAAACAGTTTCTCTAAATGTTCAAAGGACAACCAAAAAAAAAAAAAATTACTTAATCACCTCTTGATTTTCTATTAAGATGGTTTATGAGTTTCTATTTTTTATCATTCACCCTTATTAGCTTATCACTAGCTTATTTCCCATCATCAAAGCAATAGTGTAGATTTTTGTTAGTAAATTTCTCATAGAACTTGCAAACATATCAGTTTATAAAAATAAAATTAAAAAAAGAATAGAGGCAATAATTAATGGGGTGGAAGGCTATAAGCCATCCTCTCTTTCAGCGAAGATGGTTGGCTCTATTAGTGTGGGGGAGTGGACAAAGACGAGACCCATCTTTAATTTTCAGTGGAAGACTGAATCTTGTTTTCCAAGGCGTTTTTCACATGTTTTGCAAAAATGAAAACACACTTCCAAAGTATTTTTGTATGAAGATGGAAAAAGGTACCCAAATTATTTTGTCTTTACATTTCAAAAACTATTCTGAAATGCACCATTGAAAATAGAAATGGAAAAGAATCTTGCATGAAAGCAACATTTGAAAACTTGCTCGAATAATTATGTATTTAATAATTGAAAACACGTTCCAAAATGCTACCAAACATGGTGCAAGTTCTTCCCTGGCTATTCTGGGCTATAAACAGCAAAGTCAGGAATTAGCAGTTTTGATTCGGTAAGCTTGGAGGCCAATAAAAAGGTGGTCTGCACCACCATTTTTATCCGATGAATCTTACAGTTTAAAAGTGAGAAATAAAGGCATGCACGCACATTTTCAAGTTGCTGCATATCAAAAATATAAACCAAGAATCAAATATAATTTCCTTCTCATCACACATCTGAGTTGGCTTTAAACATCACCTACAAGCCTCACTATAAAATCTCATACAACTTGTTTTCCTTTTAATTGAGAGGTTAAAACTATATTTGCAGAGAATTTTTTCACAAACTAATAGAACTTGGGTTCTATGGGATTTGACTACCAAGCGCAAGTTATCAAAATCCACAAATACAATCTGATGACTAGTGAAGTGAAAATAAGACCCATGGCCAGAATACAGCCCATATCAAGAACGTCTTAAAAAATCATGAATTGTTAGACGTCTAAATCAATGAAATAAACTTCTTATTTTCATCCTTTTCTTTTTTTTTATTTTAATTTGGGGGGAGGGGGGCTTGAACCCTAGTTGCTCGGATGGAAATGCCCTTGGATGCCACCGAGCCACGAAGGACTTGTGCTAAAAATCAACTTCTTATTTGCCTGCACTATTCTCTCCTGATGCAGAGAACTTTTCTAGGACCTTGAACCTGTTGAATTGTATAAACCCTAATTCTTTGAATTGTACCCTTGGCATTGGACAAAGAGGTTGACCTGAATTTTGTTACTATTCCTAGTTTGTGGCAGTACCAGTGACGGTAATCTTTGCATTGTAGATGGACCAGTGGATATTATAATAAATCACAACTGATAACCTTTATAAGATCCGTGGCCACAAGTATAATTCATATCTAGAAATTCCAAACTCTAATAAATAAGGTTGACTCCTAAAATCAATCCAAACTAACATAAACATTTCCTTCCTTTCTGCATCAGAAGCCACAGCCCATTGGCATTCAAGAATACTCATGATGTATTTCATAACTATTCCTGAAGAATTCTAGACACCAGGATAAAAATCATGGTTTGGGTACCAACTAGGACAATTAACTTAAGAAAATTACTAAAGAAAATACAATAAATAAATAATCACCAAATTTGTAGTTGGCTGCATTTCCCTTATCCAATTTTACATAGTGTCTAACCATGTAAATGAGTCATGATTTTTTCTGGTTATAATTAACCGAGTTTCCGCCTGTTAGATGGATTTTTTTATTTCAATCACCATATCTGGGGGGAATTTTTCTAGAAAGTTTGTATATACACAAATTAGATGCAGCAGCCAAAATATAGTTCATCCAAGTAATAGATGCTGCGTCAATTTAGGTTAGAGAGGTCTCTTCTAAGCGTGAAGGATGCAGGACACTGAAGGCCCAAGAACTCTACTCAATTTCCTAATGATTCTAGCTTAACATGTATCATAGATTTGCTTCAACTGCTCAATACTTCCTCCTGCACGACTAACCCTTAGTTTCCTTTCCTGAATTCCTCAGCGAAGGCTTAATTTCCACCATGTATATGGTCTGCACCACACGTGAACAAGCCATGTCAGTCAACTTTTCTAGTCCTGTTGACTATTTTTTTTGAATGGTGACAGAAGGACTAACATAAACTGCTGGCCACTGACTCAGCTGAAGCAGATGGTGCAAAAATTCTATAATGTGTAAAACCCCACAATTGTGTCCTATTCCGACTACCCTTCATTAAGGTCTAATAAATAGTTGTAGCCCTGTAGATATTTCTGTATCTAATCGTCTTATATAGCACATTACAATTTGGGCTAATGAAATCCAACATTCCAATTCTTTTTTTATTCTCTTTTTTTCTTTTTTTTTCTTTTTTTTCTTCTTCTTTGCCATAGAACGTTACACATGGCCTTAGGTTTGTCTATAGGATCCTGTGATACCTCAGAATAAAACATGCAGTAGATGCCGCTGTAAGGTATCAGAAAAATATTGCATTTCAGAAAGGGTAAAGGACTGAAGATGTGGATTGTTTTGCAAAACTGAACACGTATTTTCATAGTATTTCTACACTAAGATAAAGAGAGTTATCCAAAAGTATTTTGTACTTCAAGTTTCAAAAACTGTTTTGAAAACAACCTTTGAAAATAGAAATTGAAAATAACTTATATGCAAGCAACATCTGAAAATTTGCTTGAACAATTATGTAGTTAATAAGTGAAACATGTCTAACGAATGTTACCAAACCAAGTGCAAGTTCCTCCCCAGCTATTCTGGGTTGTGAACAAAAAAAGATTGAGAATTACCAGTTCTTTTTCCAGGGAGCGTGGAGGCTAATATAAGGTGGTGTGCACCACAATTTTTATCAAAATGAATATATATATAAAATATTAGGGATGAAGGTGGGGAGCTTTAAGAGATTTACTGGGGGTGGAGAGGCTCAAACCCTGCCCCCCCATGTGGTCGAGCCCTAGATGCCAGGCAAAGCTCCCTTATCTTATATGTTGCACCTACTAGCAGAAAATGTCAAGCCAAATGGCCCATAGTCATTAGTCAATTCATATCCAAAAAACAAAAAAAACAAAAAAAATAGATATCTTTAGCTTCTAAATTTTCAGTTTAACATCATGAAATCAGAAACCATTCTAACTAATTGGGCCATTATTCTTAGTTATTTTCTTTGGTTGATCCCTCATATACAAATATCAAGCAAGTTCGTCCAGTGCATCTATAAGCTCTTTTGGTTTACAAAATGTGAGCTTTCTAATTTCAAAACTAACAACTAAGATATTAGTCCACATAATGAACAAACCTATCATAGTTGTGGTCCCTCCTAATTAAAAGAATAGACCAAAGTAGTTCTAAATAAGATTGCCAATTTTGAAAGTTTACCATTATATCATAAAAAAGAAGACCAATCTTCATACGAAAGTTCCATTTCTTAGTACCTTATTAAAAGAAAAAGATTAGTTCAGATATGAAGCAAGTTTATCCGGTGCATCTATAACCTCTTCTAGTAGCAAATGTGAGCTTTCTAATTTCAAAACTAACAACTAAGATTGTGGTCCATATACTGAACAAGCCTGTCATAGTTGTGGTCCCTCCTAACTAAGAGAATACACCAAAGCAATTCTAAACAATATTGCCAATTGAAAGTTTACCATAATATCATAAAAAAGAAGTCCAATTTTCATAAGAAAGTTCCATTTCTTAGTACCTTATTAAAAGAAACAAACTAGTTCGGATATGATGCAAGTTCACCTAGTGCATTTATAACCTCTTTAGGGTTACCAAATGTGAGCTTTCTAATTTCAAAACTAACAACTAAGATTTTAGTCCATATAATGAACAAGCCTATCATAGTTCTAGTCCCTCCTAATTAAAAGAATACACCGTAGTGATTCTGAATAATATTGCCAATTTTGGAAGTTTACCATTATATCATAAAAAAGAAGACCAATTTTCATAAGAAAGTTCCATTTCTTAGCTCCTTATTAAATGTCACAAATTAGTTCAGCTACTCCTATCATAACTTCTTATCAGGACACTATTGCCTAAAATAGAGTTTACATAATCATGATTATTTGACCAATCATGTATAAATTTTATTAGCTTCTTCCCAGAGAACTGAGAATTGCCAATAACTAAATTCTAGGAAGTTTAAATTTCGTACAAATGAATAAACAGGTTTCTCCAGAAAGAACACTACACGTTAAGCAATACTAACTGAAAGATTTGTCCATCGCAAGTTCATATCAATTAGCACAATTAAATTACTACAATGTAAAAGTTTATAAATGGAGTTGAACTTCGGATAATATATCCAAGTCCATCCTATGTTGATTGAAATAATTAGTAATCCCCTAAAAGAACAAAGACAACTTTGCGTACAATTAAGCCATCTAGGCTATATGTTCATATCAAGTACCAACCATTTATATTGATTGGTATAATATTGGCCTCACTCTAAATTTCAATATCAATCGTCACAAAATCTAAGGGGAAACCAGTATGTAAGCATATGTTATTTTAACCAACAATACATGAATGTTATTCTGTCCTTCATCCTTCAACTATGAGATAATTTATTTTAAACCATTTAAAGGATTACATTCCCAACTTAGGAGTACAAGGATTCTTGAAATAATTCAGTCCTGAATAATATCTTATTTTTGTATAATTCCTTAAATGTTTTCCAAGGACAACATAAGTTAACCTAAATTATGTGATTCAATTAACATATAAGGCAAGGTATTGTATTTCTTATCTTCTATTGGTACATAAAGAGTATGTTTGGCATTTTTATCTAAAGAAGTGAAACTCTAATTGGATTTTCATTTTTAGCAACTTAGATTCAAAAGGAGCTCAAAAACATTTTACATCTATCCGCCAGTTGAGAAAGCAGCAAAAAAGCTCACTCACTGAACCTCCATCTACTCGTTATGAATGGGAAGAACCAAAGTTAGTGGCAGCCAGCTAATACGCTCCCCAGACTAAAACTTTGCTCTTCTACGATGTATCACCATGCTTTCAGAAAGTCTCAGTGCATCATTTAGGCAATTTAACTGTTAAGAGACCAGTCCCAAACCTAGAGGAGGACAAAGAGTTGTACCTGAAACCTTTGTTGCAACTGAATCGATGAAGTTCAGCTGTGTCCTAGTCAGTTCCTTTGACTATCTACTTAAGCCTATTTAAAGCATTAAATGGAGGAACAATCGAGTGTATTTCACTCTCAGCCTTGATATGGTTAGCAAATGGGTCCCTAATCAAATAAAAATGAACACAAATCTCAAAGGTCAAGCCTTGGTAGTTACAGTATAGGGATTTCGAGTCACCCACTCGATTGATGTCCAAAAGGTTCCTCTACAGGTCTCCATTGTGAAAACCCCATAAGATTTTCTTTTACCAAGTATGAAAAGTAATAAGGCTCCACCAATTAGTCACATTCACACCCCACCTTTTTGCATAAGCGAATAAAATTGCTGTCATAATTCTAGTTACAATATCAGCCATGTACTTCCTTCCAACTTATTCTGACAAATCCATCAACACGTACCATTTAATTGCTCAAATAGAATCTCCATTTAATTTTGATTCCGCTACCATTTACTCCAATGCGTTAGAGATAGGCACATTCTACAAAAGTTAAATGTAGAGACTTACTTACCTAGGGCAGGATGTATTGTTACTGGAATGCTACTGAAAGAATGCTAATATCTGTTACAGAAGGTAGACAAAATTAGAAAATAAGTGTTCTGTAAGTGGCAACCAGAGGCTCTAAACTTGGAAACTGTACGTCTATTGGCTTCATTTACTAGAATCCAAGCTGGGCTTCATGATTTAAACCTTATAGGTGAAAAAACCCCTGCTTATAGCCACCATTGTCTTTACAAGTTACTGATCCAATGCGTCAACTGATATTTCCATGAGACTCCACTATAATCAAGGCAACTATTAAAACAACATTTTAATATAGAATTTTAACACACAAAAAAGAAAAAAAGAAAAAAAATCTGTGAAAGTTCACAACAAGGGAAGAACAACCTTTCCTGTTCAAATTGATTATAACAAAATTATACCTCAACTGTAAGCAGATGAATGTGCTTTTATTGATACATATTCATCAAGGATAGGTGAAGTTTTAGTGACCGCACTTCCTTCTGTCGCTTCAAGACAGCTTGCATATCTGATGGAATTGCAGGTGTCAAATTCCTCTCCTTAGCCTCTGCCATTCTGCATCAACACTAGAAATCACAACATAACCAAAGGTTGCTAGCTGTAATATCCTGTCGCGCTAACAAATATTTTTATCTTTCCATGTTGCCTACACAAGAGAATATTTCGTTGAGTTGAACCAATCTTTGTGAGAACTATCAAATTGTACTTTGCCTAGATGCCTCTTGCCTACTCAAAATTAGGAAACTGTGATAGAAATCAAGTAGTGGTTGTCAACAGAATTTATGATAGGTCATACACATTCGGTAATCACTTATAGATGTGGGTGCAATCTCATTTTGTCAACTGCACTGCGTATCAACGCACACATAAGTCCAGATAGAAATCAAGTCTTCTTCATGCAGCCAAGATGACATGGAATCGAGAGCAATTTCAAAAATTAATATTAGGGAGCGAATAACATCAAGGGACAAAGCAGCTTCGAAATGATCAAGGTCCTTTAGATTGAGCTCCAACAAACAAAAATATCAGAGAACCTAGTAGCATATTTCCAGATTGTCACATTTAGTTAAGGTTGAAAGTGCTTTTCCAGAGTTGCTCCATGGCACCCAATTCTGATTAACATCAAAACTATGTAGCTCTTCCGCTAAAAACCAGAATAATCATGTCAAGTTTTCAAGGGTAACTTTGCCAAAATCAGGAACTTATTCTGACCAATCCTTCCATTCTAAATCTTTGAAAATGTTTCTAACCACCAAGCCCTTGTTTCGGAACGTTCTGGACCTGAAGCAGATCATGGAAAGGAAAAGGCACCTCTTCCAGAGGTCCAGCCGATTGCACCCTTCTTGGAGGGGCTTGAACTTCATATTGTCCCTAAGAGGATACAAGGACATGGACTTACAGCCACAATTTTTATGTATATCCTTTTATGATGAAAAACAGTTTTGATTGATCAAATCAAAGGGATAAAATGAAGGAACTTTGACTGTAAGTTCCTTTTCTGGTAAATCTACCTTGCAGAAGAGTCTAAGGTTTTCATGGTTCTTAATATTCTTAAGGCTCACTCATCATGGATTACAATGTCCTATAGACTTAATGGTGCGATTTAAGCTTTCTAGAAATGAATGGATAAAATCTTTAAAGCCTTGATTTCCTTTAATATATAATTTATAATTTATATTAATAATGATGTTCAGTTCTTCAAAGCAATAGAAGAACATAAAAATTATCTTTTTTTTTTTTTTTTTGTGAAATAGTATGAGATGCTGACAATAAGCATGCGTAAAGCATAGTATATCCCTACAAAAAGAAAGGATTCTAATAACTGGCATCAGCAATTCAATTTTCTCCAATCAAAAGGAAGCATGTAAAGCTTCCTCTGTAAAATGTAAAAGAGTTTATTTTGTTTGTCGCTTTTTCTCTAGTTCTTCTATAAATAGCCGGTGTTTCTTGAAGTTAAGGCATTGAGTTTTAAGACAGAGATTGAGAAAGAAAGCAACAATTAATCATTTTGACATCTTTTAATGTCTTAGCAAACCCTTTATCATGTTCTCTTCTATTGCAAATGGAACAGCTCATTTGCTTCAATGATTACTAAAATGAGTGAAGGGTAATGTTTAAACGCAGCACAAATGTTTCAGAATTACAAGCAAAATGAATGAAGGCTAGCTTCTTCTCCTTTTTTTTTTCCCCCCTGCGGAGCTGATTTTGGCATGCATCTTTGTGATTTCAAGTATGCTTAATAGATTACACACAAAATGGGAACCGAGGCAATTGCTAAAACGGGCAAGGAAAGAACAAAGATAATGAAAATTTGGAAGAAAATATATAGTTAAGAAGAAGGATACGTTTCCCTAAATTGAAAAGCTGATTCAACTTACTTTCGTGACCTGCGCTTTTTGGTGGAATCCCCCTTGTCTGCTGAACAACTTCACTTTGTTAAGATGAAATGAGGCAGAACTTGGGTCATTTGAAGGGCAACATGTTGAGAGTAGGGACTGAATGAGCGATAGAAACGGAGGGACAGAGTAAAAGGTGGGCTGCTCACAGCAGAGGTCAGAAAGAGAAACAACAACACTGAAGCAGAAAAGTGGAGAAAGAGAAAGGTCTGGAAAGGAGGAGAGAAAGGAAAGAAGAAGAGAAGCGGGCAGCAGGGACGAAAGATATAAAAGAAAGAGAAAAGAAAAAGACGTAGAAGCTCAAAGTAAGAAAAGAGGGAAGGGTGGAGGAGGGCATAAAAGAATACTGTGTATTGTATTTTATTTATTTATTTTAAAAAACATAGACAATATCTTAACAAATTTTATTAATATCAACAAGGTTAAGCATAATAACCATACCTCAGATAAGTACAAAGAACAAGGTATATTTATGACCCTAAGAAAACAACAAATTACTTACATATTAAATCACCACATATAATTAAAAATAAACACAAAATATATTAGACAGCACATTCACTTAATCTTATGATGATCTATAATTACTTAGGCCTAATTGATATTTGACATAAATGTGTAAGCATAAATGAGGCAATGAGCCTAGCTAATCAAAAATCATCACATTCTAAATGACATGACTATGATTGGCTAGATAGTTTGCTATCATATTCCTTTCATAATGCATATGACATATAAGTGCATGTAAAGGAATCATAGTCAAACATTAGGATATCAAATGTGTTCATCTACATAAACTATAGATGAAATCTTGACAGTGTCAAAATGAAATGGAGAAGACACGTTTGGTCAATTTAGCTTATTCAACTTTAGTGCACCTTAAAAAGAAATATGTTGTCTACACAAACAGTGGAAAATAATGTCAAAAAGTGCATGAGCAATTCCTAGATAGAAGGCATATTAGCATAATATGTTTCTAGTTTCATTTATATGTATATATACATATAAAAGATAAATAAAATAAAATAAAATAAAAGAATAAGAAAGAAAGAAATCATTTTACTTTGCCAAATGGAACAAGTGCAAGTAAGTAGTCACACAAACCAACAAAAGTAAGTGAACTGACCCAATGGCACGACACTTTTTAACACTTTTTAGAGTTGACATTAATGATTTATATTAATGATTAAACTAAAAAATTTCATATTTGCCACAAAGGACAAGTAGTTTCCTGTCACTAAAACTCATAAGAGAAACTAACAACTCAAGAAAGAAAAAGCACAAAGTAACAATATAAAATAATAAATAAATAAATAAATAAATAAAGTTGGAGAAATTTGGGAGCAAAAGAGGAACGTCCTTCTTATTGACTCCCCCTGAAAAAGCACGAGAGCTTCGAAATTTTTTTTTTTATCAATTCTTATTTTAAATTCACGTGAAAAAAGTAATATAAAAATATGTGAAAATGGTAACTAAATATAAAAAAATAAAATATATTAAATTGTAGAACAATTTTTTTAATAAAAGATCTATAAATTTCCGGTGGCTTCCACTCGAGGACGAAGCAAACGAAGGAAATCACTCGGTTTCGGTCTCTCTTCTTATTTTGTTAGCCTCTTTCGACTAAACTGTGAAAAGTACACGAGAAAAGCCAAAACAGGAGTGGTGAGGTATGGCGGAATCAAGAGAGCCCCTTTCCCGGATGACAGCCCGGAGTTCTTCACTGCACGAGCTCGCACTAAATAGTACTTCTCTCTCTCTCTCTCGTCTCCAAAAGCTTGCAGCTTTTTTAATGGTTGGTGGGCATTAGGCTTTGCTATTCGGTCAAATTGGTATCGAGGGTCTATTGATTCGTAAAGTTCTGGTGTTATTCTTTGTCACAGGCAAAGTTGAGCAAAATGCCTAGATTTAGGGGAACAAAAGCCCTAGTTTTTGGTGTCCATGGCTTGAATCTTTGCAATGTATCTAGGAAAGAAAAGGGTCAGCTTGAGCCTACTCGATGGAGTGCTATTATATCTCACTTTTCTTTTGTTCTTTTCCAAGTTTAGATTTTGATGTTTTGGTTTTAAAATTTTCGCTATGAGATTCAATTTTGAGAGGGCCGTGCGGAACACGCAGCACACTTTGACCTTCAGGATGGAGTACCGATTTTTTTCCCATACGTTATTGTACAATTAAATGACGTAGAAACCAGTATACGTTATAAAAGAATCACTTAAGTTGCATGAATGTCAGCAGCTATTATATGCCATCGTGCTGTAAATTGAAAATATAAGAGAACAACTTGTAGTACTTGCAGAGTTGTGGGTAAATATGTGAGTGCGAAGTATCTCAAACAACAGATTGATAAAACCTAAACAGGGTTTTGGTCTTTTCTGAAGTGTTGGTAAGTCATAGATTTCTTTTAGATAGTGGTAGTTTTTTGTTTTTTTAGTAACCTAAACAGGTTTGTATCCTTTTGAGTAGGTGATGTTAAAAAATGCATTCAAAGGAAAAATCAAATGAGTTTTATGATCTATTAAAGTGTATACTAGATGGGAATGAATTTCTTGTTTATTGTTTTTGAATATTTGTAACCTCCTTGATTTCGGGCGAGAAATCAATCTATTTTACATTGCAGTTCATACCAGCACTTTTATCAAGAATTTCAAGGAAGCCATACCAAAGGAGGCCATCATTCTCTTTGATCATTTTATTAAGCCTTGCCATGTTGAATTGGAGCAAGATCACTTGTTGCTATAGATTACCCACAGCTACCTCCTTCTTGCATCCATCTTTATCAAATTGGAAGACATAATTTCTAGATATCATAGAAATTCAAGTTTTGGAGTAAAAATATTTGGTAAAGATGAATGCAAGAGGAAGTAACTATGGATATGACTATTTCACCGTTCAAGATTCTAAAGCAAAAAAAGCTTCTACTAGATCATCTCATGTTGACAAATAAAAGCATTTTGGAGTTGGTTTAAAGAAAAATGAAAAGGTAAGGTGTGCATTATATTTAATACCTATTGTTTATAATTAGTTGTCTTTCTTACATCTTTGTTTAATATGACATGAGTATTCATTATAAATTGAGAAAGTTGTATGCCTAAAAGCTCATCTAAATCTTATCAATGTAAATTACAAGATCCCGAAGAAAATAAGATGTCCAAAGACTCCTACTTTGTTGCACTAAAGAATTCATACTTTGAGCTAGCTATTTCTAACTATTCAAAGTATTTCTTAGTGAGATTTTTGTCTTGTATTCTCTTAGTGTTTTTTTGTACGTTATTGTTCAATTATCTATTAGGCAAACTAAGAGCTTTTGCTATATGAAGGAGGAGAGTACTAAATTTTACTTAGATTTTTAATGACATATATTGAGAGTGATGTATTTATGCTCTTGTGATACTTTTTTTGGCATATTATTTAGATATTCAAGAAGATTGTGAAGATTATGATTGTTAGATGTTATACAGTTTATAATTTTTATTTTTTACTTTTTATCCTTAATTCAAATAAATGGGAGTAGATATTAAAGATGGATTTGTGTGATTTAGATAATTTAGATGTTATCTATTGAACATGTATGGAAATTTGAATGGAGACTTCTTCAAGTGGTGGGAACTCCATATCATGTGAATTTATTTTTATATCAAGTGTAGGTTTTAAACTTCTGTTTGCATCTATTGTCTCAAAAGTTGGATCTTGAATGAATAAATCTTTTGTCAGTAGATAATTTTCCCTTTGTTACTTTATGACTTTTATCAACAGCTCCGGCATCCATGCTTTGAAAAGTTGAATTGATCGTGGAAAATTGTTCATTTTTTAGATTATTTAATGTGAAACGATGCTCTTACGCCACTTTATTAATCAAAAAAATTTCAACTACTTGTATAGAATGCCTCAGCTAGATGGCATGGACTTGAACAAGGCTTCCCTCACTTTATTTGAATCCTGAAATATGTGGGGGAATAAAATGGTTGTGAGAAGAGTAATTAAATAGACAACTCTCCCACCGCGGTTCCCTCACTGGACATTGGAGCACACCATTTTCATCAACTTTGCCTAGGAATAGATTTTATTCTCTGGCACTGATTATAAATTATGATACTTCACTTGTTCTAATTAATCCTGGTGACACTTATTCTCCTAAAATTTACATAATCCTATAAAAATATTTTAAATTGGATAAAAAAAAATGGTGCCCCTAACATGCATGTCTTGCACTTGAGAGTTTTAAGTATTGAGAAATAGTTCAACCAATTTTCAATCGGGAGGATAGTGGTTAGATAATCTTTTAGAAACATTTTAGAAGTGGACATCCGGTGAGCTTTGTTCATTTTTTCCTTAATTTTGTTGCATATTTTTTCTTTTTGACTTTTTTCAGAGGTACAAATTAGATATATAAATATGTAAAGCTATTTGAGTCAATATCATATCTAAAATGGGGATATTTCAAGTTACAAATAACACAGTGATTTAAAAAATTACAAGAAGATTAATAAATAAGGCCTATGTTATTACGTTTAAAGAAGAAAATGGGTTACATTTTAATAAGGTGAAATTAAAATTAATCAACAAAAGAATTTAATGTATTAGTACAATCTTACGTTAAACAAAAAAATTCAATGTTTTATAATATATTAAGAAGAACCTTCCTTAGAAACCAATGAAATTATCTTTTGTGTTTATTTTCTTTTCTTTTCTTTAACTATCTTTATCAATGTACAAAGTCAAGATTCAAGACTTTTTTATTATATTATTCAAAGATACAAGTAATTTTGGCAATAGTTTTACGACAAAAACACTTGTAAACTTGCATTTAATGGAAATACTTAAATTAAAACTCAACTTGTTTTCAGCCAAAAAGAAAAAGAAGTATCGAAAATTCATCTATAAGGACTAACAAAATGGATGAAACAGCTGCAAAAAAAGAAGAAACGTGTAAACAGAAATAAGTGTCAAGTCCCAGAAGATGAGTATGTTCTAGATGGTTCAATCAGCTTATTTCCACATCAAGTGTTTATTATATACAATTAAGTGTGAACTAAAGGAATCCCATTTGTGAGAATTTGTAGCCGCTTGTGCAATCAGCAAACAATAAGGCAAGACGGTGCATCACAGCGACACTATCTCTAGGGTAGTCGAACTAATGGGACACCGGATTTGAGCCTTTCATGGGCTCGTATCTTCGGCAACTACTAGTGGGCCTTCAAATCGGTAATATGTAGCAAACATTTGTGTTGCATGTTACATGGAGTTTTTGCCAAGAGATGTACTAGCAGGTACATGTATGTCATTGTGAGCGGCCCTTCTTATATCTTTTCTCTAACAAGAAGATAATTTATCTTATACAATATCTTGTGAGAAATTTATACTAGTGAACTTGTTATTATGTTCCACTAATAAACTTAATTAGAAAATGGACTTTAGTGCATTCTTTCTCCAATTATACATCTTTGTCTTTTAATCTTGCAATCTCAATCTCATTTGTTTTGGGGCATGGCGAATGGATGTTTCATCTCTAAAGGGGCAAAAATATCCATCTTGTGCTTTTTTTTTTACAAGTAATGGCACTAGAAAGCTTGGAGTTTGGTAGCAAGGTTTCTATGTCTAATGTTCCCAAGTATTTTTTATATATAGTCAATGCCGAATTTAGAAATGCCTCAATTGTTTTCTGTTCTATTTCGCTTATTTTCTTGAAGATACAAGCTTACTACATTACGGTTTTGGCGGTGGTATCACCAGAACTCAAGGCACTACATAAAGTGGATTATTAAGAGAAGTTTTCATTTACACATTCATTGAAGCTTACACTTAAAAATACTTCTCTGATGGATTTTCACGACCCAATCTAATGCCACTAATCTTGTAGAGAAATTAGATAAGGTAAACTGAACCAAAGTAGTTCATAAAAATAAAAAGCTTAAATTGCAAATAAAAAGTAGTTCATTAAAAAAAATGATAAGGCATGTGCGTGAGAATGCAAAATCTTTTAATTTGACAAATATTATCAGCATTTATATTTTCTTCTCTCGTAAAAAACTAATTACAGTACAAATTCACAGTTCACAAGATAGAGGGAGGAAAGTGAGAAGCTGGAGGGCTGGTGGGATATTATAAAGAAATTAACCTGTAAAATTAGTGCTAAGTACCTTAATAGCCTTTTATTTGGCCTATGGTTTTAAGTTTGCCATAGTATAGTTGCTTTGTGAAGGATGCATCCTCCTTTTAACCTGATCATTATGCTACTTCTCTCTCAAAGTTCCTATATTATCTTCTTGCTGCTCATCTTAATGTTCTGTAAGGCCTGGCGCTGGTGTCCCTTAATTGAATCTATATTCTTGCTATTCCATCCAAATTTCACACCATGAAAAATGACTGATGTGTAGAGGAATCTACGGTTCACTTGTAGCTAGACTTGTACAATATTCTATCCAATTCATCAACGGACTTTTCATATCACATATTCATACAGAGTTAGATCCACTATTTTTTTATTTTATTTTATATATTTCATCAAATATAGACATTGTAAAGGATTCAAATAAGTTTTTTTTTTTTTGACAGGTCCAGCAATTGAATTGCTAACTTACTAAATGATGAAATGCATGTATCACTATTTAGGAAGTGTCATCAAAGAGTCAAATTTAGTAGTGATATCAAGAAAGCATGGTAAGCCGTAAGGTTGGAACTAATTGTGGTCATCCATAAGCATGATAAAGTCATAAAGGTGGCATACCGACTCAAACTGCCTGGGGAGTCGCAGTTGCACCCGTGTTCCATGATTCAAAGCCAAAGAGGCATGTAGGCACCGATGCTTTGGTGCAAGTAGAATCTCTTATATATGTAGGCACAGGAGAGGGGAACTCAATCTTGTCACGAGCAATCCTTGGTCAGCGCGTCAAGAAGGGAATAGAAGAAGTTCTAGTGCATTGGCAAGACCTTCACCAGCAGAAGCCACTTGGGAAGCATTTAGCTAGCTTAAGTTGTGTTTCCCCAATCGAAACCTGGAGGACAAGGTTAATTTGAAGGAGGGATGTATGACGCATACCTAAGACCAGAACACGTCCGGGTCCATAAAATTGGGTGGTACACTTCGCCACTACAGTAAAATTGGGCTTCACTCAAGTACGAGTAGATCCATAAGGCATCAAGGCTTGTGGGCCTTTGTTGTGTATACTGGATTTTGTTGCATAGCCTGACTTTTCAGCAGCTCATAACTATAATCCGAGGTCCAGCAAAAAGATCTCATAATCTGACATAATCCCTCAAATGCTCCTAATTATCATACCACAAAGCACAGAGGAAGGCCGATCGTTGCCAACCACAAGATAGGAACGAAAGCAACAACAGGTTCTTTCAGAAAATTTCTTCTATCGTCAAAATGTTACAATAAGTAACTAAAATTTTCAAATTTGACGAGGATTTGTCATTACAATTACAGATCTCTTAATCACTAGCCATTGTCACACTAAAACATACAATAAGAGCATAAGAAAATGAGCAAGTAGAAAGATCAAAGAAGGGAAAAGGAATCAATCGCATAATTAAATGAGATGGCACTAGGAAATTATTTTTTCTGGGTCATAATTAATCGAGTTTCTGCCAGCTAGGTGGATTTTTTGTTTTTTTTTTTTTTTATTTCAACGTTACATTGTAGCAAATAGTTACTACTGCATTCTCGAGTTCACAAAAAAGAAAACAAGGACCCATATGGACAAGGCAATTACACTTTTAAAATTTTGAATATCAGAATGGATATCACATCATAATTCCCCACTGGACCTTAGAGGTGCTTCTCTATGCGCAAATGTCTTAAGGAGGACAACTGACAAATATACTTCAAAAATGTAAAGGGTGAAGACATGCTCTAAAGGTTCGCCATGTCTCATATCTTGGAGGACTCTTCTCAAGATAAAGTTTAGCTAGATTCAACTAAAGACCCTAATTGAAGATCCAGATCGTCACGTTGAGTCCAGCCTAGAGTGACCCAGTCTAATTTGTTTGAAAGGCAAATATTCGCATCAGGAAAGTCGTGATTTGGAGATGGATTCAGGCCCACACGCTGGCACTACTGTTGGGTGGAGCGAGATTTCATGGACCCTTGTCAAATGTGATGGAGGTCCATAAACGTTGGGCTTGCAACACTTCACCACGTTCTTCTTAATCCCAAAAGTTCATTTCAGAGCTTTGTCAATTTGCACCAGGGAGGAGAAAGCGAAGAAGCTTTGGGAGCAAGCATTTGTGTATATGAACAATGGTAAATATTTGAGCTTGTATATAGAGAATGGAATGGATCATGGTTGTCTTTTGTTAATAATTGGCCAAGATTAAATGTTTCTTCATACAAGGAAGTTCTATTTTTTAGTTTCTCGTGAAGATAATGTTTATGTAACTAATGCAATGCTACATGATTTATTCCTAATGATGACAAATTTGAGAATCCTCTATTTATAAAGTTGCATAAATGTGACTAAGTTATCTAGATCAATTGCTCAAATGAAGTATCTACATTATTTTCACCTTTGTTCTACTATAATTATCACATTACCAAATTCAATATGTAAGTTGTATAATTTGCAAGGCTTGACTTTTGAATTTTGTAATGCACGTGCTTCATTACTGAAAATAAAAATTGGTTAACTTATGTTATCTTGATATAAGTTAGCTCTTAACTAAACCATTTAAATTTGGAGCATAAGGAAGTGTTGTGACTCTATAAATCATTGCATAAATATAATGAAATTGCTTGAATCAAATGTGCAAATGAAGTATCTACATTGCTTCAAACTTAATTTTGTTGAGTTAACAAGCTACTTTATTTAATATGTAAGTTGTGCAATATGCTAGAATTGCATTTGGCATTTTGGAGAGGGCTTATTGTGTTACCAAGACACATATACAAACTAATTAAATTATGTTATCATAATATGGAAAATTGACATAAAAGATGTGACAACAAATTTGAGTAACTTAAAATGGTTAAGGAATCATATTGCATTTTTTTTAGCATAATGGAACTTGCATTTAAACATTAGAAAACTTAAAATCTTCAAGTTTGAAAAATAAGAAGTATCTTAGGAGCTTGAAATTTGGATGGAATCAACACAATATTTAATAAAGTCAAACATTTGTTCTCAACAATCTTTAGCCTTGTACAAACTTGGAAGCCTTGTGATCAATGACTATTCTACCAAAAGTCTTTTAAATTGGGTTAGACTTTCCTTATAACATACCTTTGCCTAGAGAATTATAAATACTTGTTTAGGAAAGATGCAATATTTCAAGGTCTCTTTTTAAAGCACTTATAAAGGCAAATTGAAGCTCATGAGAAATCTATTCACCATAATGGTGGCCACTATATTTGTAATGTAAACAACAACCATATAAGAGAAATTAGTATGATATCACCTAAAAATTCCTTTTGGGCTTACGAAAGGATACAGTGATGGGAAGTTACTCCAAGTGTGTCATGGGGATAAGAAAATGAGCAAGGGGACTTGCTTTTATAACATGGCTTAGAGTAACATTGTCTTGAAGATTGTTTACTTTCTGTTCCAATTTATGTTTATGCCCTTAATCACCATCTCAAATTCCCCTCCTTGATGTTACTTTTTTCAGACTTCTTTCTCAATATCCTTCTTAGGATTTACCAACTTAGGATCTTTTTCAGGCCATAATCTTGAAGGTTTAAGCCTACCTCTTCTCAAAAGGCCTCATTAGAGAGAAAAGTGCTCAAAGTTTATAAAACACTTTATAGGTATTCTTTTTTTTTTTTGGTGTGAGATTGAATGTCTAGTACATGAAGTTCCAATTCATTCAAGCTGGATCCTAACTATATAATATTAGTGGGACTGCATATTCCTCCGCACATTCCTTGCAGATCATATTCCTTTCGAAGGTTTTGTCTAATTGTCCAGCTTTCTTGAACAAGAAACCAGAACTTCCCAGGTTGATTTGCCCAAAAATCATACATTGGTGGTTGTTATATCTAGTTATAACTTGTCTGATGGGATTTGGAGTTTCATTTCAAATTCTGTCAGTAAATTACTGAATTGACTGGCTTTTCCGTAACCATAACTCCAAAAAAAACAAAAGTGTGTAGACCATCTTTCTGAACACAATTTATCCCTTATGGCTTCATTGTCCACCTTTAGTTGCCTATGTTTCCTGTTCTAGCTAAGTTCTGTGGTGGCGTTGATTGGTCTGCCTCCCGTCACTTCCTGCATCAGTTAGAGCTCTAAAGAAGACCGCCAGTTGCTTCTTGCCATGGCTGGAGTTAGATATCGGCTAGCACCTAGTTTAGTATGGAGAGAATATTGTTTGGAATGTCTTAGTTTCAGATTTGATACGTAATACGTGCGTGAATATGTAAGGGGGGGAAAAAAAAAATGAGGAAGGAAACAATGGCCGGAGTTTGATCCGCGGTGCGCGCCGTACTCTTGGCCTCCTCAAGCCTCAGCCATTTTCAGGTTAAGACGTCGCAGCCACTCCGGTCTCACGACGAGCCTTTCGGCTTACTAGATGGATCAGGCCTCGGGCCTCGTTGGTTTGGAGGGTCTTGACCTATTCGGCCGCCTTTATTATTTTGTTTTTTAGAGAGCCCATTTGATGGGCCACGTAGTTTTGTCCTTTATTCAGCCTTTTTAGAAACGGATCTTTTGGACCATTAGCATTACCTAGTATTGGGCTCTGTCGAATTAGGTTTGATCTTAGTGGGCCTTCTGTTTTCGAGGTTCATTAGGACCGTCCATTATTGGACCTTCTCATGAAAGGGCTTGCTATATGCAGCCCAACTTTTTTATTATTTAATGAAATTACAAGCAATTCGTCCCTCAGAAAAACAAAAAAAACATGATATTTGCTTCGCACTAGGAGTGAAAGTTGCCGTTTTTCTTCTAGGATTTGTTTGTAATTGAACCTTTTTAGTATAGAAACTTTGTTATTGGATTGGCAATCTCAATCAACAAAGATGAAATTCCTTGTTCAATACTACCACATACAATGCCTTGAGTCTCCCTACTTCAAGTATTCCCGATTGAATAGGATTATAAATTTTTTTGAAAGGATATTACAATGAATTTCATACTTAAAGGGGAACTAACTTTTCTTTAATTTAATATATTAAGAACTTTATGAAATGATTTGCTTAAAGATCTTCTTTTTCACATGTGCTATGCTGTTGAATGAGATACTTACAAAAGAATTTCTTAGCACTTACTTATCACTGAAAATAGTATCAAAAGTCAATGTTTTACTATGTCATAATTATAAAATTTTAAATTTAATTTTTTTTAGATAAATAGTAATATTATGATATGTTTTTAAATTTTTTTATTTTTTTATTCTTTGATAAATAAATTCATATGTTCATAAAAAAAATAAAAAAATAAAAAAATAAAAAAATAAAAAGCTTCCTGATCATGCTACATATAGAGCCAACGCGAGTTCACATCAAGCCAAAAGACAACAAAAGCAGGAGCAAATTCAAACCCAATAAGAACAAAAGCTTCCAAGACCGACCAGGCTTCAGGCTTTCCAGGCATGTGTCTGGGAGAGAGAGCGTATGCTTCCAAGACGACCAGGCTCTAGAAGAAGAGAGAGAGAGAGAGAGAGAGAGAGAGAGAGAGAGAGAGAGAGAGCATATGCTTCCAAGACGACCAGGCTTTTCCAAGGAGCATTAGGCCTCGTTCCTGCTCTGCATTGACAGCTGCTTTGCAAAAACTGTTCACGGGTTGCTTTCGAAAGGACTTCCCCCCCACCTCAAAAGACAGCTGGTGGCTTGACAAGCTTCCAGCTGTTTTAATCTGACCGTTCGTAACTTAAGTGCACAGTTATTAAGTCCAACAGTTCCTTTCACGCCCACCGCACAATTTCTGTGTATCTTTTCTTCTCCTCTATCGCTCTCTCTCCCGCCCACTGTTGTTTTCTTGGCCTTGCGCGCGACTTCCACTAAGAACGTGTATTAGCTTGCTGTATCTGCTGTTGCTGGTGTTGGTGTCAGGTGTCTCTGCCACTCTCACTGTTGTTTTCTTGGCTTTGCGTGGGACTTCCATCTTGTTCTGCCCTTGCTGCTCCTCTTTCTCTCTCTTTCTCTCCCTCTCTCTGCCTTTAAGACGAGTTGTTGTATATTCTGTCTGTATTCAATTCCACGCCAGTAACTATTGTCTGCTTGTGATATGCCGAAGCTCTTTCCTTCAATTATATGCACCATGATCTATGAAATATGGTTCTTCTTAATATAAACAATTTTTTTCATTCTCAGGTTATCAACGAAGTCATATACGTAAAGGAAATAGACTTTTTCCGGTTGCCAGAGAGTGAGAGGTTGAAGATGTACTCAGACGACCCTTCCAAGACCACCAGACTTTCCACTCGCTTCAATTTTAAGACCGAACAGGTCTCAAACTGGGGGGATTTCTCAAGACTCCACTGCTACCCTCTAAAGGACTACGTGAACGTAGTCCTCGATTGGCCCTCAAATCCCCGATCCTTCAGGTGGGTCAGAGGGTTGATTTTAAAGAAAGCGACCTAGTATATATGCATATGTGACAATAATCTTTGAAGAATATGCTAGTGTTATTTGAAAAGCTTAAATTTGAGAATGATTTGCTCGAACTGAGAATTAAAGATGATGAGGTTTTAGGCAATATCGATGGAATAGGAATTCTCTTTTTTGTTTTGAAATCTGTACTTGATAACTTTTAAATCTGTTTCTTGTACATTGGTAAGGACGAGGATCCCGAGAAGCCGACGGAATAGCGTTTGCCTAGTGCTCTTCGTCCTTTTCCTTTTAGCTCACAGCGCATGGGCCGGGCGTTCCGGAGGGGAGTCCGGGCATGGTGGCAGTGCCCGTGGCAAAGGTGGCGTCCGCGGGGGACCACCGGGCGGAGACACTAGTGTAGGGGGAGGCAAGCCCCCACCGGCCCGAAAGGAGGAAGGAAGTGGCAGCACAGCGCCCTCGCCTATCCGCCGCCGCTGGACCCAACATGGACGGCGAAGAAGACAATGACAGCAGGAGAGGGTCCCGTAACCACTGGCTTTGACGTTTTTACTTCCTTTTCCCTCTTTAGTTTATCCACGTTGTTGCCTTAACCCTTTGTGGTAAGGATGAATTGATTCTGTTGTCAGGGGACAATTTTCTTTGCTAATTCCGAAATGTGCTTAGGCTGATTTGTCAGTGAAAATGATTAGTGTATGAATTGGGGGTCAATCCCTCCGGAGCGCACGCGCCATGCGCTGTGAATATCTGCTGGGAATCATCCATAGCTGCCCCACAACACTCTCCCTAACATATTCTTCAAAGATTTTTGTAAAATATGCATATATACTTGTTCGCTTTCTTTAAAATCAACCCTCCCACCCACCTGAAGGATCGAGGATTTGAAGGCTTATCGAGCAGAGAGTAACAGAGTCTTAAGAAACTCCTCCAGTTTGGGACCTGTTCGGTCTTAAACATTGAAGCGAGTGGAAAGTCCGGTAGTCTTGTAAGGGTAATCTGAGTACATCTGAGTACATCTGAGTACTCTCACTCGCTGGCAATTGGAAAAAGTCTATTTCCTTTACGTATATGACTTCGTTGATAACGTGAGAAAGAAAAAATGGGTGAACAATATTTCAGATATCATGGTGCATATAATCGAATGAAAAGCTTCGGGCCCCGCAGATCGATGTGAGGAATTTGAAAGTCTAATTTATGGATTCTGAATTCTAATGTTCATCCATAGCAGTTCAAGCTATGCAGGAAAACAGAGTCGACTGAGAGACAATGGTTGTCCAAATGTTGTACATCTTCAGGAATCTTCTCTTATATAAGCAAAAACTGCAAAACCCGGAGTTTCCGTCTGTCTGTCTCTGCAGACTGCATACGTGCATGCATATGAGAGAGAAGATGGCTGGTAAGGGTAGCATGGTCTTTTTGATTTGGCTGGGTCCCCCTGATTTTGTCATGATTTGTGTTGCTTTCAATTTTGATAATCTTATAGATTATTTTTAGTGGCGTGGTTTAGTATTTTTTTTTTTTTTACTCACTCACTCAATAAGAACAAGGAGACTCGAATCCATAACTGGTAATTCATTTGAATTATGAATAACGGCTTGGGCTAATGACGTGAGAATATATGTAGAACAAAAGTGCAGGGTTGACGAAAAAGAACAATTAAAAAGGAAAAATAAAAAAGGGGAGCCTATGCTAGCCCTTTTCTTTTAAGACAAATCGTTCCATGGCTTTAATTATTTAAGAGGAAGAAAATCGTCGCGTTGCTTCTTTCCGAGCGGAGACAAACGGAGGCAGAGGTCAATCACAAATCGGAATCAGTATTAGATTTGATATGCTTCTGTTTATAAAAAGACATCCCTTTATTGACGTCCACATTGATCCAGTACACAACAAAAACATGCACTGTCGCTCGGATTTTAATTACGATATAAAGTTATCGTGTCTTGCTTGAATATCCGGGAATAAAAACAAAATGGAAAAGGAAAAGACAAAAAGAACTAATTAAATTTGTCATTACCATACCAAATTTGAAGGGGTGTGTTAAAGTTACTGATTTAAACAAGCTTAGACATTATCATGCCAAGCTTGAGGAGGTGTGTTAATATTATCCGACTGGTACATGCACGATGTTGGAAGCAATAGATGATGAGATTGTAGAAGCATTTATGACCTTACAAAGATATGATATGAAGACGCAGGAATTCAAAACCTGAATCCGTTCTTCTCACTTGAAGGAAGGAAGCCGCATAATAATATGCAACATGGAGGTTTTGGGACCCATGTATCAAAACTGAAGGAAGAGATAGACGGGTCCCACGAATTCTGAAGATAAGATGTTAAGGACGAGTCCATGGGTTCAATGCATCAAGTGTTGAGAGTTGCTGTAATTATCACCACTCTGATAAGTGCAGGAACATGATTCTTAGACGTGAAGAGTGGTAACCATTAGAGAAGAATGTGGAAGAGTGGTAACTGTTAGAGAAGAATGTGGAAGAGTGGTTAGACGTGAAGAGTGGTGATTATATAGAGAAAAACGTGGAAGAGTAGTTAGATGTAAAGAGTGGTGATTGTTGGAGCAAAATGTGGAGGATCGTGTGCAAAAAGAAAATTGTCTTTAGTGGGCAATTATCCGAAGGTAGTGGTGATAGGTTTGTTATATAAGTAAGGTTGTAGGATATTCTAAGTAAGCAACAAATTAGTATATTTTGTGGTTGTTTTCCGTTTAGACAAACTGCTCTATAAGGTTCTTGTTTTTACCTTGGAGCTGTCAAGTCTGTGAGCTATTGAGCTATTGTATTTGTGAGCCTTAGAGCTTTTATTTGTGTTGTTTTGTGACTATTTATATTGCTATTTCAATTGTTATTTAAATATAACGAAATATCAAATTGTTGGGTTGTGTTTTTTCCTACTGTCGAGAGATACCAGAAAACCAACAGTGGTATCGGAGCCTTCACAGGTTCCTGATAGTCATTGCACGTCGTCTTTGCTTACAACACCTTTCCAAATATGGCATCTACACCAACTGGAGGTTCTTCTTCTGCTGGTTCTACTGTGCAACCAGCTCCACTCATTCCTAATTCTCAGCTTCCGCTGCCCATCCTTGACGGGGCCAACTATCAATCCTGGAGTCTTCGAATGACAACTTTTCTAAAATGTCAAGGAATGTGGGAGATAGTGGAGCGTGGCATCTCAAAAGTAGACAATGTTGAGACTCTTACTCCATCAGAGAAGGAGAAGTATCGAAAGAATATTGACAAGGAAATGAAGACTCTTCTTGTGATGCAGATGTCGATAACTGAGCCTATTGTTCCTAGGATTTCTTCTGTAGAAACTCCCCAGGAGGTGTGGACCACACTCAAGAATGAGTATCTTGGAACTCCAAAGGTACGAGCTGTGAGGTTTCAATCTCTTAAACGTGATTTTGAATTACTATGCATGCATGAAGATGAAACTATTGGTGCTTATTATGGTAGAGTTAATGCCATAGTGAGTCAGATTCGTAGCTTAGGAGAAATATGGCCAGACTCACGTGTGGTGGAAAAACTTTTCATTAGCCTTACTGAGAAGTTTGACGCCACTGTCACCACTATAGAAAAGACAAAAGACTTTACTATTATGCCAGTCTCTGAACTTATGGGGACATTAGAAGCATTTGAAAAGAGGTTTGATAGAAGGAGAGGAAAAGAGCCCTTGGAATTGGCATTTAAAAGTAAAGCTTTTGTAGGAACAAAAAAAGGTGATGACGAAACTGTTGGGAATGATGAACGGGGTTCAGGAAAGGGAAGATATCCACCATATAAGATTTGTAAGAAAACTAACCATTTGAAAAAGTTTTGTTGGCAGAAAGGAAAGGTTCAATGCAGGAACTGTCAGAAATTCGGACATTTAGAAAGGAATTACAGGTCAAAAGCAGATCAACAAGTGAATGTAGCAAAACAAGATGAAAAACTTGGAGAAGCAACATTGTTCTTTGCTAGTTTGTCCGTTACCTGTGTCGATCCAAACTTATGGTATATAGACAATGGGTGTACCAATCACATGTCTCCTCATGAAGGCATTTTCAGCCGATTGGATAGGAGTTTCAGATCTCGTGTTAAATTGGGTGATGATCGTTTTGTAGAAATAATTGGAAAGGGTGAAGTTTTGGTGGAAACTGCAGATGGCGTTAAAGCAATACAAGAAGTCTTATGGGTGCCAGCACTTGGATGTAACTTGCTTAGTGTTGGGCAGATGATGGAGAATGGCTATACCTTGCTATTCAAAGAAAAAGTATGTAATATACTTGATGAAAAGGACGTGGAGGTGGCAAATGTCAACATGCAGAGTACAAGAAACTTTCCTCTTAAGTTTCAATATGCTGTGGCAATCGTCCTTATTGCATCAGAAGACAAGAGTTGGTTATGGCATCGAAGGTATAGTCATCTTAACTTTAAATCTCTTGAAGAATTACATAATAGAGATATGGTAATTGGTCTTCCATAAGTTAAGATGCCACAGAATATATGTGAGGGCTGTCAGCTCAGAAAAAGTATACGACAACCGTTTTCAGTAAAGGGAAAAGAAAAACAAACAGCTATACTTGAATTGGTTCATTCCGATCTTTGTGGACCAATGAGAGTTCATACCAAGGAAGGAAACAAATACTTTGTCTTATTTATTGATGATGCTTCACGTTATTGTTGGGTAAATTTTGTTAAGAAAAAGTTAGATGTCCTTTAAGCATTCATAAAATTCAAGCTACAAGTAGAAAAAGCAAGTGACCAAAATTTTAAAGTGTTGCGTTCTGATAGAGGTGGGGAGTATGTTTCAGGAGAGTTCAACAAATTTTGCACAGGCAATGTTATTAAACACCAACTCACTGCCAGTTATTCCCCTAAGCAAAATGGTGTGGCAGAACGAAAAAATAGGACCATTCTTGGGATGGCTAGAAGCATGCTTAAAGAAAAAAATCTTCCCAAAGATTTTTGGGGGGAAGCTGTGAATATTGCGGTATATATTCTTAACAGGAGCCCAATGAAATACTTAAATGAAGTTACTCCATTTGAAGCATGGAGTGGGAGGAAGCCATTAGTTGAACACTTCAAAGTGTTTGGCTCTTTATGTTTTGTACATGTTCCAGAACAACACTGACACAAGCTTGAGAAACGGGTTGAACCAGGTATCTTACTTGGGTATAGTTGTTTATCTAAAGCTTATCGTGTGTATGATCTCTCCAGAAAGAAGCTTGTCATAAGTAGAGATGTGATAATAGATGAGAATGCCTTATGGAATTGGAGCAAAAACGAAAGATTACAAAACAATGTTCTCATGCCATGCATGTCAGGGAAAGAAGGCCACTCACACGTATCCAGTGAAGATGTAGGTGATCAACACGTCCAACATGAAGAAACAAGTGGAGAGTCCTCTGAACCAACAACTCCCATGTCCAGCAATCATGATGTCTTTCCTCTAGAAGATGTTTCACGTTCACATGAAACAAGAAGAGAGAGAGAACTTTCTGGCATGTCTCCCATAAGAATAAGATGTCTTGAAGAAATTTATGAAAGTTGCAACTTGGCAGCATTAGAGCCAATCTCATTTGAGGAGGCAGTTGGTGAATCCAAGTGGAAAAAGGTAATGGACGAGGAAATAGAGACTATAAAGCATAACAAGACGTGGTCCTTAGTTGATGTCCCTGAAGGAAAGAAGGTAGTTGGGCTTAAATAGGTGTATAAACTCAAAACAAATGCACAAGGAGAAGTCGTGAGGCACAAAGCAAGGCTCATGGCAAAAGGCTACTCTCAGATTCTTGGAACAGATTTTACTGAAACTTTCTCTCCAGTGGCTCGAATGTAGATAATTCAATTGATTCTTGCTATAGCAGCTCAATTCCAATGGAAAATCATGCACTTGGATGTGTAAGCAGCGTTCCTAAATGGCGAGCTTGATGAAGAAGTGTACGTAGAGCAACCTAAAGGATATGAAGAAAGTGGATTTGAAGAAAAAGTTTTGAAGCTAAGAAAAGCTTTGTATGGGCTTCGGCAAGCACCCTGTGCTTGGTTTGGAAAAATTAGTAAGCATTTTCTCTAACTTGGTTTCATTCAAAGTCCTAGTGAGCCCACGCTTTTTATATCTCATGAAAAAGATTCTATTATATTGGTCTCCATTTACGTGGATGATTTAATATATACTGGAAATAATGAAGAAAAAATTAAGGAGTTTAAAGCAGAAATGATGAGATCTTTTGAGATGAATGATATGGGTTCAATGCAATATTCTCTTGGCTTGGAAGTGGTGCAGAAGAGTAGTGGGATCTTTGTATCTCAAACAAAGTTTGTAAAATCATTGCTGATGAAGCATAACATGGCAGAATGCAAGCCAGTCTCTACACCGTTGATGCTAAGAGATAAGATAAATCTAGAAGATGAATTTGAAGAAATAGATGAAACTATGTATCAAAGTTTGGTTGGAAGTTTGTTGTACTTGACAGCTACACGACCAGATATTCTCTTCCCAGTCTCACTTATGTCACGAGTTATGCAGAAACCAACAAAGTTACACTTCAGCAAACTCAAAAGGATACTCAGGTATTTGAAGGGAACATTGAACGACGGTTTGTTGTATACATGGATAGATGATTTTGGGTTAGTAGGATTTAGTGATAGCGATTGGGGTGGGAATGTTAAAGATTCACGAAGTACCACTGGATATGTATTCAGCTTGGGTTCGACAGCTTTTTCCTAGTTGTCAAAAAAGCAAAATGCAGTGTCTCTATCTACTGCTGAAGCGGAGTATGTTGCAGCTTCAACAGCAGCATGTCAGTCTATGTGGTTGAGAAGATTACTAATGGAGATAGGTTTTGAACAAAAGCAAGAAACTGTGATTTTTAGTGACAACAAATCAGCAATATCTATGACAAAGAACCCAAGTCATCATTCTAAGACAAAGCATGTGGCAATCAAAGTCCATTATATGAGGGAGCTTATGGAATCTAAAGAGGTTATATTCAAATTTTGTCCTAGCAATGATCAGGTGGCTGATTTGTTTACAAAGAATTTGCTGCGTGCACAACATGAGAAATTGAAGGAACTCATCGGAGTGATGACAAATCCCATCAAGAAAGGGTGTTGAGAGTTGCTGGAATTATCACCACTCTGATAAGTGCAGGAACGTGGTTGTTAGACGTGAAGAGTGGTAACTGTTAGAGAAGAATGTGGAAGAGTGGTTAGATGTGAAGAGTGGTGATTATATAGAGAAAAACGTGGAAGAGTGGTTAGATGTGAAGAGTGGTGATTGTTGGAGCAAAATGTGGAGGATCGTGTGGAAAAAGAAAACTGTCTTTAGTGGGCAATTATCCGAAGGTAGTGGTGATAAGTTTGTTATATAAGTAAGGTCGTAGGATATTCTAAGTAAGCAACAAATTAGTATATTTTGTGGTTGTTTTCTGTTTAGACAAATTGCTCTTTAAGGTTCTTGTTTTTACCTTGGAGCTGTCGAGTATGTGAGCCATTGAGCTATTGTGTTTGTGAGCCTTAGAGCTTTTATTTGTGTTGTTTTGTGACTATTTATATTGCTATTTCAATTGTTATTTAAATATAACGAAATATCAAATTGTTGGGTTGTGTTTTTTCCTACTGTCGAGAGATACCAGAAAACCAACATCAAGATGGGTGCTCGAAGAAGTATGGATACTACAAATCTTGATTTTTGACAGCTTCCTTCATTGGTTTTGCAGAATCAGTTATGTAGAAGATAAGTTTCTCATTACCTAGCAATTAGCTTTTGTCTGTTGTGACTCAGTTGCCTATATAAAGACACTCAACGATTGTAGAAAATAACAAGCAAAATTTTCTATCTAAAACCATGTTTTATCTCCTGTGAATGGTAACAGGGCTATCCGATCCTACAGTTACAAAAGTTTTCATATTTCTTCTTTTGTTTCTTTTGAATTCTACGTATTTTTTTTAAAGCTTTGAATATTTTCTCAATTCATATTTATTTATAAATCTTTGATTCTTTATTTCATCTTTTTGTTATAATTTTGGTGTTTTGATTTTATCTCCTTTGTTTACAAATTCCTCGAACTTCTTCATTCAGTCAGTTTGTTCACCAAATCAAACCCCTCAAGCTTAAAATAGTAGTTCAGATGTTGCCATATTCAATAAACCCACCAAACTTTGATTTTCAATTATAAAAACATAAAATCACAGAGAAAATTAAGTGGGCTTTTGTGTTGTCGTGGATAATGTAATTAAGTGGCGGTGGCTTTCGTGTGGGATGGGGAGGGAACCATTGAGCCAAAAGCCAAAACTGGCTAGTGGTATGCCCCTCAATTACTCTTAAGCCCCGTTTCAGATGAGTTGTGGTGAAACATCATCCCCGACATAGTCTGAATCATCTCCTTCTTTTTCCTTCAGTGGGTGTGATTCGGTCCAAGAAAGATTGGACTGGTTACTACACGACGGTTCAGAATGACAGCACTAGAGAGTCAGGACTGCAGGGCATCCAGAATTTGTGGCTGGAAGTCGGCCGGTTAAAAACAAGATAGTCTTTCTGGTTTGGGAAGGGGTGCCTCTGATTTGTCACTATTTGGTGCGAAAATGCTGCCAGCCAAGATGTAAGCATACCCAAAAAGATATTTACTCCCAAAAGTTTTGCAGTTTCTCTCTCTCTCTGTGCAGACTGCACATTTGCAGTTTCTTTCTGCACTGCAAAAAGATGGAATATTTTGGGATACAGCTTTAGTTCTTTTTGTCTTTTCCTTTTCCATTTTGTTTTTATTCCCGGAGATTCAAGCAAGACACGACAACTTGTTGAGGTTGAATCTAAGTAAACAAGTCCAACAAGATCATTTATAAAGCTCAGTCCAAGGATTTCAGAGACCGATAGCAACTGTCTACATTTAGAATTCCATCCCAATCAAAATTTCATTTTAGACTTGACACAACTTGGATAGATCAACCATTCTAAGCAAACCCATCTACACACAAATTCAACCCACTACTTTCATTCTTTCGTTTCATTGCCAGTGGTCTGGGCGACTACGGGGAAATCGGAGGCGTAAATGAAGCCTTAGTTCTAGGACTAGCAGCGGGGTCAGAGCTGCAGTAAGTAATGGTAGAAAGAGGGAAGATGGGAATGAAGGAGGAGAGGGGAGGGTTGTGAGGTTTTATAAAGAAGAAAAGTGGGGACGGATGGAGGAAAGCTTGGAGCATGTCCATTCAACCTCTTGTGAGGTGCATTATTTTTTGTTCACTTGAAACTTCCCTGTGTTTACACTTCATACCTGGAAAATATGAAGGATTCAAGCTAGACTGGAGGATAGAGAAGGATGATTTGAGATGGAGAGACAAATCAGTAGCCATGAGAAACAGCTCAAGGGGGTAAAGAAGCCATGAGACTTCTAAGACCATGAAGACCTGATTTTCATCAGGCTGTTTTGGATCTGTTTGGTTCATTCTTTCAACGAAAACAACACACAATCCATTTCTATGGAGGAAAACAAGACCTGACCGGCTTCTATTGAAGGAAAGAGCACCTTACCAGTTTCTAGAGAGGGAAACCACACCTCACCAGAACATTCATCTTCCCCATTCAATCATAAAAGTCAAATACAAAACATAATCTTTTGCACAAACCATAGAAGGAATTTGGGAAATTCAGTGGGCTGGGCTTAGATAGAAAACAAGCCCTTTGATACAAACTACCCAAAAACAAATCACCAATCACCCTTATCTTGGACTTGGGCTTCTAGGAAGCCCGTAACAAAAGCACGATGCGGTTGGTGGAACACAACGTGCACCCAAAGCTGAAAGAATAAGAGGGAGGGACAAACCTACAACCGAATCTCCTGGGTTGAGGACAAGTCGCCGAGAAGGAGTCGAAGACTCGAGGAGAAAAGTGAAGCAAAGGCCGTGAAACTCGTCTATTATCTTGGAATAATCCAGTGTATGTAGAGATTGTTGTAGAGCAGGAAATCAAATCATGTAATGTGGGTTCTCTGGGTCTTATGTTGGGTTAAAGACAGGTATGGGCTGGTTGTTGTTGGTAGGGCTTGAAGCCCAATTTTGCACTGGGGGAGACTAAGCCTGATTTGATGTCTTTGGAAGCTTCCCGTATCAGGAGAGCTTAGTTAAAAGATAAAAAAGTTTATAATATATTGTAGAAATTATTATAAAAAATAATAATAAAAATATGAAGAACAATACAGAGAAAAATATGAAAAATAATATGAAAAACAATATGAAGAAAGTAATTGGTTTTTTTTGGATGAATTGTGAGTATACTCCAACCATCTTTTTATAATAGTTGGAAAACAATCATAAATCATCTCTTGAAGATGATGAATCAATACAATTAATTATGAAAATCGTAATTTTGAAGAATCCTAAAAATCTCTCATATTTTGAGTGAAAAATTTCAACAATTGTGTTAATAATTCTTTCTTACTTTCATTGTAATAAAAAGCTTGTTTTCTTCTAATTTAGATAACTCTATTTTCACCTTGTTCCGTTTTGTATAACTATCAAAAGAGGAAGAAGAAAAATCGTTCGCGCGCAGGCATGGGGACAAGACCAATCGCGTGATATGCACACGCGCGTCTTCATGTTGTTCGTGGGTTGTCTTGGTAGAATGTGGTGCGCCTGCTTTAACAGCTGCTGCTTTAGACGTGGTCAACGTGGTGCTTTTCAATTTTTATTTTATTTTTCTTTCTGGTCAAACATGGTCGATGGTTCCATTGTTGTTGGCAGTTCCGTTTTTCTCTCTAACATTGTTGTTGTCCCTTAAATCCTAAATCATCAAGCCTATGAGATGCAAATGGATCGGCTCATCAACCTAAAATCCCAATTTCAGTCAAACCAGAAAACGATCTTGACATATAGCCAACACGAGTTCACATCAAGCCAAGAGACAACAAAAGTAGGAGCAAATTCAAACCAAACAAGAGCAAAAAAGCTCAAATTTTTAACTTTCAGAACGCTATTGTGGACTCGCAAGCGCACTATATCAGGTTTACGTATGAGCTGAGATTTCACAACAAACAAAAGCTTCAAACTAGGAAGGCCTACTGGATTACACAATATAGCAAGGTTTCAGATAAATCGAGTCATCATCATGGAGAGTATTTTACGTACATTCTATGAAAAAAGTAAATTTAAATTGTTGTTCTTTATGTGTCCATGTGAACGTATTTGAAGAAAGAGAGGTTAACAACCTGCCGTGAAGGTGCTGAGTCCTCTTGGAATGGAACATATTGCACATTCACCTTCCTTATTATTTGCCTTTTTCTTAAAGGACATGTTGCAAGAAGTTTCATGTTCAAGCTGGAGATTTAAACGAAACTTGAATTCTTTCCTGCTTGGTAAGTTCTGATCCAACACCCGAAGAGACTAAGGTTGGATGTTGTGTCATGTTCTGTAGACGACAAACGTGCAAAACAGGAGTCAGGATCGAATTTTCCGAAGTGTTATAAACGGCACTTTTGGCGTCATGTTGGCTTTTGATGTTGTTTGCTTAGGATATGATGCGGGCTTTTAATATTGTACCAGCGTTTGACCGTGGGGAGATTCGAGAGAGGGTAGAGGGGGACAGCAAAGTGTCATAAACGGCAGTTTTGACGTCATGTCGGCTTTTAATAATGTTTGACTTTTGATAATGACGGCTTTTAATATTAAACCACGCACACATTACGTGTCTCCTTGAGTGGCGTACCCGCATCTCCAAAATATCCATCGTCATCAACAAAATCATGCGAGAGAGAGAGTGATGAGAAGGTATCGAGAAACGCCATTATTAAGTGTTGTTCTATCCTTGCTCCTCCTCTCCTCTCTGTCTCTCTCTCTCTCTCTCGCCAGCCATTTCCATTGTTCTGCGAAAGGTGGCCATTCTGACTGTTGTTCTGGCCTTCCTTCTCCTCTCTCTCTGTCTCTCCCTCCCTCCGTCTTCCAAATTGCTCTCATCGATCTACATGGCCAAAGGTTTTTCATTCGATTATATGCACTATGATATATGAAATATTGTTCTCCTAATATATACCATTTTTTCATTGTCAGATTATCAACAAAATCATACGTAAAGGAAGAGACTTTTTCCGATTGCCAAAGAGCGAGAGGTTGAAGATGCACTCAGATAACCCTTCCAGGACCAACAGGCTTTCCACTAGCTTCAATGTTAAGATCGAACATGTATCAAACTGGAGGAGTTTCTTAAGACTCCATTGCGACCCTCTGGAGGACTACGTTTCCGTAGTCCTCGAATGGACCTCAAATGCCCCATCCTTCAGGTGCGTTAGAGGTTGATTTTAAAGAAAGCGAAGTAGTATATATGCATATGTAACAAACCTTTGAAGAATATGTTAAGGAGACTACTATTTCAAAAGCTTAAATTTGAGAATGATTTGCTGGAATTGAGAATTTTGAAGATAATGGGATTGTAGGCGATGTTAATGGAATAGGAATACTCTTTGTATAATAATAATAATAATAATAATTGGTACTTGATAGCTTTCAAATCTATTTCCTGTATCTTGGTTAGGAAAAGGATATCGAGAAGCAGATGGGATAGGGTTTGCCTTGTGCTCTTTCTCCTTTTCCTTTTAGCGCACAGCGCACGGGGGAGGCGTTCCGGAGGAGAGTCCGGGCATGGTGGCAGTGCCCACGGCAAAGGTGGCGTCAGAGGGGGGCCACCGGGCGGAGACAGTAGTGTAGGGGGCGACAAGCCCCCGCCGATCCGAACGGAGGGAGGAAGAGGGGACAGTACAGCGCCCCCGCCTATCCGCCGCCGTTGAACCCAACATGGGCGACGCATAGACTGACCGCAGGAGACAGTTAATCTGCAGCTAGCGTGAACGCGGTCGCTTGAAACAGAGACTGATGAAACATAGCACTCCTTTCTTAATTTTCTAGTTCTGATTGTCTGTTGGTGTTCAAAACGTTACAATGAACTTCGGTGAAGAACTCTTCAATGTAGTGCAATGCGAATTTTCTGAATTTTCTCATTTGTAGTAGTAAAATTCTTAGCTAAAGAATGTCAAATCAAAAGACTCCGGGTATAAATAACTTGATATGGATCTTTTAACTGTTGTTCTGAATGTTAGGGACGTTTCTCAAAATCTTATCTTTTCAACTCTAATATTCTTTGCGTATTCTGTGAATGAGAGAGTGTGGAGAAAAGATTTTTGTAATTTCATATCAGTAGATGTAAGTGGTGTTAAGAGTTATTTGAACAACCAGACGTTGCAGACTCACGTCCAAACCAACCAACAGATGGAGAATCCCCAGATTCAGAGAATGATGAACCAACAAACAGACCGTTGGTTCCTCTCACCGGCCCGATCACATGCAAGACTGAAATCTGGAGGCTCCACAAATCTCACAGAACATCTCTCCCGTCCAAAAACAAGCTGCAAGGCGATGGTTTCTGGCGGTTTTCGGTTTTATGTTCATGATGAAGAATGCAAGTTGCACAGCTAGTAGCTGTAGTTTTTGTGTATAAATCAGTGTGGTAAACGTCTAAAGTGGTGTGGTGTAGAAGAACTATCTCGTGTTGTGTCAAAACTTTTCCTTATTTGGTAGTCGGCTTCTGAACTATGTTCAGCTTTACAATTGTGCTCATGTTACGTTCGTCTTCTGCACTTAATTTTTCGTTGTTACTTGCTCAAATTCTGCTTTCTATTTTGTCCTCTGTTTACTTCAATTTAGTTTATGCATTAATAAGCTTATAAGAAGTGGGCCTATTTCTTTAAAAGACTTTGTAAAAAATAAAGATATCATTATTAATAAAGTCGAGTAACTTAGCATCTGGGATCGATGTGAGATAATTTCCAACAAAGTCCAACAAACTTTGATAAAGAGAAAATGAAACTGAAATTTTTTTTTGATAATCACTTAGTTAGTTAACTTAATGATAAATTAGTAAAAATTCTAATTGTGAGATCTGGGGTTCGATACTCACTATGTGTGAGTTTAGGTGCATTCAATATAATATTATAAAAAAATTTCTGATAGGCCGGGCTTGAAAGAGTAGTTTGTTGATTTTAAGATATTGCTCTATTTTGGTTATGGTTATTGACCTCGCTCTCCATTCATTTGAAATCTCGATTTAGTGGCTTATAGAAAAGCAAAAGAAAGTTTTGTTTGAAGCTCTAATAAAGGTTAAATCAGGTAAGCCTATCGTTCATGGTTACTCATTGTTTTATTTCGTGAAAATGAGGAAGTCATCTGATTTTGGGTTAATTTTTTTTTCTTTATTAAATGCTGTTTTCTGTTTTGAGGTGCTTCGTGGGGAAAAACGTATTGTCGACGACTCTCTTTTTATATAAATGAGGCTGGGCCCACACAATTGCTCAAAGAAGAGGATAAGGGCCCACACATCCATACGTTGTCCCCTATCAAAAAAGAGGATAAGGGCACACATCTTACGCATGCCTTGTCTATGGTCATGGCATAGACAAGGCAAGTTTGGTGATCCTCTTCATCCTCCATTCCCATGCTTGGAGGAGCTCCTTTTTGATGTTCCTGCCTCTGGTGAAATACTGAACTGCCTATTACTGCTTATTCAGGTGGGTGCTCCGTTGAGAATTCTTTTTACATCTAAATGTCATATGTAATATGTTCTGATTCCAACCTAAGAAATGCTTTTGGTGACAGCATAAGTGTATGTCATTCAGTCCGCTCCAAATCCCTGAATATATCTTTGTCATTAGGGTTACGCACCACTTATATCTGTCAACGGATTGCAACAGTTGCCCATCCTCGTCTTTTTCTTGGCAGTCTTTCATGAGATGTATAGTATTTGTCACAATGATGCTTGGCGGACTAAAGGCAAGGGAGGTTTTTTTAATCTCATCCTTTTGTTTTCTATACTTCCAATGAAATGCAATCTAAATCATACATCTTCTGTTGTTACATTTGCTTTGGATGTAAGGTGAATTGACAATTGAAATTTTGAATTGCAATGGATGATTAAAGCAACTAAGGAAAATAATTTAGTTGCAATGCTTCTTAAATTTTCTTTTTTAGTATGTCTTTATTGTATATGATTTGGACGTAATTCTAAATGTTTTCAAAATAAGACTGTTGATATACCAATTTTATTAGTTAGAATCAGGAGAGTAATTCATGAAAGAGCATCTTTATTTAAGAATATTAACCTTTCTTAAGTTAATGTTTTATTGTGTCATAGTTGGAGAATTCTAAATTTTATTTTCTCTTAAATGAATTATAATGTTGGGGTATGTCCCTAAACTTTTGTATTTTTTTATTATTTGATAAATAAACTCACATATTCATTAAAAAAAAAAAGTGAATCTAAGACTTCTCATGAATGATATGATCTCATGATTAATGGTTATATCTCTAATCATGAGATTATATCTCCGGGCGGTAACAAGAGGAAATGGCATTGAGATCTCAACCATAAATGTTGACAGTCTGTTTGGCTGCATATGGACATTTTATGTTAGGGAAGCAGGATAACAAGTTGGATTAATATAGCAATGGTCTCAATCATCTGTAACTTTTTAATCTAAAACTGCAATGTCCCATACACTGGGTTGGAATTACGTGAATTGGGGCAAATATTTCTCTAGTCCAGCTGAAAATATAATACATCTTTTACACGCCTGTAATCCTTGATTATCAACTTATAGTGGTCCGGCTATGCGCAGAAATCTGGATAAAATTTACTTCAACTTACATCTAATGATTTTCCTAAATTTTCTTCGTGCAGATTCGTGGCTGGAAGGAATGGGAGAAGGAGACCTCCCTTGACTATGAGTTTTCCAATGGATCTAAATCCATGACGTATAACTAGCTTTTCTTTTGATGTTGTAGCTTGAAAGTCGCAGTACTTCACTCTACAACATGACACCTCTAATTTCTTCTCTCAAAAGTTGGGTGTATGTGCATCGTGGAAATTAAACTTGGATGTCTTTTTAGAGGCACATCCTCCAAGATTCAGACTTATTCATCAGACATCATTTGCAAGAGCTCAGACCAGTTTCCGGTTGAGGACTGCATTCTTCTTTTATATTGTAAGAAACATCTCCCACAAGCTTGTCCATCTTAATTTTGTTTTGTTATTTAATAGTCGAAACCTTTCGACTGCAACCACTGTAGTTGTAATGCACATAAGGTGGCAAAACAGGGTGCGTAATTGATTAACTAAATTAATATGGTAGGCCTTGGTGATGTGTATGTACCAGAAATAAAGTAGTCCTGGCGGTTTAAATTCAAGCAACTTTTTAGCATAATAAAGAAGGAAAAGAAGAGAAGGGAAGGTGAGGTGGGTCACCTTAAGCCGATTCGGCTTTAACCAAAAATAGGCATTTCGACGTTGACAGTACCTTTTGTATGATCTGTAAACTAAAATACACCAGAATTCTAAAAGTTAGGATCGTGATCGCTTTGCGGCCAAAACAAATTAGAAAATTAATTGACGTTCACATGAATCTAGACTCTTCCCACTTTCATTCTCGTCAATGCAATGAGTGGTGTCGTTAGAAATTCCTACTCATTCTATTCTATAAAAACAAGGATAAACTTCAATTCCCACTCCAAACATGACCACCTCCAAGCTCCTGCCGACTAACGTAGCATCTAGCTTCCCCCATGTTCTGCCTAACCATCTCCGACCGTCCAGATCCCTCTGGCGTATTGACATTAGAGGTCTCCATTCCTCCCATCGATCTGCAGGGCCTTCACAGCCCCAATCGCTCTAGTGTTATTGAACAGATTATGGATGCATGCCGAAGTGTTGGTCTCTTTCAGGTATCAAAACTGTTGAAGGTTAATGATTTTATCTCAATGTTATCATATATTGGGCCTAGAATAAGGTTTAATATATTTTTCTATATTGTAAGATACTAGAGTTTTCCTTGTATAAGCTTTATTCTTGTTTATATAGTCTCTTAGGTTAACATTAAAAACTATTTAGCTGCATACTAAGAGTTATTTTCTCTACGAGTTTGGATTCTCTTGTAACTAGTTTTGGTTTTTCTTGATCAATAAACAAGCTTTTCTTCCAAACGTACAATAATTTATCAAATTCTTCATGGTATCGAGAGCCAACGATTTTGTTGGATTTTTTGGTTAATTTTTTTTTTGTTCATGTTGAGCCGACAATTTGGGATTTCTTGTTGTGATTCGGCCGATGCTTTTTTGTCTTTGGTTGCACATAACGAGGATGGCTTTCTTTCTCCAAAAAGGTGCGGTGTGCTTGTAAAACACTTGGCTAAGTGTTTTCTTCTGGCTTTTTCACACATAAAGGTGGTTTTCTCTCTCTCTTCCAAGCAAAAAGGTGCATGCTTTTCTCTCTCCGCATTAAAGAAGGCATGCTTTTCTCTCTCTGAATTCCAAAACAAGATACAGTAATGGACTTTATCGCTCCCAATTAAAGAAAAAGGTTCCCTTTGCCGTTAGCTTTATCCTTTGTTTCGTGGATTTTCTTTGACATTGCATCAAATGAGACGGTTTTGACTTTGCCGACTACACCAAACAGCTACAAGATCACAGATTCCTTATTTTTTTCTTGCTTTTGCGCTTTGTGATTATTTTGGTTTGCTGTTGTGATTTGGATATTTTGTCAAACAATTATTTTTTGGATGTTTCCTAATACGAGTAGTTTGGAGACTTTTTTAATTTTGTCATGGCTACTGAGTCAGATCTTTTTCAACCACTGGTTACTCCATATAATGCTCTCATGTTCGAAAAACTCACCAAGACAAGGGGATCAATTAGGTTCTAAATTAGATCATCATGAGGGTTATGTTTCCCCAATTCCAATTATCACAGACCTGAATGATCCCCTATATCTACCACCTAGTGACACCAGTGAAGCTCATTTGGTTGGTGATAACTCTATTTTTATAGAGTTATTTTATCTATTTTAGGCAATAAATAACTTTAATAATTATGAGAAAACATTTGAACTCCTCTTTATTTACTTAAATTTATCTTGTTTATGCAGCACAAGGAGCCAAGAAGAAAAGAAATGAACATAGAGAACCTAATGCTTATTATGTGGCAAAATCGTAATATCAAGATCAAAAGAGTCAAGATGGACTTGGGCTTTGAATGATTGTTATTAGATTTTCTACTGTTATTGAGTTTTCTATTTATTTAGAAAACTCAGTCATGTTTGAAATTCAAATCCTAATTAATTTAGGAGTTCAAAGCCTAATTGTTTTAGGTCTTTAAAACCTAGTTCTACTAGGATAGGAGATAGGTTTAAACCTAAACCCTATTTAAGAGAAGAAAAGAGGCAAAAGAAAAGAATGAGAAAATTGAGCACAACTTAAGAAAGATGCTAAAAATTTAAGATTTTCTTGAAGAGAAGACAAAAAGGGTGACAAACTTTTTGTTCTTAGATTCAAGATGCATTCTTTATTTTTTATTACTATTCTTCATCATTATTTCTTTATGTTTGAGTTTATTTTTGTTAGAGCTATAGTGTAACCTAATTATGATGGTATGAATCTTATGATTATTATGCTTTGTAAGATATTTTGTTTATGTGAAGTTATATATTACTGTATTTAATGTTTTTAAGTGATTAGCTACCGTTTGAATGATTTGATTTGCATGTTTGAGATCGACAGGAGATGATATGCAGTTACTTCTTGTAATTTGTAACCATAAATTAAATATGGATAGACATATACCATATTATTTGTGTGGCTTTTGGTGTAAACTGGGAATATTCATAAATCCTAATGCATTTGGTTTGTTTCAATTCACATATAGAGATATAGTGAATTAATGAACTAAGTAGGTTTGCTACACCTAGACATAGGATAGTAAATAAATTAGAAAATTCCGCTATCACATAGATATTATCCTTTTTGCAAGTATAAATAATCACTAGTAATACATAGTAATTATGGTAAAATCATATGCTCTAATATATTTATTATATTTAGTTTTCTTAGATTTAGTTAGTTAATCTATCATCTATCAATTTGATTTGCTAAATAAATTCTAGAAGTTGTTCACCGTTAGTAATTAATTAGTCTAGTAATCACCAATCTCTGTGGGACGATATCTTTCTCATCATTATATTACTTGTTCGACATGTTCACTTGTATCTAAATTTCACCGAACAGTTGGTTTCAAACTTAATGGCTCGAGTAATTATGTTGTTTGGAGTCATGCTATGAAACTTGCTCTTCTCTCTAAGAACAAGTTAATATTTTTGGATGGTAAATACCCTGCTTCGTCTGAAAATTTTCCCTATTTGCCCTATTTGCCTATCTGGGAGCGTTGTAATGCGATTTGTCTTTCTTGGATCCTCAATTCACTATTTGGACATCTTTATGAGGGATTTATCTGCACAGTCAGTGCTGCCAATCTCTAGAAGGAGCTTTGTACTCGTTACAGCCAAGTTGACCCAACCCCGATCTATGATCCTCTAAATGAATTGAGCTCCACTTTTAAAAAAAAGGTGGATCAATTGCTTCTTATTTTCATCGATTAAGAGCATTATGGGACGAATACACCACATTGATGGCTTTGGATTCACCGAAAATGTCCAAAACTGACAGTTGGAAACTTCATTAAGAACACATGAAGTTTTATCAATTCTTGAGAGGACTAGATGACCGTTTTTCTCATCTCAAAGACCAGATTCTGCTCATGAAGCCACTTCCTGATGTTTTGCAAGCTTACTCCATTGCCAACAATGCTGAGTATCGGTATGGAAGACTAGAGAAGATGACTAGTTATTCTTAGGCTTTTACGGTGACATATGGGACTGACGCAATAAGGTGGTTTGCATTTGAGCCACTCGTTGTGGCACCAGGGCCTAAGCAATCAACTGGGACAACATCTTTGCATAATGAAAATGACACATCGATTTTACTCAAAGTAGGGCAAAATGATGTGTTGTCTAGGGTTTCTAGCAAACCCAAATGTAAGCATTGTGGATGCAAAGGGCACCGCAAGGAAAATTTTTATTGTCTTAAGGGGCCTTAATGTAAGCATTGTTAGCTTTTTGGACACAAGAAGGAAGCTTGTTACAAACTTAATGACTATCCTCTAGGTCACAAGAATTTTACTAGTAAGTCTACTGTTAATTTGGCTATTGTTGAGCCTAGTCATTGCACTTTTATACCAGAGCAGTATGAGCGCATTATCCATCTGATCAAGGAAGACTATGGTAAGACCTCTCATACTAATGAAGCAGGTATTTCAAAATCTTTTCCTTACATTTGGATTATAGATAGTGGGACCCGTGATCGTATTACTGCTGATTTTAATTGGTTAGAATTTCTTGTTAAATGCTTGTCTAAGTTTAAATATGTTAAACTGCCAAATGAGGAACTAACCCATGTCACCTACACTGGTTCCATAACCCTACCTGACAATTTAAAATTACATACCATTCTTTATTCTCGTGATTTCAAATGTAATTTGTTGTCTGTAGTTAAATTCACCACTGATAATAACTGTTTAGTGGTTTTCTATGCTGATTTGTGTGTGTTTCAGGACCTCTTGATGGGTGATGTCAAGGGAATTGGTAGAATGTGACATGGACTTTATTTTTTCTTGCATCCTAGGAATAAACATGTTAATAAATTTTTCGGTACTGCACCAGCCCTTTCAATTATTTCAGCATGTAATGACCTTAATTTTCATTTATGGCATTCAAGACTTGGTCACATGTCTTTATCTTAATTTAAATTTTTGAATGATTTCAAAGATTTTCCGTCTTCTAATTTCCATTGCTCAGTTTGCTCTCTTACTAAGAAAACACGTGATCCATTCACTGTTCGCACTGAGAATGTTAAAAATCTCTTTGATTTAATTCATGTAGACATTTGGGGACTATATCATGCCCTAAATTATGATGGTTCGAAATAGTTTCTAACCATTGTTGATGATTTTTCATGAGGGACTTAGACTTTCCTCATGAAACATAAGACTGAAATAGTATCATATTTGGAACGTTTCTTTAACACAATTCAAAATCATTTTAGCATTGGAATCAAACGCATTCGTTTTGATAATGCAACTGATTTCTTTAATTCCTCATGTGACAAATTGTTTTCATCGCGGGGTATAATGTATGAAAGTTCATATGTATATACTCCACAATAGAATGGTGTGGTAGAACGTAAACATCGTCACTTATTAGATGTTGCACGGGCATTAAAATTTCAAAATCACATGCCTACATGTTTTTGGGATGAGTGTATACTCATTGCCACATACATTATCAATCACATTCCTTCTTCAATCTTACATGGAAAATCTCCTTATGAGATGATTCATGGGAAAGCTCTTGACCTTTCTAGACTTCGAGTCTTCAGTTGTCTTTGCTATGCTTCAGTGGTGGGGCATAAAGACAAATTTGCCCCTCGAGCTATTCCTAGCATTTTCATGGGATACCCTTTTGGGCAAAAAAGGTATAAACTTTATGACATTGAAAGAAAGAAATTTTTGTGAGTTGTGATATTCATTTTCATGAAAATGTTTTCCCTTTTACAAACATAGAGACTGTGTCCTATTCTTTAGAATCCCTATGATGTCATCTTAAGATGAGGAGCCTGCACAATAAGTTATCAGAGTTAACCTTAATTCAAATACTTAGGTAATCTCTCCTACCTAATCAAATTCCATTCCTGGTACAACCATTCATACTATACCAGATATTACCATTTCCAATATCTCAAGCAACCAACCCAATGATTCTACCTTGGAGACTATTGATCCTCCTTCTACATCACCTTTTGTTTTCACTTATGATGAGACAGAGGATGATCCTTTCTCACCAAGCATGCATAATCCCACAATCCCTTCATCACCTCCTAGATGATCTATTAGAATTTCCAGGCCACCCATATGGACTCAAGATTATGTTTGCAACAATGTTAGCTTATCCATACAATACCCTATATCTGACTATGTATCTTATACACATTTACCCATTCCCCATCAACATTTCATAGTAGCCATTTCACCTGAGATAGAACCCTTGTTCTACTATGAGGCAGTTAAGGATTCTAGATGACGAGATGCCATGGATCAGGAAATGAAAGCATTAGAATCGAATGGAACATGGGAACTGGTAAACCTACCACCACGGAGAAAACCCGTAGGATGTAAATGAGTATACAAGATTAAGTATCATGTTGATGGGAGTATTGAGCGGCTTAAGGCTCATCTAGTAGTGAAGGGTTATAGTTAGACAGAAGGGATTAATTATCATGAGACTTTCTCTCCTACAGTTGAATCTGTGATAGTTAGAAGTGCATTATCTATTGCTTTACAACGTAAATGAACTATTCGACAAATGGATGTCCATAATGCATTTCTACAGAGAGACTTAGATGAAGAAGTCTATATGAAACCACCACCTAGGAGTCCTTTTGAAAGGGGGTCCAAAGTATGTCGGTTGAAGAAATCTTTATATGGGTTAAAGCAAGCTTCATGACAGTGGAATGAGAAGTTTATAGAAGCTTAGTATCTGTTGGCTATCGACAGTCACTGTATGACTATTCTCTTTTCACTAAAGGACAAGATGGTAATATTGTTTTAGTGCTAATATATGTGGATGACATCTTAATTACTGGTGATGACATATAAGAAATTGAGGCTTTACAAGCATATCTTCATTCTACATTTCAAATCAAGGATTTGGGAGAACTCAAATATTTTCTAGGAATTGAGATCTTTCGAGATTCAAATGGCATGCATCTCAATCAACGTAAGTATATCTTAGAATTGATTTTTGAATTAGGACTATTAGCTGTCAAGCTTGTTAGAAATCCCATGAAGACAAATATCTTATTTACTAGCTTGAAATATGATTAGCGAGTTCGTCCACAAATAGATGATCCACCATTTGAGAACATCTTGAGTTATTAGCAATTGATTGGTAAGCTAAATTATCTTGATATGACACGTCCTGATATAGCTTTTCCAATACACTTCTTAAGTCAATTCATGCATGCTCCCAAGTGATCCCACTAGGATGCAGCTCTCTGCATTATTAAGTATCTCAAAGGAACAATAGGGCTTGGTTTATTCTTTCCTTCAAGTGGTGATTTTCTCTTGCAAGCTTTCTGTGATGCTAGCTATGCAAAATGCCCGATGACACATCGATCCACCACTGGCTTTTGTCTTATACTTGGACATTCAGTAATTTCTTGGAAAAGTAAAAAGCAACCAGTTGTGAATCTTTCTTCAATAGAGGCCGAATATAGGGCCATGGCAACTACTACTTGTGAGATCGTTTGGGTGGTTGGTCTATTAAAAAATATGGGAATTAATGTTTCACAGCCAGTGCTGTTATATTGCGACAATGAAACAACATAAAAATTGGCAGGAAACTCAGTCTTTCATCAAAAGACCAAGCATATAGATGTTTCTTGTCATTTTATTTGAGAAAAAATACATCATGGTTTAATCAACACAGCATATGTTAGGAGTGATGATCAACCTGCAGATATTCTGACTAAGGCTTTAGGGACAAATCAACATTATCATCTCCTTAGCAAGCTTGGGGTCTTTGACTTCTTTCGACACTTAGCTTGAAGGGGGTGTTGAAGGTTGATGATTTTATCTTAATGTTATCATATATTGTGCCTAGAATAATGGCTAATATATTTTCCTATATTGTAAGATACTAGGGTTTTCCTTGTATAAGCTTTATTCTTGTTTATATATAGCCTCTTAGGTTAACATTGAAAACTACCTAGTCACATACTAAGAGTTCTTTTCTCTACGACTTTGGATTCTCTTGTAACTAGTTTTGGTTTTGCTTGATCAATAAACAAGCTTTTCTTCCAAACGTACAAGAGTTTATCAAATTCTTCAAACTAACTACGATATGTGAAGTTTTTTCATTCGATTACATGCGGCATAATATATCAGATATTGTTCTCCTAATACATACCAACTCAATAATTTTTTTATTGTCAGGTTAGAAACTGTGGAGTACTAGATATATTGGTTTGGAAGAACATGGCCAGAAGACGACAGCACAAGCTCTTTTCTCGCATAGTGCATTGAGCGATTATGTAGGAGTGACAATAATCTAATCTATTTATGAAAGGTTCACAGCAATCTATCAGTTGGTAAGACTATTGAATATAAGATAAGAGTATTGAAAATTTGCCACTGGTTTTGTCAAAGGATCTGTCAGCCGCTCTTAGGTCCTTAACTGGTTATTAGTAGAAATGGATAAGGAAAAGACAAACTTTTGATGCAAAAATACAATAGTGAAGCAAAAAGAGCAGTTGAACTTCGCAGAATATGTGGCAGTGGTGAAGTTAAGACTAAAGACTCAAATCAAAGCCTCTTGAGGATTCCCATGCGTAACCACTTCATCGACGAAATGACTTAGTGCAATGGAGAACTGTAGTCCGAAATTGGAAGGCTCAAGTGAGTGTGTGTGTGTGTGTGTGTGTGTGAGAGAGAGAGAGAGAGAGAGAGACCATTTCTGAAAGTATCAGCTTAACTTGGAGGAAGCACCAAATTTGGCCTAATGCTTGCTCTCGGAGGCCAGCCCGGACCGTCTACACGAGCGATGACGAACCACACTCCAGTGGGCCCAATATTACCAGGCCCAGCTCTCCCTCTACCTTATTCCTTCTTCTCCTCCCTTTTTGTCCCAACTCATCCTTGACAGAAAGTTCCATCGTCCTTTTGGGATATAAAATTACGATTGGAAGGAGGGCCTAAGTAATGACTTCAAGGGTCTACCATCTTCTGGATCGAGGTATGATGACTTCAAGGTTGGTCCTCGTGGGTCAAGCTGGATAGGGCTTCCTTTCATCACTCCCTGTTTATTTGCGATTTCAGGAGGTCAAATATATCGAGTTTACCAATCATAGTTGTATCAGTCCATTATGTGGGATTTTGGTAAAGATATTTGCTTATTGAGCTTTGGTTTGAATATATTGAGTTTTGATCATCATTTTTCCTACTTTTTTTTTTAATTTAATAGAAGTCTATCTCAATATGTTTTGTTTTCTCATTAAATATGACTTCTAGTTATCATTTTGGTTATTGCCTTGTTATTTCTAGAACGCAAGATTACTTTGTGGCCACATCAAGGTCTTGAAATCGTCCCAAATTACACATAGTTTTTGTTGTTATTAAAGTCATGACCTCGTATTATCCTCTCATTGACAATTTAACACTATAAATTGTTTTTTTTTTGTTTCCAAAAGATTAAAAAGTTATGCAATACCCAGTTAAGGGTTTTCTCAATACGAGGTAAGATGTCTAGTTTGAATTGCAAATTCCAGTATATTACATCTTTATATTAGATGACATCAATAAACCAAAATCCTAGTATCCTTTTACGTATTTTTAAACTTGCATTGTTAAATATATATGAAATTGTTTTAGTATGCGTAGAAATTGATTGAGCATTTACAAAAAGTAATTAGTGTTGGTTCTTCTCATTGTCAAATTGCTTAGCCTTATCAATCTCTAATAATTCAATGGGTTCTATAGGAGTTGATCATCTCTAGATGATTAAGCCACATTGAAAAGTTTCACTATGATCAATTTTGAATTTTTCTCCATTGGTATTATTGATGGAATAGAAATAAAGAGACCGGATTTTGAAATAAACTTCAATAAAAAGTTTTTTTGGCTCAAATAGATTTTGTATTTTGAGCTTACAATCTCTATGGCTTAAAAATATTTTAATTGCCTGAAATAGTTTATATGATATTTCGAGAAAGGATTTCTCTTTATCAATTCATTCTCGGCTTTCTCATCTTTGTCTATATATTTTAGCAATACAAAAAATGAGTTAGTTTGAGCCCCTCATGGCTTAGTGGCACCTAAGGGAATTTTCACTTGAGCGGTGGGAGTTTAAAATATCACTCTTTTCAAATAAAATTTCCTAAAATTAACTCCACCCCTTCTCCCTTCAACAAAAGAAAAAAATGAAGAAGTTATCGTTTTTTTTTCTTATTTTTCATTTTTTATGTGAAGAGGGAGTAATTATTTTTAAGTTTGCTTAAAACTAAAATCAAGGCTTCTTCAATTAAGCATCTATTGTCATAATACTTGTTTAAGCTTATACAAGGACTTGAGTAGTTGTCATTCTTTTCTCTCTCCTTGACTACGTGATACAGGAAGGGATAACATGCATACTTTTTCAACAAGAAGAAATTTTGGACGTCTATTTGATAAGGAGCCTATTGGTGAATAGAAGATAACGTAATAGTTTGTAAGACTTTAGAATTTTAATTTTTGGGGGCCATGATAATAGAAAAACTCTAAGGGATTTTGGTTAACTGGGTAACTGACCAAGTTATAGGAGAAAAAAATGTCAAGGATTATGGCTCTATTCTAGTTTATTAGTCAAAATGCAAGAGGATCGGTTGTTTTGTTGGAGTGTGAATTCACATACCTGCCAGTATGGCAAGGGGAAGTTACTCCACATTTTGCCACGTGGGTCAACAAATGAGTGAGGAAACTATAACTTTTATGAGATGTCTTAGAGTTACATAGCACTGGAGATTATTTACTTTTTATTTCTCTTTTTGTTTTTGAAATGAATTGCTATCTCAAAACTCTCCTTCTCGATCTAACTTATTGTGTATTTGTTTCCGAAGATACCTCTTACAATTTACTAACTTGGAAATTTTTTTAGGCCTTAAGTTGTGATTCTTTTGAAAGATACACATAAGATTCTATATGCTAAATGCAAAGATCATGCAATCTTTCTAGAGAAATATCATGTAATTGTGTACAAGATGAAAGTTCCATGTTGGAGGTGTGATCTCTTGTAATAAAAGGTTAAATGAAAAAATGGTTCCTATAATCTTAAGCTAGTTTTTGGATTTTAACTTGATATCAAGGTACAAGTTAAATCTACTTCATCTAGTACGACTTTAAGGCCAATATTGCTCAGCATGCAACAACATGTGTACATGACAAATGTCTCACAAGGACTTTTGGCTTTCTAACTATAATAATCAAAACAAATTTCTTGTCTTTACATGATTGATTTTCTTAAAATTGGACTGTAGGAAGTATCATCTAAAGTGGAAGCTTAAAGGAATAATAGTTGGGGTACACATTAACGAATATGGGTTTCATTTGTTCTTGGCTTGTAGATAAAATTATTAATGCAATAGGGTAAAGCAAGTGCCTCATTGAATATGAGAGCTTGAGAATAAAAGATGACACATGTTTCCTAAAAGAAGAGGTTGATTTACAACACATAAGGCCACATCCTCTTCAAGCTGTCATGATTGATGCTTTCAACATAAATGAATAAGTTGATGCCCTTTACAAAGATGGGTGGTGGAAGGGTACAATTTCAAAGGTCCTTAGGCCCTTAAGTTACAATTTTACTCCTAAGGTATGGAAGATGAGGCAGAATTTCTATTAAAGGTAGGTGTTGTCCTATATTGAAAGCGTAAAGATGACCCATTGAGCTTATGAGTGATGAGACTTCCTCACCTAATGCTTTAAGGTTTTAAAATGGGTCTTCGCACTTGAATATGGTATTAAATCCAGGAATAGGCCTTCACTTCATAAATCCTTATGCCCCGAAGTTAGGCTTCAGTCCATTTGCAATGCTCGTATCAACATACAAGTGAGGGAAAGTGTTAAAGGTAGTTGTTGTCTCACATTGAAAGCATGAGAATGACCCATTGAACTTATAAGTAATGAGATTTTCCTACCTAATGTATTAAGGTTTAGGGATAAGCCTTCACACTTTAGTAGTTTTCCCTCTCCAACTTAAGACCATGTCAACATTAGGTGGATGGATCTTGGATCATGGTATCTCATATTTAAGAATATGAACTTTGAACACCTTTTTAAAGAATTTTAACCATGAATTTTATTTGTTTCTTCTTTTTGTCATGTTGTTGTTACTATTGTTTGGGGAAATGGAAACTTGGATTGCTAATTGTTAACTAATTTATAGGTCCAATGAAGTCTAAAAGGTTGGTCAAAACTTGGTCGAAAAATAGTGTTAATATCTATGGAAGTTCCTAACTATTGCTAAAATTTCAATAATGAAGCTTTTACTTAACGGAGTAATTCACCAAGTTGTCCTCGGCTAATAGCACAAGAGAAGAAAAAAAAAAATCTTCTAGTCGTCTAGTTTTGACCACTATTTCAATGGTCAAAACTCATAATGATCGACTTTTTCCTAGCAGCATGATTTCATAGACCTGCGGATATGGTGATGGGAAGTTACTCTAAATGTGCCATGAGGATAAGAAAATGATCAAGGTAGCTAACTTTTATACATGGCTTAGAGTTTTATCTCATTTGGAGGTTTTGTCTAATTGTTTAACTTTCTTGAACAAGAAATAAAAGCTTCCCGGTGTGATTTGGCCAAGAATCATACATTATTGGTTGTTTTATCTGGTTATAGCTTGTCTAATGGGATTTGGAGTTTGATTTTAAATTCTATTAGTAAATTACTGAATTGATTGGCTTTTTCGTAGACTAAAACTCAAAAAATTGTGTAGACCACCTCTCTAAACTCAATTTGTCAAGGTTAGTGAATCTTTTGGTATTAAAAAGATAGGTATTTGGCTCTATAAAAATATAATGTTGCTTCTCTTTTATGGGATTGTGAATGACCTATTTTTCTTGACCTTTTTGTTATGATATGTTGTAACAATCAATAATGATGATATTGCTTTGCATTAGGAGTAAAACAACGCCATTTTTTTTTGGTATAGAAACCTTGTTATTGGATAGCAATCTCAATCAACAAAGAGAAAATTCCTCACTTAATACTACCAAGTGTAATGTCTTGAGCCTCCCTACTAAAGTATTCCTAGTTTAAATATGATTATGAAATTGTTTTTGAAAGCATATTACAATGAATTGCATACTTAACAGAGGAGGAGCTTTTCTTTAACTTGTTATATTATATGTTTTTCTCCTTACGAGATTTATGCTACTGGCAATGTTGCTCATAATGTTTCAAAAAGGACTTTATTTATAGACAAATCTTATACATTGTGGCATCAAAGACTTGGATATATTTCTAATGTGAGAGTGGATAGAATAATTAAGTTAAATGTCTTGCATGATCTTGATTATGATATGGATACTTGTGTGAAGTGTTGCAGAGGAAAGTTGGTCAAAGTAAAGAAGAAGACAATAGTACATAGTTATAACTTATTACAAGTTATTCATATAGACATCAATAGGCCATAGAAAACCACCTTATGTGGTAATTCCTGTTTTATTACCTTTATTAATGATTTCTCTCAATATGGTTATCTGTATTTGATTAAAGATAAGTTTAAGTCACTTAAGAAGTTTAAGATATTTAAAGTTGAAGCTAAAAAACAATTAGAGAAGAGTATAAAAGTTATAAGATTAGATAGAGGTGGTGAATATTATGGTTGACAAGGAGATACAAGACATCTTAAAGGACTATTCCCTCAACATTTATAGGATTGTGGTATTGTTGCTTAGTTTTCAATGCTAGGTAACCCTGAATAGAATGGTATTTTTGAAAGGCATAATAGAACCCTGATGAATATGGTAAGAAGTATGATGCATGGAACTAATTTGCATTTATATTTGTAAGATGAAGTTATATTCACTACCCTGTGTATTCTCAATGGAGTGCCAAGCAAGTCTATCTTATTTACACCTTATAAGTTATGGACAAGGAGAAAACTAAGTTTGAATAATTTGAAAGTATGGGGTTGTCTTGTAAAAGTAAAGTTGTATAATCCAAATATGAGAAAATTGAATTCAAGAGCAACTAGATGCTACTTTATTAGATATCCACTCCACTCGAAAGGATATCGGTCCTCTAACCCATGTAGAGGTGCCAAAATAGTGGAGTCAGAAACAACTAAGTTTTTGAAATTGGATGTTGCAAAACGAGATAATAGCTCTCAAAGCATGGATTGTATAGGTGATGTAGCAATTTCATGCCCTTTTTCATTACATATGAACTTAGAGCCTCAATCATCGGAACCAAATTTTCAATTGTTCCAAATTTAACTGTGAAAGCTCGTATGATTAGATAATCTGTTAGAGAAAGAAAACCAACCATTCATCCAAATAACATGATTTATTTAGGAAAGCATGATTATGATGTTGGAATTTCAAATGATCCAGTCACTTATGCAAAAGCTATTTATAGTCCCTAATCTAAATTGTGGATAGATGCAATACATGATGAGATGAATTCTATGAAGCATAAAAATATTTTTTACTTGGTTGATTTATCTAAAGGCTACAAACCCATCGGTTGCAAATGGGTTTATAAGACTAAAAGAGACTTTACAAGAAAAGTTAAAAGATTAAAGGTTAGACTAGTGGCTAAAGGATTCACTCAAAAGGAAGGTGTAGATTATAATGAAATTTTTTCTCCGGTATCTTTTAAGGATTCTGTAGAGTAATTATGGTTTTGGTGGCTCATTTTGATATAGAATTATATAAGATAGATGTAAGATAGCTTTTCTTAATGGAACACTTAATGAAGAAATTTACATGGTATAGCCTGAAGGGTTTACTAAGGTGACACAAAACGATTGGTATGCAAGTTAAAAAAGTCTATTTATGGTCTTAAACAAACTTCTCATCAGTGGTATTTGAAATTTAATGAATTTATTACCTCATATGGTTTTGTGGAGAATAAAGTGGATTGTTGTATATAAACAAAGATCAATGGGAGTATGCCTCTCTTTTTAGTCCTTTATGTTGATGATATTTTACTTGCAAGCATTGATAAAACATTACTTCATAAAACTAAAAGATTATTGTCTACATGATTTGATATATAAGATCTTGGTGAGACAAACTTTGTTATTAGCATTGAAATTCATAAAGACTACCCTCGAAGGTTATTGGGTCTTTCTCAAAAGGCATAGGTAGACAGAGTAGTTACCATATTTAGTATGCAAAATTGTAAACCTAGTAATGTTCCTATTCTGAATAGTGATAAAGTTATTTGTAATGTCCTCAAACTAATGATGAGAAAGAGTTTATGAAGAAAATACCTTATGTTTTAGTAGTTGGTAGTATCATGTATGCATAGGTGTGTATCATGGCTGATATTCCTTTTTTTGCTGGTTTACTTGGAAGATATTAGTCTAATCAAAGCCAAGATCATTGGGTGGCTGTTAAGAAAGTGTTGAGGTACCTAACGAAAACAAAAAAAACTATATGTTAATTTATAGATACGTTGATGATCTGTAGCTTGTGGGCTATTCAAATGCAGAATTTATAGGTTGTAAAGATAATTTAAAGTCCATTTCAAGGTACATTTTTCTCTTTGCAAGTGAGGTTGTATCTTGAAAAAGTGTTAAACAATCATTGATCATATCTTCCACTATGCAAGCAAAGTTTATTGTATGTTATGGAGTTGCAATTTAGGTTATTTGGCTCATAAACTTGATAAAAGACTTAGCAGCTTATAACTTGGTTGATAAGCTTATTTAGTTATACTATAATAACAATGCTACTATATTATCTATTAATGATAACAAAAGTTAAGTAGGATCCAAAAACTTGGACATCAAATATTTAACCATCAAAGAATGAGTAAAGAATGGCAAGATTACTATAGAACATATCAACAAAGATGCTATGCTTGTGAATCCCCTTACTAAGGGATTGACTCCTCATATTTTTCATAGATATGTCCCTTGAACTTTATGAAATGATTTGCTGAAAGCTCCTATTTTTTACATGTGCTATGTAGTTATGCTTGTATGAGATACTCGCAAAATAATTTCTTGGCAACTACTCATTGCTAAAAACAGCATCAAAGGCAAGGAAGGATTATATTGAGCTCAAAAATTGTGAATCTCACAAAATTCTGAAACGGGAAAAACCAATGTGTTGCTACTATGAAGAAAGCTTAGTGAACTACACCAAATCGGTACATTAAAATTCAAAAGTTCAACAGACCATAGAAACCTAGGATTAAGCCTTAAAAAATCAGGAGCAATTACTTCTTCTCTTCCTTCTTAGCCTCTACACATTAGCTTCAAGACTTTCTAGATAATGATTCCTCCTCCGGTGATCAACTGCTATCACAATACTGGGTGCAAGTTTCTTGGGAATGTTGGCATCCGATTTTCAAAAGAAAAAAAAAATAAGAACGAGAAAAGGTGCAAATGACTTTAGCTAAGCGAGAGGCTTCAATTCCCCACCAGAAGAGTTTAGATAAATCTTATAATCATGTCGGATTCTCAATGAACCGTAGGTATGCAATCAAATGGAGCTCTATAAGACCTTTGCCTGATATACTAGTTAGTCATTGTTTTGGTTTTTACCCTTAAATCATGTTGTTGCGTGTTGGTTAGGCACAGTTGGTGCTTCTCACTAGAATTCAAGGACCTTTTGCATCAAAGCTTAGATTATGAGTTGGTGCTTCTCACTAGAATTCAAGGACCTTTTGCATCAAAGCTTAGATTATGTTTTTTTAAAAAAGGAAATCCATTAAGAATGACTTTTCTTTTTTACGGTAACTATTTTATGTTTTTGTGACTTATTTCTTTTTGAGATCTAGAAACCTTTTTGCAACCTTATCTTCTAAAAGGTGGCAACTTTAGCTTTGCAGGAAGGTTGCATTTCCTTCTTTCTTTTTCCCTTTTCAATCTTGTGCAGACAACTAGATATGGTAGGATTTATGGAAAGATTGCTAAATCATAAGATTCAAACTAGATTGAGTAGTATTGTATTGAATCTCATACATGAATGTACATGGAAAGTGTATATTTACCAAGAAGAAATAGCTATACAAGAGAGTTTGTAATGGAGATACTCTAAGGTTACACTTATGTAGGCCAATTATAGTGGGCTATAAAAAAAATGGGCTGAGATCAAATGTCATTTTCTCAACATCTCCCCTCAAGTTGGTTGTTTATACAAATCAAACAAGCCCAAGCTACCTAAGAAAAAATGATGTTACTATATGCCTAGTGCTTTAGTTAACAAATGTGCATGTGTCGAGATGTGAGTTGTGTGAATGATATGAGTAGCTATTCATTTGCATTGCTATATTAACTAACACTTATTAAAAACAAGTGAAATTCTACAGTGGCCTAATTCATACTAGTTTACCAGGATTTATAAATGAGAAAAAGGACTTTTTGACGTATATTTTTTTATAGGAAAGCACCCATAGTTGATGACCAGTCTTTATCAACATGCGTCAAAGTCATTCTTTTTTGGCCTCCATGACCACAACAAATCTATGAGAAAGTACACATTATCACTCCCATCCTACCTAACAAATATTAAATGCTATTATTACATTAATTTTTTTCATGGGTGTCAACTTAGTGACTTGTGTTGCACCTTTATTATTATTATTCTAAATGGCATGGTATAGTGGAAATGATGCAAATAAGTGCAAGTTGTTGACAAATAAATGTGATACGAATAGTGACAAATATCTGGTTATAAATAAAGTCCATGGTGCTAAGACCATTTACAAACCATAACAATGGGGATTATCAACTTCTACGAAAGTGTGCCCCTATTCTCCTTCGTCTTACTTGCTACTTTGGTTTCACATTCGAAGGCAGCTTTTGTTTTTGTTTATGCTTTTGCTTTACCATATTAATTCCTTTCTTCTCTGCCAGGTCTTAGGTAAAAACCCCACGAAGCAATAAGTAAATAAAGATGAAGGAGCAAAGTTGTCAAATTCTAACATTCCAAGAAAAGGATATTCTTGGGTTGAATATAGAGTGGAAGAACAACTAAAATACTTTTTTTATTTAATTTTGTGGTATTAACTTCGCTTTCAACATGCTCTTTCTGGAGCTCCGTTCTTGTATAGTTATAGTTATTACTACAAATTCTAGCAAATTCCTAGTTCTTATGTCAACTAATTCCTAGTTCTTTCTGTAAGAATTATGGGTACACTTAATTTGCCATTAAAGTTATGCATGGTTATTCTTGTATCATGTCCCACCATAAAACATGTACTTGATTTGAAGACTCCAGAAAATATTTTTGTGGTTGTTAATTTCTAGACTACAATTAGCTTTTTAAAGTCTTTCATTGCAGAGGTTAAAAAAGAGTGTTTAGGTAGGTATGAATACTTGCAAATTTTTGAAATCTAACTAGAAGACTTATAAAGTACAAGTAGTTTGATGATTATGTAAAGACAACAATTTTTTAAAGATAAATCGTACAAATGCATGAGGAGAAACACTACTATCTCAAATATAATACTAATTCGTTTCTTCCAGTCTTAAGTAGTACGCTGCAAAGCATCAAAGATGAATAGCGGACGTATCAAATTCCCGTACTCCAAAAAAAGAAGGTTTTCTTTTTTAGGTTGAATAGATAGTAAAAGAATGACTAAAATACTTTTTTTTTTTTTTTCAATTTTGTTATATTAACTTCCCTCTTAACATGCTCCTTCTATGACTCCGTTGTCTTGTAGTTATAGTCATTGCTAAATTCTAGCTAAGTCAGTTGCTATATTGACTAGCACTCACCGTAAGTCCTCTGCCTATAACTAAATTTCCCATTAAAGTTATATATTGCTATTCTTGTGTTTCAAAACCTATCCTGGACAGTGGAGGTCTGATTCATTAAACTAAATGGATGACTCCAAACGGTATTATAACGGATTTTAAGAATACGATTAGTTCTCTATAATCTATAACTATGCTAACTAAAAGGTGAAAGGGTTTAGATAGGTAAGAATGCTTGCAAGTTTTTGAAATATATTGCTGGAGGACTTAAATCAAAAGTCTTAAAATTATTATGGAATGTGAACACATTTCTGAAGATAAATCAAACAAGTGCACAAAGAAAGGGAGAACTATCTCAAATATGATAGTAATTCCTTTCTTCTTTGCCTATTCTTACGAAGTACCCCAATGAACCAACAAATAAATAAAGATGAAAAAGTAAACTTCTCAAGTTCTAATATTCCAAGAAAAGGATTTTTTTGGATTGGATAGATGGTAGAAGAATGACTAAAACACTTCTGTTTTTCAAATTGTGGTATTAACTTATCTTTCAACGTGCTCTTTCTACGGCTTCGTCCTCCTATAGTTATTGTTGCTGCTTCAAACTATAGCAAATGCGTCTGTGTTGTTATATCAACTAGCACTACTATAAGACATGTGGCTACAATTAAATTCACCGTTAAATTTATGCATGGTTATTCTTGTTTTCTGTCCCACCTTGAAACATATGCTTGATTAGTTAAAGACTCCAAAAGTTCTGAAGTCTATCACCTTGCTAATTAACAAAGTGAAAGGTATATATGAGTGCTTGTAGCCTTTTGAAATGTATCGCTAGAAGACTCATATAAAGTAAAAGTTGTTCGATGATTACGGGAGTGAATAATTTTCTAAAGATTAATTATTTAAATGCATTAGGAAAAGGATATCTATCTCAAATATAATACTAATTCCTTTCTTCTTTCCCCGGTCCTAGGTAGTAACCTCCTAAGCAATAGGTAAATAAAGATTGGTCAAACTTCTAAAATTCTAATATTCCAAGAAAAATGGGTTTCCATTGTCACTGATAAGAACGAGTGAAATTCGACAGTGGCCTAACTTTATACCATTTTATTAGGATTTATAAATGAGAAAAATGACTTTCCGACATACATTTTAAAAGCACCTCTATTTGATGACCAGTCTTTATCAATTTGCTTCCAAGTCATTCTTTTATGGCCTTAATAACAAATTTCTGAGAAGGTACACTTTATCACCTCCTCCTACCCAACAAATGTTAAGTGCTATTATTATATTATTTATCTTGTGGGTCTCAGCTTAGTGGCTTATGTTGCACCTTTTTTATGATTAGACCTTCTACCAACCAAAAGCATGGAGATTGTCAACTTTTAAAAAAGTGTGCCTCCATTCTCCTGTTTTATTGGTTACTTTGGTTTCATTTTCAAAGGCTGCTATGTTTTTGCGCTTGCTTTTGCTTTACCATATTAACTCCTTTCTTCTCTGCCTGGTCTTAAAGAAAAACCCCACGAAGTAACTAGTAAATAAACATGAATAGGTAGTAGAAGAACAACTAAAATACTTTTTTTTATTTAGTTTTGTGGTATTAACTTCTCTTTCAACATGCTCTTTCTAGGGCTTCGTTCTTTTATGGTTATTGTCACGACCATAAATTCTAGCAAATTCATACCTTTCATATCAGGTGGCACTTATTGTAAGACTTGCGGGTACAACTATATTTGCCGTTAAAGTTATATATGGTCATTCTTTTTTGACGGCCCACCTCAAAATATATGCCTGATAGTGGAAGCCTGACGTTAATCAACTAATCCGTAGACTCCAGACATTATTATCGTTGTTTTTAAATTGTAGAGTATGATCAGTTTTGTAATGTCTATCATTGTGCTAAGTAACAAAGTGAAATTGTTTACATACGAATGCTTGTAGATTTTTTTAATTTATCACTAGAACACCTATAATGTAAGAAGTCCAACGATAATGGAATGGGAGCAAATATAATTGTAAGTCAATTCTTAGGTGGTGTGCTGTGAAGCAACAAGAAAAGTGCCTGAAGAAAAGTAGTACCATCTCAAATACAATAGTAATTCATTTCTTCTTTGCTAAGTCTTGGAAGGTATCAAAACATACACTTGAGAGTGGAAGCCTGACGTCAATCAACCAATTGGAAGATGGTATTATTATGGTTGTGAATTGTAGAGTCTAATTACTTTTCTAAAGTCTATAACTCTAGAGACTAAAAAGGTAAAAGTGCTTAGGTAGGTAATCTATCACTGGAAGACATATAAAGTAAAAGTAGTCCGATGATTATGAAATGTGAACAACTATCCGAAGATAAATTATAAAAGTGTATAAAGAAAAGAAAATATAATACTATTTCTTTTCTTCTTTGTCTAGTCTTTGGGAGTACCCCACTTAGCAACAATAAAATAAAGATGAATTCGGACAATTTTTCAAAAATAATGCATAAAGCTTCAATTTCTTAAATGCAATGATAATTCTCCATCTTTAGGGAGTGCCCTACAAAGTAATAAGTTTTCTTTTCTTTTCTTTTCTTTTTTTTTTCAAGAGAAAATTGTTATGTATCGGGCCCATTCAATGTGTGATTATTGAAAGAAAAATTAGTTTGTTGAATACTTTCATTTTTGCAAGGAAGGATCTTATTTGGAAAAGTAATGAAAATTGTTTTAGATTTTTCTAGACACTATTGAAAAGAACAAAAAACATCACTTCGTAGGCTCTAAATCTCGCGCAAAAGAATAACCAAATAAAACTCCACAAATCCAAGTCAAATTGTCTATGTATGAATCAAAACCGAACAAAATAGACTAGTAAGGACTATGTTTCATTATTTTAAAGTTAAAAAAAAGGACTTCCGATGTTTTATTGCTCTTCCTAGGATTACATCTCAATTTTCGTGTTCATTCTCTCCTTCAACAATTTTCTATAAGCTTACTTTAATCATACTAGAAATAGAAATAAAGTTCAACCTAAAAGCTAGCTTATGAGTTGAGATGATATATTTTATATTTAAACATTATCCAAGAGTTGTAAATTTCTAATATGACACTTTTGTCTCCAATACTCTTCTGCATACCATGTATTTTTTGGTCTCAAGGTTGAATGGGGTGGAATGAATGCTTCTTTTACAATGAGCATCTTTTAATAGCTCAAAGATGAATACGAATTATGAGTTTTAATACCATGTTAGAAAACCAAAGTCCAATTTATAATCTAACTCATGAGTAAGGAGACAATTTTTTACATTTAAATATTATTTGAGGATAGTTTCTTTCCCATGAGACACTTTGTTATTAGCATTCCTCTATATAGCAAACATAGCTTGGAATTGAAGTTGAATAGAGTGGATTGGACGCTTCCACACATTGAACTTAAAAGTTAAAAGAAATCAATTTAAACTCTAATACTATATTAAATAGTCCATAAGTTTAACTTAAAAAATTAACTTAAGGGTAAAGGGCAATCATCAATTTAAACTTCATCACTAAACCATTCTTTAATCAACTAGCTTAGTGGTGAGCTGGTAGAGGTTCCAATCATAAGGTATGAGGTTCAACATTCTACATGCATGAGATAAATGAGTGTTGTTATATTAAAAAAGGAAAAAAAAATACAAAAAACAATGTGGGATTTGCTCAACACTAGCTTCAACATAGCTGTTCACCATAATGGTTCAACCTTGACCATCCTAGGCTACCACTCCTATCATATGGACTCTAGGCTTATCTATATTCATAAAAGTACTAAAAGAGAACCTAAGCTTTGATATCACATTACAAAGCTCATATCTAGCCTAAAAACTAGTTTAAGGGAAGGAGGCAATCATTACATTTAAACTTTATTACCATTCCTTAGTAATGTTGGACTTCTCTATACTAACTTCAACAAATCCTACTTTAGTTAATGTACAAAATACTTTGGCTTTATACCTTTGACCATGAGATGAGAGATAAAGCCTCCAAGCGATTTAATCTATAAGCTGTCATCTCGCTCATCAAAGAAAATTGTTAATGCAAGGAATGTTTTGGACTAACGCCATCCATTCCCAACATGTCAAGTTGAGGATGGACCTACAAAATTTGCTCAACTTACACTTGATTGCTTAAATATTGATCCCAAATTGAGGCAAATAATACACATGATTTCTCAAGTCGTACTGGCACAACCTAAACATTCGGCTATGCTGATATATGTTGAAAAAACATGCATGTTTCAAACATTTAGTAAGTATAGCTGTTTCTTTATATTGCAAATATTTAAATGTCATTTTTAGCCTCTTTATTGTGGCCCTCACGAGAGCGACAATGGTGTTACTTCTTTAAAGTAAAATTTTTATTTTCCATTAGAATGTAGTCTCATTATTCGTTCATCCACTCATTTTCAAAATGCTTTCCCTTTCTCCTGTTTTGTAGTCTTAGCTCCTATGCTTGCTCATAAGAACCAGCAGATTTCTAAAATTCTACATTTTAGTATATCACTTACGAATTTTGTAGGTTGAAGTACTAAAAGAACCACTAAGGTATTGTTATTTTTCTTTTAGTATTGCTCTGTTAGCTTCTTTTTCAACTTGCACTTGCTGGGCTTTATTCTCATATAGCAATCATAGCGTCCTTGTATCGACCAGACATGATTGTCCGAATTGTGGCTACGGCTAATTTGTCACTGAGGTTATACAAGCTAGTCTCAAGTTATTTTCCACCTCATGACCTCGAGTTACGTCCCACTATGAAGATTTACATCTTAGAATCTTTCTTTAAAATATTACAAAGTAAGGAAAAAAAAAACTATCAATTAAGTGATAACAAATCAGTCAAAAAGACTATCACACAGGATGTCGATTAAACCACTCACAAGATAGTCAAAAGCCAACGTACGCATCTAAGAAACTGATTAGATTTTGGTAGCAATCTAAGAAGAGGCTATAAATAAAGCCTTTAACCATTAAGTGCTCTGCAGACCAAGACAATGGGATTACCAATGTTGAAGAAACTAAGCATCTTTCTCTTCTTCATCTTGCTTGTTTTGATGGTTTCACTTGATACAGCTTTTGCTTCTACTTCTACACCACAAACTATTGCTCTCCTTAAATGGAAAAATAGCCTTAAGAAGGAAGCTCATTCTCATCTATCTTCATGGACATCTTTTCCTTCTACTCTTGTCAATTCCCCGGCCAATCTAAACCTAAGTACAAATCCATGCACTTGGTTTGGCATTTCTTGCAATAAGGCTGGAAGTGTTGTTGAAATGGATCTTACCAATTCTAGTTTGCAAGGTACGCTTCATGAATTCTCCTTTCAATCTTTCCCTTATCTTACGTATGTTAACCTTAGTAGAAACACTCTCTCTGGTACCATTCCACCTGAAATTAGGTATTTGTCAAAGCTCACTCATCTTGATTTGTCTGATAATAGATTTTCAGGAAGGATTCCATCAGAGATAGGCTTTTTAACAAGTCTCAAGTTCCTCCACCTCTATGAAAACCATTTAGATGATTTGATTCCTCCTATAATAGGAAATTTGACGTCCCTTTTTGAATTAGATCTTCATATGAACTACCTAAACGGTTCAATTCCTACATCATTAGGTGACTTGAGGAATCTTATTCTTCTTTCTCTTAGCCATAATAACATTTTTGGCTCAATTCCAAATGAGATAGGAAACCTAAGGAATCTTAAGCTTTTAACATTGAGTGGAAATCAATTTTATGGTTCTATTCCAACTTCATTTGCTAATTTAAGCAACTTGGAATTCTTATATCTTTATGACAACTATCTTTCTGGTCCTATCCCATCTGAAATAGGAAATTTGGTGTCCCTTGTTCATCTTAGCCTTTCCAATAACTATTTCCATAACCCAATTCCTGCATCATTAGGTGACTTGGGAAACCTTACCCTTCTTTATCTCAATGATAACAACATATTTGGCTCCATTCCTAAAGAGATAGGAAAGCTAAAACATCTTAAAGATCTACAATTAAGCCAAAACCAACTTAATGGTTCTATTCCAACATCATTTGCTAATATAAGCGACTTGAAATTTTTATATCTTTATGGCAACCATCTTTCAGGGCCTATCCCATTGATAATAGGAAATTTGGTGTCCCTTGTGGAACTAACCCTTTCTTCAAACTCTCTTTATGGCTCAATTCCAACATCTTTAGGGAACTTAGCAAATCTTACCCTTCTTTATCTCAACAAAAATAGTCTCTTTGGCTTCATTCCTAAAGAGATGGGAAAGTTAAAGAATTTAAAAGATTTACAGCTGAACCAAAACCAACTTATTGGTTCTATTCCAACTTCATTTGCTAATTTAAGCAAGTTGGAATTCTTATATCTTGGTAAAAACCATCTTTCAGGACCTATCCCTAAGGTAATAGGAAATTTAGCATCCCTTATGGAATTAAGCCTTCCTACAAATTTCCTTTATGGCTCGATTCCAACATCATTGGGTGACTTGCAAAATCTAACCCGTCTTTATCTTTATAATAACAATCTTTCTGGCTACATTCCTAAAGAAATAGGAAAGTTGAAGAAACTTAAAGATCTACAATTGAGTGAAAACCAACTTCAAGGTCCTATTCCAGCTTCATTTGCTAATTTAAGCAACTTGGAAGTTTTATGCATTTTTCAAAACCTACTTTTTGGTCCTATTCCACAAGTAATTGGAGATCTTGTGAAGTTAGTTGGTCTTGAATTGGCAGATAACCAATTTACTGGTTATTTGCCAAAAAATATTTGTTCTAATGGATTACTTCAAAAACTTACAGCATACAACAACCACCTTAAAGGCAAAGTCCCTAAATACTTGAAAAATTGTACAAGCTTATTAGGAGTCAACTTGGAAAATAATCAACTCATTGGAGATATATCTGAAGACTTTGGTGTATATCCAAAATTGTTTTATATAGACCTAAGCCACAATAGATTTCATGGAAAAATCTCAAGCAATTGGGGGCAATGTCAACAACTAGGAGCCTTGAAAATCAGTGGAAACAATATTATAGGAGGCATACCACTTAAGATTGGAAATGCAACTCAACTACATGTGCTTGATCTATCCCTAAATCATATAGTTGGGGTGATTCCAAAAGAACTTAGTAGATTGAAATTTTTAGAATTGTTGATGTTAAATGGGAATAAACTTTATGGTGTTATACCTTTAGAATTTGGCTCATTGACTAATCTTGAGTATCTTGACTTGTCCTCAAACAATTTAAGCCAATCAATTCCAAGTATTATCGGAAACTTATCAAAATTGAATTACTTGAATTTAAGTTGTAACAATTTTAGCAAAGAGACTCCAATTCATCTTACAAATCTATTTCATCTTTCTGAACTAGATTTAAGCTTTAACTCTATAACTGGAGAGATACCTTCATGTATTAGCAAAATGCAAAGCTTAGAGAAGTTGAACTTCTCACATAATTACCTTTTTGGTTTCATTCCAAAAGCCTTTGAAGAAATGCACGGCTTAATGTATGTTGACATATCCTACAATGAGTTGCAAGGCCCTATTCCCAATAGCACAACATTTCTAAATGCTCCTTTTGAAGCATTAAAAGGGAACAAAATGTTATGTGGCAACATTAAAGGATTGCAACCTTGCAATGCTTTTGTAATAGACAAACATGTCAAGAAAAAACGACATAAAATTGTGTTAGTTATTGTTTTATCCATTTTGGGAGCATTATTAATTATATTTTTTTTCTTTCAAATATTTCTCTTCAAGAAGAGAAGAAAAATAAATCTAGAATCAAAACAAAATGAAAAGCATGAAAAGGTATTTCTTTCAATGTTGACCTTTGATGGGAGAAAATTGTATGATGAAATCATAAAGGTAACTGAGGCTTTTGATGACAAGTATGCCATTGGGAAGGGAGGATTTGGAAAGGTCTACAAAGCAAAGCTAACCTCAACTAAGGTAATAGCTGTGAAGAAACTTCATTCTCATCATGAAAATGAGAAAATATTTGAGAAACAATTCTTAAATGAGATAAAGGCATTGATGGAGATAAAACATCGAAACATTGTTAAACTTTATGGTTTTTGTTCACATGCCAGACATTCATTTTTGATTTATGAGTACCTTGAAAAAGGTAGCTTGGCCTCAATGTTGGTGAATGAAGAAGTTGCCAAAGTACTTGATTGGAATAAAAGGTTAAATATTGTTAGAAGCATAGCTTGTGGCTTGTCCCACATGCACCATGGTTGTTCACCGTCCATCATTCACAGAGACATATCAAGCAAAAATATCTTGTTGGATTCTAAGTATGAGGCTCACATTTCAGACTTTGGTACTGCTAAACTTTTGAATGTAAACTCGAGCAACTGGACTTCTGTTGCAGGAACATATGGATATATGGCACCAGGTAAATTTTTTATTGTCTAATTTTAAGATTAACATTTATTAATATATGTTGATTTTTCTCTTTTTCCTTTTCTTTTTTCAGAGCTTGCATATACTATGAGGGCTACTGAAAAATGTGATGTATATAGCTTTGGGGTTTTGGCATTTGAAGTTATAATAGGAAAACATCCAAGCAACTTCATCTCTATACTATCATCTTCATCATCTGAGAAAAGTTTTAATATAAATGATGTGCTCGACCAGCGCCTTCCATTTCCAACATGTCAAGTTAAGGATGTACTTATAACAATTGCACAAGTTGCGACTAATTGCTTGAATGCCAATCCACAATCTAGGCCAACAATGCATAAGGTTTCTCAAGTCTTGTTAGTCAAAACTAGACATTCCTAGCTTGAGTCATCTATATAACAGATGGCAGTAGGAAAGTCGTGCTAAAAGGTATTGATTATTGAGTCTATTATGGATATATATGCTGAATTCTTGAGCTTTAAAATGTTTTACCAATATTTATTTCTTCTAATTACAAGTATCTAAAAGTAATAGTGTGCTACTTTATATGACAAAATTTTGTTGTTCTCATGAAGGGGACAATATTGCATAAGAAACAATCATAATACACAAAAATAAAGTAGAGAAAAGGTAATATGTTATAATTTATGTGATTTGATTTGAAATGTACATGCATAGGTGATATGCTCTCTATAAAGCCAACAAATATTTTCATATGGTATGCAACATTTGTTTAACTTTTTTTTTCATGCATTTTAAATGATGACCATATGCTGGTGCACTTACTTCTATATATTTTTGCTACTCTATTTTAACATTAAGATGAATTGATTTTGAAGAATTTAATTGTAGGATGGGATTGAGGGACTAATTCTTTCCATCTTGGGACATAAAAATGCTGCTCTTAGAAAGTTGATTTGCTAAACTTATGCAGAAACTTATGGAGAAGATCTCCTAAAAGAGCTGGACAAAGAGCTTTCAAATGACTTTGAGGTCAATTTTGGACTACGTGTCTTTTTTGTTTTGGGCAAAGATCATATATCTCAACCTACATTGACACTTCATGCATAAACTAAGTATATTATTCTAGTGGTAGTCCATCTTGGGATGATTTACTTCGAAGGAAGCAAGTGCTATGTTGAGAGAAAATAATACATTGTTTCCCTAATCTATTTCCATTAGGGAATGGATGCTATATTGATGAGCGACAGTGCTAGAGAATTAAGCCTTCTAATTTTATATGAGTGACATTGACAATATTGACAATTTTGCACGTGTACCTGCAAAAGACTTAATGGAAAACTTTTAACATTGTGAACATGAGCATGTTGTCTTTTGCAATTGAGTTGCTAAATTTGAGGGATGAAAGAAACTACCAAAGTACTAAAATGGAGTAAAAGGTTTAACATGGTTAAGTGTGTAGCTTGTGCCTCATCCTACATGCAACATGGTTGTTCACCATTGATTATTCATGAAGACATATCAAGCAATAACATCTTGTTGGATTCTCAAGATGAGGTTGACATTTTAGACTAAAGTACAAGCTTTTGAATGTAGACTCATCTAATTGGACTTTGCTTATAGGCACATATAGATATGCAGCACCAGGTAATACGTTTTATTGCAATCTAACTTTAGTATTAACATTTAAGAATACATATAGATTTTTCTTTTCTTTTCTTTTCTTTTTTGTTTCTTTTTGTTCTCTTTTCTTTCAAAGGCTTACACAAACAATAGAGGTAAAAAAATGTGATGTATATAGCTTTATGCTCTTGAAATAAAAAATTGTGATGGAAAAGCTTCTAAGTGATTTGATTTCTAAACTCTCAACTCCATCAATTGAGAAAAGCATTAATTTAAGGGATCTACTTGACCAATGCCTTCCACTTCCAACTCATCAATGTGAGGATGGACTTATACTAGTTGCATAGCTTCTAACTGATTGCTTAACTTCAAGTCCATCATCTAGGCTAATGATGCACATGATTTCTCAAGCCTTATTAGCACACACTACATATTCCTAACAAAGCCATTTGTAGAAGCTGTTTCACCAGTAAAATCGTGCTGAAAAAGTATTGAACGTTGACTCTTTATTGAAGTACATGCTAAAATGTTTTGCTCATTTAAGATGTTTGATATGTAGAGTTGTTTCTTTCAATTAGAAATATCTATAGGTAATTGCCATCCGATAATATGAAATCTTCAAGCCATTGAGTTATAAGGTTTTTGTTGGCGGTGTGTTCCTTTATATCAAGTCAAATTTTTATGGTCCTTTTGAAGAGTCTATGTGTTCATAAGAAATTGGAAAAACATAAAATGTTAAGTTGCATCATTCGATTTAGAGTGAACATTCCATATGGTAACAAAAATTGAACTGTCAATATATTGTAGTTCACCTTTTCTCTATAGAGCCAACACGTTGTTTTTATTGTAAGAAACATTTATTTCACCCTTTCTTTGCTTTTCAAATGATGATGATGATATGTTAGGATGTCTGATTCTACAAATTATTGTCTTCATTTCTGAACATTATGAGGAACTGATTTTGACCAATTGCATTGCAGGAAGGTGAACGTACGAGCAGACAGTAGTCTTCATCTTGAGACAGAAATATTGCTCAAAGAAGGTTGATTTGGTAAGCTTATCTGAAACTTATGGAAGATTGCTTCAAAGCATTGAATAAGGAACTTTCAAATGCTTTTGAGATCATTTTTGGACTGCATTCACTTTTTGCTTCCCTAAGAATATTAATCACCCATTTTCTAGATTGGTGCGAGGACTCTGAAGAGACGAGGCACAACGCAGGATATCATGTCTCATCTTGATTGAAATTTTTTTTAGAAAAAAAGTATATAATTCAAGTTGAAGTCAATGTTGGGATGATTAACTTGGAAGGAAACAAGTACGGAGGTGAGAACAGTAAGTTATTTGTGTTCATTTTCTATTTCCAATAGAGTGGTAGTGCTTTGCATACTTGATCTACTGAACTTAATGCATTTTTGACTGACGAAGTGACAAATGGTGGGCATCCAGCAATCAGGTTCTTATGGAAAAAGAATACAATAAATTTTCATAGATTTACCAATTGAATTTAGGAGGCTTTCGTTAAGATTTCTTGCGCCCAACTGCTCTATCGATTTCTGTTTAAATTGAACTCCTCTTTTTCATTCGGAAAATAGTTTATTCAATGTTGTACATTGCTCTCACCTCTGGGATAAGATTATCTGCGTGACTTTTGAAGAAAAGTGGGAACATATATATTTAGTTTGATTCAAAAACCTTTCCTTAGGATAGTTTAAACACATGGTGAATTATTGGAGTGAAGCACGGCCACTCCCAATGTCCGTGCTCTCACAAGGACATAATGCATTATTGGAGTAAGGCAAAATGAAGTGAGTAATAATCATAAAGAATTTTGCCTTAGAGTTTTAATAAATGACATTGAAAGAAGTGAAAGTTTTGCATTTGTACCTTCAAAAGACTAATGGGGAAACTTTTAATTTTGTAAACAGGAACATGTTTGCTCCTACGAAACTAGTTGCAAGTTCTGGAATTTAGTGAAAACCAAGGTTCATGTATAATCATTTACAACAGGGGATTGTATTGAAAAAGGTGGCATGTTAAATCAAGTTACTTCTATTTAAAGCTTCTTGGTATGAGATTTGAAAATTGTACTCATTTTCTTACTGTGTTGAAAGAAAATATCCTTTGAAGCTCAGTTTATTCCTGTTTTAGTTGCGACGTGGAATATGTTTGCTTTTATAGTTTGAACCTCTCAACTTTTGGAATGCCTGCAAGTACTTACTGACATAAGAAGAATGGGGTGAACATGAAATCATCCAGGATTTTGGCATGAGCCAGGTATGCAACCGATGCAGTATACCATTATTATTCAAAATTTCACTCTAAAATCGTGACATTGTCTTAATTATACCATGTCACTTTGGTTGGACATGGCCGATGCTTGTCATTATAATTGAAGGCCTTTTGCATCAAACTATAGAAATGTTAGTTTCCATAGAAAATCCGGTAGGTATGACTTTTTCAGAAGAAATATTCTTTATTTTTTATTCCTTCCTGGATAACAGAGATCTCCATAGTATAAAGGCCTAACCCCCAACTCTTCCACAACTTTGGACTATGCAACTTATATTATCGATAATCCCAGATGTGTTGAGCCTAAGGATGAGTTTCTTCTAATGCTGAGAGCGAGAGTTAAATGCTTAACTTGTCCTGAGATACTGTTTAAGAAAGTTTTTGTTGGTTTTTAGCATTTGGAGGGCCTTAACTTAGGGTAAAAACTGCATTTAGATACTGTTTAAGAAAGTTCTGGTTAAAGTCAAGATTTAACTTAAGGTAAAAACTGCATTTAGAGAAATGAAGAGTGAATAAATTAAGTCACTTCTCTTAATGAGCTTCTTAATGTGAAATTTGAAATTCTGTGTTCATTCTCTTCCTTAAAATATTTCCTTTAAGCTTTTTTAATCATGTTTCAGTTATGATACAAAACACTTCTGGCTTTATTTTTGGTTCCTCCCAGCTTCTGGTACCTCTTGTAAGCTCATACTAATATGAGGGACTAAGGTGAGCATGAATCAAATGCTCCGCCTTGACACTGCTTACCTTAGGCAGGATCGTTCAATAGAGGGAAAGGAAACAAAAACTAAATATCTCTTCTCAGTTTACTAATTACTTAATTGTTGCCTTGGGGAAGTTGCTCAAGGAAACTCACTCCTCATCCATCACCCTTGTGCCTAAGGTTCCCGTTGAAGCACCATGAGCAGGCTTCTATAGCTACAGTACAGTAAAGCAGGATAGTGTTTTCCACGAGCATGGGAAGCAAGTCACTTCACTCCTTCCTTTTGGTAAGCAAACAAGCAGGATAGCAGTATGTATGCCATGTTAATATAGTTTCCGATTCATCTTGTTTCACTGATGTAACGCCATTTGGATTCTCTGTCCTTCATGTTATTGTTGCTCGTAATCTCGTAGTATTTGAGCTTGGTAGGCGAGGTGGCCTCTGGAATCCACTTGGGACTGCTCTCTCGAAGTCCTACCCGATCTCTCTTGTCCTTGACACCGTGAGTTTATAATTCAATCTTTAATGTGATGATGTACTCATTTTTTTCATTTTTTTGAATAGTTTTTGAGGATTTCGTTAATCATGTTGATTTTTCCAGCAATTACCATGCATACTCGGTATTTCTTGCACGCTTGCTATATAATATGGCGTGCTGATGCACTTCAGGGTTCAGTGACCTGGCAGTGGGGTTTGGTTGACATGCTTGAAAGGGCGTGCTGTAGTTCTAGATTGTAGTTTCTCTGGCCACTAAAGACTCTTGATTGACTTCGAGTTTGTCGTAATCGTTTTTCTGGCTCTCAGAGAGCACGTCGATGGGCTCTAACTCAAGATGGGTTGGGAAGGTTGGAGGGAGAGGAAAGGAGAGGTAAGGAGCGATGATAGACAATATGGTTATTTCATTTTCTTTGTTTAATAAGGGAGGAAAGAGGAGTACGAGTCGCTCCCCTTCATTGTTGTGGGTTGGAAAACAGGGGAGAGTTTAATATTTCAATGTTGCAATGAATTATTATGTGTGAAAACTTCTACAACAATGTATCCTCTCCATTAAAATTTCGCCAATTTTAAGGAATTTAAAAGTTAGGGTTTGAGAGGCTAACGTACCCTTTACCTTCTCAAGCCCTCTTCCTCGTCCTTATTATTATTTAAAAAAGAAAAAAGAAAAAAGAAAAAAGAAAAAAGAAAAGCAGCAAATCAGAGGAATGTATAACCCCTCTCCTCAAGCCTCTTCTCCTATGCCCTCTCCCCTTCCAAAATATACTTGGTTCTTTGTAATTTTTCGTGTCATATAATGAATCATGGTGAATGAGTATTTGACTCTCTTGCATCTACTTGTCTTGGGTTTTCCTTGGGAGTAGTAAACATATTACTGCACTGATTGCTGGCGTCGATGGGACAATTCATTTGGTGGAGAGTAATTCTAAGAGTGTTATCGGCCTTTTGCATCAGGAACACCAATTTACACTTCGTATGAGTCTCCTTTCAACCAAGATAATGACAAAGAAAATGCATCTGACCGAAATGGCAGATCCTCCTTAGACTGAGGAGATGATTGGGAGTTGTATAGGCCCACCTAGCAATTTGGTAGAAAGGTATGTCTTGGTTTGTTTTCCATGTTGGATATATCAAGGATTGTTTTGGTATGTTTTCCATGTTGGATACATCAATGCCCTTCTGACGGCAGATCCATATCAGCATACCTTGACAAACTTAATCACATCTGCTTGCCAATCTTTTCTACTTGCTCAGTTCATCTCTTAGAGAACATAAATTTCATGTTTTAACACATCTGAAGTCATTTTGTGTTATTTTAACATTTTTTGTTAGCTAATATGGAAAAAGTAATTGTTCATGTCAGCGGATCCTAGGGCCTTATTCATTCTAAGAAGTTCTTCATTGGCATTCTGGTCTTATTGTGTGAGGGAAGCAAAAGACAGAGGATATATGAAGATCAGGTGGTTATTGTAGCACAATGAATTAAATTGATGAATGGTCAATTATTGAGAAACAACAAAAGTTTCAACAAAAAAGTTTTTGTGGGTTTCATTTTGATTTAATACAACTTGTGTTATTCTTTGCTACAACTACTTTTATCTTTTGATTGAAAAAAAAAAAAAACTATAAAAGGATCATTTAGGAAGAATTTGGTATTGAATTGAATGAATGTGTTGTTACCTTGGAATTTTTAGGATCTGTAGTTACTTGACTTCAATAATTGCTAGACTGTCATGTACATAGATCTTAATTTTTTCTGATCAATTAATGCTTTTGGATGTTGCATAAAATATGCCTTGTTTTGAATTCACCTGTTATGATCTCAGGCCTGGTAGTCTATAACTAAGGCATTTTGCCAAGGTTAGGTTCTTTATAATTATTGTTTCACTGTTGCTAATGCAGAAACTTCCGATGACTATTGATGAATTTGTCAACAATGTGCCATTCACATCAGAGGACGGAGCTGTTACACTCGGTTCTAAGAAAACTACTGTGTTTGAGGTTGATCTTAGGACTGGAAAGCGGATCCACACTTTTAGAGTTGATCCTTCATCAATTGGCGAGTGATGAAACATGGGGTGTCTCATATTTTACTACAGCCAATAAGGAGTCGGCAAAGTCTGGTCCTAAGAACCCAGATGTCAATTTGCGACTACACATCACAAGGACAGATTATACGTTGGTGAAGTTGGGGCTTGTTTACTTTGCTTAGATGCTTCTAGTGGGAATCCATTGAATTTTCCAGATAAGATTGGTTCTCAAACTGGTATTGAGTTTAGTATGCCCATGCAATGTCACACAAGAGGCTCTATTTTCCGCCCTAGAAGTCATACTTTGCTAGGGTTCTCTTAGTCTGAAAGAGTTCCTGGAGCTCTTCTTGGAGATATGAATCTCCCAGTGCCTCCTTCTGGTCTGATGATTCCTAAACTGGCCAAGGTTGATAAATTTGTAGACGTTCATGATGATGGTGAAGTAATGCTTCCACTGCCTTCAATGGAGATTGATGCTGCAGGGATTGTGGATGTACCTGGCATGAGAATTTCTCTTAATCTTATGTTAAGCATGTTTCTTGAATGGGCAACAGCATTTTATGTCATTTTGTTCAAGGTCATCCTTTTTGTTGGCGTTGTTGTTAAGGCTATGATGGAGTGGTTAAAGAATAAGGTTTGTTGAATGAGCAATAGTGTGATTCTAGCTCAAAAAATGCATCTTCCAAGAGGAAGAAAATGAGAAAAATAGGAAATAATGACAGTGATCAGAGAAAGGATAAGCATGTTTCATATGAAAATGGGGATGTATTTACAGTCGTTGATGGTGAAAATCAAATGTCAATGCACTTTAGTAAACTTTTGGATGCTTGCAGTAATGGACAAAAGCTAGTTAAGTTATTTGTATCAAACACAGAGGTTGCTAAAGGAAGCAAATGTACTGTTGTCCTTGAGGGAATGTATGAAGGTCAGGTAATTGTTGTGAAACGTCTTGTCCAAGTTCAAAGAGATTTAAGCATTGCATCTGACACCAATGCAAACATTTTTCGATGGTATGGAGTAGAGTATGATCAAGATTTTGTCTATCTCTCTTTAGAGTGTTGTAATTACAGCTCGGATGATTTGATCCAGATTGACTTAGAATGTTTGCGATGCCCAATAATGAGGGCCAAGCCATGAGAGGTATGATTGAGTATAAAGCCAGCTTGGCCTTGGTGAAGGATATCATGCGAGGTCTTGATTTGTGGAAAGCAAATGTCTACCTCTCACCTTTGACATTAAAAGATTATGAGGTCTCTTATAAGTCTCACTTATGATATAATGTTTCGCATTAAAAATTGTTACCATGCCTTGGTTTATAGGAAAGTTTTTATCATTTTTAAATGATTGCAATGGGCCTTGTTTTTAGCATGTGTTTATGTGTCTTCTCCATCTTCTCTCAATCTCCTGGCAACTAGCAAGTAATCTTTCCGGTGACTATTATGTCACATAAAGGTACAAACCCTATAACACTTAAGCCCTTCAACAGTTACTGGTCATTACTCATTGAGCTTGCCTCGGACATGTTTGCGCATAGCCTTGTCTTTTACTTGAATTACACACGTTTTGTCTCTTTTAGCATCTTACATGAGTTGACTTCAATTCATCAGTTGGGAATACTTTTGAGGATTTTGTAAATAATGTCCTTACAACGATTGTCTTATTTGTAGTAGTGCTAGGTAATAAAATTAATTGTAATAAGGAGAAGGGATATCTCTGTGCCCCTAGATTTCTATATCTTTAGAAGATCTCGTGATATTCCTTGAGCCTCAGCAGTCTTCTGAATTGCCCCTATTCATGCCTTAGGTCCTCTGAATTGCCCACAAATTTAGTTACTAGGTGGATGAAACATAGTTCATTTGATATTTGATTTTAGTGCTTTTAAGAAGTTTCTGTGCTTATCTAGACTCATGTGATTGTAGGCTAATTTCCATTGTTCAGTTTAGAGTTAGTAGATATTTGTTTCACATATTTTAGACGATCTTCTATTTGTGGTACAGGGATGTGGTTTCTAGGCTTGTGCACTTGCATGAACTGGGAATAATTCATCGGGACTTAAAGCCTCAGAATGTATTGATAATTAATGAAAGATCAAAGCTGTCTGACATGGGCATTAGCAAGCGCCTTGTCGAGAATATGTCTTCCTTGGGTCACCATGCTATTGGCAAGTGTTCTTACCCAGTTTTTCTGTCAATTGTGTTGATGGTCTGCACCCGTGTCTATCACTGACTGCCTGCAGGAGCCATTATGTGATGAGGATTCTTTGAAAAATCCTTAGTCTAACCATTCCAATTGGATGACCTTTCTGTCCGGTGATTAAGACCTCAATTTTAGGACCTAATAAGTTGTTATAATTTTTGCTTGGGGTTTATGATCAAACTGTAGATGACCTAGGAGCAGTGTATCAAGAAAACTCTTAATGTGCGTTGTGCAGCATTATATCTTAATTATCTTTAGGTAAGACCTGCACCATTATTCCGACTATTAACATAAATATTAATGACTTATTGTAGGTTGTGGTAGTTCTGGTTGGCAGGCACCAGAACAACTTCATGGGCGCCAAAAATGTTCTGTGGATTTATTTAGTTTAGGCTGTGTCATCTTTTTCTGCATCACTGGAGGTAGACATCCATTTGGCGATCATCTCGAACGTGATATCAACATTGTGACGAACCAAAGGGGCCTCTTTTTGGTGGAACATATGCCTGAAGCTCTGGATCTTATTTCTTGTTTATTATATCCTGAACCCAAATTCAGGTATGACCACTACACTTCATCAAAACGGCAATACTTTCTTTTTGATAAGTGATAATGGTTTGGTGCGAAACTATGAATTTTCAACCTGCTAAATCTTGAATCATTTTTGACCACTATAGCTTACATCGTTTTATGATGAGTAATTTTTCTTTGGTGGGGTGTACCGCATTTGTCTAAAATTATTGCTCACAAAATAAGGGAGCACCTAGATGCTTCACTAAATTAGGAGAGTTCATTTGTATTTCCGTGATGAAAAACCAGAACCAAGCAAGCTTTTACCATCTATTCGTGGTTAAGTAAATAGATTGACGTATGTCACGGTATGTTTGGCCTTGACCTCTTGTCAAGTGCTTCTAGTTTCATGCCTAAGCTTCTGTAAGGCCTTCTGATCACAAGAAGGTGCAAGCTTGAGTTCATCACTTTGAATTTGTTGATGTTCATAAAAGTACAAGTGTTTTTTTTCTGGTTCCATTTACACATTATGAGAGTTGTTATTACTGCCTGGAAAGAAAATCTTCCTGAATAATAATGTGCAACACAATGAATCAGTTAGTAGATGAATGGGCCATTTGTTCATCATTACTTGCATATAGTGATCTGATGTTCTCATTTGAGCTTTACTGCATGATATACTCAGACATCCAGTGTTGTAATTTGCTCTCAGGCCAAAGGCACCAAATGTTTTGCACCATCCTCTGTTCTGGAGTTCTGAGATGAGACTGTCGTTCCTTGGGGATACCAGTGATAGGGTAGAATTGGAGGGTAGGGAGACTCATTCTAATCTGTCACAATCATTGGAAAGTCTCAAACTGGTGGCATTTAGGTGGGAGATGGAATTAGAGGATCGAACCTGCACTTATCACCAACAAAGGCGGTATAAATTTGGCAGTGTACGAGACTTATTGCGAGTCATGCGAAACAAGCTGAATCATTACAGAGAGCTCCCTAGAGAAATCCAGGTTTGTTTTCTTGCGCTAAGAATTATACATTAATTTTTTGGTCTTGTTGGGTTGGGGGAAGTCAAAAGTTTCGTTGATGCATTAGTTGCTGTGAATTGTATCAAACTAAGCGGCGTGGCATATAAATCTCTACTTTGATAAAATCCATTCCCTAGAGAAAATGAATTGGAATTCAAGCTTCAATGAAGCACAATCATTTTTGGATTCAATTAGGTTCTTGCCAATAGAAAAATCTTCCATGGAGAATGATTAAACCAAAATCTCCTGCTATTTGTGTCCCTAGGGAAAAAAATGGCCCTTTACAGATAATGTTTCCTTTATAAATGATGACTTGTTTCTTATAGATAAGTTTATGAAATTCACATTCGAGGTTTCTCATGTGTTACATAATAAAATGGTAGGATTTGCCTTATTAAAGGTCATCCAGAATGTGGCTTTTTTCTTATTGAATTCAATAGTTTAACCTACACCAAATTGGTTCTAGAGTTTAACTATTATTCTATATTGGAATGTACAATCTGATGTTCTATTTTGAATAACCATGTTTAGCCTTAGTTAGTTGGATGATAAATATTAAATCTAGTATTAGACAAACTTTTAGATAGTTCTAATATTATACCATTCTAGATCTATTTCATAACCGTGATTTCACCTAGTATTGTTTGGCTCTTTAGTGTCTCACTAAGAAAGGTTGTGCTTTACTTACTTAAATTGGTTGTATTAGAATCATTGTCATGGATACAATCTGAACTAAGTTATAGTTTGTGAATTGTAAGATTAATTGTAAATTCGATCTCCTTGATGCAGTCAAGAATCTTATTGTGCTTTCTTAGGACGATTCATGTTTTTCTATTGTTCTAGATCCTACCTAAATCAATAATTGAAGCATTTTTTCTACATTTTTTAGATGAATTACTTCTGTCTAAATCCTAAATCATATCACCCCTTGCTGGCTTAAAGCTTTCAGGATATTTAATTATAACACTATGCAACTATTCTAATTTATAAGTTCATTTTCTTTTTGTGACATTTCAGTATGATAGTATAATTTGGATATCTCCCGGCCATTTGATACTTTTTTCAGGCTTTTTCGGTTTTTTTCTTTTTTTGGTAAAGGCAAAGCTGATATTCATTCTTTGTATATGGTGGATATTTTAGGAGCTTGTTGGACCAATTCCTAAAGGATATGATAGCTACTTTGTGAGTAGATTCCAAGACTTTTGACCGAAGTGTCAAAGTGATTCATAGGTACTGTAGGGAAGAGGAGTGCTTCTGAAGTTATTTCAAACTCTTTGGTCTCTACAAATCGTTTGGATTAGTGGTGTCTACAACTTGCATCTCAGAAAGTGTTATACATTGTATTGACAAGAGCATTTTATTCATTGTAAACAGTTGTTTATAAATGCAAATAGATTCGCTATCTAAAAGTCCCTGCAGACGAATGGGTAAGTTTCTTTGTTACGTTTATTGGCTGAGATTATCTTCTTCAGTTCTTAGAGCTAAGGAGGCCGAGAAAACCTATAAACAAAGAGTCATGGAGATTTGGAATCAATATGTTTGTACATTAAATTATTTAATTTGCGTGGTGAAGTCCAAACTCGTATGAGAACACCCAGAAACTCATAACATTGGAAGTTGCATGGGACTTTCTACTACTCAAGCTTCTTCAGTGTTTTCCTTGTCATAATCTGGCGTCTCCTTCGTTCTTTACCTCGCTCGTCAATTCCTTCTTCCCCAGAGGTTTCAACCCAAGAAGGGGAGATGGCAAAAATATAGGAAGTTGAGCAAGAAGGACAATGTTGAAATACTGCCATTGCATAATTTGGTTTATGTTATTAATATCTTGACTATTTTTAGCGATGTAATTTTTCGAAATCCCTCAATTTCGAGGCCTGTTCCCTCTTAACATTGAAGCTAAGTCATCTGAGTAGCTTCTTCCGATGCGTGTTTCATGCAATGGCCAAGGTTTTATTTTGATGGTCATACAAAAATTGTTTAAAGAGCAGCCAAGTGACCAGGTTTTATTTTGATAGTTCACATGAAAATTGTGTTTAAAAGAACAGCCTAGTGACCGATATAATGTTTCCCATAACAATTATTTTGAAGTCTTTCAAATTTTGTTGCACGCCATATGCTGGTGTTGGCTATTTTGCTACCTCCACCCTTTTTTGGAATACTACTTAGACCTTCTTCTTTAATCTTAATAAGTTCTTCTGGAATATCAAACTATTTTTAGCAAAATTTTCCCAAGTATCTTCTTGACAAAGTTCAATTTTCATTTTTCAAGTATTGTGTCTGAAATACAAGTTTCTCCTAAAGCTTCTTTGACAACCAGACTAGGTTTGGGACATTGTGGTTTAATAATATTAATTATAAGTCATTAGTTTGGCACTTCTAATTCCTTCTAGTCAATTAGTCTTAGATTGATTTTTTTATCAAAAGGTCGTAGCTCAAAAAAATTTACAAGATTTTGGTCTTGAGATTTTGTAGAAGTTTATGGCAATTTAGTTAATTCAAGAATGGTTTTCCAATGAACTAAACGGTCATGAGAACTAAATTTTATGTCTATATCTTTTGTTTTTAATCTTAATTCTAATTGTATCTTCTTGTAATTCATGGATTACTGAATCTCTTTAAAGTAAAGAGAGATGTATTGTTATGGCCTTGGGTTTCATTCCAAAAGGTCAACTCAATAAAAAGAAATAACCAAATTTCTTTATATGGTTAAATCATCTCACATATTTTTTAAATGAAAGAGAATAAAGTTCAATATATTTTGTTTTTCTAATGTGAGAAAATAAAATCTATTACATTCTCATTCACTCAAATCCATGTCACCTTACATGTAGGTAGTTGCAAGTGCCATTGGGTCTGAACTACAAAGTAGTTCTAATACCACTTGTCATAAATTTAAATTCCATCTCGAAGGGATAACCCAATGAAAATAGTCAAATCTCTTCATATGGCATAATTACAATGTTTGTCTTTTCAATATGAGAGAATAAAATCTATTATACATATTTTATCTTAAAAGAAAAGATTCTTTAGTAAGGTACTAAAAGAGGAGAAGAATTTGTTAAAAAACCTTATTCACTTTAAGAATATTGTGAACATGTTGTCTTATTTCATATTTTGTTCATACATTAAAGATATAGTGTCCACTCTATTAATTGTTTATCACTACATCTTTTTTAATAACCATGAACTAGCATAAACAAAATCATAACTGGAAAGGATTGGGGTTATATTTAAATTACCTAGTGCAGAAAAAACTGAAGGAATTGAGAGTACAAAACGGGGTCCAATTTGTCACTCGAACGCCTTTTTTAATAACCATGAACTAGCATAAACAAAATCTCTTTTTTTTTTTTTTTTTTTTTTTTCAATAAAGAGCAAAGCGGGGGAATGTATAACCCCTCTCCTTCAGCCTCTTCTCCTATCCCCTCTCCCCGTCCAAAACATATTTGGTTCTTTGTAATTTTTCGTGTCATATAAATGAATCAAGGAGGAATGAATATTTGACTCTGTTGCATCTGCTTGTCTTTGGTTTTCCTTGGGAGTAGTGAACATAGTGCTGCACTGATTGTTGGCCTCGATGGGACAATCCGTTTGGTGGAGAGTAATTCTAAGTGTTATTGGTCTTTTGCATCAGGAACACCAGCTTACACTTCGTATCTGGATCCTTTCGACCAAGATAATGACAAAGAAAATGTATCTAACTGAAATGGCAGATTCTTCATAGATTGTGGAGATGATCGGGAGTTGTATATGCATACCGAGCAATTTGGTAGAAAGTTATGTCTTGGTATGCTTTCCATGATTGGTATATCATGGTATGTCTTGTTATGTTTTCCATGTTGGATATATCAATGCACTTCTGATGGCAGATCCATATCTGCATATCTTGACAAAATCATATCTACTTCCCACCCAAAACAAATATTTGTAACAAAGGTGATGGTGAAGTAATGCTTCCACGGTCTTCAATGGAGTTGATGATGCAGGAATCGTGGAAGTACATGGCATGAAAATTTCTCTTAATCTTGTGTTGAACATGTTTTTTGAATGGTTAATAACGTTTTGTGTCATTTTGCTTATAATATCATCCATTTTGGTGGCTTTGTTGTTAAAGGCCATGACTGGGTGGCTAAAGAACAAGGTGTTGAATGACCAACTCCATGATTCTAGCTCAAAAATGCATCTTCCTAGGGTAGCATCTTCCATTTGAAAATAGGGATGACCAACACTGTGATTCTAGCTCAAAAAATGCATGTTCCAAGAGGATGAAAATGAGAAAATTGCGAAAGAATGAGAATGACAAGAGAAAGGATAAGCATGTTTCATCTGAAAATGGAATGACCAACACCGTAATTCTTGCTCAAAAATGCATCTTCCAATAGGATGAAAATGAGAAAATTGGGAAAGAATGAGAGTAATGAGAGAAAGAATAAGGATGTTTCATCTGAAAACGGGAATGTAATTGCAGTTGTTGATGATGAAAACAAAATGTTGTTGCACCTTAATAAACTTCTGAATGGATGCACTAAAGGACGAAGGATAGGTAAGTTATTTGTAGCAAACACACAAATTGCTAGGGGAAGCAATGGTACTGTTATCCTTGAGGGAATGTATGAAGGTCGGTCAATTGCAGTGAAACGTCTTGTCCAAGTTCATAATAATGTGGCTTTTAAAGATCTAAATCTTATTGCATCTGACCGGCATCCAAATATAGTTTGATGGTATGGGGTAGAGCATGATCAACATTTTGTCTATCTCTCTTTAATTGCAGCTTGGATGATTTGATCCAGATTTACTTTGTTCAAGATGCCCAATGGTCAATGAGGGCCAAGCCATGAGATGTATGATTGAGTATAAAGCCAGCTTGGCCTTGATGAAGGATATCATGCAAGGTCCTAATTTGGGGAAAGCAAATGGTTACCCCTGACCTTTGCTATTAAAGATTATGAGGTTTGCTAGAAGTCTCTCTTATGATGCAATATTTCACATTAAAAGATCGTTACCATGTCTTGGTTTATAGGAAATTTTTTATCAATTTTAAATGATTGCAATGGGCCCTGTTTTTAGTATGTCATTATCTGTCTTCTTCATCTTCTCTGTATCAAGTCACATAAAGCTGCAAACCCTATAATACTTAACTTGAGCCCTTCAACCATTCACTGGTCATAACTCATTGAGGTTGGGTTGGGCATGTTTGCACATTGCCTTGTCTTGGGTTTGAACTCCACGCGTTTTGCCTCTCTTAGCATTTGAAATGAGTTTACTTAATTCATTAGTAGGGAACACTTATTGAGGATTTTTGTACACAATGTCGTTACAATAGATAGTGTTCTAATAAGAAGGATAAGGGATATCTCTGTACTCTTGGATTTCTACATCTTTAGAAGATATTAATATTCTTTAGGTCCCAGAGGTCTTCTGAATTGCCCCTATTCATGCCTTTGGTCCTTTGAACTGCCCATAAGTTTAGTGACTAGGTGGATGAAACATATTCCATTTGATATTTGATTTTAGTGCTTTAAAGAAGTATTTTTGCTTATCTAGAGTCATGTGTCTATATGCTAATTTCCCTTGTTCAGTTTAGAGTTAGTAGATATTTGTTTCACATATTTTAGACTCTTAAGTACCATCTTCATAACCCTCAATCTTCTATTTGTGGTACAGGGATATGGTTTCTGGGCTTGTGCACTTGCATGAACTGGGTATAATTCATCGGGACTTAAAGACTCAAAATTTGTTGATAATTAAGGAAAGATCATTATGTGCAAAGCTGTCTGACATGGGCATTAGCAAGCGCCTTCTCGAGAATATTTCCTCCTTGGTCTTACCTAGCTTTTCTGTCAATTGTGTTGATGGTCTCTACCCGTCCATCACTGACTACCTGCTTTAAAAAATCTTCATTCTAACCATTCCAATTGGGTGACCTTTCTGTCTGGTGATTAAAGCCTCAGTTTTACGACCCAAGTTGTGATAATTGTTGCCTGGAGGTTTATGATCAAACTATAGATGATCTAGGAGCAGTGTGTCATGAAAACTCTCAATGTGCGTTGTGTAGTATTATATCTTAATTATCTTTAGGTAAGACTTGCACCATTATTCAGAGTATTAACGTAAATATTAATGACTTATTGCAGGTTGCGGTAGTTCTGGTTGGCAGGCAACAGAACAACTTCTTCATGGGCGTCAAACACGTGCTGTGGATTTATTTGGTTTAGGTTGTGTCATCTTTTTCTGCATCACTGGAGGTAGACATCCATTTGACGATCATCTCGAACGTGATGTCAACATTGTGAATAACCAAAGGGACCTCTTTTTGGTGGAACATATGCTTGAAGCTCTGGATCTTATTTCTTGTTTATTAAATCCTGAACCCCAATTCAGGTATGACCACTACATTTCATCAAAACGGCAATACTTTCTTTTTGATACGTGATAATGGTTTGGTGCGAAACTATGAATTCTGAACCTGCTAAATCTTGAATCATTTTTTACCATTGTAGCTTACATCTTTTTATGATGAGTAATTTTTCTGTGATGGGGTGTACCACATTTGACTAAAATTATTACTAACAAAATAAGGGAGCACCTAGATGCTTCATTAAAGTGGGAGAGTTCATTTTTAGCAATTGAAGGCACAAAACCAGAACCAAGCGAGCTGTTATCTGCTATTTGTGGTTAAGTTAATAGATTGAAGTATGTCTCGGTATGGTTGGCCTTGACCTTTTGTCAAGCGCTTGTAGGTTCCTGCCAAACTTTCTAAGGCTTTCTGGTAGCAGGAAGGTGCAAGCTTGATTTCATCACTTTGAATTTGTTGATGTTCGTAAAAATACAAGTGATTTCCTTTTCTCTGGTTCCATTTACACGTTACAAGAGTTGTTATTATGCTTAGAAAGAAAATCTTCCTGAATTATAACGTGCAACAGAATGAATCAGTTAGTCGTTGGCTGTGCCATTTGTTCATTGTTACTTGCATACAGTGATCTTATGTTCTCATTTGAGCTTTACTGCATGATATACTCAGACATCAAGTGTTTTAATTTGCTCTCAGGCCAAAGGCACCAGAGGTTTTGCACCATCCTCTGTTCTGGAGTTTTGAGATGAGACTGTCATTCCTTCCGGATACCAGTGATAGGGTAGAAGTGGAGGATAGAGAGACTCATTCTAATCTGTTGCAAGCATTGGAAAGTATCAGATTAGGAGCATTAAGTGGAAAATGGAGTGAAATGATCGAAATTGCATTTATCACCAAGATTGGTTAGTATAGGCGGTATAACTTTGTTGGTTTTGTTGGGTTTGGGGAAGGTGAAAAGTTTCATTGATGCATAGGCGGCTGTGAGTTGTATCAAGCCAAGCAGGGTCGCATGTAGATGCTTACTATGATAATATCTAATCCTTAGACAAGATGAGTTGGAATTCAAGCCTTGATGCAGCATGATCATTCTTGGATCCAATTAAGTTCTTGCCAATAACCCTGTCTTCTGAGTAGAATGATTAAATTAAAAGCCTCCATTATTTGGGTCCCTATAGGGAGAAAAAAAAAAAAACACTTCACAAATAATGTTTCCTTTGTGATCCAGACTCATTTCCTATAGATAAGTTTATGAAATTCAAATTCTAGGTTTCCCATGTGTTACATAATGAATGGTAAGATTTGCCTTATTAAAGGTCATCCAAAATGTGGCCTTTTTCTAATTGAATTGAATAGGTTAACCTATGCCAAATTGGTTCAAGAGATTAACTATTATTCTACATTAGATTGTATAGTTCTAATGATCCATTTTGGATAACCATGTTTAGCCTTAGTTAGTTGGATGATAAATATTAGATCTATTGTTTGACAAATTTTTAGAGAGTTCTACTATTATACCAATCTCAATCTCCTTCATGCAATCTTCCCGTATATAACTATAATTTCACTTGACATTATTTGGCTCTATAGTGTCATTAAGAAAGGTTGTGCTCTAGTTACTTAAATTGGTTATACTTAATTTGTTGTGATGGCTGCTATTTGAACTAATGTATAGTTTGTGAATTGCAAATTAGTTCTAAGTTGCATCTCCTTGATGCAATCAAGAATCTTACCCTACTTTCTTAATGACGATTCATGTTTTCCTAGTGTTCTAGTCAGATTATGCCTAAATCAAGAATTAAAGCATCTTTTCTACATTTTTAGATGAATTACTTATGTGCAAATGAATAAATCATTTCAGTACCAAATGGCTTGAAGCTTTCAAAGTATGTAATTATAACACTATGTTACTATTCTTTGTTTATGGTGGATATGTTAGGAGCTTGTTGGATCAGTTCCTAAAGGATATGATAACTACTTTGCAAGTAGATTCCCAAGACTTTTAATCCAAGTGCACAAAAGTGATTAATAGATATTGTAGGGAAGAAAAATACTTCCAGAAGTATTTCAAACCTAATGTTGAATAGCTCTTTAGTCTTTGTTAATAGCTTGAACTAGTAGTGTCTACAATTTGTATCTCAAATAGTGTTATATGTAGTATTGACATAATTACTTTACCCATCTTAAATAGGTTTTTTTATAAAAGTAAATAGGTTTGCTACCTAAAAGTGCATAAAAAATATCCATAAATTAACATTTGCATGGTCTATATAGAGGAATGGGTTATTTTTTTGTTGCTCTGCTTCTTTTTTCCGTTTATGTTTTTAGAGTCAGAATTTAATCGATTGGAGGCCATACGTAGAGAAAAATTAGGGGTTTTGGTTACGTGGAAAATTCAGCAAGTTGTCCATGGATAGTAGCGCAAGAAAAAAGGAAGGCATTCAAGTCCTATGGCGCTGACATCAATTTTAGTGGTCAAAGTGCATGAGGATTGGCCTTTGCACATTAGCCTGAGGACTTTCTAGAGAGCGATTCCTTCTTCCGTGAGGAATTACTATCCTAGTGGCCTCTAGCTTCTTGGGAAAGGGATGAGGCTAAGTCAGAGGCTCCGATGCTCCATCACAAAAATTCAGACAAACCTTAAATATTGGATTTTGTCATTAACCTAGGTATGTATGCAAATGGAGCTTTATAAGATTTTTGTTTGATATCAAGGGTAGTTATTGTTCTATTTTTACCCTCAAATTGTTTTTTTTTTTTAATATTAAACTCACACACCTAAAGTATTGAATTCTAAATCTTATAGTTGAAATATATGTTAATTCACCATTAAGTTAGTTGGTTAAATAATCTTTTAAATCATGTTATTATCTATTGATTAGTGATAATTTTATTTTTATAGAGTTATTTTAATTATTTTAAATAATATATAATATAATATTTGTAAAATAATATTTAAATTTTTTTATATTTATTCAAAAACAATTGTTCATAGAGGAAATAAAACAACACATCAAAGAAGGGAAAGAGAAAACAAAAACTAAAAGAGGAATAAAGAGAAGTCGCGCGACCAGGAGAGAGACGAAGGGGTAGCGGTCGTGCAAAAGCCGACTGAAACATCGGAAAGAAAAGACGCAGGTCGCGACAGCCTACCAGAAGCAGGAGAGAGAAAGCCCCGGTCGTGGGAAGGGACGAAGAGGCTGACGGTCGTGGGAGAGCCGACCCGACGCCGCTTCCGTCCAGCGGGCGAAGATAGAGGGCGAATGCCGTCTGGGCTTTCTCCGATGAGTTTCCGGCAGACTAAGAGCAGATCTGACTGATCTACGCACTTTCCGGCAGTTCCGTGTCAGTTTCCGGGGAAGGACGGCGAACGCCGTCTGGGTTTGTTTTCCGGCATATCTGCGCATTTTCCAGTGGATCGACATGCTGGGCTGTTCTTTGGGGAGAGGGCAGAACAAGACGGCGCGTGACAGCGCGTGTCCGCGAATTTCTCACTTCAAACAGTTTGTGATTTACTCTATTTGGTAAGAGTTGTACAAAAATATCTTGAAAAGAAGGTAATAAATCGGCAACTTTCTTATTTTTTATTTAAGATGTTTTATTTAATTTTTACTATTATTTTTATTTATTATTGCATTATGTTTTATTTTTTTTATTAGAATTACAATATAACTTAATTATAATATTATGAATTTCATGAAAGTTATATTTTACAAGATATTATATTATGTGAGTCATATATTATTGTGTTTAATGTATTTAAGTAATTGATTTGCATAATTGAGAATGACAAAAAATGATATATAATTATTTTTATAATATATAATTAGAAATTAGATATAAATAAACAAATATCATATTGTTTGTGTGACTTTCACTATAAATTGAAAATATTCATAAATTTTAATGTATTTGGTTTGTTTTAATTTATATAAAAGCATAGTAAATTAATATATTAAGTAGATTTATTATACCTAAAAATAATATAGTAAATAAATTAAGAAATTCAGTCATCATATAGTTATTATTACTTTTGCAAATATAAATCATTAAAATTCATATATAGTGGTTATGTTAAAATTGAATGTTTTAATATGTTTATTGTATTAAATTTAATTATTTTTAGTTGTAAAATTCTTCTTTAAAGAAAATCACTTTAATTCATCTTCTACTATTTTGATTTGTTAGATAAACTTAAGATTAACTCATTATTAGTACATAATTAACTTATTATTTATCAATCTCTATAGAATAATATTTTTTATCATTATATTATTTATTTAACTTGTTTACTTACATGTAGAATTTTACTGAATAGTTGGACATGTTAATTTCAAATAGAAGTCAAAGCCTTTTGCATCATAACTTCAAAATCATTTAAAAAAGAAAAAAGAAATACAGTAAGAATGACTTTTTTTTATGTTTGCTTTTTGGGAAATATCCTTTAGCCTTTTTTTATTTTTTGTATTAACTAATTTACATTTTGTGACTTATGTTCCATGAAATCTAGAAGCCTTTTGCAACCTTATCTTTTAAATGGTGGGAATTTTAGTTTGTAGGAAGGTTGCATTTCCTTCTCCCTCTCCTTTTCTATCTTTTTTAAGACAACTAGACGTGGTAGGATTTATTGAACTACTAAATCATGAGATTGAAACTAGATTGAATAGTATCGTATTGAATCTTGTACATGAATGTACATGGAAAGTGTTAATTTGCCGAGAAGAAATGGCTTATACAATGAGAGAGGTTATATATAGGATACTCTAGGGTTACACTTATACGGGCTAAGTATAATAGGCTATAGATAAATGGGCAAATGTCAAACATTATTTTCTCAACATCCCCTCTCAAGTCAAAGATATCAAATTTGCTTAAAAGAAAATGATGTTACTAAATGCCCAATGCTATAGTTAACAAATATGCAAGCTAATCCTTTGTCAAGATGTGAGTTGTGTGGATGATACAAGTAGCTATTTTCTCACTAATGAAATGGTGATTATTCTTGATATGCTTGGTCTTCTCGATAAGTTGATCCTTTGTCGAGAGGTGAGTTATGTGGATGATATAAGTAACTATTTTTTTTAACGAATGAAAATGGTGATTATTCTCGATATACTTGGTATTCTCATGTAATATATGATTTTTAGCAATTTCCATAGGAGATTCAATATCACAAGAAAGGATTATAGGTATTTGTATTGGTATTATAAATCCTTGAAGAATCCAAGGAACTAAATGGTTTCACAAATAGTAGATGTCATTGATTGATACTTTAACTCCTTAGAAGACTAAGATTTTGTGGGTTGTTTCTTACATTTCTAGGAGATGAAGGGTTCTTTAAGGTTAACACAAAAGCCTATTACTAATCATCTTTCCATAAGGTAAGATTTATAAGTCGATCATAATTATCTTGCAACTCAAGTCTATCATCAATAAACCTTGACTTAGTAACCTCTTGACATACATGACAACTCAACTAGTAGACTTAAAGAGAGATTCTTTGACAACATGTATAGATTGGGTTAGTAGTTATACTACACAGTTGATATCAAGTCTAGTTATAGTGAGAAATCAACCTTCAAACCAATTGTTGATACCCAATATATCTTTTAGGGTGGATCTCCTTCTCTTTACAAAAAATCATCATAATCCTTATTGGTGAATTTAAGATTTTACTCTATAGAGGTGTTAGCAAGTTTGCATCCATAACGTCCATGCTCTAAGATTAATTCCAAGGCATATTCCATTGGTTCATACAATGCCATAGTTGGCTCATGCCATCTCCATTTGAAAAAAATATTTTACTAAACTAAGATCTTTGATGTAAAAATTGAAGCATAAGTACTTCTTAGGTTCTTTAATTTCTCATTCATCACCTCATGTAATAAGCATGCCATCAATATAAATGAAATAATGAGAAGACCTTTACTTGTATTCTTTAAGAATATATAATAATCATATTGTAACTAGCAAAAACTAGTTTATAGAAGAACTTTAGTAAACTTGTAGTATCATTGTTTAGATGTTTGCTTAAGATCATATAATGATTTCTTAAGCTTAGATACTTTGGTTCCCCTTTGCAATTAAGGCCTGTAAGAAGACTCAAGTAAATTTCTATATCAAGATCACCTTGAAGGAAAGTGTTATACATGTCCATTTGATGTATGTGCCAATGATAGATAATTGCTAAGGTATGAATTATTTGAACAATCACCATATTCCCAATTAGAGCAAAGGTCCTATAGTTTTTAATACCTGAATGTTGACTAAATCCTTTGTTTCCAAGCATGCCTTGTGACATTCAATGCTCTCATAAACCTTGTTCTTGATCTTGTGTACCTATTTGTAGCCAATGGGTTTTCTCCTTGTACGTAAGGAAAGTAGTTCTCATGTATTGTTTGATTTAAATCCCAAGTCTCCTCAGTTATATCATTCCTACACTAAGGATCAAAAATAGCCTTTTGGTAAGATGATGGCTTAACAATGGTAGAAATAGAAAAGAAAATGATTATGTTGATGAGAAAGTCAATGATATGACATGGCATGACATGAGAAATGAGATGTGCTATATGTGATGAACCAAGTGAAGAAGGTTAAGACTATTAACATGTGAACAGATATAATCACATGTCCAAATAGAAGGTTTAAGAATTTTAGCTAGTTATCGAGTTGAGGGCTACTCCATAATGAGAGCTATGGTAGAAAAGAAGATGGGTTGATTTGACCTAACAGTTGAACCAATGTATGTGTACAAGAGCCAATGAAGTTGAATTTTATATATTAATGTCAAAAAGAGATGATTGACACACAAGTAATCATGAAAATGCAAAAGTGTTATCAAATGAAATTACTATTTTATGAAAATTACATCACAATTAACAAAAACTTAACCACTTAATGTCACACAATCTACAACCCTTTGGAGCATAGCATAATAACACACACTATGGTTGTATGACCAAACTTATCCTCCTAAGTCAAGTTTGCAACATAGCATAGGTAATGAAAAATGAGCAATGGTTGGTGGTTTTCCAAATAGATTTTTAAAAGAATTTTTTCCATGAAGAATAAGAAGAGTGTATATGCAACCAAAAGTAATCATTCACTCCAAAAATGAATAAGAAGATGTGCTTGAAACTTCAATGCCCTTATGACATTAAATAAATAGTGGTATTTTCATTTAACTATTCTATTTTATTATGGTATATAAGGGCATGCTTTCATGTAAAATACCATAAAAGAAACACACACTAATCCAAAAAAGTCTTGTGCATTACTAGTTTTAATGCACTTAATAGAAACTCCAAACTACACGGATACTATGACACAATAGGTTTTGATATGATTAAGAGTTTTAGTTTTGTGTTTCATGAGGAAAATTCATGTACCATTTGAAAAATCATCCACAATATTTAATTCATGTACTATGTGGATGACTTTTGCATAAGAAACATTCTTGAGTTAATAATATTTTTTGAGTTAGTAATAACAAAACTACTTAATAATATTTTTTGAGTTACTCAATTTCTTATGCAAAATAATAAAGTCTATGGAAATAAAAGGCTTGTTAGAAAAGTTATTCATCTTCAAAGATAGAGTTACCATTTTTGAGATACAAGGACCATTATAATCAAGCATTAGGTAATATAGACCATTCTTCACTTTACTAAGCACCATTATTATCCTAGTCCATATATCTTGAAAAAGTAAAATTTTAAAAGTAATATAATGGCCCAATCATTGTCCTAGGTATAGGTAGTAATGGATAGTAAGCTTGTAATAAAAGAAAGTACACATAAAACATCATATAATGATATTTATTTTAGATTACCACAAATCCAATATGGGTTATGGGTATCCTATCACCATTTGACAATTTAATAATCCTATGTTCATGAATACAAGATTGAAGTGTTTTTATAGCAAACAATGGGTACCTTAGTCACTTCATTTGGTGCTAGGTAAAGAGCTTCACATAATTGGACCAAAGTGGCATTCCTATTGTTTGCACCAGCTTGTGATTGACCCCTTTTGTGTCGGTACCTTCTTAGAGCCTTAATGCTGTCATTGTCGTCCCTTTGTAATGATTTTGGATATTTTCAATAGATAGTAGTAAATTGTAGAAAAGAATTAAACTGAATAAATGCTTTTATTAGAAAATATTTACCATAATCTATGCCAAAATCCCAACAAACTATTGGAAAAAAGCTTTAATCAGGGGAACAAGTGACGTGCAAAGGGTGTGGAGAGCAGGTAATCTCAAAGGAAAATAGAGTAGAGGAAGAACAACCTTCAAACCTCAAATATAGAGATGTTGAGTGTAAAAAACAAGAGTGAAGGATGTAGAAGAATGATAATGGGTAAGAAACCAAGGAATGATAACTGTTGCTCAAACGATGCTAAATCATGAGGGTTAAATTGGATTGAATGGTATTGTATTGAATCTCCTATACAAATATACATGGAGAGTGTATATTTACCAAGAAGAAATGTCTATACAACAAGAGAGTTTATATATGGATTCTCTAGGGCTACAACTATATGGCCAAGTACAATGGGCTACAAGGACATTATTAAATCGGAAAATATTTACATTGACTTAATACACAAAATGAACATCAACTAACAGAAATCAATTCGTAAATCAAACATATCTAATACAATTCCACTAGATATAACAAACACCATACAAGATTTCAAACCCTAAGCTCTAAGAAAAACATTTTCAAATTGTTCAATAACCAAAACAAAATGCAAAACCCCCCTTATATAAGTAATTTTTTCCCTTGGAATTTTCTATTGCTTCATTTAGTTTCTCCTTAGTTATTTACTAATGGCCCACTAACGCCATAATCATATATAATATGTGTCGAATAAAAGTCTTACATGAGAAGTTAAGATCTTTAAAATAAATGTTGAATAAGAGAAGGAACCTTCAACCTTTAACCTATCTTTTAAGTTTAGTTTTTAGGCCTTCCAACATGATATTATAGTCTAGATTGAATATGTTTCACCTTATGTGAACTTGAATTCAGTGATGCTTAATGTTCGAGAAGTATATGCATATGAAAGTCTCATTCTAAAAGTTAAGGTATCTTAGGTGAAATTTAAATAAAAGGATCTTTCAATCCTTGAGCTGGCTTTTAGATTAAGGCCTTTAGACCTTCTAACATATAATATATGTATTAGTAGTTCTATCATTTTGATTGATATGTGTCTCTTTTGATCATAGTGTTATTTGTAATTATCAAGAAGCTAACTCAAGAATTGGAAAAAATTTCTTTAATTTAAAAGAACCCTCAGTTGTATGTCTTGGCAATATGAAACAATCTACATTGTTAGCAGGCTCCCTCATCATGATGGATGAATATCGGCCATCAATAGTGCCAAAATGGTGGACTTATAAGGGTACTATGAGATGGATATCAATCCAAGGAAGAACTTGGCCTTTAATACTATGATAAGAAATATTAAGATTTTTTAAAATAGAAGACTTGAAGTCTAACCCAAAAGCTAACTCAAAAATTAAAAGAAAAAATTTTAATTTAAATAAATCCTTAAGCACATGTCTTGGCAATATGGTACAAATGGGAATAGGCAAGTAATTTTATTTTCTATATGGTCCAAACAAGATTAATATAGTCTCTAAATAAGTTAATGTGCCTAGATTTAGGTAGAAGAAGTATGCTTTTGTTTGGGGGGAGGGGGGCTCGTGTAACATCTTAGTTGATTTGTGCCCATTAAAAATGGGTTTCTATTACCTCTAATAAGAACAAGTGAAATTCCACTGTGGCTTTATTTGCACCATTTTATTAGGATTTATAAATAAGAAGGACTTTCTGACATATGTTCCTTTACATGAAAGCACCTCCATTTGATGACCGCTGTTTATCAATATGTATCAAAGTCATTCTTTTATGCCTCCATTCCATGACAAATCTCCCAAAAATTACACGTTTTCACTCATAACCTATCTAGAAAATATTAAATGCTATTATTACATTTATTCTTGTGGGTCTCAGCTTAGAGACTTGTGTATTATTATTCTAAATGCCAGTATAGTGGAAATGATACAATTAAGTGCAAGTTGTTGAGAAATAAATCTGATGCGGATAGTGACAAATATATGGTCATAAATAAAGAACATTGTGCTTAGACCTCCTACCAACCAAAACAATGGGAGTATGTGGTTATAAATAAAGACTAAGGTGCTTAGACCTTCTACCAACCATAACAAAGGGAATATGTGGTTGTAAATAAAGACCACGGCGCTCAGACCTTCTACCAACCAAAACAATGGGGATAGTCAACTTCTAAGAAAGTGTGCCCCTATTCTCATTTCTTATTTGTTGCTTTGGTTTCACTTTCAAAGGCTGCTTTTGTTTTTGCGTTACGTTTGCTTTACCATATTAACTCCTTTCTTCTATGCCAGGTCTTAGGAAAAAAACCCACGAAGCAACAAGTAAATAAAGATGAACGAGCAAACTTGTAAAATTTTAAGATTCCAAGAAAAGGATACTTTTCGGTAGAATAGATAGTAAAAGAACAACTAAAGTACTTTTTTTTATTTAATTTTGTGGTATTAACTCCTCTTTCAATATAGTCATCGCTGCAAATTCTAACAAATTCATAATGTTTATATCAATTAGCACTTACTGTAAGACTTGTGGGTCCAACAAAATTTGCCATTAAAGTTATGTACGATTATTCTTGTCACGTCCCACCTCAAAATATGTGCTTGATTAGTTGAAGACTTCAGGTAATATTTTTGTGGTTGTTAATTTCTAAACTATGATCAGCTTTCTAAACTCGGTCATTGCAGAGGTTAACAAAGTGAAAGTGTTTAGGCGGGTACGAATGCTTGCAAATTTCTGATGATTATGGAATGTTAACAATTTTTTGAAGATAAATCATACAAATGCACGAAGAAAAGTAATACTATCTCAAACATAATACTAACTCCTTTCTTTTTTATCACATCTTAAGGAATATGCCACAAAGCAACAAAGATGAACGAGTGAACCTATCAAATTCTAATATTCCAAAAAAAAAAAAAAAGATTTTTGGGTTAATTAGATTGCAAAAGAAACGACTGAAATACTTGTATTTTTCAATTTTGCAATATTAACTTCTCTCTTTACATGCTCTTCTATAGCTCCGTTCTCTTGTACTTATAGTCAGTACTTCAAATTTTAGTTACTTCATAGTTTTTGTATCAACCAGTAGTAACTGTAAGACCTCGCTACAACTAATTCCCATTAAAGTTGTACATGGTTATTCTTGTATTAAGTCCCACCTCAAAAAATATGCTTGACTAGAGGCCTGATGTCAGTCAACTAATTGGAAGAGTCCCAACAGTATTATAGTGGATTTTTTAATTGTAGAATATGACTAGTCTTCCAAAGTCTATAACTATGCTAACTATCAAAATGAAAGGGTTTAGGTAGGTAATATGACTAGTCTTCCAAAATGTATCACTAGAAGATTTATAAAGTAAAAATCTTATGATGACTAAGGTATGTGAACAAATTTTTGAAGATAAATCAAACAAGTGCACAAAGAAAGGGAGAACTATCTCAAATACAAAATTAATTCCTTTCTTTTTCGCCTAGTCTTAGGAACTACCCCATGAAGCTACAAGTAAATAAAGATGAGCAAGCAAACTTTTCAAATTCTAATATTCCAAGGAAAAGATTTTTTTGGATTGAATAGATTGTAGAAGAACATTAAAATACTTCCTTTTTTCCCCCAATTTTTCGGTATTAACTCATCTCTCAACATGCTCTTCCGGGGCCTCCCTCCTCTAATACTTAATGGTTGCTACTTAGAAGCATAGCAAATTTTTTTGTGCTGTTATATCACCTAGCACGTACTGTAATATCTATGGCTACAAGTAGATTTGCTATTAAAGTTATAGTGGTTATTCTTGGTTTATGTCCCACCATGAAATATATGCTTGATTAGTTGAAGACTCCAAAAGTTCTAAGTCTATTACTATGCTAACTAACAAGGTGAAAGAGCTTAGGTAGGTATAAGTGCTTGCAAATTTTTGAAATGTTTCACTAGAAGACTTATAAAGTAAAAGTCGTCTAATAATTATGGGATGTGAACAATTTTCTAAAGATAAATCATACAAGTGCATGAAGAAAAAGAGAACTATCTCAAATATAATACTAATTTCTTTCTTCTTTGTTAGGTCTTAGGGAGTACCCCCACAATACAACAAGTAAATAAAAATGAATGAGCAAACTATCAAATTCTATTGTCACTAATTAGAACAAGTAAAATTCTATAGTGGCCTAATTTTCTTAGGATTTATAAATAAGAAAAAAGAGTTTCAAACATACATACCTTCACAATGAACCACCTCCATTTGATGAGCATTGTTTATTAATAAGCATCAAAGTCTTTCTTTTATGGCCTCCAGGACCATAAAAAATCTCCCTAAAATTACATGTTTTCACTCCCATCCTACCTAACAAATATTAAATGCTATTATTACATTTATTCTTGTGGATCTCAGCTTAGAGACTTGTGTTGCGACTTTTTATTTTATTATTATTATTCTAAATGCCATTGTGTAGTAGAAATGATACAAATAAGTGCAACTTGTTGAGAAATAAATGTGATACGGATGGTGACAAATATGTGGTCATAAATAAAGACCACGGTACTTTAGACCTTCTACCAACTAAAACAATGGAAAGATGTAATTATAAATAAAGACCACGGCGCTTAGACTTTCTACCAGCCAAAACAATGGGGGTTATCAACTTCTAGGAAAGTGTGCCCCTGTTCTCCCTTGTCTTATTTGTTACTCGGTTTCACTTTCAAAGACTACTTTTTTTTTTTTTGATGAATATGTGAGTTTATTCATCGAAGAATAAAAGGTAATACAAGAGCTTAGGGGCATACCCCAGCATTACAATTCATCTAGGAAAAGATAGAATTTGGAATTCTCCAACTAAGACTCAACAAAACATTTGCTTGGGAGAGTTTAATATTTCTAAATAAGGAAGCTCTTCCACGGACTACTCTCCTGATTTTAGCTAACAACATTGAAATATCAATAGACTTATTCTGAAAACGTCTACGATTACGTTCTAACCATATACAATAAAGACACGCTAAGAAAGAAAGCTTGAGAAGTTTTGCGGCTAGATCCTTTCCCTTAGTTGCTTTAATCATCCATTGCAATTCAGATTCCCAATCAAGGATGACCTTACGAATACCTTGTTGAGCTAGAATACTTCTCCAAACCTGGTTAGTCCAAGTGCACTGAAAGAACAGATGAGATCTATTTTCATAGTTAGATCCACAAAAATCACAATGCAAATCAATTGAGGGAAGCCATCGGGAAACCACTGCAGCCGTAGGTAGTTTGTCTCTACATATGAGCCAACCAATGAAGTTATGTTTACTGATTCCTCCTGACCAGATCAAATTATACCATTCAACCTCAGAGCTCACTTGACGTAACTCCTTGTACGTTTCCTTACAGGAATAGGAAGGCTTGGATAGAGTAGAGGTTAAAGTTTGGCGTAACTTTAGAAGACCTCTCCAACTCCATGCAATAGTTCCCTTAATGTCAAGATCCATAATTGAATTTCCCCTGCATTTAGTACTATGAATCCACTTACTCCATAAAGATGAATTAGGGCAATTTATGAGATTCCAGAGAGATCGCCCCAACAAAACTTTATTCCATACTTTAAGGTTTAGTAAGCCAAGACCCCCTTCCTTTTTTGGTGAACAAACAACTTGCCAAGCAACCTTATGAGTTTTATGATCTTCTGAGTGGCCTGCCCAAAGAAAGTGTCTTTCGTTTTTGCGTTTGTTTTGGCCTTACCATATTAACTCCTTTCTCTCCTCCAAGTCTTAGGAAAAACCCCACGAAGCAACAAGTAAATGAAGATGAACGAGCAAACTTGTCAAACTCTAACATTCCAAGAAAAGGATATTTTTGGGTTGAATAGATAGTCAAAGAACAACTAAAATACTTTTGTTATTTAATTTTGTGGTATTAAACCCTCTTTTAACATGCTCCTTCTTGCACTTCATTCTTGTATGGTTATAGTCATTACTACAAATTCTAGTAAATTCATAACCTTTTTAGCAACTAACACTTACTATAAGACTTGTGGGTACAACTAACTTTGCTAGTAAAGTTATGCATGGTTATTCTTGTGTCATGTCCCACCTCAAAACATGTGCTTGATTAGTTGAAGACTCCAAGCAATATTTTTGTGGTTGTTCATTTCTAGAATATGATCAACTTTCCAAAGTCTATCATTGCATAGCTTAACAAAGAGAAAGTGTTTGGGTAGGTATGAATGCTTGCAAATTTTTAAAATCTAACAAGAAGACTTATAAAGTAAAAGTAGACTAATGATTATGAAATGTTAACAATTTTTTTGAAGATAAATCATACAAATGCATGAAGAAGAGCAATACTATCTCAAATACAGTATTAGTTCCTTTCTTCTTTTTCACATCTTAAGGAGTATGCTATGAAGCAACAAAGATGAACAAGTGAACCTATCAAATTCTAGTATTGCAAAAAAACAGGATTTTTTTTTAGGTTGAATAGATGGTAGAAGAACAACTAAAACACTTATATTCTTTAATTTTTGCAATATTAACTTCTCTCTTAACATGCTCTTTCTATGGCTTTATTCTTTTGTAGTTAGTAGCTAATTCATAGCTTTTATAGTCAATGCTTCTCCTAACTAGCACTCCTTGTAAGACTTGTGGTTACAAATAAATGTCCTGTTACAATTATACATGGTTATTCTTGTGTTCCATCCCACCTCAAAATATATGCTTGACAATGTTTATTGTTGTATGACACTATCACTTTCATTGATAGATTCTATATTTATTCATATTCATAAAAGTACTAAGGAAGAACCTAAGCTCTAATCTCATGTTATGAAGTTCATATCAACTTAAAAGTTAATTTAAGGGAAAGAGACATTCATTATGTTTAAATTTTGTTGTCATTTCTTAGTAATGTAAGACCACTTAACACCAACTTCAACAAATTCTACTTTAGTTAATATACAAAATATTTTTGGCTTTATACTTTTGTTCCTCCGAGCTTTTGGTACCTCTTGTAAGCTCATACGGATGGGAGGGAGATTAGGTGAACATGACTCCAGCTAAGTTAGAGACTAAATAGTTCGACTTTAAAGACTTGTTATATAAATTTTCTTTTTTCCTCTTACAATTTTGGATGCCATTGACCACGAGATTAGAGATAAAGAATTCAAGCGATTTGATCTCTAAACTGTCATCTCCCTCATCAAAGAAAAATATTAATTTAAAGGATGTGTTAGACTATCGCCATCTACTACCAACACGCAAGTTGAGGATGAACCTATAACATTTGCACAACTTGCACCTGATTGTGTAAATATTGATCTTAAATTGAGACAAATAATACACATAATCGTAACGGCACAAACTAAATATTCAGCTCTCTTGATGTATGTTGAAATAACAAGCCTGTTTCAAACATTGACTAAGTATAGTTGTTTCTTTATATTGTAAATATCTAACTGTCATTTTTATCCCCAATATCTTGTGGCTCTCATGAGATGGACAATGATGTTACTTTTTTAAATTAAAATTTGTATTAAATTCTTTTGAATAATAAACCTTTGTTACGTTCCATTTGAATGTAGTCTTATTATTCGTTCATCCGCCAGCCCCCAAATTTGTTTGGATCCCGCTCACTTTAGAAAACTTTTCCCTTTTTCCTAGTCTTGTGGCCTTAGCTCCTGTGCTTGCTTATAAGAACAAGCAGATTTATGGAATTCTACAGTCTAGTGTATCACATAAGGATTTTCTAGGTTGAAGTAGTAAAACAACCACTAAAATATTGTTCTTTTTCTTTCAATTTTGCTCTGTTAGCTTCTTTTTCAACTTGAACTTGCTGGGCCCTATTCTCTCATAGTAATCTGGTCGCTTTGAATTTCAGCCAGTTCATACCGTCTTTATATCAGCCGGCCATGATTGACCGAATATGGCTACAACTAAATTTGTCATTGAGGTTATACAAGCTATTCTCATTATGTCCCACCTCAAGACCTCGTGTTTTGTCCCACTATGAAGATTTCCATCTTAGAATCTTTCTTTTCAATATTCCAAAGTAAGAGGACAAAAAAAAAAAGACTATCAATTAAACGATAACAAATCAGTCAAATTGTCAAAAGCCAATGTACACATCTAAGAAACGGATTAGCTTTGGCAGCAATTTGATAAGAGGCTATAAATAAAGACCTTAACCATTATGAGCTTTACAGACCAAAACAATGGGATCATCATCGTTTAAGAAACTTTGCACCTTTGTCTTCTTCATCTGGCTCGTTTTGTTGGTTTCACTTACAAACATTACTTTTGCTTTTACTTCTATACCACAAGCTACTGCTCTCCTCAAATGGAAAAACAGCCTTGGAAAGGAAGCTCAATCTCACCTGTATTCATGGACATCTTCTCCTACCAATCTAAGCCTAAGTACAAATCCATGCACTTGGTTTGGCATTTCTTGCAACAAGGTTGGAAGTGTTACTGGAATGAACCTTACCAATTCTAGTTTGCAAGGTACACTTCATGAATTTTCCTTTCAATCTTTCGCAAATCTTACATATATCAATCTAAGTATAAACACTTTCTTTGGTACCATTCCACCTGAAATTAGGCACCTATCAAAGCTCACTTATCTTGATTTGTCTAATAATCAATTATCAGGACAAATTCCATCAGAGATTGGCTTCTTAACAAGTATTAAGTTCCTCCACCTCTATAAAAATCATTTAGATGGCTTGATTCCTTCTACAATTGGAAATTTGACTTCTCTTTTTGAATTAAGTCTTCATATGAACTATCTCGATGGTTCAATTCCTGCATCATTAGGTGACTTAAGAAATCTTATCCTTCTTTCTCTTAGTCAAAATAAAATTTTTGGCTTAATTCCAAAAGAGACAGGAAACCTAAAGAATCTTAAGTTTCTAACTTTGAGTAGAAACCAACTCTATGGTTCCATTCCAACTTCATTTGCTAATCTAAGCAACTTGGAATCCTTATATCTTTATGACAACCATCTTTCTGGTCCTATCCCATCTGAAATAGGAAATTTGGTTTCCCTTGTTCATTTAAGCCTTTCCAAAAATCCTCTTTATGGCCCAATTCCTGCTTCATTAGGAGACTTGGGAAACCTTACCCTTTTATATCTCAACAACAACAACATGTTTGGCTCCATTCCTAAAGAGTTAGGAAAGTTGAAAAATCTTAGAGATCTACAATTATCCCAAAACCAACTTAGTGGTTCTATTCCAACTTCATTTGCTAATTTGAGCAACTTGAAATTCTTATATCTTTTTGACAACCATCTTTTTGGACCTATCCCTTTGGTAATGGGAAATTTGATATCCCTTGTGGAACTAAGGCTTTCTACAAATCTCCTTTATGGCTCAATTCCAACATCATTAGGTGACCTACAAAATCTTACCCATCTTTATCTCTATAATAACAATCTTTCTGGCTTCATTCCTAAAGAAATAGGAAAGTTGAAAAATCTTAAAGATCTACAATTGAGTGAAAACCATATTCAAGGTCTTATTCCAACTTCATTTGCTAATTTAAGCAACTTGGAAGTCTTGCGTGTTTTTGAAAACCTACTTTCTGGTCCTATTCCACAAGCAATTGGAGATCTCATGAAGTTAGTTGATCTTGAATTGGCGGATAACCAATTTACTGGTTATTTGCCAAAAAATATTTGTTCTAATGGATTACTTCAGAAACTTACAGCATTTAATAACCATTTCAAAGGCAAAGTTCCTGAACACTTGAAAACTTGTACAAGCTTATTGGGAGTTAGGTTGGAAAAGAATAAACTCATTGGAGATATATCTGAAGACTTTGGTATCTATCCAAAATTGTTTTATATAGATCTAAGTCACAATAGGTTTCATGGAAGAATCTCAAGCAACTGGGGGCAATGTCAACAACTAGAAGCCTTGATAATCAATGGAAACAATGTTACAGGAGAGATACCACCTGAGCTTGGAAATGCAACTCAAATACATGTGCTTGATCTTTCTCTAAATCATATTGTTGGGGTGATTCCAAAAGAACTTGGTAGGTTGAAACATTTAGAACGATTGATATTAAATGGCAATCAGTTTTTTGGAGCTATGCCTTTAGAATTTGGATCATTGATTAATCTTGAATATCTTGACTTGTCCTCGAATAGGTTAAGCCAGTCAATTCCAAGTGTTCTTGGAAACTTATCAAAATTGAATTATTTGAATTTAAGCTGTAACAACTTTAGCACTGAGATTCCGATTCAGCTTGCAAATCTATTTCATCTTTCTCAATTAGACTTGAGCTTTAACTCTATAAATGGAAAGATACCTTCATGTATTAGCAAAATGCAAAGCTTGGAGAAGCTAAATGTCTCCCATAATTATCTTTTTGGTCTCATTCCAAAAGCCTTTGAAGAAATGCATGGCTTAATGTATGTTGACATATCTTACAATCAGCTGCAAGGTCCTATTCCCAATAGCACGGCATTTCTAAATGCTCCCTTTGAAGCATTAAAAGGGAACAAAGGGTTATGTGGGAACATTAAAGGGCTACAACCTTGCAATGCTTTTGTGATAAACAAACATGTGAAGAAAAAGGGCCATAAAATTGCATTGGTTACTATTTTGCCCATTTTAGGAGCATTATTGATTCTATTTGTTTTCTTTCAAATTTTTCTCATCAAGAAAAAAGGAAAGAAATATCTAGAATCAAAACAAAATGAAAAGCATGAAGAGGTATTTCTTTCAATGTTGACATTTAATGGAAGGAAAATGTATGATGAAATCATAAAAGTAACTAATGTTTTTGATGACAAGTATGCCATTGGGGAAGGAGGATATGGAAAGGTCTACAAAGCAGAGTTAACCTCAAATGAGGTAATAGCTGTGAAGAAACTCCACCCTCAATATAAGAATGAGAAAATATTTGAGAAACATTTCTTAAATGAAATAAAGGCATTAATGGAGATACGACATCGAAACATTGTTAAACTTTTTGGTTTTTGTTCACATGCCAAACATTCATTTTTGATTTATGAGTACCTCGAAAGGGGTAGCTTGGCCTCAATTTTGGTGAATGAAAAAGCTGTTAAAGAGCTTGATTGGAGTAAGAGGATAAATATTGTTAGAGGAATAGCTTCTGCCTTATCCTACATGCATCATGGTTGCTCACCATCCATTATTCATAGAGACCTATCAAGCAAAAATATCTTGTTGGATTCTGAATATGAGGCTCACATTTCAGACTTCGGTACAGCTAGACTTTTGAATGTAAACTCATGCAATTGGACTTCCTTTGCTGGAACATATGGATATGTAGCACCAGGTAAATGCATTGTTGTCTAATTTTAAAATTAACATTTATGTATACATGTTGATTTTGTTTTCTTTTTTTCTTCTAGAGCTTGCATATACAATGAGGGTCACCAAAAAATGTGATGTATACAGCTTTGGGGTCTTAGCATTTGAAGTCATGATGGGAAAGCATCCAAGCAACTTGATTTCTATACTATCATCTTCATCAACCAAGAGAAGCTTTAATTTAAATGATATCCTCGACCAACGCCTTCCATTTCCAACATGTGAAGTTGAGGATGAACTTATAACAATTGCACAACTTGCAAATGATTGCTTGAATGCCAATCCACAATCTAGGCCAACGATGCACAAGATTTCTCAAGTCTTGTCAGCCAAAACTACACATTCCCAGCTTAAGCCATCTATATTAGACATAGCACTAAGAAAGTCATGTTGAAGGGTATTGATTACTAAGTCTATTTGGGATGTATATGCTAAATTCTTGAGCTTGTTTAAGACATTTTACCCATAGAGTTATTTCTTTTGATTTCAAGTATCTAAAAGTAAATAGTGTGTTGCTCTATATGAAGAAAAATTTTATAGTTCTCATGCAAGGACTATTGCATAAGAAAGAATTAGTATACACAAAAACAAAGTAGAGAAAATGCAATGTATTAAAATTTATATGATTTGATTTGAAATCCACATGCATGGGTGATATGCTCTCTATAAAGCCAACAAATATTTTCATAGGGTGACCAATATTTGTTTCATTTTTTTTGTGCATTTTAAATGATGATAATATGCTAGTGCACTTCCTTCGATACATCTTTGTTTCTGTGTTTTGATGTTAAGATGAATTGATTTTGAACACCTTCATTGTAGAATGGGAAAAATGAAGGATTGGTTCTTTGCATATTGGGGCATAGAAATGTTGCACAAAAGAAAGCTGATTTGTTGAACTTATGCTGAAACTTATAAAGATCTCTTTAAAATTTGGACATAGAGCTTTCAAATGACTTTGAGGTCAATTTTGGACTATCTTTTTTTATAAAAAAAAAATTTGTAGGAAACATGGACAATATCCTAACAATTTTGAACTACATTTCTTTCTTTTTTTCTTTTCGGAAAAGATTATATATTCATCCTAGATTGATATTTCATGCAAAAACTAAGCACATTATTTCAATGGAAGCCCATCTAGTATAATTTCTTAGACAAAAACAAGTGCTATGTTGAGATCAATTGATATATTTGGTTGTTTGATCTATTTCCATTAAAGATTGGATGCTAAATTGCGTGAACGACAATCTTAGAGAATTAAAAGGTGTCTGCTTGGCTTAGTGGTAAGCTAAAGAGTCCTTAGTCTACAAGTTTACTAGGTCGGGTTTGACAACCACCCCCCACCTTTTCTCGGACAATTTTTTTTTTTTTTTATAAATGCATGCACACAGCCACTATAAATGACATTAACAATATTGATGATTTTGCATGTGTGCCTTTAAAAGACTTAATGGGAAACTTTGATGTTGTGAGCAGGAACATGTTGTCTCGTGGAATTGAGTTGCTAAAATTTTGGGGATGAAGTAACTACTAAAGTAATAGATTAGGATTAAAGGTTTAATATTGTCGGATGTGGCCTCATGTTACATGCACTATGGTTCTTCACCACCAATTATTCATCAAGACGCATCAATCAATAACATCTTGTTGGATTCTTAAGACGAAGCTCACACTTCAAACTTTGGTGTAGCTAAGCTTTTTGAATGCTGACTCATCTGATTGGACTTTGCTTGAAGGCACATACAAATATGTAGCACTTGGTACTATGTTTTATTGCAATCTAAATTTAACATTAGCATTGAAGAATAATACTACTTTTTCTTTTTTCTTTTTCGTTCTCTTTTCTTTCCGAAGCTTACACAAAGAATGGAGGTCAAAAAATATGATGTATATAACTTTGGGGTCCTTGCGTCAAAAGTCACAATGGCAAAACATCTAAGTGATCTGATTTCTAAACGGTCATCTTCATCAACTGAGAAAATCATTCATTTAAAAAATGTACTTGAACAAAACCTTCCACTTTCAACTCATTAAGTTGAAATGGACTTATAACAGTTGCACAGCTGGTAACTAATTGCTTAAATGCCAATCCACAATGTAGGCTAACGATGAACGTCATTTCTTATGACTTATTTGCCCACGCTAGGCATTCCTAACTTGAACTATTTGTAGAAGCTATTGCCGCCAGTAAAATAAAGCTAAAAATGCATTGAACATTGAGTCTATTTGGGAAATTGCATGCTAAAATTTAGTGCTCATTTAAGATGTTTAATACGTAAAGTTGTTTCTTTCAATTAGAAATCTCTACAGGTAATTGCTATCCGTAATGTTAAATTTTCAGCCCAATCAGTTATAAGGTTCTTGTTAGCAGCGTATTCTTTTATATCAAGTCAAATTTTTGAAATCCTCTCTTAAGGGAGAGACTATGTTCATGAGAAAGTGGAAAAACATAAACTATTATAAGTTGCATCATCCGATTTGGAGCCAACATTCCTTAAACTGTCAATAAATTGCAGTTACACCTTATCTCTATAGAGCCAACACATTGTTTATATGGTATGAAACATCTATTTCACCTTTTTTATGCTTTTCAAATGATGATGATGAAATGTTAGGATGTTTGATTCTATAAATTATTGTTTCCATTTCTGAACATAAACAGGAATCGATTTTGACCAATTGCATTGCAGGGCAGTGAATATATGAGCAGACGGTAGTCTTCATCTTGGGTTGATTTGCTAAACTTATGCGGAAGATTTCCTCGACGTATTGAATAATAACTTTCAAATGCTTTTGGGATCAGTTTCGGGCTGGGTTCTCTTTTTGGCTACTTAAGAATATTGATCACCCATTTTCAAGATTTGTGCGAGGACTCTAACGGGAGGAGGCACGATGAAGGATATCATATGTCTCATCTTGATTGAAGTTTTATGTAGAAACGGTGCATATATTTCTAGTTGAAGTTAATGTTGTGGTGATTTACTTGGAGATGAGAATAGTAATCGCTTTCCAATAGAGTGGTAGTGCTTTGCTAGAACAATTGTTACAATACTATCTTCCACTTGCAAGTTTGAAATATACTCTTGCAAAGTTGAAGGGGTTTATTGGAAACTTAGGAAGAGTAGAAGGTTGATTTGGAAGGATCATATGGACCTGTTTCTCCTTGGACTAGAGTAAAAGCAAAAATACCCTATTTTGCCCATGGATGTAGGTAACTTTGGTTAATCCATGTACATTTTGTGTGCTTCCTTTTATTCTAATTCTTGCTGCCACTTATTCATATATATGTCAGGAATTACTGTCCTGAATTGCACGATATTCGGAGTTGTGTACAATTAGTTAGAAGCCAAATAATTTGCTGGACAGAATACAGTTTCTGCAGAAAGCAATTTTCTGTTTGCACGATTGTTGCTCTCTTTTAGTTGTTTAAGCTCAACAGTTTGTAATAGCTAGAGATATCCTTTGCCCCATAGCTGAGATCTCACTAAGCATGGCCTATGGTAGTGACAAAAAGATTTCTTCATATGATGAAAGATACATGAAAGGAGAATGAATGAAGCACTCATGTTAGCCGAAGGAGTAGGAGGTGCAAGGCCAATTGATTGCTATACAGGCAAACGAGGTTATATAAAAAACATAAGAATAAAAAAATAAAAATAAAAAAGGCCTTAAAGAACAAGTGAACCTTTGAATAAAATCTTGTTACTTAGAAACAAGGATACAAGGTTTTCTTGTAAGGATTGAGAATACATAAGAATAAATAGAATAACAAAATAAAATCTTATATAAGAAGGTTAAGCTATTGGGCCAAGGCCATATATGTTCCAAGTCTTAGCCCAATGGGTTATGACAATATATAACTAAGTAATATTATTTTCTCAACAAAAAGAATAAGCATTGTCAGAACGGTCCAAAGACGAGGCAGGGGACAAAGAGCAAAGAAAGAGCAAAGGAATTCGGACTTACCCATTGACTAAACGTATTTCGTGTCCAAGTTTCCAATAACTCTCTTAAGGTGTTTATGCCACCTTAGTTAATGGACAACCCAGGCAATGAAAGCCCGTCATGCCAGGGAATTCAAATGCTTGATGACTCGGCATATCCAAGTCACATAGCACCTCCTCTCCCTATAGATGAGTAATGGAAGCCGGCTAGTCCTCGAAATAGCCCGCTCGAACATAAAGAGAGTTGTAGAACCAGGGGAAGTATTTCATGTCCAAGTTATTAATATCTTCGTCGAACTTGTGACAAAGGAAGAAAGAAATGGGGTAATTGCCTAAAGAAGTTGACAATAAAGAGGTGATGCCCTTATAGAGGAGGGTAGCTAAGGGCGTGGATGAAAAATGAGAGATAGACAGGCCACTTCACCTTGAGATACATCCAACAATGCACAAGAATCAGATTCCAACCAACTTTGGAAATCCAGATAATCAACAAGGTCTGCTTTTCCTTTCTCGTTGTATCGTTACCTATTTTCACATCCTGATTGGGTTAACAACATATCTTATAAGCTAATTCCGTATTTTCAAGTGTACGATAGAGAAGGAAAGCCATAGGAACATGCAAAATACCTGGTCAAAGAAGGGCTTGCTGGAACTTCGAATAAAGACCTAAAGCAAAGCTTTCTCACTGACTAAGGAAAGGCTCATGAAGAGAGCTTCAATAGACAAAAAGCCTACTTATGATACTCAAAAAACCCTATTAGACAGGATGGCAAGCCAGCAGAAAGGGGCTTTCCTAGATGCCAGGCGGGGAATCCTTGTTGTACACTACCTAGCCGGCTCTCTTAGTGTATCACCTCCGTCTATCTAATGTCTAGTAATGCAGCTACGAAGGGCAATGCTTTTTTTGTGGAAACCGGGCACTGAAAGAGATATTTCAATTGACACTTCAAAAGCACAAACTAAGGCGGAAGGGTGCCCACAAGCATGGTCTGAAATCACACCAAGCAGCTTCCTTCCACTGGTTGCTCTGGTTCCTTCCTCCTGCAATGAGGCAGATCGCTGAGGAAGCGACTTTCTAACCAGAAAACGAGAAAGGGAACCTAATGTTCGACCCATTAACTGACAAAAGTAGTGGTAAAACACCCATTTCTTTAGCAAAGATTGAACTTCATTGAATTAGCACGTCAGACTTGTCTGTCTACTTGAGGAAAGGTGTGAATCCTATCTTCAAAGAACAGCAATTGCGTAATCATTCTCCCCTGTTATTATCGGGTTTGGCTAGCGCATTTCCTTTCAGTATAAACTAGACTTGTTAGTTTGCTAAAACAGAGCTTTTTGATTTGGAATTACCATCCTATGAAAAGTGAAACCGGACATCCCCTGCTTCAGAAGTTGGACTTGGAATTACTATACTACAACCTCTGCTCCTGACCTACCAAGCGCAAGCGTACCCACATTAATGTACTTTCAGACACATCTCCAGATGGTGTTCATACAATACAGCCAACACAACCACAATAACATCAAAATCTCAGACTGCGCATAGAGTCTAAGATTTTGCCTACATAACTTCACATACAATACAGCCAACACAACCACAATAACATCAAAATCTCACACACAGACATACACACACATTCTTCTGCATCAAGTAAACACAGCGTACCTGCGTTAAGGGACACAGCACCTGCTCTCAAGCCAAAACACTTTACATGAACATTCTAGGGATTTCACGATCATTCTTCCCCAATTTAGAGACAGCCGTGCAGTTACCGTTTTGCCCTTTCAGTTAGATGCCAAAATACGGGCCGCGCAAGAGCCCAAGTTCTTCCACCGAGTCACAGAAGTCCGCCTGCGACGCTCTGTCTACTTTAAAACTCACTACCAGAAAACCTTTTCTTCCAAAACAGCAAGGATCATTTAACGAAAGATTTACATGTGATGGCCAAGTTTCAAGAGTTTTGTGAAGGAAAAAAAACAGAGAATAAACGAAACAACCAAGAAAACCTGTGATCTTCACTCCAAAAAGAAACTTCAATATGTAAATTAATAAATCTTGTGAATATAAACAAAATGGAATAATTATAAACCTCCAAAACTAATCATCTCAATGCAAGATCCACTGAAACAATAAAGAACTGGTAACCCACACCTCCTCTGCCCCGGCCCTCACGATCCTTCGATAGGATTTCGACCGCCCTGAACCTCCGAGAGGCTTCTAGGGACTAGAACCTCCCACATCCGTGTCGCCGGTGGCTGAGCTCCGATTAACTCCGCCGCCATCACCAAACCCTCCTCCCTCTCCGGTTGCGGAATCGTCAAAACAGGTCACAACGGAGAATTTGACGGCGAAGATGATAAGAATGATGAAGAGAACAACCCTCAGCATCAGGAAACCCGCTTGCCTTGCCATTCCCTCTTGTATTGCCATCGCTCGCTCCTTCTCTCCAGGACTCTCCAAGAGCTAAGCATTAAAAAGCACGTAGGAAGCATGGTCCAACCAAGTTGAGAACTGGCCGACATTGCGCAAACATGACAAAAGCGTGGCGTCAAGACATCGACTGGTGCACGAGGGAAGTCCCACAATTAATGGCCCCACCCAACTTGCCGTAACTTTCGTGAGAATCTATCTGGTTAGAAAAGTCCACTTTAGATTTTTGTGGGTCCCTTCAAGTTTCGGCCTCCTACGGATTTCTGTTCTGGACTCGCGTCATCATCCGTTGTAGCATGTTCTAAACATCCATTCATGGCCGCCTATGTTACCAAAATCGACATTAACCTCTTACCCAGCAGCACGTATTCCTGCGTGGTCTCATCCATATTAAAGCTGTAGTGGGACCAGCAGAGTAACACCCTTTCATGCGATCAGGTACGTTCAACTAACCAATTGATTCGTTCGTCAAACCCAAACATTCTTCATGTAATGTAACATGCCCCTCAAACTCGGCGTGGCGACGTTGGATTGTTCAAATTGATAACTTTAACAAAAGGTAGTATTCAATTTCAATTTTGTCGCGGAAGGGCAGTGTCATGCTCTTCACTCTAGAAAAGGAGAGTCATAGGGAACACTAAAATGACAAAACAAAGCAAACACCGAGTTCTTAAACTATCATAACTCGAAAAAAATTGTACAAGATCAAATGTTATTCTATCAATAAAAAAGACTTAGAGCAGCATTAAATACTCGAACTTCATTTTGTTTGTGCCTTCCAAGATTAAACTATCATAATTGTAGTTGTTTATTAAATTTTGCTATGACTTGTCCACTACTTGAGCAAAAGTAATATTTTCTTTTCATAACTCAATATTTATATAAGAATAGATTTTAAGTAATTTATCTTAATATAAATGTAAAAGAACACAATTTGGACAACATGATGGATACATGATAATAATTTAATATTAATCTAATGAGATTTTTTATGTATAATTAATAATTTTATTTTTGTGGGGTGTGATGTATGCAATACTAAATCAAGAATGGGGCAATCGAAAATATGCCCTTGGAAAAGTATGCACACAAAGTTACGTACGCGGTGTTACATGTGGGTGAGATTGTGTAGCGGTGTTTTCTAACTTCGTACATTTCTTGGCGTGGCTGGCGCCGGCGGCCTCGCTCTAATCTTTGTCAGCTTGTATTTGTCTTCTAATAACAAATTAATCGCAAGCTCCTTCTAGATTGATTTTCCCTTAATCCCTCTCCGCTCATTTTCCAAACAAAAGACGCTTCCTTCCGCAGACGCGCTTTGGTTGAACATGGAGGAAGTCACGTGGCAATTGTCTTATTCACTTGTCCCCGTTTTGGTACGGCTGTCAGTCCGGAAATGATGATTCATCGTCACGGAAAACATCCACTGCTCGAACGGGAAATCAAATTTCGGGCATTGTCCAGTTGTTTTGTTTGTTTTACTAGATTTGAGTTTTTTTAATTAGAGATTATTTATTTCGATTATTAAAAAGATCCTTTTTAAAATATTTTTCATAACGAGCCGTTTAGGAAACGTGACCTGGCCTTCGTTTAGAATAAGGTATACAAGTCAAACTTTTATGTTTAAACTACACATCGCAAACCTTGTTATATGTATGCTTATATACATGTCTCTTCGAGTTAACTGTTACACAAATGCAACAAAGTTACATTACTCATATATAAATTAAACACATAATTATAAGAATACACACTTTAATATAAAAAATTTAAGTAATTTATTATAATTTCTTTGTATTAAATTTCATTTTTTTCCTCTTACAAAATAGACATTTTTTAGATTTTCTTATTATTTAGAATTTATAAGAGGGGCTCTTTCTAACAACTAGTCCCCAAGGGGACTTTTTTTGCTTATCTGCTAGGTTTTTTATGGTTTTTTTTTAAATAACACAAAAAAGAATCATAATAAAATATTTTTAGGTCTTTTATGATTTAAAACAATCTCACACGATACAATTTTGAAAATTGTGAAATATTTAAAAGGATATCCATCTTTGAAATTCTTTTATTTAAAACTTGTAATATGGAGATGACAGTTTATTGTAACATTGATTATGCCACATGATCTATAAGCGGAAGATTGATGATAGGTTTTTGTGTAAAATTGAATTTTTATTGATATCATGAAAGACCACAAAACAATTGACTATTTCTTTATTATTTGCTTAGTTAGAATATTGTAAAATCATTTAGATGAGAGGATTATTTTTAGATCTTGGAATATGGGCAAAGGATCGACATATTTTATTGTGTGACAATAATACTACACTAAAACTTGTAGCAAACCAAATAGTCCGCGAAAGAATAAAGCACATTAAAATAAGTTATCACTTTATAAGGGACAAGATTTTAGAAAGCACTATCAAGACAAAAGTAATAATGATATAAAGTAATTGGAAAACGTTTTTACTAAAGCTTTTTGTCAAAGACAATACTTATAACTACTAAGGAAGTTTGGTTTTTCAATATCTACAAGTCTCTTGAATTACCAATTTGAGAGAAAGTGTTAGATATATGCATGTACATTTCTCCATATTGTTTCCTTGATGTCCTATGGGATACTTGATATATGGCATGATTGATTATTAGGTTATTTAGGAAACTAGCTTGTACACAATATGAAAAATATTTTCTTTTATTACTATGTATATTTTCTTGATTATAATTAGACTACAATTCATGTATTATAAAATAGGACAATGCTTGTACAATTCTTCAAAAGAAAGTAATGCAAAAAAAGTTCTCAACATTTAGTCTTTCTTCTATTTCACTTTGTGTCAATTTTGTCCAAAGTTTGGATTTTATCATACCAAGCATCTATATGCCACCTTACTTGGTTTGATACAACTCATGCATCAATGAAACCTCACTTCCCCCAATATGAATTGGAATCCAAGCCTTAATGTAACATAATTATTTTTTGATCCAATTAAATTCTTGTTAATAACCATGTCTTTTGAGTAAAATGATTAAATTAAAAATCATTTTGATTTGTGTTCTTACGAGAAAAAAAAAAGCCCCTATACAAATAATAGATCCTTTATGATAAAAAATTTAGTTAATAAAAGATATCTTACTTGACAACTTGTGCTATAATATTGCTTTAGCAAAAAATAAATTCTTTAAAATTGATTGTTAAAAAAAATTATCATACACAAGAAAAATTCAAAACCAGAATATTGACAATACGACATGACAGTCTCTTATTATCTTTTGTGATTGAGGCTCACCAAGATACGCCTGACTCAAAGGGGCTGAGAAAGTTTGTCCTTTAACGGATACAAGGAATTGCTCACCGACGCTTTCTTTGCAGCATGCCCCACTTTTTCAAGATGCTGTCGCCGTCAACTGTAACGTGTCATGATCTTAAGGTCTTCTTCCTTGACTTCCAGATGTTTCCACTTTTCTCCCTGTCCTTTCCCCCACCTTCTCCCACGGCTTCCAGGTACTGTCCTTGAAACCCCTCGACATCCGTTTCTGTTCTGACAGCTGTGCGGGCGTCTACAGCTGTGCGTTTAACTTAAGGAGGTGTTGTAGTGAAGTAGATATGGTAATCTAGTGTAATCTTTTAGTAATCTTGTGCTGTTTTGTGCTTTTGGATTGTAACTTGGAAACAATCTTGCAATATAATTGATATGTTGTCGGATTTGTTCCAAATCTGGGGTGAATTTGAGAAGATCTGAAAGGCCATCACGATCTTGTGTCTTTAATGTTTATGGTGTTCATGATCTCCATTCCTTGGACCACGGCAACGAAGTTGTCGCTCTATCGGGTTGGGAACAGTGCATTTTTAAATCCAATCCCGTCTCTCTTGACTGTGATAGAGCGAGTTCATAGTACTCCTTTTTATTTGATAATTATATTGATTTTATTCATTTTTTGAATGGTTTTTGAGGATTTCGTTAACCATGTTGTTACGTCCGGCATTTTATGGCATCGGGGGTATATTAAAGACTATGAGGTTTGTTAGAAGTCTTACTTAAGGTACAATGTCTCATATTAAAATTTGTTACCATGCCTTGGTTTATGGGAAAGTTTTTTATCATTTTTAAATGATTGCAATGGGCCTTGTTTTTAGTGTTTGTTCATGTGTCTTCTTCGTCTTCTCTCAATCTCCTGTCAACTAGCAAGTAATCTTTCCAGTGATTGTCATGTCATGTAAAGCGGCAAACCCTATAACACCCAACTTAATCCCTTCTACCGTTTACTGGTCATAACTCATTGAGCTTGCCTTGGGCATGTTTGCACATTGCCTTGTGTTGTGTCTGAATTACACACGTTTTGTCTCTCTTAGCATCTGAGATGAGTTTACTTCAATTTATCGGTTTGGAACACATGAGGATTTTGTAAATAATGTCCTTTCAATAGCTAGTGTTATTTGTATTAGTGCTAGGTAATAAGATTAATTGTAATAAGAAGGAGAAGGGATATCTCTGTACTCCTGGATTTCTACATCTTTGGAAGATGTTGCGATATTCCTTGAGCCTTCTAAGTCTTCTGAATTGCCCCTATTCTTGCCTTAGGTCCTCCGAACTGCCCATAAGTTTAGTGACTAGGTGGATGAGACATTCCATTTGAAATTAGATTTTGGTGCTTTAAAGAAGTTATCTAGACTAACTAAATAACTAATTACTAAATCGTTAAATTTTTCAAGAATTGAATAGTCACACTGGAGTCATAATTAATTGCAATAATCCATTCCTGCCATCATGCATAACAATTAACGACCATGAACCATTTATTGTTATTGTTATGCTATCTCTTTCCTATATCATGCCATGTGTCATGATCTTAGTGAACAGATGACTTGCTGCTACTTGGTCTTCTTTGCCGACAGTCTCCAATTTTTTTCTTCTTCTTAGCTCCCTTGGCTCCCAGGCTCCTCTTCTTCAAATCCTTCAACATTGGTTTCCTATTGACTTTATTTCAAAGAAGAAACGCCATTCGGATTCTCTGTCTTTCATGTTATTGATACTTGTAATCTTGATGTTTTAGAGCTTAGTAGGTATGGTGTCAATCTGGAATCCGTGAGTTCATAGTTCTCTTTTTTATCTGATGAATATATTGATTTTATTCATTTTTTGAATGCTTTTTGAGGATTTCGTTAATCATGTTGATATGTCCAGAAATTACTGTGCACACTCTGTATTTCCTGCACACTTTGTACATATACGCAGAGCTAATGCAATTCAGGGCTCAATGACCTGGCAGTGGGGTTTGGATGACATGCTTGAAATGGCATGTTGTAGTTCTATATTAGTTTCTCTGGCAACAAGTGTTACTTGTCATTTTTCTCACTCTTAGAGAGCACATTGATGGGTTGGGAAGTTTGGAGGGAGAGAAGATGGTACGAGGGGAAGGAGGGAGCAATGTATCCTCTCCATTCAAATTCCGCCAATTTTAGGAAATTGAAAAGTTGGGGTAGCCTCTCAAACCCTCTTCCTCATCCTCTTTCCCCATCCCCTCTCCCTGTCCAAAAACATACTTGCTTCTTTGTAATTTTCACCTGTCACATAATGAATCATGGGGAATGATTGTTTGACTCTGTTGCATCTACTTGTCTTTGGTTTTCCTTGGAAGCAATGAACATAATACTGCACTGATGGCTGGCATAGGTGGGACAATCCATTTGGTGGACAGTAATTCTAAGATATTTATCTGGTCTTTTGCATCAGGAACACAAATTTACACTTCATATCAGACTCCTTTGGACCAAGATAAAGACAAAGATAATGCATCTGATTGAAATGGCAGACTCTTCATAAATTGTGGAGATAACTGGGAGTTGTATATGGACACCGAGCAATTTTGTAGAAAGGTATGTCTTGGTATGTTTTCCTTGTTGGATATATCAATGCCCTTCTGATGGCAGATCCTTATCTGTATATCTTGACAGACTTGATCACATCTACTTGCTAGTCTTGTCTACTTGCTCAATTCATCTCTTAGGGAATATAAATTTCATGTTTTAACACTTCTGAAGTCATTAGATTTTTCATAGCCATTTGAGGAAGATTTTTATTTTAACATTTTGTGTTAGCTGATGTGGAAAAATTAATCTGTTCATGTTAGCGGATCCTAAGGCCATATTCATTCTAAGAAGTTGTTTATAGGCATTCTAGTCTTACTGTGTGAGGGAGATTAAAGACAGGAAATATTAAGGTCAGGTGGTTATTGTAGCACAATGAATTAAATTAATAAATGGTCACTTATCAAGAAACAACAAAAGTTTCAACAAAAATTTTTTTGTAGGTTTCATTTTGATTCAATTCAACTTGTGTTATTCTTTCCTACAAGTTCTTTTTTCTTTTAAATGGAAAAAAAAAATCTATAAAAGGGTCGTTGAGGAAGAAGTTGGTTTTGGATTTAATAAATTTGTTGTTACCTTAGATTTTTGGGATCTATAGTTAATTGACTGCAATTATTACATGAAACTGTCATGGACATAGGTTATGATTTTTTCTAATCAATTAACGGTTCTGGATGTTACATAAAGGATGCTTTGTTTTGAATTCACCTATTATGATCCCAGGCTTGGTTGTCTATAACTACAGCATTTTGCTAAGGTTATGTTCTTTATATATATTTTTGTTTCACTGTTGCTAATGCAGAAACTTCCAATGTCCATTGATGAATATGTTAAAGCTACGCCATACATATCAGAGGATGGAGCTGTTACACTCGGTTCTAAGACAAGTACTGTGTTTGAGGTTGATCCTAGGACTGGGAGGCTGATCTGCAGTTTTGGAGTTGATCCTTCATATTATACTACAGCCAATAAAGAGTTGGCAAAGTCTGGTCCTAAGAACCCAGGTGTTGTTTTGCAACTACAAATCACAAGGACAGATTATACGTTGGTGTCTTTTGCTCAAGACCCAGAGAGAACTCTTGGAATATGACAGTTTGTGAAGTTGAGGCTTTTTTACTTTGCTTAGATGCTTCTAGTAGGACTCCATTGAATTTTCCAGTTAAGATTGGTTCTCAAAATGGTACTGAGTTTAGTATGCCCATGCCATGTAACAGAAGAGGCCCTATTCCTGGCCATAGACATAAGTCTATGCTAGTATTCTATCAGTCTAAAGGACAACCTGCAGTTTTTCCTGGATTTCTTCCAGAACATCCTTATTTAGTTATCATGATCATAATTGATAACCTTAGTTTGTGGTCTAGGCCAGCAAACCGAAGTTTAGAGTGATGGACCTGTAATCTAAACTCTATGCTGCCTTACCAACCCCAAAAAAAATGTTTACAACAAAGGTGATGGTGAAACAATGCTTCCTCTGCCTTCAATGGAGATTGATGATGCAGGGATTGCAGCTGTACATGGCACAAGAATCTTCTCTTAATCTTGTGTTGAGCATGTTTTTTGAATGCTTAACAGCTTTTTTGTCATTTTGTTCACGATCATCTTTGTCGGCCTTCTTGTTAAAGACTATGGTTGGGTGGTTAAAGAACGTCAGTTGGTTGAATGAGCAACACTGAAACTAAAATGTCGTTGCATCTTGATATACTTCTGGATGGTTGCACTAATGGCTAAATGATAGGTAAGTTACTTGTATGGAAAACAGAAATTGCTAAGGGAAGCAATGGTACTGTTGTTTTTGAGGGAAAGTATGAAGGTTGGGCAGTTGCCATGAAACGTCTTGTCCAAGTTCATAATAATGTGTCTTTTAAAGAAATTCAAAATCTTATTGTATCTGACCGGCATCCAAACATTGTTCAATGGTATGGAGTAGGGTATGATCAAGATTTTGTCTAGCTCTCTTTAGAGTGTTGTAATTGCAGCTTGGATGATTTGATCCAGATCTAATTTGATTGTTCACAATGCCCAATGGTCAATGAGGGCCAAGCCATGGGAGGTATGATTGAGTATAAAGCCAGCTTGGCCTTGGTGAAGGATAGTGTGCAAGGTCTTGATTTGTGGAAAGCTATTAAATATTATGAGGTTTGTTATAAGTCTCCCTAATGACACAGTGTTTCACATTAAAGATTGTTACCATGTCTTGGTTTATAGGAAAGTTTTTATCATTTTTAAATGATTGCAATGGGCCTTGTTTTTATCTTTTTCATCTTCTCTGTATCTCCTGGCAACTATCAAGTGATCTTTCAGGTGACTATTATGGCACATAAAGCTGAAAACCCTATAACACTTAACTTAAGCCTTTCAAGCATTCACTGGTCATAACTCATTCAGCTTGCCTCGGAACGTTAGCACTTTGCCTTTCCTTGTTTTTGAATTACAAAGGTTTTGCCTCTTTAGCATCTGGGATGTACTTCAATTCATTGGTTGGGAACACTTTTGAGGATTTTGTAAATTAATGACCTTCGAATAGTTAGTGTTATTTCTAATAGTGCTAGGTAATAAAATTGATTGTAACAAGACGGAGAGGGGATATCTCTGTACTCCTGGATTTCTATGTCTTTAGAAGATGTCGTGATATTCCTTAAGCCTCATCTGAATTGCCCCTATTCATGCCTTAGGTCCCCTTAACTGCCCATAAGTTTAGTGACTAGGTGGATGAAACATATTCCATTTGAAAATAGATTTTAGTGCTTTAAACATATTCCATTCTAGACTCATATGATTGTAGGCTAATTTCCCTTGTTCAGTTGAGAGTTAGTAGTTATTTGTAACAGATATTTTAGAGTCTTAAGTACCATCTTCATAACTCTCAATCTTCTATTTGTGGTGCAGGAATATGGTTTCTGGGCTTGTGCACTTGCATGAACTGGGTATAATTCATCGGGACTTAAAACCTCGGAATGTGTTGATATTTAAGGAAAGATCATTATGTGCAAAGCTTTCTGACATATGGGCATTAGAAAGCGCCTTGTTGAGAATATCTTTTCCTTTGGGTCATCATGCCACTGGCAATTGTTCTTACCCAGTTTTTCTGTCAATTGTGTTGATGGTCTGCGGCCGTGTCCATCACTGACTAACTCAGGAGTCCATTATGTGATGAGGATTCTTTGAAGAATCCTGAGTCTAACCATTCCAATTGGATGACCTTTCTGTCTGGTGATAAAGGCTTCAATATTAGGACCCAAGTTGTCATACTTGTTGCTTGAAGGTTTATGATCAAACTAAGATGATCTATGGGCAGTGCGTGTATTATATCTTAATTATCTTTAGTTAAGACCTGACCATTATTCAAACTATTAACTTAAACATTAATGACTTATTGCAGGTTGTGGTAGTTCTGGTTGGCAAGCACCAGAACAACTTCTTGATGAGCGCCAAACACGTGCTGTGGATTTGTTTAGTCTAGGTTGTGTCATGTTTTTCTGCATCACTGGAGGTAGATATCCATTTGGCGATCATCTCGAACGTGATATCAATATTGTGAAGAACCAAAGGGACCTCCTTTTGGTGGAATAGCAATACTTGCTATTTGATAGGCGATAATGATTTGCTGCCAAACTATGAATGTTTCGACCTGGTAAATCTTGAGTTTATTTTTGACCATTATAGCTTGCATCTTTTTATGATGAGTAATTTTTCTTTGGTGGGGTGTACCACATTTGACTAAAATTATTGCTAACAAAATAAGGGAGCGCCTAGATGCTTTATTGAGTTTGGAGAGTTCATTTTTGTTTCCGTAGCACAAAACTAGAACCAAGCGAGCTGTTATCTGGTGTTTGTGGTTAAGTTTATAGATTGAAGTATGTGATGGTCTGGTTAGCCTTGACCTCTTGTCAAGCGCTTCTAGTTTCATTCCAAAGCTTCTATAAGGCCTTCTGTAGCACGAAGGTGCAAGCTTGAGTTCATCACTTGGAATTTGTTGATGTTCATAAAAATACAAGTGATTTTTTTTTTTTGTCTTTTTCTGGTTCCATTTACATATTACGAGAGTTGTTATTGCTGCTTAGAAAGAAAATCATCCTAAATTATAATGTGCAACACAGAATTGGTTAGTAGATGAATGTGCCATTTGTTCATCATTACTTGCATACAGCGATCTTATTTTCTCATTTGACCTTTCCTGCATAATATACACAGACATGAAGTGTTCTAATTTGCTCTCAGGCCGAAGGCATCAGAGGTTTTGCACCATCCTCTGTTCTTTAGTTCTGAGATGAGACTGTCCTTCCTTCGGGATGCCAGTGACTGGGTAGAATTGGAGGATGGAGAGACTCATTCTAATCTGTTACAATCATTGGAAAGTATCAGACTGGTGGCGTTAGGTGGGAAATGGAATGAAGGATCGAAACTGTATTTATCACCAACATTGGTTAGTATAGGCGGTATAAATTTGACAGTTTTTGAGACTTATTGCAAGTCATGCGAACAAGCTAAATCATTATAGAGAGCTCCCCAAAGAAATTCAGGTTTGTTTTCTCGCGCTAAAAATTACAGATTAATTTGTTGGTTTTGTTGGGTTGGGAGAAGTGAAAAGTTTCGTTGATGCATGAGTTGGTGTGAATTGTACCAAGCCAAGCAGGGTCGCATATAGATGCTTACTATGATAAAATCCAATCCTTAGGCAAGATGAGTTGGAATTCAGGCTTCGATGCAGCATGATCATTCTTGAATCCAATTAAGTTCTTGCCAATAACCATGTCTTCCGAGTAGAATTATTAAACTAAAAGCCCCTATTATTTGTATACCTATGACAAAAGAAAGCCCTTTATGGGTAATGGTTCCGTTATGAACAAAACTTGCTTCTTATGGATTTGTTTATGAAATTCAAATTCTAGGTTTCTTGTGTGTTACATAATGAAACGGTAAGATTTTCCTTATTGAAGGTAATCTAGAATGTGGCGTTTTTTCTGATTGAATTCAATAGGTTGACCTACGCCAAATTGGTTGAAGAGATTAACTATTATTATACATTGGATTGTAAAGTTTGATGACCTATTTTGTTTAACCATGTTTAGGCTCAGTTCGTTGGATGATAAATATTAGATCTAGTATTTGACAAACTTTTAGATAGTTCTAATGTTATACCAATCTAGATCTCCTTCATGATTGAAGGAGATCTCCATCAATAATTGAAGCTTCTTTTCTACATTTCTGAGATGAATTACTTATGTCAAAAAAGAAAAAATCGTATCGCTCATAGATGGCTTAAGGCTTTCTGAATATGTAATTATAACACTATGCTGCTATTCTAATATATAAGTTCATTTTAAGTTGTTTTTTCTTTTTTTGGGTGCATGTGAAGTCGATATTCATTATTTGTTTGTGGTGGATATGTTGGGAGCCTGTTGGACCAGTTTTTGAAGAATATGATAACTACTTTCCAAGGAGACTTTTGATTGAAGTGTACAAAGTGATTCATAGGTATTGTAGAGAAGAAGAATGCTTTAGGAAATATTTCAAACCTGATGTTGAATTGATCTTTGGTCTTTGCAAATCACTTGAACTAGTGGTGTTTGGAATTTGTATCTCAGGGAGTATTATATATCGTATTGACAAATTACGTTATCCATCATAAATAGGTTGTTTATAAATGTAAATAAATTTGCTATGTGAAAGTCCCTATAGAGAAATGGATGATTTGCTTTGTTTGCTATACTTCTTTTCTACGTTTATTTGCTAAGATTATCTTCTTCAAATGTTAAGAGCTGAGTATGTGGGAAAAACCTAGAAACGAAGAGTTTACGGAGATTTGGAATCAATGGGTTTGTACTGAATTATGTGATTCGCATGGTGAAGTCTAAACTCATATAATTGGTCTACGCGCCAACTGCATACAAAGCACATGAAAGACATCGTTTGGTTCCTAATTAGCCCTTTAATGTCATGATGGGCTGCTAGGATGTTAACAATCAACACTCTCAATGTCATATTAAAACGATTTCCTGTTCTTTTTGGAGAATTATGGACGGAAACATTGACGATACAAGATATTTAACCAAGATGCAGCATACGAAGAGTTAGCCGGAGACGCTAAAGAGAGATGCGGCCTTATAATTGGGAGACACTTTCATATTGACAGCCTCGGTCATTTAAGAATAGCTGAATTATCTATGTTGTCCCCCAAAAAAAAAAAAATGACTTAAGTTTTTTATGTTCACATTGATTTTAATGTCATCTTATTTTGAATGTCAAGAAACATGTTTAACAAAAATTTAGTTAATAAAAGATATTGTACTTGATAACTTGGGCTCTAATATCGCTTTATAAAATAACTTTTTTCTTTAAAAAGTTTGTTGTTAAAAAATTTTCATATATAAGAAAAAATCAAGGCTAGAATATTAATACGATATATTCAAAACCACCATTTTTAACAACAAAATTCGTGTCGTTTTTGAAACCATTTTATGAGGAAAAAAAGAAGAAAAAAATGGGACACAATTTTAACCCTTCTCGTCTTTTGAAAAATGGGCTAGACAATCACTAGCTATTTACATATCCACTTTTCATCAAGTTCATCTTCCATGCCACATCAACAACTTGAGGACCCAAGTTAGGATATATGAGGAGGATGATAACTCAAGACTCCTGCATAGCCACCTTATACAATGTTTGGGATATGTCAACCTCATTCATGTGAGGGCTAATAGGGCTTTGCAAGAGATTTTACAGTGTTTCTCAACAAGCTTATCACCAAGTGCAGCAATCCTATTTCTCCCATGATCATCATCATCAACATAGCTTGCTATTACATCTTCGCCATTCATAGTAGCCTATGATCTCTAGCATAGTAGCCATCTTATAAAGATCACTTTGTGTTGTCCTTACAAAGGAAGGAACAACTAAAGTGAATTCAAGATAGGGTCAGTTGCTGCAAATGATAACAGAGGAACTTAGAATTCATTCACAATATGTGAAATTACGTGAGCCATAATAGAGTGTTGGGGACCAATTATGGCCATTGTATCTTTCTCCATAAACTGCAAATTCTATGAAAGAATAATGAAAAGAGTTATATACATAATATTCTACAACTTGACTAAAGAAACAATGAAAAATTGTGAATAAATGAACAACAAATGTTTCAAAAGATGTACCTTCAATTATTCCCAAATATCTGAGAGATAATTTGCTATCCTGGATGACTACTTTCAACTTAGTCCCATTTAGAACAATAGGACTGGTATTCACATCATCTACCGCAGCTTCTATTGCAACTTTTGCTACTTTCCCAATGGAAGAATTGAAAGACGAAATCGCGCCAACGTTAATGACACTGGGTCTAGTAGAAGCGCAGTACCATTGCTTATAAGAAGTGCATTGTAGAAAAGCATTACTAGAAGTAAAATCTTTTCCATGGCGGTTTGCACTGCAAAGAAAAAAGTTTATTCATAAACGTTGAAACACACACGATATAGGGACATAAACACGTCTACTACCATGTTTCTATGTGGATATGAAGCATGATATTTGAAGTCTCAGTTACTGTCGAAAAAGAAACATGTCACAAATGGTCATGCATACCTCTAAAAACCAATTCTTGAACAAACCATGCAATCAAAATCTTGGGTGTTTAGATGACATATGTACAAAGCAAAGCAAAAGGCAATACAACCATGATAGTAGTGATTAGCTACACACACATTAACAAATGAATACTTCTAAAATAAATAAACAAGCCTACAACCCGTGCTTCTAAATGTCTATATAAAAGACTCATTTATTGTGTTAAATTAGTTTATAGAAAAAGGAGAACACTTCATATAAAAATCTTAACAGATCATTATATTAATAATATGTGATAAAATCTAGATTTTAACACTATATGAGAATATGAAACAAAATAGTTAAAACATAGGTTGCTCTCCAAAAAAAAAGTCATAACAAGATAGTCTCAAATACTTTTAAGATCCAGTTCATGACAAATTGTGAGATTGAAATGTTACAAGTAGTGCATATATATAGCGGCAACTTGCATAATTCCAAACCATTTGTGGTGCTCAAAGACCAAACCCAACATGGAAAAGTATATGGTCTCCTGTGTACACGAGGAAACCAGGTCTACCCGTATAGTCAAATTCGATTGACTATTACCTCAATGCAATATGTGCATTGATTAGCCTGCAAGATTTCTTGTTTTATTTGGGTATTGATTACCATTATTGGCATTAATGTCATCCTTTCCATCATTTTTTAGTGAGAATTTGATCCCCCAGTCCCCACTCCAAGAAACGGAACTCATAATGGCCGGTTGATATAGCTGAGAACTTACAACCATTAACATGAAATGGGGTAGCCACTTGTAAAATGGCGGAAGTGCTGTCAAATATCTCTATGTATTCAACGTTTGGTATTCGAATCAAAACTTATCCAATTTGTTTCTTAGGAAAACCAGAACGGGGCAACTTGGCAGGTGTTAGAAGCTTTATTTCTAACCGATTGATATGTTAGGATATTCTAGCATCCCTCTTACAACCACGTAAGTTGCAGATTTTTGAGTTTTAATAGGATTATAACAAGATCTTTATCTGAATCATAAATGTTGTATTATGATAAAAAGGGGCTGGTGTCCACAGGAACCGAAATCTTCGATAACCCCACATGCACGACAGCCAAGAAAATTCGAGAGCCTGTTTGTGCTCCGTGTTCGCCCTGGTCTGTGCATCGCGTGTATGATACATAATTATACGCACCACGACGAAGCATCTTTACAAGTCTCCCAAAGAAGAACATGAGTCTCCCTAGCTTTTGGGTTATTGGAAGGGCGGTTCTACCTGAATGGTCACTCAATTCCTTACCTAACCAAACCACCCCACCCCAAACAATCAAAGCGGACGATTCAAAAAGCCTGATCATTAGTCATAAACTTGAACCACGTCTAGTCTCGGCCATAACTTCAAAAGATTGTTCCCACTCGACCATTCAAAACTTTTGTAAACGTCAATTTGTTCCGTTTGACATATTGAAATTTGGGTTTATTCTTGTCTAAACCAAAGTGATGCATACTTTTCAAGATCAGTGATTGTGTCTTGTTGGGATTTTTTGGAAGCTAAATGCACAAAAATCACACAAAGACACCAAAATTAAGGTGGTGGTATTACGTTGGAGTATTCCACACTTTTTCACTAATTTTCCTCGTTACCAACACCCAAATCAAAACGACAAGGTATACCAATAGAGAATGTGGCAACATCTTACATCAAAACGGCGTTCTCTTGGAAGTATACAATTACAAGAAAACATATATATAAAATAGATCTTGCACAAAATTATCCTAGGGCAAAATGATGTTATAATTTAAAACCACGTCGTCCCACACTTGCTATAATATAACACTCACCCCCTTAAGACGTTGCATCATTGCCCCTACAAGGGCCCTTCTTTCTCAATTGATAACTCTTTTTTTTATAGAGTTATTTTATCTATTTTAGACAATAAATAACTTTAATAATTGTAAGAAAACATTTGAACTCCTCTTTATTTACCTAAATTTATCTTGCTTATGTAGCACAAGGAGGCAAGGAGAAAATGAATGAACATGGAGAACCTGATGCTTATTATGTGGCAAAATCGTAATATCAAGATCAAGAGAGTCAAGATGGGCTTGGGCTTTGGATGATTGTAATTAGATTTTCTATTGTTGTTGGGTTTTCTAATTATTTAGAAAACCTAGTCATGTTAGGAATTCAAGTCCCAATTAATTTAGGAGTTCAAAACCCAATTGTTTTAGGTCTCTAAAACCCAGTTCTACTAGGATAAGAGATAAGTCTAAACCTAAACCCTATTTAAGAGAAGAGAAGAGGCAAAAGAGAAGGAGGAGAAAATTGAGCACAACTCAAGAGAGAGGCCAGAAATTCAAGGTTTTCTTGAAGAAAAGACAAAAAGGGTGACAGACTTCTTGTTCTTGGATTCAAGATGCCTTCTTTATTTCTTATTACTATTTTTCCTCATTATTTCTTTATGTTTTAGTTTAATTTTGTTAGAGCAATAATGTAACCTAATTATAATGGTATGAATCTTATGATTATTATATTTTGCAAGATATTTTGTTTATGTGAAGTTACATATTACGGTTTTTAATGCTTTTAAGTGATTAGCTACCACTTGAATGATCTGATTTGCATGTTTGAGACCGACGTGAGATGATATGCAGTTGCTTCTTGTAATTTGTAACCATAAATTAAATATGGATAGACATATACCATATTGTTTGTGTGGCTTTCGAGGTAAATTGGGAATGTTCATAGATCCTAAGGCATTTAGTTTGTTTCAATTTACATATAGAGATATAGTGAATTAATGAACTAAGTAGGTTTGCTATACCTAGACATAAGATAGTAAATAAATTAGGAAGTTCTGCCATCAGACGGATATTATCCCTTTTACAAGCATAAATAATCAATATTAATACATAATAATTATGGTGAAATCATATGCTCTAACATATTTCGTGTATTTAGTTTTATTAGATTTAGTTAGTTAATCTATCATCTATCATTTGAATTTGTTAGATAAATTCTAGGAGTTATTTACCATTAGTAATTAGTTGGTCTAGTAATCACCAATCTCTGTGGGACGATATATTTCTTATCATTATATTACTTGTTCGACATGTTCACTTGCATCTAAATTTCACCGAACATCAATCTTATAAAAGTCAAGCAGAAATTCAACTTCCCATTATTTATCAACTTGGTCCATATGTTCATTACATTCTAGGAAGCTCAAAGCTTTCCTAAATCTACGAATACTATAACTAGACACGATTCTTCCTCTATGCTAGATTTTTCATGAGATGAATAGCACTCTAATTGTTATCCACAAAGTATGTATACCAGAAGAGAAAAACGACAAGTATCTTACATAAAAAAGGCATCATCTCATTAAAGTGTACAATTACAAGAAAACCGATATACAATAAAGCATCTCAAAGATGACGAGTTGAGAGAAGGGAAGAACATAGAGCCGACTAGTTAAGAGAATTCAATTATATTGAATTTGTGATGCAGTAAGCTTTATAGGACTGTGTGTTTATCTACACGTCTAGGCCTAGCTATACATGAAAACTATATACCTACCATAATCAGGAAAACCTAATACAACTAGAGGACCTAATAAGGAATTGTATCCAATCAGGAAAAACCAATATAATCAGAGGACCAAATTCATAAGGAATCGTATATTAATTTTATTATTAATACTTTCCCTCAAGACTAGAGATTTCAATAGATCAAGTACTCCGAGATTGGAAAGAAGATGCTAGTGTTATCTATTACAAAGTGCTTTAGTGAATAGATCCATTAGCTACTTGTTGGTAGAAATGTGATGAGTTACAATGATTCCTTGTATTTTCTCTATCACATAATGACAATTAACCTTAGCATGCTTTGTCCATTCATGAAAAAATAGGTTTGTAGTTATTTTCTTTGCCTCCTGTTACAATATAATGAAGTTGGTTGTCCTAAATGAAAACCAAAATCTGTTAATAATCCCATGATCCAGACTAATTCACATGTAGTGTTTTGCATTGCTCAATATTCTATTTCGATCGATAATAATGAGATAGTCAGCTATTTCTTGGCTTTCCATGATATTAAGGAATTCCCAAGCATTATGCAAAAACCAATAGTTAACATTCTAGTCATAGGATAAGTACTATAATTTGAGTCACAAAAGGCCTTCAATCCCAACTTTGATGATGATGGGAACATGAGGCCAAGACCTCGAGCAACTCTTGAGATACATGATCACCTTTATAGCTGCATCCATATGAGATTGTTTTGGTGCATGCATGAATTGAATAAGAAGCTGCATGAAGAAAGTAATATGAGGTTTGGTGAGTGTCAAGTAAATGAGTCTACCAACTAATCTTTGGTAGGTTGAAGAATCTTCCAATGGTTGATCATGTTGTTTGTCTAGTGATAATGCATCATACTTAAAACTTGTGAACTTCTTGTTCTGCTGCATGAGAATCAAAGAAGGTTTGAATTTTGCAAGTCTTAGTTTGGAGATAAGGTTCAATATATACTTGCACTAACTAAGAGAAATCTTATCTGGAGAGTGAGAAATTTCAATTCCAAGAAAAAGTTTTGATTGTTTAAAATCTTTCATAAAAAATGTGGAATGAAGATAAGCTTTTAAATTCAATATAGTAGCTTGATTATTCCCTATAATCAAAATGTTGTCAACATAAATAAGTAAAGCAACAAAGGAACTATCTTGACTCTTTGTGAAGAATGAATAATCATGCTAGGATTGATGGAAGCTGTGTATTGAAAGTAGTAGTGAACTTAGCATTCCACTAGTGAGATGTTTTCTTCAATCCATATAAGGATTTTTTCAATCAACAAACTAAACCCTCCCTCTAATTGTAAAACCTAGGGGAAAACTCCATATAAATCTTTTAAAAAAGGTCACCATGAAGAAATGAATTTTGCACATCCATTTGAAAAAGGAGCCAAGGATGAACAACAACAATAGTGATGAGCAAACAAATAGTGACATGCTTTCCCGTAGGAGAGAAAATGTCCTAACAATCAATCCTTTCCCATTGATTATACCCTTTGGCCACCAAATAGGCCTTATAGCACTTAATGGAGCTATCAACATGATATTTTACCTTGTAGGCTCACTTACAACCAATAGGATGATGATTAGAGGCAAAAAGACCACATCCTAAGTGTGATTGGCCTTAAGGGCAGCAAGCTCACTATCCATGACATCCACCCAATGAGGATCAACAAGGGCTTCTTGGAAGGAATAAGATTCAATAGTGACAAAAATGGAGAAAATGAAGTGTTGATAGTGAGGCTAACATTGATCAAAGGAAAGATATTAAAAGATAAGGTATAAGGAAGTGGTAGAGATGGAAGGCAAAGTAAGGCATAAGTAGTCTGAGCTCTAAATAAGGGGTTTGGAGGAGCGACTAGAGTAGTAGATTAAGGGTTCATGTGAGGATGAAAGCTATTGGTTGGGAGCTAGAGAAACCAAAGGTGGATCTGGCAAAACTGTAACATAAGCTGGTTCTAGAGAAGTAGGTAAGGTAACAAGAAGTTGAGGTACCAAAGAAAGGGGCTCAGGAAAGTCTAGGTCCTCCATGAGAAGTAAGGAAGGTGTATAGGATTCTTTAGGTGGTATGATAGGTGTTGACAAGACAACCAAGTTGTTAGAGGACAAAATAGATGAGGATGGTGCGAAGGAAAAAAAAATCCTTGCAAGAGATGACATCATGACTATCAAAAAATTTGTATGAGGTGGAATCATATAGACAGTAACCCTTTTGGTAAGAAAGGTAACCCATGAAGACACAAGGGAAAAAACAATAACTAAATTTGACATGTGGTCCTAAAGTGGTGGCGTAACATTGATACCTAAAAATGTATAACTGTTTGATGATAGGGGGTTTGCTAAAGAGACATTCATAAGGGGCGATGCCACCCATGGAAGGGGACGGTAAATGGTTGATGAGATAAGTGACAGTTAAGATGCATTCACCCTAGAAATGAGAAGGAAGATTGGCCTAAAACAAAAGGGCCCACACCACTTCAAGTAAGTGGAAATGTTTGTGTTGACAACTCCATTTTGTTGGGGAGTGTGGACACAAAAACTTTTGTTTATGAAGGCTTGAGTAGAAAGGAAGGAGGAACATTCACATGAAAAGAATTGGGTATGAACCATGGAAAGAAATAATTGAATTTTGAAAAAAACTTAGCTTTTAAATTTGAGAAGGAAGATCTATGTGGCACAAGAAAAATTATCTACAATTCTTAAAAAACAACATGCACCATTGTGTGTGGGATTCTTGTGGGGATCCCATACATTGACGTGAATTAAATAAAAAATAGATTTGGTAGTAGGTTGACTCGAGGGAAATGGCCCATGTGTTTGTTTAGCTAGTGGACAAATAGGGTAAGAAAAAGAGATGAGACAAGAAATTATTTTGGCGTGCGCAAAGTAAGATTTTAAAGAAGAATAACCATGGCATTTGTTCCAAAGAAAATAACTATTATTCAAAATCAAGTTGCAAGTAGGCAAAGGCCTAGAAATACACAAAGAATTTTTCAAGGAAAGTAAAAAATTGGAAAAAAAAAAAAGATAAGAAACTAGTAGGAATGGTAGAACATAAAAAGTAAAGTCATTTATCAACCTTGCCAAGTTTGATCAGTGTCCTAGTCATACAATCTTGAAAAACATAAAATTTATCAAAACAAATTGCGACACAACAATTGTCATGAGTTAGCTTCTTGATGGATAAAAGGTTATGACCAAAGTAAGGTGCAAATAAGACATTTTGGAGAACTAAGTGTGGGTTAGGCGTGTATGTTCTTACATGGGTGACAAGACTATGGGTTTTATTTGGTAATTGGACAAATAAAGGTGATGCACATGGATAATAAGATGATTTTTTTAAGGTTTCTCTATAAATAAAGGAAGTATAGAGAAACCTAAGAGCGAGTAGAGAGAGTCCCCTTGGGGGGCTAATATTTGGAGAAAACTCCTATAAATTCTAATTGAAAAGAGTATCCATGAGATACTCATTTGAGGAAAGAAAAAGTATGAAAAAAATCTAATGAGGAGAGATTACGACGAAAGTAAAACATTATATTGGTTTGAACTTTTTAAATTTGCTATATTTAGGTGTGTGCATTCATATTATTATGTCTTTGATCCATATGGTTTTAATCCACCTTGTTGAATTCCCCCAACGGAAACTTCCCTCATTGGATGATACAAACTGCTATTCATTCAGTGGGTTTAAATGTAGTTGTATATGTTGACTAGTTTATCTATTATGGTCTAACCTGCTCATGACCTTTGGCACTTATGTTTACCATAGACCAAGCTGCTTAATGTTTACTTCAACAAGTAGTAATTAGACTTATGATCCGCACCTAACATTTTTTTTAAAAAAAAATGAATAAATAACCTTTCTAACTTAAAGTGACAAGCTACTTACAAAAATTTATCACGTTAACGTTTCCTTTTCAAGATTCAATGTCATAATCTTGTCCAACTGTACCGTGGGTTGACATTCCTAAATCATAACACTTCAATCCAAACATGTCCTTCTGGGGGTTTGAATGAACACAAAACTTGCGATTGAATTTGTAGTTCATCATTGACAAGTAACGTTAAACTAGAAACTAAGAAAGTTTTAAAGAATAGCAAATCTTTCCCAACTGGTTATTCTGTCATTGTTTTAGTTTTTTTTTTTTTTTTGTGGTAATCCAGAATACCAGGTACACATAGTCACGGCGGCTTGCCACCAAAAGAAACAAATGGCACAAACGCTTGTTATCAACAAAATGCTCAACTTCAGATTCAAAGCCATGAATGTATCTGTTAGTCAACATTACACATGACACCTGCTAGCGACCCACGTCCACTTCTTCGATCTCCCTTTCAAACGTGAAAGCTGGAATCGCCACTCGCCTGGTATGTACACTTATAACCACTTACTATCTAACGGTCCTCCCTTTCCTACTGCTATGCTTTGGTTTTAGCTTCTAGATCTCTTGCATACATCTGTTTCGTCCTCAAAGTTCTTGCCTTTAGCTTTTGGATTCTTGCTCATATTGGTATCTTTCACCTGGGTTTTGAGAATTTCGCTCTGCATTCTTTTAAGGATGGAAACCTAGGCATGGAGATGTGGTTGGTTCTTCGGAAAGTCTGACAATTATTGGGCTAGAGTTTTCTTGTTGTCAGAAAGACAGGTTCTTGGGATATTTGTAGCACGCTGGACTTTTATATTGGATTGAGTTCTTGAACAGTTGGGAAAAGGGACATCTACTTCGTGCCGTATAAGCTTTGGGTTTGTCTGAAAAAAATGGAATTTGTTTTTCTGCGAATTGCAAGCAATGAGTTATAATTTGTGACAACAGAAAACTATTAACACCGGAAGCAGTACTATATTCATAGGAAATTGCCCGATTGAAGACCTTTAATTGTCACCTTTCTCTGTAAACAACAAAAAACTGCACCTTTAAGAAATGAGAGCACTGCTTGGAGACTCTAGTTTCCAACATTGACACATTTCAAAAGAAATGTTTAGATTCAAGAAACATCTAGAAGTGTGCAGTAAGATGGAGTAAAGACTGAAACCATGTGCAGACTCAGGCTCAAACTTAGAGCATCTATAATAAACAATAAATTAAGAAATTAATGTAAAAAGAACATAAAAGAAAAAATAACTGGGGTGTTTTATGCTTGATATCCAAAACCTAAAAAATCACAGAAACACAACAAACGAATATTATCACGCATAAAACATAGCAAAGCAAATAATCTCTAAGCCGAAAGAACATGTGCGAGAAAGGTTAGTTTTAGGGGAATCTCAAGACTAGAACATTACCGGCCTCCATGAAGATTTTATGTTTTATTTGATATTATTGTACTATTTCCTTAGACAACATCAAGTTTCTTTTTTTTTATTGTATTTTTTTTACCCAATAGTTAGAGCTCTGTAATAAGGGGTTAAGTTTTATGTTCTACCCTATGCATGTTTTTCATAGGTTTGATTATTTGATCAACCTAAACTATCAACATCAATAACAAGGGAATGATTCCCTTTCTTTTTTTTAAGAAAAATGTACAAAGCAACCTTTCATTCCAAAAATGGAAGCAATAGCAAGGAAATAAAGGTAGTTTAATGGGGCTGTAAGAACAAAAAGCAACGTCCTTCTGAAAAGATTGACCAGCAATAGGAAAGACAAGCGTGTTATCACAAGTGCTTGAATTGCAGTAAAGGGATCAAAAGAAATCTAGAGAAATTTAGATTCCACAGGCGGAGGAAAAAGATGTAAGTTATACACTTGCACAATGAGCAGTCATTCTTGAATCGCAGCAGAAACCCAGAACTAAGACCATTGATACATAAGATAAAATGATGAAATTTAATGCCTTCTGGAAAATTCTCTTTGACGTTGCATACCCACCGTAGTCGTGGTCCACGGTGCAGAAAAAGTACATCTCTGGGAGAGAAACTATCCCAGAAGTGGATCCTTTGGTGAGATGCGTCTTTTCAGCTAGTTAAATGATATTTAAACCAAAGAAAGCTTTAATGTCGCACACGGAATGTTGTTGAGGTTAGAATGACCCGCGTTTGGTGTAATTTGTTCAGCAATTCTATGAAGGAGTTCTTTTTTACACACTCATCTTAAGGGGGTAATAAATCTTTTTTGTGTAAAGGATTTGTCCTTAGAAGGGGAAATGTGTTTTATAACAATTAACATAATTATACATGTGTAGAAATTAAGAGCATTTATACACATGTATATCCTTGTACACCCATTATTGGACTTAAGGAGGCTTGACGTAGTAAAAGATATGGCAATGCGAGCTCCCTTCATAGAAACTGAAGTACTTAACTAAAGCTCAGACAAGGAACTACTAGGCTTCACAATTCCTCATTTGTGCCCTCTTCCATCTAATGACCTCTCCCTTCGTCTTCTCTTGGACCCACCCTTTCCTTCTTCCACTTCATTAACAGCCTCTTCTTTCTCTTTAATGAATGACCAAAAAGATCGACGTTGTGGAGATACCAAGGTTTGAGCAGTGTGCCTCATATACTCGCGCACCATCTTGATGAGAAAGAATATGAGAGCAAGAAAAAAAGTTGAGCCACACAGTAGAAACAAGCCCCAAAAACTTTTCAACGTAAGCCGGTCTATGTCTTGCTTTGCACCCTCGGAGCTACAAGCACTTCTTGCAAGCCACTTGTCGTGAAGCCTTTGTAGACCACCATTCTCTGACAATGTCAAGATAGCAGTTGACATGTCTATTGCCAATCGTGAATCTCGTGGAAAGGCCTATTGAAGATTTACAGAATGAGAACTCATTATCATAAGGTGATGGCAATTGAATAAACCTATTAACCATGTAGATTATGTCTAGTTACTACCAAGAAACAAACTTCTAAGGTTTGGGTAAGAAGTAGGATCCTTCTGTGGAAATGTAGAAAGCTATGTTTCTCTAAAGTATCATTCTTTTCTACTTTTCTCTATCAAGACTATGTGCAAATTGTCTAGTGGTCAGTATGCTTCACTAGGTCAAATCATGCACAAATATTATGGTTCATACCCATACAAAATATTAAACAAAAGAAAAAAGGTGACTTGTATCCCACTTTATCAATGATGGTCAAGGATCAAAAGCTAGTCCGTCATGATGGTTCATTATCACTTTATCAAGGAAGGTAGAGTTACCTTCTTAGATTAAAGTATTATGAGTCATTTTTCGAATATATATGTCTTTATCCTTTCTAGTTGCTAGTGAGAAAGCCATTCTCCAACATAAAGTGATAATGAACCATCATGACGGACTAGCTTTTGATCCTTGACCATCATTATGGCTTAAAAATTCCTAAGAGAGGTTTCTAATTTGCTAATATAACTTAAAGCTTGAATTTATCAACTTAAAACTGAAATTCAAGTTAGAACGGCTTGAGAAATGATACTTACAAAACCCCATCCCATTTTGGTGAACTCTTGGCCAACTATACCAAATTCACATCTAGTGGAGAGGAAAAGCTCCATGTATGGTCGCTCATCAACCACTGCAGCAACACCACCTCTACTTGGACCATTCTTTAAGGCTCTCTCATACCCTTTTGGGGGTTCAAGGGGAACAAGACGGGATCTATGTATGTTGAGCTCCTCAGTTAAATAATTTTCAGCAAATGAGCCACGCCAAAACCCAATGGGATCATTGCTAGTTTGCAAGCTTTCAATTCCTTTGATAGGGGATGAAAGTTGTTCCACTGTAAGGATTGATGTCAAGCTTGCAGTGTAACTTGAATTGATTATCAGAACCACAAATAGCCATATGATCAGCACAAAGCGACCAAGGGTGGTCATAATGTTCTCCCCTACATCAAATAAGAAGTAGGCAATTGACTAATTCCAAAACTAGATATTTTGTAATGAAGACAAAGCTAGAGTAGTTTACTTACTATGAGAGGAAAACAAAGTTGAAAAGCTAAACCTGCAAAGTAAAGCATAAAATTAGCATTATGGAATCAAAGAAGAAAATGTGAATGAAAATGATGGATGAACCACCCAGAAAATCCATGACAATCATTGACTTGGAACATGAACTATTTTCTACATCACATGTATATAGTATTCAAATAGTATAACAGAGAGCAATTTTCAAAGGGTTTTACCAAAGGACTGTGATGAATTGTTTTCTAGGGGGACCTCGAAAGTCATCATTTGTCCTGCGCTCCAAAATCCAAACAACTATGCCCATCACAAGGAAAAGTAAACCAATAGCACACCACATCATTGGAGTAAAAGGTCTCAAAAAAGCCCAAGCACTAGAGTGCAACTTTCTAATTGGTGCCACCACAACAAGCCCAGACTCAATATATGGCTGTGTAAAATCCACCATCTTTGTCCGGTTGGTGGTGATTGTAATGTCAGCAATAACAACATCCAATTCCTATAAGGAAGAGTAAAACCATACGATTAGGACTATGAAAGCAAGTCACACAAAAAATCTATAAAATATTGTTGTAATCCATACTTACACCAATTGTGATCTTGTGTAGAAGATCTGAGTTTTTTCCATTTCGAAATGGAATGAACTTATATGGGAGAGCATATGGCAGCAATTCTTTAGCAGCATTAAATACATCAATGCAATAACCAGCAAAGTTTTCAGAGCCTTCTACTTGGGTGACTAATTCCTGGTAATTTATTCGATTTGGGACTCCAATACGCAATTTCTTTCCGTTGCTTGCGAAAACCCACCCACGAGGCTTCTGAATGACTTGTCCTGGCCAGATTACACCATAAAGTTGTGGATTTGAACTAGAACTATGTTGTTCTATATTCTGGTCTTCTGGGCGTGTAATTGATAACCCAGACACATTGGACCAATACCCAATTGTCCTAATCCCTGAACCAATTACATTGATCACTTCATATGCAGGATTAACAAGGTCCCCATCTGAATTGAACCTCATCAAGCCACTTATACCTGTCATATTAACCTGCAAGATATTTTTTAGAAGCACATTCCCTCCATCAAAGACATTCATGGTATCAAAATGTAAATTCTTCCCATGGAACTCAGTTAAATCTGTATCATTTGAAAATGAAATATATTCCCTACTAGTGAAATATGCATCTAGTGCATGAGCAAGAAGCCAAACAGTGTCATAGGCATATAGACCATATGTATTTAGTCCTAAAAGGCTATCATTTGCCTTTTTAGCAACCAAATTATTCCACCTAGAGAGAAATTTCCTTTTGAGTTCTGAATCAAGAGTGTGCATGCGTAAAGTAAGAACCCCTTGAATATTATCCATTATCGTTGAGGAAATGGAAGAACTTGTGTCAAGTATAGTAGATAGCCAATCAGTAGTTATCCACACATAGCCACTTTTTATCAAGTCCATCTTTTGTGCTGCATTAATGACCTTTAGACCCAACTCAGGATATATAAAGAGGATGATAACTTGAGACTCTTGCATAGCCACTTCATACAGAGTTTGGGAAAGGTCAACCTCATTTACTATGGGACTCATAGGTGCTTTGTAAGAGATTTTACAACGTTTTTCAGCAAGCTTATCACCAAGTGTAGCAACCCCATTTCTCCCATGATCATCATCAATATAAATTGTTATTACATCTCGCCATTCATAGTAGCCTATGATTTCTGCCACTGCAGTCATTTGATAGAGATCACTTTGTGTTGTCCTTACAAAGTAAGGAAACTGAAGTGAATTCAATGTAGGGTCTGTTGCTGCAAATGATAACAGAGGAACTTGGAGCTCATTTGCAATATGTGAAATTACGTGAGCCATAACAGAGTGCTGGGGACCAATTATGGCCACTGTATCATTCTCCATAAATTGTAAATCTGTGAAAGGATAATGAAAAGAGTTATATACATAATATTCTATAACTTGACTAAAGAGACAATGAAAAAATTGTGAATAAATAAACAACAAATGTTTCAAAAGATGTACCCTCAATGATTCCCAAAAATCCGAGAGATAGTTTGCTATCCTGCATGACTACTTTCATCTTAGTCCTATTTAGAACAGTAGGACTGGCATTCACATCATCCACCGCAGCTTCTATTGCAACTTTTGCAACTTTCCCAATGGAAGAATTGAAAGACAAAATTGCTCCAACGTTAACGACACTAGGTCTGGTAGGAGTAGCAGTGCCATTTCTTATAAGAAGTGCATTGCAGAGAAGCATTACTTGAAGCAAAAACTTATCCATGGCGGTTTGCACTGCAAAGAAAAAAGTTTATTCATAAATGTTGAAACACACACGACATAGAGACATAAACACGTCTATTAGCATGTTTCTACGTGGATATGAAGCATGATATTTGAAGTCTTAGTTACTGTTGAAAGAGAAACATCTCACAAATGGTCATGCATACATCTAAACACCAGTTCTTGAACCAACCATGTAATCAAAATTTTGGATGTTTAGATGACATATGTAAATAGTGAAGCCAATGGCAATACAACCATGATATACACATCTATACAAATGAATACTTCTAAAGTACATAAAAATGCTGCCTGGCTACCCCCCAATCTACCCCCTCTCGGCTTCTCAGAGCTTCCATATTTCCGAATTCTAGCTAGAGAGAGAGAAAGCGAAGATGACGGAGGCGGCGATAAGTAAGAAGCCAAGGATGGCCAACGTGACGGACATGCCTGTCCTCCAGGATGGGCTGCCTCTGGGCGGGTTTCCGCTGTTGGAAAATTCCAGTCTCAAACGAGATAAAAAAACCCGGGAATTCACTAAGCCATTATAAAACACAGAAATTTCTTTTAAGAAAGGAAAATGTAGCTGATTTTTGCCTCTATGAACTTCAGAAATGGCCTTTACCTTCTCTATTCTCTCATTAAGCATGAGCTTGGATGAGACAGCTCAAGAATTAAGCCCTTGAGCATGAGCTTACTGTCCCTTTTGTGCCCTGTTAACACGTTCGTGGACCACGAAAGAGGAAATTATTTTGTCATAAGTCAAGTCGTTTGTCAGAGGAGTCGGTGGTGCACGCGTTTTCACACGGACAGCTCATCAAAGTCCCATTAAGACCAAATTACGGTCTTCACACGGACAGCTCATCAAAGTCCAAATAATCACAAATTATGATCTTGCCCTTATGGGCCTAAAAGCTCACAAGAAGCGCAAAACTTTAAAGCTTATAATTTGATTTTTTATATACTAAATGTAGTTTATATGCACATAGTTGAGAGTTACAAAAAAGACTTAGTCATAAAACTTACGTGTCATACAAATATGTCTAACTCATCACAGTTGTATTAGATAAGTACTGACTAACATTAAGACTTTCATATGTAAGGTATAATAAAAATATATATGTTATTTTATTAGATCAATTGACAATTATATTAATATATCTTAATAGGAGATTTTTTGATATTCATTAATATAAGTCCACATATAATAAGACTATGAAAATAGACTAACATCACCGGTCTAGTACACACGGCGAATGCCCAATAAGGGGCCAAGTGCTGCGGTTATATTTCTTGCTGCTTTTGGGGCTTTCTCGTGTGGTATGTACCAGGTCGGCAAGGGCAACAAGATCCGTAGGGCCCTCAAGGAAGAAAAATATGCTGCCCGGAGGGCGATGTTGCCTCTCCTTAAGCTGAAGAAGACGAAAGATTTGTCTCGGGGTGGAAGAAGTATCTTGAGTATGAAGCTGAAGTACTGAAGGATGTGCCCGGTTGGAAAGTTGGTGAAAGTGTATACAACTCTGGGAAATAGATGCCTCCAGCACCTGGTGAATTCCGTCCTGATGTGTGGTGATACTATCCCGACTGCAGTTTTTGTTGTGGTTGATGTTTAATCTTCAAGAGTTGATTATTTTTCAAGCAAATTTCTTTTTTGCTCATTCAGAGCCAGTTCTAGTGAAAATAAAAATGTGTTTGAAACTTTTTATTAAAATAAATAAATAAAATACATAAACAAGCACACAACTCATACTTATGCATGTCTATATAAAAGATTCATTTATTGTATTAAATCAGTTTATAGAAAAGGAGAACACTTCCATATAAAAATCGTACCAGATCAACATATTAATAATATGTGATAAATACTAAGTTTTAACACCAGATGAGAATATGAAACAAAATAGTTGAAACGTATGTTGCTTTCAAAGAATAAGCCGTATCTCTAGACGCGGCATTATCTCTAGACAATGGCTGGACGATTCATAGATCATATGAAGATCTTTACCTGAATCATAAATGTAGTAACATGATAATGGTTGCTTTCCAAACTCCCCAACCCAGCTAAGTGGACTATTCATGGATCATAAGAACATCGTCACCTAAATCATAAATGCAGTACCATGATAAAGGCGCCATTGTCTCTAGGTTTTTTTCGCCTTCAATCAGCTTGAGGATGACAAAGTTGGAAACTCTCAAAGACTACAAAAAGGTCATGGGAGTCCGTCAACCTTTGCCCAAATCTAGTTACCATGCGCCATTTTACGCCCCCCACCAATGCTCCAGCATTCAATGCCCCACCACCAGTAACATTTAATGAGAAGTCGATGGTTATCTTCTCAAATACCAGCCCAAAGCATTCAATGAGGTGCCACATGTTACCTTCTCAAGTAATGACCAACCACCACCCTTTAATGAGGCGCCAATTAATGATTGTGTTGAGTTGGCAACCCACCAATGCCACTCCACCATTTCGTGATATTGGCACACCTTCCATGAACATTATTGCGTCCTCTTCCTATGCTGTAGAGCCTCCACTTCCCATCTCGATGTCTTCTCACCATCCCTCAGACACCATAACCCACACCATGCATACTTGTAGCCAAGGTTATCTGGCTCAGTCAATTACTTTGCCACTTGGATATTCTCAAATGCAATCTATTTGGCTATATTGTGATAATTTGTTTGCTCTTTGTATCACTACCAACCCGGCTCCTTATGGGCATTCTAAACACATTGAGGTGGGTTATAGTTTATTAGAGAAAAATTAACATTAGGTACTTTAAGAACCATTCATGTCGTCTCTTATGCTCAACTAGCAAATCTTTGTTTCTCGACGTTCCAAACTTGGTCCTCTCATCCCAAGTTTGCACAAGTTGTCAAAGCCACTTCCGAAGACACACAACCAGGATGCCATAAATGCAAGAAAGAAAAAGCAAGCTCCACGACCACACATGGAACTTAAAAGTCAAAACTTCTCTTTTGTACTAATTCCTTCTTCACCTGTACTCATTTATTTCACCTGTATTCATTTATTTCTTTCTTCTGCGTGTATATACCATTATACTTCGAGAGAATACACACATTCTTCATTATCTGTTTCTTAGTGTCACGACAGCTTACTTGTTCCTGGGTTTCATCTTTGGTGTCTGCAGGAACCGAAATCTTCTATAACCCTACATGCACAGCCAAGAAAATTCAGAAGAGCCTATGTGTGCTCCGCGTTCGCCCGGCTTGTGCATCGCGTGTTCCGGACATAATAATACGTTCCCCGGCGAAGTAATTTTGTAAGTCCTACAAAGAAGGACGCAAGTCTCCCTAGATTTTGGGTTATTGGAAGGCCAGTTCCAACTGAGTGGGCACCCAATTCCTTACCAACCACCTAACCCATCTAAGCGGGCGATTCAAAAAGCCTGGTCGCTAGTCATAAACTTGAACCACGTCTAGTCTCGGCCGTCACTTCAAAGATTATTCCCACTCGACATTTTCAACCTTTGTAAACGTAAACTCGACCAATTTGACATCTTGAAATTTGGGTTTATTTTTGTGCAAAGTTTTACACAAAAGTAGCAAAGTCTTTATTTCTTATAAAGAGATCACATGTTTAGATGCGGCAGACGTCAAACTCCCCAACCCATAAAAGTGGATGATTCAAAAAGTCTAGATGTTTACCCGGATAGACATTGTCTTTCAAACAAGCTCTAATGAATTCATTTAATTTTCTTGTCCCTTCAATCTCTTGCACTAATTTCAATTTTTGAGAAAAATAAAGGTAACAACAAAAATAACACTATATATACTAGCAATAGTAGCAATTATGATTATAGAGAAAGAGAGACTCTATGTACTAAAAGCAATATGGCATTGAAGTATTTAGTCTGTTTATTTAATTCAATGGTTAAATTTTAACATATCATTTAGTTTGCTCTAGGATTGTGTACGAAGAAATGAAGCAACTTTGAAATTAGAAGAGGAAAAAACAGATGCACACATTTTTGTATTGGGAAAAGAATTGTCTAGTAAAGTCCTTCGAAGAGCGGAGCGAAAGCCCTTTCCAATAATCTATAGGAGCCTGCAATCCTAATTCTTGAACGCCATCCGAAGGAGGTCAAAAGCTTTGCATCCTATTCTTGTTATTACGTGGTGAAGAATCTAAGTAGTATGATGCTAAACATGAGGCTTGTGCTAGTTGTGGATTAATTGGTGCTTTGAAGGCTCAAACTTTTGCATTGGTTTTGGTTGATCTATTCATAGTGCCTAAGCAAGGGAGTGCTATGAGAGCATAGATGGAACCAATTTATAATCCTGATAGAATGGGATGCAATAGTGATCCTTGTGCTCCCAAAAGTTAAAATGCTCAGGAGGGGGTTACATGTTGCCTCAAGAATAGCCAATCTACCTTTGTTGTATTTCAAATAAATCTTGGAAGCCAAGGCTTGAAAGGATACATTAGTGATCAAATTAGCCTTTTGACAAACTTGGTAAGTTTAAACTTAAATACTAATTGTTTAGGGGGGTCATTTACCAACTAGAATAGGTCACACATCTCTTGTACAATTAGATTATTCATACAATCAATTTATGGAGTCCATTCTAGATAGTCTAGTTTGTTATAGTCTATGGCTACTACTATTGAATAATAACTTACTAAAAGATCATGTACTAAAGAAATTTTATTCAATTGGTGTATATGATGGAGTTATTGATCTATTTGGTAATAAAAGTTTGTGTGGTGTCCATCCTCTAACTGAATCTCCTTTATTTTAAGAAATGGTGGTCTTACTACAAAAGGTAAAGTTGTAAAAGGCTTGTCTTACCCCATTATTTTCTCTATCCTACTATTGGTGATATACATGCTTTTCATAAAAAAGGGTAGAAATGATTATGACTTTGGTTTACCTTATAATCTAATGTCACTTCCCACAAAGAGATGCAATATCATAGGCAAAAATCCTTAGTGCTTCTAGAGATGGAAAGCCAACATGCTAAAGGATTGTCATCACTACTCACTCCTTGTTAACTGATACTCAAAAAATTATAGGATTCACAGGTCTCAAGAGTTTTGTATCAAATATTACAGTAAGTTAGAGCTCTTAATAAAATTGGAACTTTCATCCCTTGAAACAACTCAGTTAAAAGCATAGAAGGTATAATACATTACCAAAACATGGAAAGACTCATTAACTTACATTGTTTTAATATTTAGAAAACTGGTATAAAGGAGATGACAACAAATTTAGGTAAGCTAAAATGGTTAAAGAACTTGAATGCATTTCAAAAAAGATTTTTTTTCTCTTTAAATAAAGCCAATATACTCACGTTGTGGATAACAAAAGGTTAACCAAAGAAACTTTGAAGAAAATAATAGAAATAGTTTATCACAATTGACATCAATGGCATTGATTGAAGAAACAACTTAGTCAAAGCATTTTTTACGGTGCATGACTTTGTTAATGATTGGGAAAAATAAACGTTTGGAGTATTTACTGGCATGTTATTGGATGGCTCTTCTTATGGAATTACAAACAAGATTTAGTTTACTTGAATAAGTATAAGATTTTTCATGTTACTCAAAAGTTGCACATTTTAGATTCAACGAAAGAATAAAGTGCATTTAATATTTATGTAACTAAGACCATGCTAAATGATTTATTCCCAATGATGAAAATTTTGGTATTACTTTTTTTAGAACATTGCATAAACATGATAGAGTTGCCTAAATCAAATGCCCAAATGAAGTAATGCTTGAAACTTAATTTTATTGAATTAACAAGCTACATGATTTAATATGTAAGTTGTGCAATTTGCTTGAATTGCATTTGGCATTTTGGAAGGGGCTTACTATGTTACCAAACCTCATACACAAACTTGTTAACTTACATCATCATAATATTTGGAAAATTGGCACAAAAAAGATGTTAACAAATTTGGGTCAGCTAAAGCAATTAAAAAACATGACTACATTTTTTATTAACAAACATAGTGGAACTTGTACTCAAACATTGAAAAAACTTACAAATCTTCATGGATGGATTTCAATTCTATAGCTCCAAAATTGTATGTCTCTTATAAAGGATTTGAAAGTAAGTTTGAAAGATATGAAATACCTAAAGACCTTGGAATTTGGATCGAATCAACTCCATACTTTAGAAAGTTATAGATTTGTTCTCAACAATCTTTAGCCTTATACAAACTTGGAAAGCCTTGTAATCGAGGACTATGGTGTCAAAAGTCTTTTAAAATGAGTTAGACTTTCTTCATTTTGTAGCATAACATACTTTTGTCTAAAAAACTCCTAAATACTTGTTTAGGGAAGATGCAATATTTTAAGGTTGGTGAATTAGATATTAGCCTTTTGAAGGACTTATGCAAGCAAATCCAACCTCATGAGAAACATGTTCGCTGTCATTGTGACCACTGCATTTGTGATGTAAATGACAACCTTTAGAAGAGAAATAAGTCAAATATAACCTAAAAATTCATCTTAGGCTTATCAAAGGACTATTAAAACCTCTACACAAATCTTCTCTTGGGAGACGGTGCTAGCTTTGTAGAAAAGCTACTCCCTCATGAAACAAGACAACTACTGATACTCACATGAGCCTAACAGTGGATAGAATAGTAAAGGAATGATCTTTCTTGCCAATTTGCATTCCAACTCAATGTTAGTGCATTGTCAATTATGCTTTCTATAAGAAATCTTTATTATTGGGTAGAAGAAATTGTTAAAATGAATTTTGGGTTTTCTTGTAACGACTCTTTGTTAGTTACGTTTGGATTATTGAATGTGTTTTAGTTTCGCAATATATTGAACTAGAAGCAATGATCTTCTTTGGTGCTGAAAATAGTGGTGAAGCTTTTCAAAAACTTGAACTTTTTACCAAAGCTAATAGGAGGGTTGCCCAATTTTGGGTTTTCTTGTAACTACTCTTTGTTAGTTACGTTTGGAGTATTGAATGTTTTTTAGTTTCACAATATATTAAACTAGGAGCAATGGTCTTCTTTGGTGCTGAAAATAGTGGTGAAGCTTTTCAAAAACTTGAATTTTTTACCAAAGCTAATAGGAGGGTTGCCCAATCACCTTCCTTATTTAGCCAAACTCTAGATCTTTAAATGTCAATAGTTGATGGCTTCATTACCTAAGGCTACTGCTATCCAAGATTTAGAGTTAAGGTGTTGTAATGAGGCTTTGTTAAAAGAACTATGAGTTGGATTACAAAGGTTGAAAATTGACAAATTTGACTCACTAGAATACCTTCCTAAAGTAATGATCAATTGTAATGTGGATCTTTAATAGTTTTGTATTAGGAATTATGTGAAGTTAGAGGTCTTAACACAATTAGAACTTTCATCCCTCGAAACATTGGAGTTGTATAGGTTCTCTCACATCAATTTCATTACATTTGTTCTCAAAGTTTTATTGTAGTTGGAGAAATTTATTACACAGAATTTAAAAATTTCACAAACCCATTCCAAGAACAAGGTATGACTCTAAGAAAAATATGAAGAACATAGTAGAAAAAGAGAAAGCTTAGTTCGATGATTTCAATGCAAAATAAAGCTACAAATTTATAGCAGAGTGACAATACCTAAACTAGGAAAATGAAATGTAATCAGTAGCAATTAGTATTGATTCCAATTTTCCATGTATACAAAGGATTTCTCAAGAATTGTAAAACATTTGAAAAACCTAATTACAATTAAATGAAATCAATGGTAATTAGAACTTTCATCCAATCTTAGGTCTAGTGTAGTTTCATAGGAGCTAGGAGCTAAAAGCATTTCCCAAAATCCATGAAAATAAATAATAAGGATGCCCATCCTTGACCTAGGAGAAAATTTTGGAGTCAATTGAAGTCATACATTTAAAAAAATTTAATCATAATAATCTTAAAAATCTTATCTAAAAAGTTTCAAGCCAACTAAACATCATAATGATGGAGTGCCATGAATTGATAAAGAAATAAGTACTTTCCTAAACTCTTAAGTTTTCAAAAGAGATTTAGTATTTCATTCTTATATGTTACACAATTCATTTTTTTAATCAATTTGTAAAAACATAAATAATATCTTTATTTTAAAAAAATCAAAATAGGTATAAATAATTTGTGGTGTAAATTTTTTATTATATCCACTAGTCTCAAATATGGAAAAATTTTGTAGACATGTATTTTTATTAACAAATAAAAATATCATACTCTAATTAAAATTTGATATTACGTTAAAATTAATTTTTTAATTTGAAGTTATTTTTAAACTAAACATACATTTCTTCTTATAAAAAATATTATAATAAAATTTGAATTATATGACTCATAGTTAACAACTTTGGGCATTTTTTTTAAACTTTTCAGGCTCCACTCAAGTACGACTTGTTTTTTGAGTCAGAATTCCTTCCTTTAAGTGTCCCATCTACTCCATGGATATTATGACGGCTTTGTGGAGCTAGATCCATAACGCATCAAGGCACGGGGGCCTTTTTCTGTGTGTACTGGCCTGTGTTGCATAGCATACCTTTTCGGGGTTACAAAGAACAAATAAGAAAATCATTGTCAGATTCGACAAGCATCCGTCGCTACTATTGCAGATCTCTTAGTCACAGACTGAAATAAATAATAAGAGCAAAGAAAATAAGCAAGTAGAAAGATCAAAGGAGGGCAACTAGAGCATGCACATAACAAATGACATGCCACCAAGAGTGGAAATTTCATTAGAAAATTATTTTTCTAGGCTATAACTCAAATACTAAGTGTTAAACTTGAAATCAAGAAATTGTAAACAGTACATATCCTCAATTAAACTAAACACTTGTCAACAAAATAAAAACATATATAGACAAGTCAATTGTATTTTTAAGATTTTGGATATCAAAATAAAGAGCACATCATATATTCCCATTGGACCCTTAGAGGCGCTTCTCTATAAACAAACGCCTTAAGGTGGACAACAGACGAATATACTTCAAGAATGTAAAGAGTGAAGACATGCTTTATAAAGTTCGCATCTCTCAAATCTTGGAGGACGCTTTCCACGATAAAGTTTACTGACCCTGATAGACTTATCTGGATCGTTACGTTGAGTCCAGCCTAAAGTGACCCAGTCTAATTTGTTTGAAAGCAAATCTTTGCTCGCATTAGGAAAGTCAAGGTATGGAGATGGACTTAGGCCCACATGTTGGCACCCTACTGTCGGCTGGAGCGGGATTTCATGGATGGTTGGAAGAGGTGGTGGTGGATGTTCTTGAATGTTGGGCTGGCGACAACTCCGCGTTTTTCTTAATCCGAAAAGTTCATTTCAGAGTGGTGCCTCCACCGCACTTCAGCAACTAAGGTCTATAAAGAAAAGGCTTAAGAGGAAGCGTGAAGCCTACGAAACGCAGGACTCTGTGTCACAAGAGAGCTTTGTCAGTTTGCACCAGGGAGAAGAACGCAAATAAGTCTCGGGAACAATAGTTTTGTGTATACAAAGAACGGTAAATGTTTGAGCTTGTATTTGGCTTTTTACCACACCATTTGGTTTAATATTTTTCATCCGTAACTCATCGCTGTTTGTCTATCCGTCTTATAAATTGATTTTAACATCTCTATTACTAGCACTACTATCTTCTTTTTGGTCCTGTAAAAGCAGGGTGCATTAGCTGTGGCTTGGGACGGGTTGAGACCAAAGATCTGTTTCCTGGGGCTTAGGCACTCTGGGTGCTTATAATTATGCCTAGTTTTGGGTGGGGTTAGGGCACTGAAAAAGGTTTTGAATAAATTTTGGTCTTCTTGACTGTACGGAGTGGGTCAAGGGTTGTCTTTTGTTAATAGTCGGCCAAGATTAAATGTTTGTTATGTTGTCTGTCCACCACAAGCAGAGTGTTTTGGGTTCTGTATGAAACAGTACTAAGTTGGAACTCTCGGAAAGGAGAAGTGTGTGGAATTTTCTGAAAAAAAATTGGAGCTTTGGCTTCACGGAAGTGCGATTTCCGTCGCATGTGATTTTGGAGGTTTGGTCTCTCTGGAATGAGACCCATCTTTTCGGTAAATTCTCTTCCACTTCGTTAGATTTGTGCTTGTTCCTACTGTAATCGGACTGAGCTTGATAAAAGAGTTTTGTAGTACCCGTTTCGCTGACAAGACCTGCCTGGGTTTTTGTTAGTTTGTTGGGTTCTGTTGTGGGTGTTTTCTGTTCCATCGCCTTGATAAACTGGTGACTTTTGTTGTTCTGTCGTTCTAGGCGGAATTGGTTTTTTATTTGGATCTGTTGGTGGGAAACAGGATTAGTTGATTTGGGGGTGGGGGGTGGGCGACTTTTCTATGTGAGTTAGTTGCTCCTCAAGGTGTTTTGTTGACGATAAATTGTATGGAAGTGGGCGACTTTGGTGGCGGTGTGTGGGGTTGCGGGGTTTGCTTAAGGAATAAAGAAAGGAGGTGGGTCCGATTGGTGTCTTTGACTCTTGTGTTAAGGGACACATTTGAGTGAGAGGAAGGAGAACCTTGAGAAAGGTGATAGTGGATATTTGGTTTGCTTTTTGTTGCTCTCTTGTTCCGTCACCTCAAGGTGTTTGTAAAGAGCTCTGTGTGAAGAGAAAAAGAATACAGAATTGTGGTTAGGCCCTGACTGGGCTTTACAAGCAAATAGGCCTTTTACCAGATTGCATGCCCAGACTTGCACCACCTAGCGTTTTGCTTTATTTGCTTTGCTTTTTGTAATGTTATAATATAAATAAATAAATAAAATATGGCTGAAATTGCAACCCAATTCTCCCTCCCTTGTTCCCGAGTGCTCTTCCAAGAGCTGTTATCTCACGTGTTCGTTGACATGTTTCAGGGATGAGAACTCAACTAGAACCTTTTATGCGACTTGAAGATGGCATTGATCTCCGTGAATAAGTTAGCTGAAGATACAGAGGATATGGCACTTGCGGAGACTCTAGTAAAAGAATGGTTTGATGAGCTAAAAGATGGTGTATACAATGCAATGGACATCTTAGACGATATTGCTACTAAAGCCATTCAACGCAAATTGGATGCTGAATTTGAAGGCCTTGTAAGGAAGGTACCAAACTCCATCGCTAATTCTCTTTGCCCTTGTGCCAAGAAGATTGACCCAAAAATAAAACAAGTGCTTCATATACTAGAGAATTTGGAAAAACATAAGGATGTGTTAGGTCTAAAAGAAGGTGGTGGAGGAAAACCATCCGAAAGACTAGTCACAACTTCTTTGGTTGAGGAATTTAATATTTTTGGTAGGGATGATGACAAGGAAAAAATTATAAACTTGTTTATGTCCGATGGTACAAGTGGTATTGAGAAAATGGAAGTGATTTCCGAAGTTGGAATGGGGGGAATTGGCAAGAACACATTTGCTCAGTTTATTTACAATGACAAGAGGATGAAGGAAGGGTGAAGGAGCATTTTAACCTTAAAGCACAGATATCTGTTTCAGAAGAATGTAATTTACTTTGTGCAACAAGAACAATTCTAGAGGAAATGGGTTCATTGTCGAAGAATCTAAATGGGCCAACTTACTCTTCAAGAGAAATAAATTGAGAAAATGAGGAGTGAGACTCTAAATAAGTGACAATTCTTAAATAAATTATTTAATTTTAGAGCACAAGAAAGTATAGCGATTGTAACTGCATATAAATATAAGGTTATGTTATCTACAGAAATTGTTTATCTTTCGCTTGTATAATTGCAAGTACTGTTATAGCCTACCATCACTTGGCCAACTATGCTATCTGTAGAAACTGTTTATCATTAGTTTAGAAGGATTTGTTAAAGTGAATGTTGACTTTTATGGTAATGGTTCTTCATCAATCAAGCCATTTGAAGCATTAAAAATTCTAATGTTTGAGCAAATGTTAAATTGGGAGGAATGGCCTTCTTTTGGATTTGAAGGCAATTGTAGAGCCTTTCCACAACTTGAAGATCTATATATTATATCTTGTCCAAAGCTAAGAGGTGAGTTGCCTGCCCATCTTCCTTCTTTAGGTAAGCTTAAGATCTTCGACTGTCAACAGCTGGTGGCTACACTCCCAAATAGAACCATTACTCGGGATTTGGAGTTAACTACTTGTAACGAGGTTCTATTAAAGAAGCTACCAGTTGGATTGCGGAGGTTAAGAATCTACGGATTTAACTCACTAGAGTGTCTTCCAGAGGTAACAGTCAAGAGGATGGAATGGGGTTTGCCGGGATTCCCTTCTATTAGATATCTGGAAATCTATGCAAGAGCAGACGATGTGGTGTCCTTTCCAGAGCCAGGGTTGTTGCCTTCATGTCTGCTAGTACTTGACCTTGGGGAGTTTCAAAACTTGAAATCTGACAAAGAAGGGCTCCAACACCTCACCTCTCTTCAAGAATTGTGTCTCCGACTCTGTAATAAACTCAAGTGCATACCAGAAAAAGAGTTTCCTGCCTCACTTTATCTGGAGATGTCCTTTGTTGAAGAAGCAGTTGCAGCGCAAGAAAGGAAAAAAACAGCAAAAGATACCTGACAGTGTTGACTTATTTGTTGACGATGAATGTATTGATGAGCTAAAAGGCTTACACGAGTTGCATTTTCTGTTATAAAATCCGCCCATCATTCTGAAGGCGACAACAATTTGTTCTGCTTTTACAATTAGGTAATGGCTCTTTTGAATACGTTAATAACAATATGCTCCTCTTGTTTTCGGCAGTAACATTCTTAAATTTTTCGCATTTTCCTAGCCTATAAAATTTTATTAATTTCTCTAGTTTCCTTTCATTCTATCGAATTTTTTTCTCGTTTTGTTTCATTAGTTGCACGGAAGATATTTGAAGTAACTGAAGATCAAAGGTCTTGGGACACAATTAGAAGAAGTAAAGTCAAGCAAAAAGAATCTTTGATCCAACAAGGATGAACGTCTGAAGGTAAGGTAATTAACCTAACCAGTAAATATTTGGTTCACTTTTTCCTAAAAGGATAAAGGAGTGTTTCTCTTTTCTTTTTTAATTGCAACATTTTATTAATCTCACTACTTTCTTTTCTTTCTATTGAATTGTTTTTTCCCATTTTGTTTCATAGTTGCATGGAAGATATTTGAAGTAATTGATATCAAAGGTCTTGGGACACAATTATAAGAAGCAAAGGGACGCAAAAAGAACCTTTAATCCGAACAGAATGAACATCAGAAAGTCAGGAAGTTAAACCAACAGCAAATAGTGGGTTCATTTTTCTATGAAGGGTAAAGGAGTTTTTTTTTTTCTTTTTTTTTTTAAATTGCAACACGTTTTGTTATATCTACTACGTGCAAAAATGTAGCAATTATGCTTTTCTTTCACATAATCTTTTATCCTGGTGTTTTTTGGGGTATTTGTACACTGGCTAAATATTCTAGTTCTTTAATGGTCTTTGAAACGTTAAAGCGTTTTGGTATATCGGATAAGTATGTTTTTGGCCAATTGGATTATGGGCTAATGTCAACATTTGCTGTTCTGTTCATCTCAGGGAACAGTTTGGTCTTGATATAGTTATGGAAGCTAATAATTAATGAGGTAATATGTGATGGGAATTGTTTTGCCGCTCATTAGTTCTTGAAATCCCTCATTCCAGTGTAAATAAAGAATACTATGAAAGAAAATTTGTTGCCAACAACAACCACTCAGAAGTTTTTGTAAAACTAGGATACCTGGACTTCGGAATCTAAAGGTTTGATTTCGTGATTTATGTTTCTGGAGTTCTCTTTCGTTGTCTTTCCTTAATTCCTTGTTTCGTTCGACAGGGTTATCTTTCATTGGAAGTAAAGAGTTTCACACGCCTACAATTGAAATTGTGCAGCTGTTGTCACCTGGTCGCCTCCTTGCCATATCGTATATAGTAAGCACTTCATTGTAAAAGAAGGGATACACAGGACAAGCCAATTGCACCTTTAGAATTTTGGATATCAGAACGTAGAGCACATCATGTATTCCCACTAGACCAATAGAGGAGTGAATAAATGAGTTCAAAAGGAGGAAAACAGAGGCCAAACAAAGAGTAAGCACATGTTCACGAGCGAGGAAAACTGACAAATATACTAAGAAAGTGTAAAGAGTAAAGACATGTTCTAAAGGTTTATATGTCTCAAAATCTTGTTTTCTTTTCCACTAATTGTCCGCAAGAGTGATTTTCCTGTGACAGAATACACAAACCCTGCGGGCATTTCACGTCCTTCTGTGATTACTCTCTATCCAAACCACAAGTTGCCTCTAGCTTGCTTTTGATTTACTGTCAAAATGTTTCGCATCTTTCCTTACATATGAGCACGATATGAAAATGAGCCAAACACTTCCGTAAGAGAGGTTTCCATGCGACACTTGGAAAGATTGGAACATTGTTAGCGGTGGTGACTCTTAGGCCTGAGCCAACAGATTACTTCGCTCTCTGAATATTTTCTGGCTATTTATTACACTTTTTCTACTACTATATTTTCCTGCTATTGAACTTAGAGATAACTGAATTATTTCTGTCAACAATTTCAATGGAATCCCTTATACCCACAAAAAGAACGACAAAAAATAATGTATCAAAGAGTTGGAAACAAAGGATACGTGAATGGGAAACCAGCGATAATATCATAAAACTAAAAGGTAGAACAGAAACATAGACAAAAAAAAAAACAAAATCAAAAACTAAAGGAAGACATAATTAGTAAAGAAAATAAAAGAAATACCAATTGGATCACAATCGTAATTATGAAATTACTCATGAACCAAAAAAACATTTGATTTCAATGATCACTAATTGGTTGAAGGAATCTCTAGTCAGGTTCATCAGCCGCATGGGTTCATCCCTATCCAACTGCGTTATTTCCTCTCTGAATGGTGAAAGTAGCAACCGAGTTCTGTGGTTTAAAAGCAGAAGGGTGCTTTTTTGGCTGTGGCGCTAGTGATAGCTCTCTCAATATCATTCCTTATTGAAGACGAGTCTTGAAATTATTAGTTTTAGTATACCCAGTAGTGTTAGAAGGCATAAAAGTTTATTTAAAACATTAACTCAAAGATTATTGCTTCCTCCTTCTTTTAAGTTTCATCATGAAAGATTGCATATTGAATGTGAAACTTTTGTTTGCACATACATTTTCGCATACAAGATGATATTGAGCTCAAAATTGTATGAGAGGGAACAAATTCAAACTTAGAATCTAATGTTTTGTTAGAAGTCCAAAAATTCAATTTACAAGTCAGTTCAAAAGTTAAAAAAACAATTCTTTCATTTAAATTTTACCACAAAAGATCATATATTTATTGTAGAACTTTTGCCCTATACACAACTAGGAGACTGGCTCAACTTATCTATGATGCCATTTCCAGCTGGTTGACTGCACACCCTTCTTAGTTTGCCTAAAAGGACCGCCATGGCAATAGCTCTGTATGGTGGAGTCATTTGTTTTAGAAGTAGCTGAACAAATTTTGGACAAATCCATCTGCAATCCTAAGTACTTCGGAATGAATGGCACGGAGATTTCCTCCTACTGTTCATGTTGGGGGCCCAATGTCTGGGTTTTTTGTCAAAGGTGGGTCCAATATTCCAAGGAGATGAGCCATAGGCATGCCCAGGTTTGACCATATTTCTAAGTGGAATGGGACAACGGAAATTCCTAGAAGGTTGCGGATAAAATGAGGGTTGGTGGGTATTTTAACGTGTTTTATTTATTTATTTATTTTTAACAAGAAAGCCATAAGCAGCTTCCCATCAACCTTTTCAGAGTGGTGGGGAAGTGCTACTGAGGAACTGAAAACGTTGCTTCTTTTTAGCATTCTTGCGATTACGAAATAACTGTTTCTCCTCTCAAATTTATCAAATGAACTGAAATTAACAAGATACCATGATTTTTGGGAGAAATTGAAGTGGTTTTCAAAAAATCTGTTCACATTTATTCTATAGGGAAATTGATTTGGAATGATGTTTACCTACTTACTGAGAACTTTTTGTGGACGAAATATTGATGTTATTAGAATATCTTGATAATAGCATATGTTGGAATAGGTCATTCATATCATGTTATTAATACATTAATTTATTATATATATTTTCCTTTTTGTACAAGTTAATTTTAATAACTAAGCTGGTGTAACATAGTATTAGGCCTCAGTTTTAAGTACATTACTCCTTTACTTGTAAATTGAGTCTCTATTTTCTCACATCTAAGATAAATATTTTTTTTTTGAATATTTTTGAAATCATATCAATATATTAACATATTATGTATTTTATATACAAAGATATTTATTGCGTTTACAATTATTTAAATTTTCTAATAAAGCATACGTACTGGCACTGTTCTTTTAGCCTCTCTCACTCCCAAAAGGAGAAATTCCACTTTCGAGTGCAACCAAAAGCCGGTGGCTCTGAAAAACCAATGTCGACTTTTGCTGCAGGCACTAGCCCGACCAATGTTCATGATGCTTTCATTACATAACGAAAACACAAAATTGAGTAGTGGAGCTAAAACTGCATGTCATAAAACAAAGTTAACATAAAAGTTGGTCAATTTGTGTGAACATTGTTCGAGCTTTTCTCTTATACTTTAGGGTGATGATCTTGAAATATTGAATCAGCTTTGTAACAAATCCCAAACCTTGATAGAACTGATGATTCTTAGGCCCCTCGGAGTGACAGTTTGCTACACTACTAGGAATATTTTCTGGCTATTTACAAACAACTTTTTTTTTCTATAATATATTATTTTCTCCCTACGATAGTACTTAAAGGTAACTAAATTATTTATGTCAACAATTTCAATGGAGCCCCTTATATCCAAAGAAAAGGACAACCAAAAGTAATCTATTAAAGATCTGGAAACGAGGGATACGTTAATTTAAAGCCAATGATTATGGTTAATCTAAAAAGTAACACAAAAATATAGACAAAAAATAAATAAAATAAAATAAAAGAAATACCACTTGCAAAGCAATCATCATCGAAATTAGTCATGAACCCAAAACCATTTGATTGTAATGATAATTGTTTGATTGAAGGTAGTTCTATCCAGCATCTATCCGAGTTCTCTAACTATCATTCTATATCAAAGATCAATTTTGAAATTGAAAGTATTTTATTGTAGTATACACGGTAAAAGAAGCTTTTAAAATTCTAATGTAAACAAGATAGTTTCATAATCGTTTTCTGGCTCCAGAGAAATTAAGATTTGTTGGTTCTAAGCTACGTTTGATGCCATTACTAGCTGCTTCATTGCATGTACCTTCTAAGTTTGACTAAAGAGACTGCTACCATAATAGCTTTGTATGATGGAGCCAGTTGTTTTGGGAGTTGTTGAACAATTCTTGGATATCTCCATCTGGCACTCTAACTACTTCAAAATGAATGGTGCTGAGACTCCCTTGTCTTCATGTTAGGGGCATCTCGATTGGATTTAAACCCATTTGTAAACGAAAAAAAGTTCAAAAAGAAAAAGACAAAATAGAAGTAATGAAAAGGGAGAGGCCACTTAGAATCTAATCGTCATTGTGAAATTAGTCTTGAACCAAAAACGATTTTATTTTGATAATCATTAAATGGTTGAATGAATTTCTATTAAAAGAAATTTTCAAAAATTCTAATTTAGACACGATAGTTTAATATACATTTTCTGGTTCTGTTGATATTGAGACCCGTTCATGTCACCTTTGTTTCCATTACCAACTAGTATGATTAAGAGTGTATAATGTCAAGTTTCAAGATTAAACACTTTAAGAGAGAGAGGATAGGAAAGACATTATCCCACATTCAAAAGGTAAGTAAAAAGTCTTGGAATTGTAAAAAATTTAGTAACTCTATGTAACGAGCTAGTCTTTTAAGTTGGAATTCCAAACTCATGACAAGATAATATCAAAGTCAACTCATGCTCCATTTCTAATGCCAATAATAATCTGAAAATATTACTCCACATTGAGAAGATGAATGAGAGATTTTAGATTTACAAGAGGCTTGATAACTCCACCTAACATATTAGTCTTTTGAGTTAAAATTTTAGATCCATGACAATTGACCTTTTCAATTTGCCTAAAATTACCCCTATCATAGCCCCTATCACAATAGCTTTGACTGATGGAGCCATTTGTGTTAAGAAGTTGTTGAACAAAGCTTGGATTACTCCATCTGTCCTACCAAACTACTATCGATTGAATGGCGCTGTGACTTCCCAATTTTCACTTAAGGGGCATCTTTGGATTGGACTTCTAACCATTTGGAATTTTCGTCAATGGTTGCCCATGTTAGCAAGGTGATGACCAATAAGCTGGCCAAGTTTGACGAGAATTCTCAGCGGATATAGGAAAATGGAAATTCCTCGAAGCTTGCGAAGAAAATAATGGTTGATTGGTATTTCAAACGTCTTTGTTTCTTAACGAGAAAGCCATATTTTTCTTCGTCTGAAGTATTCATCACGGGAAGTGCTATTGAAGACAGAAAACAATTGTCAAAAGAAAAGCGATGGTTGTTTTCCATCTCCAACTTTTACCGTGTAAAGAGAAAGCAAGTTCTACTGACGGCTAGAAATTATCAATTGGCTCCCTGTGTAGGTGGTAAAATGCCCACCAATGTAAAGTACTTTTGTCAATTTGATAAAGTTGTATGTAACTTCACCTAGAACTTTTCCTTGATGATAAATAGATTGTTTCTTCAATTTATACATTGATTTAAGAACTATTCTTACTTGATTCATTTTTATTTGATGAACAGTAATTTAAAGAAATAGTATGGATTTTGAAAGTTTTAAAATCAAAATTAAAGCTATTACATAGTGGTTGTAGGCGCTTGGTATGCATTTGCACTGAACTTATTGCCCATACATGGTTGGTGAAATTCAAGTGGTTTTCAAGGGAAACTGTTTACATTAATTTTTTAGGGAAATTGATCCAAATGATGCTCATTTATGAGCATGAACACTTTTGTGCACGCAATCTCAGTATTACTGGTATAACTGAAAAGAGGACGTTTGTCACATATTATCAATATATTAATTTATTATATAAATTAAGTTATAATAATTATAGTTGGTATGGGGGGAATTGGCAAGACCACGCTTGCTCAGCTTGTATACAACGATGAGAGGGTCAAAGGGTATTTTGACCTTCAAGCATGGGTATATGTTTCAGGAGAATTTGATGTGCACTGCATCACAAAAACAATTCTAGGGGAATTGGGTTTGCCAACTAGTGGGAGTAGTGAGAACCTAAATGGACTTCAACTAACTCTACATGAGAAATTGAGGGAGAAGAAATTTCTGATTGTTTTAGATGACGTGTGGGAAGAGAATCCTAGTAAGTGGGAGCTCTTAAGCAAGCCATTTAAATTTGGGGCACAAGGAAATGCAGTGATTGTTACAACACGCAATGAAAGCGTTGCATCAATCATGCGTACGGTTCCAAGTCACGCTCTAAAAAGGTTGTCAAAGGCAGATTCTTGGATGCTGTTTGTGAAACATGCATTTGACAATAATAAACGTGATATGCATCCAGAACTAGAAGTTGTAGGTAGAAAAATCGTGGAGAAGTGTGAAGGATTGCCTTTGGCCGTTAAGGTAATTGGGCGTCTTTTGCATTGGAATTTACAAGCTAATGAATGGAGGAAGATATTGGAGAGCAACATATGGGATCTATCACTTGGCAAAATAGAAATTCATCCAAGTTTAAGATTAAGTTATAAATATCTTTCAACAGATTTAAAGCGATGTTTTGCTTATTGTTTAATGTTTAAACATTCTATTTTTCTTAAAGAATACTTGACATTACTATGGATGGCTGAAGGTCTTCTAAAAGAAAATACAAACAAAACAATGGAAGAACTTGGTGATGAGTATTTTCTTACTTTGGCATCTAGGTCGTTTTTTGAAAAATTAGGTCAAGAAAAATCATTTTTTGGAATGGAAGACATTGCTGGTGAACTCACAGAATTATTGCCACGTTTTGGAATGCATGACCTTTTCAGTGACTTGGCAAGGTCAATGTCTGGGCAATTTGGTGGTAGATCAGTGGGTGGTTATTTTCTTCGAATTACAAAGAAGACTCGTCATTTGTTTTTGTTGGAAAAAGAATTTGTCCTCATGAAGAAGTCTAAGGATCTACATATGGCTAAGCGGTTGCGCACTTTCTTTGTGCAAGCGCGTAGGGAAAATGTTTACATAACTAATGAAGTACTACGTGATTTATTTCCGATGATGACATGTTTACGGGTACTTTCTTTATGTGATTGCATAAATGTAATTGAGTTGCCTGAATCAATTGTTAAGATGAAGCATTTACGTTATTTGGACCTTTCTGGGACTAAATTACCAAGCTACCCAATTTAGTATGTAAGTTGTGTAATTTGCAAACATTGAAGTTGGCACATTGTGCAAAGCTTGCTGCATTACCAAAAGATATGAGAAAACTTGTTAATTTACGGCATCTTGTTATTGAGGGAACTAGCATCAAAGAAATGCCAGTAGATTTGGGTAAGCTACAATGCTTACATACACTACATAAATTTGTGGTCAGCAAACATAAAGGTGCTTGCATTCAAACGTTGGGTAAACTTGTAAATCTCCAAGGAAGGCTTTCCATTTCAGACCTCCAAAACATTATATCTCCTAGGGATGCTTTAGAAGCAAGGTTAAAAGATAAGAGGTATATCGAGGGCTTGGAATTTCAATGGGAAGCAATAGATACGTCAGAAAGTCAAAAATATGTCCTCAATAATCTCCAGCCTCATACAAACTTAAAAAGTCTTATTATCAACAACTATTGTGCTAAAAGTCTTTCAAATTGGATCGGGCATCATTCATTCTCTAATATAGCATACCTTCGCTTGCATAATTGCAAGTATTGTTATAGCTTACCATCACTTGGCCAACTATGTTGTCTACGGAAATTGTTTATCATCGGTTTAGAAGGAATTATTAAAGTGGATGTTGAGTTTTATGGTAATGGTTCTTCATCAATCAAGCCATTTGAAGCATTAAAAATTCTAATGTTTGAGCAAATGTTAAACTGGGAGGAATGGTCTTCTTTTGGATTTGAAGGCAATGGTAGAGCCTTTCCACAACTTGAAGATCTATATATTATATCTTGTCCAAAGCTAAAGGAGAGTTACCCGCTCATCTTCCTTCTTTAGCGAAGCTTAAGATCTCTGACTGTCAACAACTGGTGGCTACACTCCCAAATAGTACCACTGCTCGCGATTTGGAGTTAACTACTTGTAACGAGGTTCTATTAAAGGAGTTACCAACTGGATTGCGGAGGTTGAGAATCCACGGATTCAACTCACTAGAGTGTCTTCCAGAGGTAATAGTTAATTGCAGCAGTGGCCTTCAAGAGTTAATAATGGGGGACTGTATGAAGTTAGAGCTTTCAGCAGATATAGACTTATCATCCCTTAAAATCCTGAAGTTGTACCGTTGTGATTCCCTCGTGTCATTTCCATTAGATTTATTCTCAAAACTTTTCTCTATCGATATAGACGGTTGTAAGAATCTGAGATCCCTCACAATTTCAGAACAACATCCATGTGATTTAGAGATCAAGGAAATAAATATCGTTGGTTGCCCTAATCTTGTATCTTTTCCAAAAAAGCAACTTCCTTCCCCCAACCTTGAAGCCTTTTGCATCATGCAATGTCCAGAAATTAATTCATTTCCCCAAGTGGGCCGTCCATGCAACTTGAGCCGTATTCAGGTCAGGTATCGTGAGAAACTCTTTGCCAACAGGATGGAATGGGGTTTGCCGGCATTCCCTTCTATTAGATATCTGGAAATCTATGCAAGAGCAAAGGATGTGGTGTCCTTTCCAGAGCCAGGGTTGTTGCCTTCCTGTCTGCTAGTACTTGACCTTGGGGAGTTCAAAATTTGAAATCTTTGGACAAAGAAGGGCTCCAACACCTCACCTCTCTTCAAGAATTGTGTCTCCGAGTCTGTCCTAAACTCACGAGCATAGCAGAAAAAGAGTTTCCTGCCTCACTTTCTACCATTCGGATCTGGACATGCCCTTTATTGAAGAAGCAGTTGCAGAGCAAGAAAGTGAAAAAACAGCGAAAGATACCTGACAGTATTGACTTATTTATTGATGATGAATATATTGGATGAGCTAAAAGGCTTACACGAGTTGGGTTTTCTGTTATAAAATCCGCCCATCATTCTGAGGGCGACAACAATATGTTCTGCATTTACAATTAGGTAATGGTTCTTTTCAATCCGTTAATAACAATATGCTCCACTTGTTTTTGATAGTGATGTTCTTAAATTTTTCGCATTTTCCTGGCCTACAACACTTTATTAGTGTCTCTAGTTTCCTTTCATTCTATCGAATTGTTTTTTATCATTTTGTTTCACTAGTTGCAGGGAAGATATTTGAAGTAACTGAAGATCAAAGGTCTCAGGACACAATTACAAGAAGCAAAGTCAAGCAAAAAGAATCTCTGATCCGACCAGAATGAACGTCTGAAGGTAAGGTAATTAACCCAACCAGTAAATATTTGGTTCACTTTTTCCTGAAAGGGTAAAGGAGTGTTTCTTTTTTCTTTTTAAATTGCAACATTTTATTAATCTCACTAGTTTCATTTCTTTCTATTGAATTGTTTTTTCTCATCTTGTTTCATAGTTGCATGGAAGATATTTGAAGTAACTGATATCAAAGGTCTTGGGACACGATTACAAGAAGCAAAAAGACACGCCAAAAGAACTTTTAATCTGAATAGGATGAACGTCTGAAGGTCAGGTAGTTAAGCCAAAAATAAATAGTGGGTTCAATTTTTCTTAGAAGGGTAAAATGTTTCTCTTATTTTTATTTTTTCTTTTTAAATTGCAACACGTTTTGTTATATCTACTACGTGCAAAAATTTAGCAATTATGCTTTTCTTTCACATAATCTTTTATCCTGGTGTTTTTTGGGGGTATTTGTACAGCAGCTAAATATTCTAGTTCTTTAATGGTCTTTGAAACGTTAAGGCATTTTGGTATATATTGGATAAGTATGTTTTTGGTCAATTGGAATATGGGCTAATGTCAACACTTGGTGTTCTACTCATCTCAGGGAACAGTTTGGTCTTGATATACTTATGGAAGCTAATAATTAATGAGGTAATATGTGATGGGAATTGTTTTGCTGCTCATTAGTTCTTGGAATCCCTCAACCGCTAAGAAGTTTTTGTAAAACTAGATATGCCTGGACTTCGGAATCTAAAGGTTTGATTTCGTGATTTATGTTTCTGGAGGTCTCTTTCTTTGTCTTTCCTTAATTCCTTGTTTCGTTCTACAGGGTTATCTTTCATTGTAAGTAACGAGTTTCATACGCCTACAATTGAAATTTTGCAGCTGCTGTCACCTAGTCGCCCCCTTTCCATATAGTATATAGTAAGTACATCATTCTCAAATTCATTCCAAAAAAAGGGACACACAACGAGAAGCCAATTGCACTTTAGAATTTTGGATATCAGAACGTAGAGCACATCATGTATCCCCACTAGATCAATAGAGGAGTCAATAAATGAGTTCGAAAGGAGGAAAACAGAAGCCAAACAAAGAGTAAGCACATGTACACGAGAGAGGAAAACTGACAAATATACTAAGAAAGTGTTCTTAAGTTTTACATTTCTCAAATCTTGTTTTCTTTTCCACCAAGTGGCCGCAAGAGTGATTTTCCTGTGACAGAATACACAAAGCCTGCGGCATTTCACATCCTTCTATTTACTGTCAAAATGTTTCGCATCTTTCCTCACATATGAGCATGATTTAAAGTGAAGCGAAACACTTACGTAAAAGAGGTTTCCATGCGGTGATGAGTTTTAGGCCTGAGGCAACAGGTTACCTCGCTCTATGAATATTTTCTGGCTATTTATTACACTTTTTCTACCACTATATTTTCCTACTATTGAACTTAAAGATAACTGAATTATTTCTTTCAACAATTTCAATGGAATCACTTATACCCACAAAAAGGACGACAAAAAATAATCTATCAAAGAGTTGGAAACAAAGGAAACGTGAATGGGAAACCTGCGGTAATATCATAAAACTAAAAGGTAGAACAGAAAAATAGACAAAAAAAATTTCAAAAATTAAAGGAAAATATAATTAGTAAAGAAAATAAAAGAAATACCACTTGGATCACAATCATAATTACGAAATTATTCATGAACCAAAAAAAACGTCAGCTGCATGGGTTCATCCGATCCAACTGCGTTATTTCCTCTCTGAATGGCAAAAGTAGCTACCGAGTTCTGTGGTTTGAAAGCAGAAGGCTGCTTTTTTGGCTGATGCCTTAGTGCGAGTTCTCTCAATATTATTCCTTATGGAAGACAAGTCTTGAAAGTGTTAATTTTACTATATTTAGTAGTGTAGAAGGCTTAAAAGTTTGATCTAAACCTTAATTCAAAGGTTACAGTTATACCACATGGAGTAAATTTAAACTTAATTCCAATATCATGTTCAAAAGCCCAAAATTTAACCTTAAAAACTAATTGAAAAGTTGAAAGAACACTTTTTTTATTCAAGTTTTACTATGAAGACTTTTGTTCTGTATACAAGTATGAAGAAGCTCTTAAAATCCTAATATAGACGAGATGGTTCAATCAACACTTTGCAGTTATGGTGATATTAAGACTGGCTTAACTTATCTAGGATGCCATTGAGAGCCGGTTGACTGCACACCTTTCTTAGTTTGCCTTAAAGGACCGCCATCGTAATAGCTTTGAGCGGTGGAGCCATTTGTTTTAGAAGTAGCGGGACAAATTTTGGACAACGCCATCTACAATCCTAGGTACTGTCCAACGAATGGCACCGACACTCCCTCCAAATGTTCATTTTTGGGCCCCAATGTCTGGGCTTTTCGTCAAAGGTGTATCCAATGTTCCAAGGCGATGAGCCATAGGGAGGCCAAGTTTGACCATAATTCTAAGTGGAATGGGACGACGGAAATTCCTAGAAGGTTGTGGATAAAATGAGGTTTGGTTGGTATTTTGAACGTCTCTTTTTACTTTTTTTTTTTTTTTAACAAAAAAGTCATATGCAACTTCCCATCAACCTTTTCAGTGGTGGGAAGTGCTACTGAGGAACTGAAAACGTTGCTGCTTTTTAGCATTTTTGCGATTGGGAAGTAACTGTTTCTCCTCTCAAATTTAAGTAGTGGAGTTAAAACTGAATTTAGAATTCAATGTCGCTCAAACAATGGAGAACTTCATGAAAAATTGGAGTATATCATACGTCACATCCTCTTGCCAATCATGGCCATGCATTTAGAATGTGACAATTTTTGACTAACCTATCTCATTACCTCATCCATACTTAAATGTTTATGTAAACTATCAACTAAGCTTAAGTAATTATAGACCACTGTAGGATTAAGCAAATATGTTACCCAATATATTTTGTGTCTACCTTTAATTATGTATGGCAATTTAATATGTAAGTAATTTACTTTTTTCTAAGGATTAGGTCTATATCATGTATGTTGTACTTATCTGAGGTATGTTTATTATGCCTAACCTTATTGGTATTAATAAAATTTATCATAGTACCATTCCTATTCTCTAAAAAAAAAAAAATTATTAAGTAGTGGAGTTAAAACTGAATGTAATAAAACAAAGTTCAAATAAAATAAGTTTATCTCTTATTATCATTATATATTAATTTATTAAATTTTATGTATATATTTATATATGTAAAATAAAAGTTTATGTCTCTCGTGTCAAAATTAATATGACAAGGTATAATTAAAAGATCTTATGAATATATCTTTTGATTGTTAATTCTCAACATATAAAGTTCAATATTTAAACCGTAAAAGTATTCATCAATTAGATCCTTTTAAAGAAAAGAAATCAAATTATGTCGTATTGAACAAGAAAGACTCCTACTCTAAGTCGGTAAAGCTTCTATAGGTGATTTTGATATGATTATAAAAAGCCAACTTTACACAAATAAGACTTCCATTCGAAATTCAACAAGCATAGGTTATAATGGTGTTCCTAATATTTCTTTTTACTAAATCTTCAGAAAGAAACTCTCAAAATATTAGTACCAGCGTACCACCTACCAGTACCAAAGAAACTCTCAAAGTATTGCCAAATCCAATCCACGTACCAGTACCAACTATTAAAATTCTTTCAAGCTTCAATTCTTTTTCATGGTTACTCGTCTCAGTTTTCAGTTACTAATTAATTTATGTTTAAATAATTAGAAATTGAAATAAATCACGAGTTGCTCTCACTTGCACCGCCTCTAGAATGGCGTTGTAAAATCATAAGTCCACGTGTTGCTATTTACACCTCCAGAGTTGGTTCAGACTAATGAGATTGGTTGTGTCCCACAAAAGACGTCACAAAAATTCATTAATGGGCAGCCTAGGTCTTTCTGTCCAGCACTAAGTTCAGGGGCGTATTAAGAAAAACCTAGCTTGCGGTATCTCTCATTTTGCCCTGCTGTTTACATTCACCTTTCGTTCGCCTCCTTTGTTTTGCATCAGGAAAACCCCATGGCTGAGTTTGCAGGCGTACTTCTCGCCCCCTTCCTCCAACAGCTTTTTGAAAAGCTGTTATCTCGCGAGTTCATTGACCTCTTTGGGGGACGAGAACTCAACAAGGATCTCTTACGCGACTTAAGGATAGCATTGATCTCCGTGAATAAACTTGTTGAAGATGGAGAGGACAAGGCACTTGTGGAGACTCCAGTGAAAGAATGGCTTGATGAGTTGAAAGATGCTGTGTATGATGCAGGAGACATATTGGACGAGATTGCTACTAAAGCCTTGGGACGCGAGTTGGATGCTGAATTTGAAGGCACAGCAAGTAAGGTACGAAATTCCATCTTTGATTCTCTTAAGCCTTTTGCCAAAAAGATAGAGCGAAAGATAAAACAAGTACTCCGTGCACTAGAGAATCTGGAAAAACGAAAGGATGTTTTAGGTTTGAGAGAAGTTGGTGGAGGAAAAACATTTGAAAGACGGTTCACTACTTCTTTGGTTGAAGAATCTGAAACTTTTGGTAGGGATGATGATAAGGAAATGATAATAAATTTGTTGCTCTCGAATGATGCAAGTGGTAATGAGATAATGAGAGTAATTCCCATAGTTGGCCAGGGAGGAATTGGTAAAACCACACTTGCTCAACTTGTATACAACGACCAAAAGGTGAAGGAGTATTTTGACCTTAAAGCGTGGGTATATGTTTCGGAAGAATTTGATGTGCCTCGTGTGACGAGAACAATTTTAGATGAAATGGGTTTATCAACTAATGGTGGTTTTGAGAATCTAAATGGGCTCCAACTTATGCTTCGTGAGGAAGTGATTGGGAAAAAAATTTTGGTTGTTTTAGATGACATGTGGAATGAGAATCCAAGTAATTGGGAGCTCTTAAGTAAACCATTAAAATCTGGAGCACAAAGAAGTGCAGTGATTGTAACCACACGCAATGAAAGGGTTGCATCAATAGTGCGTACGGTTCCAATTCATCCTTTAAATAAGTTATCAGAAGAAGATTGTTGGTTGTTATTTGCAAAGCATGCATTTGACAACAATAACTTTAATATGCGTCTAGAACTAGAAGTGATAGGTAGAAAAATTGTGAAAAAGTGTGATGGTCTACCTTTGGCAATCAAGGCAATTGGACGTCTCTTACGATTTAATTTGGTGGTTGATGAATGGGAGAAGATATTGGAGAGCAATTTATGGGATTTATCACATGCCCAAACTGATATTCATCCAAGCTTAAGATTAAGTTTTAAGTATCTTTCCCCTGATTTAAAGCTATGCTTTGCTTGTTTGTCAATATTTTCAAAATCACAAAATTTCCTTGAAAGTGTTGTAGTCAGCTTATGGATGGCAGAAGGTTTGTTAAAAGAAACAGCGAACAAAACAATGGAAGAAATTGGTCATGATTATTTTGTTACTTTGACATTAATGTCACTAATTCAAAAATCAACAACCCAAGAAGAAATTTATGTAATGCACGACTTTGTCATCGACTTGGCAAAATTAGTGTCTGGGCAATTTACTGGTAGGTTAGTGGATGGCTCTTCCCATGGAATTACAAACAAGACTCGTCGATTGCCATTCAAGGGAAAGGATTTACTATACTTGAAAAAGTTTAAAGTTCTTCACACAACTAAGAAATTGCACACTTTCTTTTCAATGAACTCTCAAGAAGCTAAAATTTATGTTACTAATGCATTGCTACATGATTTATTCCCCTTGATGTCAAATTTGAGAGTACTTTATTTGGGCAATTGCATAAATGTGACAGAATTGCCTGAATCAATTTCTCAAATGAAGTATCTACGATATTTGTCCCTTTGTTCTACTGGAATTACTAAGCTACCTAATTCAATATGTAAGTTGTGTAACTTGCAAGAGTTATGCTTGGCATTTTGTAAAAGGCTTATTGCATTACCAAAAGACATGCAAAGGTTGGTTAACTTACATTTTCTTGATATTAAAGAAGCTAGCATAAAGGAGATGCCAACAAATCTCGGTAAACTAAAACAATTATGGGGGATAAGTTCATTTTTCATCGACAAACATTATAGGGCTTGTATTCAAACATTGGGAAAATTTTCAAATCTTATGAGACCTCTTCAAATTTTAGAGCTCCAAAATGTTGTATCTCCTATAGATGCTTTGGAAGCAAGATTGAAAGATAAGAAGAATCTTAAGACATTGCATTTTGGATGGAATTCATTACATACTTCAGAAAGTCAAAGATTTGTTCCAAAAAATCTCGAACCTTATACAAACTTAGAATTTCTCATTATCGAGAACTATTGTGCCACAAGTCTTCCATATTGGGTTGGGCATTCTTCATTCTCTAAGATGACATACCTTTGCTTAAAGAATTGCAAATATTGTTATAACTTACCACCACTTGGCCAATTATGCTCTCTACAAAAACTCATTGTTATTGGGTTAGAAGGAGTTGTTAAAATAGATCATGAGTTTTATGGCAATGGCTCTTTGTTAGTTAAGCCATTTAAGGCCTTGCAATTTCTTTGTTTTGAACATATGTTGAATTGGGAGCAATTGTCTTCTTTTGGTGCTGAAAACAATAGTGGAGCTTTTCCACAACTTAAAGAGCTATGCATTAGATTTTGCCCCAAGTTAAAAGGAGAGTTACCTGCCCATCTTCCTTCTTTAGCCAAACTTGAGATCTCTGAATGTCAACAATTGGTAGCTTCACTCCCTAGGGCCACTACTATCCAAGATTTGCAACTAAGATATTGTAATGAGGCTTTGTTAAATGAATTACCAGCTAGATTGCAGAGGTTGAGAATTGACAAATTTGACTCAATAGAGTACCTTCCTAAATTAATGATCAATTGTAGCAAAAGTCTTCAAGAGTTTCATATTGGGTATTGCATGAAGTTAGAACTTTCAACACAATTGGAACTTTCATCCCTTGAAATATTGAAGTTGTACAGTTGTGATTCCCTTATATCAATTCCATTAGATTTATTCCCAAAGCTCCATTCCATTGATATCCTTCATTGTAAGAATTTCTCATCTCTTATAATTTCAAAATCAAATGGACAGGATCTAGTGATCAGGAAAATAGATATTTCTGATTGCCCCAATTTTGTATCTTTTCCTAAAGGAGGACTTCGTGCCCCAAGGCTAACTTCATTTTTCATCAAGAATTGTCAAAGTCTAAAGTCATTACCGGACGAGATGCACATACTACTACCTTCTCTTGAAGTGTTTTCCATAATGGATTGTCCAGAAGTTACGTCGTTTCCTGATGGGGGCTTTCCAGGCTATGTGGATCTAATTAAAATCTGGTCTTGTAAGAAACTATTTGCTAGCCGGATGGAATGGTGTTTGGAAGAACTTTTATCTCTTAGATATTTGTCAATCCATGCAAAATTAGAAGATGTGATGTCCTTCCCAGAACCGAGAGTGTTGCCCTCCAGTCTCCTCATACTTCAACTTGGGGACTTTCAAAATATGAAATCTTTGGATAAAAAGGGACTTCAACACCTCTCCTCTCTTACAGAATTGAAGCTCGTTGACTGTCCTAACCTCGAGCGCATCCAAGGAAATGAGTTGCCTACCTCCCTTTCCACTATTAATATCAAAGGATGTCCTTTGTTGAAGAAGCAGTTGCAAAGAAAGAAAGGAAAAGAGCAAGCAAATATTCATGATGATGTTGACATATTGATTGATGGTGAATACATTGGATGAGCCAAAAGACTAGGAAAACTCACATTTTTCTGATATACATACCACGTTCGGGAGCTATGCATTCAACTTCTACAATTTGGTAAATACTATTCTCAATTAACTAACTATAAATATACTTATGTTGTTTCCGATAATACCATTTAATTTTTTTTTTACCAAAAATATTTTAATAGTTTTTATATTTTTGTTTTATTTATCACTATCTGATTTTTTTCTCCTTTTGTTTCATTTTTTGGATGGAAGACTTTCCAAGTAATTGGAGATCAAAGGACTTGGGTCCCAATTCCAACAGCACAGTTAGGCAAATAGAGTGTAACTAAAGATTAGGTAATTAATTCAAATCCTCTTAATTGCATTTCTAACTAATATAAATATGCATTGGGTTGGGATGCTACTTCCTAATTTAAGTTAACAAGTAAAGCTTGCTAGAGGTTTGATTATAAAAAATAAAAAAATAAAAGATTGGGTAATCAATCCAACTATAAAATATTTGGTTCTCTTTTCCTCAAATTGCATCTTGTTTATATTGATTAAGTTCAAGCTAATAATCTCTTTTTAAAAGAGTATAGAATTCCTTTTCTTGGATAACACATTTATTGTTATATTTACTATGTGCAACAATATCGGAAAATTGATGTTCTTAATACAATCTTCTTATCTTAGCATTTATAAATGATTGGTTGACTACTCTAACAAGTTAATAGTCCTTGAAAAATTACAACTTTTGTGTATATCATGGAAAAGTATATTTTTGATCAATTTGATTATGTGTTAATTTTAACACTATGAACTTTGTTTATTTTAAGGAACAATCCAGTTTTCAATTAAGTCATAGGAGCTAATTAAGTAGTATTAAGTGCTTTACCCACTCATTCATTTAGGAAATTCATGGTTCTATTCATGTAACAATAATATCAATTGACTAAGTTGCGCTGTTGGTGAAAGAAAATTAGCATTATGCGTTAGATTTAGTGACTTAAATTTTGTGTGATGTTATTTATTGATTTAAACATTTAAATATTAGCTATTGAAAATAGGTACAGAAAATTGAATGGCAAAGTATTTTTCAATGGCTAGCTGAGTATTCTTGCTCATTAGAACTCCTTGAAAAGTTAAAACATTAATGTATCTCATGGATAACTATGTTCTTGATCAATTTGTTATGTGCTGATTTTATTGCCAAGAATTTTATCTTAGGGAACTAGTTTTCAATTGGGTTATAAGGCTTAATTATGTAGTGGAAAGTGCTTTACCCACTTATTCATTTATAGAATTGCAATTGTAGTTACTTGAAAATAATATCAATGGACTGAGTTGCAGTATTGGCGAAAGGAAGTTAAACTAGTTGTTCAACATAAGAAAATACTTCTCTACTCCAAAAGAAAATTAAATATTACAATTGATATCTAGTAGCTGAAGTTTTATGTGTGGTTATTTATTAATTAGACATTTAGTTATTACCCATGGAACAAGAACGGAAATTTGAATGGTGACTTCTTACATTTAATTTTCTTCTATCAGGCAGCCTTGAAAGCAATGGCACCAGAATCTGAAAAAAAAAAAAACTCCGCAATTGACACAAGCCTCTCCACCAGTGGATGTAGAAACCCCTGCAACAAATCTAACAGTCCAGCCAACAATGAATCCATCAGCATCTGCTCCGTCTTGTGCATACCCAGTACCTTCTACTGCTACTTGTAGGAATTACCATCTTTTTAAGTCATCATGTTGCTTCCTTTATGTGTGTCCTGTCCTTCTATATGTATTTGATTTTCCATCTCTTGTTTGAGATTATATTTGCCTAGGTTAGTTCGTTTGGGGCTTGATGAGGACCACTCAATCCCAAGTCATTTAGTTTGTTTGATGTGATACTGAATAAGACGTTCATGATCACTTATAATTATTGAATGACATATCAGATTTTCCATATTTGATTGAGCAATTCACGTAACTTTGTATCTCTTTCCTTCATACTTTCAGACAAATGCATCTACAACGAAAATTTGAAGGACAACTTTTTAGAGTTACGGTGTGGTGGGAATTCCAGATCACACTTTGTGCCAAAAGCTGGAATGTGAAGAAGTAAAACCAATGTAAGTAGATAATTTTCTCTAGGTTAATTTGTGATCGCTATAAACAGGTTGTTTATCCATGATCCGGAAACCTGAATTTATTGATGGAAACTTTTTACTTTTCTGATTATTTGATCTAAAATGATGCTTAGACACCACATTATTGATCAAAAAAATTTTTTGTGATCATCATCAGAAACAAAAGCCAAACGGGAAAAATAAAAAATAAAAAATCAGGCAGTGTGCATTTTTTTTTCCTTCCTTCCTGTTGATAAAGGAGCGGGGCGCTTGTCTTAAGGTAATAAGTTTGGGAACTTGAGAACAGATTATGACTCCCATATTTTTTGTCCGCGGATTAGATCAAGTATCTTCACGATTGCATCCTCTATATAATGTAATGGCATTCAAATTGAGGGCAAAGATTATCAGGTCTCCGAAGCAAAAGTTGCAATTTGTAGCATTGTTCAATTATTAGTTGCACGAAATATTTCTGAAGTACTGAAGACCAATGGTATTGGGCCATGATTACAGGAAGCGAAGGCAGCCGAAAAGAATCTCTAATCCAACTAGGATGAACGTCTGAAGGTTAGATAACTAGTTCGACGACACTCCATGAGGTCAGGTTTTATAGAATGTCTATCTCTGGGCTTGAAGCTCAGTCCATGGTTTAAAAAAATGGATGAGGAATGACTTTGGGCCTTTAACCTGCTGGCTCTTCTCCATGTTTCCCGCCCCCCCTTCTGTTAAACCCTAGTTCTTGGTTAAACCCTGGTTCCTTTGCTTCGCTCCGAATACCGTTACCAAGTAGCGAAAACAAGAGAGTAGCAACGGAGTCTATTGCTCTCACAGACTGTTAGGACCTCACAGTGGATTCATAGCACGTGACTCGGAGGACAAAACAGAGGTTTCATCGAGCGGTATTTTGGGGAAAGAAGCTCACGAAGTGGAAGAAGAAAAGAGAGACGCGAGCGAGGTTTTGGGTATCGAAGATCTGAGATGGTTTCTGTTCTACCTTGTTCTAGTTATCCTTCCATTTTTGTGTAGTTCGATTAGTGTAACGTAGACTATAGTTAGCTACTCTAATCCGTTAGTTTTTGCTAATTTGGAGATTGTAGCTGTGACTGTGTTGGATTGTATTCAGGGAGCTTTTGTTGAATGTATAGGGGAGATTCTGCCCAAATTTCCCCTGTAATTCTGTGTTGAACCCGTGTTTACCTTGCTGCCAGGCATTGTTAGTCTCTAACACAGACTTCATGGACTTGAAAGTCAGGGAGCTCCTGAAGGAGGTCCAGCTCGACCCCTCGCCTGCCTTCACCAAGTTCGTCGACGACACCGTTTCGGCCATCAAAGACGCTGTCGATAAAATTCCCGAAGACTTGAAGGTCTCTGAAAGCCTAAAAGTTTGAATTCAGTTTTTTATTTCCTTAGTAAAGTTTTCAGCGTTTGATAGGTACTTGTTGAACTTGCTGATAGTAATTGATTGACAATGAGCAGGTGACAGGGGATGAAGGTCCTGGGTTTGTCAGGGACATTGGAGCCGACAAATTTGAGTTCAACTTTAAAAAGCCAAAATCTGTCGAAACTGGTGGGAGCTATGCAATACAATGCATTGCAAAGCCTCATGTAAATGTCGATATTTTTATTCGGTTGCCCAAGGTATAAAGCTAACCTCCCTTTAATATAATAATGTTGTATTCTTAAACGTATGAATGAACTCTTTTTGTGTGTTTATGAGCATGTACATGTATAAACGTGAATCGTTTCTAGTTGATGGATAAGGTAGCTGTTAGCGTTATGTGGTGGGTAGGGTATTCTTATTGCAAGTGACTAAGGTCTGCATTTGGGTAATAGTCAATTTTAAATGACATTACGTGGGATTCTGTGGAAAAAGAAATCCCGAAGAACTTGGATTTTGTCAACTTTGGGACTGATGTGAGACTAATCTATTCTTAATTGTTGTCTGTGCGACTTGGTAGGCATCCATTTTCATTCCATTATGTTGTGGCAGTGTGAGTTGAATCACTTTTATATGATTTAACTGATCCATGTAGCACATGATGAAGTGTTTTTCTTTTCCCTAAGCTTAAACATGATCAAATGAATATGATTCATGCTACAATTAGGATAGATCCAGTTGCATGGTGGCTAGTGGCTATGTAAATACAAGCATTTTATCAGCTTTTGGCGTGAACAAACAAGCTTTGTTCTGTCAGGACAGTGTTTTTATTAATTCAGACATGAATACGCGTGTCATATGATGGGTTTAGCACCAATTTGGACCCAACAAGTAACTAGTTCGAAATTTTTGTTTAGAGAGTAAACGATATTTTTTGAAAGGGTTAAAGGATTTATTTTTTCATTTTTACTTTTCTAAATTGCAAGACGTGCGTTGTTATATCTATTATGGGCAAAGTGTAGCAAGTCTGCTTTTTCTTTTGTATAATTTTCTTATCTTAGTGTTTTTTGGAATTTGCGTACCATCTAAATATTCTAACTCTTTAATAGTCTTTGAAACGTTAAAGCCTTTGAGTATCTATTGGATAAGAATGTTTTGGGTCAATTGGATTATGGGCTAATGTTAACACTTAGCGTTTTCTTCATCTCAGGAAACTCTTAGGTCTTGATTTAGTTGTGGAAGCTAACAATTAATGAGATAACATTTGTCTCCTAGTCTTCTCCTTTCCGTTTGGGAACTTTTCTTTTAAAAGTGGGTCAAAGCCTGGCTTGCATTGTGACTTCCCAGTTTCTGCTGGGTTTGGACTATTTCTTGAGGCAGAAAAAACATGTAAGTGGATCTGATTTGACTTTGGCACTTCATTATACGGCATATGTGTTTGATGACCAACCAGATCTTTTAGTCACTACTAGAGTTAATATTTATTGTAGATTTGCTTTGTTTCCCAATATTTTGCCATGGTTTCTTGCGCATAATCAAGCTGTTAAAATTCCAACATTTTTAGAATATGATTTGACTTTACAACTCTCTGTCTTTAGCAAAATTGCTATTGCCGAAATGAGTTGGGTCATTTGTTCAACATAAGAAAACACTTACTCTAGGTGGAAAGAAAAATTACACATTACTTTTGATATCTAGTAACTCAAATTTTTTGTTTAATTACTAATATTGATGTTTTGTTGCTTCAATTGAAAAGGTATGGGAAGTTCAGTAGAGTTATGGAGTGATGGGAAGCCAAGATCATGGGGTTTCATTTTTATTTGAAGTGGAGCTTTTAAACTACTGGATGACATTGTTTCACTTAGAATCTTGAACTTGACAAAAGGTAACAGTAGTGGAAAAAATTTTCTTGGCAACTTTGTGATCCCTATGAACAGGTTCTTTATTCATGATCTGCAAAACTAAGTTGATTGAGCAAGTTTTTTTTTTTTTTTTTATTCTTTAGATTATTTGATCTAGAATGAGGCTTAAACACATTATTGATCAAAACAATCTCTATAACCTTATATCTTCAGAGCGTGATATGAAGTAAAAGCCAAGAAACATAAAATCCCATGACCCAAAATTTAACATTTCTTAACTACGAAGAACCCAGCCTTAGAAATCAAGAAGGTCCTCTTTTGCAGATGCTATCAAGTAGTAGTGTATAAACATATAATGTCATTTTCAACCATTAGTGAATACACAAAAAATGATATAGTAAACTATTGAAATCAAATTTGTCACTAGATTATTTCACCCAAGACTACATTATATTCTTAAATATTGTTAAGACCTAGTATAGTACATATAATTCTTTTTCTAGGAAATGAACATTTTCAACAAATTTGGCACTTTACAGTACAAAACATACTCTGGCAACGGAGCAGCATGCCCTTTTTTTTATTTTTAAGTTTTTGGCCCCCTTCTTTCAGTTGATTAAGTAGCAGGGCATGTGCTTCTAGGAAATTGAGATTGGGAAGTAAAGGCAAGTGCTCGGTATTTAGGTCGGCTGTAGCAGCCATGTGGTTGCCCTGGCGGACGATCGGTCGGTTCCCAAGAGAGTGAACAACACCCTATGATGCAGCATCAACTCTTCTTTCATGCAGCAGCCCGAGCGTTACACTGAAAGGGAAGCGAGGGCTGCCCAAAGCAAAAGTAGTCGTTGACTTGCCTGCAACCCATCCACCGGAGCTGGTCTCCTTCTTGGCAGCAGGATTCTTTTGTTTGTATAAGGCAGCGTGTATCTCCATTGTCAAGTTTCGAGATTGTCTATTATGGGGTTTTGCAATTGATGTGAAAAGAATCAGTTGTTTTCACTTCGTTCCACCGAATTTCACACGTTATCAGAGTGGGTCGATATATCCTCCTTGTACCTATGGTTCGTTCAAACTGGAAAATTTCAGACTCTGTTCAAACTAAAATCCCTCATTTTCTTCATGCTCTGTTTTCACTACGCAACGCGTAAACCTGTGATTGACATGCAGAGACACTGCTTTGTTCACCAGCCAGGCTTCCGTGAGACTCCATGATCAATTAACCAATACAAAAGCCATTTGTGGCTCATTCTTCCTTCCCATTTCCGTTTTTGAAGTGCCAAACATGAAACTGCTCAGTTTCCTCTTCAGTCGGCAACGACAAGGATGTCCCAAGCAATCGGAACTCCGTCTGGGAACACTACAAGGACACACCATAAGATGATTGCTCTTCATGTAAGCAAAATAAATTTGCTATATAGAGAAAAATAGAAAAGAAAAAAATTTTAAAGTACATGTTAAGAAAGGATATATAAAGAACAAAGTTGCTACTAAGATAGGGATGTCCGACACAAAAAAAAAAAAAGCTCAAAACATATATATCTGGAAAAAAAAAATTGAAGTTTTACTTGATTCCTTGAAAGAGAAGAAAAAAAAGTCATGAAGATAAGTGTTTTCAAAAAAGATAAGACTCTAAACCTTCTTTTTTTAATACTTCTGTTTTCAATTTACATAAATAGATTAATATAAACAATTACTTGTTTTTTTTTCAACATCATTTCATATCGTGTGCATGTTATTGCAATAGAATCATTCAATACTATTTAATAAAATTTAAGGGATCATAGATTTACTTATTCTATAGCCCTTTAAGATCTTCAGTAGTCAACAAATTGAAAAGACAACAAGTATACATTATTTCCCGAGGAAGTCATGTATTTACTACCAAATGATTTTGTTCAAAGATGGTAGAATCATTTCGCTATTTGGATAATTCCATCTCTGCGTACAAATGGAATAAATTTCATAAAAGAATACATATAGCCTCTATTTTAGATCTGCAATTGGCCGAATAAGTTGTATATGAGAGAGAGACAAAGTGGAAAGTCATAAGCATTCTTTACCCGTTGATTCATAGAAAACCGAGGTATCATCTAGATCAATCATTATTATTGGATACATTTTGCTTTCTTAGGTCTAAAGCAATTTCTTGAGGGCTAAGAGCTAAAAGCATTCCCCAAAAGTCACAACAATAAATAATAATAAAACTAATTGGAGAAATTTTTTGAGTAAATCAAAGTTATTAATTTAAAGTTTCTTAACCATTATAGTCTTAAAATGTTGTCCAAGAAATTTCAAGCAGGTTGAACCTCACATTGATGGAGAGCGTGAAAGAATTGGCTAGTCCTCAAATGAAAGGATGCTTTCCTAATTTTTGAAATCTTGAAAAAAGACTTAGTGTTTTATTCTTATATGTTAAACAAATTTTTTTAAAACAAGTTGATTAGTTGGATGGGAAACAAGATTTTTTATTGTAAAGAAAATATCAAAGTAAGATTTAAGTAATGTGATGTATAACCATTTTTAACATACCCATCAGTTTAAGGAAGGAAAAGATTTGTTCACAAATATTTTCATTAACAAATAAAATGATATCATACTTCGATTTAAACTTTGATACTACTTTAAAAGTAAATTTTTATTTAAATTTATTTTTATAAAATAAATATACAATTCATTTTTATCAAAAATATTATAATAAAATCTAAATGACATGACTCACAGGTGGTAACTCTAGGCATTTTCTCTTAGGCTCTTCAGTTGTACACTCCGCTACTGCAGTAGTATTGGGCTGCCCTCAAGTCCGATACACCTCTTGAGTCAAGACTTTCTTGTCTGTTGGTGTATCGTTTAGTCAATCGGGCTGGAAGGGTTTGTTTAGAACTCGCATATCAGACGGACTCTTTTAGGTTCATGGATGTTGTGATGACTTTGTGGAGAGATCCACGACGCATCAAGGGTTGTCGGCCTTTTCTGTGTGCAATGGACTTTGTTGCTAAGCCCACCTTTTTGGCAGTTACAAACAGGAAATGAGAAAACCATTGTCAATACAATTCATTTCTCGACAAAATCCCTGAAAATTCAAAGTCCTTGTACCCACATCTATAACTACAATCCAAGTTCCAGCATAAATGCCTTACATGCGCCTAGTTTATCATAGCACAAAGCATAATAAGGTCATTTTATCCAATAAATCTTAACATGGAAAGGCTGCACAGCATTTGCAAAAACCATATCATGAACAAAACAAGTGAAAAACGAAGAGAAAGGAAATGGAAAAAAAAAATAGCAACATGCTTTCTATAATAAAATACGTATTCTTTGATTGAAAAAACAATAAGAATAAATTTAAATTGTGGGTTATTTACATGACCGAAGTAGATACTGCAAAAATTGACAAGTGTAAACCTCTAGAATTATCCCCTCCCTAACTCAGATTATTAAGGTCCATTAGTTTGTCAAAGAAATAAGATTTTGGTGTTTTTATACTAACATAACTTAGCTAATTCTTTATTGTTTTCCCAAAAAACGCACACTTTTTTTTTCTCTCTTGAATTGCATCTTGTCGATGTCGATTCAGTTCAAGCTAATAACTTCATTTTAAAAGAGTAAATTTTTTCTTTTGGCTAACACATTTATTGTTATATGTACTATGCACAAGAATATTGGAAAATTGCTATTTTTAACACAATCTTCTTATCTTAGTATTTATTAATGGTTGGTTGAATATTGTAATGCATTAATAGTCCTTAGAAATATAAAACCTGTAGTGGAACAAGCTCGGGAAACACATGTTAACAACCAATCTTCTAAAATCCCAATGGTTAACAATAAAGCGTATAAAATAATTTTGCTTACCCTCAACCTCGACAACAATCTTTACCTGAAGACAACATGAATTGTTAAATATATCACTAAATATTAATCCTTTCGGCAATCAAATTACAAAGAAACAATCAAAAAAATTGTGGAAACAATTCATAGGTCCACATGATCCATGTAAATACTAGGTCCTTACTCCATAATGCCCTTGCCCTTCTCCATACTAAGCCTTGTTAAGAGGAGGGCCGATCGTTGCCAACCATGAGATAAAACGAAAGACTCTAAAACTTTCAAACTTAATAAGCCTTCGTCATTATTGTTTCAGAATCTTTTACTCGAAGGTTACTTTGGCTCAAACAAAGTTTTGGACGAATACTATGTGAAGGAATGACAATGAGAATATAATATCTACACCCAGATCAAGTATATTTCATCATCTGGAACATCATGCGTCAAGAATCTTTTTAAATCTTTTGTTATTTCCTCATAATTTAGTCTTGATTTCCCTTTTTCTGACAAACGAACTGAAGCAATAATGATATCTCTATCAATAACTCCATCAATTATTCCATATTGAACTGCTTCTATACGAGACATGTAATGATCCCTATCAATATCTCTCTGGACTTGCTCAAATGTGCGACTAGTGACTTTTGAAATAATTCTTGTCACATAATTTTTATTATGCATGACTTCTTGGGCTTGAATTTCCACATCTATTGCTTGGCCACTAGCACCGCCAAGAGGTTGATGAATCGCGATCCGTGTATTGGGTATTGCCAGACGCTTGCCTTTAGCGCCACCTCCAAGGATGACGGAAGCGGTTGATGCTGTTATGCCAAGTGCCGCTACTATGGAAACGTTGGCCTTCCCCAGCTGTAGAACATCATAGATGGCCATTATAGCACTGAAACAGATAATGAGAGTAATATAAAATAAGCAAGTAGACAAAGCTCTAGATCGTTAAGTTGAGTCCAGCTAGAGTGACCCAGTGCAATTCGTTTGAAAGCAAATCCTTGCAAAAAGAAAGTCGTGGGCTGGAGATGGATTTGGGTCCACATGTTTTGGCACGATTGTTGGTGGAGCCGGACTTCATGGACCCTTGTGAGAAGTAGTGCAGGCCCTTGAATGTTGGGCTGATTGATTGGTATTATGGGCTACAAAGGAAAAAGGAGCCTCATTGAACTGAAAATGCCTAGAAGTGATTGCCAGATAGTCCGATATGTGAGCATCGATATCCGTTATTTTTTATGCTATGGCTCATGAAAGTGTTAACACTAGATCTAGGAGATAATGAATTTATCTTGTGCAACATCCCTTAGATGTGGGAAATATTCACAACAAAATACAGTAAGAAAAGAGTAATCAAGCTACTTTGTCTATGATAAAAAAAAATTGGAAGAAGACTTTAAATCCAAAATAGGAAGGAATGCCAATTTCTTAAGAACACTACAATTGGAAAAGCTTTAACCTAGTATTTCTTGGAAAAACCTGCCTAAAACATCATAGCAAGACCAATTTAGTTATATGTTTGTGTTTATTTTTAGCAATTTTATTTTGTTGAGGTGTGGAATGACATGAAAATTAATCAATAATTTTGTTTTATAAGTTCAATGGCTGCAGAATTTTAGCACATTCATGTTGTCATGAATGGATAAACAGATATTTTTATTTTTTTTTGTTATTTTGCAACCATAGTAAGATTATGTTGGAAAAACATCTTACTTTTTTCTCAATTTACGTACTCCTAAGTCAAAATATAAACAGAGAAAACTTGAAAATATTGGAAATAAAGCTGTTGCAGAACCGTAAACTTGTATTTTGATTTCTCAAAACTAGTCAGTTGTACTATTTATAAATAAGTATACATTGCATTTACAGGGGAATATCCTTGGATGCTAATAAATGAGTTACGAGAGAATATAAGCCACATTAAGGTTAACAGCTTTCCTAGATGTGGAACTCTTGTCTTCCATACACGCCACACACACCAAGCATTATTAGGCTCAAGGTTGGAAGGGATGGAATAGATTCAACTTGAACCTTGATATATCTAGTTAGAAAGGCCAAAGGCCCAACTCAAAAACTAATTCAAAGATTAAAGGATCCTATTTAATTTATTATAAGTATAAGAAATGGACTTATCTTTCCAAAAAGCCTTGTAAAGAATAGGGAAATTGCTATTCATAAAGTCAAGAAACTTGATATTTAAGACTAGGGTGGAACTATCTCCAACACCTCCTGTATGTGCAGCTTGTTAGGAACAAATGTGGAGATAAACCCACATCTAAATGGTAATCACGATAGGGACAAAGTGAGTAAGGAAGGGCCATTACTAGGACCGCCCAAGACCAAATCTGTTCTAATATTATATAAAAAGCAGGTCTATCTCTCCAAAAGGCCTTGTAAAGAGTATGAAGACCATTACTAATAAAATTGTAAACTCAGCATCTAAGACCAGGGTGGGATTGTCTTAAACATTTATACTTAATTTTAGGAATTTTAATTTTCAATTTGGTACTCTCATATTTTACATAGGCTGGACAGTTTTCGGATAGGTGCTAACAACAACCCCAACTATTTGGCCTCAATGGGAGGAATTCTCTCACTATCATTCTTTATCAAGGACCAGTCTTGAAAAGGCTAATTGTAGTATACGCAGTACAAGAAGTTTTCAAAATTCCAATGTAAACAAGATAGTTTCATAAACGTTTTCTGGCTGCGGTGATATTAAGACTGACTCAAGTTATGTTTGACGCCATTACTAGCTGCTTGACTGCTCACACCTTCTAAGTTTGCTCACAGAAACGGCTGTCACAATGGAGCCATTTGTATGATGGAGTCTCCCTTATTTTCAAGTTAGGGGCATATCTGGATTGGGCTTTTTCCCATTTGGGTTTTTCATCAAAGGATGGGCCCATGTTCAAAGGTGATTGAGCAATTAGCACACCAACTTTGACCATAATTCTAATGCAAATTCCTTTTAAGTTTGCGAGGAAAATGATGGTTGCTTGGTATTTTGAACGTCTTTTTTCTTCCCCCTTTTTTTTTAAGTTTCATTTTTGTTTTCTAACAAGAAAGCCAGGTGCTTGAGCATCAGCACTTTTTGTGAATGCATTCTTGATGTTACTAGTATGTCTGGATAATATTATATGTCCGTCGGTGCGCCAGCATGCCATATCCCGTCTGAATGGTGAAAACAGAACCAACCTCGCCTGTGTGAAAGCCTTGAAACTTTCGGAATGGCATCGCAATCGGGTGGGCTGGAAGGCATCCTCTCAGTTTTATTATTCCCATAATGGAGACCTAAAAAAATACAGTTATCTGCTTTCCGTCTTGTTTAATTAATTTGACCTATTGCATGATAGGACCAACGGAATCCAAAGCTTAGGTTGTGTTAGAAAAGAAAAGAAAAGATGTGCTCCAGCGTGCGTGTGAAAATTGCAAGTCCGGGTCACCTTCAGAGGCAGCCGTAGTAGAGAGGGCTGATAACAAACATTTACCAAAAATCATTTCCTAATCTATTCATCTGGGTTTTCTAGCGGTAAAAAAATCTCATTTGCAACAGTTAGGATTTTGGGCTTTCTTCCACTTGCTCAGATATACAGAACCGGTTAGTTTCTCTTCTTTCAAATTTCCATTTTTTTTTTCCCTAATAATGAATTGTTAGTGAGTTTGCATGAATTAAAGGTTTTCAATGATTTTTCTTTCTGCAGAGATCTGTTTCCTGGGGCTTATGCACTCTGGGCGGCTGTAATTATGATATGTATGGTGGGAATTATGCTTCATTTCGGGTGTGAAGTTGGGGCACCGAAAAAAGCTTTGAATAGATTCGGGTGTTCTTTGGTTGATTGTGTGTCAGTGAAATCTAATTGATTCAAGCACTATTAGTATTTATGTTCTGATGGATGACACTAGGCTAATTGTGCTCATACATATCTCCAAATTTACGTGAATCTCGAGTTGCTTTCACATGCCACGTCTCTTATTAATTTATTAAAGTTAGTAGGACTCTGTTTCGGTCTTCACTAAAATCAATCATGTTACTTTTAGATTATGCATAGATATAACCAAAACAAATTAAAAATGATTGTTATGTCCGAACAATTTCATTAGGTACCTACTTCACTTGTACCAGGCGAAAGGGACATCAAAGGACAATAAAATTTGGACTTAAAATGAAGACATAAAATAACAAAACCATCGATTCATTGGTTTCATCTTAATTCCAAAATTCATTCAAGAGTTGTAACTCCACCTCAGCAATTAAGGTTTTTTAATCATCTTTTATCCATAAATCATCATTGTTTTCCAATCCCGCATATACACGGATTTAATCACCCCTGTTAGTAGTGATGCTATCTTCTTTCTGGTCCAGTAAAAACTGACTGCATTAGCGGTCTTGGGAGGGTTGAGACTTAAGATCTGTTTCCGGGGACTTATGCACGCTGGGGTGGCTGTAATTAGGATATGTACGCTGGATGAGTTATTTTTCATTTTCGGGTGTGGAGTTTAGGCATTGAAAAGAGTTTTAAAAAGATTCCACTCTGATCTTGGTTGACTGCACATAATTAAGCAGCCAATCAAATTTGATTTTGTGCGCGTGACGTTTGAGTGGGCCCTACGACGGACATAAAATCGCATACAAGTAAAAGAACACCATTGGCCGGGCGGGTCCACCGCTGCTCCCCATCGAAAGATACCTGACAGAGTTGACTTATTTATTGATGATGAATATATTGGATGAGCGAGAAGGCTTCACGAGTTGCGTTTTCTGTTATATAATCCGCCCATCATTCTGAAGGCGACAGCCAGATGTTCAGCTTTTACAGTTAGGTAATAGTTCTTTTCGGTCCATTAATTACAATATGCTACTTGTTTTTTATACTAACGTTCTTAAACTTCTCATTTTTTCCTGGTCTAAAACATTTTATTAATCACACTAATTTCCTTTCACTTAACACTAATTTAAATTTTTTCTTCCTTTTTGTTTCATTAGTTGCACGGAAAATAGTCTCGATATTTTTCCTTTTTCTTTTCTTGTGTTAAATTGCAACATGTTTTGTTATATCTAGTACGCGCAAAAATGTAACATGTTTTTCTTTGGCATAATCTTCTTATGTTAGTGGGTTTTGGGGTATTTGTTAACTGGCTAAATATTCGAACTCTATAATAGTCTTTGAAACATTAAAGCATTTGTGTTTCTATTGGATAAGTATGTTTTTGGTTAATTCGTTTATGGGATAATGTTAACACTTTGGTCTTTTGTTCATCTCAGGGAGCTAACTAGTCTTTAGTGAGTTATGAAGGCTAATAATTAATGAGGTAATATTTGATGAGAAGTGTTTGCCGCCTGTCAGTTCTTCAAATCCGTCGTTCCAGTCTAAATAAAGAAGACTACATGATTTTCTTTTTGTTGCCAGCAAAAATTGCTAAGAAGGTTTTGTAGAACTAGAGATGCCTGGATGCTTGTGAATTTAAAGGTTTGATTTTGTGATCTATGTTTCTGGAGGTCTCTCTCTCATTGCCTTTCCTAATATTCCTTGTATTTCGTTCTATAGTGTTAGCTTTCATGGTAGGGAATCTCTTTTTTCATAGGCCCAGAACTGAAATTGTGCAGCTGCTGTCTCTGAGTCTTCTTCTTTAGGTGGGAACGTTTCTCTCATAAAGGGGTCCTTTCTTTACTGTCAGTGGAGCTGGGCTTGCATTGCAACCTCCCAATATTTTTCTGAGTTTGGACCATTTCTTAAGGCAAAAAGAAACATGTAAAGAGATTATTTGAATTAGGCACTTCGTTTCCCAATACTTTCCTATGGTTTCTCACTCACAATTAAGCCATTTGTTCAACATAAGAAAATACTTCTATAGGTGGAATGAAAAATTAAGTATTACCTTCAATATCTAGTAACTCAAATTTGACCTTAATTTACTGATATAGACACTTTGTCATTTCTATTGAATAGGTATGGGAAGTTTGGTGGCTATTACCTGAAGTTCTGAGGTGGCTGGAAGTCGAGATAAGAGACTTCATTTTTGTCTGAAGTGAAGTTTTAGATTGCTACATAGCATCTTTTCTCCCCAAATTTTTGAATGTGACAAAATGTAATAAACGGTAATAGGTATTTTCTATTGGTAATTTTTTATTTCTGTGAATAGTTTCTTTCTTGAGGTTATTTGACCTGAAATGATGCTTATATACATTATTGATCAAAAGAATCTCATAATCTTTGGATCCTCAGGGCGTGCTTTGAAGTAAAAGCCCAAAAACGTAAAATACCATGACCCGACATATCTTACAACCAAGAAGCCGACCTGAGAAATCTGGAAGGTCCTCTTTTCAGATGCTATCAGTTAGTAGCAGGTCTTACAAACACATTGAAAGAGCCTAGGAGAAAGAGGGAGGAAGTGTATAAACGTATAATGATGTCATTTTCAACCAATAGTAAAGACACCAAAAACGTAGTGGTAAACTACTGATCTCAGATTTGCCTATAGATTAGTTCACTCAAGATTGCAAGGTATTCTTGCTTGTTGTCAAGACCTAGAATAGTAGATATAATTCCTCTCCTAGGAAATGAAAATTTTCAACAAATTTGGCACTTTATGGTACAAACATACTCTGACAATGAACCAGCATGCACCATTTCGTTCTTTCAGTTGATAAAGTAGCAGAGCATGTGCTCTTAGGATATTGAGATTGGGAACTAAAGGCCAGTGCTCGGAATTCAGGTCGGACGTGACAGCCATGTGGCTGCCCTGGTGGATGATCGGTTGGTTCTAAAGAGAGCGAACCACACCCTATGATGCAGCAGTAACTCTCCGTTCATATAGCAGCCCGAGTTTCACACTGAACGGGAAGTAAGTGGCCCAAAGCGTGGAGCTAGATCCATAACCAATCAAGGCTTGTGGGCTTTTTTCTTATTAGATGTAGGCAATAAATCTCACATTGCTAGAGTGTGGGTTTGTGGAGAAGTTTATATGTTAACAATTATCCTCTTGATTGGTTATTGAGTTTGTGGCAATAAATCTCACATTGCTAAAATGTAAATTTTTTTTGAAGTCTATCCTTACGTAGGATTAAAAATTGAAAGTGCTTGAGAGCTTGTTAAATGAGAACAAATTTCTAAAGTTTATCATTATGAAGAATTGCAAAGTCAAGGTACTTAGGTGATTGGGAAATGTGAATATTTTGAAGTCTTATCACTATGAAGACTCACAAAGTGAAGGTGTTTAGGTAATTGGTGAATGTGAACAATTTTCCTAAGTTTCCTAAATAAGAAGACTTATATGTGAAAGTGTTGAAAGAATATTATTATAATTACTAAAATTGTTGAATGTAGCTAATTTTTGCAAGTCTATCACTACAAAGACATGAAAGTGAAGTTGCACAGCTTATTGAAGAATGTGAACACTTTTCAGAGGAAGACTTATAAAGTGAAAGTGAAAATATGAACAAATTTTTGAAACCTATCACCATGAAGACTTAAAAAGTGAAAGTACTTGGGTGATTGATAAATGATGACAATTTTCTAAAGTTCATCACCACAAAGGTGTTTAGGAAATTGGTGAATGTGAACAATTTTCCTAAGTTTGCTTAATAGGAAGACTTATGTGTGAAAGTGTTGAAAGAATATTATTGTAATTATTAAAATTGTTGAATGTAACTAAGTTTTTAGAAGTATATCACTACAAAGACTTAAATGTGAAGTTGCACACTTAGTGAAGAATGTGAGAACTTTTCAGAGGAAGACTTATATAGTGAAAGTACTCGTGATTTGAAAATATGAACAAATTTTTGAAATGTATCACTACGAAGACCTAAAAAATGAAAGTACTTAGGTGATTGACAAATGAGGACAATTTTCTAAAGTTTATCATTAGGAAGAATTCCAAAGCCATGGCTATTTGTGAAATGAGAAGATTTTGAAGTCTTACCACTATGAAGGCTCAAAAGTAAAAGTGCTTAAGTGGTTGGTGAATGTGAACAATTTTTGTAAGTTTGCCACTACAAAGACTTACAAATTGGAAATGCAAATTAGGATTGCTTTTCAGCATTCCCAAAGAAAGAAAAAGAAAAAGAAGGAGATTATGAATTAGACAAGAACAAATTTGTTAAGAGTTTAGGTTATCATGTCAAGGAAATTAATCAAAACACTTTAAAACTATTAAAACCCAAAACACTCATCTAACAAACAGAGTAACTTTTGATAACAATTTGATTTGCATTCTATGATGCTTTTTACCTAGAAAAGAACTAAGAGTCATTGAAAGGAAGGATTGGATTAACTACATCTAATTCTAAGGCTAAATCCAACAAGTTTCAAATGCAACACTCTTTTGAAACTCCAAAAGCATCTATTTGATGTTTTTAGATTTTATTTGATTTTAAATGTGTGGGTTTTCTGTCATTTTTTTTATTTTCCATAATAAATAAGTCAACATAAAAACATTTTCACCTATGTCCCTATTTGCATCTTTTTTAGCATTTAATATTTTTATCTTATCTATAAAAACACAAATAAGGGATTGTTGATTTTGATTGGTATTTCAAGATGAAGTCTCCTATAGTGATAGTTATCTATTAGAATTCTAGCAAATTCATAATGTTTTATATTAACTAGCACTTATTGCAAGACTTGTAACTACATGTAAATTCACCATTGAGGTTATATAGAGTTGTTCTTGGTTATGGTCCACTTGAAGAGCACTACTTAATGGTGTAAGCCTAAACCCAGAGTCAACTATTGAAGAAGACTTCAAAGGTTGATATTATGGCTGTTAAAATTATGGGATTTGATTAATTTTCTAATGACTACAATTACAAGACAAAACGCCAAAGTGCAAATGTGAGTGTATAATTTGAACAATTATGAGATTAAGACTTATAAAGTGATAGTGTTAATGTGATTGGAAATGTGAACAAATTTTTTTGAAGTCCATCACTATGAAGGCTTCAAAGGATATATTATTGTGATTGTTAAAATTGTTAAATGTGACTATTTTTCTTTTCATGTCTACCACTAGAAAGACTTGAAAGTGAAATTGCATGCTAATTGAAGAATGTGAATACTTTTCAAAGGAAGACTTATAAAGTGCAAGTGCTCATGTGATTGGAAATTGTAAACAGTTTTTTGAAGTCTATCCCTACGTAGAATTAAAAAGTGAAAGTGTTTAGGAGATTGTTGAATGAGAACTATTTTCTAAAGTTTATCATTTTGAACAATTACCAAGTCAATATACTCTAGTGATTGGGAAATGCAAATATTTTGAATGTGAACAAATTTTTTTGAAGTCTATCACAACGAAGACTTCAAAGGATACTATTGTGATTGTTAAAATTTTTAAACGTGACTACCTTTTTTTTTTTTTCATGTTTACCACTACAAAGACTTGAAAGTGAAATTACATGCTAATTCAAGAATGTGAACACTTTTCAGAGGAAGACTTATAAAGTGAGGGTGCTCATGTGATTCAAGAATGTAAACAATGTTTTAAAGTCTATCCTTATGCAGACTTAAAAAATGGAAGTGCTTAGGAGATTGTTGAATGAGAACAATTTTCTAAAGTTTATCATTATAAAGAATTACAAAGTCAAGTTACTTAAATGATTGAGAAATGTGAACATTTTGAAGTTTTATTACTATGAAGACTCATAAAGCGAAGGTGCAGGTAATTGGTGAATGTGAACAATTTTCCTAAGTATCCTCAATAGGAAGACTTTTGTGTGAAAGTGTTGAAAGAGTATTATTGTAATTATTAAAATTGTTGAATGTAACTAATTTTTTGCAAGTCTATCATAACAAAGATGAAAGTGAAGTTGCACGGCTTATTGAAGAATGTGGACACTTTTCAAAGGAAGACTTATAGACTTAAAGTGCTCATGTGATGGGAAAGTATGAACAAATTTTTCAAGTCTATCACTATAAAGACTTAAAAATTGAAAGTACTTTGATGATTGATAAATGAGTAAAAGTTTCTAAAGTTTGTCATAAGGAAGAATTACAAAGTCAAGGGTGATTGTGAAATGAGAATATTTTGAAGTCCAGCCACTATGAAGACTTAACGTAAAAGTGCTTAAGTGGTTGGTGAATGTGAACAATTTTTGTAAGTTGGCCACTACAAAGATTTACAAATTGGAAACACTTAGGTGATTGGTGAATAAGAATAAATTTTTAAAGTCTTCCATGAAAACTTACACCTTAGAGTCCAAATTAGGATTGCTTTGCAATATTCCAAAAGAAAAAGAAAAAGAGATTATGAATTAAACAACAAAAAATTTGTTAAGAGTTTAGGTTATCATGTCAAGGAAATTAATCAAAACACTTTAAAGTTGTTAAAAACCAAAACACTCATCTAAAAAAAATTAAATTTTGATAAGAACTTGATTTGCATTATATGATGCTTTTTGTCTAGAAAAGAACTAAGATTCATTAAAAGGAATAATTGGATTGACTACTTGTAATTCTATGGCTAAATCCAACATGTTTCGAATGCAACACTCTTTGGAAACTCCAAAAGCATCTATTTGATGTTTTTAGATTTTTCTTGATATTAAGTGTGTAGGTTTTCTGTCTCTTTTTTTTTTTCATAACAAATAAGCTAACATTAAAATATTCTCACCTACCTCCTCATTTGCATCTTTTTTAGCATTAACTATTTGTATCTTAACTATAAAAAGACAAATAGATGACTGTTGACTTTGAATGGTATTTCAAGATTAAGTCTCTTATAGTGATAGTTGTCTCTTAGAATTCTAACAAATTCATAATGTTTTATATCAACCAGCACTTATTGCAAGACTTGTAACAACATGTAAATTTTCCATTAAGGTTATACAAGGTTATTCTTGGTTATGGTCCACCTAGAGAGCACTACTTGATAGTGTAAGCCTAAAGCTAGAGTCAACTACTCAAGAAGACTTTAAAGGTTATTATTGTGGTTGTTAAAATTATGGAATTTGATTAATTTTCTAATGCCTACAATTACAAGACAAAAAGCCAAAGTGCAAGGGTGAGTGTAGAGTTTGAACAAATTTAAGATGAAGACTAATAAAGTTAAAGTGTTAATGTGATTGGAAATGTGAACAAATTTTTTTAAAGTCTATCACTACAAAGACTTCAAAGGATATTATTGTGATTATTAAAATTGTTAAAAGTGACTAATTTTTTTTTCACGTCTACCACTACAAAGACTTGAAAGTGAAATTGCATGCTAATTGAAGAGTGTGAATACTTTTCGAAGGAAGACTTATAAAGTGAAAGTGTTCATGTGATTAAAAAATATAAACAATTTTTTAAAGTCTATTTGTACGTATATTTAAAAAGTGGAAGTGCTAGGGAGATTTTTTGAATGAGGATAATTTTCTAAAGTTCATCATTACTAATAATTACAAAGCAAAAATGTGGTTGAATAGCAAAAATGTAGCACAAGGGAGAGCATCTTTGTTTAGAAACATTAAATTCTCTTATGCAAATATTTTTGTTGAGTGATATTGGAGGTTTCTAGCCTCAATTTTCTTACATGCATAGATGAGTTTTGTAAGGGTTGGGGAATGGCTCTAAGCTTCTATTCCTTTAATGTTATGAATAAACTTACATATTCATAAAAAGAGAAAAAAAAATCCAAAGTAGAAGAACTTGTGCAATTAGGAAATGTGAGTATTTTCAAGTCTTACCACTATGAAGACTTACAATGTGAAAATGTGAACAATTTTCTTAAGTCTTCCTAATTAATATACTTATCTCTAAGAATGCTTAGGTGATTGGTAAATGTGAATGATTTTTGTAAGTCTACCACTATGAAGACTTACATATTGGAAGTGCTTAGGTAATTTGTGGATGTAATGCTTTTTGAAAGTCTACCGTAAAACGTTACATTGTAGTATCCAAATTAGGATTACTTTTCAATATTTCAAAACAAAAAGAAAATGAGAAAGAAAAAGAACGAGACTATCAATCAAACAACAACAAATTTGTCAAAAGTTTAGGTTATCACACCAAGGACATCAATCAAAACACTTTAAAGTTGTCAAAGCCACAACACATAAAAAAAAAAAAAAACCTTTTTGTCTAAAGAAAACTAAGATTCATTAAAAGGAAGGACTGGTTGCTTCTAATTCTAAGGCTAAATCCAACATGTTTCGAATGAACACTTTTTGAAAACTCCAAAAAGCATCTATTTGATGTTTTTTGGTTTCTCCTGATTTTAAGTATGTAGGTTTTTTTTTTGTCTCTGCAAATAAACTAACAATTATCTTACCCACTTCCTCATTTTGTATCTCTTTTAGCGTTAACTAATTTTATCTTACCTATAAAAATTCCACCCTCATTATTAGAAACAAAAAAAAAAAAAAACAAAAAAGACAAATTGAAGATTGTTGATTTTGAATGATATTTCGAGATGGAGTTTACATCTTTGCTCCTATACCATCTAACTAGTTTCAATATTGTTATTACATGATGTTGTGAGTCTTTACTTCGAGACTTGTTTTCTAACTTTTTTGACTCCATTACAAACTCGAAAGGCATTTGTCAAGCGACAAGCCACAGAGGCATGAGTGAAAGGTGGGACACAAAAATGGGTATTTTCGTTCTTCTTTCCATTTTATCAAAAAGCATAATCTAGCATAGATAAAATATTGGCTAACTACTTGTAAGCTGTCTAAATCCATCAGACACATCGAAGAAAAGGATTAGCTTTTAGTAGCGATTTGATTTGTTTAGTAGGTTCTTTATCTAAAGGAAACTAAGATTCAGTAAACAAAGAATTGGATACTTTTAATTCTGGGGCCATGTCCAACAAGTTTCACATTCAGCTCTTTGAATTTGTGTGACCAAACTTTCCTTTTTTTAATCTTTATAATAAATCAATGAAACAATGATCTTACCCACTTTCACATTCTGTATCTCTTTTAGCATTAAATAATTTTTTCTTACTTACAAAGAAATCAATGTAACTATGAGAAAGACAACTTGTAGATGTTTAGTTTGAATAATATTTCAATGTAGAGTTTTTTTATTTACTTCTATTCTGCCTAACAATTTTAATACTATTACTACATTTATTCACTTAGAGACTTGGGTTATAACTTTACTTTTATTCAAAATGCCATTGTACATGGGATAAGATATAAAGAAGGGTGGGAAACGAAACTATCATACAAAAAGGAATCATCATTCATCTTCCCACGTTATTACGACAGCATTATGGATTCTCATTTCTTTTCCTCAAACTAGCCGCCCCCTCCCCAACACTTCATAATTGGTTTCTACTTTGCGTCAATCAAACCTTCCTAATCCACATCCAATACTCGCACGTGTCTATGGTAATTCACTCCCGATTCTGCACACAAGATAGCCAAAATGATGAAACTAGCACTAATAAGAACTAGCAAATTGTTTTCATCTGTATAATGTCTAAGCATTGTGATCTTTAATAATTATTACTAGCAAGTTAGTGTTTGTATTAGCAGATAGAGATAATAGCATATATTTGATAAGTAGTTTCTTTAGATTTCAAATATCTAAATCTAATTTTTATCCTCGATATTGTGGCTCTCATGAGCAAGATAATGTTGTGTAATAAGATAAGTAGTTTCTTTAGGGGAGTCGTGTAATATCTCCGCTGATTTGTGTCTTAATTGGGTTGCCATTATCACCTGTAAGAATAAACAAACTTGTTAAATTCTACATTTGAGTTACGTATGTATCAGGTGGCAGACGTTTTGGCTATACTCTTTTATACGAAAGGGCATTCTTTGGGTGACCACTATTTATCAAAATGGATGAGCTCGTTCTTACAGCCTTCAAGACCATGACAAATCTCTCATTTAAATATTCGTTATCAAACACATAGCTGCCTGGAACCACTAAATCCCAGATCAATTAGAGTGCTCATATGCATCTGCAAACAGAACACCAATCCAGTGTGAAGTCTATAGAATGAAGGATCCTGATGAGGTGCTCTTGTAAAAGGGTTTTAAACCCATTGGAGTTCCTCGATATGTGGAAAGAAAAATGTGGATACGGATAGGAAGTAAGCAACAAAAAAGCAAAGTTAATAATTGCCTTATGAATTTAAAGAATCTAAGTTAAAGAACATCCTGATAAAGAAATTTAGCGGACATGTATACGCTCTCTCGCTTCTTTGGCTATCTTTTTCTTTCGTCATGATTTATGCCCAGATTTTATTTATGTTAGTTTTTAAATACAATGAATTTAATCCTATACTAGTGAGACACAAGACTTTGGTAATTTTTAGATGTAGATATCTCTCTAATGCTTTAGCTAACTTTAATTCTAAATCCTATTCAACCTGAAGTACTTTTAGTGTGTAGGTGTTGTTGAGGAATATAATTTCACAATAGAGAGATATAAGACTCAATAAACTTTAAATATCATTTGTTCCTTCCAACTCATGAAATAGCTTTTAGATTATATTTTGAACTTTTTTACAATATCCAACATCCCTAGGTCTAAATTGTAGGACACTTGCGATTTTGGATATTGTAGTGAGTTTCCTTTTCTTTCTATGTTGTGGATGTGACGTCGCTTTGTCTCCATACAGAACAATCAAGCTTTTGAACTATCTAAGGTTTGGCCACCCCCTTCTTTGGCTTGTGTCTAAAAAGTATTATATCGGATCAAATCTTGGAGTCATTTGTCTCTATTTGGTAAAACATAGTTCTGATGATAAAGAAGTCTATGATGGGAGCGTGGGGAATATCTCAGGTTTACTTTCTTGTGGCATCTAATGAATGAAACTCCATCATCTTGAAAATGTGGCCATCAAGAAAAGTTGGTTCATGACCACGGAGAGATAAGTCATTATTATAAATTATTTTCCCTTTTTGTGGTGTTCGTCATTTTCAAGCTTCCCAAATATGGTTTTGGTTCATGGTGTCAAGTATCTGCGTAAACTTCAACGGAGTCATCCTCCCAAAACTTAGTAAACAGAGCCAAGTGTATGAGTTTTCCCTGTGGAGATTAAAACGGAACAGAAATTCAGATGTATGTCCCGCTTATCCAACTACTTATTGAGTTGAATAGATATTCAAAGAATGCTGAAGTAGTGTTTTTCTTTTTCCTTCAAGTTTTTGGTGTTAGCTTATCTTTCAAATTGTAGTTTCTGGGGCTCTAATTTCCTATACTAATAGTCATCACTTTAAAATTTCGGCAAACTCACAGCGTTCTTATATCAACCAGCACTAACTGAAAGACCTGTAACTACAAATGAATTTGTTAGTGAGATTATACAAGGTTATTCTTGTGTTATGTCCCACCTCCTGACCACTGCTGGACTATGAAAGCCTAACATGAGAGTCAACTACTCAAGAAAACTTCAAACGTTATTATTGTGGTAGTTAAAGATTATTATTGTGGTTGTTAAACTCGTGGAATCAATTTTCTGAAGTCTACCAATACAAAAGTGCATAAGAAAGTGCATTGTGAGTGTAGAATTTGAACAATTTTCAAATGAAGACTTATAAAATGAAAGTGCTCACATGATTGGAAATGTGAACAATTTTTTAAATTTATAAGACCTCAAAGCTTATTATTGCGGTTGCTAAAATTTTGGAATGTGATCAATTTTCTAAACCTTACCACTGCAAAGACTTGAAAGTGAAAATGCATGGGTGACTGATGAATATAAACAATTTTCAAACAAAAACTAATAAAGTGAAAGTGCTCATGTGATTGGAAAATGTAAACAATTTTTTCAAGTCTTCACAATGAAGACTTAAAAAGTGAAATTTCTCTGTTGATTGGGGAATGAGGATGACCTTTGTTTTAAAAAAATTTCATGAAGACTTAAAGAGTGGAGTGTTAGGATGATTAGGGAATGTGAATAATTTTATGAAGTCTACCTCCACAAAGGCTTATAAAGTGAAAATGCTGAGAAGATTGGTAAAAGTAAACCATTTTTTGAAGTTTATCCTAATGAAGACTTACAATGTGAAAGCGCTTAAGTAATTGAGGAATGTGAATGATTTTAGAAAGTTTTCCACAATGAAGACTCACATCTTTGAATCTAAATCAAGATTAGTTTTCAATATTTCTAGAGAAAAAGAAAAAGAGAAACTATCAATGAATCAACAACAAATTTGTCAAAAGTATATGTTATCACACAAAGGATATCAATCAAACCACTCTTAAAACTATCAAAAGCCAACATATAAATCCAAGAAAAAAATTAGCTTTTGGTAACAATTTGATTTGCATTCCATGATTTTTCTACCTAAAGAAAACTAAGATTAACTAAAAGGAAGGATTGGCTGGTTTGAATTCTAAGCCACATCCAACATGTTTCAAAGTGTGCACCCTAGTCTTCTTTGTCTTATCTTTTCTTTTTATGTTGGCTTAACTTTCCAAGTACTTTTGCTTTTGGTTTCAATATGACTAAGAAAAAAAGAAGAAATAACTAGTTATAAATACAGCCCTTAGTTGTTAGATGTTATACAAACTCAAACAATGGGCTCATCAACTTTTAGGAAATTACACAGCTCTATTTCCTTCACCTTGCTTGTTCTATTCCTTTCACTTCCAAAAACTAATTTTGTTTTTATATCTCTAGTACAAGCTAATGTTCTTTTCAAAGGGAAACACAACCTTCAAAAGGAAGCTCAATCTTATCTACCTTCACCAACATCCCATTCCTTTACTCCTATCAATTCTTTAGCCAATTTAGCAGTAAGCACAAATCCATGTACTTTGTTTGGTATTTCTTGCAATGCTGCTGGAAGTGTCATTAGAATGAACCTCACCAGTTCTAATTTACGAGGTACACTTCATGAACTCTCGTTTTCATCTTTCCTCAATCTTACATATGTTGATCTTAGTAAAAATGCTCTATTTGGTGTTATTCCACCCGAGATCAGTTACTTATCCAAACTTATTTATCTTGATTTGTCACATAATCAGTTGTCTGGAAAAATTCCATTAGAGATTGGTCTTTTAGCTTATCTTAAGATCCTTAACCTCTATAAAAACCATTTAAATGGTTTCATTCCTTCGGAAATAGGAAATTTGACATCCCTTGTGGAATTAAGGCTTCAAAGAAACTATTTTTATGGTTTAATTCCAACATCATTAGGTAAATTAGGAAATCTCGCTCTTCTTAATTTCCACAACAACAACATTTCTGGATCCATTCCCAATGATGTAGGAAAGTTGAAGAATCTCAAAAGATTAGACTTAAGACAAAACAAACTTTATGGTTCTATTCCATCTTCATTTGCTAATTTAAGCAAATTAGAAGTCTTATATCTTTCAAGCAACAATTTCTCTAGCGCAATTCCTAAAGAGATAGGTAACTTGAAAAATCTCAAAGATCTATGGTTGAATGAAACTCATTTTCATGGTTCTATTCCAACTTCATTTGCTAATTTGAGCAAATTGGAAGTCTTATATATTTGGGGCAACAACCTTTCTGGCTCCATTCCTGAAGAAATAGGAAACTTGAAAAATCTTAAAAATCTACAAGCAAGCCTAAACCAACTTCAGGGTTCTATTCCAGCTTCATTTGCTAATTTAAGCAAATTGGAAGTCTTATATCTTGTGGGCAACAACCTTTCTGGCTCAATTCCTAGAGAAATAGGAAACTTGAAAAATCTTAAAGATCTACGTTTGGGCCAAAACCAACTTCATGGTTCTATTCCAACTTCATTTGCTAATTTAAGCAAATTGGAAGTCTTATATCTTTGGGGTAATAACCTTTTTGGCTCCATTCCTGAAGAAATAGGAAACTTGAAAAGTCTTAAAGATCTAGGTTTGGGCCAAAACCAACTTCAAGGTTCTATTCCAACTTCTTTTGCTAATTTAAGCAAATTGGAAGTCTTATATCTTTGGGGCAATAACCTTTCTAGCTCCATTCCTGAAGAAATAGGAAACTTGAAAAATCTTAAAAATCTACAAGCAAGCCTAAACCAACTTCAGGGTTTTATTCCAACTTCATTTGCTAATTTAAGCAAATTGGAAGTCTTATATCTTGGCGGCAACAACCTTTCTGGCTCCATTCTTGAAGAAACAGGAAACTTGAAAAGTCTTAAAGATCTAGGTTTGGACCAAAACCAACTTCATGGTTCTATTCCAACTTCTTTTGCTAATTTAAGCAAATTGGAAGTCTTATATCTTGGGGGCAACAACCTTTCTAGCTCCATTCCTGAAGAAATAGGAAACTTGAAAAGTCTTAAAGATCTAGGTTTGGACCAAAACCAACTTCATGGTTCTATTCCAACTTCTTTTGCTAATTTAAGCAAATTGGAAGTCTTATATCTTTGGGGCAATAACCTTTCTGGCTCCACTCCTAAAGAAATAGGAAACTTGAAAAATCTTAAAGATCTAGGTTTGGGCCAAAACCAACTTCATGGTTCTATTCCAACTTCTTTTGCTAATTTAAGCAAATTGGAAGTCTTATATCTTTGGAGCAACAACCTCTTTGGTTCCATTCCTACAGAAATGGGAAACTTGAAAAATCTTAAAGATCTAAATTTGGGCCAAAACCAACTTCATGGTTCTATTCCAACTTCTTTTGCTAATTTAAGCAAATTAGAAGTATTATATCTTCTTGACAACCAATTCTCTGGTCCTATTCCACAAGAAATTGGAGATAATTTAAAGTTAGTTTTGCTTAAATTGGATAGAAATCATTTTACTGGTTATTTGCCAGAAAATATTTATGCTGGTGGATTACTTCAAAATTTTTCTGCATCCAACAACCATTTTGTTGGCAAAGTCCCTAAAAGCTTAAGAAATTGCACAAGCTTAATTAGAGTCAGGTTGGAAAATAATCAACTTAGTGGAGATATAGCTAAAGATTTTGGTATCTATCCAAACTTGAGATATATGGAACTAAGTCAAAATAGGTTTTTCGGAGAAATCTCAAGCAACTGGGCACAATGTTGGCAACTAGAAGCCTTAAAAATTAGTGCAAACAATATTACTGGTGGCATACCACCTGAAATTGGAAATGCAACTCTAATACAAGTGCTTGATCTTTCTATAAATGGTATAGTTGGGGTGATTCCAAAAGAACTAGGTAGGTTGAAGTTTTTAGAAAAGTTAATGTTGAATGGCAATCAAATTTCTAGTACTCTACCTTTGGAATTTGGATCATTGACTAATCTTAACTATCTTGATTTATCCTCAAACAAGTTAAGCCAATCAATTCCAAGTAATTTAGGGAACTTGTTGAAATTGTATTACTTGAATTTAAGTTGCAATAATTTTAGTGGAGAGATTCCAATTCAGCTTGGAAATCTATTCCATCTTTCTAAACTAGATTTGAGCTTTAACTTTATAAATGGAGAGATACCGTCATATATTAGCAAAATGCAAAGCTTGGAAGAGTTGAATGTCTCTCATAATTATCTTTCTGGTTTCATTCCAAAAGCCTTTGAAGAAATGCATGGCCTATTGTACGTTGACATATCCTATAATGAGTTGCAAGGTCCTATTCCTAATAGCATAGCATTTCTAAATGCTTCCTTTGAAACACTACAAGGGAATAGGGGGTTGTGCGGAAACATTAAAGGACTGCAACCTTGCAATGCTTCCATGACAAACAAACATGTGAGCATTGTGTTGGTTATTGTTTTACCCATCTTAGGAGCACTCTTGATTCTATTTGCTTTATTTCAAATTTTTATCATCAAGAATAGAAGGAAGAAAAATTTAGAATCAAAACAAAATGACAAGCATGAAGAGGTATTTCTTTCGGTTTTGAATTTTGATGGGAGGAAAATGTATGACGAAATCATAAAAGCAACTGAGGATTTTGATGAAAAGTATGCCATTGGAGAGGGAGGACATGGAAAGGTCTACAAAGTAGAGCTACCCTCAACTGAGGTAATAGCTGTGAAGAAACTTTACCATGAGAACGAGAGAAAATTTGAGAAAGAATTTTTGAATGAGATAAAGTCATTAATGGAGATAAGACATCAAAACATTGTCAAACTTTATGGTTTTTGTTCACATGCCAAACATTCATTTTTGATTTATGAGTATCTTGAAAAGGGTAGCTTGGCCTCAATGTTGATGAATGAAGAAACTGCTAGAGTACTTGATTGGAGTAAGAGGTTAAATATAGTTAAAAGTATTGCTCGTGCGTTAAGCTACATGCACCATGGGTGCTCACCATCCATTATTCATAGAGACATATCAAGCAAAAACATCTTGTTGGATTCTGAATATGAGGCTCACATTTCAGACTTCGGTATAGCTAAAATTTTGAATGTAGACTCATCTAATTGGACTTCTCTTGCCGGCACATAAGGATATATAGCACCAGGTGAATGTATTTTCCTGTTGTCTAATTTTAGGTTAACATTTATGGCATACATGTTGATTTTAGTTTTCTTTTTCTTTCTCCTCTTTTTTTTTTTTTTTTGGCCAGAGTTTGCATATACAATGAGAGTCACTGAAAAATGTGATATATATAGCTTTGGTGTCTTGGCATTTGAAGTCATGATGGGGAAGCATCCTAGTGACTTGATCTCCATACTATCATCTTCATCAATTGAGAGAAACTTTAATATAAAGAATGTACTTGACCAACTCCTTTCACTTCCAACAAGTCAAGTTGAGGATGGACTTATAACAATTGCACAGCTTGCCATCGATTGCTTGAGTGTGGATCCACAATCTAGGCCAACGATGCACATGATTTATCAAGTCTTGTCAGCTAAAACTACACATTCCTAGCTTGAAAGGTATTGATTACTATGTCTATTTGGCATAATACATGCTAAATTCTTGAGAATGTTTTTTAAAAAAATTATCTCTAGAGTTATGCCTTTTGATTGCCAAGTATTTGGAAGTTATTTTTAAGCTCATTTTGTTTGATGTCTTAGTTAGCAATGTGCTACCTTGTTTCAAGACAAATTTTATTGTTCTTGTGAAGGGGAAATTGTGGCACAAGAAAAAATTAGAATATAAACAAAGATAAATTAGAAAAAAAAATGATATATTAAATTTACATGATTTGACTTGATGTGTACACAAAAAGGAGATATAGCTACAAGAAGTATATTATCAAGTATACTAGAGTTTACACGCTCTATACAAAGTCAACACATTTTTGTAGGGTGAGCAACATTTGTTTCACTTTCTTTATGGATTTTAAATGATGATGACATGTTATTGCATTTGCTTCTATACATTTTTGCTTTTCTATTTGAACATCAAGAACTAATTTTAACCAATTTAATGCAGGACAAGGATAAATAGGCGGTTAGTTGTCTCCATCTTGGGATATAGAAATCTTGCTCAAAGAAAGTTGATTTGGTAAACTTATGCTGAATTTTATGGAGATCTCCTCAATGCATTAAACAAAGAACTTTAAAATGCCTTTCAGATTAGTTTTGGTTTTCATTTCCTTTTTGTTTACTTAAGAATACTAATCACCCATTTTATAAACTCTAGCAAGATGAGGCACAATGTAAAAACAAAGCATATTATTCTAGTTGAAAGTCAATCTTGGAATGATTTACTTGGAAGGAAGCAATTGCTAGGTTGAGAGCAACAATATATTTGTTTTTCCTATCTATTTGCATTAGAGAGTTGTAGTGCTAGAGTAACAATCCTAGATAATTATACCTTAGATATTTATATAAGTGATATTGATAGAATTGAAGATTTTGTATCTGTGCATTTAAAGACTTGATGGGAAATTTCTAATTTTGTGAACAAGGACATGTTAGCTCTTGTGAAATTGGTATTTGTCAATGGAACCCAACAGCATTTAACTAAAGGGAATGAGTGCATTTCACAAGATCATGGGTGAATAATATTAGCAAAGTGGCAAGTGAATACATTATGTCACTTATGTTTTGAGCTTTTTAATATGAAACTTGAAATTTTTATTTATTTTATTCCTTTGAAAGAAATTATTCTTTCAAGTTTGTTTTATCCCTATTTCTCTGGTAATATGAAATACTTTTGGCTTTATTTTCCTTTTAGTTTTTGGTACATCTCACAAGCTCATAATAATAGGAGAAATATATGGTGAACATGACTCTAGCTAAGTCAGAGGTTGAAATACTCCACTAGAAGATGTTAGACAAGCCTTACAATCATGTCAGATTTTGTCATGAATCACACGTATGCAGTTGAATCTCAACAAGACTTCTATCTAATATCCTACTTAGTTTGTGTTTCGTTTTTACCCTCAAATCATGCTGGTGTCTAAATTAAACCAAGTCACTTTGGTTGGGCGTGGTTTGTGCCTCTCATTCGAAGTCAACTAGAACGCCTCGCAGAGGTAATGGTCAATTGCAACAATCGTCTTCAAGAGTTAATGATTGGGAGTTGCTTGAAGTTAGAGCTCTCAACACGCCTACACTTCTCATCCCTTAAAAATTTAGAGCTCTCAACCCTCGTGTCATTTTGATTAGATTTATCTCCAAAGCTTTGCACCATCGATATTTGGGAATCCATGTAACAACAGAGGATTTGGTGTCCTTTTCAGGGCCAGGATTTCTGCCTTCAGTCTACTCAAACTTTACCTTGGGAGATTTCAAAATCTGAAATCTTTGGACAAGGAAGGCCTTCAACACCTCATCTCTCTTGAAGAATTGCAGCTCCAAGACTGTCCTAACCTCAAGTGCATACTAGAAAACAAGTTGCCCGTCTCACTTTTTACTATTCGGATCTGGACATGTCCTTTATTGAAGAAGCAATTGCAGAGCAAGAAAGTAAAAAAAGCAGGGAAAGATACCAGACAATGTTGACTTGTTTATTGATGATGAATATATTGGATGAGCTAAAAAGGCTTAATCGAGTTGCATATTCTGGTATAAAATCCGCCCATCATTCTAAAGGTGAGAACCATATTTCAGCTTTTACAGTTACGTAATACTTCTTTTCAATCCATTAATAACAAATATGTTCCTGTTGCTTTCGATGATAACGTTCTTAAATTTTTCATTTCTTCCTATTCACGATATTTTATTAGTCTCAATATTTTCCTTTCATTTAACACCATCTAAATTTTTCTTTCTTTCTGTTTCATCATCTGTATGAAAGATACTTGAAGTAACTAAAGATCAAAGGTCTTGGGACACGATTACAAGAAGCAAAGTTAGCGACCAGTTTGAATGTCTGAAGGTCAGGTAACTAACCCAATCTGTAAATAGTTGGTTCAATCTTTCTTAAAATGATACAAGGAGTTTTCTTTATTCTTTTTCTAAATAGCAACACATTTTGTTATATCTAGTACGTGTAAAAATGTAGCAAGAATGCTTTTCTTTCGCATAATCTTCTTATCTTAGTGTCTTTCGGGGTATTTGTACACCGGCTGTATATTCTAACTCCAATAGATTTTGATACGTTAAAGCATTTGTGTTTCTATTGGATACGTATGTTTTTGGTTAATTGGATTATGGGATAATGTTAACACTTAATGTTTTGTTCATCTCAGGGAACTGTCTGGTCTTTAATAAGTTATGGAAGCTAATGATTAATGAGGTAATATTGGACGGGAAGTGTTTTGTCGCTTGTTATTTCTTGAAATCCATCGTTCCAATCTAAATAAAGAAGACTATAAGATTCTCTTTTTGTTGCCAGCAAAAAGTACTAAGTTTTTGTAGAACTAGAGATGCCTGAATGCTTCGGAATCTAAAGATTTGATTTTGTGATTTACGTTTCTGGAGGTCTCTTTTATTGTCTTTCCTAATATTCCTTGTGTGTCGTTCTAGAGGTATTTCTTTTACTGTCAGTAACCAGTTTCATACGCCTACAATTGAAATTGTGCAGTTGGTGTCTCCTTGTTTCCTTCTTCTTTCCCTTGGGAATATTTCTTTTAGAAGGAATCCTTTCTAGAGTGCCACTGGGAGCTGGGCTTGCTTGCAGCTTCCGAACAATTGCTGAGTTTGACTATTTCTTAAGGCAGAAACAAGCATGTAAGTAGAAGATTTGAATAAGGCATTTCATTCTTCGGCGTGGATGTTTGATGACCAACCAGATTATTTGATCACTACCAGATTATTTGATGTTTATGTACTATTTATTTGTTTCCCAACATTTTCCCATGGTTTCTCATCATAATCAAGCTGTTAAAGATCCAATGTTTTAGAATATAACTAGAATTTATAACTCTATATCTTTCCCTATTCAAAGGAACAATCTTTCATACAAACTTCACTATCAATTGGCTAAATTTCACTATCGGCAAAACAAGTTATGCCACTTGTTCAAAATCAGAAAACAATTATTCTTCTGAGAAAGAAAATTAAGCATTACTTTTGATATCCAGTAACTCAAGTTCGTACTATAATCACTAATATTGATGTTTTGTCGTCTTCTATTGAGTAGATATGGGAAGTTTATTGTGACTAGTTGTCATGGTGCGAAGTGGTGCGAACTCTTATCATGGTATTTCATTTTTATCTGAAGTGGAAGTTTTATGCTGCTAGATAGCATCTTTTCTCCTAAAATCTAGAACATTGCAAAAGGGAATCCATGGTAACAAATAATTTTCTCTCTTCAAATTTGTGATCCCTTTAAATAAGTTCCTTATCCATGATTTGGAAAACTGAATTGATTTAGTTTCCTTTTTCATTCTTGAGGCTATTTGATTTGAAATGATACTTACACACATTACAGATCAAAATAATTTCACGGATCTCTGAATCCCAATACGAAGTAAAAGCCAAACAACGTAAAACACCATGACCCCAAATTTTACATTTCTAACGAAGAACCCAACCTAGGACCTAGTATGGTACATACGACTCCTCTCCTAGGAAATGAAAATTTTCACAAATTTGGCACTCTGCAGTTCAAAACCATACTCTTGACAACGAGGCAGCATGCATTTTTTGAAAAGTCCAACATCAGTACTAGGCCCATTACTATTTATTTATGTTAGCCCAGACCCACGTTATGTTACCCTTTTCTCATTTAAGAGGTGTTTAGGGTTTGCTTGTAGTGTGTGTGTGCGTTGCCGTCAATGTGAAGAACTCAGTCCGTGCATATGTATGTTTGTTTGTAAGTGAGAGAATTTCTTGTATTTGTGAACAGATCTGCTTCTTTAATCACACTTAAGGTTAGTCACTACTGCTTCTTTCTTGTTTGATTTTGTGATACTATATTTGTGGTTGAATGTGTGGAAACAAATACGGTTCATTTGGTATCTAGAGCTGGGTTGTTTTATTTTTTGGTGTTGAGTTACTGAATCACGAAAAGGGAGTGGAGAAAGAGGTTGTTTGATGAAGAAAGAAGCTGTTTGGTGAAGATTGACAGACTGGTTGTTGAAGAAAGAGGTTTGGTGAAGATTGAGGGATTGGATTGTTGATTCTGGGTGTACTAATCATATGACTGGTAATGAAGATCTCTTTGTGAGCAAGTCAGTGTATAAAGGTGATAAAATTATGGTAACTGCTAATGATGAAGAACTTCCGATCACCCATATTGGTCAAGCCAAATGCAAGTCACGTGCTAAATCACAAGAAATGAAGTTTGATAATGTGTACCATGTGCCAAGTATGAAAAAGAATTTATTATCTGTGATCCAATTGGCTGATGCAGGGAATTATATTTTGTTTGGTCCAGATGGTGTAAAAGTTTATGAGCATATAAAGGTAGAGGGGACTCTGATAATGGAAGGACGAAGATTGAAGTCTGTATATGTGTTGTCTGCTAAAGAAGCATATGTCGACAAGACTAGGAGGAGCGAGACAGCAAGCATATGGCATGCACGTTTGGGTCATGTTGGATATAATAAGTTAAAGACAATCATGGATCGAATGATGGTGAAAGGAATACCTAAGTTGGAGGTAAGAACTAACGCCATTTGTGCTGGTTGTCAATTTGGTAAGGCTCATCAGTTGCCCTTTAGTGAATCAAAATTCCAAGCTCAAAAACCATTAGAGCTAGTTCATTCTGATGTATTTGGAAGAGTAAGGCAAAAATCAATTGGAGGAAAGCAGTATATGGTGACCTTTATTGATGATTTTTCGAGGTTTACTTGGGTTTATTTCTTGAAAGAAAAATCAGAAGTTTTTCATACATTTATTGAATTCAAAGAAAAGGTAGAAAATGAGCTTGGGCATAAAATTCAGTGTTTGCGTACAGATAATGGTGGAGAATATACTTCAGGTGAATTCTCATCATATCTTAAGTTGCATGGGATTCGAAGACAACTTACATGTCCAAACACGCCACAACAGAATGGAATTGCTGAGAGAAAGAATAGGCATTTGGCAGAGATATGTAGAAGTATGATACATAGTAAGAATGTACCTGCACGTTTTTGGGCAGAAAGTATGCGGACAGCTACTTACATCATCAATCGATTGCCTCAGGAAGGACTTGGAAATGTTTCCCCTTTTGAGAAATTGCTAAATCGCAAGCCAACTGTAAGTTACTTTCGAGTCTTTGGATGTGTATGCTATGTATTCATTCCGAGTCAGTTACGTGGAAAATTGGATAAAAAGGCAGTTCGTTATATATTTGTTGGATATGATGAAGAAAGAAAAGGGTGGAGGTGTTGTGATCCAGTTTCCAATCAATGCTATGTTTCCCGTCATGTAGTGTTTGATGAAGCATCATCATGTTGGCCTTTGAAGTCCAAAGATTCAGAAGATAATTATAGAAACAAAGAGAATGAAGAACTAAGTGAAGACATTGTAATGAAAGATGATGATCATGCGGATGGCCTTAAGAAGACTGATTCTATTGTTACATCTAAAAGATCTACAAATCCATGGCGTAATGGAATCTCCTTGGTTAGAATGCGAGAAGAAGATAGACCAAGCCAGTTGGAGGAAGCTGAACAAGAAACACCTGTTATGTTGAGAAGATCTACTAGAGTTAAGCGACCAAATTCTAAATTTGTTGATGCTAGTTTTGCTACTGAGAATCTTAAATCTGAGCCTGAAACATTTGAAGAAGCATATAATCAAGAAAAATGGCGAAAAGCAATGAAGGAAGAGTTCATGGCCTTGAAAGAGAATCAAACATGGGAGTTGGTTCCAAAACCAAATGATGTGAAGCCTATCTCATGCCGTTGGGTTTTTAAGTTAAAAAGGAGAAATGATGGTTCTATTGAAAGATACAAGGCACGCTTGGTAGCTTGAGGTTTTTCTCAAAAGTATGGCTTGGATTATGAAGAGACATTTAGTCTTGTTGCAAAGATCACAAGCATACGGACATTATTGGCGATTGCCGCGAACAAAGGATGGAAATTATGGCAAATGGATGTTAAAAATGCTTTTTTACATGGAGAGTTAGACAGAGAAATATTCATGAAGCAACCAAAGGGGTTTGAAGAATATGGAGAAGAGAATTATGTTTGTAAATTAAAGAAAGCCTTGTATGGTTTGAAACAAGCCCCTAGAACTTGGTATGGAAAGATATCAGAGTTTCTTTTACAAATTGGATATTCAGTCACACATGCAGATTCAAGTCTCTTTGTGAGAGTTCAGGGTAATAGAATTTCTATCATTCTAGTTTATGTTGATGATCTTATAATAACTGGGAATGATGATTCGGGAAATCAACAAGCCAAAGAAAATTTACTTACTCGGTTTCAAATGAAGGAGCTTGGGGAGTTGAAATATTTTTTGGGACTAGAGCTTGTACGAACTATGGATGGCCTTCTCTTGAGTCAGCAAAAATATGCAGAAGATTTGTTAGAAAGGTATGGAATGAAAGATTGTGTTTCAGTTGATACACTAGTTGAGCCTAAAGTTAAGTTGTTGGATGAAGGTGAAAGATTACAGGAGCCCACCATGTATAGGCAACTAATTGGCAGCTTGAATTACTTAATGTTAACGAGACCAGATATTGCATTTGCGGTTGAACTATTAAGTCGTTTTATGCACAATCCAAGGAGACCTCACTTGCAAGTTGCGCGAAGAGTCTTACAATATGTTAAAGGAACAGTTGATCTTGGGCTATTATATAAAAAGGGTGAGTGTAATCTAGTTGGCTACTGTGATACTGATTATGCTGGAGATGAAGACAACCGAAGATCAACAACTGGGTATTCATTTAATTTTGGTTCAGCTGCTATTTCATGGTGCAGCAAAAGACAACCAACTGTTTCCTTATCCACAACAGAAGCTGAATACAGGTCAGCAGCTATGGCAGCACAAGAAGGTACGTGGTTAATGCAATTGTTGGAAGATATTGGTGTACTTGAAAGTGAAACAGTACAAATATTTTGTGACAATTTATCTGCTATTAAGATAGCTGAAAATCCAAAGTTTCATGCAAGAACAAAACATATAGAAGTTCATTATCACTTTATTTGAGAAAAGGTTCTTCAAGGGGAAGTTGATTTGCATCCAGTGAGAACAAGTGAGCAGGTTGCTGACATCTTCACTAAGGGGTTGAGTTCTCCTACATTCAGAAAGCATAGAAGTGCACTTGGATTGGTAAGCAAAAGCTCGTTCACTAAAGTTGATGTTGAGGGGGAGAATTGAAAAGTCCAACATCAGTACTAGGCCCATTACTATTTATTTATGTTAGCCCAGACCCACGTTATGTTACCCTTTTCTCATTTAAGAGGTGTTTAGGGTTTGCTTGTAGTGTGTGTGTGCGCTGCCGTCAATGTGAAGAACTTAGTCCGTGCATATGTATGTTTGTTTATAAGTGAGAGAATTTCTTGTATTTGTGAACAGATCTGCTTCTTTAATCGCACTTAAGGTTAGTCACTACTGCTTCTTTCTTGTTTGATTTCGTGATACTATATTTGTGGTTGAATGTGTGGAAACAAATACGGTTCATTTTTCAAATTCTTGCAGTTGATAAAGTGGCAGGGCATGTTCTCCTAGGAAATTGAGATTCGTAACTAAAGGCCGTTGCTCGGCATTCAAGTCGGACACGGCAGCCATCAGGTTGCCCTGGCTGACCGATCGGTCGGTTTCCAAGAAAGGATATGGTTAAAAGTAAACCACTCTGATGAAGCCACATTAGCATGCAAGCAACGGCTAAGATTGAAGTAAGGTTGAGTGCTGGAAAAGTTCATGTTGACAGTCCTCTTTAAAGAAGGACCTTTCGTGTAAGAAAGATGTTGAGAAGAAAACAAGTTAAGTGATAAAAGTAAAAGCTTGAGAGATACGGTCGCCATTGAAAAGAGGAGCCATGTAGACCTCTAGAGAGAGAGAAAGACTCTTATGGTTAAACAAGAAAAGCATTTACTGTAAATATGTTAGGGCTTCCACTGTAGGTTTTATGTTTTCTGTTTTCACAGATCTGTAATATTTTGTCTATGTAACAAATGTTTGTTGAACATATGAACTATTTGTAGCTCTTTGTAAAATTTGAAACTAAGTGCTTGAATGAATATCACTTGTTTAGTTAATGTCCAAAATGTAAACTTTCTCCATTGTGTTCCATTACTCTGTTCTGCACTTCACAAATTGTCAACAAAGGGAACACACCCTATGATGCTGCAGCAACTCTCCTTCCATGCAGCAGCCTCAGTGTTACATTGAAAGGGAAGGGAGCTGAACAAAGCAAAAGTAGCCGTTTGACTCACCTGCCACCCATCAACCGGAGCCGGTCTCCTTGTTGGCAGCAGTATTCTTTTGTTTGTATAAAGCAGCGTGTATCTCCACTGGAAAATTTTGAGGTGGTCTATTATGGTTTTTCTTTCTCTTTGTTAAGTTTGCTGTAATTTTTTTGATTCAATCGATATGAAAGGAACCAGTCGATCACCAATCTTTATTTTCACTTCGTTCCACCGAATTAAACACGGTATCAGAGTAGGACGATTTATCTTCCATGTTCCTTCTCGTCCGTTCAAAATGGAAAATTTCACGCTCTGTTCAAACTATAATCCCTCATTTTCTTCATGCTCTGTTTTGCACTACGCAACGAGTAAACCTATGATTTACACACACAGAAACACTGATTTGTTCACCAACTAAGCTTCCGTAAAACCTCTGTGATCATATAACCATCACAAACCCATTTGTGGCTCATTCTTCCATCCCATTTCCGTTCTAAACGTGCCAAACTTGAAGCTGCTCAGTTTCCTCTTCAGTCAGCAACGGCAAGGATGTCCCAAGCAGCCACAAGCTCTCCAAGAAGATAGGCGATTGGAACTCCGTCCGCTGACTCTACAAGGAGAACCCCATATGTCAGAAAATTTGTGAAAAGACAGATCAAATGATGATTGCTCCACTAATTAGCAAAATAAATTTGCTATATAGAGAAAAATCGAAAAGAAAAAAAATACTTAAAGCACATGTTAAAAGAAAGTATAATAAAGAAAAAGGTATTATTAAGATAACAAAAGCTCAAACCATACATATCTGAAAAAAAAAAATGAAAGAAAGAAAAACTTCATTCCTTGAAAGAGCAGCAAAAAAAAGTCATAAAGATGAGTGTTTTCAAAAAAAAAGAAGAGACAAAATTATAAAATCTATTTTCTTAATACTATTATTTTTCAATTTACACAATATAGATTCATACAAACAATTAATTTTTTTTTCAAGATATAATGCTTTCACAATCATTTTATATCATACATTTTATTAGAATAGACTCATTCTTTCAATACTATTAAAAAAAATTTAAGACATAATAGAGATTTATTTATTCTAAAGCCCTTTAATCCCTTCAATAGTCAACAAATTAAAAAGACAACAACTACACGTTATTTCTCGCAGAAGTCACCTATTTACCACGAAATTATTTTGTGCAAAGATGGCGTAATCATTCCACTATTTGGACAATACCATCTTTGTGTACAAAGGGATTAAATGTCATAAAAAATAAATGTAGACTCCATTTTAGTTCTACGGCTAGCCCGGTAAGTTGTATAAGAGAAAGAGTTAAAAATCAATTGCATTTCTTTAATAGTTAGTTCATGGATAGGAAATAGATATATTATCCAAATCAATCATTATATATATATGTGCTTTCTTAGGTCTAGAGCAGTTTCGTGGGAGCTAAGACCCAAAAGCATTTTCTAAAAGTCATGACGATAAATGATAAGATGCCCATCCATGATCTAGTCTTGATTGGAGAAAATATTTGGGTCAATTAAAGTCATACATTCAAAAAATTTTAATCATCATTATCCTAAAATTCTTATCTAAAAAGTTTAAAGCTGACCAAACCTCATAATGATAGAGTGATGAAAGGATTGGCTAGCCATGAAATGATATAGAAATGAGTACTTTTCTAAACCTTTAATTTCCTTTACTTTTCTCTAATTCTCCCTCCCTTCTTTTAAGTACTCTTCCAAAAGATATTATCTCATGAGTTCGTTAATCTACATGAATAAACTGGTGGACAATGCCAAGGACAAGGCACTTTTGGAGATTCCAATGAAAGAACAGCTTGATGAGTTGAAAGATGTTGTATATTATTGAGAACGAGTTAAATTTTCAAAAGAGTTTTACATGATTAGGGTGTCTAAATTCTAAATGGATATGAAGTCTAAGTCTCATTTAAAAGACTGAAGTTATAATAGTTGAAATATTGGTAGAGAGATAAAAGAGTAGGACGTTATTCGTCCAAGCCTCTTTAAAAACTTCTTGTGTTAGTGTGTGCATGTATATGTGCACCTGCATGTGCATGTGCACTTAAATCCCTTATTGGGAAATTGTGTAAAAATTCCTAACAATTAGTATCAAAGCCTAAAGGAGACCTAGGTTGGGCAAAGCATAGATTGAGGTAGATTATGCAACTTCAATAGTTAAGCAAGGATCTACTTTACAAAATAAATACTTTAGCTAGTCATCTTTTTAGGTTAAATTTTCTTTGAGTGTCTCTTAATACTATTTGTAAATTATTTTGCTGAGTAGTGACCGAATATAAGTAGAAGTATCAATCATAATAGACACAATTAAATATGAAGTTCCTTTGTTTGATAGAAAGAGTGATTTCACTTTGTTGAAGTTAGTATCTACGATCTATTAGTACAAAAAATTTAGGTAAGCCAAAATAGTTAAAGAAACTAACTGAATTTTCAAAAACTTGTTTTTTCCTTTTTTTTTTTTTTTGAACCAATGCAATTACTTTCTAGATTAAAGAAGGTTTACTAGATGAAACTTTGAAGACAACAATGGAAGAAGTTGGTCATATTTATTTTGTTACTTTGACATCAATGTCATTGATTGAAGAAACAACTTAGTGAGTAGGATATTTTGCAATTCATAACTTTGTCAATGGGTTGGCAAAATTAACACATGGGCAATTGATTGGTTAGTTATTGCATGGCTCTTCTCATGGAATTACAAAAATGATTCACTATTTGTTATGCAAGGGAAAGGATTTGGTTTACATGACAAAGCCCAAGGTTCTTCACACAACTTAGTAGTTCACTTTAATTTCAATGAAAAAAGGTAATGCGTTGAACATTACACAACTAATATAGTGCTAAATGATTTATTTCCCAATGATGAAAATTTTGATATTACTTTTCTTAAAACATTGTATAAATGTAACGGATTTGGTTGAATCAATTGCCCAAATGAATTATCTATATTGCTTGAAATCTAATTTTATTAGAATTACCAAGCTACCTAATTCAATATGCAAGTTGTGTAACTTGTAGGAATTACATTCTACATTTTGGAGAGGGCCTATTGAATTACCAAAAGATAGGGAAAGATTGGTTACTTATGTTATCTTAATATTTGAAAAACTAGTATAAAAGAGATACCAAGAAATTTGCATCAACTAAAATAGTTAAGGAAGCTGATTGAATTTCCAAAATCTCATTTTTTATAAAGCTAGTGCAATTACTTTCTACATGAAAAAAGATTTACCAAAAGAAACTTTGAAGAAAACAATGGAAGAATATGGTCACAATTATTTTGCTATTTTGACATCAATGTCATTGATTGAAGAAACAACTAAAAAAAAAAAAAATTATAATGCATGACTTTGTCAATGACTTAGCACAATTTACTAGTAAGTTGTTGGGCTCTTTTCAAGAAATTACAAACAAGACCCACCATTTGCTATGCAGGGAAAATAATTTGATCTACTTGAACAAGTCTAAGGTTATTCATACAGCTTGGACATTGAGTACTTTAAATTCATTGAAGGAGTGCAACTAATCTAATATTTGTTTAACTAAAACAATGCTAAATGATTTATTCATAATGACGACAAATTTAATATTGTTGAACATTGCATAAATGTGATGGAGTTGCTAGAATCAAATACCCAAATGAAGTATCTATATTGCTTGAAATTTAATTTTGTTGAATCACCAAGTTGAAACAATTTATTGCCTTTATATTTATTAAATCTAATCTTAATAAACATGATGGGCGTTTGGTCTTGTAAGAAACTATTTGCTATTGGGATGGAATAAAGTTTTGCAAAACTTCTATCTCTTAGATATTCGTCAATCCATGCAAAATCAAAAGATGTGATGTACTTCTTAGGACAAGGGTGTTTCCTTCCACTCTACTCATACTTCAACTTGGGGAATTTTAAAACATGAAATTTTTAGATAGGGAAAGGCTTCGAAACATTACTTCTAACTTCAAGTGTATACCAAGAGTCGCCTAACTCCCTTTCTATTATTACTATCAACGGATGTCCTTTGTTAAAGAAATAGATGCAAAGAAAGAAGGGGGAGAAAAAGGTAAAGCTTCAAGTTGGTGTTGACATATTATTTGATGATAAATACATTGGATGAGCCAAAAGACTACTAAGACTCACATTTTCTTATATAACATCCACTCATTGTTTTGGGAACAATATATTCAGCTTCTACAATTTGGTAAGTGCTTGTTTCAATCAACAAATTATAAATATAATTATGTTGTTTATGGAAATATCATTCAAATTTTCTTTTCTGATTTAAGTGAATTTTTTAATTTGAATGTTATGGATTTTTTATCACTACTTTCTTTTCTTTTCCTTTTGTTTTTGTCAATTGGATGGAAGATTTTTAGCAAACTAAAGAATGAAGAGCTTGGATCATAATTCCAAAAACAAAGGCACGCAAATGAAGTGTAAAATCCTTTTAGGAAAGAATGCCCCAAAGCTTAGATAATTAATCCAACTACTAAATATTTATTTCTTAATTCTTGAATTGCATCTTTTTTATATTGATTAAGTACAAGCTAATAATTTATTTTTAAAAGAGTATAGAATTGTTTTTTTTCGGATGATACAATTATTGTTAGATGTACCTTGTGCAAGAATATTGTAAAAAATTTCTATTCTTAATATAATCTCCTTATCTTAGTATTCATGAATGGCTGCTTTCATATTCTAACACGTTAGTAGTCCTTAAAAAGTTAAAACCTTCGCGTATCACATCAAAAAGTATGTTTTTGATCAATTCGATGTGGTAAATCTTAACATTAGGAATTTCGTTTACTTTAGGAGACAGTGGTTTTCAATTGAGTTATAGGAACTAATTAAGTGGCACCCATTCATTCATGAAATTCACAATTCTATTCATGTAACTATAATATCAATTGACTGAGTTGCACTATTCGTGAAAGAAAGTTAAGTCATTTATTTAACATAAATAATCTACTCAAAAAGAAAGTTAGCATTATGTGTTATATCTAGTAACTAAATTTTAAGTTATGTTATTTAATGATTTAGACATTTAGATATTATCTATTGAATAGGTACGGAAATTTGATTGGAGACATTTTACTCACATCCTTTGTCTGAAAGTTGGAATTTGAATGAATAGAACTTCCCCATCGACTTCAACAAGAAGGATAAGTCCAATATCTTCCTGCAGGATGATCAGGTCTCAGATGCAGGAGTTGAAACATAGGCTACAGTTCGTAGCAAGGGAAGCCAAATATTCCATTGACAATGCTTGATTTTCCCATTACAATTAGTTGACTGATGTGCCCAAATAACAGGTAAGAGAGACTACACCTTCTCCTTGGTTCTACTAAAACGAGGGAGAAGCTAAGTACCAAGGCAATACTATGCATACAAAATATACCAGAAGTTGAAATGTAGGCTGCGATTCCTAGCATTCTTCAAACATATGGACCAAGTTCAAGGAACACATGCAACCAGTATTCTAAATCGCGATGGTTAACAACGAGGCGATATAAAATTGTTTTGCTTACCTTCGAACTAATCAACTGTTGTTACTTGAAGACAATATGAATTGTTAAATATATCGCTAAAGATTAATCCTTTCTACAATCAAATTACAAAGAAACAATTAAAAAAGGAAAAAGTTGTAGAAATAATTCATAGCTCCACACAATCCGTGTATATACTAAGTCCTTGCAATGTAATACCCTTAGCCTGTCCATTGTTGAGGGCTAGAGAGGAGGGCCGATCGTTGCCAACCATAAGATAAAAAGGAAAGCAACTCTAGCTTCTTTCATAAAGTTTCTTCAATAGTCAAAATGGTAAAGCAAATAATTCTAAAATTTTCAAGTTTGACAAGGCTTCCTTGCTACAATTGCAGAATCTCTTAATTGAAGGTTACTTTAGCTTTAATGGAGTTTTGGACGAACAGTACATGAAGGAATGATGAGAATATAATACTTATACCCAAAGCTAGTATATCTCATCATCTAGAACGTCAGGTAACAAAAATCTTTTTGGATCTTTCGCGATTTCCTCATAACTCAATCTTGATTTCCCTTTTTTTGGCAAAGGAACTAGAGGAATAATCATATCTTTATCAATAACCCAATTAGTTATTCCATGTTTTACTGCTAAGATAGGGGACATGTAATGATCCTTCAAAAATATCTTTCTAGTCTTGTTCAAATGTGCGACCAATGGCTTCTAAAATAATTCTTGTGACCTTATTCTTATTATGCATGACTTCCCGGGCTTAAATTTCCAAATCTAATGCATGGCCACTAGCACCTCCAAGAGGTTGATGAATTATGATCCGTGTACTGGGCCAGAGGCTTGCCTTTAGTGCCACCTCCAAGTATGACGGAAGCTGTTGATGCTGATATGCCAACTGCGAATGTGCAGAAACATCAGTCCTCACCAGCTTTAGAGCATCATAGATGGCCATTGTAGCACTGAAACATATAATAAGAGCAAAAGAAAATAACAAGTAGAAAGCGCAAAGTAACAAATGATATGACACCAAAGGCGGGAATTACATAGAAAATTATTTTTATCTAGGTTATAATTAATGGAATTTTCGCTGATAGCTGGATGTTTGTATTTCAACTGTACACTGTAGCATATAGTTGGTACACCGTTCTCGAATTCATACCAGAAAAAGGGACACACAACGACAAGTCAACTGCACTTAAAATTTTGGATATCAGAATGTACAGCACATCATGCATCTCCATTAGAGGTGCTTCTCTTTGTGCAAACATCTTTTCATGCACATACGAGTGAATAGATGACCTTGAAAGGGGAAAAATCGAAGGAAACAAAGCATAAGCACACGTACACACACATCCCAGGACAACTAGCAAATATAGTCGGAAAGTGTCAAGAGTGAAGACATACTCTAAAGGTTTATATGTCTCAAATCTTGGGTTTCTTTTCCACTAACCTGCGTTCTCAAAATCTTAACCTGCATACTTACCATATCTGGGGTAATTTTTTCCAGATGAAGTTTAGTTGGACTCAACTAAAAGGTGACCCTGATTGAAGCTCTGGATCGCTGAGACGAGTCCAGCCTAGGGTGACAGTACAATTCGCTACAATTCGTTTGATAGCAAATCCTCTTCCATCAAAAAAGTCGTGGTCCGGAGAAGGATTTGGGCCCATTTGAACAAGACTGTTGTGGAGCCGGGCTTCATGGACTGTTGTGAGAGGTATTGCAGGCCCTTGAATGTCAGGCTATCACAAAGGGAAAAAGAGCTTTATTAAACTAAAAATGCCTTGAATTGCTTGCTGTAACCTCAAGCGCTGAGGTTAGCGGCTTTTCCAAACGTCGGCCAGACTTAGTTTTTGGATAGGGGCTGACAACAACGCCAACTATTTATGGAGTTGCATTTGGCGTCGAATGGCTGAGAAACCCAGGTGGTGTGCTCTGTAATGAAGTAAGGGCAACCTTTTAGGGAAATCAAGGTAGTAACATCACTATTGTTTATGGCCAACGAAGGTTGCAAACTCTCTGTCAAAAGCATACTTTTGCAGATTTCTCCAGTGGCTCTACTGACCCAAAGTCCATTTTGTTGTGGGCAAGCCCAACCAATGTTCACGCTTCTTCCATTACATTCAGAAAACACAAAATAGAGAAATGGAGATTAAAACTAAGATGTCATAAACAAAGTTGGCCAATTTGTGTGAACATTGTTCATGATTTTCTCTTAAACTTTTATGGTGATGGTCACGGAATATTGAATCAGCTTTGTAAAGCATCCCATACATCGACTGATGATTGTTAGGCCTCTTGGGGCAACAGGTTGCTTCACTACTTAGAATATTGTTTTGACTATTTATCACACTTTTTTTATGTGACTATATTATGCTCTCCCAACTATAGAATTTGAAGATAAGTAAATTATTTATGTCAACAGTTTCAATGGAGCCCCTTATACCCAAAGAAAAAGACGACCAAAAGTAATCTATCAAAAATTTGGAAACAAGAGATTGATTAATTTAAAACTAATGATCCTTGTAAATCTAAAAGGTAAGATAGGAGTATTAAAAAAATGTAATGAAAATAAAAGAAATACTACCTAAAAAGCAATTATCATTGGAATCAATCACCAACTATAAAAAAGAAAAAGTAATGGAAATAAAAGAAATGCTACTTAAAAAGCAATTATCATTGGAATCACTCATGAACCCAAATCCGTTTGATTTTAATGATTACTAATCCGTGAACCCAATGCCTTTTGATTTTAATGATCATTAATTGGTTGAAGGAATCTCTATTCAGCGTCCATCCCAATTCTTTTACTATTATTCTTTATCAAAGACCAGTATTGAAATTAAAAGTGTTATACACAGTAAAAGAAGCTTTTAAAATTCTACTGTGAACAAGATAGATTCATAAGCGTTTTCTGGCTCCAGTGATGTTAAGACTGGTTGGTTCTAAGTTACGTTTGATGCCATTACTAGCTGGTTAACTACACGCACCTTCTAAGTTTGCCTAAAGAGACCGCTGTTATAATAGCTTTGTATGATGGAGCTATATGTTTTTGAAGTAGTTGAACAATTGTTGGATATCTCCATCTGCCATCATAAGAACGAATGCCGCTAAGACTCCCTTGTCTTCATGTTAGGGGCATCACTGGATTGGGTTTCTATCCGTTCAAAGACGCGCCCATGTTCAAAGACGATTCAGCAATTAGCACACATGCTATGACTGGAAGTCTAATGCAAATTCCTTGAAGCTTCCGAGGATAATGATGGTTGGCTGGTATTTTGAAACGCCTTTTTGCCCCCCCTTTTTTTTCTCTGACAAGAAAGACAGGTGCTCGAGCATGGCACTTTTCGTGAACGTAATCTTGATGTTGCTAGTATATCTTGATAATAACATAAGTCCATCGGTACGCCACCATGCTATATCCCGTCCGAATGGTGAAAACAGAACCAAGTTCGTCTGTGTGAGAGCCTTGAAACTTTCGGAATGACATCGTTATGGGGTTGGCTGGAAGGCACCTTCTCAGTTTTCCTACTCCAATAATGGAGACCTGAAAAATACAGTTCTCTGCTTTCTGTCTTGTTTCAACGATTTTTCTCTCTGCAATAATAGAGGCGTCAAATTGCTAGCTGGAGCAAACCTTCTAGGCTTTCTTTCTTCAATAATAGAGGCGTCAAAAGTACAGTTTTCAGCTCCCTGTTTCGCCTAATTAATCTGATACACAATCCATGATCAATACATGATGCGATGTGGACGGCGACCTCTTGGCCTCTGTACAGACGGAATCCAAAGCTTACATTGTGTCCCTTTCAGATATACTCAAGGAAGAGTTTTCAAATTTCCAAGTGCAAGTTGATGGGAAAAATGACGTATAAAGTTTCCCACTTTGATTGAACCTATGAGGAAATACTAAAACACCAACGATGTATTCGAATCACAAGTAAAATAATCAAATCACAGTCAACACAAAAGAATTTCTACGTGGAAAAACTCCTCCAATGTGAAGGATAAAAAACCACGGGACCGATCACGGAGTCCACCCAAATCTCCACTATATCAATCGTTAGGATACAACCCAATCAAGTCCTTAACAATAGCAACAGGACAAAGATTTACTGATTCAACAACAATAGAATCACCAATAAATAGTGAAGAACAAGTTGTAAACAACAACTTAACCAAGAAAAGTTGGAGAAATATCACCCAGATTGTCGACCACAATCTGCTGACTTCAAGAGCTCCAAACGACAATCCAACCGTTCACAATGAAGAACACCCAATCCCGAACCTGCTGACAAAAAATCAGCTCAATCGGACCACGGATCGTCCTTGATCAAAACGTTTGATCAACTGCTGCGCAGGGCCTCTAATTCCTGCGAAATTCTGCTCTTTTCTTTTCTCTCTCTCTTTTCTCTTTTGATGGCCACTCACCTCTTCTCTTAAAGAAAAAACCCTATATTTTTTCTTTTAAACCTTAGGGCCACATTACCCTAATTGGACCCAATAATAAGTCCCCGAATATGGGCTGGACCAACCCAACAATTCTCCCCCTCCAGCCCAAATGAGGGAGATTCCATATGTTTATTTCTCAAGCACAATCCAAACCGGCCTCATGCCGACAAAACTCAAACTTTTCTCGCCATAGAGCCTTTGTCATCATATCAGAACCATTATCCTCAGTATGTACCTTTTCAAGTGCAACCTCTTTGGTTTCCATTATATCTCGTATCCAATGATACCTTACATCAATATGCTTTGACCTTTGATGAAAAGTAGAGTTTTTAGCAAGACGTATAGCACTTTGACTATCACAAAATAACACATACTTTTCTTGCACGAAACCAAGTTCTTTTATGAAATCCTTCATCCAAAGCAACTCTTTACATGCTTCCGTTACTGCAATAAATTCTGCTTCTGTTGTAGATAGAGCAATACATTTTTGTAATCTTGATTGCCATGCCACAGCTCCCCCTGAAAATTTAATCAAGTAGCTTGAAGTAGATCTTCTATTATCAATATCTCCTGCCATGTCAGAATCTGTATATCCCACAAGAATAGGCTTATCACTCCCAAATGAAAGTTTCAAACTAGAAGTGCCTCGAAGATACCTTAGAATCCACTTCACTGCATTCCAATGTTTTCTTCCAGGATTAGAAGTAAATCTGCTAACTACTCCAACTGCATGAGCTATATCTGGCCTTGTACAAATCATTGCATACATTAAACAATCAACAGCCGAAGCATAAGGAACTCTTTCCATATCTTTTCTGTCTTCCTCATCTGTAGGATATTGTTTCTTACTAAGCTTAAAGTGTGTAGCAAAAGGCGTGCTCACCACTTTAGCTTTATCCATACAAAACCTCTGAAGCACTTTCTTAATGTACTCCTCTTGAGACAACCACAACTTCTTGGCTTTTCTGTCACGACTAACTCTCATACCAAGAATTTGCTTCACTGAGCCTAAGTCTTTCATTGAGAATGACTTACTTAACTCCTGCTTCAACTTTTCAATTCTTGCAGCATTCTTACCAACTATAAGCATGTCATCTACATAAAGTAGTAGAATGATAAAATCATCATCTGAGAACTTCTGCACAAATACACAATGATCAGAATTTGTCTTCTTATAGGCTTGCTCCCCCATAAAAGACTCAAATTTTCGATACCATTGTCTCGGTGCCTGTTTTAAGCCATATAAACTTTTCTTTAGCTTGCAAACATAGTTCTCTTTACCTTTTTCTTTAAAACCCTCTGGTTGCTCCATATAAATTTCTTCATTTAGGTCACCATGAAGAAAAGCAATCTTTACATCCATTTGCTCAATTTCAAGATCAAGACTGGCAGCCAATCCCAAAACCACTCGAATTGAGGACATTTTCACAACAGGTGAGAAAATCTCATCATAATCAATTTCCTTTTTCTGACTGAAACCTTTAACAACTAGTCTGGCTTTGTATCGGGGTTGTGAAGAATTTTCATCATGCTTCAATCTATAAATCCAACGATTCTTCAAAGCTTTCTTGCCTTTAGGCAATGTCACCAACTCAAATGTTTGATTATCATGCAAAGATTTCAACTCATCTTGCATTGCATCAACCCATTTTTTCTTATCCACATCCTCTGCTGCTTCTTCAAAGCTCTCAGGCTCACCTGCATCAGTCAACAATACATACTCCTCAGTAGAGTATCTAGAGGATGGATGGCGACCTCTAGTAGACCTCCTCAATGGTGGAACTGAAGATGGATTCTGCTGAACATCAACAACATTATCTGTCTGAGTATCACTATTATCTGCACCCTGTTGGTCATTCTGAACCTGATCCTGAACATCATGCTGAATATCGCTTTCAACTTGTTCTGGCAACTGTCGCTATAAATCATTTGAAGGAATTAGATCAATATCAATACCAATCTTAGAGCCTTGTGACATATTCTTCTCACTCTGGCCAATATCTGTCATATTTTGATTCTCAAAAAATACAACATCACGACTCCTCACAATTTTCTTCACAGCTGGATCATAACACCTGTAGCCAAATTCATCAGAACCATAACCAAGAAATATACATTCTCGTGTCTTGACATCTAACTTAGACCTCTCATCTTTTGGAATATGAACAAATGCTTTGCAACCAAATACTCTTAGATAGTTATAGGAAACATCCTTGCCAAACCAAACTCTATCTAGCACATCACCATCTAAAGCAACAGTTGGAGATAGATTGATAACATAAGCTGCTGTAAGTAATGCCTCACCCCAAAATGTCTTTGGCAGGTTAGCATTTGAAATCATGCATCTAACTCTCTCAACCAATGTCCTGTTCATTCTTTCCGCTATACCATTCAATTGAGGTGTTTTTGGAGGTGTCTTCTGATGTCGAATACCATGTTGCCTACAATACTCATCAAATGGTCCAATGTACTCACCACCATTGTCTGATCGAATGCATTTCAACTTCTTTCCAGTTTGCCGCTCTACTGAAACTTGAAACTGCTTAAATACATCTAGCACTTGATCTTTTGACATCAAAACATAAACCCAAACCTTTCTTGAGTAGTCATCAATAAAGGTCACAAAGTAGGATGCTCCACCAAGCGTCCTCGGGTTGACTGGGCCACAAACATCTGAGTGTACTAACTCCAAGAAATCTGATTTTCTTGAAGGAGGGTGACTATAGAATGAAACTCTTTTCTGTTTTCCAGCTAAACAATGTGCACACTTCTCAAGTTTTGCACTCTTAATCCCAGATAACAAGTTCTTCTTTGCCAACACATTCATGCTCTTCTCACTCATGTGACTTAATCTTTTATGCCATAAAGCACTTGCATTTCCATTTTCCACTACATTACAAGTGTTCTTGGAAATCTTGGCCTGAAACAAATACAAAGAAGACTCTTTCTTGCCTCTAGCCATAACTAATGAACCCTTAGTAAGTTTCCATTGTCCATTATTGAAGATATTGCAAAAACCTTCATCATCAAGTTGTCCGGTAGAAATCAAATTCAAGCGAATTTCTGGTACATGTCTAACATTCTTGAGAACCAACTTAGATTCATTACGAGTCTCCAAGCATACATCTCCCATACCTGCAACTTTAGCCAAGCAATCATTACCCATCTTCAATGTGCCAAAGTTTCCAGGAGTATAAGAAGTAAAGAACTCCTTCTTGGAAGTAATATGAAGAGAAGCACCACTATCAATTACCCAACTTGTCTCATTGCTTGCAAAATTCACATTATCATCATAGCACACAATAACAAGTTCATTAGTAGCTGCTGCAACTCGATCATTATCATTGTTGTCCTTTTTCTCCTCACTTTCATTAACTTTCTTCTTCTCATTTCTACCTTTACCATTTTTCTTTTCATTTTTCAGCTGGAAGCAATTTTTCTTGATATGACCCATCTTGCCACAATGATGGCACTCTACATTTTTATGCCATGATCTAGACTTACTTCGACTTTTGTTATAACCTCTCGGACCTCTACTATGACTTCTCCCCCTATTTTCAACAACCAAAGCTTCAGAATGAGACAAAGAACCCTGACTCTTTCTTCTCATCTCTTCATTCAAAATACTAGTCTTGGCAAAATCCATAGTGACAATTCCATCGGGAGCAGAGTTACTCACTGACATACGAAATGTTTCCCAAGATTCTGGTAAAGTACCAAGTAACCAAAGTCCTTGTACTTCATCTTCAAACTTCATATTCATGCCTGAAAGTTGATCTAACATTCCCTGAAACTCATTCAAATGATCAGATATGGATTGCCCATCTTTGTATTTCAAGCTAATAAGTTGCTTCATCAAATACATCTTATTATTTCTAGTCTTACGAGCATACAAAGATTCAAGTTTGTTCCATAGAGTCCGAGCATGTGTTTCTTTACTAATGTGATTCAAAACATTCTCATCTACAAATTGTCGAATGAACTCGCATACAATTTTATGCTCAAGAGTCCAATCGGCCTCACTCATGTTATCTGGTCTAGTTTCACTAAACACCGGTAAGTGCCAACGCTTCACATAAAGCAAATCTTCCATCTTACCCTTCCAAACATGATAATTTCGTCCATTCAAACTAATCATCCTGTTAGTGCTTAGTTCCATCGTTCAATCAAATCCAAAGATAAAACAACCACAACCTAAGCTCTTGATACCACTCTGATGGAAAAAACGACGTATAAAGTTTCCCACTTTGATTGAACCTATGAGGAAATACTAAAACACCAACGATGTATTCGAATCACAAGTAAAATAATCAAATCACAGTCAACACAAAAGAATTTCTACGTGGAAAAACTCCTCCAATGTAAAGGATAAAAAACCACGGGACCGATCACGGAGTCCACCCAAATCTCCACTATATCAATCGTTAGGATACAACCCAATCAAGTCCTTAACAATAGCAACAGGATAAAGATTTACTGATTCAACAACAATAGAATCACCAATAAATAGTGAAGAACAAGTTGTAAACAACAACTTAACCAAGAAAAGTTGGAGAAATATCACCCAGATTTTCGACCACAATCTGCTGACTTCAAGAGCTCCAAACGACAATCCAACCGTTCACAATGAAGAACACCCAATCCCGAACCTGCTGACAAAAAATCAGCTCAATCGGACCACGGATCGTCCTTGATCAAACGTTTGATCAACTGCTGCGCAGGGCCTCTAATTCCTGCGAAATTCTGCTCTTTTCTTTTCTCTCTCTCTTTTCTCTTTTGATGGCCACTCACCTCTTCTCTTAAAGAAAAAATCCTATATTTTTTCTTTTAAACCTTAGGGCCACATTACCCTAATTGGACCCAATAATAAGTCCCCGAATATAGGCTGGACCAACCCAACACAAGTCACCTTCACGGTTGGCTGCAGCAGAAAAGGAGGAATGACTTGGAATCCACTAACTAAAGTTGCTTTTTGATTGATGCACGCTTTTAATGAATTGAACAAATCAACATTCCACAGTAATCGCAACAGTAAACGATGATGAACGTTTTCCAATAATCAATTCCTAAATCCGGGTATAAATTAATATGACATCACGTATTTTTCAAAAATCTATGAAAATATTAGTTGACTGTTAATTCTCATCATTTAGATTACAATATTAAACTATGATCACTATTCATAAAGCCGACCCCTCAAATAACAACCCATCATGGTGCGAAAACCGAAAGACTCCGATTTTAAGTTTAAAATAATCATGAGCCTAGTTCTTCTGTGTGAAATCCCAGAAGCTCTCAAGAAGCCATTGCTAGCCGGGGGCTAGAACTCACCCTAGGGTTTCTTTCTTCAATAATTCAGGCGATAAAAGTACAGTTTGATGCTTTCCATTTCATTTAATTACTTTAATACAGTCATAATGTAATGTGGACAGCATAGCCCTTGGCAATATCAATGGACCGACGGAATCCAAGGCTTATATTATCTTCCATTCTACAATCAGTAAAGTTGCTTTTATATATACATGACTAGAAAAATCTCATTGACGACGAAATCAAAACAGTAAAAGATCACAAACATTTCCCAATAATCATTTCCTATAGGGATAGTATTGGGCTTTCATCAAGGTTACTCAAAATTATGTAAACGAATCTACCTATCCCGTGCAAAAACAAAAATAACAACTTATTATTTGAAGATCTTATGAAAATATTTCTTGTTTGCCAATTTTAATCATCTAACTGTAATCAAAGCAAACTTTTAAGTATATAAATAATCAAATTAAGTGGTGTTCAACAAGACTCCTCTTTTAACTTGGAGTGATGCTTCTATAGATCATTTAATATAACGGTGATCCTAATAATTTATAAGGAAAACTTGGAAAACTCTAGTAAGTATTAGCACTTAAGTCTAAAATAATCTAATCTAAGTACGAATATACATCTATAGAAATTGTCCCAAATTTCGATTTCCTTTCATGGTTGCTCGTCTCAGCTTTTCTGCACTAACAAAATTAAATTAAATAGTAGCACGTCGACGTGAATCACGAGTTGCTTTACTTGCATCCCCTCTCGTGCTGCTTTGTGCGCGTGACGTTTGAGTGGGCCCTACGAAGGACTTAAATGACAAACAAGTAAAAGAATACCATTGGCCGGGCGGGTCCACTGCTGCTCCCCATCCGCCGTTTGTGGGTCCATCGGTCACGTGGGCTCTTCATGGTGTCTGTTCGGTGGTGTAAAGGAGGAACAGAACTTGCAGTGGCTCATTTTATTCTGCTGTTTACAATCTACTCCTTTCATTTCCTTTGCTTCGCACCTGCTTGCCTTCATTCCCTTTGCCTTGCACCTGCTTTTTCTCTGCTGTTTACAATCTACAGCCTTGATTTCCTTTGCTTTGCACCTGCAAAAAATACATGGCTGAAATAGTTCTCTCTCCCTTCCTCCAAGTGCTTTTTGAGAAACTGTTATCCCGTGACTTCACTGACCTCTTCGGGGGACGAAAACTTAATAAGGATCTCTTACTAGACTTGAAGATGGAATTGATCTCTGTTAGTAAACTGTTGGAAGACGCGGAGGACCGGCAACATGTGGAGACTAGAGTGGAAGAGTGGCTTGATGAGCTGAAAGATGCTGTGTATGATGCAGAGGACGTTTTGGACGAGATTGCTACCAAAGACTTACAAGTAAGGTACGAAACTACATCTCTAATTCTTTTAGGCCTTTCGCCAAGAAGATAGAGCCAAAGATAAAAGAAGTGCTTCGTAGACTGAAATATCTAGCAAGCAAGAAAGATGTTTTAGACCTAAAAGAAGTTGCCGGGGAAAAATCGTCCGAAAGATGGATCACAACTTCTTTGGTTGAGCAATCTGATACTTTTGGTAGGGATGCTGATAAGGAAAAAATAATAAACGCGTTGCTCTCGGATGGTGAAAGTGATAGGGAGAGAATGAGAGTGATTGCCATAGTTGGCATGGGGGGAATTGGCAAGACAACACTTGCTCAACTTGTGTACAACGATGAGAGGGTAAAGAAGTATTTTGAACTTAAAGCATGGATATATGTTTCGGAAGAATTTGATGTGCGTGTTGTAACAAAAAAAGTTTTAGAGGAAATAGGTTCGCCAACTAATGGTGGTAGCGAGAACCTTAATGGGCTTCAACTTACTCTGTGTGAGAAATTGGGGGAAAAAAATTTTTTAGTTGTTTTAGATGACATGTGGGATGAGAATCCTAATAAATGGGAGCTCTTAAGTAAACCACTTAAATTTGGGGCACAACGAAGTGCCGTGATTATAACAACACGCAATGAGGGCGTTGCATCAATCGTGCGTACGGTTCCAAGTCACTCTCTTAATAGGCTATCAGAGGCGGACTCTTGGTTGTTGTTTGCCAAACATGCATTTGACAATAATAACTCTAATATATGTCCAGAACTAGAAGTTATAGGTAGACAAATTATGAAGAAGTGTGGAGGTCTACCTTTGGCCATTAAGGCAATTGGACGTCTTTTGCAATGGAATTTAGAGGTTGATAAATGGGAGAAGATATTAGAAAGCAGCATATGGGATTTACCATGTGGCAAAACAGAAATTCATCCAAGTTTAAGATTAAGTTATAAATATCTTTCTTCAAATTTAAAATGATGTTTTGCTTATTCTTCAATGTTTAGATATGATATTTTTCTTAAAGAGCATATAACTTTATTTTGGATGGCTGAAGGTCTTTTACAAGAAACTAGAGAGAAAACGATGGAAGAAGTGGGACATGAGTATTTCCTTACTTTGGCATCTATGTCTTTTTTTGAAATAAGCCGGAAAAAATCACCTTTTAGAATGGAGGACTTTGCTGGTGAATTGACAGATTCAGTGCCATTTTTTGAAATCCATGATCTTTTCAGTGACCTAGCAAGGTTAGTGTCAGGGCAATTTGGTGGTAGACTAGTGGGTTGTCATTCTCATCAAATTACAGAGAAGACTCGTCATTTGTCTTTTATTGAAAAGGAATTTGTCATCATGAAGAAGTCCAAGGATTTGTATAAGGCTAAGCGGTTGCACACATTCTACCCAACAGGACCTACGGACCGTATCTACATAACTAATGCAACACTTCATGATTTATTTCCAATGATGACATGTTTACGAGTACTCTGTTTACGTATTTGTATAAATGTCACCGAGTTACCTAAATCAATTGTCAAGATGAAGCATTTACGTTATCTAGATCTTTCAAGGACTGGAATTACCAAGTTACCTAATTCAATATGTAAGTTGTATAACTTGCAAACATTGAATTTGGCATGTTGTACAAAGCTTGCTACATTACCAAAAGATTTGGGAAGGCTCATTAATTTACGTTACCTTAATATTTAAGGAACTAACATAAAGGAGATGCAAATAGATTTGGGTCAATTACAGCATTTACAAACACTACATAAATTTGTTGTTAGCAAACATAGCGGGGCTTGTATTAAGATGTTGGGCAAACTTACAAATCTTCAAGGAATGCTTTCTATTTCAGAACTTCAAAATGTTATGTCTCCTATGGATGCTTCAGAAGCAAGATTGAAAGATAAGAAGTGTCTTAAGCACTTGAAATTTGGATGGGATGCATTAGACACCTTAGAAAATCAGGAATGTATACTCTATAGTCTTGAGCCTCATACAAACTTGAAAAGTCTTGTGATTAACAATTATTGTGCTAAAAGTTTTCCAAATTGGGTTGGACATCATTCATTCTCTAGGATAACAAACCTCCACCTAGAAAACTGTGAATATTGTAGTTGCTTACCACCACTTGGTCAATTACGCTCTCTACAGAAACTCTTGATTGTTGGATTAAAAGGAGTTGTTAAAGTGGATCTTGAGTTTTATGGCAATGTTTCTAAGCCATTTGAAGCACTAAAGATTCTTAAGTTGGAGCAAATGTTGAACTGGGAAGAATGGTCCTTTTGTGGAGCTAAAAATGATGGCGGAGTTTTTCCGCTACTTAAAGAGCTATATATTGTATCTTGTCCAAAGCTGACAGGAGGATTGCCTGCCCGTCTTCCTTCTTTAGCCAAACTTGAGATCAGTGAATGTCCGCAGCTGGTAGCTTCAATTCCAAAGGCTACTGCTATTCGTGATTTGCAACTAAGTTATTGTAACGAGGTTCTATTGAAGGAATTACCAAGTGGACTGCAAAGATTGAGAATTGCCGGGTTTGACTCACCAGAATGCCTTGCAGAGGCAACGGTCAATTGCAGCATTAGTCTTCAAAAGTTGACCATCGGGAATTGTATGAAGTTAGAGCTTTCAGCACACCTAAATTTTTCATCTCTAGAAATATTGGAGTTGGATAATTGTGGTTCTCTAACGTCATTTCCATTAGATTTATTCCCAAAGCTTTCTTCCATGCGTATTCGTGGTTGTTCGAATCTGAGATCTCTTACAATTTCAGAACAACATTCTCGTGATTTAGCCATCAAGGGACTAGATATCCGTGATTGCTCTAATCTTGTATCTTTTCCCGAACAGCAACTTCGTGTCCCCAACCTTGAATTCTTTTTCATCACACAATGTCCAGAAATTGATTCGTTTCCCCAAGTGGGCCGTCCATGCAATTTGAGTCGTATTTGGGTCAGCGATTGTGAGAAGCTCTTTGCCAACCGGATGGAGTGGGGTTTGGCGGAACTCCCTTGTATTAGATATCTGGGAATCCGTGCAAAATCGGCGGATGTGGTCTCCTTTCCGGAGCCAGGGTTACTGCCTTCCGGTCTGACCGAACTTTTCCTCGGGGGATTTCAGTATCTGCAATCTTTGAACAAGGAAGGGCTTCAACACCTCATCTCTCTTGAAGAATTGCAACTCCGAGATTGTCCTAACCTCAAGTGCATACTACAAAACGAGTTGCCTGCCTCACTTTCTACCATTCGGATCTGGATATGTCCTTTGTTGAAGAAGCAGTTGCAGAGCAAGAAAGGAGAAAAACAGCGAAAGATACCTGACAGAGTTGACTTATTTATTGATGATGAATATATTGGATGAGCTAGAAGGCTTCACGAGTTGCGTTTTCTGTTATATAATCCGCCCATCATTCTGAAAGCGACAGGCAGATGTTCAGCTTTTACAGTTAGGTAATAGTTCTTTTCGGTCCATTAATTACAATATGCTACTTGTTTTTTATACTAACGTTCTTAAACTTCTCATTTTTTCCTGGTCTAAAACATTTTATTAATCACACTAGTTTTCTTTCATTTAACACTAATTTAATTTTTTCTTTCCTTATGTTTCATTAGTTGCACGGAAGATAGTCTTGATAGTTTCCCTTTTTCTTTTCTTGTTTTAAATTGCAACACGTTTTATATCTAGTCCGCTCAAAAATGCAGCATGTTTTTCTTTTGCATAATCTTCTTATGTTAGTGTTTTTGGGGTATTTGTACACCGGCTAAATATTCGAACTCTATAATAGTCTTTGAAACATTAAAGCATTTGTGTTTCTATTGGATAAGTATGTTTTTGGTTAATTCGTTTATGGGATAATGTTAACACTTTGGTCTTTTGTTCATCTCAGGGAGCTATCTAGTCTTTAATGAGTTATGGAAGCTAATGATTAATGAGGTAATATTTGATGAGAATTGTTTAACGCCTGTCAATTCTTCAAATCCGTCGTTCCAGTCTAAATAAAGAAGATTATATGATTTTCTTGTTGTTGCCAGCAAAAATTGCTAAGAAGTTTTTGTAGAACTAGAGATGCCTGGATGCTTCTGAATTTAAAGGTTTGATTTTGTGATCTATGTTTCTGGAGGTCTCTCTCTCATTGCCTTTCCTAATATTCCTTGTATTTCGTTCTACAGTGTTAGCTTTCATGGTAGGGAACCTCTTTTTTCATAGGCCCAGAACTGAAATTGTGCAGTTGCTGTCTCTGAGTCTTCTTCTTTAGGTGGGAACGTTTCTCTCATAAAGGGGTCCTTTCTTTACTGTCAGTGGAGCTGGGCTTGCATTGCAACCTCCCACCATTTTTCTGAGTTTGGACCATTTTAAGGCAAAAGGAAACATGTAAGGAGATTATTTGAATTAGGCACTTCGTTTCCCAATACTTTCCTATGGTTTCTCGCTCACAATTAAGCCATTTGTTCAACATAAGAAAACAAAACACTGCTATATGTGTAGTGAAAAATTAAGCATTACCTTCAATATCTAGTAACTCAAATTTTACCTTAATTTACTGATAAGGACGCTTTGTCATTTCTATTGAATAGGTATGGAAAGTTTGGTGGCTATTACCTGAAGTTCTGAGGTGGTTGGAAGTCAAGATAAGAGACTTCATTTTTGTCTGAAGTGAAGTTTTAGATTACTACACAGCATCTTTTCTCCCCAAATTTTTGAATGTGACAAAAGGTAATCAACGGTAATAGGTATTTTCTATTGGTAATTTTTTATTTTTGTGAACAGTCTCTTTCTTGAGGTTATTTGACCTGAAATGATGCTTGTCTACATTATTGATCAAAAGAATCTCATAATCTTTGGATCCTCAAAGCATGCTTTGAAGTAAAAGCCCAAAAACGTAAAATACCATGACCCAACATATCTTACAACCAAGAAGCCGACCTGAGAAATCAGGAAGGTCCTCTTTTGCAGATGCTATCAGTTAGTAGCAGGTCTTACAAACACATTGAAAGAGCTTAGGAGAAAGAGGGAGGAAGTGTATAAACGTATAATGATGTCATTTTCAACCATTAGTAAAGACACCAAAAACGTAGTGGTAAAATACTGATCTCAAATTTGCCAATAGATTAGTTCACTCAAGATAGCAAGGTATTCTTGCTTGTTGTCAAGACCTAGAATAGTAGATATAATTCCTCTCCTAGGAAATGAAAATTTTCAATAAATTTGGCACTTTATAGTACAAACATACTCTGACAATGAAGCAGCATGCATCATTTCGTTCTTTCAGTTGATAAAGTAGCAGAGAATGTGCTCTTAGGAGATTGAGATTGCGAACTAAAGGCCAGTGCTCGGAATTCAGGTCGGACGTGACAGCCATGTGGCTACCCTGGTGGATGATCGGTTGGTTCTAAAGAGAGCGAACCACACCCTATGATGCAGCAATAACTCTCCGTTCATATAGCAGCCCGAGTTTCGCACTGAACGGGAAGGAAGTGGCCTAAAGGAGTAGCCGTTGACTCACCTGCAACCCATCAACCGGAGCTGGTCCTCTTGTTCGTAGCAGGATTCTTTTGTTTGTATAAAGCAGCGTGTATTTTCATTGGAAAATTTTGAGATGGTCTATTATGGTTTTTCTTTCTCTTTGTAAAGTTTGCTGTAATTTTTTTTGATTCAGTCGATCTCCAATCTTCGTTTTCACTTCGTTCCACCGAATTCAACACGGTATCAGAGTGGGAGGATTTATCCTCCATGTTTTTCCTGGTTCGTTGAAACCGCAAAATTGCAGGCTTTGTTCAAACTACAATCCCTCATTTTCTTTATGCTCCGTTTTCACTACGCAACGAGTAAAACCTCTGATTTACATGCAGAGATACTGCTTTGTCCACCAACTAAGCTTCCGTGAAACTCCATGATCATACAGCCATCAAAAAAGCTGTTTGTGGCTCATTCTTCTCTCCCATTACCGTTCTTAAAGCGCCAAAAATGTGACTGCTCGGTTTCCTGGACACATCACGGGACGATTTTATTTTTTATATTTTATTTTTTTAATAGATAGGAGTAAGAAGGTTAAAGGATTTATTAAGAGAAGAGACTCGAATCCCAACTTCCTATGTGATAGAGCTCCAGGATGACACTGACTTGACAGGAGTAGAGTATTTTATAAGATGATCGATTTTTAAATAAACAAAATAAATTGTTATATGGAGAAAAATAGAAAAGAAAAATATTTCATTACATGTTGAGAGTAATGATATATAAAGAAAAAAGTTGCTATTAGGATAAGCATGTCCAGCACATAACAAAATCTCAAATCATATGTATCTGAAAAGATGTTTTACTTGTTCCTTGAAAAAGTCATGAAGATGAGTTTTTTCAAAAAGGATAAAATTCTAAACCTTCTTTTCTTAATACTTATGTTTTCAATTTACATAAACAGATTAATGTAAACAATTAATTATTTTTTCAACTTAATTTCATATCATACACATTATTAAAATGGACTCATTTGCTCTAATAAATAAAATTTAAGGCATCACAAAGATTTATTTCTTATAAAGCCATTCAATGGTCAACAAATTTAAAAGGCGCCTAGACATTATTTCCTGCCGAAGTCATGTATTTTCTATCAAATTATTTTGTCTAAAGATGGTGTAATAATTCCACTATCTGTACAAATAGTATTTCTCTAAGAAAATTACTCCCTAAAAGCATTCCCTAAACCTAATCTTAAAATCTTATCAAAGAAGTTTCAAGCAGATTAAACAATATTGATGGAGCCCATGAAAGGATTGGCTAGCCATGAAATGGTATAAAAACAAGTGCTTTTCCAAACACTTAAGTCTTAAAAAGAAATTAAATATTTCCTTCTTAGATGTTACACAATTCATATATTTTTTTAAAGATTAATTTGTAAAAAGAGAAATAATATTTTTTATCATTAAAAAATCAAAACAAGATGTAAATAATATGTGGTGTAACTATTTTTAATATATCCAGTCTCAAGTATGGGAAAAGTCTATCCATAGATATTTTTATTAACAAAAAAAAAGATACCATACTTTAATTTAAACTTTGATAATATGTAAAAAATTAATATTTATTTAAAGTTAATATTTGAAACAAACATGCGTTTCATTTTATCAAAGACATTATAATAAAATTTAAATAATATGACGCATAGTTGGTAACTCTGTGCATTTTCTTTCAAGCTTTGCGGTAGTACACTTCGCAAATGCAGTGAGTATTCGGCTTCACTCAATTAAGAATCGGTGTTTTGAGTTAGAATTCCTTCTCTGTAAGTATACCTTCTACTCCATGGATGTTGTCACGGCTTTGTGGAGCTATATCCATAACCAATCAAGGCTTGTGGGCCTTTTTCTTTTTAGATGTAGGCAATGAATCTCACATTGCTAAAGTGTGAGTTTGTGGAGAAATTTATATGTTAACAATTATCCTCTTGAACTAGCTTTTGTGGAAGGAGTAGACATTTTAATCCTTATTTTTCTAGAGCATCCATGTTACAGTAAAGTAGGCATTTGATGTCCTCATTTTACTCCGTTTGGTGTTTTCGTTGGGCATCTACACAACTATTTTTCATGAATTATTTGACGATGATGTTTGTAGGAGCTAACCCTAAACTGAAAACAAAACTGTTATTAGTATTTAAAAAGAATGCATATTATCTAACCAAATATATTATGTAACAATCCCACTAGAAGATTTAAAATTTTGTTAATATGTTTTTTTTCCCTTTTATATTACTTAGCACAACCACATCAACATATGATGTATCACAAATGAATAAACTAATATGTTTTCTTCTTTTCTTTCTTGAGTCCATCAAATATAACAATTCCTAATTTGTGATACATTGTTACTTTTCATGGAAGAAACATACCCAAAAATGACTAAACTAGGAACAAAAAAAGGCGGCAGCTTTATAGTCAATGTGACCTATTCATCAACCATCCTTTTTAATTAGCTATACATTACTAATCCCTTAACCATCCTTCTCAACTAGCTATGCCTTGTTTATGATAATATGAGCTTGAGAAAGTATAATGAAACTCAATTGCTTGGAATAATTTCAATCAAATATACTGTGCAATTTGTAATTTCGTAATTCTTGTAATTCTGGGATATGTCCCTATGCTTTTGTACACTACTTATTAATATACACTTACATTTCCACCAAAAATATATATATATATTGTGCAATTTGTGTTATTACATGTAACAAATATTCAACAATTGATTCAAGTAATACAAGCAAATATAAATATCACACCATTTGGTTTAATCATTTTTTTATCCTTAAATCATTGTTGCTTTTCAATCCGCCATATATATGGATGTTATCATTAGTGTTGTTGGCAATAGTATCTTTCTTTCTAGTCTTGTAAAAAAGAAAAAAAGAAAAAAAAAGGTAGCATTGGTGGTGGCTTGGGAGAATTGAGTCCAAAGATGTATTCCATGAGGCTTATGCACTTTGGGCGGCTGTAATTAGGATATGTATGGTCAAAATTATGATTCATTTCGGGTGTGAGGTTGAAGCGCTAAAAAAGGTTTTGAATAGATTTTGGTCTTATTTGGTTGATTGTACACAATAAAAAAATCAATGAAATCTAATTGATTAAGAAACTACTAGTGACTACGTTTTGATAAATAATCCTACAAGCTAATTGTGCTCACGTGGATAACCCTTTCACTAATTTATTAGAGTTAGCACAACTTTGTTTTGGATTTCACTAAAATCAATCAGGTTACTTTTAAATTATGCATAAATATAATCAAAATAAATTAAAAACTAGCCATGTGTGAATGAGTTCGCTGGGTACCTATTACACTTCATTTGTACCCAACAAAAAGGACAACATTAAACAAGAAAATGATTCACTCAAAGACTTGAAATAAGGACATAAACAACAAATTTGAACAATTTATTTATTCCAATTGATGAGAAATTTGAATTTACTCTTTTTAGAAAATTGCATAAATGTCATAAAGTTGATTGAGTGAATTGATCAAATGAAGCATCTATGTTATTTGAAACTTAATATTGCTGGAATTAAGAAGCTACTTCATTACATATGTAAGTTTTGCAATTTGTAGGAATTCGACATTTTGCAAAGGCCTTACTACATTATTGAAAGATATGTAAAGATTGATTAACTTACATTATCTAAATATTTGGAAAACAAGTATAAAAGAGATACCATCAAATTTGGATTAGCTAAAATAAAAGAGCCTGACTGAATTTTCAAAAGCTTGTTGTTTTTATGAAGCCAGTGCAATCACTTATAGATAACAAATGGTTTACTAGAAAAAGCTTTCAAGAAAAGAAATGAAGAAGTTGGTCATGACTATTTTGTTACTTCCACATTAATGTCATTGTTAAAGAGACAGCCCAGTGAAAAAGAAATTTGACAATGAATGACTTCGTCAATGACCCTTGGCAAAATCAATGTTTAAGTAATTTATTAACATGTTATTAGATGACTCTTTGCAAGGATTTAGAAACAAGATTTGCCATTTGCTTTGCAAAAAACATGATTTGTTACTTGAACAACTCTAAGGTTCTTCACACTACGTAGAAGTTTTGCATTTTAATTTTAGTGAAAGAAGGCACCTCATCTAACATTCATGTAACTGGAAAGTGCTAAATGATGAAAATTTTGATGTTACTCTCTTTAGAACATTGTATAAATGTGATGTTGCTTGAATTAATTGTTCAAATGAAGTATTTTACGTTGCTTGAAACATAATGTTGTTGAATTTCTATTGATTTAATATGTAAGTTGTGCACTTTGCTGAAATTACATTTGGCATTTTGAAGAGGACTAATTGCATTACCAAAACACATGCACAAAATGGTTAACTTATGTTATTATGATATTTGGAGAATTGACATAAAAAAAATTCTTTAAAATTTGAGTAAACTAAAACAATTAGGCAACCAAACGAAAATTTTGTTAACTTATGTTATTATGATATTTGGAGAATTGACATAAAAGAAATTCCATAAAATTTAAGTAAACTAAAACAATTAGGAAACCAAACCAAAAATTTTGTTAGCAAAGATAGTAGGAGTTGCATTCAGACATTGGAAAACTTACAAATCTTCAAGGATAGATTTCTAGCTCTAAAATGTTATCTCCTAAAAATGGTTTGGAAGCAAGTTTGAAAGATATGAAGTACCTTAAGAGTTTTGATGGAATCAACTCCATATTTCATTGAATTAGAAACAAGACTCACCATTTTCAATTCAAGGGAAATGATTTGGTTTAATTTGAACAACTCTAAGGTTCTTCACATAACTAGGAAATTAAGCACTTTAATTTTGGCGAAAGAAAATCTAATAGTATGTAACTAACACAATGGTAAATGATTTATTCCCACTGATGACAAATTTGACATTATTCTCTTTAGAACATTGCATAAATATGACGGAATTGCCTAAATTGGTTTTTTAAATGAAGTATCTACATTGCTTGTTACTTTATTTTGCTGGAATTATCAAGCAAACTAACTTAATATATAAAGTTGTGTAATTTATAGGAATTGCATTCGGCATTTTGGAGAGGGCTTATTACATTACCAAAAGACATGCGAAGATTGGTTAACTTATGTCATTTGATTATAGTGATACAAGTCTTGTCCACACTAGGATCTCTATCAGTGATTTGTAAGAAAATAGCTTGGGAAGATCAATTAGGCTTGGAACATTATAAGCTTCTTGACTCTATCAATTTTAGGAGTCTTTAGTTGTTAATTTTGTTATTCATTGTATAATTTTTATAGGCGCTTTGAAGGTTTTATTTTATGTTATCTTATTACTTGAAATTCGGGATTATGTATTGAAGGTTAGGTTCAATGTCCTACTCTATGTAATTTGAGATAAATATCAATAATAAGGGTTTGAACCCTTTTACTTAAAAAAAAAAAAAAAAAGGATGGCCATTACAGCACTGAAACAAAAAAAGAGAGTAAAATAAAATAAGCAAGTAGACAAAACTCTAGATCGTTAAGTTGAGTCCAGCTACAGTGACCCAGTACAATTCGTTTGAAAGCAAATCCTTGCATTAAGAAAGTCGTGGTCTGGAGATGGATTTGGGCCCACATGCTTTGGCAAAATTGTTGGTTGGAGCCGGACTTCATGGACCCTTGAGAGAAGTGGTTCAGGCCCTTGAATGTTGGGCTGATTGGTTGGTCTATGGGCTGCAAAGGAAAAAAGGAGCCTCATTAAACTAAAAAGTGCCTAGAAGTGATTGCCAGATAGTCCGGGTATGAAAGCATCGATATCTGTCATTTTTTATGCCATGGCCCAGGAAAGTGTTGACACTAGAACTAGGAGCTAATTAATTTATCTTGTGCAACATCCCTTAGATGTGGGAAATCACAACAAAATACCATAAGAAAAGAGTAATCAGGCTACTTTTTCTATGATAAAACAAATTGGAAGAAAACTTTAAATCCAAAATAGGTAAGGAATGCCAATTTCTCAATAACACTAAAATTGGAAAAGCTTTAACGTAGTATTTCTTGGAGAAACCTGCCTAAAACGTCATAGCAAGACTAATTTAGTTATATGTTTGTGTTTATTTTTAGCTATTCTCTTTTGTTGAGACGTGGAATGACATGAAAATTAATCAATAATTTTGTTTTATAAGTTCAATGGTTGCAGAATTTTACCACATTCATGTTGTAATGAATGGATAAACAGATTTTTTTTTTGTCATTTTGTAACCATAGTAAGATTACGTTGGAAAAAACAAATGTCTTATTTTTTTCTCAGTTTAAGTACTCCTATGTCAAAATAAAAATAAAGAAAACAGGAAAATATTGGGAAAAAAGCTGTTGCGGAACCGTAAACTTGTGTTTTGATTTCTCAAAACTAGACACTTGTACCATTTATAAAGGATTATCCATTACATTTACAGAGGAATATCCTTAGATGCTAAATTACGAGAAACTATAAACCATATTGGGTTTTTCAGAATCTGCTCTTCTTTATCAGTGCAATATTTTCTTGGCCAGTCTAGTCGGCTACTCTTACCCTCCACGCTGAGGTTAGCGGCTTAATATACAAGTTATGCAATTCACAACAACTGATTTGGCATTTTGTAGATGGCTTAATGCATTTCCAAAACACTAGTTAACTTATGTTATCTTAATAGTTGGAAAACTAGGATACACAAGATGTTAGCAAATTTAGATTAACTAAAACAATTAAAGAACCTCATTGAACTTCTAAAAATCATGTCTTTATGAAACTAATGCAATTACTTTACAAATGATAGAAGGTTTACTAGAAGAAATTTTGAACAAAACAATGGAAGAAGTTGGTCATAATTATTTTGTTACATTGATATCAATGTTATTGATTGAAGAAACAACTCATTGAAAATGATATTTTACAATGCATGACTTTGGCAACAATTTGGAAAAAATAGTGTATGGACAATTTAGTAGTAGGTTATTGGATGACTCTTCTCATGGAATTATAAATAAGACCCACCAATTGCTATGCAAAAGAAATGATTTAGTTTACTAGAACAAATCTAAGCTTTTCACACAACTATGATGTTGGTTACCTTAATTTTAGCAATAGAAAGAAGCATCTAACATTTGTGTAATTAACATGGTGCTAAGTGATTTATTCCCAATGACGTCAAATTTATTCTCTTTAAAACATTGCACAAATATGATAGAGTTGCCTGAATCAATTGCCTAAATAAAATATCTATGTTGCTGGAAATTTAATTTTGCTGGAATTTTAGAGCTACCCAATTCAATATCTAAGTTGTACAATTTGCCAGAATTGGTAAGACATTATTCATTCTTTAAGATAAAATTCCTTCGTCTAAAGAATTGTAAATGTTGTTGTCGTTTACCATCGCTTAGGCAATAATGCTCTCTACTAAAACTTTACTTTTAGGTTAGAAGAAGTTGTTAAAAGTAGATTATGAGTTTTATAATAATGACTCTTTGTCAATTAAGTCATTTGGAGCACTGAAATTTGTTTGGTTTGAAGATATGTTGAACTGGGAGAAATAGTCTTAAATCTAAAACCTAATGGTTAGAGTTTCTATTAACTTACCATTGAACTAACTAACTAAGCGACTTGCCCATCTTCCTTCTTTAGCCAAACTTGAGTCTTTAACTGTGAACAAATGGTGACTTCACTCCACAAGACTACTACTATCCAAGATTTACAACTAAGGTGTTGTAATGAGGCTTTATTAAAGAAATTACCAACTAGATTGCATAGATTGACAATTGAGAAATTTGACTCATTAAAGTACCTTTTTGAAGTAATGATCAATTGTAGTATAGGTCTTCAAGAGTTTCATATCAAGTATTGCACGAAGTTAGAGCTCTCAACACAATTAAAACTTTCATCCTATGAAACAATAGAGTTGTATAATTGTGATTACCTTATGTCAATTTTATTAGATTTATTCCCAAAGCTTCATTTCATTGATATCCTTCACTATAAGAATTTGTCATCTCATATAGTTTTGAAATTAAATGGACAAGATCTATTGATCAAGAAAATAAATATCTTTTATTGCCCTAGTTTGGTATGTTTTCATAACAAAGGACTTCATGCCCCTTGGCTTACTCCATTTGTCATTAAGAACTGTCGAAGTCTAGGGTCATTACTAAACAAGATTCACATACTACTGCCTCCTCTTAAAAGTTTTCTCGAAAGTGATTGTCTAGAAGTTACATCATTTCCTAATGGGGGCTTTCTATGCTATGTAGATACAATACACGTTTGGCATTGTAAGAAGCTCTTTGCTGCCATATTCTTGTCTTAAGGGAGAAGAATCACTTTTTATAATTACTTCAACCTTGGCATGAATTGTATAAGGCTAAAGAATTTTAGCACTTAAACTATTCCTTGTTATGGATTTTAAGACGAAACTTCCATCAAGATAAGAAAATGGGAAAAATAAAATTTTCCTTTTGAATTGGGGGCCTTTAATAATAATATAGGGCAATTTGTGCTAAAAATGAAAACTTTTAATGTGGTAGCAACTATGCCAGCCCAAGCTAACAGCCTAGCCCGTATTGCTAAGACAATCAACATATGGGTTAGGCCGTTAGCTTGGGCTTGCATAGTTGCTCCCACATTAACCTTGTTCATGATGTTGAAAAAATATAGATACCTCTATTTTTAATAAAAACACACCATATGAATCAAGCGTCATCAAGGATCACAAAAGACAATGCAATTTTGTTAAAAAAATAAAGCAAAAAGGATAAAATAAATATTAAAAAATTAAAAAATAAGTACATTAAAGAAAAATTAAATGAAGAATAAATTAAAAATAAGAAAATGCAAAAAAAATAAAATCCACATTCGAATCAGGGGCATTCGATAGAACAAGTTCTTTGTTTTTGCTACAAATTGCCTTACATCACTATTGAAGGTCTTTGATTCAAATGGTGAATTTTCTTTCTCTCATTGTCTTATTTTCTAATTTATTCTTAATTTTAATTTTCATTAATATTTTAATTTTTATTTATTAATATTTATTTTTTATTTTTTCTTATTTCTTTAACAAAATTGCATTGTCCCCCATGATCCTTGATGGCCCCTAATTCATATAGTGCTTTTTGAGCCGAAATAGATGCACTTGTACTTTCGCAACAATCCAAACGTCGATGAAATGGGGTTTGGCAAAACTTATGTCTATTACATATTTGTCAACCATTGGAAAATCAAAAGATGTGATGTCTTTTCCAGAACTAGGGTTGTTGCTTTCAAGTCTGCTCATGCTTGAACTCGAGAAATTTCAAAATATGAAATCTGAGGACAAGCAAGGGCTTTAACACCTCACCTCTCTTGCAAATTTGAGGGTTGGAAAATGTCTTAGCCTCGAGCGCATCCTAGGAAGGGAGTTGCCTACCTCCCTTTTTACTATTGAAATTCTAGAACGTCCTTTGTTAAAGAAGCAATTAGAACGAAAGAAGGGGAAAAAAGCGAAGCAAGAATTAGTGATGGTGCTCACATATTGACTGATGGTGAATACATTGGATGAGCCGAAAGCCTAGCAAAACTCACATTTTTCTCGTATAACAAATGCACATTGTTTCAAGAACAATATATTTAGCTTTTGCAATTTGGTTCGTGTTGTTTTCAATCAACTAATTATAAAAATACCTATGATTTTTCTGATCTAAGAGATTTTAATAGTTTGAATATTTTCTTTTCCCTTTGTTTTGTTAGTTGCATGGAAGATTTTTTGAGTAATTGAAGATCAAGTGGGTCACAACTCCAAGAACAAAGGGAGGCAAATCGAGTGTATAATCTTTCCAAGAAAGAATTCATTTGGTGTTTTTTTGTTTCCTCTTCAATTGCATCTTGTCGATTTCGATTAAATTCAAGCTAAATAACTTCTTTTTAAAAGAGTATAATTTTTTTTTTGCCTAACACATTTAGTGTTATATGTACTATGTGCAAGAATATTGGAAAATTGCTATTTTTAACACAATCTTCTTATTTTAGTATTCATTAATGGTTGGTTGAATATTGTAATGCACTAATAGTCCTTAGAAATATAAAACCTGTAATGGAACAAGTTCGGTAAACACATGTTAACAACCAATCTTCTAAAATCCCGATGGTTAACAATAAAGCGTATAGAATCATTTTGCTTACCCTCAACCTCGCGAACAATCGTTACCTGAAGACAACATGAATTGTTAAATATATCACTAAATATTAATCCTTTCGGCAATCAAATTACAAAGAAACAATTAAAAACAAATTGTGGAAAAAATTCATAGGTCCACATGATCCATGTAAATACTAGGTCCTTACTCCATAATGCCCTTGCCCTTCCCCTTGCCCTTCTCTATACTAAGCCTTGTTAAGAGGAGGGCCGATCGTTGCCAACCATGACATAAAACGAAAGACTCCAAAGCTTTCAAACTTAACAAGGCTTCGTCACTATAGTTGCAGAATCTTTTACTCGAAGGTTACTTTGGCTCAAACAAAGTTTTGGACGAATAGTATGTGAAGGAATGACAATGAGAATATAATATCTACACCCAATGCTAGTCTATCTCATCATCTGGAACATCATGTGTCAAGAATCTTTTTAAATCTTATGTTATTTCATCATAATTTAGTCTTGATTTCCCTTTTTCTGACAAACGACCTAAAGCAATAATGATATCTCTATCAATAACACCATCAATTATTCCATATTCAATTGCTTCTATAGGAGACTTGTAACAATCCTATTAATATCTTTCTGGACTTGTTCAAATGAAAGACCAGTGACTTGTGAAATAATTATTATTATGCATGACTTCTCGGGCTTGAATTTTCACATATATTGCTTGGCCACTAGCACCTCCAAGGGGTTGATGAATCATGATCCGTGTATTAGGTAGTGCCAGACGCTTGCCTTTAGTGCCATCTCCAAGGATGACGGAAGCGGTTGATGCTGTTATGCCAACTGCAGCTACTATGGAAACGTTGGCCATCCCCAGCCGTAGAACATCATAGATGGCCATTACAGCATTGAAACAGATAATAAGAGTAAAATAAAATAAGCAAGTAGACAAAGCTCTAGATTCGTTAAGTTGAGTCCAGCTAGAGTGACCCAGTGCAATTCGTTTGAAAGCAAATCCTTGCATTAAGAAACTCGTGGTCTGGAGATGAATTTGGGCCCACATGTTTTGGCACGATAGTTGGTGGAGCCGGACTTCATGGACCCTTGTGAGAAGTGGTGCAGGCCCTTGAATGTTGGGCTGATTGGTTGGTTTATGGGCTACAAAGGAAAAAGGAGCCTCATTGAACTGAAAATGCCTAGAAGTGATTGCCAGATAGTCCGATATGTTAAGCATCGATATCCGTTATTTTTTATGCTATGGCTCATGAAAGTGTTAACACTAGATCTAGGAGATAATTAATTTATCTTGTGCAACATCCCTTAGATGTGGGAAATATTCACAACAAAATACAGTAAGAAAAGAGTAATCAAGCTACTTTGTCTATGATAAAAAAAAATTGGAAGAAGACTTCAAATCCAAAATAGGAAGGAATGCCAATTTCTTAAGAACACTACAATTGGAAAAGCTTTAACCTAGTATTTCTTGGAAAAACCTGCCTAAAACATCATAGCAAGACCAATTTAGTTATATGTTTGTGTTTATTTTTAGCTATTCTATTTTGTTGAGGTGTGGAATGACATGAAAATTAATCAATAATTTTGTTTTATAAGTTCAATGGCTGCAGAATTTTAGCACATTCATGTTGTCATGAATGGATAAACAGATTTTTTTTTTTTTTTGTTATTTTGCAACCATAGTAAGATTATGTTGGAAAAACATCTTACTTTTTTTTCAATTTACGTACTCCTAAGTCAAAATATAAACAGAGAAAACTTGAAAATATTGGAAATAAAGCTATTGCAGAACCGTAAACTTGTATTTAGATTTCTCAAAACTAGTCAGTTGTACTATTTATAAATGAGTATACATTGCATTTACAGGGGAATATCCTTGGATGCTAATAAATGAGTTACAAGAGAATATAAGCCACATTAAGGTTAACAGCTTTCCTAGATGTGGAACTCTTGTCTTCCATACACGCCACACACACCAAGCATTATTGGGCTCAAGGTTGGAAGGGATGGAATAGATTCAACTTGAACCTTGATATATCTAGTTAGAAAGGTCAAAGGCCCAACTCAAAAACTAGTTCAAAGATAAAAGGATCCTATTTAATTTATTATAAGTATAAGAAATGGACTTATCTTTCCAAAAAGCCTTGTAAAGAATAGGGAGATTGCTATTCATAAAGTCAAGAAACTTGACATTTAAGACTAGGGTGGAACTATCTCCAACACCTCTTGTATGTGCAGCTTGTTAGGAACAAATGTGGAGATAAACCCACATCTAAATGGTAATCACGATAGGGACAAAGTGAGTAAGGAAGGGCCATTACTAGGACCGCCTAAGACCAAATATGTTCTAATATTATATAAGAAGCAGGTCTATCTCTCCAAAAGGTCTTGTAAAGAGTATAAAGACCATTACTAATAAAGTTGTAAACTCAGCATCTAAGACCGGGGTGAAATTGTCTCAAACATTTATACTTAATTTTAGGAATTTTAATTTTCAATTTGGTACTCTCATATTTTACATAGGCTGGACAGTTTTCGGATAGGTGCTAACAACAACCCCAACTATTTGGCCTCAATGGGAGGAATTCTCTCACTATCATTCTTTATCAAGGACCAGTCTTGAAAAGGCTAATTGTAATATACGCAGTACAAGAAGTTTTCAAAATTCCAATGTAAACAAGATAGTTTCATAAACGTTTTCTGGCTGCGGTGATATTAAGACTGACTCAAGTTATGTTTGACGCCATTACTAGCTGCTTGACTGCTCACACCTTCTAAGTTTGCTCACAGAAACGGCTGTCACAATGGAGCCATTTGTATGATGGAGACTCCCTTATTTTCAAGTTAGGGGCATATCTGGATTGGGCTTTTTCCCATTTGGGTTTTTCATCAAAGGATGGGCCCATGTTCAAAGGTGATTGAGCAATTAGCACACCAACTTTGACCATAATTCTAATGCAAATTCCTTTTAAGTTTGCGAGGATAATGATGGTTGCTTGGTATTTTGAACGTCTTTTTTCTTCCCCCTTTTTTTTTAAGTTTCATTTTTGTTTTCTAACAAGAAAGCCAGGTGCTTGAGCATCAGCACTTTTTGTGAATGCATTCTTGATGTTACTAGTATATCTGGATAATATTTATATGTCCATCGGTGCGCCAGCATGCTATATACCGTCTGAATGGTGAAAACAAAACCAACTTCGCCTGTGTGAAAGCCTTGAAACTTTCGGAATGGCATCGCTATCGGGTGGGCTGGAAGGCATCTTCTCAGTTTTATTACTCCAATAATGGAGACCTTAAAAAATACAGTTATCTGCTTTCCGTCTTGTTTAATTAATTTGACCCATTGCATGATAGGACCAACGGAATCCAAAGCTTAGGTTGTGTTAGAAAAGAAAAGAAAAGATGTGCTCCAGCGTGCGTGTGAAAATTGCATGTCCGGGTCACCTTCAGAGGCAGCCGTAGTAGAGAGGACTGATAACAAACAATTACCAAAAATCATTTCCTAATCTAATCATCTGGGTTTTGTAGTGGTAAAAAAAATCTCATTTGCTGCAGTTAGGATTTTGGGCTTTCTTCCACTTCCTCAGATATACAGAACCGGTTAGTTTCTCTTCTTCCAAATTTCCTTTTTTTTCCCCTAGTAATGAATTGTTAGTGAGTTTGCATGAATTAAAGGTTTTCAATGATTTTTCTTTCTGCAAAGATCTGTTTTCTGGGGCTTATGCACTCTGGGCGGCTGTAATTATGACATGTATGGTCGGAATTATGCTTCATTTCGGGTGTGAAGTTGGGGCACCGAAAAAAGCTTTGAATAGATTCGGGTGTTCTTTTGTTGATTCAAGCACTATTAGTATTTATGTTCTGATGGATGACACTAGGCTAATTGTGCTCATACATATCTCCAAATTTACGTGAATCTCGAGTTGCTTTCACACGCAACGACTCTTATTAATTTATTTGAGTTAGTAGGACTCTGTTTTGGTCTTCACTAAAATCAATCATGTTACTTTTAAATTATGCATTGATATAACCAAAACAAATTAAAAATGATTGTCATATGCGACCAATTTCATTATGTACCTGCTTCACTTGTACCAATCGAAAAGGACAACAGAGGACAATAAAATTTGAAGGACTTAAAATGAAGACATAAAATAACAAAACCGTCGATATTTTAATGAAACCAATAAGTAGCTTTCACAGTAAACCAAAAAACAAAAAATAAAAACCTCCACCAACTCGGTGCTTCGTCCTTGAGCCGTGTGCTCTATTGCCCCATCCTCTTTTACTTTTCCTTGGAAGCCGCGCGAGTCCATAGCTCATTGATTTTTTTTTTCTTTCTCCAATAATTGATTATTGTATTATTTGTTTAGCTCTTACTCTTTACGGGAGTAAATAGAATAGGCCACATTGAAACATTTCATAATCTTTAATTGTCGACACTGTAACATTTCATAATCTTTAATTATCAATACATCCGCTTCCCGATTTGCTCGGCCATCGATTCATTGGGTTCACCTTAATTCCAAAATTCATTCAAGAGTTGTAACGAAAAGACCTTAGCAATTAAGGTCTGCAACGAAAATACCCAAAAGGAAGCCGTGAAGTCTTGCGAAACGCAAGTCTCTGACACCAAAGAGATCTGTCAATTTGCATAAAGGAGAAGAAAGCAAAGGAGTTTCGGAGTCAACCATTTCTGTATATATAGAACATATAACATGTAAATGTTTATTTTTATATTTGGTTTTTTAATCATCTTTTATCCATAAATCATCATTGTTTTTCAATCCCGCATATACATGGATTTTATCGTCCTTGTTACTAGAAATACTATCTTCTTGTTACACGAATTTTATCACTCCTGTCAGTAGTAATGCTATCTTCTTTCTGGTCCAGTAAAAACTGACTGCATTAGCGGTGACTTGGGAGGGTTGAGACTTAAGATCTGTTTCCGGGGACTTATGCACTCTGGGTGGCTGTAATTAGGATATGTACGCTGGATGAGTTATTTTTCATTTTCGGTTGTGGAGTTTAGGCGTTGAAAAGAGTTTTAAAAAGATTCCACTCTGATCTTGGTGGACTGCACATAATTAAGCAGCCAAACAAATTTTATTCAAACATTATAACTAGTTGTGCTTATGAATAATTATAAATTGGTGTGAATCTCGAGTTGCTTTAAATTTGCTTAGATATAACCAAAACAATTTTAAAAAGATTGCCATGTGTGAACAATTTCATTGTTACCTACTTTACTTTACTTCACTTGTACCCAACAAAAGGACAACATAGATAATAAACATTTTCCAACAATCATTTCCTAATCTAATCATCTGGGTTTTCTAGCGGTAAAAAAATATCATTTGCAACAGGTAGAATTTTGGGCTTTCTTCCGCTTATTGGGCTTTTTTTCTTTTGTTTTAGTTAAAAATATTTATTGACTGTTAATTCTGATCATTTAGATTTTAATATTCAACGATATTAAATATTCATCAGCCGACCCCTTAAATAAATAAATAATCGCAGTAAGTAGTATTGAACAAGGACTCCGATTTTAAGTTCAAATTAATCATGAACCAAAAACCATTTGATACTATTAATCGCTAACTCATAGAGGGAGTTTGTAACCGGCTCCAATATGCTAAATCCGCTCTCAATGGTGAAAACAGAGCCAAGTTCTTCGGCGTGAAAGCCAGGAAGCTCTCAAGAAGCCATTGCTAGCCGAAGGGCTGGAACTCACCCTCTAAGTTTTCTTTATCCGGTAATTGAGCCTTTAAAAGTAGTGTTTCCTGCTTTCCGATCGTTTAACTGCTTTAGTACAATCATGTTGTAATATGGACACCGCAACCCTTGGCAGCGTCAAGGGATCGACTGAGTCCAAAGCTTATATGCGTCCAACAATCATTTCCTAAGTCACTGTTTTCTAGCGGTAAAATTCTCATTTAGAATAGGTAGGTTATAGGGCTTACATCAAGGTTACTCAAAATTACGTAAAAGTATTTACTCCCCTTGTGAAAGAAAAGTTAATTCGAATAAATCGATAGCTGAAATTTAAAATCTCCAAATTCAAACAAATCCTAATTTGGGATTTATAAACTTCACAATAATTTAGAGAGGTATATAGATTCAAAAAATAAATTCAAAACTCTACATTTGAATTCAACAAATTTTCAAAAACTGAATTCAAAACTTTTCATTTGAATTCAACAAACTTTCAAAAACTAAATTCATAATCGAAATGTAAAATTGTGGCAAACATGGGTAATGGGTCACTGTGGTAGATATGTCAAGATGATGTGGCGAACACATGGCACCTAATGTGTTTTGGGCTTCTAACATCCCCTGCAAGCTGAAGGGGCAATATGAACCATCAACTTGGATTGTAGAAGCTTGATGCGAGTAGATGAAAGACCTTTGGTGAAGACATCAATAGGTTGATCAATAGAGGAGATGAAGTGCACAGAGAGTTGACCATGAGTAATGCATTCATGAACCAAGTAAAAGTTGATCTCCATGTGTTTTGTGCAAGCATGGAATATCGGATTACTAGTCAAGTATAAGGTTGGCAAGTTGTCGCACCAAAGAGTAGGTGGTTAAGGTGGTAAAGCACGTAGATCATGGAGAAGATATTTAAGCCACATGAGTTCAATGGTAGTTTCAACTAAGGATTTGTACTTAGCCTCAGTGCTATAGTGCACAATGGTGAGTTATTTCCAAGAGCTCCATGAGATCAAATTGCAACCCAAAAAGATGCAGAAGCCACCAACCAAGCGATGATCATCTTGATCACCAACCCAACCAGTATCTAAAAAGGCATGAAAGGACATAGAGGGGCTGCAAGTGAAGAAAACCCAAACGAGGAGTGGCTGTTAGATATCGAAGAATGCGCTTCATAGCTTGCCAATGTATAGTAGTGGGATGATGCAAAAATTGACATGTAATATTCACCAAGTAGGCAATGTCAAGGCGTGTAAGGTGAGGTATTAAAAAGCCTTAACAATGCTGTAATAAAGCATCGGATTGTCCAAAGGTTCCTTTGAATGAACAGAAAGGGGCTCATCAATGGTGCAAAGAGTAGAGATTCTCTTAGCATCACACATCTTGGCTCAGTTGAGGATGTCTAGAGTGAACTTGGCCTGATGATGAAGAAGACCATCAAAGGTAGGTTGTACCTTAACACTAAGGAAGTAATGAATTAGACTAAGATCTTTAAAAGTAAATTCCTACTAAAGAGATTGCAACATAGTAGAAATGGGAGCTTGTGAGGAATCAATCAGGATGATGTCATCAACATAAATAAGCAACACAATGTTATATGTCGAGGTGTGCATTGTAAATAGAGAAGTGTCAGCTAGAGAGATGATGAAACCAATAGAAACCAAAAAAGAGCTCAATTGTTAATACCATGCATGAGGCACCTATTTAAGGCCATACAGTGAATGGTATAGGCGACAAACATGAGAGACGCAGGGGTCCATGAACCCTTTCCATGTAAACCACCTTTGATAAATGTCCATGAATAAAAGCATTGAAAACATCCAGTTATTTGATCTGTCATCCACGGGAGTAAGCTAGTGCAAGAACAATGCGCATAGTGACTGGCTTAGCTACAAGACTGAAAGTTTCGTTGAAGTTGATACCTTCTATTTGATGAAAACCTTTGGCTATAAGACGAGCTTTATAATACTCTAGAGAACCATCTAACTAAAGTTTGATTTTGTATATCCATTTACAACCAATGGGACAAACACTATGAAAAGGGGGCACTAATTCCCAAGCACCATTGCATAGAAAAGTGGTATACTTTACTACCATAGCCTCACACCAGTGAGAGTCACAAATTGCTTGGGTATAACATGTGGGTTCAGGAGAGGTAGGGGCAATAGCAATAAGGGCAAAGGTGTGCTGGTGGGTAAGGATACGTTTGGCAATGGTGCTAGTTTGGAGATGCGTTTGTAGGTGATGGCAAGGGTTGGGTGGTAGGGGAGGAGGTGGGGGATAGGGTGAGGGAGGATCTATGGGGGGAGAGGAGGGCTCTAGTGATGGAGAGATAGTAAGAGAACATATAGGTATGGGTAGAGGAATAGTTGGTATTGAAAGAGGAATGATGGGTTTGAGCTTAGAAGCCAAGGGAAAGTTATGGTAAGGAAAAACGTCTTTATGAAAGATAGCATCAGGAGCGACGTAAATAAGCTAGGTGTCAAGATAGTAGCAATGGTATCCACAGTAACCAAAAGGGTAACCAAGAAAGATACGAGCACAAGAAGGAGTAGAAAGTTTGTGTGTGGCATAAGGATGAAAATAGAAAAGACTTCACAATCAAATACCCAAAGGTGGGTAAGATAGGTGGGGTGTGGAAGGGGACTTGCCAAGGAGAGAGATTTTAAAGGACTATAGTAGGAGGGCGATTAATGAGAAACACAGAGGTTTTGAGGGCAAAATCAAAACCAAGGAGGAATTGTAGCTTGTGTGAGAAGAGTGAGACCAATTTAGGTGTTTATGTTTAGCAACATCATTTTGAAAAGGTGAGTAAGGGCAAGAGACGCATCGATAAACACCATATTCAAAACTTTTTATTTGAATTCAATACACTTTTAAAAATTAAATTCAAAACTAAATTCAAAATCAAAGCCTAAGGCTGACATGGTAGACAAGGGTCGTGGGTCATCATGGTAGATACATCAAGATGACGTGGTGGAGGTGTTTTGGGCTTCTAACACCTTGTGTAAAAACAAAATAAACAACATATTATTCGAAAATATTTCTTAAGCGTTAGTTCTCATCATTTAAACTTTAATTTTCAAACTTGAAGCAAACCAGTTTTTTAAGTACATTAATAATCAAATTAAGTAGCATGGAATGAGACTCCTATGATCAAGTTTAGACGAAGGAAGTTTTTTGTACCATCATCTGTATGGTGTTTCTGTTCTCAAAATGATCTTTTTTTTCTTTTGTTGGTGCAAGGAAATATTAGACAGTGTAAGTCCCATAAAAGCCCCATAATGAAGTTTAAATGAGAAGGGATTGAAATTCACCTTTTAAGCTTTCTTTCTTTCAATAATGCAGGCGTTAAAAGTACAATTTTCTGCTCCTTGTTTTCTTTAATTACTTTGATGCAATCCATGACGTCATTTGGACGGCAGAGCCCTTGGCCACGTCGATGGACAGGCGGAATCCAAAGCTTATAATGTGTCTTTCTAGATGTTCTCGAATAAGAGTTTGAAAATTTCCAAGTTCAAGTTAGGTTTACGGTTGCGTAATTTGCAAGGCTTGTATTTTATACTTTATAAAGGGCTTACTGCAATATTAAAATAAATGGAAAGACTATTTTTTCTTTTTAGTGAAGTTAACATAAAGAAAATGCTAAGAAATCTAGGTCAACAAAAACAATTATGGGGGCTAACTTCATTGAAACCAAAGATCTTCGGAGTTATGCTTCAGTTCGGGGTGAGGTTGGGACACTGAAAAAAGTTTTAAATGCATGGCGGTTTTCTTTGGTTGATTGTGCGTCAATGAAATCTAATTGATTCAAACAGTACTAATATTTATGTTCTGATGAATACCACTACAGGCTAATTGTGCTCATACATAACTCCAAATTAACGTGAATCTCGAGTTGCTTTCACATGCAACGCCTCTCATTAATTTATTAAAGTCAGTACAACTACTCTTTTGGACTTCACAAAAATCAATCACGTTACTTTTAAATTATGCATAGATGTCATGTGCGAACGACTTCAGTGGTACCTACTTCACTTATTCCAAGCGAAAAGGACAAAAAATTGCATATGGGAGAAGAAAGGGAAGAAGTCTCGGGGTCAACCATTTGATCTAGTCATTTTTTATCGACAAATCATCGATGTTCTTCAATCTGGCTTGTACACGAATTTTATCATCCCAGTTACGAGCAATACTATCTTCTTTCTACCGGATTTTATCACCCCTGTTACTAGCAAATACTGTCTTCTTTCTGGTCCAGCAAAAACTGGCTGTATTAGCGGTGGCTTGGAAGGGTTGAGACAGATCTGTTTCCTGGGACTTAAGCACTGTGGGTGGCTGTAATTAGGATATGTATGGTGGATGGGTCAGGTATGCTGATTGGTAAACATTTACAGTTGGAGTTATTTTTCATTTCAGGTGCGGGGTTGAGGTACGTAAAAGGGATTTGAAAGGATTCCAGTCTGATCTTAGTTGACTGTACATAATTAGGCAGCTAATCAAGTTAGATTGATTCAAACATTATAACTACTGTGGTTATAAATAATTATAAATTGGCGCGAATCTCGAGTTGCTTGCTTTAAATTATGCTTAGATGTAACCACAACAAATTAAAAAAGATTGGTTACCTACTTTACTGATACCCAAATACGCAACGAAAAGGACTTGAAAGGAAGACATAAAATAACAAAGCCGACGATATTTAATGAAACTAATAACTAGTTTTCACAGTTTTTTCTTTTGAAAAAAAAAAAAAACATCATGTCGTCCTGGAGCCGTGTGCTCATTGGTCCGTTGAGTTTTCTCTTCTCCCAGAGGTTCTTTATGTCCATCTATGTCCATCTATGTCCATCTATGTCCATCTACGTTCATTGGTCCGTTGAGTTTTCTCTACTCCATCTACGTTGAGTTTTCTCTACTCCATCTACGTTCATTGGTCCGTGTTGAGTTTTCTCTACTCCATCTACGTTGAGTTTTCTCTACTCCATCTACGTTCATTGGTCCGTGTTGAGTTTTCTCTACTCCATCTACGTTCATTGGTCCGTGTTGAGTTTTCTCTACTCCATCTACGTTCATTGGTCCGTTGAGTTTTCTCTACTCCATCTACGTTCATTGGTCCGTGTTGAGTTTTATCTACTCCATCTACGTTCATTGGCCCGTTGAGTTTTCTCTACTCCATCTACGTTCATTGGTCCGTTGAGTTTTCTCTACTCCATCTACGTTCATTGGTCCGTTGAGTTTTCTCTTCTTTTCTTGGAAGCGGTGCGAATCTGATGTTCCCAGAGGTTCTTTACTCCATCTATGTTCATTGGTGAAGAAAGCAAAACACAAACTCATTTTGCTCTGCCGTTTGCAGTCACCTTTCAGTAGGTTTCCTTTGCTTTGCACCGGAAAAAACACATGGCAGAGATTGTAGGCCTCCTCTCTCCCTTGTTCGAAGTGATTTTCGAAAAGGTGTTAACTGGCGAGTTCAATGAGCTCTTCAGCGGACGAAAACTCAACGAGGATCTCCTACGCAACTTGAAGATGGCATTGATCTCCGTGAATAAACTGGTGGAAGATGCGGAGGACAGGCAACTTGTGGAGACTTCAGTTCAAGGGTGGCTTGATGAGTTGAAAGATGCTGTGTATGATGCAGAGGACATGGTGGACAAGATTGCTACTAAAGCCTTGCAACGTAAGTTGGATGTTAAATTTGAAGGCACCATAAGTAAGGTACGACACTTCATCTCTGATTCTCTTAGGCCTTTTTCCAAGGAGATGGAGCCAAAGATAAACCAACTGCTTTGCAGACTAAAAGATCTAGCAGGACAGAAAAATGATTTAGGTCTGAAAGAAGTTGGTGAAGGAAAACCATTCGAAAGACGGTTCACAACTTCTTTGGTTGAAGAAGCAGATACTTTTGGTAGGGATGATGATAAAGAAAAAATAATAAAATTGTTGCTCCCGGATAGCACAAGTGACAATAAAAAAATGAGAGTAATTCCTATAGTTGGCCCAGGAGGAATGGGCAAGACCACACTTGCTCAGCTTGTGTACAATGATAAGAGGGTGAAGGAGTATTTTGACCTTCAAGCCTGGGTATGTGTTTCGGGAGAATTTGATGTCCACATGGTTACAAAAAAAATTTTAGAAGAAGTAGGTTCGCCACCATCAGTTAACAGTGAGAGCCTAAATAAACTTCAACTTACCCTGCGTGAGAAATTGGAGAAGAGGAAATTTTTAGTTGTTTTAGATGACACGTGGGACGAAAATCCTAATAACTGGGATCTCTTACGCATACCATTGAATTCTGGGGCACAAGAAAGTGCAGTAATTGTAACCACCCGAAATGACAACGTTGCATCAATCATGCGCACGGTTCCAAGTCACCCTCTAAAAGGGTTGTCAGAAGATTATTCTTGGTTGTTGTTTGCCAAACATGCATTTGATGACAATAACTTTGATCGATGTCCAGAGCTGGAAGTTATAGGTAGAGAAATTGTGAAGAAGTGTGAAGGTTTTCCTTTGGCAGTTAAGGCAATTGGACGTCTTTTGCGGGGGAATTTAGAGGCAAATGAATGGAAGAAGATATTGGAAAGTAATGTATGGGATTCACGGCCAGGAAAAATGGAAATTCATCCAAGTCTAAGATTAAGTTATAAATATCTTTCCGCAAACTTAAAGCGATGTTTTACTTATTGTTCAATGTTTAAAGATTGTATTTTTCTTAAAGAGTATATAACATTATTATGGATGGGTGAGGGTTTGTTAGAAGAAACTACTAGCAAAACAATGGAAGAAGTTGGCCATGAGTGTTTCATTACTTTGGCATCCATGTCCTTCTTTGAAAAATTAAGCCAGGTTAAACCATTTTTAGGATTGAGGGACTTTGCCGGTGAGCTGACAGAATTAGTGCCACTTTTTGGAATGCATGACCTTTATAGTGACCTGGCAAGATCAATATCTGGGCAATTTGGCGGTAGATCAGTGGGTGGTCATTCTCTTCAAATTACAAAGAAGACTCGTCATTTGTTTTTGTTGGAAAGAGAATTTGTCAACATGAAGAAGTCTAAGGATGTGTATATGGCTAGGCGGCTGCGCACTTTCTTTATATCATTAAATAGAGAATTCGTTTGCATGACGAATGCAGCGCTACGTGATTTATTCCCTCTTATGACATGTCTACGAGTACTCTCCTTACATGCTTGCATAAATGTGACTGAGTTACCCAAATCAATTGGCAAAATGAAACATCTACGATACTTGGATCTTTCTAGGACTGGTATTACCAAGTTGGTTCATTCAATATGTAAGTTGTGTAATTTACAAACATTGAATTTGGCAGATTGTGTAAAGCTTACTGTATTACCAAAAGATGTGGGAAGGCTTATTAATTTACGTCATCTTAATATTGAGGGAACTAACATCAAGGAGATGCCAATAGATTTGGGTCAGTTACAATGTTTACAAACGCTACATAAATTTGCTATTAGCAAACATAATGGAGCTTGCATTCAGACATTGGGAAAACTTACAGATCTTCGAGGAATGCTTTCTATTTCAGAGCTTCAAAATGTTGTATCTCCCGTAGATGCTTTGAAAGCAAGATTGAAAGATAAGAAGTACCTTAATGACTTGGCATTTCAATGGGATTCTCTAGATACTTCAGAAAGTCAAGAACATGTACTCTGCCATCTTGAGCCTCATACAGACTTGAAAAGTCTTGTCATTAACAACTATTGTGCTAAAAGTTTTCCAAGTTGGATTGGACATCACTCATTCTCTAAAATAATAAACCTTCGCCTACAGAATTGTAAATACTGTTGTAGTTTACCACCACTTGGTCAACTATACTCTCTACAAAAACTTCAAATTGTTGGGTTAGAAGGAGTTATTAAAGTGGACTTAGAGTTTTATGGAAACATTTCTTTGTCAACTAAGCCATTTGAAGCACTAAAAATTCTTAAGTTTGAACACATGTTGAATTGGGAAGAATGGCTTTTTGGAGTGGGAAATGATGGTGGAGCTTTTCCACAACTTGAAGAGCTATATATTATATCTTGCCCTAAGCTAAGAGGAGGATTGCCTGCCCATCTTCCTTCTTTAGCCAAACTTGAGATCTTTCAATGTCAACAATTGGGGGCTTCACTCCCAAGGGGTATTGCTATTCGCGATCTGCAGTTAACTAGTTGTAACGAGGTTCAATTAAAGGAATTACCAAATGGACTGCTAAGGTTGAGAATCCACGGGTTTGACTCACTAGAATGCCTTGCAGAGGTAATGGTCAATTGCAGCAGCAGTCTTCAAGAGTTGAGTGTGGGGAATTGTCAGAAGCTAGAGCTCTCAGCCCACTTAGACTTTTCATCCCTTAAGACATTAAACTTGTACAATTGTGATTCCCTCCTGTCATTTCCATTAGATTTGTTCCCAAAGCTTTTCTCCATCGATATCCATGGTTGTAGGAACCTGAGATCTCTCACAATCTCAGAACAACATCCACGTGATTTAGCGATCAGTCAAATAAGAATCGCTGATTGCTCTAATCTTGTATCCTTTCCGGAACAGCAACTTTGTGTCCCAACCTTCAATTCTTTTTCATCATGCAATGTCCAGAAATTAATTCGTTTCCCCACGTGGGCCGTCCATGCAATTTGAGTTGTATTCAGGTCAAGGATTGTGAGAAACTATTTGCCAACCGGAATGGATGGGGTTTGGCGGACCTGCCTTCTATTAGATATCTGGGAATCCATGTAAGATCAGAGGATGTGGTCTCCTTTCCAGAGCCAGGGTTGCTGCCTTCCAGTCTGCTGGGACTTTACCTTGGGGGATTTCAAAATCTGAAATCTTTGGACGAGGAAGGGCTTCAATACCTCGTCTCTCTTGAAGAATTGTGGCTCCAAGATTGTCCTAACCTCAAGTGCATGCCAGAAAACGAGTTGCCTGCCTCACTTTCTATTATTCAGATATGGAGATGTCCCTTGTTGAAGAAGCAGTTGCGGAGCAAGAAAGGAAAAAGACGGCGAAAGATACCTGACAACGTTGACTTATTTATTGATAATGAATATATTGGATGAGCTAAAGGGCTTAGACGAGTTGCATTTTTCTGTTATAAAATCCGCCCGTCATTCTTAAGGTGAGAACCATATATGCAGCTTTTACAGTTGGGTAATACTTCTTTGTTCCTGTTCTTTTCGATAATAACGTTCTTAAATTTTTCATTCCTTCCTATTCAACGATATTTTATTAGTTTTAATATTTCCCTTTCATTTAACACAATCTAATTTTTTCTTTCTTTTTGTTTCATTAGTTGCACGGAAGATATTTGAAGTAACTGAAGGTCAAGGGTCTTGGGACACGATTACGAGAGTCAGGCGAAAAGAATATCTGTTCCAACCAGGATTAACATCTCAAGGTCAGATAATTAACCCAAGCGGTAAATAGTTGGTTCAAATTTTCTTACAAGGGTAAAGGGGTGTTTATTTTTTCTTCTTTTAACTCGCAACAAGTTTTGTTATTGATAGGTTAGTGTGAGCTTATCCAATCAGTTATGCACCCTTCGAATAGGAATTCATTTTCTGAAAAATACTGACTTTTGTGCTTTGGTGGGTCTCCGAGATCTTTTCAATGACCTATGTTGTGTTAAAGGGATATCTATATCTAGTATTGTGCAAAATTGTAGCAAATATGTTTTTTATTTCGCATAATCTTCTTATCTTAGTGTTTTTTGGGATATTTGTACACTGGCTAAATATTTTAACTCTCTAATAGTCTTTGAAACGTTAATGCATTTGTGTTTCTATTGGATAAGTATGCTTTTGGTTCATTGGATTGTGGGATAATGTTAATACTTGGTGTTTGTTCATCTTAGGGAACTGTCTGATCTTTAATAAGTTATGGAAGCTAATGATTAATGAGGTAATATTTGATGGAATGCGTTTTGCCGTTTGTTAGTTCTTGAAATCCATCATTCCAGTCTAAACAAAGAAGACCATAAGATTTTCTTTTTGTTGCCAGCAAAAACTGCTATAAAATTTTTGTAGAACTGGGGATGCGATACTTCAGAATCTAAAGGTTTGATGTTGTGATTTATGTTTCTGGAGCTCTCTCATGGTCTTTCCTAAAATTCCTTGTCTATCGCTCTAAATGTTTTCTTTCATTGTAGGGGACCTCTTTCATACGCCTAGAATTGAAATTGTGCAGCTGCTGTCCCTGAGTCTCCTCCTTTCCGTTGGGAAATTTCCTTTTATAAAGGGGTCATTTCTTCACTGTCACTGGAGCTGAGTTAGCATTGCAACTTCCGAACATTTTCTGAGTTTGGACCATTTCTTAAGGCAAAAGGAAACATGTAAGGAGATTATTTGAATTAGGCATTTTGTTCTTCGGCGTAGATGTCGGACAACCAACCTGATTATTTAGTAACTACTACAGTTGATATTTGTTGTAGTATTTCTTTGTTTCCCGATACTTCCCCATGGTCACTCGTCTACAATTAAGCCATTTGTTCAACATAAGAAAACACTTCTATATGTAAAACGAAAAATTAAGCATTACTTTCGATATCCAGTAGCTCAAATTTGTACGTAAATTACTGATATAGATGCTTTGTCATTTCTGTTGTATTGGTATGGGCAGTTTGATGGTTACTACTTGAAGTTCTGAGGTGGTTGGAAGTTGAGATCATGGGATTCCAGAATTCTGAACGGTAGCAGGTAATTTCCTCTTGGTAATTTTGCGATTCCTGTGAGCAGGTTCCTTATCCATGATTTGTAAAACTAAATTGATTTAGTGAGTTTCTCTTTTTTTTTTTTTTTTTCTTTCTTGAGATTATTTGATTTGAACTGATGTTTATACACATTATTGATCAAAACAATCTCTATAATCTTTGGATCCTCAAAGCGTGCTTTGAAGTAAAAGCCAAAAAACGTAAAATACCAAGACCCAACATTTCTTACAACCAAGAAGCTAACCTGAGAAATCGGGAAGGTCCTCTTTTTCAGATGCTATCAATTAGTAGCAGGTCTTACTAACACATTGGAAAAGCCTAGGAGAAAGAGGAAGGGAGTGTATAAACATATACTGATGTCATTTTCAACCATTAGTAAACACACAAAAAACGTTCTGGTAAACTACTGATCTGAAATTTGCCACTAGATTAGTTCACTCAAGATTGCAAGATATTCTTGCTTGTTGTCAAGACCTAAAATAGTAGATATAATTCCTCTCCTAGGAAATGAAAATTTTCAACAAATTTGGCACTTTATAGTACAAACATACTCTGATAATGAAGGAGCATGCATCATTTCGTTCTTCCAGTTGATAGCAGAGCATGTGCTCTTAGGAGATTGAGTTTGGGAACTAAAGGCCATTGCTTGGTATTCAGGTCGGACGTGACAGCCATCTGGTTGCGCTGGTGGATGATCGATTGGTTCCGAAGAGAGCGAACCACACCCTATGATGCAGCAGCAACTCTCGTTTCATGCAGCAGCCCGAGTTTCCTACTGAAAGGGAAGGAGTGGCCCAAAGCAAGAGTAGCCGTTGACTCACCTGCAACCCATCAACCGGAGCTGGTCTCCTTGTTGGCAGCAGGATTCTTTTGCTTGTATAAAGCAGCGTGTATCCCCATTGCAAAGTTTCGAGATTGTCTACTATGGTTTTTTTCTTCTTGTAAAGTCTGCCGTAATTTTTTTTGATTCAATCGATGTGAAAGGAATCAGTCAATCTCCAACCTTTATTTTCACTTAGTTCCACCGAATTCAGCGTGGTAGCAGAGTGGGACGATTTATACTCCATGTTCCTTCTGGTTCGTTCAAACCGGAAAACTGCGGACTCTGTTCAGACTGCATTCCCTCATTTTCTTCATGCTGTGTTTTAACTACGCAACGAGTAAACCTCTGATTTACATACACAGGCACTGCTTTGTTAAACTAACAAAGCTTCCGTGAAACATCTATGATCATATAACCACCACAAAAGCCATTTGTGGCTCATTCTTCTCTACCATTTCCGTTCTGAATGCGCCAAACAGGTGACTGCTCAGTTTCCTGGACACATTATCAAACGATTTCTTTTTATTTTTTATTTTGTATTTTGTGTTTTTTTTTTAATGGTTGGGAGTAAGAAGATTAAAGAATTTATTGAGAGAAAATAAAGTTTGAATCCTAGTCTCTTATGTGATAGAGCCCTAGGGTGTTATTGAGTTACTAAGGCTTGAGTATATCACAAGATGAGTGCTCTTTAAATAAATAAAATAAAATAAAATAAAATAGTTATAGAGCAAAATAAATAAGAGAAATGTTTTGAAAAAAAGGTTTTACTTGATTCCTTGAAAAGGTGAGGAAGATGAGTGTTTTGAAAAAGGATAAAATTCTAAATCTTGTTTTCTTAATACTTTTATTTTCAATTTACATAAACAGATTAATATAAAAATTAATTATTTTTTCAACTTCATGTTGTATCATACATGTTATTAGAATAGATTCATTCACTCTACTAAATAAATTTAAAGAATCATAAAATTTATTTATTCTATAGCTCTTTAAGCCCTTCAATGGTCAACAAATTGAAAAGACAACTATACATTATTTCCCATGGAAGTCATGTACTTACTACTAAATTATTTTGTTCAAAGATGGTGTAATCATTCCACTATTTGGGCAAATAAGTTGTGTGAGAGAGAAAGAGAGAGAGAGAGAGAGAGAGAGTTGAAGATCAAAGAATTTCTTTAACTATTGGTTCATGAAAAGAAAACCCACGTAACATCCAGATCAATCATTGCTATTAGATGCATTTTGGTTTCTTAGCTTAAAGCAATTTCTTAGGGGCTAAGAGCTAGAAGTATTGTCCAAAAGTCACAATTTAGTCCTAATTGAAAATTTGTTTTGAATCAATTAAAGTCATTGATTGGAAATTTCTAACCATTATAATCTTAAAATCTTATCTAAAAAGTTTCAAGTGGACTAAACATCATTGAAAGAATTGGCTAGTCACGAAATGATATAGAAATAGTGCTTTTATAAACAATTAATTCTAAAAAGAAATTCAATATTTCTTTTTTAAATGTTACACAATTCATTTTTTTAAGATTAATTTGTAAAAAGGGAAATAATATTTTTATTTTAAAAAATTTCAAAATAAGATATATAACATTAACCATTTTTAATATACCCACTAGTCTCGAGTATGGAAAAAGTGTCCACATCTATTTTTATTAACAAATAAAAAGATATCATACTCTAATTTAAAATTTGATATTAAAAAACTCAGCAGAAAGAATTTTACAATGCATGATTTTGTCAACAACTTGGCAAAATCAATGTTTGCCATCCAAAAGAAATGATTTGATTTACTTGAACAAGTCTAAAGTTCTTCACACTACTCAAAAGTTGTGCATTTTAATTTCAAGGAAAGAAGACACCACTTCTAACATTTATGTAACTAAGAAGGGCTGAATGATTTATTTCCAACGATGAAAAATTTGATATTACTCTCTTTAGAACATTGCATAAATGTGATGGAGTTGCCTAAATCAAATGCCCAAATGAAGTATCTTCATTGCTTGAAACATAATTTTGTTGAATTTCAAAGCTACTTGATTTAGTATGTAAGTTATGCAACTTATTGGAATTACATTTGGCATTTTGGAGACGGTTTACTACATTACCAAAACACATGCACGAATTAGTTAACTTACATTATCATAATATTTTGAGAATTGGTATAAAAGAAATGCCAACAAATTTAAGTAAGCTAAAACAGTTAGGGAACCAAACTGAAATTTTTGTTAGCAAAGATAATGGGACTTGCATTCATACATTAGAAAACTTACAAACTTTCAAAGATAGATTTCTATTCTAGAGCTCCAAAATATTATGTATCCTTCAAATGGTTTGGAAGCAAGTTTGAAAGATATATAGTACCTTAAAAGCTTGGAGTTTGGATGAAATCTACTCCATACTTTAGAAAGTTAAAGATTTGTTTTCAAAAACCTTTAACCTTGTATGAACTTGGAAAGCCTTGTAATCAAAGACTATTGTATCAAAAATCTTTAAGAATGGGCTAGGCTTTCTTCATACTATAACATAACATACCTTTGCTTAAAAAACTATAAATACTCATTTAGTGAAGATGCAATATTTCAAGTTTGGTGAATTAAATATTAGCCTTTTTGAAAAAGTTATGGAGACAAATCAAACCTCACGAGAAGCCCATCCACTATAACTATGGCTACTACATTTATGACGTAAATGACAACCTTCAAAAATGGGATAATTAGATATAACTTGGAAATCCCTCTTAGGCTTATGAGAGGACTACCAAAATCTCCACACAAATCTTCTAAGGAGACAATTTGTAGAAATTCCTCTTTGTGAGCTTTGTATAAAAGCTACTCCTCTATGAAATAACACAACCACCCGTGGTTGCAGACAAAATAGTGAAAGGATGACCTTTTTAGCCAATTTGCATCTCGACTTGGCACTGGGATTTTGTCAACTATGGTTTCTACAAGAACTCTTTATTATTGGGTAGAAGGAATTGTTAAAGTGGATTTTGAGTTTTATGATAATAACTCTTTGTTAGTTAAGTTTGGAGCACTAAATTTCCTTTAGTTTAATGCTATAATGAATTGGAAGCAATAGTATTCTTTTGGTGCTAAAAACAATAAAGTAGCTTTACCAAAACTTGAAAAGCTACATATTATTTTTTGCTTTAAGCTAATAGGAGAGTTGCTTGTCATTCTTCCTACTTTAGCCAAAGTTGAGATCTTTGAATGTCAATAGCTAGTGATTCACTCCTTAGGACTTCTACTATCAAAGACTTGGAGTTAAGGTATCGTAATGAGGCTCTATTAAAAGAACTATCAGTTAGATTGTTGAGGCTGAAAATTGACAAAATTAACTCATTAGAGTACTTTCCTAGATAATGATCAATTGTAGCACAAACCTTCTTAAATGGTTAACCTTCTAAGGAGTCCTTATGTTACACCCTTCTTTTTAACTATGATAGGCTTACCTGTAGGGTGGACTAGTAGGGCCTTAAATTCACCAATGACATTGACTTATTCAATTGATCTTAGTAGTTTGACACAGATTCTTGATATCTAACCTCAGTCACTTCAATCCAAATACTCAAAACTTTGTCCACACCTAATTCCGTAAGCAAGGCCACCAAATTAATTTTCAATGAAGTTATACTCAATAATGGTGACAATTGGTAGAGACTTGACCTTAAAGGTAGATGCAAAGCTAGACTATTTAATATGATTCCATTTCATGGAGATAAATCCAACTGTAATCATGGTAGTTTGGAAAGTGTTCGACATGATTATGAATGGATAGAACATAACAAGATTGATAAATATGAAGTCAAAAGCTCTGTAGCCTATACTTGGCACTATGTGGTGAAAAATCTGAGTAGTAAGATACCAAGTGTGAGAATTGTGCCAGTGGTGTGGGTACACCAATGCTTTGTAGGCTTAAAAATTATGCACTAGTTCCTATTGATCTTTCCATAATGCCTAAGTAAGTGAGTGTGAGGAAAGCATTAAAGATTTCACTTTGTATTCCTAATAGAATTAATTAGAATGGTGATCCTACAAGTTAGGATGCTTAGGAGGAGGTTCCATATTGTCTCAACATTGATGAAATTGCCTTCACTGTTTCCCAAATAAATCTTGGAAGCCAAGGCTTGAAAGGATACATTAGTGATCAAATTAGCCTCTTGACAAACTTTATAAGTTTGAACTTAAGTATTAATTCTTTAAGGGCTTTTTTACTATTTAAGATAGGCCAAAAATCTCTTGTACAACTAGATTTTTCATGTAATTAGTTCACAAGGTCCATTCCATATGGTTTAGATTTTTTTAGTCTATGACTACTACTATTGAATGATAACTTACTAGAAGGTTGAATAGTAGAGGAACTTTATTCAATTGATGTAGATGGTGGAGCTATTGATCTATCAAGCAATAAAGGTTTGTGTGGTGTCACTCCCTTAGTAAATGTCCTTTATTATGGAAACATGGCAACCTATCTACAAAATGGAAAATTGTGATAGGTTTGTCTTGCCTTACTGTTTTCTTCGTGCTACTATTGGTGATATACATGCTCTTCATCAAAAAGGGTAAAAATTATTATGACTTTGGTCTACCTCATGATTTAATGTCCTTAATGCTTCTTGAGATGGAAAGCCAACATACCAAAGGATGCCATCACTCCTTACTCTTTATTAATTGATATTCATGAAATTGAAGAATTCACACTGAGTTATGCCCTTACCATAAGGGCATAGTAAAGGATATTTGGCATGATTACATGAGATGGTGGGACATGATTTGGATGACTTAATTAAGAAGGATAATTTGATAGTTTCAGCTTTTCTTAACAATGTGTTCTAAGATGGGTTAGGAAATGCCACATGATTTATTAAATGCAATGTATCTCATTAGTTTTGACTAAGATAAACCAATGAAGCCTTTTTAAAATATATGATATGCAAATTGCAAAGGTTTTGATGAATATATAGTGTAAAGTTAAAAAAAAAAAAGTGCATGTAATGGCGATCAAATAGTGTACCAACTAGTCTATATTTTATTATTACTACTTGATAAAACTTTAGGCAATTAAAAAAAAAAACTATAGTACAAGTCTTCAAGAGTTTTGTATTAGGTATTATGGGAAGTTAGAGCTCTCAACACAATTGGAACTTTAAAACCTTGAAACATGGGAGTTGTATGGCTATGATTCTCTCACATCAATTTTATTAGATTATTTCCAAAGGTTCATTCTAGTTAAAGAAATTATGAAGAAAAAAAATAAAGGGCTTTCTACATTACCAAAAGATATGGAAAGACTAATTGATTTATATTATCTTAATGTTTAGAAAACTAGCATAAAAGAGATGCCAACAAATTTAGGTAAGCTAAAATGGTTAAGGAAGTTGACTAACTTTCTAAATAGCTCATTTCTTTATTAAGCCAATGCAATCATTAACATTGAAGAAATAAAAGGTTTACTACATGAAACACTGAATAAAACAATAGAAGAAGTTGGTCACGATTATTTTGGTACTTTGACATCAATGTCATTAATTGAAGAAAGAACTCAGTGAAAAAGATATTTTATAATGCATGACTTTGTCAATAACTTGGCAAAATCAATGTTTGGCTATTTTCTATTATGTTATTGGATGGCTTTTCACATGGAATTACAAACAACACCCACCATTTGCTATATAGGAGAAATGATTTGGTTTACTTGAATAAGTTTAAGGTTCTTCACATTACTCAAAACTTATGCACTTTACATTCAATGAAAGAAGGTAGCACATCTAACATTCATCTAACTAAGATAGTGCTAAATGATTTATTCCAAATGGTGAAAATTTGAATTACTCTCTTTAGAACATTACATAAATGTGAGAGAATTACCTAAATTAAATGCCCAAATGAAGTATTTACATTGATTGAAAATTAATTTTGCTGAATTACCAAGCTACCTAGTTTGATATGTAAGTTTTGCAATTTGTTGGAATTGCATTTGGCATTTGGCTTTCTACATTACCAAAACACATGCACATACTAGTTAACTTACATTGTCATAATATTTGGAAAATTGGCATAAAAGGATGCTAGAAAATATAGGTTAGCTAAAAAAGTTAAGGAACTTGACTAAATTTTTTGTTAGTAAAGATAGTAGGACTCACATTCAAAAGTTTGGAAAACATACAAATCCACAAAGGTGGATTTCTATTCTAGAGTTCAAAATGTTATGTCTCTACAAATGGGTTGGAAGCAAATTTGAAAATTTTATATGAATGCTTTTAAATATTATATTATAAAAGTGTGATTTGAAAGGATCAAATCTAAAAGTCTATGCTAATGTTCATTACATTAAATGATGTTCACAATTTAAAGTGATTTATGGCTCATTGATCATATATCATTTATTACGTAATGAAGAATATTTATGAATAGATTAAAAAATTAAAGGGGATGAAATAGAATATTTATGATTTATGTCTCTTTTTCTTGTTTAATGCTCCAAAAAATTACCTTTCCTGGTGCATGATGATAGGAAGAAATGAAAGAGATTTTGGAATGAGACATAGCAATTTGTCAAAAGGGTTTTCAATTATACAACAATAAGTGACCATTTTACCTTGATTTATTCTTGTTTTAGGTCTATGAGAAGCTGCCTAGGGTTTTGAGAAAAACACAAAAAACATGAGTCAAAAGAGCTTGTTCTTTCATTGAGAAGAGTTTCCATTGTTCATATAAGGCCATTTGATTTCTACAAAATCATGGTAATATCATTCCATTCTCTTTATTGTTCAAATATTACTATTGATTGTGTTGTACGAAGAAGATATGCTTGAATTTCTATTCTACGTTGCTACAAAATTCATACTATTTGATTGTTAGATTGTTTGTCATATGATTTATTTTGTGTGATTAAGAAAAACTGAATTGCTTGACTTGGAGATTCAAATACTTTGGTTAACGAGAAATTAGCCATTTAGAATCTACAAAATTTGTTTTTGCTATGAGAAATTAGAAGTTGTTTAGATTTTGTGGAAGAAATAAATTGGTTACAAATTCATATTATTAAAAGTGTTGTAATTGTTTGAATTAAGCTTTATGTGGCTTTAATTCTTATTGTGTTGATAACTAAGCTTATAAGGCTTAAAGTTGTTTATAAGTTAAGCGGTGTGCGTGTGGCTTAAATTGTTTGTAAATGTGGCTTGATTCTATTGTATTGTTGTGTGGTGGAAGTGTATTGGATTATCTTGTTTTTTGTTTTGTGAAAAAATCCTAAGCCATCTTGGAGATTTTAGAGAATATTCCATAGACTTCTTGAGATGTTCTTCAACCTTGCCCTTCCTAGACCTATTGGATCATGTTGTGGCCCAAATATGCTTTTGTCAACATGCTTAACATATGGGTTGGGCCATTATCTTAGGCTGACATAGTTGCTCCCGCATTAAGGGGTGGATGTAGGAATTAGCTAAAGCTACCTAAACACATCCTTGTGTCTTTTGTAGTTTGAGTATTCACATTTTTGAATTAAAATAATTCCTTAAAATAATAAAAATAAAATAAATCCAATCCAAACTCCCAAGCTCCCTTTCTTTATTGAGTTAATCAATATCCAATGCTTACCAGAAAGGATGTCTTACAATGCTTACAAGAAAGTTGTTTGTCAACAACTTAGCAAAATCAGCATTTCAACAACTTATTGGATGACTCTTCTCATGAAATTACAAATAAACTACGTTGTTTGATATGGATGGAAAAGGCTTTGGTTTAGTTGAACAAGTCTTCATATAACTAAGAAGTTGCACACTTTAATTTTAGCAAAAAAAAAAAAAAGATAGTGCATCTAACAATTATGTAACTAACACACTGATAATGATTTATTCCCAATGATGACAAATTTGATATTATTCTATTTAAACATTGCATAAATATTATGGAGTTGCCTTAATCAATTGCACAAATTTTTGCTCAAAACATGGTTTTCTTTGAGTTACGAAGCTTCATGATTCCATATGTAAGCTTTGCAATTTCCAAGAATTGCATTTGACAGTATAGAGAGGGCTTACTCCATTACTAAAAGACATGAAAACACTAGCTAATTTATGTTAACTTAATATGTGGAAAATTGGCATAATAAGGCTACTAGAAAATTTAGGTAAGCTTAAAATAGTTAAGGAGCCTAACGGAATTTTCAAATACTCGTTGTTTTTATGAAGCCAATACAATCACTTTATGGATGACATAAGTTTACTAGAAGAACATTTGAAGAAAAAAATGGAAGAAGTTGGTTACAATCACTTTATTTTGATGCTTGTTGGTCATCAATGTTGTTGTTTGAAGAAACAACTCACCTAGAAGGATGGTTTACAACGTATGACTTTATCAACAACTTCACAAAATCAAAACTTGGGCAACTTATTAGCTGGTTATTGGATGACACTTCCATGGAATCAGAAACAAGACCCACCATTTGCAATGTAAGAAAAAGAATTTGGTTTAGTTGAACAACTCTAAGGTTCTCCATATAACTAGGAAGTTGTGCACTTTAATTTCAACGAAAAAAGACAATGCATCTAATAGTTATGTCACTAACACAATGGTAAATGATTTATTTCCACTAATGATAAATTTGATATTACTTTCTTTATAACACTGCATAAATGTGATGGAGTTGCCTCAATCAATTTCCTAAATGAAGAATCTATGATACTTATTATTTCATTTTGTTGGAATTACCAAGCAACTTAATTCAATATGTTAGTTGTGTAGTTTGTAGGAATTGCATTTAGAACTTTGGAGAAGGCTTACCACATAACTAAAAGACATGCAAAGGTTAGTTACAATCACTATATAAGTGATAGAAGGTTTACTAGAAGAAATCTTGAACAAAACAATAGAAAAAGTTGATAACAATTATTTTTTTATTTTGACATTAATGTTATTAATTGAGAAAAAACTCAATGGAAAAGGTATTTTACAATCCATGCTTTGTCAAGGACTTAGCAAAATGAAGATCTTGGTAATTTACTAGTAGCTTGTTTGGTGGCTCTTCTCATATAATTACAAATAAGACCCATCATTTACTATGCAGGAAAAAGGATTTGATTTACCTAAATAAGTTTAAGATTCTTCAAACAACTAGGAAGTTGTGTACTTTAATTTCAACAAAGGAAGCCTATGCATCTAACATGTATGTAACTAATACATTGATAAATGATATATTCCTAGTGATGATAAATTTGATATTACTCTCTTTAGAATATTGTATAAATGTGATGGAGATTCTTGAATTAATTGCCTAACTAAAATATTTATGTTACTTGAAACTTAATTTTACTGGAATTATCAAGCTATTTGATTTAATGTATAAGTTGTGAAATTTGGAAGAATTGCATTTGAAATTTTGTAAAGGGCTTACTACATTACGAAATGACATGTAATGACCAATTAACTAATGCGATCTTAATATTGCAAAAATTAGCATAAAAGAAAGGCAAGTAAATTTGTGTCAATTAAAATAGTTAAGGAACATGACTAAATTTCCAAACACTTGTTGTTTCTATAAAGCTAATATAATTATGGTGTGATAGAAGCTTTACTAGAAGAATCTCTAAAGAAAACCATGGAAACAATTGGTCATCATTATTTGTTACTTTGACTTCAATGTCGTTAGTTAAATAAATAACTCACCAAAAAGGATGTTCTACAATCCACAACTTTGTCAATGATTTGGCAAAATCATCATTAGGGCAACTTCTTGGCAACTTATTGGATGATTTTTCTTATGGAATTGCAAATAAAACTCATCATTTGCCATGTAGGAGAAAGGATTTGGTTTACTTGAATAAGTCTAAGTTCTTCACATAGCTAGGAAGTTGTGCACTTTAATTTCAATGAAAGAAGATAATGCATGTAATAGTTATGTAACTAATACAATGCTAAATGATTTATTCCCAATGATGAAGAATTTGATATTACTTATTTTATATCATTGCATAAATATGACTGAGTTGCCTGAATCAATTGCTCAAGTGAAGTATCCATGTTGCTTGAAACTTAATTTTTCTGAAATTATCAAGCCATCATATTCAATATGTAAGTTGTGCAATTTGTAGGAATTTCATTTGATATTTTGGAAAGGGCTTATTGCATTATCAAAAGACATGCAAAGATTGGTTAGCTTATGTTATCTTAATATTTGAAAAACTAAAATAAAAAAGATTGACAACAAATTTGGGTTAGCTAAAATAATTGAGAAAGTGGAAAAGAAAGGGCAAAGATTCATAATGGTGTTGACTTATTGATTGATGATAAATAAAGTGGATAAGCCAAATGACTAACATGACTCACTGTTTATATATATATATATAACATCTGCTTATTATTTTGGGAACAAAATATTCAGCTTTTTCAGTTTGATTAGAGTTCTTTTTAATCAACTGGTTATAAATATACTATTGTTGTTTCTAAAAATATCATTCAATTTTTTTTTCATTTTTTTCTAATTTAAGTGATTTTAATAGTTAATTTTTTTTTATCATTATCTAATTTCCTTTTCCTTTTATCTCGTTAGTTGGATGAAATATTTTTATGTAATTGAAGATAAAAAAACCTTGGGTCACAATTCTAAAAGCAAAGGTAGGCAAATGGAGTGTAAAATCCTTCTAGGAATATTTAGTTTTTTTTTTCTTGAACTGCATCTTCTTTACATTGTTTAAGTTCAAGCCAGAATTTTCTTTTAAAAGAGGATAGATTTTTTTTTTAATAATTCATTTATTGTTATGTGTACTATGTGCAAGAATATTGAAAAAATTTCTATTCTTAACACAATCTTCTTATCTTCGTATTTATAAATGGTTGGTTGAATATTCTAACGGATTAGAAGTCCTTAAAGAGGTTAAAATCTTTGTTTATCTCATCGAAAAGTATGTTTTTGATCAATTTGATGTGTTAATTTTATCGTTGGGAGTTTTCAAGAAACAATGGTTTTCAATTGAGTTATAAGAGCTAATTAAGTGACAGTAATTACTTTGCCCACTCATTCATTTGTGAAATTTGATAATTCTAGTCATGTAACAATAATATCAATGAACTGAGTTACACTATTGGTGAAAGAAAGTTTAGCCATTTATTCAACATAAACAATCTACTCAAAGAAAGTTAGCTTTACGTGTTGTAGTAGCTTAAATCTTATATAATATTATTTATTGATTTAGACATTTAGATGTTATCTGTTGAACAAGTACGAAAATTTGAATGGTGACTTGTTCGAGTTACGAAGTAGTGGGAATTTCAGATCATGAGAATTTATTTTTATTTCAATTATAGGTTTTAAATATCTGTTTTGCATCCTTTGTCCTAAAAGTTGGAATTTGAATAAATAGAACTTATGCTACATATAGCTTTATTTTGATTACTTTATGATTCTCATCAACAAGTTCCTTATCCATGATTCAGAAGAATGAATTGATTGAAGAAAATGTTCATTTTTTAAAATTATTTGATCTGAAATGATGCTCTTACACCACATTATTAATCAAAAGAATTTCAGCCACTTCTATAAAATGCCTCAGCTAGAAGGGATGGACTTGAAAATGGCTGGCCTCCTATTATTTGGGCCCATAATATGCAGAAAACAGAACCACTGTGAGGAGAGTAATTAAATAGACAGCTCTTCAATCATGGTTCCCTTGTTGGACTTGTCGGTAGTGTACCATTTTCATCAGTTCCGTTCGCATTCTGTTCTTCCTTCAACTTAAAAAAGATGGATAAGTCCAATATCTTCCTGATAAGGGCAAGAGGATCGGGTCTCAAATGCAGAAGTTAAAACGTAGGCTGCAATTTATAAAAGGACAAGCCAAATAATCCGTAGCCAATGCTGGATTTTCCCATGATAATTGGTTGACTGATGTCCCCGACTAACAGGGAAGAGAGACTACACCTTCTCCTTGGTTCTACCAAAACGAGAGAGAAGTTGAATACCAAGGTAATAGTATGGGTGTACAAAATATACTAGAAGTTGAAATGTAGGCAGCAATTCGTGGCATTCTTCAAACATATGGACCAAGTTCGAGAAACACATTTAACAGCCAATATTCTAAAATTAAGATAGTTAACCACAAAGCAATATAAAATTGTTTTGCTTACCTTCAAACTAATCAACAGTTGTTACCTGAAGACAATATGAATTGTTAAATATAACACTAAATATTAATCATTTCGGCAATCAAATTACAAAGAAACAATTATTAAAAAAAGAAAGGAAATAATTCACAGCTCCAAACGATCCATGTAAATAGTAAGTCCTTGCACCATAATGGCCTTGCCCTCTCCACTATTGAAGGCCAGAGAGGAGGGCCGATCGTGGCCAACCATAAGATGAAAACAAAAGCAACACTAGTGTCTCTTAGAAACCTTCTTCAATAGTCAAAATGGTAAAGCAAATAACTCTAAAATTTTTAAATTTGACAAGGTCTCGTCACTACAATAGCAAACAGAGTCTTGGACGAATAGTATGTGAAGGAATGACGGTAAGAATATAACACCTAAACTCAAAGCTGGTATATCTCATCATCTAGAATATCATGTGTCAAGAATCTTTTTGGATCGTTCGCAATTTCCTCACAATTCAGCACTGAAAAATTGACAGCGTGCAAAATTTATCCTAACTTTTCTAGTCTTGTTGACATTTGTTTGTGAATGGTGATAGATGGTTAACATAAATTGCAGGCCACCAAGTTGACTGAAGCAGATAGGGAAAAATTGACAGCGTGCAAAATTTATCCTCTCCCAAGTTCCTTTCATTAAGGTCCAAGATATAGTTCCCTGCAGATATTTCTCCTTATAATGATACATATGTAGCAAAATACAACTGAAGCCAACCAAATCCATTATTCTAAATTTTTCTTTTTAGATAGCAGTTAGCCATGTCCTCAGGTCTGTCTATAGGATCTTGAGGTAGCTTAGAATAGGATATATGGTGGAAAAAGCTGGAAGATAGTAGGAAAATCTCACATATCAGACAGGGTAGGTACATAAGATATGGTTTGGATGTGAACAAAGAAGAATGTTTTACCTAAAAGGTCTTTCTATTTGGTATTATAAAAACTGTCTTAGAATTTTAAAACTAAAAACTTGTTTGGATAACTATATTAGAAAGGTACTACTTAAAGAAAATAGAGAAAAAAAAAAGAATTTGACATAACTTTGGAAAAACTTTCTCCAAATGTTAAAAGGAAAACAAAAAAAATTCCTTAATCACTTCTTGATTTTGCATTAAGTTTATGAGTTTTTATTATTATCGTTCACCTTCATTAGCTTACTAATTGCTTATTCCCCATTGTCAAAGTGGTAGTCTCTTCAAATTTAATGTAGATTTTCAGTCATTTTCTCATTTTCTCATGAAACTCATATAAATTACAATCGTATTAGTTTATAAAAAAATAAAATAAAATAAAATAAAACAAAACCAGAGAAAAGAAAAAATAATTAATGGCTGCCTCCATTAGAGTGGGGAAGGGGACGAACAGGAGACTCATCTTGCCTATCTTCAACGAAAAACAGCCTTCACCATGTGTAGACCACCCAGACTTTTATTTCCAGTGGAAGACTAATCATGTTTTCAAAGGTGTTTTTCACTTGTTTTGCAAAAATGAAGAAGTACTTTCAAATTATTTTATATTAAGTTAGAGAAAGCTATCCAAAAGTATTTTGTACTTTGCATTTCAAAAAGTATTTTGAAAAGACCATAGAAAATAGAAACTAAAAAGAATCTTACATGGAAGAAATTCTCAAAACTTGCTTGAATAGTTATGTATTTAATAAGTGAAAACATTTTCAGAAACATTTTCATAAATAACTTTTTCTAGAGCTATTTTTCTAATGCCTCCCATCCCGTAAGTCCCTATTACGTGAACTTGTTTCTTCTTCTCTAGATCAAGTATCTGCATAAGGTTTGATATTGAAGATTCTATTCCAGCAAACGACTTGAAGATGTCTGGTGAGTCGTGTTAATTTATCCCATATCGTTTGGGAGATATTTTTAATAATTGGGTTAATGTACTTGTAAAAAAATATACTAATTAGAATTGAAGTCCAAACAAAATGAAAGTTGCCCTAGTTCAATTTTATTAGAAAAGTAAATCAAATTCATCCTGTTAATTAATTTAGTGTAATTAATTACAATAATGATACCTGTTTTTTTCTACAACCCATGTGGAGATATCACTCACTTTCTTAAGAGTACATCCATACGATTTGGGCAAGTCTTTGTCAAGCTCGGGATCGACAGAGCAATCACATAGTTCGCCCAAAAGAGATTGCCTGTATTCCCACTTCCCTTTGGCAGCCTTGGGATCGTTTTCAAGTTTAGCAAAATGATTTTCAAAATCCTTTGTCAGCTTTCCCATATCGGAGGGATTCATGAGGTAAAAGACCAGAAAGATGGCCCCTTCGCCAACATTCCATAATCACGCTGAACTCAAACAAGCATGCTTTAGATTCGGTGAACCGCGATGATATGATAAACTGCGTATTGAGATTCTTTTATAGCAACCTCCAAATTTGACTTAATTTCTTCTCCTCGCTGCTGTCCCTCTTCGTCTCCAAAAACAATAATCCCCATTTTTTCAAAGTGATATTCAGAGCGAGTATCCGCATCATGAAAACTGACGAAAACCTCATATTTCCGCTGATGAGTTGAAGAAGTTGAAGAGGGTGGCTGTATGCTCGTAGAAGGCATTGGAGACACAAGCTTCTCCTCTCAAACGCGCTTTTGCAGACAACGAACCTCACAAGCTGTTTAATAAACAGGCTACGCAAAATGCCGTCTGCAATAGAATACCGGCTTTCCACCCTTTGAGAGGGTCGTCAATGAGAGGCAATTTCGAAATTTCCAAGACATGTCAAAAGTAGGGGAAAGAAATTTCTTTGCATAATGCATGAAAAGTGGAGTCGAGTGACATTGCCAATCTTCGAGCTTCGTTTTTTCTCGGAATAAGAATAAGCTTCGGAAGGAGTTAAACAGCAAACACCAAGGTGGATTCAAGAAAAAACAAACACAAAGCTCCTCATAAAAAACGGACGGCGATAGAGACTCACAGGCTTCTTCAGTCCGGCTCTCGTTTACTATCAGATTTTTAATAGAACTGTGCTACAGAAAGGCAAAGGTCGAGATTTTGATCCTGTTTGCACCACAGGCAAATTCTCTTTTATAGCACTTCTCCGAGGGAGGTCATCATTGTAGTGTGAAAAGGAGTGATTCAAGGTTGCTTTCATCAAGCAGGGACTTTGTATACATTGCTTGTTGGGTCAGGTCGAAGGTCATCGTGTAGTGGTAATGTGGAACCTCCCAGGTTCTCTCATTCTCCTTACCGAGAAATTGTGTCGGTAATGTGACGAGAAGGTCAACATTAATTACGACCGTTGGTGCTTGGTTTGAATTGTCCAATCAATGCTAAATAATGAAGACTTGCCAGTGGCATATGTCTACAATTAATGAATATTATTTTTTAATAAATTAAGTTAAAATAAAATTAGTTAAAACCTCCTACCAATAAGAGAATACATATTTTAAATTATTTTTAAAATACTAATTAAATAACATTATGATACTCTTTACAACATTCTTAGTTCATCACTTGCAGTAAGATAGATTCTAAATTTTGTTATGAGTAATACTTATATTTTTATATATAAAAGAGTGATATTTTCAAACTATGGATTTATATTAATATATTAACTTTTTCTCAAAACTAACTTAAAAGAAAGAGACATTTAAACTAAATTTTCAAAAATATTTACGCAAAATAATTTCCATCCGATTTTTTACAGCTAAGTACTCATAAAATTTGATCATAAAATCTCAATATACTTGATAATAAGGAATACATTATTTTGCTCTAACATCAAATCAGTGTATGTATCTATTCATCACAATAACAATTGTCTTTATTAAGTAATGTGACAGTAGGATCTTTTTTTTTTCTTCATTGTGATATTGAGTCAAAGTATTGCAAGATTACCTTATTTGCTAAATTAATACACTCCTTATCAAATTTTTAGTCCTATGCAAGACCCTGATGTTCTTGCTAGCTTCAGGTGTGAGAAGTCTAAACAAAAGTGACACACAGACTAATCCGTTTCTTGATTCTATTGTCATAAGATCAATACTCCATAAATAAAGACAACAGTTGAAAGACAGAGAAAAAAGCACCTGCTGGAAAAAGACTACTCATTAGACTCACGATATCAAGCTTAAAGAGTGACGCATGCAAATGAATGTAACTTCAAACTTTGTTATTAACTATAATAAAACCAAATAAATATTATAAATAAGTCATGGATACTTGTTGAAATGATTAAAAATTACACAAAAAGTTAACTAATCTGCTCATAAAAGATCACACATGGACCCTCACATCTGAAATAACACAATCAAATATGACCTCTTAAGCATGGAAATTTTCAAGCTGCATGAAATTTCTAAGTCTAAGTCAGTTCTTCCCATTTGGAAGTTCGTTGAAAATTTTCACACTGCGTAAAATTTCCAAGTCCAAGTCGCTTCTTTTCATTTGAGAGTTTATTGGAAATTTCTACACCGCATGAGATTCCTAAGCCCAAGTTGCTCCTTTTCGTTTGGAAGTTTGCAAAAATTTCCATGCCACGTGAAATTTCAAATGCAAAACAATTCGGTTGTATTTTCACTTGAACCTTCTCCCAAAATTCTCAGGTTATTTGAGAAATTTTTTTTTGAAAAAAAAAATCCCTATTATTATTTTTAATTAAAAACGGGTTTTCAGTTCTGTTGTTCCGATAGGGTTGAAAAACTTTTTTTTTTTTTCTCCTTGTTAGCGTGAAAGCAGGTTCTCTATGTCAGGTCATCGTTGTGGCGTGAAAAGCACACATCTGCGGGCTGCCTTCATTATGCTTGTTGACGCCCTGGAGACTCACAAGCTTGTGTCTCCACTGCTAATTGCAAGACTTCGAGATTCACCAGCTTGTTTATTAACAAGGGATGCTGACTCCGTGAAGAAGCGCTTCACACGAGCTGACTTCCGAGATTTCATTTCGCAAATTTGATGTCTCTTCTAATCTCTTGGATTTTCGCAAAATCAGAAGTGTTGTCTAGGATTACTACTCGCATACAACAGTCCTTTCTAGCTTTCCAGTCAATTGTTCGGGCTGAAAATGACGGTAAGATTTTGTTTAATTACTTAAAAGAGCTCTAGCATAATTCTCATAAACAAACATTGTAGCAATAATTATATCTTATTATGTGAATAATGCTTAAAACTACTCAAAATGATTGGGGGATTTTGGCTTTAAGAGTTGAAATAGGGGGATCAACGCCTTTTAATGGGTTATCTTTGCATCGCTTCTGTGTGCAAGGTCACCACTGAAGGGTGAAAAGCAGAGATTAACAGGCTACTTCATGGTGGCAGTTACTTGTAGAGTAGTTTGTGTAAACAGTTGAAGGTGCCATGAGAAAAGCCGTGAACCTCAACTTTTGCGCATTAAAAAGTGACTCCGAGAGGCATTTAGTAACTTTATTATATGAAAATAAAAAATTTTACGTTATTTCAAAAGTTTCTTTTATAAGAAAGAAAAGAAAAACACTTTCATATTTTTTGTTATAAAAATGGAATTCTGATTGGGATTGAATAGTCTCAAGTTACCAAGCTAATATATATATATATATATATATATATATATTAATTTTGTTCCAACACCAAATTATATATATATATATATATATATATATATATATTAATTTTGTTCCAACACCAAATTAGCAGACACACAGTAGTTTTGCATTCCATCATCACAATAAAATAGTCTTTGTTAAATAATGTGACCGTAGGATCATTATTATGCTATTAAGTCAAATAAGTTGCCTGTTGGAAAATTAATGCACTTTCTTATCAGATTTTTAGTGTTATGTAAGACTCTCACATTTTGTCAGTCTAAGAAGTGAAATGTCTAAGCAGAAGTGACATATAGACTGTCAATTATTGCTAACTTGTAATAAGATCAATACTACATAAATAAAAATAAGAAGAAAAACTGAGGAAAGCACCTACCAAACAAAGACGACTCGTTCCTACTATCAAGCTTTAGAGTCACAGAGATGAATGAATTAAACTTCAAAATTTATTATTAGTTAATAAATAATGAATCAAATGAATATTATAAAAAAATCATAAATACTTGTTACAACGATTAAAAATTACCTGAAAAGTTATCTTATCAACCCATAGAAAATCACACACGGGCCCGCAAATCTTAAATAACACCGAAAGCAGAAGTACTAAAGGCAGTCTTTATATTTTTCGGTTGCTTGCACCGAAAGCGAGTCCTTTTTGCGTTCAAACATCCTTTGTTTGCTTTTGGCACAAATGAACCACCATTTAATTGTAATTCTCAAAATATTTCGTTATATTCTCTCCTTTTTTATGACGAACCCCTTTAAAAAAATGCATGCTTTGTTGCATGAAAGAAGAAACAAATGTGCATGCTTGAGAGCAAATGGATTCCGTGAAAGGAACCTTCCAAAAAAAATCTTTGATTTGGAGGGAGAAAACTCATTAATTTGGGCGGAAAATTGTCACTTTTGACATTCTTTATTTCAAGACTAGGACAAATTCAACTAAATCAAGTATTGATACGAGAAAAGAAATATACTAAAGAACTGTTCATGAATACAAAAAGAAAAATAAAGGTTTGTAGGTGTCCATTGAACTACTCATGAACATTGAAGAACTAATAACAAAACTTCAATATAAAATAAAAATAAGAATAGACAAGAAAGAGAACGAAAGTCCGCACACCATTTCACTGTTTGATGAAATTCAACGTTGTCCTGCCACCACATCAGGAGCAAGAGTCCACACTTCACACTACGAAACTGTCAAAACCACAACCCACGTTCATAGCAAAAATTTACATTATAGAGGGAAATCCGATGCGCCCAAGAAGACGACCCGGGAGAAAACGACCCCAAAGACTTTGTCCAAATCATGTGTGGGAAATACCACTAACAAGTCCAAAAAACTGGGTTTTTACCTTCACGTACTACATGCCCCCCACACCCCTTTACCTCCAGAGTCTTGTTTGTGTTACGGCCTTTATAAATTGTGTTAATTTTATTTGTCTTATTATGTGTGATGTCAACTAAGAACTAAAGTATTGTGGGTGTGACGTTAGTGGGTTTGAATTGTGTAAAAACTGTGGGCCAAGTTAGAAGCACTGTGTGTAGGGAAGGCCCCTTGTGTTGGTCCTTTGTATTGGTTTTTGGCTATGCAGTGAAGGTATGATGAATCTTCCGGAAATTCTCTTCCCTGTACGCAGAAGGAGTTGGCGGTGTTGGGTTCCCGTTAACGAGCCTTGAATCCTTACCTTTTGTGAGTTTTCCCTTTTAATTTGTCAACATTCCACATACCAGGAGGTACCGGAAGCAACTTCTTGCTAGTAGTTCTTACAAGGGACCAATTACTAGGGCCAAGGCAGAGGAGCAAAGGCAGTCAAAGGAGGTAGAAAATACCCATTCTGTGTAGGAGCAGGTACGCCCGTTCCAAGTGGTATCGAAGCTCATAGATCCTACCATGGAGGACTGTGTCTCTCACCTTGAAGCCACCATGTCCTAGAGAAACTCTGAAATGGAGGAAATCCAAAACTCCCTTGCTTTCCTTTTATCCTGCATGGAGGCCATTGCAGCAGGTAGTTCTTCTTCTTCTCTCACCCCCCCAGGTAGCAACGTGAACAATGGAGGAGGCAGTCACAACACTGAGGGTGGAGGGGGTCCAAATCCTAATCCGAATGGCTTAGAGTCAAACCCAGATGGGTCAAATCCAAATCTAGATGGGTCAGATCCGAACCACTCAGATTCTCATGGGCCAGGTTTGAATAAAACGAAAAAAAATCCGAAATTGGAGTCTCAGTTTAGCAACTTGGGGCGCCTTTTCGGGTTTGATTTTCCCTGTTTTCATCATGAGGATGATCCTAGTGATTGGGTTTTTATGGCTGAAGAATTTTTTAAGGTTCATGGATTATCTGATGTGGAGAAGGTGAAAATCTCCACTTGGAATATGGTTGGGAAAGTAATGAAATGGTTGCAAGCTTATTGGGCAGATTTGCAGTGGGTTGGCGAGCGGCTCACATGGGATAAATTCAAAGAAGGACTCCTAAATAGGTATGGTTCGAACCAATCTCATGGCTCTATACATAGTATGATGAAATTGGAACAAGTTGAGTCAGTTGAAATTTATTATGAACAATTTAGAAATGCTTTAGAATCTGCGAGACCCCTTACTGCATAACAAGTAGTAGGTTGTTTCATTGGGGGTTTGAAACTAGGCATACAAGGTGATGTGGACGCTAAACACCCTACTTCTTTACATGAAGCTTTACATTATGCTCTTATTTATGAAGATCAGTACTTGAAGTTGCATGGCACTATATTTCCTTATGTTCCCTTTTGCCGTGGGGGAGTAGAAAATCCTAATCGGCGTGATGCTCAAACCCAGCCCCATATACCCAATAAAACAGTGGTTGTTCAGAATCATGTTGCATCTTTGTGACCTCCATTACCTATACGGAAGTTTACTACGGCAAAATTAGAAGAACGGCGGCAAAAGGGGCTATGTTATCATTGTAATGATCGTTACACTTCAGGACATAAATGTAAACGTCGGTTATTCATTTGTGAAGAGGTGTATCCTGATGAATGGGATGATGTGGACACTAGTGTTGATCCTAATGACGGTGGAAAGGAGTTTGTTGATTGTTTGGATACAGAAGAACCAGAAGAACCTATGGGAATATCCATTATGGCCCTTTATGATATGGGGGTTGGTAAACTGAAAATGATGAAGGTGGAAGGTCAAGTAGCCTTATTTAAGCGACAGATATGGGTGTTAGTTGATTCAGGAAGCACCTATAATTTTATTGATTAGAGTTTGGTAGCACGGATTGGGCTTTGAGTAGATTGTTCTTCTACATTTAAGGTACTTGTGGCAAGTGGTAAAGGAATTGAGAGTTCTGGTGTTTGCCGAGATGTAGAGGTGAAGTTACAAGGAGTGGAAATGAAAATGGATTTATACGTACTTCCTTTAGTGGTAGTGGATGTAGTTTTGGGAGTACAGTGGTTGGAAACCTTGGGTGATATTGTGTGGAACTTTGTAGAGCATAGAATGGAATTTGTCATGAATAACAGACTAATGGTTCTTTATGGGTGTTGACCTAAACCTTCGCAGTTGTTGGAAGGAGGAAAATTTTTTAGGGAAATTCTCAAAAAGGGGCAGTTGTTAGTGGTTCAGCTAGTGGGTGATGAGACTATGGAGCAATTAGGGCCGCAAGGTAGTGAAGGAGCTCAGAGGGGGAGAGATGTAGCAATGGAGCTGTTACTGGCTAATTATGAGGATGTGTTCCAGAGTCCAAAAGGGCTTCCCCCTAGGAGGAGTCATGAACACCATATAATACTTAAAGGAGATGGCAAGTCGATATCAATGAGACCGTATAGATACCCGTATGTTCAAAAAGGGGAAATTGAGAGATTGGTTAAAGAGTTATTGGATGAGGGGGTAATCTGCCCTAGTCAGAGCCCTTTTTCTTCACTGGTAATATTGGTAAAAAAGGGGGATGGGTCTTGGAGATTGTGTGTAGATTATCGGGAGCTTAATAAACAAACGGTAAAGGACAAATTTCCAATCCCTACCATTGATGAACTTTTGGATGAGTTGCATGGGGCATGCTATTTTTCAAAATTGGATCTTAGATCAGGGTATTATCAGGTACGGATGAGGGAAGAGCATATTGAAAAGAAAGCCTTCTGAACCCACCATGGACACTATGAATTTTTAGTAATGCCATTTGGAGTAACTAATGGCCCTTCCACCTTCTAGTCACTCATGAATGTGGTATTCCTAGAACACTTAAGAAAAATGGTTTTGGTCTTCTTTGACGACATATTAGTTTACAGTAAGGGTTGGGAGGAACATCTCAAACATGTGCAAGTGGTCTTAGATACATTGCGGAGGAACAATCTATATGTAAAATTATCAAAATGTGAATTTGGGCAAACAGAATTGAACTTCTTGGGTCATGTGATCAGTGAAAAAGGGGTTGTAATGGATCCAAGCAAGGTAGAAGCTATCCTTTAATGGCCAGTTCCAAAAACTGTGAAGGTTTTGAGAGGATTTTTGGGGACCGCAGGATATTATCGACGCTTCATTGAGGGTTATGGTAGAATCACTTAACCTTTCACCAACTTGTTGAAGAAAGATGCATTTTTTTGGAATAATCAAGCTCAAGAAGCATTTGATCGGTTGAAATTGGCAATGACAACTACTCCAGTGATAAGATTACCAGATTTCAGTCAGCCTTTTACCATAGAGTGTGATGCATCAGGATCTGGGGTTGGAGCAATATTATCACAAGGGAATCGGCCTCTAGCTTATTTTAGCAAGACTTTACATGGGAATCATTTGCGCATTTCCACTTATGATCGAGAAATGTTGGCTATTATCTTAGCAATGCAGAAGTGGCGCCATTACTTGTTGGGAAGTAAATTCATCATCAAAATGGATCAACGAAGTTTTAATTTTTACAGGATAAAAAAATAATCACTCTAGCGCAACAAAAATGGCTTCTAAAACTCTTGGGGTATGATTTTGTGGTAGAATACAAAGCTGGTAAAGATAACCTAGTGGCTGATGGGCTTTCTAGACAAGGTGCGACAAAAGATGAAGATGAAGTTGTAAGCAAAGGATCTTGTTCAACCATAACCACCCCTTACCCTCAATGGGTAGATGTTATTCAAGAAGAGACTAAAACGAACCCCAAGGCACAAGAGATAGTGGGAAATATAAAATGTGGAGAGGCAGTGGGTCTATGGAACTACAATGAGGGTATCCTTACCTTTAGAGAAAAGGTATTTCTTCCTTCTAACTCTTCCCTTATTCCTGTTATTATTAAAGAAATGCATTGTACTGGGCATGAAGGGAGAGAGAAACTTTGAGAAGATTGAAGGCAGTATTTTATTGGAAGGGTATGAAGAAATTGGTTGACCAGATCATTAAGGAGTGTGTGGTTTGTCAGAAAAATAAAGGTGAAAATATGAAGGGCGTTGGAACCTTGCAACCCTTACCCATTCCAGAACAAATCTAAGAGGATATTGCTATGGATTTCATTGAAGGCTTACTATCTTTTTTTGGGAAATCGGTGGTGTTAGTTGTGGTGGATCGATTATTGAAATATGGACACTTTATTCCACTTTCCCATCCTTATACAACTGTTACGATGGCCCAAGCTTTCTTTGAAAATTTTTCAAGTTATACAGAATGCCTCGAACCATTGTGTGTGACCGAGATCCGTTATTCACAAGCAAGTTTTAGAAGGAATTATTTCGATTACAGCATACCAGTTTTAACTTCTCCTCTACTTATCATCCTCAAATTGATGGACAAACGGAAGTGTTGAATAAAACTTTAGAGATATATTTGAGGTATTTTGCAGGGGAAAGCCCCAAAGAGTGGGTCAGATGGTTGTCGTGGGTTCAATACTGTTACAATACGAGTTGGCATAGTTCTACCCTTTGCACCCTTTATGAGGCCGTGTTTGGAAGGAGCCCACCTTCACTTTTAACATATGTAAAGGGAACAGCAAGGGTAGCATTAGTTGAATAAATTCTAGAAGAAAGAGATGCTGTTATAAAAAAAATTAAAAGAAATTTGCAAGCAGCCCAAGAGAGAATGAAACGTGTATATGATAAGAAGAAAAGAGAGATGGAATATCAAGAGGGAGACCTGGTATTAGGAAAATTACCCCAATATCGGCAAACTTCAGTGGCAAAATGGAAGAACTAGAAGCTGAAACCTAAATATAGTGGCCCTTGCAAGGTGATTCATAGGAGGGGAAAGGTGGCTTATGAGCTGGATATGCCTGCCAGCTCTAGGATACACCCTGTATTTCATGTGTCCAAGCTTAAGAGATTTGTTAGTGATCCAGAGACCACTCCAGAGATAGTTTCTGAAGATTTTCAAGATGCTCTTGATGAGTTTGAAGAAGAAAATGTTCCCCAAGCTGTGTTGGAACACAGAAAGAAGAGGGGGAAAGAGGAATTGTTGATCCATTGGAAGGGGAAACCACCAGCTGAAGCCACCTGGGTTGAAGAGAAGGAGTTTTACTCCAAATATCCTGCTTTTCAAGCCATGAACAACAGCCAGCCTTGAGGATAAGGCTGAAGTTAAGGGGGAGGGAATTGTTACGGCCTTTATAAATTGTGTTAATTTTATTTGTCTTATTATGTGTGATGTTAACTAAGAACTAAAGTATTGTGGGTGTGATGTTAGTGGGTTTGAATTGTGTAAAAAGTGTGGGCCAAGTTAGAAGCACTGTGTGTAGGGAGGGCCCCTCGTGTTGGTCCTTTGTATTGGTTTTTGGCTATGTAGTGAAGGTATGATGAATCTTCTGAAAATTCTCTTCTCTATGCGCAGGAGGAGTCGACGATATTGGGTTCCCATTAATGAGCCCTGAATCCTTACCTTTTGTGAGTTTTCCCTTTTAATTTGTCAACATTCCACATACTAGGAGGTACCGGAAGCAACTTCCTGCTGGTAGTTCTTACAAGGCACCAATTACTAGGGCCAAGGTAGAGGAGCAAAGGCAGTAAAAGGAGGCAGAAAATACCCATTATGTGCAGGAGTAGGTACGCCCGTTCCAGTTTGTTATTTTAATTGAATGCAAAATAGTGCTTCCCCTTTTAACCAAATCCTCACTCAACTCCACGAACCACCGAAATGGTATATAAATCCAAACTGCATTTAGGCCATCGTGAGAAGGTTCAGAGGCCTAAATCTTAGCAAAACTCCTACACCCTGTTTGTTAACTCGAAACTGACAATCAAAGGAAAGAGAAATAGACATTGCATAATAATAAAGCATGATGGGAACAGGAAAGTGACCTGAGTTTTGTGAAAGCTTCAGCGAAAGCCTTTGCCAACATGATTTGGTCCAACAAGCTCGTCAAGACAGACAACATGTACAATTGCACTCTCCCATCATGCGTTGTGATCTTCGAAATGTGACTATCATATCAGTACCTGCAAATCATGTCATCTACGACAGTATTAAAATACTAACAAAGTTTCATGCACAGTCAATCATCCCCATGACGTGATGGTTCCATGAGAGACTTGTACAACTAATGCCGTGATAATCAGAGGCTATGCCTTATCCAGTCAATCATGCTGTGAGAACTTACTAACCTTATTTCTCATCTGCATTTTCTTCTTTTTGTTTGAAAAAAACATTACCCATGTGTCGGGCAACTAGATATCAACTTTAAATTCAAGCAAATTACCTAGAAGACTAATCCTTGTTAGACCATAAGAGATCACATGGAAGATCACCCATGAAGCCTCGAGAAGCACGAAAAGAGGAGTCAAGCAGCCTTTGTTGGTTGCTTAGCGTTAGGTTAAAAGGACTGCATACGAAGACAAAAAAAATTATATAATTCAGAAATTGGTCGGCAATATTTCTAAGAAAACCTCATCACTTTAAACTTTTCAAAAGAATTGATCAAGAAAAATTTCAAATTGCTTGGCATTGAGTTGAAGAAACTGCATATAATGACAAAAAGATTGTTTAATTTTGAAATTATGCAGCAATATTTCTAAGAAAATCTCATCCCTTAAGACTTTTCAAAAGAATTGATCAAGAAAACTTTCAAATTGCTTGGCATTGGGTTGAAGAAATGGCATTTAATGACAAAAAGATTGTTTGATTTCAAAATTGGTCGGTAACATCTCTTAGAAAATCCCATCATTGTAGGCCTTTCAAAAGAATCAACCAAGGGCTTTCAAGTAACGGCGGGAGAAAACTATGAAAACGTGGGGAGCCAAAGTCGATTGGCAGTGCGTACAAGCGAGTGACCACGCTGGTTGCTCCACTGGAGGCAAATTGGCATCTCTGTGGGGTGGATCGGCATCTCTATGGGGTGGATTGGCATCTCTATGGGGCGGATCTAGGAAAACCATGTGAATGAACGGCGGCAAGTGGTGGTGAATGGCGGCATACGGGTGTGAACCTGGGGTGGCAACGGGTTGAATGAGTAGTTTTGGAAGGAGTTTTGCTTGACATTGGGAGAAAAATCTAAGAGGTGACTTCTCTCTCATTAGACGAAAAAAATAAACTAGCGCTGGAATTTGGGTAGGACGGGGTTGAGATTTCCTCTCGCTTCTGCATAGATTGGTGTGTTTGGTTTTGGGAGAATCAAAAGAGGGAAGACTTTTCTGGTTTCGTGTTGTCAAAGTTTATTGATTTGAATGGTGAAGGGATGACAAAAAGGGTGATGGAAAGATAAGGGAGCCCACAAAGATTCAAAAGGCAGAAAAAGTAGGAGAAGGTGGTTATAGACATCAATTTAGTCTTCCTTTTAAATCTATCTATGGTCAGATTGGTAAACCGTATCGATCCCGAGTTACACTCTGTCAATAGAAGACGAGTTTCCCAAACAATTGATTCTATAAACACAGAATTGATGGCACGTACTTAAAGTGATAAAGTTCCTATGAATGGGGAAAGTGTCTCAAATGCTACAAAATCTAAGTTGGCAGTAGAAATTACAGCTTCACTTTTCAAATCAAGCATTGATGATTCAGGTAAAAGTATTGATACTCATACTTTGGATAACGTTGGTGAACTTGAAAGTAGTAAAGGATTATCTCAAGCAGAAATTGTAAGTGTTGTTGACAAAGTTCAAGAGAATATCTCTATAGTTACAACAAATAGTCAAAAAACCAATGCACTTATTGGTGGAGATGGGGTGTCTTGGAAACATATTGCAATGGGTAATCTTCTGAAAACAACTAAATTAGATTATCATCCTCCTTCCATAAAGGGAAACAAACTTGTTGAAAAGCCTCCACCAGAGGCTATTGATGAAGGTAAAAGTCACTTTGAAAATTGTCTTGTGGGATATTTCTTAATAGACAATATCTCTTATTATTTAGTGAAAGGACTTGTGAAAAAATTATGGGAAAAAAAAACATATTTGACATTTTAGCGACTGAAGGTGGTTTCTTTTCTTTTGCTTCTCAAATATTAAGAAAATGGAAGAGGTTATGGAAGTAGGAGTATGGGATATTGCAGGTCAACCACTTTTCCTTCAGAAATGGCATCCTTTCAATAGATTGGAAAAAGCAAAAATTTTTGCAATTCCCATTTGGGTTCGATTATATAATGTCCCTTATGTGCTATGGACCAATACAAAAATGAGTTATGTAAGTAGTGTGTTGGGAAAACCGTTATACATGGATAAAGCAACAGAACAAAAGCTTCGATTATCATATGCAAAAGTGTGTATCTTGATGGATATTAATAGTGATTTCCCTGAAAAATTTGAAATAGACATGGGTAAAGAGGAACCATATGAAGTACAAGTTAATTATTGTTGGGTTCCTATGAAATGTAAAGTATGCAATTGCTTTAGACATAAAGAATGTAATCCAAAAAGAAAAGAAGTTTGGGTTTCTAAAAGGAATGTGAATCCACCAGGTCAAGCTACCCAAAATGAAACTCAAGATGTGAGGCCCAATACAAAGGTTCTTGGAAAGAATACCCAAACCATTCAAAATGACTCTCAAGATGTAAGGTCAACTACTATTGCAAAGGACACTGAAACATGTTTTGTTGTTCAACCAAAAGAAATAGTAGGTATTTTTGACTCTTCCCCAGATACTACAAAGTCAAAATATTTTGGAAAGAAAAAAGGAAATGAGCAAAAAGTCATCTCTAAAAATAAGTTTGCGATACTAGTGGAGGAAACACCTTCCACCACCATAGGTCTTATTGGAGATTTTGGGTTAATAGGGGACGAGAATCAACCTCCCAATAAATGAAAGTACTTTCATGGAATTTAAGGGGCTTAAATAAAAGCCCTAGAATAAGGGAAGTGGCAAAATTTGTTCTGTCACATTCCCCCCATTATTATTATTATGATTGAACATAGAGTTAAAGAAGAAAATGCAGATGCACTCTTGAAGTTTGGATTTCCGGATTGGAAATATATTTATAACTACAATTCCAATAGTCTTGGTAGAATTTGAGTTCTTTGGAAAGCCTTAAAATTACAATTTATAGTTAAAGGTTCCTCATCTCAAGTCATCCACTGCCTCATTGAAAAGCCAGGTATGCACCCTTACTTGTTGTCTGTCATATATGTAAGTAACTTAGAAGTTAAACGTAGAGAGTTATGGGCTGACCTTACAAGTTTTGATACTTTGAATCAAAACAATATTCCTTGGTTACTTATGGGATATTTCAATGAAATACGAAATATCAATAAGCAAATTGGCCCAAACGTTAGATGGACACAAGGAATGGAGAATTTAAATGAAATGGTTGAGAATATAACATTGATTGAACCTCCATTCTATGGTCCTCTATTCATATGGACAAACAAAGGCTCAAGAACTAATCTTCGAGCTAGCAAAATTGATAGGGTCTTTACTAATGCAAAATGGGTGCTTCATTTTGATAAATTCACAATTGAATTTTTACTTCTTAGTGTATCAAATCACTCTCCATGTTTAGTACAATTTGGAAATGACACAAGCAGGAAGAAATCTCCATTCATATTCTTTAATTTTTGGATTGATTGTTCAGATTTTCTGAATACAGTAAGTTTACTATGGCAACAAGAAATAAATGGCTAAAAAATGTTTCAAGTTGTACAAAAATTAAAAGCTTTAAAGCCTTCTCTTAAGAAACTCAATGCCACCCATTTTGGAACTTTGCACTGGAAGGTGAAGGATGCAAGAGAAAATTTAAAGCAAATTCAAAACAGGTTAGAGATTAATCCTTATTGTCCATATACACGTTTTGAGGAGAAATCACAACTTAAGCAACTCCTTGCTATGAGTAAACATGAAGAAATCCTTCTCAAACAAAAATCAAGGAACATATGGTTAAAAGAAAGGGATAACAACAGTAAAATTTTCTTTGCATCATTAATGCAAAGGAGAGCTCAAAACAAGATCAATAAACTGGTACTAGAGGATGGCTCTATTATTACAGACGAGCAGGAATTAAGATTTGCTATTATTTCCTATTATTAGTGAATTCTTAGTAACTCTAGAAGTATTCCTATCAACTCCGGAAGGTATGCTTCTCTATTCTAGGAGGACATTAGTGCATTGCTTAATTTACCAAATTTTGAACGTTCTGATGTTATTAAAGCACTTTGAGGCATTCATGATTTTAAAGCTCTTGGACCTAATGCTTATAATAGTTTGTTTTATAAGAAAGCATGGCCTATCATTGGAAGGGATGTAGAAGTTGCTGTATTAGTGGTCTTTTCTTCTAGGAACTTGCTGAAAGCTACAAATTCAACATTGCTCTCTTTAGTCCCTAAAGTTCCCAATCCAAGTTGCACCAAGGATTACCGACTAATAGCATGTTGTAATGTTATATATAAAATCATTTCTAAGATGCTTGCTGAAAAGATAAGCCTCATTTTACCTTCAGTGGTTAGTCATAATCAAACAGCTTTCATTAAAGGGCAACAGATTTCAAAGAATATTATACTTTGCTAAGAACTTTTGCATAACTATTACAAGGGAGACAAAGTTAAACGTATGGCTATAAAAATTGATCTTATGAAAGCATATGACATGGTCAAATGGGATGTAGTATTGGAGTTTTGAAAGCCATTAACACCCCCCCAGTACTTGGTTGATCTTATAAGTGAGTGTATTACTATAACAAGATTTTCAATCAATTTCAATGGAGAACATGCAAGATACTTTAAAGGTACTAATGGATTGCGACAAGGTGATCCCTTATCCTCATATTTATTTGTATTGGTTATGGAGATACTAAATAGAATCATTATTTTAAAGACCTTTATAGCGGTGTTTAAATTTCATTGGTGCTGCAAATCGAAAAAAATCACTCATTTATGTTTTGCTGATGATTTATTTCTCTTCTCTTATTTGTGATGTGAACTCAATCCTATGTTTTATAGAAGCTTTGGAGGAATTTGCTGATCTTACAGGCTTAAAGTATGACCTAAGTAATTGTCAAATTTTCTTTTATGGGTTATCGGAGCAAGAACAACTTCTTATACTTGATCAAACTCCTTTCTCGAAGGGTTCACTCCCTATTAGATATCTTAGAGTTTCTTTTATTATGAAAAGAGTAACTCAAGTTGATTGTAAAGGTCTAACGGATAAAATATTTGGAAGAATAGAAGGTTGGGGAATGAAACATCTAAGCTATGCAAGAAAATTACAATTGGCGAAATCTGTCCTCATTTCTATTTGCACATTTTGGATGCAAGTCTTCCTATTGCCAAAGCAAACTATTTATAAGATTGAGAAAAAGATAAGGAAATTCTTATGGGTAGGTAATATAGATATGCATCGTCTTCACAAAGTAGCTTGGCAAACTGTTTATTCACCAAAGAAGGAAGGTGGATTAGGTTTACTGAACCTCAAAATTTGGAATAAAGTCCTTTTAGGACTTATGCTTTGGAATCTCATTAATCTCCCAGAAGCCTCATTATGGAGTAAATGGATTCACAATATGATGTGGCCATCCTACACAAACCAAGCCCAAGCCTAATTATTGGTGGTAATGTGGCCCAATCTATATAAGCCCAATCCAAAGAAGCTTGAGAAGATTGACCAAGTGGTTGGGAAGTAAATGGTTGGTAGTTGGCAGATGAGAATAAGTGGTTGGTAATTAAGAGGAAGTAGTTGGGGAGATAGTAGGGAGATAGTAGTTGGCCATATTTATGATTATGGGTGTCTTAGTTTCCTATAAATAGCTAGTACCATTGTGTAGTAGAGGCATTGAGTTGTGAGATTTGAGTATAAGCTTTAAGCTTTCTTTCTAAGTTCTGTATCTTTTTGCTAGTGGCAAGAGTGGTGAGCTTCTTTACTCTGTATCTCTTTGGAATTACTTCCATTAGAGTGGTGAATGTTTTATCCTTGGATTCTAAGGTGGTGAGTTATTTGTATCCTTAGTTTTCAAAGATAATTGTTCTTTGTATCATTGTACTCTAAGGTAGTGATTTATCTGTATCCTTAGTTTACAAAGATAATTGTTATTTGTATCATTGAATTCTAAGGCGGTGATTATCTGTATCCTTAGTTTTCAAAGATAATTTTATCTTTTTATTTTCCTCCTCTCCGTCCGGTATCAAGTTTGGTATTAGAGCCTAGGTTCAATGGCTGGTCGTCGTCATCATGCTCGCCATCTTGAAGTCCCCGAGGTGAATGAAGCAGACCAGCATGAGATGGAAATGGACGAAATGAGGAGACAACTTGAAGAACTCTAAGAAAAGCTGGCACGTTTCCAAACAAGAGAACGATATAACTATCGTTCTAGATCTGACAAAAGTCGTCATTCTAGAGTTAGAAAGGATGAGAATCCTTTCTATCAATCTGCTCAAGAAGACTCTGATGATAGTACTCCGCCCCATCCTTGTCATCTTCGGTGATATCTTCAACAATATCCTGATGTCAAAGTTGAAATTCCAGAATTTGAAGGAAGAATGGAGCCAGACAAATTCTTAGATTGGCTGCATACAGTTGAACGAGCATTTGCCATCAAAGATTATTCTGAAGAACAAAAGGTAAAACTTATTACCTTGAAACTAAGAAAATATGTATCTTTGTGGTGGGAAAATTTGCAGAAACAGAGAGTTCGAGAAGGAAGAAGAAAAATTCGAACTTGGGAGAAAATGAAGAAAGAGTTGAAACAAAGGTTCTTCCTAAGCAACCACAGAATGAAAGATTTTCTCAAGTTCCAAAATCTGAAACATATAGACTTATTTGTTAAGGATTATAATTATCAGCCTATGTCAAGAGAAGATGCTACAACATGGAGAAGTCCAGCAACTATGAAGTCAACCCCACCAATAAAGCATGTGGAGTCTCAAAGTTCCTTTAAGGGTAAAGGTTTCAAACACCCTACACCTTTTAATGTAGACTCTCATAGATGTTTCAAATGTCAAGGTTATGGACATACAACCTTCGATTGTCCCAACCAAAAGATCATTGCTCTTGTTAAAGATGATGTCCTAGAAGAACCTGATGAAGCCAATGCAGAAAGTGAGGAAGAGTTGGTGTATGCAGATGAAGGAGAAGCCCTAATCATTCCTTTGAACCTGAATCCAACTGAAGAAGATGATTGGCATGAAGATGATATCTTCCACAATCATTGTACCTCACATGGCGAGGTATGCAATATCATTGGTGATGAAGGGAGTTGCACAAATGTCGTAGCCTTTGAAATGGTAGAAAATCTGCATTTAAAGATAGAAGATCATCCACAGAAGTTACAATGGTTCCACCAAGAAAATGAGGTAAAAGTTGATAAATATTTCTCAATTTCCTTTTCAATTGAGAAAAACTATAAAGATAGTACTTGGTGTGATGTGGTACCAATGGATGCTTGTCACCTACTTCTGGGAATGCCTTGGCAATATGATCAAAAAGCCTTGCATGATGGGTATAGCAATACCTATTCATTTCATAAGGATGGAAATCATATTGTGTTAGCTTCTCTTAAGCCAGGCAATACATCTCCACCATCAAGCAAGAAGGGCAATCTTGCACTTTCTAGAACTCAAAGGAAGCATGCAATTCAAGAAGGTGAAGAGGTTTATGCTCTTGTGCTCATGGAATCAAATCTTGAGCTTCAACCCGAGCCATATCCCTTATTGCAACCTCTCATCAAGGAGTTTGAAAATGTTGATCCAGATGAAAGTCCTCCCGACCTTCCACCAACTAGGGATATTCAGCATTGCATTGATCTAGTGCCAGGAGCCTCTCTTCCTAATAAAGCTGCTTATCATATGAATCCTGAGCAACATAAAGAGCTACAAAGGCAAGTGGATGAGCTCTTGTCCAAAAAGATGATTCAAGAAAGCATGAGCTCGTGTGTTGTCCCAACTTTGTTGGTACCAAAGAAGGATGGATCATGGCGCATGTGTGTTGATAGTAGAGCAATCAACCGGATTACAATCAAATATGGGTTTCCAATTCCTCGGTTGGATGATTTACTTGATCAATTGCATGGTGCTGTCGTCTTCTCCAAAATTGACTTCAGAAGTCGCTATCATCATATCAGGATGAGAACTAGAGATGAATGGAAGACTGCAGTCAAAATTCAAAACAGATTCTATGAAAGGATGGTAATGCCCTTTGGACTTTCTAATGCTCCAAGCACATTTATGCGTCTCATGACTCACATATTTAAACCATTTATGGGAAAATTTGTTGTAGTCTATTTTGATGACATACTAATCTTTAGCAAGTCTGAAGATCAACATCTAAGTCATGTGAGGCAAGTCTTTCAAACGTTGCGGGATTAGAAACTATATGTCAACTTGAAGAAATGTCAGTTCTTTACCAAAAGTATTGTATTCTTGGGATATGTTGTTTCTGATGCAGGGGTCAAGGTGGATCCTAGCAAGATTGAGGCCATTGTGAGTTGGCCAGTGCCTCAGACAATTCATGACATACAAAGCTTCCATGGCTTGTTGTCCTTTTATAGAAGATTTATCCGGAATTTTAGTACGATGGTTGCTCCAATCACAGAGTGCTTAAAGGGTGATTCGTTCCAATGGACAGAGGCAGCCCAAAAGAGCTTTGAGCTTATCAAAGAAAAAATGGTATCTACTCCCATCTTATCACTTCCTGATTTTGAGAAGCTTTTTGAATTGGAATGTGATGCCTCAAATATGGGAATTGGTGTTGTTCTTAGCTAAGAAGTTGTTCAAGCTCTTGATCATTGCCAGCATTATCTACTGCTAAAAGAGTTCATTCTCTTTATTGATCATGAAGCCCTCAAGTATCTTAACAGCCAACAAAAGTTAAACAGTCGTCATGCTAAGTGGGTAGAGTCTCTACAATCCTATTCATTCTCTGTTAAGCATAAGGCTGGGAAGCTTAATCGAGTTGCTGATGCCTTAAGTAAGAGACATTGCTTGTTGACTACCTTGGGAGCTCAAGTTTTAGGCTTTGAGGTTGTCAAAGAACTATAATCAAGTGATGCTGATTTTTGTTCAATATGGAAGGCAACTTTAGAAGGTGGCCATGATCACTTCCATTTGCAAAAGGGGTACCTATTCAAGAATAATCAACTATATGTCCCTCAATGTTCATTGCGACTCGTTATTATTAAAGAGGCACATGGAGGAGGCCTTGCTGGACACTTTGGCAGGGACAAGACACTAGCCTTAGTGCAAGAGCGATTTTATTGGCCCAAGATGAAAAAGGATGTGCAACAACTATTGGTTAGTTGCTGGATATGCCATAAGGCAAAAAGCCACGGGCAAAATATAGGATTATATACTCCTCTCCCTGTTCCCCACTTCCCTTGGGAAGATGTGAGTTTGGATTTCACTTTGGGATTGCCCCGAACTCAGAGGAATAAAGATTCAATTTTGGTAGTGGTGGATAGATTTTCAAAGATGGCACACTTCATCCCTTGCAACAAAAGCAATGATGCATCTCACATTGCAAAATTGTATTTCAAAGAAATTGTAAGGCTTCATGGTATTCCAAAAACCATGGTGTCTGATCAGGATCAAAGTTTTTAAGCCATTTCTGGAGAACAATATGGCGAAAGCTTGGAACACAACTTCAGTACAGCACAACATGTCACCCTTAAACTGATGGTCAAACTGAGGTCGTCAATAGAAATTTGGGAAATCTCTTAAGGAGTCTGGTAAAGAAGAACATTCGTGAATGGGATTTTCTATTACCACATGCTGAGTTTGCTTATAACTGATCTACAAGTCAAACTACCGGTTGCAGCCCTTTTGAAGCAGTCAACGGAAAGAATCCAGCAACTCCTTTGGATTTGGTGCCATTACCATCAAAACACCAGTTCAATGGAGATGCAGAAGAACGATCAAGGTTTCTTAAAAGGCTACATGAGCAAATCCGTGACAAGATTGAAAGGCAAAATCAGAAGTATCAAGCACAAGCTAATAAACATCGTCGGTTTGCTAAGTTTAAAGACGGAGATTTGGTGTGGATTCACTTACGTAAAGGACGATTTCCACCAAGAAGATATGCAAAGCTTCAACCATGAGCTGAAGGACCATTCAAGATTTTGAAGAAGATTGGTGATAATGCTTACAAGGTGGAACTTCTAAGTGAATATGGAGTTTCAGATATTTTCAACATAGCAGATTTATCTCCTTACCATAGTGAAGACAAATTGGACTCGAGGACGAGTCCTCTCGAACCAGGGAAGCATGATGTGGCCATCCTACACAAACCAAGCCTAAGCCTAATTATTGGTGGTAATGTGGCCCAATCTATATAAGCCCAATCCAAAGAAGCTTGAGAAGATTGACCAAGTGGTTGGGAAGTAAATGGTTGGTAGTTGGCAGATGAGAATAAGTGGTTGGTAATTAAGAGGAAGTAGTTGGGGAGATAATAGGGAGATAGTAGTTGGGAAGATAATAGTTGGCCATATTTATGATTATGGGTGTCTTAGTTTCCTATAAATAGCTAGTACCATTATGTAGTAGAGGCATTGAGTTGTGAGATTTGAGTATAAGCTTTAAGCTTTCTTTCTAAGTTCTGTATCTCTTTGCTAGTGGCAAGAGTGGTGAGCTTCTTTACTCTGTATCTCTTTGGAATTACTTCCATTAGAGTGGTGAGTGTTTTATCCTTGGATTCTAAGGTGGTGAGTTATTTGTATCCTTAGTTTTCAAAGATAATTGTTCTTTGTATCATTGTACTCTAAGGTGGTGATTTATCTATATCCTTAGTTTACAAAGATAATTGTTATTTGTATCATTGAATTCTAAGGTGGTGATTATCTGTATCCTTAGTTTTCAAAGATAATTTTATCTTTTTATTTTCCTCCTCTCCGTCCGGTATCACAATACAAAGTGTAAAAGAACCTCAGTAATGCAGTTGGACATAAAAGGTACTATGGCTTAGAGTTGGTAGGGTCTCTTCAAGTTAAGGCCCACACTTACCTTTGTTCTCTCGAGTCCTACATATTGTTGCTAAAAGATTTATAATGATCTTCGGCAAGTTAGAGAAACGGTGGATTGGTATAATTTAATTTGGACAAGTGGCATTGGCAAACATAATTTCATTGGATGGCTTGTTTGTAGGGACAAACTTTCTACAACAACAGAAATTATATGATGGCTTCCTTTGGTAAACATATATTGTGATTTTTGTCAATCTCATTTAGAAAATAGAAGTCATCTCTTTTTTTAATGTGCATGGACAATGATGATTTGGAAAAGTATTCTTGCTCAGAATGGAATCCGATGTGACATTGGAGGATGGAATGAAAAACTACAATAGAGGATCAAAGCAATAAAAAGAAGGGATTTAGCTGTCAAACTTCTCAAGATATCTTTCTTAACTTGTATTTATTGTATATGGGCTAAACAAAATAGAAAACGTTTTCAGGGGAAAACAATAAATATCCCTATTCTCTTAGCGAAAATAAAGAAGATAATACGAGGGAGAGCTTCTTTATTTAGAAATATAAAATCTTCTCAATGCAATGTTATTTTGAGTGAGATTTGGAGGCTTCCCCCTTCCATCTTTTCATAGATATGGTGACTTTTGTAATACTAGGGTATGCCCTTGTGCTTTTATATTTTAATATGTATTAATACAATTAACCTTTCCATCGAAAAAAAAAAAAAGAATCAACCAAGAAAATTTTCAAGTTTCTTAGCATTGAGATGAAGGAATGCAAACAAGGACAAAAGAACTGTTTGATTCAGAAATTGGCCAGCAACGTTTTTAAGAAAATTTTACAACTCTATACTTTTCAAAGAATGGACGGTCCTTAAAATGGATTGAAGAAACTCGTAAGGGGACAAAAGGATTGTTTGATTCGAAAATTCCACCACTTTTGGACGTTTTGAAAGAAATGGAGGAAATCTAGGTTATTTCTAGTGAAGTGTTGGATTCAAAATTAGGGCTGTAAAAAATTGAGTCCAAAAATTCTGTATAAACTTGATATAAAGATTAAAAGATGTGGTGAATACGATGTGCTAAAATATTTGACATTAGTTTGGAAATGTTTTTTATATGGAGAAAAAGAGTCTTTACACTCGGATTTTAGATAGGAATGGACTTAAGCTCTGTTTTTGCCGTGCGAAACGTTGTATTTAAATGACTTTTATGTAATACGTTGAGATGAAATACTGAGATTTTGATACAATTTGCACCTTACTGCAGCTTCTTTATATGTCACTTCTCTGTCCTAATTTGAGGCCAAAAACCATCATTAATTACGACCCTTTTTTCCTTCCCTTTTTTTTTTTTTTTTTTGGTTGCTTTGGATTAGAGCTTGTTTGAATTATAACTCACTTGAAGCTGATGCATCCCATGTCAAGTGAATACGATTATTTTTCTAACAACATAATTATTAAAAAGAAATATTTCATAATAATTCTTATAATATTCGAATTACAATCCATGTATCATATCCTAGAAAGATCTCATGATGTGCAAATAAGCTGTGAGAAGTATCTCTTGCCCACCCCAGCCCAAACGCCAAGTGCCTTTCAAGGGGCAATTTCGGCCTCAACTTTTTTCTCGGCCACAGCTCCCTTCCCCGGAGAAAATATCTGCCGAAATCCTTATCTCGTGGAGATGCAACAATTATTGTAGAAAAAGTCCATCTAATGTTGTAAGTTCAGATTTACTATTTTCTAAGAAAACAAAGAGCTTAAAAGATTTCACGTGGATCATTAAAGAGTCCCATAAAGGTTTTCGCTAGAGCGATGTTGACCATTTTAATACAGTGAGTAAAAACAAAAAGGAAAATCCTATGTAAAAATGAAATTCAAAATCATAATTACATATGTGATTAGTACAGTTCTAATATAGTATTCACACAACCAAACCTTATCCTCACATTTGACTTCTTTTACACCACCCACCCATGTAGAACTCCTCGACATGAAGCAACAAGCAGGCACCACTAGCAGCCAGTTCTTTAATTATTGTTGAAATAGTATTGGTAGTAAGATGGCTGTCACATCTACGAGGAGCTCGAATGAGAAAAAATCAAACCTACATGAACTACTTTTAAATGTTGCAAATGAGAAAAAAGATGGCAAGAGTAGTTGGTGGCATTTATAAGAGGATAATGATTGGTTCATAGGTTTGGAGCGCATAATTCTTCACATGAACAAGAAAGATTGCGAACAGCTGTCAGAAGAAAATCGTGCTAAAATTTGATAAGAATTATAGAAAAAAGAAATGATTTTGATACCGTTTTGGATCGAATAAGACCATTATTTGTGAGGAATGGTGGAGGATTCTCTCACAAGGGATCAATTGGGGTTGAGATGGTAACCCCATACCATTAATTGAGGTTCATAAATCCTAAACTAATTCAACTAATCTTAAAAAATCCTAAATCAAACCGACTTAATTATTTATGGGCTAGACTCCTAGCCTAAATCCGTAACATACCATTTTCCTTTAAAGAAAGTTTGTCCTCAAGCTTTTCAAATTTAAAAAGAAACCTAATAACAATTGATAACAACTTAATCTTAAATTTAAACTTGAACTTAAACTTGAAATTGAACTTGAATTTGAACTTGAATTTCTGCTGCACGCCGCTTGGTCGCATCGACTATTGAATCCTCAACCTCTTCCCATCAAGTCCACATCTCGAGCAACTACGAAGGTTGGAGTAGAGAGATTTTACCATCTTTACTTTCCCTTTCGACATTCTAACTTGATGGGAAGAAGTTTGTCCAATGATCATCCCCTCAAATAGATCAATTGGCAATTTATCTCGCTTTTGTTCGCCCATGGCCTGTATTGGTATCTTTTTCTCGCTTTCCTCTTCTTCCATTAGAGCCCGATCTACTTTATGCTCAACCAAAGGATCGAATTTCAAGTCTTTAGCCCCTGAAGCGCCTTCAACTTTTTCGTCCTCTTTTGCTAGAGGCAGATATGTTTTATGCTCAACTGAAGGATCTCCTCTCATGCCGAATCCTGACCATAACGACTCCACCAAAGAGCTGGAGCCCACAATGGAGCTTGCATTGGCAATACTGCCGCTATTCAGATTGGGAATCTGCAGATCTGTTGACTCCACTTGTAGTCCTTGCCCTACGACCACACCATGGTTAGATGCCTTCCCATTTCAAAAGGAAGGCGTTAATGCAGCCACCTGTGTGGACAAGGTATCACCATTACGAGAGGAAGACACGAATGTAGCCAATTGTGCAGACAAGGTATCCACCTTGGAACCCAAAGTAGCCATAGTCGCGGTGAGGGATTGCAAGCCGGATCCCAACTTTGTAAGTTGAGCCTCTGTTTGCAGATCGGAGGGCTCTGATAGCACTTGATACCATTTTGGATCGAATAAGACCATTATTTGTGAGAAATGGTGAGCGATTTTCTCACAATGGATAAACCCCCAGACCATTAATTATTGGAGTTCAGATGGAACCCCCAAAACATAAGAAAGGATAAAATAAAATAAATTATAAAGATAAACAAATAACCAAACCAATAATCCAGATTATCTCCCCTTACAAGGATGATGTCCTTATGAGATATAGAATCTTAGACTAATTTAACTTATCCAAGTAAATCCTATCTTATCTAATGAAATTATATCTTATTCAAGAAATCCTAAACTATCTCCACTTATTCTAAGAAAACCTAAATTAAATACCATCTTGTATCCACCTTGGAACATAAAGTAGCCATAGTCACAGAGAGGGATTGTAAGCCGTTTGTGGATCGAAGGGCCCTGATAACACTTGATACTATTTTGTATCGGATAAGATCATTCCTTGTGAGGAATGACGGGTGATTCTCTCACAAGGGACAAGTTGAGGTTGAGATGGCAACCTGCAAACCATTAATTAGGGTTCAAAAATCCTAAACTAATTCAACTAATCTTAAGAAATCCTAAATCAAACCAACTTAACTATTTATGGGCTATACCCATAGCCCAAACCCGTAACAGATTTTATGTTGATGTTGCACATTTTATAAAATTTGAGACGTGGACTGCTTTGAAGTGCAGGCAAATAGATGATGAAAATGTCACGGGCTTCCACAGCGGGCTTCGACAAGTGGGTTATTAGTGGCATTTGTAGTGAGCTCTAGGATGTTTGACGCCCAACAATGTTAGGAAGGGAGATGTGTATCTTAAGAATTGGAGCTGACTCGATCTAATAGAACCAGGCCTAACAAAGCTTTACCATAAGGCCAACTACTTAGATGACCAAGTTCTAGCAATCATATTTAACTACATTTTTCATCTGTATGAAATAAATAATTGGAAGTAGGTTTTATTAGTTTGACCAAGTATGTGATAAGCTAGTACATGAATTTTGTAGAATTACTATTAAAGAATAAGTGACTTGTATATGTTAGAAAGAACCAAAACAAAATTTCTTAATCTATAATTTCAGCAAAAAATTTCTTATACTTTACAAAAATATTTATTAATCAAAACTATCAAGTGATTAGGTTAAATAATTAACAAATACCTAATTTTCTTATTCTATCCTCACTAAATTTTTATGTAATTACTCTACACATTATGAATGCATATTTTCTCTTTGTACATATTCATATTAATTTTCTGTGTACATAGGCCCTGTATGATTATGAAAAAATTTAATCCTTATTGGTTAAAAAGGTATTTGTTGGTCTTTCTCGTTAGTCTTTCCAAGATGAAAAAATTTATCTCCAGCCATTATACATTCGAAATTTAAAAAAGCAAATCCTGTCACAATCAACGCTTAATAAAAGCATCAGACAACCAAAACCAAGAAAGATTAGAAAACCAAATTGTAGAACCATCGAGACTATTAGTCTCGGTGGAGTCATAGAGACAAATGTATATCAAAACTAAGTTAGACATCAATAAATAGTTAAATACCATAAACAATTATGAATTGAATTCAAAAAGAAGAAATAGAAGAAAATGCTTTTGTATAAGCCGTAGTCTTTCCGCCATGGTTGCTTCTTGGGATTGTGAGACACATTACAAGAGCAACAAGGCTTTTGTTCGGAAAATCTTGCTTCTTAAAACCAAGGAAAACCTAATTTTTCCTCTATTACTATAACAGTTCCATATTGCATCATCGTCTTGATTGTTAAGAAACTGATTTTGAGTTGAAAACAATGAAAACAAATTCTATAGATAAAATGGGTTTTTGTGTGAACATGTACATCAAAAAAATAAGAAAACCAAAACAGAAAGCTAATATAAGAGAAAGAGAAGAGAGGTTAGGGTTACAAATGGGTTGTATTAGGCCTATACAAGTATGGGCTAAGAAGTATCCTATACTAACAACATAACTTTCAACATTCTTCCTTACTGTTTAACAAGTAAGCAACTTACTTAGAAGAAAGTAATGTTGTTGTATCCCCAAAGCCTTCATTAACAAGTCTGTTGGCTACTTTTGGGTGGAGACGTGAGTTGTGCGAATAATGCATGTAGCTCTCTTCTCCCTAATGAATTGGTGATCAATGTTAATGTGATTAGTCATCTTATGTAATACTAGATTAACTACTACTTTCACGACAAACTCATTGTTAGAGTATAAGTTTTTAGATCGAATCAATGGAACTTGCAAATCTCTAAACAATTCAAAAAGCCATATGATCTTACATGTAGTAGATGTCTAGTACAATACTCTAATTCAATTGATGATCTAAAAATTGTGGAGATTTTCTTGCTCTTCCAAGTGATTAGAGAATCCCAAAGCATGATGCAGAATCCGATGGTAGAACAACATCCCATAGGGCATGAACCATATGATTTCATTAATAAGCCTTGGCCAAGTGATCTTTTAACATACTTGATAACACAAAAAGTTTCCTCTAGATGGGACTCCTTAAGCGCATGTACAAACTAACACAATAGTTGAATAGCAAAATATATATAAGGCCTAGTTATTGTGAGGTAAATTAATCTCCCCACTAGTAATTGGTATCATTTGACATCCTAAGAGGGGTCCCTCTCTTTATGAAAAAACTTATCATAATCCATGCTTATGTATTTAACATTTTGCTTCATATGAGTGTTAGAGGGCTTGCGTCTACAATGACTATATTCAAAGATCAATCCAAGTGCATATTTTTCTATTAATTCCAAACTAATAACAAGCCATCTTAACTCGTAAAAAATACTTTACTAATCCAAGATCTTTTATATGAAAATTAGAACACAAGTATTGCTTCAATCTTTTAATACCATCTGCATCACCTTCAGTTAAAATCATGTCATCAATGTATTTTAAAAAAATGAGAAGCCCTTTATATGTTTGTTTAAGGAAGAGTGAATAGTTGTGTTGCAAATGACAAAAGCCATCTTGAACAAGGGCATCTATGAATGTCAAGTACCATTTTTAGAAACATGTATAAGCCTATATTAAGACTTCTTTAATCTATACACTTTGGATCTACTTTTGCATTGAAGGCCTTAAGTAAACGCAATGTAAATCTATATACCCAAGTCACCTTGAAGAAAGACATTGTGAACATTCATTTGATGCAATGATGGGTGCCTAACAAGACAATGATAATGTGAACTGTAACAAGCTTCTTGGCAGGTGCAAATGTGTCCTTGTAATCAACCTTCTCTCATTGACTATAACCCTTTGCCACTAGGTGTGCATTGTAGTGCTTAATAATGCCATTAACTTTGTACTTGACCTTATTTCTTAGGTAGAGGTCCATGAAGTTTATGACATTGGAACTTAGTATGGCCTAAAAGACCACAATAGGTGCACTCATTAATAAGGTGCCTTTTCTTCCCACAATGGGAGTAGAAAGCTGCTTGAGACTCTACATTAATAAACCCTATGTGGGTGTGACCAAAAGGCAACTACATAGGCCTCATGTACATGTTGGAAGGGGTTAAGGCATATAGATTAGCCGTGTAAGATGGTCGACCTAAACCAAATGTGGTTTGCTACTCCATAAACGAAGGCCCAAGTGGACCCTGTGTAAAGACCCGAGGAGTAACCACAACCTAACCTATAGCTATTGTCCTAGGTGGGGTTGTGATTCAAGAGCAAAGGCAAGGGAGTTAGTGTGAGTGGGGTTTCCGACACATATGTAGGTTGATTCATCATCCTGGATCATGGAAATAGCTTCCAATAATGAAAGAAGCACCAAGTGTGTTGAATTTGTGACCATGTAGCAGAGTATATATTTGTTAATGCACAACTATCTCACCAAACTTGTTGTCATATTAAGCCTACGATTTTGGCTTAATATCCTTGTAATTACTTTACATATTTTGGCTTTCCTTATTAGTTAAGGTCTTGCTCCCTATATATGTAACGTAAGAATGTTTGTAAATCAACATAACAACAGAGAAATTTATTCAAGTCCCTTGAGGTTTTCACTTTCTTACATGGTATCAATCGTCATACAATCCTAGCGTCTGCTACATCTTTTTCTCCTAACTTTTTCCATTAAGTCATAAGTCTCTTGCTAGTTGATTTTTTAATCCACTTCTACCTTCATTTTGGTATGTTCTTTTCTCCTATTCTTCTTTCTCCTTTTTTTGTCTTGTTCCTTTTTTGTTTCCCAAAAACAATCATCTCATGTTTTTGTCCTCTCTTTTCAATATATCTTGCATTCCTTTTTCACTTTTCACACTTTTTTCTCTTTCTCATTCCTATTTCCCAAGACCATCCTTACTTATTTACTTTTTACACTTGTCTTGTTCCTTTCTCGTTTTCTGAATTTTGAATTCTTACTTTCAATCTTCACAATTGCTTTTTATCTTTCTCCTATTTTGGTCAACTTCATCCTTCCTTTTTGAAATTACTCTTTTGAATTTTGCATTTCCCAATGCCCAAATTCTCTATCCCTAATTTGAAAAACCCTAATTTCTCACATTCCCAATCCTAAATCCCTCACTTCCAAAATTATTTCCCTAATTCTATCTAAACCCTAAATCCCTAATTTCATCAAACCCTAAAATTCTTTATTTTGCAACCCTAAATCCCCCCAATTCAAAACCCTAGCCACTATCTTCCTCCCCAATGGCACCACTCATTCCTCTTCTACCAATTTTATCCCTATTGCTTTGCCCCCTTGCCACCCCTACCACTTCACTACTATCGATCTCCAACCGACGTGCATCATGTCCTAAAAGCTCACCAACAAATCTAACTAGCATGTTTGGAGTGAGCAAATCCAAACCATGTTCCTTGCCTAAAATAACATAGGCTTTTTAACTAGCAAGCTATTGTGTCTTGCTAAAGAAGGTGACGCTACCAATTGCTAGGACTAGTGTCACACAATCGTGAAAATGTGGTTAACCCACTCAGTCGATCCATCGTTTAAGCCTATAGTCTCCACCGCTCGCACTATCGCCGAGGTCTAGCAACTACTCTAAGATAGCTTTGACTAAATTATTAGGACCCAAAAATTCAACCTAAAATAGGACATCAGCACTTTTCACTTGTCTCCCAATGCCCCCAGTGCCGCGTTGACCTTCTTCTACCTCTATCTAAAGGAACTTTAGGGCAATTTAGACACCTAACAACCTTTCCTCTGTTGTTATTGTGGTGGCACTTGTGAAAACGGCAAACAACACCAACATCGTGAGGAAAAAGACCAATCACTAATGTTCCTCTTAGCCCTACCAAAGGAATTCTCCACTTTTCACTCCACTATCTTGTCCCGCAATGAGCTGCTAAGCGTGAAGAAGCTTTATTCGATGGCGGAGCAGGACCTATTCTAATATGTTGCCATTAATAGCCATTCTTCTCTTGGTGGTGACACTAGCACTTTCAAGGCACAGTGCACCCCTCAACTCGTTTTTGGGTCAAGCACTCTTTCCTCGTGCATAAGTTAGACTTCATCAAGTAGGTTGGCCCTAACTATTAGGCTAGGTAGGTCCACATAAACCCTTTCTACCAGAGCCATTTGCATTCATTGTAATAAGCCTAGTTACCTTAAGGAAAGCTACTACCAACTTGTGGGCCACCAAACTAGTAGTAGGCCCAAGTCCTGCAGTGGGTCTCAACATAGATCCAATTCCCATGGGCTTGTAGCCCATACTACCTCTACTCATGGGTCTCATGCTCCATTTTCTACTAAGACCACTCATCCTCTTGGTTATGGGCCCCAACACTCTCACCACTTGTACTCTTTAATGGGCCTCCTTCCGGTTAACCACCCTACTCACTTATTCCAAGCACTAGCATTTTGGGTCATTCACCTCCTAGCTCAGTTAGTGTGTTTGGTGGGTCCACTAGGCTTTAGCTAATTATGGATCAACAACACAAGCTACTTACCCTCATCACTCAAATAGGTCCCTCTGATCCATTCATAGGTACAACATCCTCTTGTTTACCCATTTCGTCTTCTTAAATTATCAATTCGGAGGCCACTGACCACATTACATGCAACTTACATGTTCTTAATTTTGTCTCTTCATGCATTGCACCTATTAGCATCACATTACTTGATAAAACTCTTAGTCCTATCACCCACATTGGCCATTATTGCCCTTGTCCTAAGCTTCACCTTAATAATGTCCTTTATGGTCCTCGTTTCCAACATAATTTGCTTTCCATTTAGAAACTAACCGATGACAATAATTGTGTGGCTCTCTTTTCAATCAATTTTTTGTTTTTTAGGATCATATAACTGGGGATTTGATCATGCTCAACAAGGTTGACTATAAGCAATTGTTTTAATTTTCCTACTTATTTCCATTTTGTTTTTTTTTTATTATTTAGTTTCCATTCAAACTCATTTTTGTACTTTAACTTAGCCTTCAAGTTGTAATTTCATTTCTATCAATAATATTTCTTATGAACTTTTACATAAACAATTGGGTCATTCTTCCTTGAAAACTCTAACTTCTTTTGGTCATTCTATTACTTGTCCTTATTCTTTCACCTACATTGTGTGTCCCTTCGCCAAAGAAACTCATCAACCTTTCCCAACATGTCATAGTACTACTCGTTTCATTTTTAAATTAGTACATATGGATGTTTGGGGTCTTCATCAGACTTCCACCCACGATGGTACTAGATACTTTCTCGCCATTATAGATGATTTTTTTTATACTAGTATGTTTCCTCTCAAATTTAAAAGTCAAGTTTTTCCTAAAATTCAATACTTTATCTCACTTGTCCAAATCCAATTTGGCTTTATTATCCAACGCATCGGTTCTGACAATGGTGCCGAATTTTTTTCCTTTGAATGTCAATATTTTCTCTTTTAACTTGGCATCTTGCATGAATCCATATACATCCACACTCCCCAGTAGAACGGAGTTGTTGAACCTAAACATCAACATCTATCAGATGTCACTCGAGCTTTAATGTTTCAAGCTCACATCTCTTTTTCTTTGGGGGTGAATGTCTCCTTACGACCACTTATCTAATCAACCGTCTCCCTTCCTCCTTTCTTCATGGTCTCAGCCCTTTTGAAAAACTCTTTAGCAAACCTCTTATTCTTGGTCATCTTCGTGTTTTTTGTTGTAGTTGTTATGCCACCATCTTAGGTACTTGTGACAAATTTAGCCCTCATGCCACTCCTTGCATTTTCATAGGTTACCCTTCCTCTGAGAAGGGTTACTGTTTATATGATCTTATTGCTTACCACTTCTTTATTAGTTGTCATGTTATTTTTTAGGAAATGGTCTTCCTATTCTCTTCTTCTTCTCATTCTTTTTTTTTTATTCTTTGACCACTATGGACAGCTTGCCAACCCTAATGCTTTTGATTCTCTCTAATCCTGGTATTTATATCTCCTCTTCCTTACCAATTAATCTACCTAATTTTCCCAATCTTCCTTCTCCTCCAACTACCTTTCCCATGTCATTACCTACTAACTCCACCCTCCTCCCTCCACCATCCCCATTATCAATCCTTCTATTTCCTTACCACTTGTTCCTTCTGGGCTTTCCCTTCGCCACTCTTTCCATTCTACCCTTTCTCCCATTTGGACCTTGAACTATCTATGTCCTACCTTACCTACCTCCTTATGCACCTTTCTATATCCCATCTCCAATTATGTTTCCCTCTACAATTTTCATCCTCTCTATCAACATTTTATTGCCTTTATCTTTGCCATGCAAGAACCTTCCTACTACCATGAAGCTATTATTGACCCTAATTGGGTTGCTACCATGGATGTTAAGCTTGTTGCTTTTGAGGTGAATCATACTTGGGATATGGATCCTTTGCCCCTTGGTCGACATTTTATCGGATGCAAATGGGTCTACAAGATCAAGTACTGTGCTTATGGTTCCATTGACCGCTACAAAGGTTGGCTAGTCACCAAAGGTTTTAGTTAGTGTGAAGGGATTAACTTTCAGAACACATTATCTCCTATGGCGAAGCATGTCACCTTCCATGTCATCCTCACCATTGCTGCTATTCATCATTGGCCACTTTATTAGATGAAATTCCAAAACACCTTCCTCCATGGTGATCTCTCTGAGGAAGTTTATATGCAACTTCCTCTTGGATTTTGCAATCATGGGGAGTCTCTTGTTTGTAGATTGCGAAAATCTCTCTATAGGTTGAAGCAAGCCTCTAGGTAATGGAATGCCAAATTCACCAAAGCACTACTTGCCCATGGTTTCACATAATCCTACCATGACTACTCCTTGTTTACTAAACGAAGAGGTACTTCCTTTGTCGCCTTACTATTTATGTTGATGACATCTTGATTATAGGAAATAATCATGAGGCAATCTCAGATCTCAAGCAATATCTACATGCTACTTTCTTGATGAAAGACCTTGGTCCATCCAAATTCTTCCTAGGTCTTGAAATTGTTCAATCTCCAAACGGCATAGCATTGAGTCAATGAAAATACGGACTATAATTGATTTCTAAAGCAACCCTCACTAGATCCAAGCCATCCTTGATTCTCATGGAATAAAACAAGAAGTTCATAAGCATTGAGTATGCTGAGGGTTTCGAAGAAAAGTTGGATGATCTGCCTCTTACTGATCCATCAGTATATCAATAACTTGTTTAACGATTAATTTGCTTAACACTCATTAGACTTGATATTACTTTCCCAATCCAACTTATCAATCAATTCATGCATGATTTGAAACTAGTCTCATATGGATGCTATTTTAAACCCAACTCACTTAAATGGCCTAGCAATAAGATACCTCAAGAGTTATCTAGGGCTTGGTCTCATGTTTCCATCATCATCTTAGTTTGAGTTGTGTGCTTATTGTGACTCTAATTACAACACGTCTTATGACAAAACGATCCACCACCAAATTTTTTATTATGTTAGGCAATTTTTTGATATCATGGCAGTATGAGAAACAACCGATTATCTCACCATTTTTCGCAAAAGTAAAATACTAAGCCATACAGGTCACCACTTGTAAAATAGTTTGGATCATTGGACTACTCAAGGATTTTGGTTTTTACATGAAACGTCTTACACTACTACATTGTGACAATGAAGCTACAGAGAAGATCGTAGCTAACCCATTTTCCATTAACGTACTAAACACATTTAAGTCGAATGTCATTATGTCCAAGAAAAGCTTCAACAAGGAATCATCACTATAAGACATGTTTACACAAAAGAACAACCTGTAGAGTTATTGACAAAGGCACTTTGTAGCAAACAACATTAGTACCTTTTCTCCAAACTCAAAGTATTTGACTTGTTCAAATCTTCGGCTTGAAGGGGAATGTTAATGCAAAACTATCTCACCAAACTTACTGTCATATTAAACCCACAATTTTGGCTTAATATCCTTGTAATTACTCTACATATTTTGGCTTTTCTTATTAGTTTAGGTCTTGCTCCCTATATATGTAATGCAAGAATGTTTGTAAATCAACACAGCAATAGAGAAGTTTATTCAGCTCCCTCGAGGTTTTCACTTTCTTACAACATCGTGTAGGGCATTCAAAAATTGGATGATTTTGCCACTTTCTTGAAATTGCTAAAAAGCATAGAGCCTAATGAGTTTTGGGAATAGAATAGTAACAAAAGAATCCAACTGGTTTCACAAACTCTTAAGCTAGTAGACTTACCATTTTGAATGTAATAAGATAAAATCTCACTGAACTGTAGAGAGTTCCTTAGTACCAACTCTCTGGAACTTACCATGGAGATGTTAACATACACAACGAGCATCAGAGGAGTATGTGAAGGTCTAGTAAATTTCCAAAGAAAGAGTGCTAAGAATCCACAAAAGGATCACTCTGTTACAATGCTTCCAAAAGGGGTAAAGAGGACTCCAAATTCAATTGCTCCACAGATGAGTCAACAATCCCATATATCCCTACTCCAGCTCACAAAGTTTTCTACTTCAAGAAGCTTTTCAGAGACAATGAAAACTCCTATTTGCTCACTTGGATAAGGTAAAATATATGACCTAATTGAATGAGGTTGAATGAAGGCAGAGGCAATAAGGTTACCCAAATGGCCATGGGCATAAAGGTTACTGGAACACCTACGTGAACGGTGGCATGCCCAGTAATGGTTGCAATGTTAGCGTGCACAACGAGGTTGGGGACTATGGCTAGCCTCCATTTGAAGGGTTGTGGGGTGAAATGCCAAATGGGTACCAGGTGTTCGATGAAATGTCCCAATGAGGGTACAAAACAAAAAACAAAGTTAAACCGTAAAGGCATAAATGTGAGAAGAAACAAGAACGTAAAGAAGTCCTGCTCTAGATACCCTATTAAGAAACCGATTTTGAGTTGAGTACCATGAAAACAACTTCTATAGATAAAATGGATTTTTATGTGTACATGTACATCAAAAAATAAGAAAGCCAAAACAGCCGGCTGATATAAGAGAAGGAGAAGAAAGGTTAGGGTTACAAATGGGCCATATTGGACCTGTACAAGTATGGCCAAGAAGTATCCTATACAAACAACAGTAAATACAAAACTATGTCACCTCTTGCCATATAAGAAGACAACGTAGCAGAAACGTTTTTTCCAAGTCCAAGGAAAAAGCAATGACGCAAAAACTGGCAACAATAGGCAAACTGATTCCCACGGCTCAAACTGACATCTCTCTGGAGTTTTTGTCAAAAGAATATCATTCAATAAGTAAAAATATTCCTAACAAAGTTATGGAGCACATATTCTTATTAAATAAACAACTAACTTCCTTTATTTTTTTCAATCGTCACTGTTATTGCAATCTAATTAATTATATAAATAATTTTTATAGATATATCAATGACATGAAATCATGTATAAAGAGTACACAATCAACTAAAATTTTAAAATTAATTAATGATCAAATAATAGAATGAAAATTATACTATATTCAAGAAAACAACAAAGAAAAAAACATATTCAAATGAGTGTAGGTTGTAATCCATAAACAACAGTCAATTGGGTATTTTAATAGTGTGTGCAAAAACAAATACTGTAAAATCCAATCATTAGAACAATAACATCTTAGCCAAGATTTGACAACATAAGATCAGCAAACAAAAACAAAACAAGAACAAAACTATAATTCTTCAGACAAAGTATAATCACTCGAGAGAATTTGGATGATAGAAAATAGACAAAATAAAACGTGAGACAAAAAGAATTATTAGATGCCTTTTCTTTAATGGGCCTACACCAAAGAGGTCCCAAATGAGAGAGGAATATCCCAGGACTTTATAAATCTACACGACCAGCATAAATACTACTTATAGTTCCGAGATTGCCATTTTTATTAACAAGCATCAATTGCATCTCGAACCAAATAGATGGTATATACATCCAACCCTATTTTGTCGAACAAAGGATAGTTCAGGGACAAAAACGATTAAGGGAACCCATTATATTCATCTACTTTCAATTCACAAACAATAATAGGAAAATTGGGACTAGCTTGACCTTGACAAATAATAAATAAAACATATCCCATTCAATTCTCCAAATCATCATTCAAAACCAAATGTATAGAACTTCTAAATATTCCAAAGAAACCGATGTTTCTCTCCTTGAATCACTTTGAAACTCCTACTTCTAGCACAAAGCTGTATGCTACCATAGCTTCAATTTCTAAATCTTACAAATATGAAAAGAAAGAAAAAAATTTAAAAAGAGGAGATGTGAATTGCAATACTTTTAATCTCTCGCATAGCAATAACTAGTTTATTTCAATAATGTGTACTATGAAGGACAGTTAGAGTCCCCCCTGTTCATCAAAAGTAGCTCATAAGAGATATTGTGGGTTCAAAAGTAAGCTTCCGTAAGTGTGCCATCATGACCAATACTTATGGTTCCTTAAATTTCATTTTTCTATTGGTAACTTGAGATTTTTTTATTCAATTGATTAATTGCATAAAACTTCAAAAATTCTAAGATTATATAAAGCTTTAACATCTAAGTATTGAAGGGTACAATATGTTCTATAGCAACCGGGTAATATATGTTGTGTAACATGTGTTTAGTTTTCAATGTGTTGCTGCAACAATCTATCATTTGCTTCTATTGTCTTGTAATTCCATCCTTGGGTTTGTTTGTGTTATTTAAAATGCACATCTATCATTGATAACTTGAGATTTTTAATATTACTTGTGGTTTGAATGCAAAATTTTAAGAATTACTTGAGAGTCAAACTTTAATAGTAAATGAGTCCATTCTTGGACTGAGATCAATTTTCACAAATCCCAATCCTTGCAACTCTTTGTGACTACCCTTGGAAATTCTTTTCTTATGTGATACATTCCTAACTCATATTATCTAAAACACAACTCCATACTTACAACGCAAACATATTAAGATTGGCTTGTTCATTTCTAAAAATTGGGGGATTGAAGAAAAATATATAGCTTGATTGAGAACCAAGGTAACAATAAACAAAACTTGAAGTAGTGTGACTCTCCTACTAAATTCAAAAATATTGTCATCAACAGACAAACCACTTGTTTCTAACATTGTATTTTGTAGATAAAGATAAAAATGAATTACTTGTAGAGTAGATGATGCGATATCCAAAGTAAGTGACTCTTCTAAATATGATATAAGAGTGCTTCTTATTGAAGATATTACTGTAACATTTTAATTTCAAAATCGATTGTGAAACAAAAGGAGTAATTGGAAAATATTTCAAATTTAAAACAACACAAACATTTCAAACTAAACTTCTAAGAATCCCCAAATTTAATAAATTATAACGGGTGAAAGAGGCATACTTAAAGTCATCGACTTGAACCATGGAAAGTTCTTTGAGAAACACTAAAAGATTGGTAATGGTCAAGCAATCTACAAGACAAGTAAAAGACACAAACCTTTTTATTCATGAGAGCATTAAAAGTAAAATTTTTCTAAGATTATTGCAGAATTTTTCATTACTCGACGAGAATATCAAAATCCTGATGCCCCCATGTTGTGCTTGCAATTATTTAAAAGTATATGTCATCTCATGAGTTCAGAGATAACAGGATTCGGCCTGTCAAAACCTAGAAACTTTATTCCGTTGGCTTCCAATACAGATAGAAATCACTTTTGCTCCTGTCCTATGGCATGCACATTAAGAACAGAAACTAACCAACTCAAATTGAAACTAGGCCGGACAAAGCATTCGAATAGCAGCAAGTACATACATGAACTCTAAAAAGAAACTTTAGGTTATTAGTTAAACTTGGTTGATAGCTTAGTGACAAAAGTTATTGACTTATAACTTTAAAGTCCTCGGTTCAAACCTTTTCATCCTTATTACCTATTAAAAAAAAACCCTTCAGTTATTATGTTCAAATCTTTTCACCCTTATTACCTATGAAAAACTAAAATATGATCTATAAAACTACAAATAATTTAGTATAGTTAGAACTGTTAAGATATGACCTACAAAACTATAGTTGTCAATAAAGGTTGTAAATAATGCAAGTGAACAAATCAACAAGGCTTGATGATGGTACCTAATTGTATAAACGATAAGATGAACTTATATCGACTTAATAAGATGCAAGCAAAGAGACAAGCCAAACACACATGCGATGTTAGAGACTGGCCTTAAGCCACGGAAAAGGTGGAGCGGGGTGCACGTGTAAAGGGCTCCTTGATGTTGGGTTGTTATTTGTTGAGTGTATGTTCTCTTGTACTGGGTCTATGTGTCTTTGTTATGTTATGGGTCTTGTGTGTCAAAACACTGCCGTTTAGGACAGCTCTTTTGTAGGGTTCTGTCTCATTCCAGAACAATGAACAGTTAACAGTGGTTTGCAGCCGCAACCCTCTTTCTTTCTACGCTACCTGCGTTTTCCAATAAGTTTATTTGTTTCTGTTATTTCACTATCGGTGAGGGTCGTAAGCACTTCCAATCATTCCTTAGGGAGGATTTCCGGGTTCAAGGTCCTAAAACCAGATCCCAAACAGCCGCCGCTGCTGCCGCACGTAACATACGAAGATAAATGTGCGTGCCCCAAACAGAGCTGATAACCTTGCTTTGAAGACTTATAAAGCCTTCGAAAAAAGCAACCCAAGTTGGGTTTTGGATAAGGGTCATTTTTACCAATATTCTAAACGAAAAAGCATGTAGGAAAAGTCAGGCCTTCAAAAGGGGTGATCATTCTTTTTCTACGGGGAGTCTTCACATTGTTTTACTGATATGTAGGCTATCTACACAAACGATTATGCTAACTACATCATTCAAATCAAAAATCTCCATTCTATAAAATTCGAATGATATGAAAGTCCGGAAATTACTGGTGCCATGTGGCAGGAACTATTCAACGAATGAGTGCTCCAGTGAGGGCCTATTATTTGTTGAGGGATCCTATTACAATATTAAAAGTTATTGGACATGCCTCCCTAACAAAGAGTTCTCCTTTCATTAGTGGTTGGATCCATAATAGGTCCCCCATCTTGTTTGCTTAGAAATTATGGACATAATGAAATGCAAAGGCCATTGACAATTACCAAGAAAGATCAATGATCATATGGATTCAAAATATTCATCCAATCAAATACAAGCACATGCCGTAATTACCTGTGTGTGTCTCAACCAGAATTATTTTGCACTCTTGCATTATATGGTAAATCATTTTATTTAAGATTATCAACCAAGTCTTTTATTTTATAATTTCTATCAAAAATCAAAAACTATAAATAAACATATTATAATCGAATCAAATCTAACCAAAATTATCATGTAATACACTATAAATGATCAAGCCGCTTGTAAGGTTGAGATCCTCTCTTACCTTTACTATGCAAGAGAAGCCGTTTGTGACATTCTCCCCACCCAGCGGTAGGATTGGCGAGTGGGACCCTCCTTCCGCCTTCCGCTAACGAGAATGGGCGATCCAAGCTTTGGGTCGTGAGTTTGCTCAGATCTTCCCCTGAACAGTCCATTGAAAGGAAAATGACAAAAGCCAAAAACAAACATGAAAAAAATACAGAAAAAAATATTTCTGGGTAGAGAACACTTCCAGACGATGGGACGCTTGCAGCGTTTTCTGCCTTAATAGGGCCCAAGCAAGAGAGAGGTTTCAAACCACAAAAGAATTTCTGTAGACTCTTTGAATCTACTATATCTGCGTTAATGCTACTTAGAACATCACAGAATTCCAACATTTCTTGCTTACGTACTACACGCGTCCAAGTCTCCCTCACCTCCACATTCAAACCGTAAATTGTAATAGAAGCCGGAAGATTGCCATAATTGTCCAAATTCTTCAATTGATTCCGAAACCACATAGCTGGTATGTACACCCAAACTCCATTCTCTCCAGAAGAAGGCAATTTGGGGACACAAAAGATCAATGGAATTTCTTTATGAGATCCATTGACAACCAATTGACAGCCAAAGATGGGAAAAGTAAGATTATCATCGGTATGGTAAACAATAAGTAGAGCATATCCACTCCAATCCTCCAAATCATTGTCCAAACATAAATTTATAGGATTGTTGACTCTTTGAAAGAAACTGGTACTTTTTTGGTTATCTGGGACTCCAGCTCCTAAGAGAGCACCACATGCAACCGGAACTTCAAATCTCACTTCCTACAAATAGGAAAAGGGAAAGAAAAAAAAAAAGAAAAAAGAAAAAAGAAATTAGATAGACGAATAATTTAGTACTTTCAAGCTATCATGCAACGGTAAACTTTGAATGCATATTGGAAAGGACAATTAAGAGTCTCACCCTGGGTTGTTTCCATACTAGAGATTGTGGATGCAGATGTAAAATCTTGTAAGCTCTGTCTTCATGATCAATACTCCCTACCATGACAGAGCAATCAATGGGATGCAATATTCCATTTGAATTCCATGTAACCGGTGTGATATAGGACATTTTCAACGAAAGACATTTTCTTAGTTCCATCCTGACTTAACTCATTGGCAACTTTGGCAGCGCCTTCAGATTGCCAAGATCATTCAAGATGAGTTCACGTAAGTTGGAAAGTTGATAGATGCTACTTGATATTGTCGTAAACTTGTTTCCACTAAGATCTAACCTCCTTAGTGAGGATAAAAGACTAATATCATCAGGAATTGCACCATCCAGAAGATTGAGAGCTCCAAGATCTAGATCTACTAAGCTCCTTAAACCTGTTAGTGGGAGCCTTGCCGCTTGAAGTCGAGTAAGCTCATTCAAGTCAAAGTTTGGGACCTTTTCCCGGCCATTCCACTCAAGTTGTCTGGCCACTTTATGGCGAAGTTCGGGAAACTCATTCAAGTCAAATTTTCTAGGGTCCAAAATGAGACATCCGCGCAACGAAAGTACTTCAAGGCTAGAAAGTCGCCAGACGCCATATGGTATTCTTGTAAACTCATTAACTGGTAGTAACAAACTCTTGAGTGAACATAAACCACTAGCATTAGTAGGAAATGCCCCACCCAATAGACCACAAAAACCCAAATCCAGTGTTTCTAAGGAGCTTAAGCTTGAAAGGCAATCGCCGAGTAATTTTGAATTGCTCCCAATTTTGAAACAACCATGTAGATTCAATTGTCTAAGCCTTTTGAGGAATCTAATAGATGTGTTAATCATAGTCAAACTAACACAACCTTGAAGGACTAGTATCTCTAGGTTTGGGATCCCTTGGAAGTTTGGTGTCTGAATCAACTTCTTCGAGTGGCTTAGGTCAATTCGTTTCAAAGCATCAAACCTCTGTTATACATTAAGAAGTAAGTAAATGAAATAAATAATACACAATAGAGTAAAAGAAAAAAAAATTTATATGTTTAAGTAAAAATCTTACTTGACATCCAATCCACAGTTGTTTAATGGAGCTTTCAAGTAATTTGAGCTCAGTAAGATTGTGTGGTTGAAAATTGGATGGTAGGGATGAAAAGGGAAATATATACCATTCCAAAACACATAAATTATCTGTTAGCTTGAATTTCAAACGATTCCCTTTCCAATGCACATTACTATGCTCATGAAAAGGACGCCCAGAAATCAAAAGCATTCTCAAATTTTTCATAGTTGAGAAGGCATCAAAACATAATTTCTCCCCTCTTGGTGATCTTAAGGCAATGGCTTCAATTGTATCACTTCCCTAAAGATCAAGAAAAATAAATTAGTGTAATGAATATATTCAACAAAAACTTAGAAGAATGGATATCACACATTTTTATGTATTCGTGTCATGACTAACTAATTCATTACCGTTTTGTGACTCAACACATGAATCAAATCTTTAGATCGCCAAAATCTCCAACGCCCAATAGGATCCCCACGGCTCTTAAGCTCTTGACCCATTTTTGCCAATAGGTCATGCATCAATAGTTCTCCTTCCCTTGAGATGTTTAATAGAGATTTTTCCTCCAAAACTTTCAAATCGATGAGGCGAAAACCAAAACCTTTTAGTATAGGAACAACAGAATCTTTAGAAAATCCATTGAAGAAGCATGCTATATCCAAAAATAGATCTTTTTGCAAATTATCCAAGCCTTCTAAACTTATTCCAAGAATACCAAAAATCTTTTCATGAGGATGTTCTTCTAGTTTAGCTCGGTAATCTTTCCATTGAGACAGTGGTCTATGATATAAGAAAGAACCAAGAATGCTAAGAGCCAAGGGAAGACCTTCCGCATATTCCACAAAATCCAAAGCCAATTTTTCAAAATGCTTTTCAGGATAAGATTCCTTAAAGGCTTTATAACTAAAAAGCTTTAAAGCATCATCACCTTCTAGTACCTTAACAGTAAAAATATTCGCATCAGCACCAGACAAGTTAAGCAAATGACGATCTTTGGATGTTAAAATGATTCTACTACCTTGACTAAGCCAAGCACGAATTTGTTCTAATGCTTCTGCTTGTTCTTCATGATTGACATTATCGACAACTATAAAAGCTTTTCTATTACTTAATTTGTTTTGTAAAACTTGGGCCACCTCAAAATCATCTTTCAATGAATCTGCTTCTTCTTTGGACACAATATTGTAAACAAATTGTTTTTGTAAACTAACAAGACCATTGTTTGTGGTTTCTCTAATAAGACGAATAAAGTGCCGAGCTTCAAATTCATATTGAGAAGAAACTTCATAGATTTCATAGATGACTTCCGCCAAAACTGTTTTACCAATTCCGGCCATCCCACAAATCCTTATTATACGAACTTCATTCTTCTCCTCTAGATCAAGTAATTGCATGATTTTTGACTTTGAAGATTCTATTCCAACGAGAGACTTAGAAATATATGGTGACCTACGTCTCAATCTGTCTTGTAACATTTGACAGATTTCATCAATAATCGGGCTTATGTGACTGCGAAAAAAGACGTTGATTAGAATCAAAGTCCAAACATAATGAAAGTTGCTTTAATTTGAACTAACTAAGAAAATAAATAAAATTCATCAGCTAATCTATCACTTTGATGTAAGTAACTAGAAAGATGATACCTTTTTTGTTGTACAACCCATGCGGAGATATCACTCACTTTTTTAAGAGCACGTCCACATGACTGCGGCAGGTCCTTGTCAAGCGTAGAATCCACGGAGCGGTCACATAGTTCACCCAAAAGAGATTTCCAGTATTCCCACTTCCCTTTGGCAGCCTCAGGATCATCTTCAAGTTTAATGAAATGATTTTCAAAATCCTTCGTTAGCTTTCCTATGTTGGAGGGATCCATCCGGTAGAATACTGGAAGAACGGTAAGAGATTTCATTTGCCAACGCTCCATAATCACGGTCAATTCAAACAAGCATGCTTTAGATTCAATGAACCATGGTGAAATAATGATGATTGCATATTGGGATTGTTTTATCGCCAGCTCGAGAGCTGGAATAATTTCTTCTCCTCGCTGTAGTCCCTCTTCGTCTCTAAAGACAGAAATCCCCCTCTTTTTCAAATTGGCAAAGAGACAGTCCGTAAAGTCATAGCGGGTGTCCTCACCACGAAAACTGAGAAAAACCTCGTATTTCTGCTGCTGGATTGAAGAAGAAGAAGGAGAAGGAGTTGAAGGGATTGGCTGAGTGCCCGTAGAAGGCAGTGAAGGCACAATCTTCATCCCTTAAGCGCTCTTTTGCAGACGACGACACTCGCAAGCCCTATTTGAGAAATGGGCTTGAATTATTACTCTCTGTAATCGAATACGGACTTCATGCCCTTTAGATGGTTGTCAGAGAAAATTGATAAGCTGATAAAATCGGGTGTTAACGGCACACGGTAGGCTTTATATTAAACAGTAGTTATAACAACAGCCTTCTCACTATTTCTAATGCTTGGTGAGTAGAACTTTATAGGAAATTAGAAATACTGCATAGACCTAGTTTCCTCATGAAGCTTTGTCCCTTATGTAGCTAGTCGGTGCCTCCTGGAAGGTGACGTGGAACTCCAAATGTTGTGGTGATCTTCTTCACTGTAAGGTGAGCTGCTTAATCACTATCGCTCCTTCTACTTGACTCTCCTTGAGTCCAATTCATATAACCACGTGATTGGTTACTTGACTCTCTTGAGGTGGATGAGTTAGGTACACCGTGACCACACTGGGCTTTACCATTCCTTGGGAAATACTCCACAAATGCTGAGTTGTGACGTGGCTCACTTGGATGATTATGCTTTACCGTGAAGGTTCCTCGGTTCACTGCTAGTTGGCTATATGAGGTGTGGAGGACATGTGCTGCAGTGTGTTGCGGGTAATCTGGTTGTGGTGCTAGGTCTGACTCGGGGTAGAGGGGTGCTGTCTTGATTGCCAGGTAACGTTGCATGGGAGAGGCTCGGAACTCTCGTAACTCTCTAGCTTGCAACTCATGAGCATAGGAAGGGCTTGGTGCAGCTATTGTGTTGCCGAACAATTGCAGTGGAGATTCTGTTCCCTTACTCACTGTGGTAAGTAATGTGCGAGTCTTCCACATCAAAAGTGAAGGAAAGAAACTTCTTTCCATCTCCTTTGAAAAGTAGAGTCGTGGGGCATTGCGAATTTCGTAGTCCATTCTTTTTACTTTGGGATGTTGGAACAAGGATGCTTCTTGATTTGCAACATGATCTTCTATTTGTATGTCACAAGTCTATTTCATGAGTCCTATCAATCTTGGGAGGCCATAATGGTTAAAATTAGTACTAAGAAAGGAAAATTTGCAACTCCTTAATAAGATTTTCCATTAAAAAAATTTATAAATGATATCAAAATATTCTAAACAAAGTTAGATTAATATTAGAAAAGTAAATGTTTGACTAATTATCAAGACCTCTTGCTTCAGGGTTTTTAAATTAATCAAAACTAGCAGAGTGGATTAATTGAATTATTAACAAAAATTTCACTCAATGTCATTGTGATATAGAAAAATACATATGCATGCATTTCTTTTTCTTTTAGGCAAAAAAATTTGAAAATTTTAGGCCTGATTACATTTCGAAGGGTATAATCCAATAAAGCTTTATTAAAAAAATTAAGAAAACAATAGTCAGAAAAGACTAAAAATATTTTGCTTAAGTTATTTAAAATGACTGATATGATAAATATTGTCAACAAGTCATTGGTTCTTGTTGCTGTTAGCAACTTCTAGGAACATCATGTTTGGCATATTTCAAACTTTGGGAGACATTGTTATTTAAAACTAATAAAGAAAATAAAATACATATTTACAGCTCGTCAATGCAATGTGAAAAGCAATTTCTGTTCTTTTTCGAGTAGAAAACTATAACGGGGGAGCAGAAGAGGGACTGAGTGGGCAGGCGTAGGCCTGGGCTAGCTCAGGTTGTCATCATTTCAGGTTTGTCTGTCAAGAATAAAGCTAAACGTTAGTCCCTATTTGATCCTGTTTGCAGAAAAGCGCGTTCTCTTTATGTCACTTTGAGGTGGGTCGTCATTCTAGTGTAAAACGGAGAGATTCGAGGCTGCTTTTATCATGCAGGCACGGTGTATACTACTTTGTGGGGTATGTTGAAAGTTCATGCGCTAGTAATTTTTCTTTTTTTTTTTCTAATATTATAACGCATGTACTTTCAACTTACGCAACTTCAAACCATAATGGAGCCTCTACTAATATATTACTGAGCTCGTTAACTGAATGACTAAACACTATAGAGTACAATCTTTGATTGCCGTTCCAATTACTAAAGAATTGTGTTGATAATGTGACAAGAAGGTCATCATTAATTACTATTCTTACTGGTTGGTTTAAGTACTTGCAGAATCAAGCCAGACTTCGCAATGAATATTACTTTTCTACTGACTAAAGTTAAAATAAAACTTGCAAAACCTATTAATAATAAGAGAGTGTATAATTTTAAAACAATAAATATGCAAGTGAATCTCCACCGGACAACGATTTCACACCGGGGGCATATATTTCTCCGGCGAAGATGGCCGGGACCACGAAAGATAAGGCCGAATTTGGTCATCATGACCAATAAATAGTGGCCGGTGGCAAGGACCCATTTGAGTGGCAGTTGGCGTTTGGAAATGTCGGTGTTACGGGCCTGTGTCTAGATCCTGGAAGTGGTCAAGCCCAAGTTAGTATTAAGCCCGAAACCCAAGTCAGAAAGGTTATATGTAGAGAATGATGCAGTTGTAAGGGACTTTTGGATGAATGAAATTAGGGAAGTTTCCTTCCATGAAGGTAGTGTCTCCCTCGAATGAGACCAGAGGTGTCAGGTCTCCCTCTGATGAGGCCAAAATCATCTCCCTTTCAAAGTCCAAATCCGATCACCAAGCCTTCTGTTCAGGCTAAACCATATCCAGCATGTTACAGTGGGCAAGACCGTATTTACTCCAACGAGCTGGAACGAGGAAAAAAATCACATGAGCTGTTGCTTTCAATGCCTGCTGTTCTTGATATAAATTGATTTGATACTTCATTAGATTTCCCTTATTTTCTCAGCTCTTCTCAAAAGATCTACCGTCTCATCTCAGATGGGGAGACAACCATCATATTTACCATCATTAAAGGAAGGAACAAGAGAGAAAGGGAATTATCGCGGAAAAAGAAAAGAAGGGCTAAAGGGAAAAGAAGAGACTGCCGTGAAATGGAGAAGGCAAAAAGAGGAGGGAGAGAGAGAAAAGAAAGGAAGAAAAGCGGAAAAGAAAAAAAGGAGAAGGAAAAAGAGGAAATGGTCAATGTGGATGCTTGGATATTGTTTGATGCAGAACCTAAACGGGATTTGGTGGAAAAGCTGAAAGCATGGAACCATCCAAGAGCATTATTGCCTTTTATCGAGGAGTTTATAGCCGAGTTAACAAAGTTAATAGTGGGAAAGGTGGGATTAATTGTATTTTCAATTTTTAGAACAATTACGGCTGTCCAGCACAATTTTCCAGCAATAATTGTTATTGTTGACAAATCTTCGGCAATGGTGGGGTCTAACGAGGTTGAAATCATCAACCCCACCTTACGCGTGAAAGATTTCAAACTTCCGGTACCTGTAGTGGTGAAAGGCATAATGGATATGTTTGACAAATGGTCTGTAATGGCGAGGTTCGGCGTGATTGAAATCAAAGTTCTGCAATGGTTCAAGAACTTGACAGATGAAGTCATCAATAGAATTGAGGGACTTGCGGAACCTGGAATGCTGCTTGGCCAGCGACTTGCTCCACTACATTCACGTGAAGAGGCTACATGTTACGGTTCGACAATTCTCTCCACCAAAGCGAGAAGGAGCTTCGCCGACGGGGAGTTTTTCAGCGAGGACTGAATTGTGCACGGGGTGTTTAAGGATTTTCTCTATGTCCCTTGAATCTTATTAGACTAAATTTTGCATTGGGCTTTTTGCTAGATTTCTTTGGTTGGGTCCTTAGCAGTTTTGGGTTAAGTTGGGTTTTCATTCTTTTTAAACTTGGAAAGCTTGAGGACAAGCTTTCTTTTAAGGGGGATTTTTAAGGGGTACGGAATGTTACGGGCCTGTGTCTAGATCCTAAAAGTGGTCAAGCCCAAATTAGTATTAAGCCCAAAGCCCAAGTCAGAAAGGTTATATGTGAAAAATGATGTAGTTGTAAGGGACTTTTGGATGAATGAAACTAGGGAAGTTTCCTTCCATGAAGGTAGCGTCTTCGTCGAATGAGACCAGAGGTGTCACGTCTCCCTCCAGTGAGATCGGAGGGAGGTGTTGGTCTCCCTCTGATGAGGCCAAAATCTTCTCCATTTCAAAGTTCAAATCCGATCACCAAGCCATCTGTTTAGGCTGAACCATATCCAGCCTGTTACAATCGGCAAAACCGTATTTACTCCAACGAGCTGGAGCAAGGAAAAAATCACATGAGCTATTGCTTTCAATGCATGCTGTTCTTGTTATAAATTGATTTGATACTTCATTAGATTTCCCTTATTTTCTCAGCTCTTCTCAAAAGATCTACTATCTCATCTCACACCTATTTGCACTCTATAGAATATCGAATCAAAGAACTACTCTTTTTTATATCTTAAGGCTTCATACACCTAGTCTCACCAATTTTAAAAGAAGTAACAAGTCTTTTTAATATAAAACCTTATAACTAGTAAACTTGATTTGATAGTTTATTGAAATAATTTGTTAAAAATAATATGAATGAATATCTAATATAACATGATATAGGCTAATATATTTTGTTAGGAAAGGGAATGAAACTTTCCACTAATATAATATATATTAAAAAATTTTCTTTAGAATTGAAGGAGTAGGTTAAGCTAGAAAAGTCATACTTCACATGCCATTTAGGATAAGACACGTAACTGACGATAGGCATATGTAACAATCAGCTGCATACACATTGTTATTTACAAAGTTCGTGAAAGAATATATTTTCTTAAAGTACAAACAAAAACAATATGGCATTGCGTTTAAAAGGAGATTGGGGGTATTACCAGGAATCAAGATAGTGACTTCTATGTGGCTCTGTGACCTGCTTAGTCGAAACACAAATATTATCAAATAGTCATTATAACTCTAACACTTATTACTACTCTGATAAGATTTGATACCTTGTAAACCAATGTCTCAGTCAAGCTTTGAGAGTGGGGCTCATGAATGAATGTAAAATCGTTAAAACTTTATTCTTAACTAATAAATAATGAAATTAAATAAACGACTTTTTTTTTTTATATTGCTTTTATGTTCTAGGTTGATCCTTGAGCACGAAAAGCTGATATTAGATATTTCAAACTCTAAAGAGAGTTGTCAAAAAAAAAAAAATTGATATTTCTTACTGGCAAATTGCTACCTCCAAAATTTTTCTTAATGAACTAAATTGTTATTGTAATATTCTAAAGTATGTATTTATGCATTTTTAAGCGTAGCTTCATTTCAATTGGCATACTTCAAAATTACAGAAGAAAATAGTAAGGAAGGATGACCAGGTTTTATTTATATAATTAAAAATAAAATTTCATAAAAAGCTTATAAATCTTTTCTATTAGAAGAAAATAAACCTTTACTCTAAATCATTCCTAAAAATGGATTTTTAAGTTCCGTTCATTTTGTGCCATAGGACAGCATAGTTTGCGTGAAAGGTCGAGATTTCGATCCGCACCGACAGCAGGGTCTCTTTATGTCACTTTCATTGACATTGCAGAGGCGAGCTCCCCGAGGAAAGTTTGAAATTTCAAGACGCGTGAGAAGCGAAGGAAAGAAATGGCGGTGCAAGGCCATATGAATAAAATCACTACGCGTCGTATCCAGTTTCCAGGTGAGTTTGCTCGGAGAGAGACTTAACCGCAATGAATTTGCATTATCTTCAGTCATCAACATTGAGGATGGATGTATTGTTTCCACAGCCATGGCAGTAGCTATTCTGAGTACGATTTACCACTTGTGTTCAGCGTGGATGTTAAGGACAGAAAATGACTGATTCAAATAGAAATGGTGCCAACTAAGCCTCCAAGTATATGCTCGTTCGGTTATTTCTTTCCTCAAAAGCAGCATGATTTGTGATGTAACAATATTAGGGCTTAAGTTGTTAAGAGAGGGTCAGTCCTACATTAAAACGAAAACTTAAACATTCGCGTCTTATAAGGCATGGATTACTTATTACTATTGCTCATGAATTTTGGTTCTTATATAAGTAGCATATATATATTGGTGTTTCGTTTATAGTGATTCCTTAGTCTACTTATTCAGTTATACTATTTTGAGACTCAATGCATATGTATATTGGGCAAGCCAAAGTATGTGTTCAATAGCATACTTTAATATTGTCAGTTAAATGGTTGGTACTAACTCTTATGGCTTCATTTTGACCCAAAAAAAAAAAAAAAAAAAGCTCTTATTTGGGAAGTAGTCTCTATTAGTATTGAAAATAAGAATTTCAAATTGAAGGGCTAACAAGAGACCTATTCATTTTATAAAGTTTTGAGTTTAATAGGAACCTTTTTAACCCAATATGAAGGAGCATAATTGTGTAGCTAACCAAGTAAGCTTGCTACGGCATCATTTGTAGGTAACATGGTACCTCAAGATTTGCAAATAGGAAAACATAAATGAGAGTTCTTGTATCCCTTACCAATTTTATTGCTTAGCCCTAGAGTTGACTATTATAATGGATATTAAAAGTCTCTAGATCACTTCCTTCCCAAAGTTTTGTGTCTCCCTTGAGCTTTGGGAGTCACGTAAATCAATGGTTTTTAATTTGTCAAAATTTTATCATAAGCCCATAAATAGCTAAAGTAATATCAAGGCTTAGGGTCCTTATCAGCATACATTGGATTATTGGAGAAATAATTTATGTTAATTGCAAAAGGAAAAAGTATTTAATCGCAAGACTTCAAGTTATTGGGCCATCAATTTATGTTCGTTCTATTAGACTGATGATATGGTTGGTTACAAAAGAATAAGCAAGTTCATAATTTTTCATTGAAAACCACATCAATATCTTTTGATTTCTCTTACAAAGTTTTGCAATTGCTTGGCTTTGAGGCAATGAAACACTTGTTGATCATAGTACTCCTATGGGCTAAATTAACTCCATTAGCACTAAAATAGGATTGCAATATGTTTGACATCAGACTGTATGTTTTCAATAGAACATGATTTTCCATTGTCAAATAAAGTTTAGTACTTATTTGTAGAATATGACAAACTAAATATAGAATTAGAATCAGTTAAGGAATATTTGAATTAATTAGGAAGACCATATCTATTGTGTATTATTAATTCTTATTACATTTATTTTTTCCATGTCCATTCTTTTTCTTTTACGTTGTTAGGGTTATGCAATTGTATAAATGTTTGTACATAATAAAATTTTAGAACACTACTTTTATTTTCCTCCAATTACTCTATGTCTAATCTTTTAGGTTGTGGAGCTCTTTTCTTTTGGTTGTTTCCCCCACTCTATAACGTCTCAAATTCATTGCCAAGTGTTAAAGCCCATCGGCATGCTGGACCCATACTCTGTTCTCCCTTCCCACTGGAAATACCAACCTAAGCTCAATATGGCTACTTATTGGGACGCCGACATGCATACTATCATAACCAAGACAATAACGAAAAGCACCTACAAAGCTTCCAGGATTCAAATATTGTAAATCACGGGCCCATAATCGAAATGGACTGTATAAACCATAAACAAAGTCAATCCATACATGTTGGTAAAACTAGGATCAACAGGTAGACGACCTAGAATTCGTTCCCAAGAACTCGTCCAATGTTTCCAATCGTCCTTGGGATTTCAGGTCTCAGCGTACGGCCCCATGCCACTTAAAATACTGAATGTTTCTAACTTGAGAAAAGGAAAAAGAAAAAGAAAAGATAGATTCATCAAATGAAGTGAGTACCTGTAAGCAATTAAACAACAGCAACAATGTAATAGACATAGGTTAAAAAGAAGAGAAAAGGAGAGCAAGAGACGTCCATCCAATACTTAGTGGATCTAATTTGTGTTTTTCTTTGATGATATATAATATTTGACCTTTCACTATAATTAAAAATAAGAAAAAGATTTGCTATCATAAACAAAATAGGCCGCCACAAAAGTGCAGTCTCTAGTGCTTAACGTTTCAACTTAAGTCAACATTGCTTTTTCTTCATAAAACCTCTCCAGCGATGAGAAACTTCCTAGTCTTAATTTTCTTAATTCGAATGGAAGCCTTGAAAATAATTCAAAATTAATACAATTATCCAGAAAAATATCAAGATAAATTTATGTGATCAAGTGAGGATAGAAAATAAAATCATGAAACAATTGCTATACCATTAAGTTGGGATGGCTCTATTCCAGTAATTTTAAAGACCTAAAGCCTGATAACTAGCTAGAGAGGAAAGCAATTGGCCCACCAGACTTAACTCTGCGTTTCAAACAAAATTGTTTTTATGCCCTTGCATTTCACAAAAAATCATTTTATTTAAGCTTGTTAGGTAGGTTTTTTAGTTCATACGTCCTATTTGAAAATGATAAGTCATAAATAATCATATAATAATCTAAAATTGGGTAAAACTACAATCAAAATCACATACACTACAAATTATGAGAAACACGTTGTAATCATTTCACCAAGTACTAATCTAAATAGTTCCATAGATTTTTGAAGAAGCATTGTTGAAGAATAAGTGAGTTTTTAAAATCAAAATTTCAACACGGAATTTTAGACTTAATTAAAACAAGATTCGGAAAGGTTTTTACAAAATCCTTGATATTTTTAAAATAATCATAACTATTAGATGATTAAGATGAATGACTAACCAATACTTAATTTACTTATTTGATTAAAACTCAATGGTTTTGTAATTATTGCACATATGCATACATTTTTATCCATTCATTTATACATACATATTGACCTTTATGATTGGAAATAAAATTTAATCCTCAATGGTTACTTTTCCAAGATTAAGATGTTTATTTAGGCATACAACTTTCCCCGAATAAAAAGAAAGTTAGAATAAAAATAAAAATTAATATACAAAACCTTGTCTTGTGTGATACAAAGAAGCAAATCTAAATAGATATTTCAACATAAAAGGCTTTTACATCTATGAAAGAGGTGGATTGATTTGATTCAAGATCAACTTAGCCAAAAGTGATATTTATAGCTCAAGTTTGAGTTGATTAACATGTTGGTATTCCTTGGCACACATATTTTGGGGATGTGGTTTGTAGATATTGGATCCTATAGCAACCTAAAAGGTGGGTTGAATTAGGTTTCTCAAGAAAACTTTTATAGAAAAAGAACTTTTTAAAAAAAGAGAAAAATTCCCTAATAAAAATTTTAAGAAACTTATCAAGTATCCAAGCTTTATCTAATATGAACTAAGAATATTCATAAATTGTAAATAAGTTTGCTATACCTAGACATAAGATATTGAATAAATTAAGAAATTTCCTAATTACATGAGTATTATTATTCTTGCAAGCATAAATAATCGATTTTCGTATCTAATAATTATGGTAAAGTCATATGCTCTAACATATTTCTTGTATTAAATTTTCTTAAATTTAGTTAGTTAATCTATCCTTTTTCATCTTGATTTGTTAGATAAATTTTATAAGTTGTTCAATGTTAGTAATTAGTTAATTTAGTATTTACTAATCTCTATCGAATAATACTTTTTTTCATCATTATATTATTTTTTTGACATATTCACTTGCATGTAAGATTTTACCAAACACATCACTAAAACAACCTCATTTTAGTTGAACACTAATGAAGAAAAGACAAACAACCAAACCAAAAACAGATATAATTAAAATTATAAGCTTTTCAAATCTGGCAATAGTTTTGACTAGTCAAGTTCTTATATCCAAGTCCTAAGGAGAAATATTATAATTTTAATTCTTAACGCAAAAACATGAAACCTCGCCTATATTACAATGTAGATGTTCAAAACACGTTTATATGCAAACGTGTTGAGTCATGTGTTGCTCACGAGAAGATGGGGACTACAGCCGATTTCACTTTAAACAAAAAAAAAAAAAAAAGCCAAAATTTAAGCACAATGATGGTTATATTAACAACCAAAATACCTGGTAAAGATGTCTTGGAATCATGTCTTGCCCCTAACTTGTACCCCATCACCAAATTATATTTGCTCTAATACCGCCATAGCAAGAGAGTGATTTCATAGTAGAAAACAATTCCTCAACACTTTGGGATTCCTCCAAAGTTTGGTAACTCGATCAAATTCTCCGAGTCCCTCAACTCATGCTTCTTAAATTGCTAAATATCTGTTATAGAGTAAATGAAATAAATAGATCAACCAAGAGCATAAGGGAAAAAGAAGAAAATGCATTTTCTTAAGCCAAAATCTTATCTTCAATTCAAACCATACCTGTGTAGCTTTTAGAAAAATGCGTAAGACTTGAGTTTCTCCACACACCCCCACCACCCCGCGGCGACCAAAAAAAAAAAAGAAAAAGGAGCCAGTCGTACATCAGTTTGATGTGCATGAATTTCCCCTAAAGATGAACGCCCACAGATGGAAAGAGTAGCTCTTTTATTGTAGTCTCACTGATATGAAGATACCGCAAACTTTAGAAACTTTTTAACCTTTGAACGCTCAAAAAAATCAACTACTTCGAGGGACTTCGAGCTAATCACATTGGAACTTCCGAAAGATTATAATGACCTACTAGCAGCAATTTTTTCAATCATTTAAGGTCTCTAATTGACGCGTAGGTTAGCAAATTTACGCAATCTAAAAGGTATAGTATCTTGAGTTTTGAGACTTGGTTCAAGTTGGGTGTCTTGGTCAAGTTTTATGAGAAACTCAAGTCTACGTACTTTACTTTTACAAAACTCCATTACAAGCCAACATATTGTTAAATCAACCAAAACATTGCGGAAAGAAGATAAACAAAAACAGTTGACACTTGCATGAGGCACATTATTACCTCTCGTCCAGCCCATAATCTTTGTATCTAGCTAAAAGGCAATTTGAGCTCACAAGCTTGGTATCAATTCACAAGGATTGTAAAGGGCATCTCCACCATTCCATAATGCAAAACTTTTTGTTGCTCAACTTAAAGTTTGAAAGATTTCCATACCATTTGACCTTTTCAATTGTTTTGTAAGTAATCCAAAGTACTCTCAAATTTATCATTGCTGACAAGGCTTATAAATTAATTTGTTCATATTTTGGTAAATGGAGTTTTAGGACAATGCCTTCAACTTTCCAATATTCCTAGAATTCAAAATATTTTTAATAATAAAAAAATAAATAAGATTAAATAACGGAAGCTGTTGATGCTGAGATGCCAACTGCGAATATGCTGAAACATCAGTCCTCACCAGCTTTAAAGCATCATAGATGGCCATTGTAGCACTGAAATATATAATAAGAGCAAAAGAAAATAAGCAAGTAGAAAGCGCAAAGTAACAAATGATATAACACCAAAGGCGAGAATTACATAGAAAATTATTTTTTTCTAGGTTATAATTAATGGATTTTTGTTGATTAGATGGATGTTTTCATTTCAACTGTACACTCTAGCATATAGTCAGTACACCGTTCTCGAATTCATACCAGAAAAAGGGACACACAACGACAAGCCAATTGCACTTCTAAAATTTTGGATATCAGAATGTACAGCACATCATGCATCTCCATTAGAGGTGCTTCTCTTTGTGCAAACATCTTTTCATGCACATACGAGTGAATAAATGACCTTGAAAGCGGAAAATCGAAGGAAACAAAGTATAAGCACATGCACACACATTCTCTAAAGGTTTACATGTCTCAAATCTTGGGTTTCTTTTCCACTAACCTGCGTTCTCAAAATCTTAACCTGCATGCTTACCATATCTGGGGTAATTTTTTCCAGATTAAGTTTAGTTGGACTCAACTAAAGGAGACCGTGATTGAAGCTCTGGATCGTTAAGTCCAGTCCAGCTTAGAGTGATACAGTACAATTCGTTTGATAGCAAATCCTCTTGCATCAAAAAAGTCGTGGTCCGGAGAAGGATTTGGGCCCAAGTGTTGGCCGGAGTATTGATTGGAGCCGGACTTCATGGACTGCTGTGAGAGGTGTTTCAGGCCCTTGAATGTCAGGCTATTACAAAGGGAAAAAGAGCCTCATTAAATTAAAAATGCCTTGAATTGCTTGCTGTAACCTCTAACGCTGAGGTTAGCGGCTTTTCCAAACGTCGGTCAGACTTAGTTTTTGGATAGGTGCTGACAACAACGCCAACTATTTATGGAGTTGCATTTGGCATCGAATGGCTGAGAAACCCAGGTGATGTGCTCTGTAATGAAGTAAGGGCAACCTTTTAGGGAAATCAAGGTAGTAACATCACTATTGTTTATGGCCAACGAAGATTTCAAACTCTCTGACAAAATCATACTTTTGCAGATTTCTCCAGTGGCTCTACAGACCCAAAGTCCATTTTGTTATAGGCAAGCCCAACCAATGTTCACGCTTCCTCCATTACATTCAGAAAACACAAAATGGAGAAGTGGAGATTAAAACTAAGATGTCATAACCAAGTTGGCCAATTTGTGTGAACATTGTTCATGATTTCCTCTCAAACTTTTATGGTGATGGTCACGGAATATTGAATCAGCTTTGTAACGCATCTCATACATCGACTGATGATTGTTAGGCCTCTTGGGGCAACAGGTTGCTTCACTACTTGGAAAATTTTTTTGACTATTTATCTCACTTTTTTTATGTGACTATATTATGCTCTCCCAACTATAGAATTTGAAGATAACTAAATTATTTATGTCAACAGTTTCAATGGAGCCCCTTATACCCAAAGAAAAAGACGACCAAAAGTAATCTATTAAAGATTTGGAAACAAGAGATGCATCAGTTTAAAACTAATGATCCTTGTAAATCTAAAAGGTAAGATAGGAATATATAAAAAACAAAGTAATGAAAATAAAAGAAATACTACATAAAAAGAAATTATCGGTGGAATCAATCACGAACTATAAAAAAGAAAAAGTAATGGAAATAAAAGAAATGCTACTTAAAAAGCAATTATCATTGGAATCACTTATGAACCCAAATCCATTTGATTTTAATGATTACTAATCCGTGAACTCAATGCCTTTTGATTTTAATGATCATTAATTGGTTGACGGAATCTCTATTCAGGTTCATCCGAATTCTTTTACTATTATTCTTTATCAAAGACCAGTATTGAAATTAAAAGTGTTAATGATAGTATACATAGTAAAAGAAGTTTCTAAAATTCTACTGTGAACAAGATAGATTCATAAGCGTTTTCTAGCTCCAGTGATACTAAGACTGGTTGGTTCTAAATTACGTTTGATGCCATTACTAGCTTGTTAACTACACGCACCTTCTAAGTTTGCGTAAAGAGATCACTATGATAATAGCTTTGTATGATGAAGCCATATGTTTTGGAAGTACTTGAACAATTATTGGATATCTCCATCAACCATCGTAAGTGCTTTAGAATGAATGGTGCTGAGACTCCCTTATCTTGAAGCCATATGTTTTGGAAGTACTTAACAATTATTGGATATCTCCATCTACCATCCTAAGTACTTCAGAATGAATGGCGCTGAGACTCCCTTATCTTCAAGCCATATGTTTTGGAAGTACTTGAACAATTATTGGATATCTCCATCTGCCATCCTAAGTACTTCAGAATGAATGGCACCGAGACTCCTTTATCTTCAAGCCATATGTTTTGGAAGTACTTGAACAATTATTGGATATCTCCATTTGCCATCCTAAGTACTTCAGAATGAATGGCGCTGAGACTCCTTTATCTTAATGGCACTGAGACTCCCTTATCTTCAAGCCATATATTTTGGAAGTACTTGAACAATTATTGGATATCTCCATTTGCCATCCTAAGTACTTCAGAATGAATGGCGCTGAGACTCCTTTATCTTAATGGCACTGAGACTCCCTTATCTTCAAGCCATATATTTTGGAAGTACTTGAACAATTATTGGATATCTCCATTTGCCATCCTAAGTACTTCAGAATGAATGGCACAGAGACTCCCTTATCTTCAAACCATATGTTTTGGAAGTACTTGAACAATTATTGGATATCTCCATTTGCCATCCTAAGTATTTTAGACTCCCTTATCTTCGTGTTAAGGGCATCTGTGGATTGGGTTTCTATCCATTTGGTTTTTTAAGTCAAAGGACGGGCCCATGTTCAAAGACGATTGAGCAATTATCACACAAACTATAGAAGTCTAACGCAAATTCCTTGACGCTTGCGAGGATAATGATGGTTGGTTGGTATTTTGAAAGCCTTTTTTTCCATTAAAATTTTTTTTCCTGACAAGAAAGCCAGGTGCCTTAGCATCGGTACTTTTCGTGAACGCAATCTTGATATTACTAGTTTATCTTGATAATAACATAAGTCCATTGATACGCCACCATGCTATATCCCCTGTGAATGGTGAAAACAGAAACCAACTTCGGCTGTGTTAGAGCCTTGAAACTTTCGGAATGGCATCGTTATCGGGGTGGCTGGAAGGCACCTTCTCAGTTTTCTTACTCCAATAATGGAGACCTTAAAATTACAGTTCTCTGCTTTCTGTCTTGTTTCAACGTTTTTTCTTTCTGCAATAATAGAGGCGTCAAATTGCTAGCTGGAGCAAACCTTCTATGCTTTCTTTCTTCAATAATAGAGGCGTCAAAAGTACAGTTTTCAGCTCCCTGTTTCGCCTAAATAATTTGATACACAATCCATAATCAATCCATGATGCGATGTGGACGGCGACCTCCTGGCCTCTGGGCAGACGGAATCCAAAGCTCACATTGTGTCCCTTTCAGATATGCTCAAGGAAGAGTTTTCAAATTTCCAAGTGCAAGTCACCTTCACGGTTGGCTACAGCAGAAAAGTAGGAATGACTTGGAATCCACTAACTAAAGTTAAAGTCACAGTTTCTTTCTTCAATAATTCATGATGTGATGTGGACAGCATAGCCCTTAGCAATATCAATGGACCGACGGAATCCAAGGGTTATATTATCTTCTATTCTACAATCAGTAAAGTTGCTTTTTGATTGACGAAGACATATATACATGACTAGAAAAATCTCATTGACGACGAAATCAAAACAGTAAAAGATCACAAACATTTTCCAATAATCATTTCCTATAGGGATAGTAATGGGCTTTCATTAAGGTTACTCAAAATTATGTAAACGAATCTACCTACCCCATGCAAAAACAAAAATAACAACTTATTATTTGAAGATCTTATGAAAATATTTCTTGGTTGCCCATTTTAATCATCTAACTGTAATCAAAGCAAACTTTTAAGTAAATAAATAATCAAATTAAGTGGTGTTGAGCAAGACTCCTCTTTTAACTTGGAGTGATGCTTCTATAGATCATTTAATATAACGGTGATCCTAATAATTTATAAGGAAAACTTGGAAAACTCTAGTAAGTATTAGTACTTAAGTCTAAAATAATCTAATCTAAGTACGAATATACATCTATAAAAATTGTCCCAAATTTCGATTTCCTTTCATGGTTGCTCGTCTCAGCTTTTCTGCACTAACAAAATTAAATTAAATAGTAGCACGTCGACGTGAATCACGAGTTGCTTTACTTGCATTCCCCTCTCATGCAGTTCCTTTTTATTAGACGACTGGACCTCCACTAAGATTTAATGAGTGCTGCTTTGTGCGCGTGACACAAGGGATATCAATCAAACCACTCCTAAAACTGTCAAAAGCCGACATACAAATCCAAGAAAAAAAATTAGCTTTTGGTAATCATTTGATTTCCATTCCAGGATTTTTTTTCATCTAAAGAAAACTAAAATTAACTAAAAGGAAGGATCGGCTGCTTTGAATTCTAAGCCACATCCAATATGTTTCAAATACAATACTCTTTGAAGACTCAAAAAAACCATCTAGTTGATATTTTAGATATTTCATGATTTTAGGTGTGTTGGATTTATTTGTTTTCCTTTATAAATAAATTAATATGAAAATTATCTTACCCTCTTTTGCGTTTTAACTTAACTATAAGAAGATCACTGTAACCGTTAAAGCAAAGACAACTTAAAGATTGTTGATTTTGAGTCATATTTCAGGATAACGTTAACATCTTTGCTCTTTTACTCCATGATAAATTTCAATTCTATCATTGAAATTATATACGTTGTGAGTCTTAGCTTATGTACTATAACTTTTTGGATGCCATTACACAATCCAAATGCCATTTTCCAACAGATAAGAGGTAGAGATACGGATGAAAGGTAAGGAATACAATGCTCTTACAAATGGGTATTTTCACTCTTCTTTTATTTTATCAAAAGGCACTTTGGATGTTGTTCAAACTAAAACAACGAGGATTATCAACTTCTAACAAAGTGTCCACCCTAGTCTTCTTTGTCTTATCTTTTCCTTTTTATGTTCGCTTAACTTTCCAAGGCTGCTTTTGCTTTTGCTTTTGCAGTATCGATATGACCAAGAAAAAAGGAAGGGATAACGAGTTATAAATACAGCCCTCGGCTGTTAGATGTTATACGAACTAAAACAATGGACCCATCAACTTTTAAGAAATTACACAGCTCTATTTCCTTCACTTTGCTCGTTCTATTCCTTTCATTTCCAAAAACTGATTTTGCTTTTACATCTCCAGTACAAGCTAATGCTCTTTTCAAAGGGAAATACAACCTTCAAAAGGAAGCCCAATCTCATCTACCTTCACCAACATCCCATTCCGTTACTCCTATCAATTCTCTAGCCAATTTAGCACTAAGCACAAATCCTTGCACTTCATTTGGTATTTCTTGCTTACATATCTTGATCTTAGCAAAAATGCTTTATTTGGTGCCATTCCACCCGAGATCAGTTACTTATCCAAACTCATTTATCTTGATTTGTCACATAATCATCTATTTGGAAACATCCCTTCAGAGATTGGTCTTTTACCTTATCTTGAGGTCCTCAACCTTTATAAAAACTATTTAAATGGTTTCATTCCTTCTAAAATAGGAATTTTGACATCCCTTGTGGAACTAAGGCTTCAAAGAAATCATTTTTATGGCTCAATTCCGACATCATTAGGTAAACTAGGAAATCTTACCCTTCTTAATTTTCACAACAACAACCTTTCTGGATCCATTCCTAATGAAGTAGGAAACTTGAAAAATCTTAAAAGATTAGACTTAAGCCAAAACAAACTTTATGGTTCTATTCCATTTTCATTTGCTAATTTGAGCAAATTGGAAGTCTTATATCTTTCAAGCAATAATCTCTCTGGCTCCATTCCTAAAGAGATAGATAACTTGGAAAATCTTCAAGAACTATGTTTGAACAAAAACCAACTTCATGGTTCCATTCCAGCATCATTTGCTAATTTGAGCAAAATGGAAGTCTTATATCTTTGGGGCAACAACCTTTCTGGCTCTATTCCAGGAGAGATAGGAAAGTTGAAAAATCTTAAAGATCTACAAATAGGCCTAAACCAACTTCATAATTTTATTCCAACTTCATTTGCTAATTTAAGCAAATTGGAAGCCTTATATCTCTGGGACAACAACCTTTCTGGATCCATTCCAAGAGAGATAGGAAAGTTGAAAAATCTTAAGGATTTAGGGTTGGGCCAAAACCAACTTCATGGTTTCATTCCAACTTCATTTGCTAATTTAAGCAAATTGGAAGTCTTATATCTTTGGGGCAACAACCTTTTTGGCTTTATTCCAAAAGAGATAGGGAACTTGAAAAATCTTAAAAATCTACAAGTAAGCCAAAACCAACTTCATGGTTTCATTCCAACTTCATTTGCTAATTTAAGCAAATTGGAAGTCTTATATCTCTCGAACAACAACCTTTTTGGCTCCATTCCAACATCATTTGCTAATTTAAGCAAATTGGAAGTCCTATATCTTGGGGTCAATAACTTTTCTGGATTTATTCCAGAACATATAGGAAATTTGAAAAATCTTAAAAATCTACAAGTCAACCAAAACCAACTTCATGGTTCCATTCCCACTTCATTTGCTAATTTAAGCAACTTAGAAGTCTTATATCTCTCAAGCAGCAACCTTTTTAGCTTTATTCCAAAAGAGATAGGGTACTTGAAAAATCTTAAAGATCTAAGGTTGGGCCAAAACCAACTTCATGGTTTCATTCCAACTTCATTTTCTAATTTGAGCAAATTGGAAGTCTTATATCTTTGGGGCAACAACCTTTTTGGATCCATTCCAGGAGATAGGAAAGTTGAAAAATCTTAAGATTTACGGTTAGGCCAAAACCAACTTCATGGTTTAATTCCAACTTCATTTGATAATTTAAGCAAATTAGAAGCACTAGATCTTTCTAACAATCAATTCTCTGGTCCTATTCCACAAGAAATTGGAGATAGTTTAAAGTTAGTTTTCCTCCAATTGGGTAGGAATCATTTTACTGGTTTTTTGCCATATAATATTTGTGTTGGTGGATTACTTCAAAATTTTTTTGCAGCCAATAACCATTTTGTTGGTAAAGTTCCTAAAAGCTTAAAAAATTGCACAAGCTTAATCAGAGTTAGGTTGAAAATAATCAACTTAGTGGAGATATATCTAAAGATTTTGGTATCTATCCAAACTTGAGATATATGGATCTAAGTCAAAATAGGTTTTTTGGAAAAATTTCAAGCAATTAGGCACAATGTTAGTAACTAGGAACCCCAAAAATTAGTGCAAACAATATTACTAGTGGCATACCACCTAAGATTGGAAATTTGACTCAAATACAAGTGCTTGATCTTTCTATAAATGGTATAGTTGGGGTGATTCCAAAAGAACTTAGTAGGTTGAATTTTTTAGAGAAGTTGATGTTGAATGGCAATCAACTTTCTAATGCTTTACCTTTGGAACTTGGGTCATTGACTAATCTTGATTATCTTGATTTATCCTCAAACAAGTTGAGCCAATCAATTCCAAGCAATTTAAGGAACTTGTTGAAATTGTACCACTTGAATTTAAGTTACAACAATTTTAGTGGAGAAATTCCAAGTCAGCTTGGAAATCTGTTCCATCTTTCTAAACTAGATTTGAGCTTTAACTCCATAAATGGAGAGATACCTTCATATATTAGTAAAATGCAAAGCTTGGAAGAGTTGAATGTCTCCCATAATTATCTTTTAGGTTTCATTCCAAAAGCCTTTGAAGAAATGCATGGCTTGTCATATGTTGATGTATCCTACAATAAGTTGGAAGGTCCTATTCCCAATAGCATAGCATTTCTAAATGCTTCCATTAAAGCATTACAAGGGAATAAAGGGTTGTGTGGAAACATTAAAGGATTGCAACCTTGTAATGCTTCCATGATAGACAAACATGTGAATGAAAAAAGGTTATAGAATTATGTTGGTTATTGTTTTACCTATCTTGGGAGCACTCTGGATCCTATTTGCTTTATTTCAAATTTTTATCATCAAGAATAAAGAAAGAAAAATCTAGAATCAAAACAAGATGACAAGCATGAAGAGATATTTCTTTCGGTGTTGACCTTTGATGGGAGGAAAATGTATGATGAAATCATAAAAGCAACTGAGGCATTTGATGAAAAGTATGTCATTGGGGAGGGAGGATCTGGAAAGGTCTACAAAGCAAAGTTGCCCTCAACTGACGTAATAGCTGTGAAGAAACTTTACCCTCAACAAGAGAATGAAAAAACATTTGAAAAAGAATTTTTGAATGTGATAAAGGCATTAATGGAGATAAGACATCGAAAACATCACCAAACTTTATGGTTTTTGTTCACATGCCAAACATTCATTTTTGATTTATGAGTATCTTGAAAGGGGTAGCTTGGCCTCAATGTTGATGAATGAAGAAGCTACTAGAGTACTTGATTGGAGTAAAAGGTTAAACATAGTGAGAGGTATAGCTCGTGCCTTGAGCTACATGCACCATGGTTGCTCACCATCCATTGTTCATAGAGACATATCAAGCAAAAATATCTTGTTGGATTCTGAATATGAGGCTCATGTTTCAGATTTTGATAGAGCGAAACTTTTGAACTTAGACTCATCTAATTGGACTTCTCTTGCAGGCACATACGGGTATATAGCACCAGGTGAATGTATTTTCCTATTGTTTAATTTTAGATTAACATTTATGGCATACATATTGATTTTAGTTTTCTTTCTTTTCCTTTCCTTTCTTTCTTTTTTTTGGGCCAGAGTTTGCATATACAATGAGAGTCACTAAAAAATGTGATGTGTATAGCTTTGGAGTCTTGGCATTTGAAGTCATGATGGGGAAGCATCCTAGTGACTTGATCACTATACTATCATCTTCATCAACTAAAAGAAAGTTTAATTTAAAGAATGTACTCGACCATCGCCTTCCACTTCCAACAAGTCAAGTTGAGGATGGACTTATAACAATTGCACAACTAGCAATTGATTGTTTAAATGTTGATCCACAATCTAGGCCAACAATGCACATGATTTATCAAGTCTTATCAACTAAAACTGCACATTCCTAGCTTGAGCCATCTATAAAAGACATTGAATTGTGAAAGTCATGTTAAAAGGTATAAATTACTATGTCTATTTGGCACAAAACATGCCAAATTCTTGAGAATGTTTGAGAATTTTTATCCCTAGAGTTAATGTCTCTTGATTGCCAAGCATCTAAAAGTTATTTTTAATTTGATTTTGTTTGTTGTCTTAGTTAGCAATGTGCAACTTTATTTCAAGACAAATTTTATTATTCTTGTGAGGGGTACATTGTGGCAGAAGAAAAAATTGGAATGCACAAAAAATATAAATTAGAAAAACAAGATATATTAAATTTACATGATTTGCCTTGATGTGTACATGGAAGGGAGATATAGTTACAAGAATTATATTATCAAATATATTGGAGTTTACACGCTCTCTACAGAGCTGACACTTTTTCATAGGGTGAGCAACATTTTTTTTCACATTCTTTATGTAGTTTAAATGATGATGACATGTTATTGCATTTGCTTCTATACATTTTTTCTTTTCTACTTGAACATTAAAAACTAATTTCAACCAATTTAGTACAAGATAGGGATAAATGAGTTGTTAGTTATCTCCATCTTGCAACATAGAAATGTTGCTCAAAGAAAGTTGATTTGGTAAACTTATGCTGAATTTTATGGAGATGATCACCTTAATGCATTACACAAAGAACTTGCAGATGCCTTGGAAATCAATTTTGTATTGAATTTCCTTTTTGTTTACTTAAGAATACTAATCACCCATTTTCTAGACTAGCAAGATAAGACACAATGTAAGAAAGAAATCATATTATTCCAGTTGAAAGTCAATCTTCTAATGATTTACTTGGAGGGAAGCAATTGTTGGGTTGAGAGCAACAACATATTTTTTTTCCTATCTATTTCCGTTAGAAAAATATAGTGCTAAATTGCATGAGTAACAATCCTAGATAATTATACCTTAGATATTTATATAAGTGATATCGACGGAATTGAAGATTTTGTATCTGTGCATTTAAAGACTTGATGGAAAATTTTTAATTTTGTGAAAAAGGACATCTTAGCTCTTGTGAAATTGGTATATGTCAATGGAACCCAATAGCCTTCAATAGAAAGGAGTGAGTGCTTTTCACAATATCATAAGTGAGTAATATTAGCAAAGTGACAAGTGAATACATTATGTCACTTATGTTTTGGGCTTTTTAATATGAAACAAATTTTTATTTATTTTATTCCTTCAAACGAAATTATTCTTTCAAGTCTGTTTTATCCCTATTTCTCTTGTAATATGAAATACTTTTGGCTTTATTTTCCTTTTAGTTCTTGGTACCTCTTGCAAGCTTGTAATGTTACGAGAAAGATGTGGTGAACATGACTCCAGCTAAGTCAAAGGTTGAAATACTCCACTAAATCATGCCAGACAAGCCTTAGAATTATGTAAGATTTTGTCATGAATCACAGGTATGCAATTGAAGCTCAATAAGACTTCTATCTACTATCCTACGCAGTTGGTGTTTAGTTTTTATCCTCAAATCATGCTGTTGTCTAAATTAAACCAAGTCACTTTGGTTGGGCGTGGTTGGTGCGTCTCATTAGATGTCAACTACAATGCCTCGCAAAGGTTGTGGTCAATTGCAGCAATGGTCTTCAAGAGTAAATGATATGGGAATTACATGAAGTTAGAGCTTTCAACACACCTACACTTCTCATCCCTCAAAAATTTAGAGCTCTCACCCCTCCTGTCATTTTCATTAGATTTATCTCTAAGGCTTTGCACCATCGATATCAACGGTTGTATGAATCTGGGATCTCAGAACAAAAAATCCACGTGATTTAGCGATCAAAGAAATAAAAATCATTGGCTGCTTTAATCGTTCATCTTTTCCAGTACAGCGGCTTCGTGCTCCCAACCTTAAATTCTTTTCCATCATGCTGTGTCCAGAAATTAATTCGTTTCCCCAGGTGGGCTGTCCATGCAATTTGAGTCATATTTTGGTCTGTGTAAGAAACTCTTTGCCAACCGGATGGGATGGGATTTATTGGTCCCTTCGATTAGATATTTGGAAATCCATGTAACAACAGATGATGTGGTGTCCTTTTCAGAGCCACGGTTGCTGCCTTCCACTCTGCTCGAACTTTACCTTGGGGGATTTCAAAATTTGAAATCTTTTGACAAGGAAGGCCTTCAAACCTATCTCTCTTGAAGAATTGCAGCTTCAAGAATGTGCTAACCTCAAGTGCATACCAGAAAACAAGTCGCCCGCCTCACTTTCTACTATTCGGATCCGGACATGTCCTTTGTTGAAGAAGCAATTGCAGAGCAAGAAAGGTTAAAAAAAAAAAAAACAGCGAAAGATACCCGACAGTATTGACTTATTTATTGATTATGAATATATTGGATGAGCTAAAAAGGCTTAAACGAGTTGTATATTCCGGTATAAAATCGGCTCATCATTCTGAAGGTGAGAACCATATTTCAGCTATAACAGTTAGGTAATACTTCTTTTGAACCCATTAATAGCAAATATATTTCTATGATAACGTTCTTAATTTTCTTTTTTCTAGTCAAGATATTTTATTAGTCTCAATATTTTTCTTTAATTTAACATTATCTAAATTTTTCTTTCTTTCTGTTTCATTAGCTGCACGGAAGATGTTTGAATTAACTGAAGATCAAAGGCCTTTGGACACGATTACAAGAAGCAAAGTTAGGCATAAAGAACCTTTGATCCAACAGGTTGAACATTTGAAGGTGAGGTAATTAACCCAATCTGTAAATAGTTGGTTCAATCTTTCTTATAAGTATATATGGATTTTCTTTTTTCTTTTTCTAAATAGCAACACGTTTTGCTATATCTAGTACATGCAAAAATGTAGCCAGTATGGTTTTCTTTGGCATAATCTTCTTATCTTAGTGCTTTTTGGGATATTTGTACACCGGCTATATATTCTAACTCTATTCTTTGAAATGTTAGAGCATTTGTGTTTCTATGGGATAATGTTAACACTTGATGTTTTGTTTCCTCTCTGGGAACTGTCTGGTCTTTAATAAGTTATGGAATCTAATGATTAATGAGGTAAGCCCAATATCTTCCTAACAAGGGCAAGACGATCAGTCCTCAAAAGCATAGGTTGCGACGTAAGTTGCAATTCGTAGTTAGGAGAAGGATTTTCCTGCGCTAATTTTTGTGTTTTGTTAAGCGGGCACGAAAGCGTGCAGTGGGGCTGACTGGGAAAGATAATTTCGCAGCGTTGTTATTGAGCATGGAAACGAGCAGTAATTGTGGATCATCATTATGATATTGACGAAGAGAGTGATTTTGCGGATTGAGCATTATTTGAGCATTATTATCAACAGCATGCAAAATGATTTGCTGATCATCTCATATCTCCTCAGTCAGGGTTAGCAAGACAAGGCCATTTTCCTTGGTCATTATTTCCCTTTCTATTTCCTTTTGAGATTTGTACGTACGGGAGTAGAAATAAAGTCATAGACGTACTAATGCAGGCAGGCTATATTGTGAACTATTCTCAAGTTTTGCATCCATTTTCCTCACCATTCAATGGAATTATTTTCCGCATTCTATTTGTCAGAGGCGTAACATGTTGATCGATGTGCCTGAACAATTGGGAAGAGGGAGAAGCTGAATATCAAGAAACTAGTATGCATACAAAAATATACCAAAAGTTGAAATGTAGGCAGCAATTGGTAGCATTGTTCAGACATATGAACCGAGTCCGAGAAACACATGTTAACAACAAATATTCTAAAATAGCGATGGTTAAACACCAAACTGATATAAAATTGTTTTGCTTACCTTCAAACTCATCAAGAATTGTTACCTGAAGAAAACATGAATGGTTAGATACATCATCACTAAGTATTAATCCTTTGGGCAATCAAATGGCAAAGAAACAATTAAGTTGTGCCAACAATTCATAGCTTCACAAGATCCATGTAAATACCAAGTCCTTACAGCGTAATGCCCCTTGCTTTGTTCACTGCTGAAGGCCAGAGAGGAGGCCGATCGTTGCCAGCCATAAGATAAAAACGAAAACAACAGTAGGTAATTTTAGAAACTTTCTTCAATAGCCAAAATGGTAAAGCAAATAACTCTAAAATTTTCAAATTTGTCAAGGCTTCCTCACTACAATTGCGGAATTTCGTAATTGAAAGTTGCTTTAGCTCAAACAGAGTTTAGGATGAATAGTACACGAAGGAATGACAGTGAGAATATAATACCTATACTCAAAGCTAGTATATCTCATCATCTGGAACATCAGGAGTCAAGAATTTTTTTGGATCTTTCGCGATTTCCTCATAACTCAGTCTTGATTTCCCTTTCTCTGGCAAAGGAACTAGAGGAATAATGGTATCTCTATCGATGACCCCATCAATTATTCCATATTCAACTGCTTCTATAGGGGACATGTAACGATCCCTATCAATATCTTTCTGGACTTGTTCAAACGAGCGACCAGTGACTTCTGAAATAATTCTTGTGACATTATTCTTATTGTGCATGACTTCCCGGGCTTGAATTTCCACATCTATTGCTTGGCCACTAGCACCTCCAAGAGGTTGATGAATCATGATCCTTGTATTGGGCATTGCCAGCCGCTTGCCCTTAGTGCCACCTCCAAGTATAACGGAAGCTGTTGATGCCGATATGCCAAGTGCTACTGTGGAAACATCAGCCCTCACCAGCTGTAAAACATCATAGATGGCCATTGTAGCACTGAAACAGATAATAAGAGCAAAAGAAAATAAGCAAATAGAAAGAGCAAAATAACAAATGACATGGCAACAAAAGTGAGAATTCCACAAAAATATTATTTTTTTCTAGGTTATAATTAACAGAGTTTCTGCTGATTAGATGGATGCTTTGATTTCAACTGTACACTACAGAAAATAGTTAGTACAGCATTTTTGAATTCATATAAGGACATAGAAGAACAGAGAAGGACATATAAGGAGCACCTTTATATTTTAGATATCAGAATGCACAGCACATAATGTATCCCCACTGGACCATTAGAGATGCTTCTCTATTTGCAAACATCTTCTCATACACACGAGTGAAAAAATGTGCACAAAAGACAAGCACATGTACACACACAAGACACTCATTAAATGTAAAGTCAAAACATGCGCTATAGGTTCACATGTCCTCAAGTCTTGTTTGTTTTCCACCAATATGTGTTCTCGAAATTTCAACCCCACCTATTCAGCATATCTGGGGGAAACCCCAGATTGTTTTGTATATACACAAATTACATGCAGAAGCCAAAATACAGTTCAGCCATGTGATAGATGCTGTATCAATTTCGATTAGAGAGGCTTCTTCTACACACAAAGGATGCAGGACCCTGAAGGCCCAAAAACCCTGCTTGATTTCCTAATGATTCTAGCTGAACATATATCATAGATTGGCTTCAACTGCTCAATAGTTCCCCCTGCTTAACTTACCCTTCGTTCCCTCTCCTGATCTCCTCAGGTAAGCTTAACTTCTACCATGTATACAGTCTCCAGATGAACAAGCCATCCGCCGACTTTTCTAGTCCTGTTGACTATTTGTTTTTACATGGTGACAGAAGGATTGACATAAATTGCAGCCCATCAACTCGGCTGAAGCAGATAGGGATTGACAGTGTGTAAAATTTCCACAATTTATCCTCTCCTAACTACCTTTCGTTAACGTCCAAGACATAGTTCCCTGCAGATACTTCTGCATATGACCATACTTATGTAGCTTAGTACAGGCAGGCCAACCAAATCCAGTATTCTAATTTCTTTTTTTCTTTAGGCAGAATGTTACACATGTCCTCAGTTTTGTCTATAGGATCTGATATAACTGGAATAAGACATGTAGTGGAACCAGCTAGAAGATATTAGAAAAATCTTGCATTTCAGACAGGGTTAAGGACAGGAGATATGGTTAGGATGTGAATAAAGAAGGACCCAACATTGCTTTCAACTAAAAATGACTTCATCTGGTATTTTGAAATCTGTTTCAGAATTTGAAAACTAAAAACTTATTTGGATAACTATATTAGAAAGGTACTACTTAAAAAAGAAAAAGAAATCGAAAAATATTTTTGGAAACAGTTTCTCTAAATGTTCAAAGGACAACCAAAAAAATATTATTTAATCACTTCTTGATTTTCTATAAAAAAGGTTTATGAGTCTCTATTTTTATCGTTCACGCTTATTAGCTAATCATTAGCTTATTTCCCATCATCAAAGCAGTAGTCTCTACAAATTTCATGTAGATTTTGTCAGTCATTTTCTCATGAAACTCATAAGGATTGCAATCATATCAGTTTATAAAAACAAAATTAAAAAAAGAGTGAAGACAATAATTAATGGGGGTGGAAGGCTATAAGCCATCCTCTGTTTCAGCGAAGATGGCTGGCTCTATTAGTGTGGGGGAGGGGACAAACACGAAACCCATCTTGCCTGACTCCAATGAACAACAGCCTTCACCATGGGTAGAACAGCCAGACATTTATTTCCAGTGGAAGACTGAATCTTGTTTTCAAAGGTGTTTTTTACTTGTTTTGCAAAAATGAACATACAGTTTCAAAGTATTTTCATATGAAGATGAAAAAACGTACCAAAAGTATTTCGTCTTCACATTTTAAAAACTATTTTGAAAAGCACCCTCGAAAATAGAAATTGAAAAGAATCTTGCATGCAAGCAATATTTGAAAACTTGCTTGAATAATTATGAATTTAATAATTAAAAACACGTTCCAAAAATGCTACCAAAAGATAGTGCAAGCTCTTCCCTGACTATTCTAGGCAAAGTCAGGAATTAGCAGTTTTGATTCAGTAAGCTTGGAGGCTAATAAAAGGGTGGTCTGCACCACCATTTTTATCTGATGAATCTTACAGCTTACAAGTGAGAACTAGTGAAGCAAAGATAAGACCCATAGCCACAACACAACCCATATCTAGAACGTCTTAAAATTCATGAATTGTCAGAATTCTAAATCAATGAAATAAACTTCTTATTTTTATCCTTTTCTTTTTTAAATAATTTGGGGGGAGGGGGCGCTTGAACCCCAGTTGCTTGGATGGAAATGCCCTTGGGTGCCACCGAGCTACCAAGGACTTGTGCCAAAAATCAACTTCTTATTTGCCTGCACTATTCTCTCCTGATGCAGAAAACTTTTCCAGGAACTTGAACCTGTTGAATTGTATGCTCCCTAATTCCTTGAATTGTATCCCTGTCATTGGACAAAAAGGTTGACCTGAATTTTGTTACTATTCCTAGTTTGTGGCAGTACCAGTGACAGTAATCTTTGCATTGTAGATGGACCAATGGATATTATAGTAAATCACAAATGATAACCTTTATAAGATCCATGGCCACAAGTACAACTCATATCTAGAAATTCCAAACTCTAATAAATAAGGCTGACCCCTAAAATCAGTCCAAACTAACACAAACATTTCCTTCCTTTGTGCATCAGAAGCCAGAGCCCACTGGCAGTCGAGAATACTCATGAGGTATGTCATAACTATTCCTGAAGAGTTCGAGACACAAAGATAAACAACCATGGTTTGGGTACCAACTAAGAAAGTTAACTTAAGAAAATTACTAAAGAAAATACAATGAATAAATAATCACCAAATTTATAGTTGGCTGCATTTCCCTTATCCAATTTTACAGTGTCTAACTATGTGAACATGTCATGATGTTGGTAATAGATGCCTTAATGCACAGAGGAGAGAATAAAAGGTCATCTTCTCCCATTAGCAGCATCATACCATATGAAACACCAAGCTCTTATATCACCCATTAAGGACCTTATGATTTGCATTTCCAAAAATAACCTATTATTTGTGCATGTGAAATAACAAGAAACAAAGTGAGACCAATCAATTACACAACTCCTTATTTTACGCTGCAACCATTCAATGAGGTGTACAGGGGGTCCAGGATCTTCTATCCTGCATCTCCTTAGAAGAAAATACTAACCATTAAGAAAGAAGAAACTAAAACCTACATCAGAGAACATTTAACCCTAATTGTGTTTGATTTTCTGTTTCTATTGGGGGGAGGCTGGTAAAACTATTTCCACTAAAATCAAAATCATTTTGGAGTAAGGCCAAGACCAATCTGGCTGTGAGGAGCCCAGAAATGAGGAGCAAGATTGAACGTACTCTTCCCCCCACCCCTCCACCCCTCTTTCCTCCTCCTCCTGTAGTCTCTCTATTGCTTTTATTTCTGTGTGCCATGGAAGAATGTACTATCTGAAGAAATTGTCACAGACTGTTTCATCACCAAAGGGAAATCTCAAACATTCCAATAGTCTGATTTCCTTGTTTAGTTGGGGAGAGGAGATTGCACTTTCCCTATCTCAAAGTGATTTTTGTGAACTATTTTCTGCTTTAACAGCAACAAACTCAAGAATGCAAAAGGGTGCAAGAGTGTAGAATTCAAAACAACCAGAAAAGGGCAATGGCACATTTGTTGGTTAATGCATATCAATCAATGTGATGGTTTCTCAGGGAATGAGAAGCTAAAGTTCCAACTCCCGCGCCAGGGATGTTCAAAATTGATGCCCTCTACATGCCCTTGAAGCTTTGTTAAGGTGCCTACAGGAGTCAAGAGGGTGCATTCGGTGGAGATGGTTCCTGAGTTCAAAACTTGCCATCATCAGAGATCTCAGGAAGATCATCTCCTATAAAGGAATAGATTTGCCTAAAACAAATACAATGGTTTATTGCAACATCATTTCGCCATTAACTAGGTATAAAGCAGAGACTATGGTCAAGATTGATCAAGGACGAATTTAAACGGTCAAAGTTCTTCATTTACTTAATCGACTAGAAAGAAAAAAGAGCATCTTTAGCACAGAAGCATTCCTCAATGAATTCACCCACTTACCATTTCATCTAATCTAACGAGATGAACTAATACATTTTCTAGGGGCGACCATATGGAAATTGATAGAAGAAATTTTTTTTCCTTTTACCTCAAAGCGCCGCCAGGGGAATTGATAAAGAGCCGGATGTCCTTAGTGTGGTCCTGAGCGTCCAAGAGCAGCAACTGACTGATGATAGCGTCCGCAACGAAGTCATCGATGCTGCTCCCCAAGAACACGATCCTCTCCCTGAGCAAAAGCCCCATGGCATCGGCCTCGGCGCCTCTCATGGCGGTTGCGGGAGTCTGCGGAGAACCATTAGAGACTCCGAAAGTGAGACGCGGCTGCTCTCGATGCTGGGTTTCGAAGCCCAAACCAAGGGCAAGAGATTTAGGAGGTCTGGAAGCGGCTGTATCGAGAGAGTTGCGAATGAAGGTCCTGGAGTTGCAGGGTTTTGGGGGCTTGAATGAGAAGAATTGGTGGGAGGGTTTGGAACGGGAGAGAAAGTGAGGGCATAGTAGCGAAGAAGATGAAGAAGAAGAGGATGAGAGTGAGACCAAATCCATGGCGTTGTCTGAGAGAGAGTGAAAGCGAAACCCCCAAGAGCAAGAGGAAAGCGAGATGAGTTTCGAAACGGCTTTAAGATTATCAATCCATTTTCTTGGTGCGTACGTGCGAAGTAAGGTTATTCATGTCATTAAATGTATATGCAATTATCAAAAAATAAGAAATAGTTGAATTAAAAAATAAAAAATAAAAATGAATACATTCTGTCAAATTTTTGTTTAAAAAGTTAGGGAACTATTATGTGCACACCGTTCTATTTTATATTTATTATTTTAACATAATTTATCAGACCAACTTTATAATTTATAACATTTCAACTTATTTTATAATTGCAATATGATTCTAATATTAAGAATTATAAAAAAATTAGCTATTAAAATTGATTATTGCCACAATCATATAGACTTAACTCTTACTATTAAGTCACACGTGTAATATAAGAGCTTAAAAAAATAGTTTGTAAAGAGGATTAAATTGTTTATAATTTCTAATATAACATAAGAGTCCAAGTTTTAGTACCTCTTCACTCATAAACAAAAATCTTTACCAAAATGTGTTTTATGTAAGAAATAAATTCAAAATCTAACTCGAAAACTATTTAGAATATTTTTTATATTTAAATACTCTACAATAAACAATTATTATTTTACGAGATTTTTATCTTTAATATTTTAATATTTCCTTGTATCTTGGGCCCAAAGCTGATGGGTTGAAATAGATACTTTTGCACACTAAAAGTTGAATGAAAGTTGAAGGGAATCAACCTAGCACTAATACTATGTTAAAAATATATTCAAAGTCTAATTTAAAAGACTAGTTTATGAATTGAGAGGTCTTTCTTTATACTTAAATACAATCAAATAATTACCATATGTAGTTATAATAATGATGTATCCACGAATAGAGTTACAAAGAAATCTAAATGATTTTGAAGAAGAACTGCAAAACCTTTATCAACCATACCTTAATAGAGGCCGTTTGGGCCTATTGCAAAGATGGTTGTTGAGGTTCTCCCAATCTCCACTGTTATCCCGAGGAGAGTTGGGTTGGTAGGTCTCGTAGCTAGTCTTTTCTACTTAATGACAAGTAATACCTACCTCTTTTATGACGCAAAATATTATTGAAAGGATTATTTAACTAAATTGAGGAAGCCCAATTTAGTGAATGAGGGCGAAACTAACTAAAAATAAACTAACCTTTATCTATTAAGTGACACTAAAGTAAAGCAAACTTCATTGTCTTCCAAAGTAAAGCACTTGGCCAACAAGCAAGAAAGCAGAGAGAGAAAGAGAGAAAGAAATTGGAAGAAAACAAGTTGGATAGTGTCGGTCGTATGAATCTCAATTGTTTTGCATATTGCTTTATTTCTTCTCTCCTTACTTAAGTACAATTGAGGCCCAAGGGACATGTTTAGGGTGATAATTCGACCCTAAACACTAGTTAGATGTGTGGAAAATGGAGGAAAGAATCACAAAATCCCATATATGCAGAGACGATAATTACCAGATGCTGGCCAATGCTATTATTATAGCCCAAATTGAGTTTAGATCGTTTAAATGGCAAGTTCAAATTTCTAGAATAAGAAGCTTTTAAGTCCCCATTAAACTTACCTGCAGTGACAACCCTGGATTTCGTTTACTTTTAGTGGGGTACCAATCATGCAGTTAGAGCGGACATAGTTTCCCAAAAATACAAAAAATATATATCGATAGAAGCATATTTCATACTTTTGTTACCACCATTGAACTTTGCTTCCATATGATAGTAGGGTCTTGTTGTTTCTGTTCATTTACTTCAAAAGTCATTCATCTGCACAGCTTTCTTGCCTGTGCGTCATGGCTCAGGGAGAAAAGGACTATTGAGGGGTCTAATTCCTGTTCAAGTCGAACATTGTACCCAATGTGACCTCTAGAGGCATCTTGCTGTTCCCTTTTATGTATGTTTTCTTGAATTATTGTTGTTTCATTAGGAGTTAATAAGGATCATTGAAAACTAAATAAACAACAGGTAAATAGAAAGTATGTTTACATATGCTTGCAATATATGTAAATTGACAGTACCATTTTGTATTAGCCTTAGCCAAGTAAGATTGATTTTAACTCAATAGTAAAAACTTATCAAGAAAGAGGTCCTTTTTTGGTTCTTCTTGCCATGTAAGATGCGCTAAGACCTTTTTCTTCTTTTTTTTTTTTCCCTATGTTTCTACAAGTTCAAGGGTTAATCCTTTCGATTATAGAAGCGGTAGAAAACTCTTCTTTTATGTTTCTTCTTTAGCCTCACTAGCAAAGGTCTTCTGGTTGATAGAAAGTCAAATTCCCCAAATCATATCCCTGTTATTACTGGGCAGAATTGCCTAATTTAGAAGGAATATGTCCTTTGTTTATCTACAGCTCCTACTTAACATAATTTTAAAATCTCAGCACTGCTTCCATCTTCGATTCTTAGTTCCATTCTATATATATGTGTTACTTTCAATCAGAACTTGGAAAAGAAGATGGAGAAGTGTTCGTGAAGTTAATTTGTAAAACCAAAACATATATGCAATACAAAAGTACCCCTGCATCATGCTTTCAAGTTACAATCACGTCCACGAGTGGAATTGTAATCTAACTACTAGAACTAACCACTGGATGTAGTATTTTCTCACAAAAGCTGCTGGTGAGTCAACCATGATGCTGCTAACAAGCCATATCTCTGACATTGCAGCCAACATATATGCAATCGATATCCTCTGTAAATCAAAGAAGCACGTATCAACATGCATATTGACTTAAAAAGTTTTGAGTCTTGACATCTGCTTATAAAACTACACCAGCAAATAAAAGTACTTTAATCAGTTCTTATATCAACCCTAAAAGACCAATTGAGAGATTAAAGCACTTTTATTTGCTGATTAATTCACTTTTATTTGAGGTCTAACTTCAATTTGATATAATCAGTCAGAGATGCATCTATCCAATGCAATGCATGAGGTAATGCATGGCACTTCAAGCTTTTGAACCTTAGAATGGACAAAACATGTAACGCAAAATCCCTGAATAATGATGCAAATATGATCAACTGCATTTTCGCACACCAGTTTAATTCCGTGAGCAAGGGTATGCTAGTATTATAGATTACTTGATTAATTCCATAACCTAGGAGATTCACAGAGTTATAAGGTGTTGATATACGACCATGTTAGCGACTGCTCAGAGACTAGATCGTGTGGCAGATGATTAGCTATGTACCTAAGAATTTCCCGGCATGCAGTTGCACCAATTCAGTGGTGTTCTGTCACAAACCAACATGATCAAAGCATACATTCTAAAGAGGCCGGACCATATTGAAACTGCTAAATCATCTTTTCCAGCCTTTTTCATGAAAACCAGATGGTCCTTATACAGCAAACAAAACATTTGCGACCTAGTATTTGGGAGGAGGGGATGTACTGTCAGCAGTAGCAGCATTAGCCACTACAAGGTTCAGTTGAGATCATGTTCTTTTTATTAAGCTAGAAATGCAATGCAAGAAATTTTTTTATTTTTAATATATCCATCTCTAAGATTGTTTCTCCAAGAACAACTAGCAGAGTCGACTCTAGTTTTCTGGGTATTGAAAAAAGTATATATCGACACTTACAACCAAAAAAAGGAACGAAAGCACGGGGCTTTTCTCCAGTAATCTGGATCTAAGAAAATGAAATATATTTGAAAAAAGAAAAAACATTTCAGAACATAGAAGCAGGTAATAGTGGGCCTGGATGCAACACTTTTGTCCATAGTCTGCGATTTTAACTAACAAAGCAGTACAACCACACCAAAAAATGATAACCAAGAAATGCTAACTGCAATACACCTAACCAACGTACCTTGTCCACATCAACTCCATATGATAAATGGTTAAACAGAAAAGAAAAGAATACAGGCCTTAGCATTTCGTATCTCCGCAGTCACGAACCATCATGCATGGATCATAGACCCAACCATTCCCTAAGCAAGAAAATTTGGTGTTAAAGAAAAAACAACTTTCCTGGGCGTTGTTCTTTTTCATAATTGTTCTTCTTGCATTGTTTCTGTTAATTCTCCATGTTAAGGTAACATCAGCAGAGAGGACAACGTATATTGTCCACATGAACAAGTCACTTATGTCCAAAGCCTTTACTGACCATCAAAAATGGTCCATTTTGTGTAAGTTAGTTTTGGCTTGGTTAGTGCAGGATGCAACCAAGTACAACAAGATCAGGAGTGTCTTTAAGTACACAGTAGAGCAGAGCAGGGTCATTTCAGGGACAACCCCGTTTGTTGATGTGTTTTAGCATGGTCTGTAAGGTTATGAATAGCTTGTGACAATGCTAAGTCACGTCGTTTGCTTGCTTTTGGCTATCATTACTTAACTTAGGGTGCAAGAAACCTGTGTTTTTCTTTCTAAATAGGAAACTTTCTAAGTGCTTTAACGATTTGAAAGACCAGTAGCAAAACCTAGTACTCTATTGTTCTCTCTTGAGGGGAACCAAAACTTTTAGAGAAGTCTCAAGCGTTTCTCTCAGCTTATGGCGAGACTACTCTTGCGATTGATGACACTCATAAACCTGAAGTCATTGTCCTTAATTCATCCTTTGGCCTTTGGCTTGCATCAGATTATGGTCAAAACGTTGTCATTGGTGTTTGACCAGAAAGCTTTAGCTTCAAAGACAGCGGCATAACTACCAGAGTTCTGGCTAAGAAGAATACGGAGTGTGTGAGGTAGGGGAAAAGCTAAACTCCTCCTTTCTGTAATTACGCATATCAATCAACGTGATGGTTTCTCAGGAAACGAGAAGCTAAAAATCCAACTCCCGTGCCAGGATTGTTCAAATTAATGCCCTCTACAGGAGTCAACCGCGTGCATTGGGTCGAGGTGGTTTGTCAGTTCAAAACTCAGCCATCATCACAGATCTTGGGAAGATTATTTCAGACTTTTAATCAATACATTTGTTTAAAAGAAATACAATGGTTTATTGGAACATCATTTCGCCATTAACAAAAATATAAAGCAAAGAATATGATCAAGATTGATCAAGGGTGAAGAAAGCGAAACCCCGAGTGTGAGAGGAAAGCTAAAAGGGTTTGGAAACGACTTAAGATTAGCATTCCATTTTCTTGGTGTTATGTGCGAAGTAAGGTTTTCATGTCATTAAATTTATATGCAATTATAAAGAATAAATTAGTTGAATTAAAGTAAAAATAAAAATGATTACTTATTAGATTATTTCATCCAGTGATTACCTTGATGTTTATCATTATAACCTCTTCAAAATTTACTAAAATCATATTTCATATAATATTAGAGTTAATAGTTCAAATTTTTTTTATAAACCACACAATGAAATTTTGTAAATGTGCTTTAATCAACATAATTTAATTTGGAGAAATGTTTATCATACACTTATAACTGACATTAAAAAAAGAGCTACGCATCTATAATTTGAAACAAAATCTCAATAAAGCATACCAAATACTATATTGCCTACAATTTTTGCTTGAAGAAAATACAATGCTTGTCACCTCATTCCAAAATGTTTCTTGAATTGGAAAACATTAGATCCTTAACTCACTTTACCCTTAGTAGGCCAATCAACAATGATAATGTTAAGAAAATAAACATTGATCACAACATGGGGAAATAGTTAAGAAAACTGCATATCTAGCTTTATGGAAATTTCAGCATATATATTAAAAAAACTAAAATACATCATGTAGAGCTATAAAATAGAATCATGGTTGTTCATATTCACCCATCATAGACCTTACCTTTCATAAACAAGTTCCTTCCCTCCATTAATTTTCAAATTTTCGTTGAAGTTCATTTCCTTCTCCTTCCTTTTCCTCTACTTCTTCTCCTTCATTTCCCTCTTCCTCCTTTCTCTTTTCTTCTCCTCCTTTAAGGCTCTTCTCCAAGACAATCAGAACCTTCCTTCTTCTTCCTTTCTCTTTTCTTCTCCTCCTCCTCCTCCTCCTATTCTTCAACTTCTTCTTCCTCCTTTTCCTCTCCAAGGCAATCAAACTCAAACCTTGGATGAACATTCAATTTGCATTCCTTACAGTGTAAGGCTACTCCATTAAAAGGCTTGTTGCAAACATTACATGGAGAAGAATCTTTTGTCTTTTGAATAAAAGTAAGAGGATGTTGATGATTTTTATCTTTATAAGTTTTTCCAAACTTAAGAAATGGATATTTTCCAATAACACATTTGGGATGAGCAGTAAAATCACAAGTTATACAATAATAAAACCACTTCCTTGGGTCTCTTTCTTTTTCACAAATTAGACAATAATCTTCTCTAAATTTATCTTCAACGGTATAAGTAAGTTTGAGGATATGCTTGTCATACCTGTGAGTTGTTTCTATTGGAAAACTTGCACATCTATGACATATGGCAAAACGACAATGAGAGCATTTCAAAAGTCCCTCATCCGCACAACTTGTGCACGTCAGATCTTCGCTCATTGTCAGGAAGAAGGAATGTGGGTGACACTCGTGCCGAAACCTTTCTTGGACTATAGCACATTGGATGTCTGAGATACACTCATCGTCTTCACTTCCCCATCTATAAGCGAATCCATGACGACGACAGTTACAGAAATAACATTTGAATGTGCCATCAATGGAAGGTCTATGTGACATCAAGTTGCAAGTCAATGGGAGACTTAAGAATTTAAAACTTCTCGGTAGTTGAGTGCAAAGATAATGAAGAAAAAAGTTACATTCTATGCAACTGTAAAAAGGAACCGAGATTGGTTGCATACACCCCTCACAAACTCGATCATCTGAGGTCTCCTTATGGTTGAGAACCAAAGCATGTTGATGGCTAAAATGGTTGATCTCTAGAGGCAGACTTCTTTCTCTCACTTCAGAATTGATATCCTTGATTAAGCCATTTACAAATCCTTGACTAAACCATTGATTGATTTCCGCGGGCGCTGAATCATCGAATGCTTCCCCGTCCTCCAAAAGTTGATACTCTCTTGCACACATCAAGTGTGTAGCATAATTACACTGTTGGCAATAATAGGCTGCATACTCGGTATTCAGCTTTAAAGAGCAGAGCTTACATTCCTTGTCGGCCTGCTTCTTCACTTGGGGAACAGAATATGTGAGGACGAGAGAGTGAGGATGAGGTACGATTTTGATAGTGTCGGAAAACCAAGCACAACCGGCGTGAACCAAGAGATAACATATGGTGCATACGCATCTGAGGTCCTTGCCATCCTCGCCGCACAATTCGCAAGTGAACTGACTGTCTTTCAGGAATTGAACGAATGCGTGCTGGTGACCATCGTCCTCATTTGGTGGCCGGTGAGAGGAACATTTAACGTGAAGGGAGAAATTACAGTCATTGCAAGAGTAAAAACAGCTCTTTCCGCAATCTTTACCGCAAGCATGACAGAAACGCGTCCGATTTGGTATTGTCCAATGAAGGGAGTGGATTGGGTGCAAAGGATGTTCTATCTCTCCTGGTAGGTCGCCGCATGATTTATGGCAGTGCAAGTTGCATAAGGAGCATTTAAGGTAGGGAATGGATGATGGTTCCCCGCATCCCATACAAATTGCTTCCTTCTCTCCATCAATTTTCAGATCTTCAACGGAGATAAATTCATGGTCGTGGTCGGGATCCCAACTCTCTATCAACTTCCGCCATTCCTCCATTCTTTCCCTGATGCGCACACACAACGCAAAGGCTGGAATTGATAGAACAATTTATCAATCAAATTCTCTCCCACTCTCACGTATAGATTTCTTTCTCTGCGCTTTGAAAGGCTGTCGTCGTTCTGGGTTTTGTTCGTGGTGAAGACAAAGGTGCCAGATTTTTGGGGCAACAACAGCAAAAAAGAATCACACAAATGAAGAACGAAGTTTCTTTCTTTCTTCTGCTCTTTCTCTGGCTCTCCTCAGAACACAGATTTGAGAGGCTGGTTATATTTATTGCTCCGTTCCAGGTCGGAGACTGGTTCTCTTAGATATTTTGGTTCTGCAAAGAAAAATTGACACTACATTAAAACTTATCAGGATTTAATGTAATTTATTTTGACTTTAAGCTGACGAAAGTATTATAGTTAATTTAATTTTTCTAAGTTAAAATTTTCCCAACGCTTTCAAAATGATTACAATTAATTTGAAGAAAAAAGGTGATTGTTAGAATTAATCATAGTATAGCAGATATGTTAGGAAATTTTGTTGCCTACCCTGAAATTTTGATTGGATAAACAAAAGCATAACTAGCAATATTTTCTAGTTAACTTAATTTAATGAAAAAAATCTAGATTATCTTACAAATTTACGTGTACGCCTCTTTCAAGGATGTCAAAATTTGAAGAAAATCTCTTTCTCTTTATTTATTGTCCCTGTCAACGCAAAATTAATTTCAAGATACTTATTGAAACTTAAATGACTTTGGTAGGAATGCTCGGCATCTTTTCAGAAACATGGGGTCGGACAAAAATTAGTGGATCATTAAAGTCTGCAAGCACTGCTTTTTCACAATAGTCAAATCACTTTCTTCATATACGCCAAAAAATTAAAAGTAAAGCTCTTTCTTTTCCTCCATTGCCCTTAGTGGGCTTAGTTTGGACAAAGTCCGTGGGTCATCCAAGTTGGCATCTACTCTCCTTTACCTAGACATCAAAAATAATTTCTATGATCCCTATCAATGCAAATTTATTTCAAGATTTTTTTTTTCAATTTTATGGTTTGAATTGCAAATATTCAGCACTTCCGAAGAAGCTTTATGGTCAGAGTGCATAAATAGTTTGTTTACCAAAGTTAAACTAAAAACTCATTAGAATCTTTATTATTTTATTATTGAATTAATTAGTTAAGCAACAAATTTGTTTTCATATTTACGAATTAAATTGTGGTATTTTTTTTGTGTTCATTTAATATTTTTATTTATTTGTTTCAATATTTTTTTCAAGAATTTTAGTGGGTTTAGTTAAGAGTATACAATCTTTTGAGACACTAGGATTTAGACTAAAATCAAATATTCATCTAAATTTGATTGGAAGTTATTTTCAAATATAACAATAGTTCTTTCTTTCTAATTATTGTCTAGTCAATGTAAAATTTAATTCAATATTTTTTTCTTTGAAAAGAAAAAGCTAATGGGTTTAGCTAGAAATATTTAGCGTCCTTAAAACCTAAGTAGTAAGAGAAAAGTTGGTGGGTCATCAAAATTGGCATGCCAGCCTATTTCATACATGTCAAAAAGTAAAGTCTCTTTCCAATTGCCTTTCCTTTCGTCCTCGTCACTGCAAATTTTATTTCAAGATATATTTTTTATTTAATTTCATGTGTATAGCTGAGAATAATCTGTGCCTTTCGAGGCACCGACAAAAATTAGTGGGTTATTCACTTTTTCATATGTGTCCAAATCGAGTAAATCTCTGTTTTGATCCTAAAATATTCCAATCCTTTCAAACCCACGCCAATAGTCTTGTCATTGTGACATCTTGCAGTTCGTGGTCTCACAAATAGTTAAACATCTCATCACTACAACGTGTATGATTATTAGTTCATTCATCAACGCCATCTTTTTTTCTTTCTTGTGCAAAGTAGATTTGTTTACCAACATCATTTACCGGATAAACAACGTGACTATGCACTCGCCGCATTGAATTTTCTTTTTCAACAATAGATACTAAATTTATTACTTTTTTCTTAGATTAAAAAAAAGGCTTATTGTTAGAAATAAGAATTCTACATTTGACAAATATCATCATTGAATATTATATAAATATAAAAAAATATATTCAAAACTTGCAAGTTAACTTTTTAATTAAACTTTAAACTTTCAAACATAATATTAAAATTTAGATTAATTTATTGTAAGCCCACTTAACTTTAAATGCTTTTGAGTATACTCTGATGAGTACTAATTTTATTTTGGACCCAATGTGTACTTAATACATGAGGAATATTAAAAGTCGATTGCATAATTCACCTAACATAACAAATACTTCAAGCAGCCACGTAGAGTCATAAAGTAAGAATTGTTCCTCTGTAGGCTCGCGTCTCAAAACCTAGTGCCAATTTAGACCAATTACTAAGGTTGGGCGAGAAAATTCAGCTTGCATCATAAACTTTGTAGTTTAAACGTAAACATCCAAGAAATACAGTACACCAATCAAGATGTTAAAAATGCTATAAATTTGTTTCATATTATTTAAATTCCTTTATTAAAATAAATATATATCTCATAAATTTTTTCAATATAAAATCATAATTTAGTTTAAATATAAACCTGCAATACCTATAATTTTTGTCCATCTCCTAGTCTCGTCACTAATGAACGAGTCATCTTATATGGTCATATGTGTTTTATGCTATCCAATATTATTAATTTCTTAACTATTATCCTTTTACATTTTCATTTTTATTAATAATTGAACCTAACAGACAAATTAAATCAAATTAAACAAGTCAACTGCCTAATTCACCTAAAACAATAACAATAAGAAAATATATTTTCTAACAAAAACACTCATTTTGTAAGATCATACAAAAGCTCAATGATGAACTTTGTTCAAACTAAGATCCACAGGGAAGTAGCATGAGTTGACTAAAATGATTAAGCATTTAAGATTTACAGACATAGTCGTCTTTAGTGCTGTTTTTCAAAACAATGAATAATCGTAACATTAACTATTATACAAATAAAGTGCCCAATAGCGTAACGTCCAGTTCAACAATGTGAACGACAAAAAATAAGACTAAGAACTTATGACACTATATAGTTTCCCGATGGCATAGTGACACGATTTGTAATTTTAAACTTTATTAGAAAATTTACAAAAATCCTTCACTTCACTAAGTATAATTCAAGTATTCAAAGCTTTTAAGGTATTGATATAGAATAATCCCGCCATTAATGGTATGTAAAAAGTTTCTCTTTGTTCTTAACAAAATGAGATAAGGCATTAAAAATTCTTACCTTGAAAGTCATAAATTACATATCATATGATTCCTATTTAAACTCTGTGTTATTAAACATTTCGTTGGCATAATATTTTTCCTTTTAAATGACATATTGAATGCTATGGTACTCTTTTAAATGTGGATGAGTTACTTTGTTGTATTTTTACTCAAGATGTTTTCTCAAAAGAGACTTATTGTCCCCATATACGATTCTGTTTCCTTAAGTTTAAAGTTGAATTTATTTTCTCTCATATAATTTTGAGCTCAAATGACTCTCAAGAAAGATAAGTGTAGAATAAGGTTAAGTAAACTATGAAATTAGCTTGGAAACAAACTCCCGAAGATATAAAATTACCAAATAGCAATATGTGAAAGCCAAGATATACAGGTAAGAGAGAAATATTGAGATGCCAAGTTATAGAACTGTTATCCATTTGAACAACAAAATCAACGGTTCAGATAGTAACCAAAAAAAAAAAAAGAAATATACTTTAGTTTCACTTATTAGCTTACCATCAGCTTATTTCTCATCACCAAAGCAGTAGTCTCTACAAATTTCATGTAGATTTTATCAGTCATTTTCTCAAGAAACTCATAAGAATTGCAATCATATCAGTTTATAAAAAAAAAATTACAAAAAGAGTAACGACAATAATTAATGGGGGTGGAAGGCTATAAGCCATCCTCTGTTTCAGCGAAGATGGCTGGCATTATTAGTGTGGAGGACGGGACAAACACGAGACCCATCTTGCTTGACTCCAATAAACAATAGCCTCCACCATGGGTAGAGGTAGAACAACCATACTTTTATTTCCAGTGTGTTAGAAGGCTCTGCCACGTCAGCCTCCACGTCGGCATCCACATCAGCCCTAGGCCACGTCAGCCCTAGTTGACCCAGATCCACGACCCAACTCGCAGTCGCGTTTGTGTGCGATCATGAGAAGCCATGATTGCCGCCGTCGTTGCCGTTTTCCTTTTCTGTTTGAATCTGTAAATTTGTAAAGATCGTGATTCGGTTTTTATTGTGTAAATCATTCCTAATTTAACTCTTGTAAAACGATTATATATGTCTGTGATTAAATCAATGAAATCATCGAAGAATTTTTACATAAGATCAATCTAAGGTTCTTAAGCTTTTCCGACCGATCCTCTTTACCTTCGATTTCTATCATGGTATCATCGGAGCCAATGGCTAACGCTGCCACGTCAGAAACCCCTTCTCCTGATTTGAACCCTACCCCACCTCTTCCCACAGTTCCGGTGACTTCTCCGACGTCGACGATGCCCGCACCCACCACCTATGAGCGTTTTGACGGCACGAACTTCGTTGTATGGCGAACGCGAATCCTTCCCTTCCTGATTTCTCAAAATTTGCTCCCCATTCTCGACGGCCGTGAAACCGCGCCACCCGAATCCCTAATCGGGCCCGATGGTTCTCAATCTCCTAATCCCGCTCATCAATCGTGGTTAATCCGCGATCAGGCGGCTCTAGGATGGATCCTCGCCACCTCAACCAACACCGTGGTGACTCAACTGACGAATATCCGTTCGTTTGCCGCTGCCTAGGCTCACTTGACGCGCACCTACACTGCGTAGTCCAACGCCCGATCTTCAGCTCTTCGGATGCAACTTCAGACCGTCAATCGAGGCTCTCGCACCGTCACGAAATTTCTTCACGACGTCAAAGCAATTTTGGATCAACTGGCCGTGATTGGAAGCAAAATCTCCGATGATGAGTATCTGACTCATGTTTTTTGCGGCCTCGGTGATGAATTTGACAGTCTTGTGACGTCGATCTCAGTTCAAAATCAAACAAACCCCCTCAACCGCGACACTGTCCACAACCTCATTCTCGCCCAGGAAGGCCGCACCAATGGTCGCACTGCACCAGTTTCTCTGGCAGCGTTCGCTGCGTACCCGGGTCAGTTCGCGGGTCACGCGAATGCTCATTCGGGTCATTTCATGGGTCCCGCGAACACCCACTTGGGTCAATTCCCAGGTCACGCGAATGCGCCCACAGCCCACATTGACTCGGGCTTGTCATTTCGCGTGAGCGTGGGCCGCGAGTGGCCCGCGCCTTTTGCGCCCACTCCAGCCCAGCCCACACCAGATGGGCTGCTGCCCAACCCACCAGCCCAAAACTGGCCCAACAGAAACTCCTCCCGGGCTCGCAGATCCAACAGGCCCTATTGCCACCTATGTCGAAAACCCGACCATTATGTTTCGAACTGCCGTGAAAGATTTAACACCAATTTTAGCCCTCCAACCAATTACCAGGCCCAATCCTCTCCCCAAGCCCATATAACCTATCCCACCTACTATCCTCCTCAAATTAATTATACCCAACTTCCCCCCCTCTCTCCCACTATGGACCAGCCAACCCCCCTCCTTCTGCCCTAGATGCCTCCTCCTGGCACCCTGATTCAGGAGCCTCCCATCATGTCATTGACTCCACCTCTACCCTATCCGGAGTCACTCCCTACACAGGCTCTCAGCAACTCACCGTGGGTGATGGAGTATCTTTACCTATCACTCACACAGGTACCCTTTGCACTCCTCATTTTCGTTTAAATCATGTCTTAGTTATTCTATCCATTACTAAAAATCTTTTATCTATTTCTCAATTCACGTCGGACAATAATTGTTATTTCATATTTTCTACCACTCATTTTTGGGCCATTTCTTGTCTCACGAGCCAGATCATCCTCCATGGCACCCATGATCGTGGCCTCTACCATCTCGACTCGTCCAACATCCGTCCTCGTGCATACTTGGCTTCTCGTACCAGTCCTCTCCTGCTATGGCATCATCGTCTTGGTCATCCGTCCCTACCCGTTTTAATTAATCTTTTGAAGACTACCAACACTCCATATTCTTCCCCCTCTTATCCTCCATGTACGGCGTGTGCCCTCAGTAAAAGTCACCGCCATCCCCACCCCCCTTCCCCCTCTAGGTCAACCCACCCTCTCTAACTCGTTCACTTTGATGTATGGGGACCATCTCCAGTTCAATCCTTTAATAAAAATAAATTTTATGTTTGTTTTATTGACAATTTTTCCCGCTTTACTTGGCTTTACACTTTTCAAACTCGCTCTCAATTTTTTACCATTTTTACCACCTTCCATAAATTTGTTGAGAACCAACTTCAGTGTCGTCTTCAAGCCATCTAATGTGATGGCACTCTGGAATTTTGCTCCGTCATGTTTTGTCAATATCTCCAATCCGCAGGGATTCATCAACGTGTCTCTTGTCCATACTCTCCCTTTCAGAACGGTGTTGCCGAACGTAAACACCGTCACATCGTCGAGACTGGTCTCACTCTGATGTCTCAAGCTGTTGTCCCTCCTCACTTCTGGGATTATGCATTTGAGACAGCTGTCTTCCTCATTAACCGCCTTCCAACCCCGGTGCTCTGGAATCTTTCCCCTTGGCAAACCCTCTTTCATCAACCTCCCGACATCAGCTCTCTTCGTGTCTTTGGGTGTGCAGTTTTTCCCTACCTACGCCCCTATGCGCCTCACAAACTTGCTCCCCGCTCTCGTGCCTGTGTCTTCCTTGGCTACCCTGCCGGGTACCATGGCTATCGCTGCTACTGCCCCGTTACCCATCGCACCTATATCACTGCTGATGTAGTTTTTCATGAAGAAACCTTTCCCTATCATAATATCCCTCCTCCCCCTCCCTCCTCACCGAGCACCCCCCTTCACATAGTTCTGGTCTCTCCCGCTCTCTCTCCACCCTCTCCACCACCTGCACCCGTGCCGAGCTCTCCTTCTCCTTCAGTTTCCCCTTCCTATGAGTCCCCACTAGACTCCACTTCCCCTACCACCCATCCTTTTCCTAACACCCCACTGGCATTAGTTCCCTAACCCCCTACTAGGCCTATGACCCGTTTCCAGGATGGCACCATTTCCCGCCGCCATCTCACCAGACATCAAACCTTTGCCCTCACCACCACTACCCAAGCCCACCCTGAACCTACCTGCTTCTCTCAGGCTGGTCGGGAGCCACATTGGCACGAGGCTATGGCTGCTGAGTATACTGCCCTTCTCTGGAATGGCACATGGGCTCTGGTTCCCCTACCCTCTGGTGTTAAACCCATTGGTTGCAAATGGATCTATAAAGTCAAACTTAAGTCTGATGGCTCCCTGGAACACTACAAAGCCCGCCTACTTACGAAGGGCTTCCATCAGAAGGAAGACATTGATTTCACTGAGACTTTTAGCCCAGTAGCCAAGCCTATCACTGTTCGCACTGTTCTCACCATTGCCTATTCTCGTGGCTGGTCAAGTCGACAACTGGATGTCTCTAATGCCTTTTTACATGGTCATCTCTCGGAAGTGGTCTATATGGAGCAACCCCAGGGTTTCGTTAACCCTGAACGCCCCCAGCATGTCTGTCGATTGTATCGCTCTCTATATGGCCTCAAGCAAGCCCCCCGTGCTTGGTACCAGCGCCTGAGCACCTTTCTGGTCTCTCTGGGCTTCATTATCTCACAGGCGGACACCTCTCTGTTTACTCTCCACACTCCCCGGTACAGCCTCATTTTCCTTGTTTATGTGGATGATATTATTTTGACTGGTTCCCCGCAGGCTCCTTTTGCTACTCTTTTTCACGCATTACACCATAAGTTTGCCCTTAAGGACTTGGGGCCTATCCACTATTTCCTCGGCGTTGAAGTTCAACCTACCTCTGATGGTCTTCTCCTGCATCAAGCCAAGTTCACCCTCGACATTCTTGCTCGAGCTAAAATGACTAACGCCAAGGCCATCTCCACACCCTGCTCCACTGATGAACCTCTTTCTATCCATTATGGAGATCCCCTCCCTGATCCCATCCTTTACCGCAGCATTGTTGGTGCCCTTCAATATCTTACCCTTACTCGCCTAAATATTGCCTACTCCGTCAACACCGCCTGCCAATTCCTTCACAATCCCACCACCACCCATTGGCAAGCTGTGAAACGCATACTTCGCTACTTAACCAACACTCCCTGACTTGGCCTTCTCCTTACTCGGGGCTCTACCATCTCCCTTCATGCCTTTTCAGATGCTGGTTGGGCTGGTGATCGTGATGACTGTCGTTCCATCGATGGGTTCTGCATCTTCCTTGGTCGCAATCTGATCTCTTGGAGTTCTTGTAAACAGCGCACCGTTGCTCACTCCAGCACTGAAGCAGAATACAAATCGTTAGCTGACACCACAGCCGAAATCATGTGGATTGAGTATCTTCTCAAAGATCTTCGTGCTCTTCCTCCTCAACCTCCCACACTCTGGTGTGACAACATGTTGGTGCTCTATCTTACCGCCAATCCGGTCTTCCATGCTTGCACCAAGCACATCGAGATCGACTTTCACTTTGTTCGTGAACGTTTAGCTCGTGGTCAACTATTTCTCCAGTTTATCTCCACTATTGACCAACCTGCCAATATCTTCACCAAAGGCCTCTCCTCCGCTCGCTTCAAGCTTCTTCGATCCAAGCTGATGGTCCAGTCTACCCCTTCAGCTTGCGGGGGGATGTTAGAAGGCTCTTCCACGTCGGCATCCATGTCAGCCCTAGGCCACGTCAGCCTTAGTTGACCCGGATCCACGACCCGACCTGTAGTCGCGTTTGTGCGCGATCGTGAGAAACCGCAATTGCCGCCGTCGTTGCCGTTTTCCTTTTCTGTTTGAATTTGTAAATTTGTAAAGATCGTGATTCGGTTTTTATTGAGTAAATCATTCCTAATTTAACTCTTGTAAAATGATTATATATGTCTGTGATTAAATCAATGAAATCATCGGAGAATTTTTACACAAGATCAATCTAAGGTTCTTGAGCTTTTCTGACCGATCCTCTTTACCTTCGATTTCTATCACAGTGGAAGATTGAATCTTGTTTTCAAAGGCGTTTTTCACTTGTTTTGCAAAAATGAACACACACACTTTCAAACTATTTTCATATGAAGATGGAAAAAGGCACAAAAGTATTGTCCTCACATTTCAAAAACTATTTTGAAAAGCACCCTCGAAAATAGAAATCGAAAAGAATCTTGCATGGAAGCAATATTTGAGAACTTGCTTGAATAATTATGTATTTAATAATTGAAAACACGTTCCAGAACTGCTACCAAACATAGTGCAAGCACTTCCCTGGCTATTCTGGGCTATAAAAAGCAAAGTCAGGAATTGGCAGTTTTGATTCAGTAAGCTTGGAGGCTAATAAAAAGGTGGTCTGCACCACCGTTTTTATCCAATGAATTTGAAAGCTTAAAAGTGAGAACTAGTGAAGCAAAAATAAGACCTATGGCCACAATACAATCCATATGTAGAACATCTTAAAATTCATGAATTGTCAGACTTCTAAATCAATGAAATAAACTTCTTATTTTCATCCTTTTCTTTTTTAAAAAATGAAAAATTAGGGGGAGAAGGGAGGGAAAAAGGAGGAGGAGGAGGAGGAGGAGGAGGAGGGTGAGGGGGGGGTGGGGGGGTGGGCTTGAACCCAGTTGCTCGGCTAGAAATGCCCTTGGGAGCCACCAAGGACTTGTGCTTAAAATCAACTTCTTCTTTGCCTGCACTATTCTCTCTTGATGCAGAAAACTTTTCCAGGACCTTCAACTTGTTGAATTGTATGCTCCCTAATTCCTTGAATTGTATACTTGTCATTGGACAAAAAGGTTGACCTGAATTTTGTTCCTAGTTTGTGGCAGTACCAATGATAGCAATCTTTGCATTGTAAATGGACCAATGGATATTATTCCATGGCCAGAAGTACTACTCATATCTAGAAATTCCAAACTCTAATAAATAAATAAGACAGTTAACTTATGAAAATTACTAAAGAAAATATAATAAAAAAATAATCACCAAATTTATAGTTGGCTGCATTTCACTTATCCAATTTTGCATAATGTCTAACTATGTGAACGTGTCATGATGTTGGCAATAGATGCCTTAAGCACAGAAGAGAGAATAAAAAGTCATCTTCTTCCATTAACAGCATCACACCATACGAAACACCAAGCTCTTATATCACCCATTAAGGATACTAAGATTTGCATTTCCAAAAATAACCTATTATCTATGCATTGAAGGGATAAGAGCGTAAAATAAAGAGTCATGTAACCATTAAGAAAGAAAGAACAAAAAAACAACCTACATCAGAGAACATTTACACCAGATCACTCTTATTTTTCATTCTATTTGCAGTTCATATTGCACCACTGAGAATAGATTCTCCAACATGTTTCATATTGAAAGACTACATAACAAAAATTGAGGTTTTGCATTTAACCATAATGGTGTCTAATTTTCTATTTCTATAGGGGAAAGGCCAGTAAATCTATTTCCACTCAAATCAAAATCATTTGGAGTAAGGCTAAGACCAAATCTGGCTGTGAGGTAGGCATTTAAATTGATAAGGAGCTCAGAAATGAGAAGCAAGATTGAACCTACTCTTTTGCTTTTCTCACACTTCCTCCCTCCCTTTTTCCTCCTCCTCGTGAAGTCTCTCTATTGCTTTCATTTCTGTGTGCCATAGAAGAATGTACTCTATGAAGAAAGAGTTACAGATCGTTTCATCACCAAAGGGAAATCTCAAACATTCCAATAGTCTGATTTCCTTGTTTAGTTGGCAAGAGGAGATTGCACTTTCCTTCTCTTAAAGAGGTTTTTATAGTTAAAATTAAGAATGCAAGAGGGTACAACAGCATAGAATTCAAAACAACCAGAAAAGGGCAATGGCATATTTGTTGGTCAATGCATATCAATCAATGTGATGGTTTCTCAGGGAATGAAAAGCTAAAGTTCCAACTCCTGCGCCAGGGATGTTCAAAATTGATGCCCTTTACATGCCCTTGAAACTTTGTTAAGGTGCCTACAGGAGTTAGGAGGGTGCATTGGGTGGAGATGGTTCCTAAGTTCAAAACTCGCCCATCATCAGAGATTTCAGGAAGATCATCTTGACTATAAAGGAATAGATTTACGTAAAACAAATACAATGGTTTATTGTAGCATCATTTTGCCATTAACTAGGTATAAAGTATAGACTATGGTCAAGATTGATTAAGGATGAATTTAAACGGTCAAAGTTCTTCATTTACTTAATCGACTAGAAAGAAAAAAGAGCATCTTTAGCACAGAAGCATTCCTCAATGAATTCACCCACTTACCATTTCATCTAATCTAACGAGATGAACTAATACATTTTCTAGGGGCGACCATATGGAAATTGTGTTAGGACTGGCTTTCCATGAGGACACATGGATAGAAAAAAAGGGCAAAGGAAGGAATTCACACAAGGGCAAAAAAGGAAAACAGAATCAGCCAATGGGGAAAAAAGGGGAGAGAGGAGGAAGAAACGGGCAAGCATGAACACAACCCCTTTTTTCTTTTGTATTTACTTTCCTTGTAATTTACTGTTTCACTTGCAATTTCCATTCCAGTTGTTTTCATTATGTCTGTAATTTCCTGCTATTTGTTGGTTTGGTAGATCTGCCGTTGCAGACCTTGTATTGTGTTGGATCTTTTGTAATCAAGGAGCTTTTATCAATATATTAGGGGAAACTCTGCTCGATTTTTCCCAGGATTTGCATAAACCTTGGTTTGGAAGCTACTTTAGTCTTAACAGTGGTATTAGAGCCACCGATCTGGTGCAGTTTGGTTCTATCAAAACTCGAGCTCAGACCATGGCTGACCAAGCTATTTGTTTACAGCACTTGGAGGACCGGGTCTCCACGCTCATGGACACCTAAGAAGAATGTTTTTCTAGTTTCGCGGCTTCATAAGCCCAGATGTTTCAGTTGTTGCAATCCCTTATGGCCTCTCCTTCCCCCAATTGTACGACTCCTCTCTCCACCAGCGTCGCCCCAGTTTCAGTTACGACACCAGTTCCGGCCCCTACAACAGTGCCCTTTTGGCGGGTTCTTGACGGCTTCCACCACTATGTCGTGGTTGAGGATATCACTGATGAGGCATCGTCCCCTCTGGTAGCCCCCACTGTCGTCTGAGTGACGTGTTCTTCATCTAGCGACCCCGCAGCTCTAGCAATCGTGCCAGTCACACCTGCCTGCAACCCCAACGGGCCTCTAGGGCTTTTTGCAGGTTCCCGAGCACCGGCCCTATAGGCCCACGAGCCTTCTGCCCTTGGGCCCCCGACTGGGTTTGGGCCTCAACTGTGGGCTCCCTTGCCTTCCACCAGCGTGACCATGACCCACGGGTCCCTCACAAAGCCTAGAATCATGGCCCTTATGGGCCCCCATTCTCACGAGCCCCTAGTAGGCTGGCCCTTTCCTACTCTTGGACCGAACCTCATACAATGTCCTCTCCAGAATTCACCAGCCTGCTTCACCTATCAATGATCTACTTACCTTACCTCTTACTGGACACTTTACAACCCACCCCCCTACTGCACCACCTAGTAACCTATTATCACTGCCCACCCTTACTCTAGTCCTACTTGCTGCATCGCCTAGTACAACACCACCACCGCCTTCCCTTACACCAACCCCACCTGCCGCATTGCCTAACACCCCACCACCACTGCCCACTCCCTCACTTGCTGCGCCACCCACCCTCCATCGAACCCACATACACACCACCCTTCACCCAGCCCTCTCACCCTCTCCCCCACCTGTACTTGCAGCCACCATTCTCCCGGTAGCCCAGCCCCAACCCCACCATTCCTAGCTGTCATGGCCCTTCCCCCACCCCTTGTTGCCACCAGACTACTCTAACCAGTAGTTGCCCGTCACATGGCCCCCCTTTTTGCATTGGCTATTGTTGCCCCTTTGCGGGGTCCCATCTACACTGTCCTCAGGCTAACCTATCAAGGAATTCCAAAAACTGCTTATCTTTTACGCGTTGCTGGAATCTCTGGGTAGATGGAGTTGGAGGCATAAAGGACTCATGATTTACTAGAGCAAGGTTGTTCCTCAGTGTCTCCTCAAGTTGTATGCTGACATCCTTATTCGTTTTTTTAAAAATGTTCGTGTCAACATTATCTTCTCCCAATTGCATGCCACATGTTAGGGTTATTGCCTTTATAGTATCTATAGGGCTTTTCTCCACATCGCTAGGCCAAGAACCCTCCTGATTCTCTGAGATCATGCTGATTAGTTGACTCATTTGCACCTCTAATCTTTGGAATGAAGCTTTGTTTCTTTGAAAACTTGCTTCAGTCCTCTCTGAAATGTTCTGTGTGATGTTGGCCAACTCGCTGATCATGTCTTCTAAGTTAGGTTTCACCTCTTCTATTTGCCAAAATGTTGGTTGCAGTCTCATCTCACCTGGGTTACTCCATGAAAAAGTTTGATGGTTGTGCCATCCCGGATTGTACATATTGGAGTAATAATCATTTTGTGACCTACTAGGAATCCCAACAAAATTAGCATAATCATTATAATGAGCATAAGGTTTACTTAGTTGACATTTTGTGCTCTCATGTGCTCGACCTCAAAATTCACATTCTCTATTCTTTAAGAACACTTCCAATTCTGCACGTAAGTCGACGAGGGTATCTACTTCATGGACTCCACTTGCTTGATGCATTGGTAGTCTCTCAGTAAACCATTGATAGTTATCAACTATCATCTCCTCTAGAAAATTAAATGCCTCTTCTGGTATTTTGCTATGTAGGTCCCCTTCTGCAGCTGTATCAATTACACAACAAAGATTCATACTACACCCATCATAAAAAGTTTGTACTTGTAGCCACGTGGGTAGTCCATGATTTGGACATATCCTCAAAAGTTCCTTGAATCTCTCCTAAGCTTCATACAATAATTCATTATTCAGCTGCTCAAAAGTGAAAATGTCGTTACGTAATTTAGCAGATCTTGTAAAAGGAAAGAACTTACCAAGAAATTTCTGAGCCAAATCATCCCATATAGTAATCAATCCTGCAAGAAGTGAAGAGAATCAATCTTTAGCTGTATCTCTAAGAAAAAATGGAAATAGTTTTAACATGATAACATCTTCTGTGACTCCATGATCTCCAATCGTGTCATAGAATTCAAGGAATGCTTTAATGTGAGCATTTGGATCCTCATTTGGTAGCCCACTATATTGCACAGATCATTTGGTAGCCCACTATTTGGATCCTGTGCATAGGCTTGACCTCAAAGTTGTTTGCTAGAATTGCAGGCCTCTAGAAGCTTGATATGGCATTCCAAAATGATGGTGCATAATCTTTCAACAGTCTACGTGTACCATAATTGTTCTCCAACAAAATACAAGATTAAAAGTAAAAATAAAATAGAAAAACAAAAGCTAAATTAAACTTGTTCGGTATTAATATTAATCAGTAATAAAACAACCAATCCCCAACAACGGCGCCAAACATTTGTTTGGTGAAATTCTACATGCAAGTGTACATGTCAAACAAGTAATATAATGATAAGTATGAGTATCGTCCCACGAAGACTGGTTTTTACTAAACTAACTAATTACTAACAGTGAATAGTTCTTAAAGTTTATCTAGCAAATCAAAGTGATAAAACATCAACTAAATAACTAAATTTAACCTAAACTTGATTAACCAAAGATGCTAGAGCGTCCGATTTCACCTAATTATTAGACACAAATGTCGATCATCCATGTTAGCGAGATTAATTCTACTTATGTGATGGCAGAATCTCCTAACTTATTCACTATCCTATGTTTAGGTATAGCGAACCTACTTAGCTCATTAACTCACTGTGACTATGCATATGAATTAAATAAGCTAAATGCATTAAGATTTGTGAATATTCTAGTTTACACCTAAAGCCATACAAATCATATGATATATGTCTATCCATATTAATCTATGGTTGCATATTACATGAAGCAACTACATGTTTTTTCCTGTCGGTCTCTAACATGCAAATCAAGTCATCTAAGTGGTAGCTAATCACCTAAAAGCATTAAACTCCATAACATGCAACTTCACATTTATAAAATATCTCACAACATAAATAATCATAACATTCATACATTATAATTAAGTTCCATCGTAGCTTTAACACACTAAACTAAAACAACATATTTAAATAAACTAAATCAGTGCAAAAATGTGAACAAATCATTCTGAAATTTAAAAACATTAAAGCTGTCACCAAATGTCTTCAAATCACAAAATAAATTGCACAAATCTGCACATCACAGGGTGAAGAAGAAGCTATCTGAAGAACGGAAGAAAAATAAGTTGGAATGCACCATCAAGCACTTTCGTACATGCCTCCACGCACCGCCATCCGCCGCCGGTCTTCACAAGAACTTCCAAAAAGATAGATCGGGCTGCCTAGGTTTCAGATCTGCCAAAATATCGTACAAATCTGCCACAAAAATGCGTAGATCTAGTAGAATGGATGAAGTCAGCGTTCACACTTCTTCGCCGGAAACCACCGTAAACCGTCGCGAAACTAGTACAGAAAGACCAAAAATCTCTCTAGGAATTCAAATCTACTTTCAAATCATTGGAAAGCCCCCAAGGTTGGCCGAAAAACGCACTTTAAATGTCGGTGATGGGTTCTCGCGGGAAAAGACAACAACGGTCGGCTATCACATAACCGCTATGATTTTTGCCGGACCTGCGTTGTCGCACGCGGCCAAGTCCTGGCGAGTTCCCGCACCTCTCTCTGGTCACCGTTCTCCTCTGTTTCTCTCTCTTTCCATTCTCTAAGCTCAAAACCCGATTATCCATCGCCGACAATACATGACCCTCTTCTCTTTTGTTAATCGGCTTCCGGAACCCAATAGGTCACGATTTTCTTTTCTTCCTTTGATTTTCCTTTTTGTCGTTTTCTTTCTTTTTCTCTTCAACATAGGGTCCCACGTGTTTCCTCTCTTACTTCTTTTTCTATGTCTTTTTCTTCTCTTTCCTTCTCTCGTGCTTCATAGATAATTGGTAAACATTGATTTTGCATGATTTATTGCTTCTTTTTCTTCTATTTTGGCTTTACTGCATAAATTAGCAAAAACATACATAAATATAATTAAATAAAAATATAATTTAATAAAAAATATATTAAACATTACTTAAAATAATCAAAATAACTCTATATAAAATAGAGTTATCATGACCCTCCCCCCTTCCAACTAGAGGTCAACGTTCTTGCTAGCAAACCAGATTCTTTCGACCATGCCACACCAGGTACTTTTGGACACCGAAATCAACGCCCTCATTTTCCTAAATTTAAAGGTCCCCACCCCCGTGCATGGATTACTAGTAGTGAATTTTATTTTTGATTTGACCCCATGGATGAGTTCCAAAAGGTTGAATATGCGGTTATTCATTTTAAAGAGGAAGCAGTAGAATGGGTTGGGAATTATCTGCGAGATAAGGGCCGTATTTTGTGGGACCAATTCAAGGTTGATTTGTGTGATAAATTTGTGGTTGAGGAGGTGTGAGGTGCTATGGGGGAACTACATTTGCTCTAGCAGACCTCTACTGTCCATTGTTTTGTACAAGATTTTGATCGAGTGCGGTATCAAGTCCTCGCCAAGAACCCCAGCTGGCTGGATTCAACCTTCCTGACCATCTTCTTATTGGGCCTTAAGGATGAGGTGCGCTCTCCTGTCATTCTGTCTCAACCCCATGACTTAAAGGATGCTTTTCACCAAGCTCAGATGTAAGAAAAATTGGTCACCCCTCGCAGCAAGCCCACCATCTTAGATTCGATTGGGGCTCTTCATTCCTCTATCAACCCACCTTCCTGACCAGTTGGGGACCGTTCTTGGAGTGGTCTGAGTTCCAAACCTTGAGACGGTATGCGTTTCTCTACATGACGCATTACTAATGCCTAAATGCAAGCTCACCAAGCCCAAGGGCTATGCTACCATTGTGATGAGAAGTGGACTAAAGGCCATGTATGTTAAAAGAAACATTTATTTCTCTTGGTTGATTTAGAGGAGGACGAGGACCAGGCTGACGGTGAGTTTGGTGCAACATATTTCAGAAGACCAGGATGACACCGTAATGGAGGATGTCCTCTTTATCCGTGCCATGTCCGAGGGTTCCTCCTTCGCCTCCTTCAGGTTAGCTACTTTTTCAGGCAAGTCTTGCATTAACATGCTTTTTGATACATGAGCCATGCACAATTTTGTGGATGTGGGATTAGCCCGCAGATTGGGCTGCAACTTGGAGGAAATTAAACCCTTTCAGGTTAAGATCGCCGAGGATCACCAGTTACAAGGGTATTTTAAGTGCAACAATTTCTATTGGAGTATTTAGGGCCACCAGTTCACCATGGAGGTCTGGTTATTATCATTTGGGGGCTATGACGCGGTGTTAGGTATGCAGTGGATGACGCAGGTGAATCCCATCAGTTTGGACATGGTGCATAATACCTTGACCATCCACCTAGATGGGAAACCAGTGGTGCTAATAGGTTCCCACAGCAAAAATATGACACTAGCAGCCATCAATGGCCCGAGTTTTTGCTGTTGGATAACAGACCATCCCCACTGCATGATGGGCCAACTTAGGAGCATTGATAATGTTCCAGGGCTTGAGATACCCTTGGAGTTAGAAGGGTTGTTGGGCAAGTTTGATGATGTGTTTGAGACCCCTACTCAGCCCCCCCATAGCTGGGAATTCGACCATCATATTCCTCTAAGGGAGGGGAGTGCACCGATCAACATGCGATCATACCACTATCCTTATGTGCAGAAGGCAAAAATTGAGAAGATTGTTGAGGAGATGCTAACTATGGGGGCCATTCACAACAGTTCGAGTCCCTTTGCCTCCCTGGTGTTATTAGTCAAGAAACATGATGGTAGCTAGAGATTCTGTGTGGATTACTGGGCCCTCAATGAGTTGACCATTAAGGATAAGTTTCCAATTCTAGTAATTGGTGAGGCTTTCTAGGTCGGCTGGGAGTCGAGAGAGAGCATTAGCAACCTTGTTTTCCGTCCCTCTTTTGTGTTGAATTTCATATTCAGAGTCGAGTACTTTGGTGAGCCACTTATGTTGGGCTGAAGTGGTCACATGCTACTCCAACAAATGCTTAAGGCTACTATGATCAGTATGGACAATAAAGTGATTACCCAAGAGATAAGATCACCATTTTTGCATGGCCATTACAATTGTGAGTAATTCTTTCTCATAAGTAGAAAGACCCAAGTGTTTGGGGGCGAGGGCCTCACTGAGGTAGGCTTTGGGTCTGCCATCTTGCATCAAAACTGCCCTAATGCCTCTGTAACACGCGTTGGTCTCTACTACAAAAGGTCTCGTGAAGTCCGGTGTGGCTAACACCGGTGTAGAGCTCATCGCCTATTTCAACCTGTCAAAAGCTTGGAGTGCTTCCTCGGACCATTGGAAATTGTCCTTTTTCAACATTTGCGTCAAGGGTCGATTGACTTGCCCATAATCCTTAACAAACCACCGATGGTAGCCCGTTAGGCCTAGAAACCCCTTCAAGGCCTTAATTGTAGTCAAGCGCAGCCAAGATAGCATGTCCTCTATCTTCTTGGGGTCTGCCTCAATACCGTTACTCGAAATGATGTGGCCCAAGTAATCAATTCTCCTTTGAGCAAAAGCACACTTCCTTCTCTTGGCATAAAGCTTGTGGTCGTGGAGCAGTTGGAGCACAATTTTGTGGTTATGGAGCAGCTGGAGCACAATCTGTAAATGTTGTACATGACTCTCCCAGGTAGGGCTATACACCAGGATGTCATCAAAGAATATAAGCACAAACCTCCATAAGTGGGGCCAGAAAATGTGGTTCATAAGGCCCTAAAAAGTGGCTAGCGCATTAGTCAACACGAACGGCATCACAAGGAACTTGTAGTGACCCTGATATGTCCTAAACATTGCTTTAGGTATGTCTAAGGGGTATACTCGCACCTCATGATAGCTTGATCTAAGGTAGGAGCTATTCTGAATTTTAGGCGTGAAGTTACTGTGCAGCTCTTCGTACCACCCCCAAACTGATGGCCAAACCGAGAGAGTCAACTAGTGCCTCGAGCAATACTTACGGTGCTCTAGTGGGGAACGCCCAAAGAAATGGCACTCATGGTTACCCCTTGTGGAGTGGTGGTATAACACGAACTATCACACTACTTTAGAGATGATCCCATTTGAGGCCTTATATGGTTGCCACCCTTGCCAACCTCCTTACCATAACTTTGAGCTCACCAGGGAGACAGACGTAGATGATTTCTTAAAGCAGAGAGCTAACCGGCTCGAATTAATCCGGGCACACTTGTAGAAAAGTCAAGCACAGATGGTGATTTAGGCGAACAACAACCGCTCTAAGAGGTCCTTCGTAGTAAGGGACTCAGTGTATCTTAAGGTACAGCCTTACCGTCAGTATACCTTGTTCAAGAGAAGGGATTACAAGCTGTCCCCCAGGTATTATAGGCCTTTTATAATCTCAGATCGGGTCGGGACAGTAGCCTATCGCCTAATGCTTCCCCTACAAGCTTGGATACACTCAGTCTTCCATGTGTCACAATTGAAGAAGGCTATTGGACAGAAGTGTCAGCTGTATCCTAGTGTTCCCGTCCTGGATGGGGAAGGGCGACTCTTGGTGGAACCCCAAAAGGTTTTAGAGCACTGCTTAGTGTGAAGAGGTGATGGACCGGGAATTGAATTGAAGATCCAGTGGTCTGGATATCCTGAGATAGTCCCTACATGAGAGGACATTGAGTATGTCTGCCACCAATTTCCATCCTTTAACAATAACCCTTGAGGACAAGGGTTGTTCGAAGGAGTGTGGATTGTTAAGATCAGCTCTCCATAAGGACACGTGGATAGAAAAAAAGGGCAAAGGAAGGAATTCACACAAGGGCAAAAAAGGAAAATAGAATCAGCCAACAGGGAAGAAAAGGGGAGAGAGGAGGAAGAAATGGGCAAGCATGAACACAACCCCTTTTTTCTTTTGTATTTACTTTCCCTGCAATTTACTGTTTCACTTGCAATTTCCATTCCAGTCGTTTTCATTATGTTTGTAATTTCCTGTTGTTCGTTGGTTTGGTAGATTTGCTGTTGCAGACATTGTATTGTGTTGGATCTTTTGTAATCAGGGAGCTTTTATCAATATATTAGGGGAAACTCTGCTCGATTTTTCCCAGGATTTGTATAAACCTTGGTTTGGAAGCTACTTTAGTCTTAACAAATTAATAGAAGAATTTTTTTTTTCCTTTCACCTCAAAGCGCTACCAGAGGAATTGATAAAAAGCCGAATGTCCTTAGTGTGGTCTTAAGCGTCCAAGAGCAGCAATTGACTGATGATAGCATCCGCAATGAAGTCATCGATGTTGCTCCCTAAGAACACGATCCTTTCCCTCAGCAAAAGCCCCATGGCATCAGCCTCGGCGCCTCTCATGGCGGTCGCGGGAGTCTACGAAAGCCCATTAAAGACACCAAAAGTGAGACGCGGTTGCTCTCACTGCTGGGTTTCGAGGCCCAAACCAAGGGCAAGAGATTTAGGAGGTATGGAAGCGGTTGTATGGAGAGAGTTGCGAATGAAAGTCCTAAAGTTGTAGGGTTTTGGGGGCATGAATGAAAAGAATTGGTGGGAAGGCTTGGAGAGGGAGAGAAAGTGAGGGCATAGTAGTGAAGAAGATGAAGAAGAAGAGGATGAGAGTGAGAGCAAATCCATGGTGTTGTCTAAGAGAGTGAAAGCAAAACCCCCAAGTGCGAGAGAAAAGCAAGATGAGTTTTGAAATGACTTTAAGATTATCAATCCATTTTCTTGGTGCGTACGAAGTAAGGTTATTCATGTCATATGCAATTATCAAAAAAACAATACTTGAATTAAGAATTAAAAATAAAAATGATTACTTATTGGTAATTTTTTTATTGAAGGATTCCATTCTGTCAAATTTTTGTTAAAAAATTTAGGGAACTATTATGTACACATCGTACTATTTTATATTTAGTATTTTAACATCATTTACCATACCACTGTTATAATCTATAACATCTCAATTTGTTTTAGATTTGCAATATGATTTCAATATTAAGAATTATTAAAAATTAGTTATAAATATTGATTATTGCCATAGTCATATAGACTTAACTCTTAATAGTAAGTCACACATGTAATATAAGAGCTCGAAAAAAATAGTTTGTAAAAACATAAATTCATATGCTTAATGACTTAGGTATTAAATTGTTTATAAATTATTCTTTATAATTTATAATATAACATAAGAATTCAAGTTTAAGTGCAGTACCTATTCATTCAAAAACAAAGATCTTTACCGAATTTTTTTTTATGTTAGAAATAAATTCAAAATCTAATTCAAAAACTAATCGAAGTATTTTTATATTTAAATTGCAATAAGCAATTATTTCCTTATGATATTTTTATCTTCAATATTTCAATAATTCCTTATATAGATGCTTCTTTATATTAAGAGTTGAAGGAAATCAACCTAGTACTAATACTATATTAAAAATAAATTTAAAGTCTAGTTTTAAAAACTAGTTTATGAATTAGGAGGTCTTCTTTTATACTTAAATACTATCCAATAATTACTTAATGCTCCATACTTGCGATAATTGATGTATTTACCATCTTTTGCATTGATAAAGATTTCGCAGTTCTTTCTCAAAAACTGCAATGCAAAAGTACCCCTGCATCATGCTTTCAAGTTACAATCACGTCCACGAGTGGAATTATAATCTAACTACCAGAACTAACCACTGGATGTAGTATTTTCTCACAAAAGCTGCTGATGAGTCAACCGTGATGCTGGTAACAAGCCATATCTCTGACATTGCAGCCAATATATATGCAATCAATATCCTCTATAAAGCAAAGAAGCATGTATCAACATGCATATTGACTTAAAATGTTGAGTCTTGATATCTGCTTATAAATCTACACCAGCAAATAAAAGTGCTTTAATCAGTTCTTTTATCAGCCCTAAAAGACCAATTGATAGATTGAGGTCTAACTTCAATTTGATATAATCAGTCAGAGATGCATCTATCCAATGCAATGCATGAGGTAATGCGTGGCACTTCAAGCTTTTGAACCTTAGAATGGAAAAAACATGCAACGCAAAATCCCTGAATAATGATGCAAATATGATCAACTGCATTTTCGCACACCAGTTTAATTTCATGAGCAAGGGTATGGTAGTATTATAGATTGCTTGATTAATTCCATAACGGAGGAGATGCATAGGGTTATAAGGTGTTGATATACCACCATGTTAGCGACTGCTCAGAGACTAGATCGTGTGGCAGATGATTAGCTATGAACCTAAGAATTTCCTGGCATGCAGTTGCACCAATTCAATGGTGTTTTGTCACAAACCAACATGATCAAAGGTTACATTCCAAAGAGGCTGGACCATATTGAAACTGCTAAATCATCTTTTCCAGCCTTTTTCATGAAAACCTGATGGCTCTTATATAGCAAACAAAATATTTGCAACCTAGTATTTGGGAAGAGGGGATGTACTGTCAGCAGTAGCAGCATTAGCCACTACTAGGTTCAGTTGAGATCATGTTTTTCTTTTAATTAAGTTCGAAATGCAATGCAAGAATTTTTTTTTTTAATTTTATTTCTAAGATTGTTTCTCCAGGAACATCAACTCCATATGATAAATGGTTACGTAGAAAAGAAAAGAATACAGGCCTTAGCGTTTTGTATCTCCGCAGTCCCGTACCATCATACATGGATCATTGACCCAACCATTCTCTAAGCAAGAAAATTTGGTGTTAAAGAAATAACGACTTTCGTGGGTGTTGTTCTTTTTCATACTTGTTCTTCTTGCATTGTTTCTGTTAATTCTCCATGTTAAGGTAACATCAGCAGAGAGGACGATGTATATTGTCCACATGAACAAGTCACTTATGTCCAAAGCCTTTACTGACCATCAAACATGGTCCCTTTTATGTAACTTGGTTTTGGCTTGGTTAATGCAGGAAGCAACCAAGTACAACAAGATCAGGAGTGTCTTTAAGTACATAAATAGAGCAGAGCAGGGTGATTTCAGGGACGACCCCGTTTGTTTATGCATTTTAGTATGGTCTGTAAGGTGATCAATAGCTTGTGACGATGCTAAGTCATGTCGTTGGCTTGCTTTTGGTTATCATTTCTTAGGGTGCAAGAAACCTGTGGTTTTCTTTTTTAGTGAACTTTCTAGGTACTGAAAGACCATTAGCTTTTAATTTAACCATTGATGTTTTAGTAAAAGCTTTTTATATGTGTTCAAACACAGTGAATTCCTTGTCTCTGACCCTTTCATCCATCAATCCTCTTGAAGTTTTGTTTCCATCTAGCATCTTAGCAAAACCTAGTACTCTGTTGTTCTCTCTTGAGGGGAACTAAAACTTTTAGAGAAGTCTCAAGGGTTTCTCTCAGCTTATGGCGAGACTACTCTTCTGCTTGATGACGCTCGTACACCTGAAGTCATTTCCCTTAATTCATCATTTGGCCTTTGGCTTGCAACAGATTATGGTCAAAACGTTGTCATTGGTGTTTGGCCAGAAAGCTTTAGCTTCAAAGAAAGGACATGGAGCATGTGAGGAAAGGGAAACTCTAAACTCCTCCTTTCTGCAATTATGCATATCAATCAATGTGATCGTTTCTCGGGAAATGAAAAGCTAAAATTCCAACTCCCCTGCCAGGATTGTTCAAATTGATCCCCTCTACATACCCTTGAAGCTTTGATAAGGTGCCTACAGGAGTCAGCCACGTGCATTGGGTCGAGGTGGTTCGTAAGTTCAAAATTCAGCCATCATCAAAGATCTCAGGAAGATTATTTCAGACTTTTAAGCAATACATTTGCTTAAAAGAAACACAATGGTTTATTGGAACTTCATTTCGCCAATAACAAGGTATGAAGAAGAGAATATGATCAAGATTGATCAAGGGTGAATTTAAACGGTCATTAGAGACTCTTATCTCAACCCCAAGCTCCACATCGCCTCCCACACCAAAGTTCCTGGATTGTGCCAATCTGAGACATGCGGGATTGAGGATGCAAATGGACCAGAGATTTAGGAGGTCTGGGAGCAGCTTTATAGAGAGAGTTGTGAATAAATACCCTGGAGTTGTAGGGTTTTGGGGGCTTGAATGAGGGGAATTGGTGGGAGGGTTTGGAATGGGACAGAAAGTGAGGGGCATGGTAGCAAAGCAGATGAAGAAGAGGATGAGAGTGAAAGCAAATCCATGGTGTCGTCTGAGAGAAGAACCACACAATGGTATTTTGTAGTAAGGAAGGTATAATATTAGAGTTAATGGTTCAATTTTTTTTCAAAAACCACACAATGATATTTTGTAAATGTGTTTTTATCAACATAATTGAGTTTGGAGAAATGTTTATCGTGCTTATAACTGAAATTAAACAAAAAACTACAAAAATCTATAATTTGAAACAAAATTCCAATAAAGCATACCAAATATCATCTTGCCTAGAATTTTTGTTTGAAGAAAATATAGTGTTTATAATCTCATTCCAAATGTTTCTTGAATTGGAAAACATTGGATCCTCGTAGTTTCCTACTCTCTTTCCTCCTAGTAGGCCAATTCACAACACTAAAGTTTAAAACATAAGCATTATCACAACATGGGGAAATAGTTAAGAAACGTGCATATTTAGCTTTTATGGAAACTTCAGCACATATATTACAAAAAACTAAAATACATCATGTAGAATTGTAAAACAGAATCATGATTGTTCGTATTCACCCATCACAAATACCATTCATTAAACAAATTTGTTCTCTCCATTAATTTTCAGATTTTTGTTGAAGTTCACTTCCTTCTTCTTCCTCCTCCATTACCTCCTCCACCGCCTTCTCCTTTTCTTCTCCTTCTACTTCTATTTCTCCTTCCTCTTGCTTCTCCTCCTTTACCTCAGCCTGAGGCTCTTCCCTTCCAAGACAATCAAACTCTTCCTTCTTATTCCTTCCTCCTCCTTCCTACTCGGCCACCTTTTCTTGTTCTACTTCTCCCTCTTGTTCCTTCTCCTTCACCCCAACCCAAGGCACTTCTTCTTCTTCTTCTTTTTCTTCTTTCTCTTCCCCCTTCTCCTTCACCTTAACTTGAGACTCTTCTCCTCCAAGACAATCAGACTCTTCTTTCTTGCTTTCTCCTTCTTTTTCTTGCCCCTCCTCCTCTCCCTCCCTATCCTTTTCTTCTCCAAGACAATTAGATTGAAACCTTGGATGAACATTCAATTTGCATTCCTCACAATGTAAGGCTACTCTCTTAAAAGGCATGCTGCAAATATCACATGGAGAAGAAGAGCATGTTGCAAATATCACATGGAGAAGAATCTTCTATCTTTTAAATAAAAGTAAGAGGATGTCGATGACTTTTATCTTTATAAGTTTTTCCAAACTTAAGATATGGATATCGTCCAATAACACATTTGGGATGAGCAGTAAAATCACAAATTGTACAATAATAGAACCACTTCCTTGGGTTTCTTTTTTGCTCACAAATTAGACAATAATCTTCTCTGAATTTATCTCCAACAGTATAAGTAAGTTTGAGGATATGCTTGTCGTACCTGTGACTTGCTTCTATTGGAAAACTTGCACATCTATGACATATGGCAAAACGACAGCGAAAGCATCTCAAACATGTCTCATCCCCACAACTTTCGCACGTCAGATCTTCGATTGTTGTGAGCAAGAAGGAATGTGGGTGACAATCGTGCCGAAACCTTTCTTGGACTATAGAACATTCGACGTCTAAGATAAAGTCATCGTCATATAAATGCGCTCTATAAGCGAATCCATGACGACGAGAATTACATAGAGAACATTTGAACGTGCCATCAAAGGAAGGTATATGTGACATCAAGTTGAAAGTCAATGGAAGCCATAAGGATCTAAAACTTCTCGGTAGTTGAGTGCAAAGATAATGAAGAAAAAAGTTGCATTTTATGCAGCTATAAAAAGGAATCGAGATTAACTGCAAACACCCCTCACAAACTCGATCGTCTGAGGTCTCCTTATTGTTGAGAATCAAAGCATGTTGATGGCTAAAATGTTTGATTTCTGGAGGCAAACTTCTTTCTGTCACTTCAGAATTGGTATCCTTGATTAAGCCATTTACAAATCCTTGACTAAACCATTGATTGATTTCCACGGGTGCTGAATCATCAAATGCTTTCCCGTCCTCCCAAAATTGATACTCTCTTGCACACATCAAGTGGGTAGCATAATTACATTGTTGGCAGTAATAGGCTGCATACTCTGTATTCAGCTTTAAAGAGCAGAGCTTACATAGCGTGTCGGTCTGCTCCTTCACCTGGGGAACAGAATATTTGAGCACGAGAGGGTGAAGGTGAGGATGAAGTACGATTTTGATAGTGTCCGAAAACCCAGCACAATCGGCGTGAACCAAGAGATAACATATGCTGCATACGCATCTGAGGCCCTTGCCATCCTCGCCGCACAATTCGCAAATGAACTGACTGTCTTTCAGGAATTGAACGAATGCGTGCTGGTGACCATCATCCTTATTTGCTGGCCGGCGAGTGGAACATTTAATGTGAAGGGAGAAATTACAGTCATTGCAAGCGTAATACCAGCTCTTTCCGCAATCTTTACCGCAAGCATGACAGAAAAGACTCCGATTTGGCATTGCCAAATTAAGGGAGTGGATTGGGTGCAAGGGATGTTCCATCCCTCTAGGTAGGTCCCAGCATGATTCATGGCAGTGCAAATTGCATAAGGAGCATTTAAGGTAGGGAATGGATGATGGTTCCCCGCACAGCATACAAATTGCTTCCTTTTCTCCATCAATCTTCAGATCTTCGACGGGAATAAATTGATGTACGTAGTCGAGTGGCACGCTCAGCTTCACCTTCCTCCATTCCTCCATTCCTCCATTCCCTCTCTGATGCGCGCACACAACGCAAAGGCCAGAATTGATAGAATAATTTCTCACTCAAATTCTCTCCCGGATAGATTTCTTTCTCTGCGCTTTAAAAGGCTGTCGTCGTTCTGGGTTTTGTTCGTGGAAGACAAAGGTGCCAGATTTTCGGGCCAACAACAGCAAGAAAGAATAAGACAAATGAAGAACAGGGTTGTCTCCGGTTTCTCTCTTTCTTCTTCTCTTTCTCTCACTCTTCTCAGAAAAACACAGCAACAACACTTTCTATTCTCTTAGATCTTTGGTTTGGCAAAGAAAAATGGGTCTCGATTTGACACTACATAAAAACTTATCAGGAGTTTATGTAATTTATTACTTTAAGCGTGCAAAAGTATTATAGTTAATTTAATTTCTCTCAGTTAAAATTTTCCAAACGCTTTCAAAACGATTATAATGAATTTAAAGAAAAAAGGAGATTGCTAGAATTAATCATAGTATAGCAGGAATGTTAGGAAAATTTGTTGCCTACCCTGAAATTTTGGTTGGATAAACAAAAGCATAACTAGCAATATTTTCTTGTTAACTTAATTTAATGAAGAAAATCTAGATTGTCTTCCAAATTTGCATGTATTCCTTTTTCAAGGATGTCAAAATTTGAAAAAAAAAATCTCTTTCTCTTTATTTATTGTCCCTATCAACGCAAAATTTATTTCAATATACTTATAGAAACTTAAATGAGTTTGGTAGGAATGCTCGGCATCTTTTGGGGCACATGCGGTCGGACAAAAATTTGTGGATAATTAAAGTTTGCAACAACTGCTTGTTCTAAAATCACTTTCTTCATACAGGCCAAAAAATTTAAAGTAAAGCTCTTTCTTTTCCTCTATTGTCCTAGTCAATGTATACTTTCTTTCCAAAACATATATATTCTAACTTAGTGGGCCTAGTTTGGACAAAAATCCATGGGTCATTCAAGTTGACATCCACTCTCCTTTACCTAGACGTCAAAAGTTAAAGTAAAGTTCTTTCTTTTTGTCTATGATTCCTATCAATGCAAAATTTATTTCAATATATATATTTTTTCAATTTTATGTTTTGAATTGCTAATATTCAGCACTTCCAAAGAAGCTCTATGGTCAGAGTGCATAAATAATTTGTTTATCAAAGTTAAATTTAAGAACTCATTGGAATCTCTAATACTTTATTATTAAATTAACTAGTTAAGCAACAAATTTGTGTTCATTTTTAAGGATTAGATTGTGGTACCTTTTTGTTTTCATTTAATATTTTTATTTATTTGTTTCAATATTCTTTTCAAAAATTTTAGTGGGTTTAAATGACAGTATACAATCTTTTGAGACACTAGGGTTTAGATGAAAATCAGATGTTCATCAAAATTTGGTTGGAAGTTATTTTCAAATATGGCAAAAATTGAGGCGATTCTCTTTCTTTCAATTTATTGTCCAGTCAATGCAAAATTTAATTCAATACTTTTTTTTCTTTGAAAAGAAAAGCTAATGGGTATAGCTAGAAATATTCAGCATCCTTAAAACGTAAGTGGTCAGACAAAGTTGGTGGGTCATCGAAATTGGCATGCCAGCCTATTTCATGCATGTCAAAAAGTAAAGTCTCTTTCCAATAACCTTTCCTTTCGTCCTCGTCACTGCTAATTTTATTTCAAGATATATTTTTTATTTAGTTTCATCTGTGTAGCTAGGAATAATCTGCGCCTTTCGAGGCACCGACAAAAATTATTGGGTTATATCCACTATTTCATATGTGTCCAAATCGAGTAAATCTCTCTTTTGACCCTAAAATATTCCAATCCTTGCAAACCCACGCCAATAGTCTTGTCATTGTGACATCTTGCAGTGCGTGGTCTCACAAATAATTAAACATCTCATCACTACAACGTGTACAGTTATTAGTTCGTTCATCAACGCCCTCTTTTTTTCTTTCTTGTGCAAAGTAGATTTGTTTTACCAACATCATTTACCGGGTAAACAACGTGACTATGCACTCGCCGCTTTGGATTTTCTTTTTCAACAATAGATACTAAATTTATTACTTTTTTCTTGGATTAAAAAAAGCTTATTGTTAGAAATAAGAATTCTACATTTGACAAATATGGTCATTGAATATTATATAAATATAAAAAAATATATTCAAAATCTACATTAATTTATTGTAACCCCACTTAGCTTTAAATACTTTTGAGTATACTCTAATGAGTACTAATTTTATTTTGGACCCAATGTGTACTTAATACATGAGAAATATTAAAAGTCAATTGCATAATTCACCTAACATAACAAATACTTCAAGCAGCCAGGCAGTCATAAAGTAAGAATTGTTCCCCTGTAGGCCCGCGTCTCAAAACCTAGTACCAATTTAGACCAATTACTCTTAGTTGGGCGAGAAAATTCAGCTTGCATCATAAACCTTGCAGTTTAAACGTAAACATCCAAGAAATACAGTACGCCAGTCAAGATGTTAAAAATGCTATAAATTTGTTTCATATTATTTAAATTCTTTTATTAAAATAATATATATCTCATAAATTTTTTCAATAATAATAGCATAATTTAGTTTAAATATAAACCTCACAATACCTATAATTTTTGTCCATCTCCTAGTCTCATCACTAATGAACGAGTCATCTCATACAGTCATATGTGTTTTATGCTATCCAATATTATTAATTTCTTAACTTAATATCCTTTTACATTTTCATTTTTATTAATAATTGAACCTGACAGAGAAATTAAATCAAATTAAACAAGTCAACTACCTCATTCACATAAAACAATAACAATAAGAAAATATACTTTCTAAAATACACTCATTTTGTAAGATCATACAGAAGCTCAATCATGAACTCTGTTCAAACTAAGATCCATAGGGAAGTAGCACGAGTTGACTAAAATGATTAAGCATTTAAGATTTGTAGACATAGTCGTCTGTATTACTGTTTTTCAAAACAATGAATAACGTAACATGAACAGTTCTTGGAGCAATGTTCAACCGCACGAGCTATCCAAGAAAAGTGCCCAATAGCGTAATGCCCAGTTCAACAATGTGAATGACAAAAAATAAGACTAAGGACTTATGACACTATATAGTTTCCCAATGGCATAGTGACATGATTTGTAATTTTAAACTTTATTAAAAATTTTACAAAAATCCTTCACTTTGCTGAGTATAATTCAAGTATTCGGAGCTTTTAAGGTATTGATATAGTATAATCAAACCATTAATTGTATGTACAAAGTTTCTCTTTGTTCTTAACAAAATGAGATAAGACATTAAAAATTCTTACCTCGAAAGTCATAAATTACATATCATATGATTCGTATTTGAACTCTATATTATTAAACTTTTTGTTAGCATAATATTTTTCCTTTTAAATGACATATTGAATGCTATGGTACTCTTTCATACGTGGATGAGTTACTTTACTGTATTTTTACTCAAGATGATTTCTTAAAAGAGACTTATTGGCCCCTATGAACTGGTCCGCATAAGCTTCGTTCTAGTAGGGTAAAAACTAAAGTAATTTTTGTATGTAGCTGCTTTTTGTATACTATCTCTATCAGTACTATGTTATCGATTTGTTTTAACTTTATCAATGGGTGGTAATTGAAAAATCCTATTCTTGAAAGAAAAATATTATTAACGATTCAACAAGTATTAGATGACACTTAAGAACATGTAAGAGATCAAGCAACAATAATATGGTTGATTTTGCCAACCACGGCCAAACAAATCATCTATTCATGCTTGCTCAAAGAATATTCTCAACGTGAGGTTCACAACATATACAAACAAAAAGGACCGGAGCTAAAGACTTGGTTCTAAACTCATTAGAACATAAAACTTAAAACAACAAGTGACACTTCCGCTCAAAGCTATAGATTTGTACAAATAAATGACTTCAAGCTTAGACAATAAATACTAACATTGTTTGCTACCCAAAGCCCTAATGAATAAATTAGTTGATTGTTGCTTTGCATGTATGCACTAAGTTCGAATAATGCCTCTCTATAGTTTCTCTCTCACAAAGTGCTAACTTAGCCCCAAGTGACTGCTCAAAGGACGCCTTAAGGGAAGTGTGGAACCACCTATTAATAAGGCCATAGATCACTTCTAGTGTAGGATAACAAGATGGTTCTTAATATGCCCCTTTATGAAGATGGCCTGAAGGAGAAGGTATCCAAAAGGTCATGGAAGGGGGAAAGAACCTAACTTGCTCTAATACCATGTTAACTTAAGCCTAAGTGACTCCCTAGAAGATGCCTCATGGGAAGTGTGTAACCACCCATTAATAGGGCTAAAGAATGGAGCATCCACTTTTGATGTGGCATGATGGGACCATTCCTAACAAAAAGTGACAATCTAGTTCAATGTACTTTGTCCTTTGATTAAAGATTAAGTTTGTAACTATATGATGCTACCTCATTATCGCAATACAAGCAAATTGGATGTGGCATAATAAACTCTAGGATCTTTGAAAACACTAGTGAGCTTGACAATGTTGCAAATTGTGTATGCCACTACACTATATTCTAATTTTGTTAATGATCTAGAGATAGTTGGCTATTTCTTTGTCAACTAAGAGATGAGAAAATCGTGTAACTTGACATAATATCCCATGACGTGAGTGGTGCAACATAGGGAAAGCTGCATAATTAGAATCATAATAAGTTATTAGTTCTAAAATGGATGAAGAAGATAAAAATATCCTAAGGCTAAGAGATTCCTTAATGTACTTGACTACCTTCATAGTTGCATCCATGTGAAAGCATCTAAGAGCATGATTAAATTAACTAAGATACTATATCACAAAACTAAGATCTAGTCTTGTATTTTTCAGGTAGGTTCAATCTCTTAAAAAATCTTCTAAATGAGGCTTTATCAACTAAAAAAGGGTCATATTTCTTTTCTAGTTCTCTTTCATCATATTCAGGAATTGTGAGCTTTAAGTGCTCTTCCATGGGAGTAATTGTAGGCTTTAAGCTAGTAAGCCAACCTTAGAAACTACCTTCAATGTATACTTGTATTTGCTAAGGTAAATGCCTCCTAGTGAGTGAGCTATTTTGATGCCTAATAAATACTTGTATTGACTTAGATCCTTCATACAAAAGTTCAAATTCAATTACCTTTTGGTCTCTAAGATGGAGGTAGAATCACTCCCAATAATAGGTACATAATCAATATAAATCAACAAGATAATGAGAGAATCTCTATGTTGTTTCATAAACAAGGAATAGTCATGATGGGACACCTAAAACCCAATCACAAGAAATGCTTTAACAAAATTAGCATACCACTATATCAATACTTGTTTTAGTCCATATAATAACTTTCATAAGCAATAAACTTAATACTCCATCTAATGTGCTCAACCCTATGGTAGCTTCATATATACTTCTTCCAAAAATCTCCTTTCAAAAATGTATTTTTAACATCTAGTGGAGGGGGGTCTCAATGACTAATAGTAGTAATGCTCATCACATAACAAACTATCATCATCTTGATCATTAGGGAGAATGTCTTCTTATAGTTTATGCCATTTCTTTAAGTAACCCCTTGCCCATTAATTGGGCCTTGTACCTCTCAATTGTCCCATTTGCAAGGTACTTCCCATTGTATACCCACTTGTCTCAATAAGCTTACAACCATATATGATTGGCCTCAAGGGCTGCCAACTTTCTATTCATGGCCTCTATCCAATGCATGTCTTTAAAAACATGATAATACGTTTCAAGTTCAAGAATAGTTTACATAGAGGTAATGAAATGATAATACCATGGAGCAAAGTGGTTAATGTATACATGGTTTGAAATGGGATAAAAAGTGGTACTAGATCTAAAAGTTAAAGAGTTAGATATGGAATCCAAAGTCCATATAAGATGTCATGTGGTACGTATGGATTGTCAAATTAAGGGTGTAGGTTTTGATGGTTGGTTGGTTGGTGTTGGAAATGGATACGAATGAGTAAGGTTGACTAGTATGGGTGCTGAGTCTAATGATGATTTAGGTAAAGGATCCATAAAAGGTGGATTATGAAAATCTATACAATCAAATGGTGATATAGAGGGTCCTAAAAAGGGTTCCAATGTAATTGTTGTTGAATTGTCCTATTGAATAGCCTCTGCACTAGGTGTAGCTCAATTTATGGAGGATACCAATGGAGGAACAACTAAGAAATCATAAAATGTAACATCATGATTGATGAATAACTTTCCAAAATTAAGATCATATACATGATAACCTTTTCATAATGAAAGGTATTCTATGAAAACACAAGATCATTGAATGAATTTAAATTAACATTGAAACAACCAAAAAAGATATATAACTTAATATATGCTCAACAATTGAGAATATTGACAATTACATTTATATATAATATGTTTGTTTCAATCGATAATCTATGTTAAATATTAATGTCTATTTCAATTCTAGAATTTAGTTGTGACCCATTTCCTTTTGGTTTGGATTGACCCACCGAGTCCATTGTTTAGTATTTAGGTCACCAAAAAAGTAAAACCAAATGTTCGATTCACAATGCAACAAATACACGTGCTGTTGGATAGTTTAACAAATATTTAACCAAAATGCAAGAATTACATGCAAAGTAATATAGAGGAACTTAAAAAATAATCAATCAGCTTAGACGCAGGTGAATCCAAATGAATTGTCCACGAAAAGAGAAAGGAAGGTAACTACACATGAATCAATGAATAGACAATCCTTCTCTAGAACTTGGATTTTATGGAATCGACTACGTTCTTATCCATTTGGAAAGCCTTTGCAAGAATGTCACTAGCAATAGTTGGTGTAGACCCAAACACTGCATTCGCAATGGAGATGACGCCAGGGTTTTGACTGCTCAGAGCTACAATGGCAATAGTGTTACCATACCCTGCATTTCTCTGGCAATGCACGAGGCCGACGGGGAATAGAAATACATCAACCTTTCGTGATGGTCTGTTTTCAGGGTTGGATGTGACAAAACCGACTTCTATACAACCCTCCAGGAATACTAAGATTTTGGTGGCTCGATGATGCATGTGAGGAGGGTTGATACCCCAAGGTTCGTAATCGATGCGGGGAATGGAGATGCCAAGAGTGTTGAGTCCTGCTACCTGCGTTGCGTTCAACAGTGTCACCTTGGATCCAAGGTGGTTCGACGTGTTGCCTGCCATGTGAAGTCCACTGAAGAAGTCATTGGGTTCAACCAGTTTAGGATCCTTGCAGGCTAGACCATTCACTAGGACTGCCACACGTTAAAAAGAGTCACGTAAAACAAATGAATCTAAAGGCAGCACCTAGGTTTCAGTGCATATGCTATAATACTTGAGGACTTTTTAACCGTCGAAATCACTTTAAATGACCTTGTTTTTAAACTGACCTGCCAAGCTATAGAACCGTGTTTCAATTTAGCTATAAAATCAACGGTTCAAATAGTAACATAAAAAGAAACATGCTTCAGTCTCACTTATTACCTGTACTTGTCCTATCTGCGACACAGAAATCTTGAAGTGGGCTGTGGTCGGATGCCGAGGTGACAGTAAAAGAGAGAGCTAAAGGTCCTATAAAGGAAACTGGAACAGCCATTTCAAAGCTCAATGTTGGAGAAGCTTTAAATTGATGAGAGTAGAAGTTTGAGAACAAGTTAGAGCACTTAAGATTAGAGTTGTAGGTGAAGAACTGTTACAACTTCCCTTATATGGGGAGAGGTTTTGACGTAGCAACACCGTGCACCAAATAAGTTTGCCGCCCTTGCACAGGACGGGTTTATCGGTTCTGTTGACCACGTCTTTAAAACTACGAAGTTAAGTTGGATACAAAAGCGCATTTTTGTTGTTTGCCGGCGTTGTGCAAAGGTAGGAACTTAATGATGTGTAGAACACGGAATTTGTCTTGCTTTCTGACAAATACTTGAACAAGGAATCGTCTACCCGCCCATTATGTATGGATTTTATTTTATTTTGCTCTGTTCTGAGAATTGTCATGACATCAAGCGACGTGACTAATTTGGTTTCTTCAAGTTGCCAAGTTCTGAGATGCTGCTAATCTTTTAAATTTGCTGGTTTTTCTTCTAAATTTGTTGGACGTGCCTTGTTCTTATGGACCAGAAGGTGGAAGTTATTGCAATATGTGTAAACTGGGGTGCGTACACATCACCTAAATTCTACTTAGTATATGCACTAGAATGAAGTTTCTGTTTCGTTTGAGGTCTTGAACTTCTCTTTTGCATTCTGGTCTTTAGTCATTATAAAAGCTCTATGCAGTCATGAAAATGAAACGAACCATTAGGTTCAAGATGCTTCGTGTGTGATATACTACTTTTTCAATCCGTAGTTGCATAAAAACTGTCCTCTGTTTTGTCTTCAGTCAACCTGTTATGTTATGAACGTGGTATCAGAGCTTGATTCGGTCTTACACCGGGTCAAGTTGTTGTTAGAAACCTTTATGACGGCTTCAGAACGTATAAATCCTGTTTCACCGAATTTCAATATCTAGCCGAAAGATGAGAGACAAAGTTTCACCGTATTGGAGTCAGTCATGGACTTCATGTGAGAAAGGCTTACTGTAACAAAAAAACTTGTCTTGCAAGGCAAGTACCTGGCATCCCACGTAGTCTTTTACAGCAGTGGAACATCTTCAGTCATTAAAGACTACATCCCATGTAGTCTTTGAGTTACCATGGAGGAAGGGCATTAATCATCTTTGAAATCCACAAGCAGAAATAAACCAGTAAAGCAAAGCTTAGATATGGTTCAAAATGAACCTGAAGCTGAAAACAGTAATATGCAAAATGGGTGGACAGTGAGTCTTTTTATTAACTCATACAAAAATATTATGATCACATGCAGCAGTGTTTTTCCGTGCATGTGTCTGGGCTTTGCTGATCTGTTCATTACATTTTTTGCCCTCTTATCTGCAATGGTAACTGCCCAAAATCTCCCAATCCTTCTAACACAAAACACCATCTCTTCTTATCAAGCCTTTCCTTTCACCAAATACCTACCATCTCTTCACCCTTGATCTTTCAGAGATGGCCTCTATCGCTTTCTCTCTCCATCTGGTTCTCTTCATTTACCAGGGCTGACAAGAAACAATTATGACAGCGGCTCCACTTCTCTGTATGTTGTTGTTTTCTTTATTGTTTACTTAAGAATTTAGGTTCTTAGAAGCAATTATTGCAGGATAAGAAAATTTTCTGGGCAAACTGAACCGACCACGAGCGTAGAAGTAGAGCTAACCTTCACGTTGGCAGAAGTAAAATGTTGGACAAGCCATTTCAAATGGAGTTCTAGGTGCTTAATCAATTGCTAAATGTTTTGGATAGGTGCATATTGAATAAGTATAAGATTGGAAAAGAGCAATATCTGCAGGCTGAACTAGAGTGTTACGTTCGTTAAAGGAGCTTTGGGTCTCTGCAGGGCCACAAACAGAGGAAAATAACAGGCTTCATTGAATTCAAGATCAACAAGTTATCAAATTCAAAGAAATTTCCATTTTAAAATTACTTCTCATACAAATACATGAACGTATGCAACCGGATAAATATAGTTACATAAAAAATAAATAAAAATAAAAAATAAAAAAACCTCCGTCAGCATCTAAGTATACGGCAACAGGAACATAGCAGTCAGTGTGGAACACAGCAATTAGAGTTGCCTTCTATTCGCTAATACTCTTCTTCTTCAACTTCACTCCCCATCTTCCTCGCTACTATGCCCTCATTTTCTCTCCCGTTCCAGACCCTCCCACCAATTTTCCTCATTCAAGCCCCCAAAGCCCTGTAACTTCTGAGCCTTCGTTCGCAACTCGCTCCTGGACCCTCCCAAATCTCGGGTCCTTTGCTTGGATTTCGAAACCCAGTAACGGGAGCAGCTGCATCTCACTTTCGGACCCTCTTGTGGGCTTCCAGAAACCCAAGGCTTGGAGGGCCGTGGCTTCCATTTTCCTCCGGCAATTGGTTTTGGTTAACCTCCAGCGATTGGTTGTGGTTAAGTTGCTGATTACGAGACACGTGAATCCACCTAAGGCCGCGTAGAAAGCAGATGGAGCTAAGGTGCCATTGGGGTTTCGCTCAAATTTAAAGGAAAGCTGATGCAAAATGTGGGAGCCATGTTGACAATCAAGAAAGCTAGCGGAAGAGGATTGTTAGCAAGAAAGAAGAGAAAAAAGGGACGTGATTTGCAAGAGATTGGTGAGACTTAATGGAATCTCAATAAGAATGACAACAATTTGAATTTGAATTTGAATAGAATGAGCATAGAATATCTTTAAAAGTTGGCTTCCTCAATTTACAACTATAGCTCAAGCGATGGTTTTCTTAAATTAGTTTAATTTAAATAATTTTCCTAGTTTTTAGAATTCAATTATGGATTGAAAAACCTTTTCTTTAGAAATACAGGAGAATATGGGTAGAAATAGAGATAAGGTTTATAAACGAAGGCAAAGAACAAATTGTATTTGTTTTCTAACTTTGTAAGTTTACTTGTGATTCAAAAAAAATATTCTTCTAAAGTTCTCCTTTTGATTTTGGTAACGACCATAGATCATCCACATAAAGGCAAAAACTGATGAACTTGGGATGACTTGTTACGTGTTTTGTTTCACAAGCATGTAACAAAAGCTAGGGATTTCGTGAATGGGCACCTCTGCCACTGCGGGAAAGATTTATGCTACAGCCACATGCACGATTTGAAAGTAAATAGCGGTGCTCCTAACTGTAGTTTTCGTTCATGGAGGAGAGCTTCACATTGCTGATGTCACGATTATTTAGGTAAACATGACAACTTTTAAGTGATAATAAGAGGTTAGTAGTTGATCTTAAATGACATACAAATATCTCAAACACCAACTATGAAACTAATTAAGATTTCTGTCCAATTGAATGTTATGGACCGTTTGGATTTCTCATGTTGTTCTACCTATTGTAGTTGGAAGGGCAGTAAGTATTGTTTGTTACCTATAAATGTAATGCTCACATGCAGCTTTGTTTGGACTTTTTCCTGCAGTCTTTAAAGCATCCTTCGTTGAATGTTGAGAAGTGCACGCAGTTTACTGGATAATGTACTGTAAGAATCATAAAAAATTATATATAGGCAATGTATAACTTCTTATGGTTATATTCAATTACTATTAAAGAAAAAGTTAATACCGAATGGTAGACGAATACCTGTGCCATTCAATGCAGTTTACCATATTTAAAGGATTGTTCTACGCGAGCTTGTTTCCGTTCAAAACCCTACCATTAGAGTTCATGAATTCATACTAAATTGTATGACAAATTGGGGAAAGTTTATTTCCAACTAGCAACAAGTGACGAAAATCATCTTCTGAAAATTATATTTTTATAAATTCTATAAGCCCTTGAACTTTGCCTATGTAACATATGGAGAACTATATTTCTAGTTTTGACAATTTAAATCTTGGACATTATTTAGGTAAAAAAAATATACCATTTAATCTTCCATACAAAACTGAAGAAGAAATTGAATGGCCTTTATTTCTATTGTGACAAGCTAGAGACTATTGTAAGTCATTGTTCATACTTGATAGAGTTTGGTTTGAAAATGATGATGACTTAAATGCAGAGATGGAGGAAAAATCAAATGAAACAATGATGGAAAGTCAATCCTAAGAAATTGAATGTTAAGGATTGTAAAGGTGATCAATGTTAAAAGTAAGGCCTATCCTCAAAACACGAGTTTAAAGGTGGTATACCTTTGTACAGGGAAAAACCCAGATAGTCAAGCAGGTCCAACCTAGATATTAATCTAAATGTTAAAACCGAGGCTTATCCTCAAGGTGCACATCTAAAGGTGGTACACCCCTAGCAATTAATAAGGCTACAGAATCGACCGTCCATATCTAGTGTGGGACAAATCCCAACATATCCCTTTTGGAAGGCCATAGGCTAAGTGAGAAAAACCTAAGGAAGAACCTAAGTAGCCAAAAAAAGCCCAACCTAGAGGTAACTTGGCTCTAATATCATGTTCAAACTAGCACCCATCTCCAAAACACACATATAAAGGTGGTGCGCCCTTAGCCATTAAAAAGGAAAAAAAACTGGCCATCCATATCTAATGTGGGACAAATCCCAACATACCCCATTTTGGAAGGCTATAGGCTAAGTGGAAAGAACCCAACTTGGAAGACAATATCTAGTCTTGTACAAGGAAGAACCAAGGTAACCAAGGTAACCAAGAAGGCCCAACTTGGATATAACTTGGCTTTGATACCATGTTAAAATCCATGACCCATCCTCAAAATGCATGTCTAAAGGTGGTACACCCCTAGCCTTCAATAAGGCCATAATATTAGCCATCCATTTATAATGTGAGATAAATTTGAATATACCCATTTTGGAAGGTTATAAAATATATAAGAAGAACCTAACTTAGAAAGACAATATCCAAGCCTTGTATGGGAAGGAACTAAGGTAGCCAAGAAAGGCTAAACCTAGATGTAACCTAGCTTTGGTACCATGTTAAAACAAAGGTGTATTCTCAAAATGTACTTCTAAAGGTGGTACACCCTTGACCATTAATAAGGATGTAAAACCAACATCCATATCAAATATAGGACAAATCATAATATAATTCCTTTAGAAGGCCACAAGCTAAGTGAGAAGAACCCAACATGGGAAGACATCTAAGCCTTGTATGAGTAAGAAACTAGGTAGCCAAGAAGGCTTAACTTAAATGTAATTTGGCTTTGATGCTATATTAAAATGGGGCCCATCCTTAAGATGCATGTCTAAATGTAATACACCCCTGTCTATTAATAATGCCACAAAACATGTCATCCATATCTAGTGTAGGACAAATCCTAACATTCCTTTTTGGAAAGCTATAAGCTAAGTGGGAAGAACCCTACCTAGGAAAATAATCTCTAGGCCCTATACGGGAAAGAACCCAAGTAACCAAGAAGGCTTAACCTAGACATAACCTTTCTTCCTTACCATGTTAAAACCAAGGCCCATCCCTAAAATGTGTGTCTAAAGGTGGTACATCCCAAATAGTTGATAAGGCCATAAAATTGGCCATTTGTATTTTGTGTTGGACAAATCCCAACAATCAATAAGATGAGGTGGAAGGACCAACTAGTGAAAAGTTTGGTAGATTCAAAGAATGCACATAATTTTATGCACCTTTGAATGGTAAAGTAAATTGGTTTATTGGTTAACAAGAAGGTGACATTTGATATAAAGGTGGCAAATGGAGAAAGAATAAAAGGTGATGTAGAAAGGTTGAAGTTTTGCTACGATGGGTAAGTAATGTATATCAATGTCTTCTTATGATTAATTATAGAGACTAATTTAGTTTTAGGAATTCAATGATTAAAAAATCTTTGAGATTTTGCTAATCTCAAGATGTCATTTGAAGTAGATGGAAAGAATTTGTCTAATAGATAGATAGTGGAGAAATGGATGTAACAGAAGTTAACAAGGAGCAAGCAAAGAGTTCTATTTTGCATGTAGGTGCTAGTGGGAGAAGATGGTGACCATTAGTAATGAGCCAAAAATGCTACCAAGAAAGGATGGTTTGGCAAGAAGGTAAAACAATATAAATACATTGCAAGAGTTTGAAAAGAGACTCTTTAAGCTAATGGAAGCTTTCCATGCTATGGAGGATTGAATCAAACCATAAGAAAGGCATAATAATAAAGATTGTGTCAAAAGTAAATTTAGAATTCAACAAAAACAATGAAAGATAGTAACAAAATAAAGGAAATGTTTCTAAAAGCCACCAAAGAAAACAAGAGAATTATAATTCAAACGCAATATAGGCTTATTAAGATTCTATGTTAGTGAGGAATTTTGTTGAGATTTCATCCTACACTAGATCTGGAGTTTCATTCTTAGGACCTTATATGAGTTAGTGTTTCTCTTCCTTATAAGCACTTTTGGGGAAATACTATGAGACCCATTTAATATGGTAACAAAGCAAGCTCTCCCCCTCCCCATTTCCTTTTTCTAGGCAATAGCCAAAGAGGCCTTCCACATTGGTTGACTATCACTTCTTGGCATGGAGTGGGCATGGTAGGATTTTGTCCCACACCAAAAGTGGAGTTCCATTCTTGAAGTCTTATATAAGTTGGTGTCTCTCTTCTCTCATGAATGCTAATGGAGGAACACTATTAGGCCCACCTAATACGTTTTTTTGTATCAAACACACTTTAACATAATAAGTATCAACTACTAATATGAAAAAATGCCTTTTGAATTGAATAAATCCTTTAAAGTTGGAAGCACTAGCAAGTGTTCTTACCTTAGACATTATAAATTAAGGCATACTATCCTAAGGCATGCTTTCTTTTAAGAATAGCCCATAATTTGCATATGTGAGATTCCATTGTATTAAGGATCCAAAAGGTCTAACTTTTGAACAAATTATGATAATTTCATCTAACCTCAAGGGCCCATCACCAATCAAATACAAGTGCAAGTGAGACTTGTGAACGGAGGCCCTAAGTGTGGAGGGTTTTAAGGGCTTGAATGAGCAAAACTAATGAGAAAGTAAAAGCGTAGTAGCAAAAGAGATGAAGAAAAGGTTAAAATTGAGAACAAATCCATGGCTTTGTCTAAAGACGAGAGTGAAATGAAGACTGTGAGACAAAGGCAAGATGGGCTTTGAAATGTCTCAAGATATCAATCAATCTCCTTGGAGAATGTGCAAGATATGGTTATTCATGTCATTACATTTATATAGGACTATAAAAAAAGTCAAGATAAAACTTATTACTTGTTAGTAATCCTTCTACCATATTTTTTTTCTAAAAAATTATGCATTTATGATATGCCATTGTATTGTTTTACATTTAGTATTTTAGCATCATTTATTGGACTCCTATTATAATCTAAAATATTTGAATTTATTTTATTTTTTTAATTACTATTTTATTATCAATGTTGTCTAAAAATTAGTTATAAAGATCCCTATAGTAATGTAAACATAATACTTTAAAAGAATGGTTTATAAAGACATAAGTTCATTCAGTTAATATTTTTTAGTCTCAAGTTAAATATACTTTTTTTATATATATATATATTTTTTTTGTGTTTGCCATAGTTAGTGGGGACAATAATGTCTTGTTTACCACTTTCATTTATTTGGAATTAGAATAGGTGACAAGGGCAATAGTGTAACCTTTTCCTTAGGTTTATTTTTAGGGTTTTGTGCACCCTATAAACAAAGGCAACATGAACTTGGCTTGGTGGCTTAGAAGGACACTAAGAAGCCTTATGACTCAAAGCTTGTATGGCTTAGTATGGCTTGGCAGCTTAATGTGTGAGGGGATGATGCAAGAGATTTGCATAGCCCTTAAATTGCAAAGAAACCTAACACTAGAGTTATGCAAGTGGCCAAGGGCCTAATAGAGAGAGCAACCAAATCAAGAGAGTGAAAGATAATACTTGTACTCTTGATGAGTTTCTTAATAGAAAAGGAAAAGGGGCTAATAAATCTACTAATGATAGTGGGTGTAGGCAAGCTTTGGCTAAATCACTCTAAATATGTATCTTGTGTGCCGTTATAGCTTGGATTCTAGCTCAAGGAACTCAAACAAGTGGTATTGGAGCCAAGGTTCATTAGTTTGGAGCTAGAAGCAATGCATGGTGAAGTTTAAGTTTTGGGTTTTAAAGCTTGGAAGTTTGAACAATTGATTTTGAGCTAGATCGAGCTATATCAATGCTTTTGAAGAGGTAAACGACTTCTCTTTGATATTTCTAATGAAGATTTGAATTTGGAATCAAAGTTTTTTGAGTGGATTTTGTATGGCTTGGAGAAAACCTGGTTTCAAAACCATTTTAGCTCATAAATAGCAAAGGAAGGTGTTTTTGGAGAAAATGAACTCAAATTGGAATTAGGGCTCTTTGATCTATAATTCCAAAGTTTCTAGTAAAAATGGTCACCAAAAAGTCACTAGGTAGCCAAACCTAGGTAAGAAGTAGGTGAGTTGGATGCGAATCCAAGCATAGGCAATCTAAGTTTGGATCAGGTGCATTGTTACACATGCAAACAAAATTGGGTAAGGCAAGTTAGATCCAAGTATAGATTGGTGAAATGGACCAAGTTAGTAGGATTTTAGTTATAGGCCAAGTTAACCCAAGATTGAACAAGCCTTACGTTGGGCTAGATTAAGCCCATGGAAAAAAAGGCCAAGCCCACTAGAGACAAGCTTTGGAAATGGGTTATGAATTCAGTCAAGTATAGGCCTAAGTCCATTGAGTTAGGCCAAAGAATCAAGTTAAGCTATTGAGTTAGGCTAGGTTTGACCTGAACTCTTAAATCTGTTAGATTATGGACAAATGGCTGAGAGAAGATTTTAGTGGATTTGTGCTGATAGATGGTGTCTAGGAGCGAGAAAAGACTTCTAGGATGATTTATGGTTGATTACAATGATAATCATGGAATAATCATGGTCATTGGTGGTGATGTGTGGCCGGAAATGCCAAGTTAGGTTGTAAATGTCACAGATGGCCATGAAAATCTAGCAACTAGCTGCAGATCAGAGAAACCAAGGTATCAAAATGATGCACCAATCGAGGAGGGACCAGTTGGCAATGAAAATCAGCCATAAAAGAGATGGAGAATAGTGGAATGATAATTAGGTTATGAGATGGGTCAACCCACAAGACTATTGCCGGGCGTATGAGATACACACACACAGTGGACTACGCAAGGTGCGTGATGTACACATACATAGGGTGCGTAGAGCCCACACATGGATAAATGTCATAGTGTGTGAATCACACGTGCTGGCGAAAACATTTCTAGGTATTTTTTAGCTAGTTTAGATAGAATTTTGAGTAGTGTTTAATGGTATGATTGAATTGTGATTCTCAGGTTAAGAGAGGTTCAAAAATGTAATTTTTTGGAGAACCCATGTCTAAATGTGGCAAAAGGTAATTGTTTGATATGCCACCTTAGATGATAAAGATGGAGTTTAGTGCATGGTGTTGCTTGATGCCTTTGTCTTAATTTTTCAATGCTAATAACGGCCACAAGATAAGAATGTCTTTGCAAGTTTATAAGTGAGCTTCTTTGGATTAAATTTTTTTGGTTAATTATATACTCTGCTAGATATATGAGATCTACTAGTCATGTGTTTGGTCAGGGGATGACTCTAAAGGTGAAAGTCAATTTTTAAAGGGTTAGGGACTATGCTTATGAATAGGGATGCAAAATGTGCTCTTCATCTATTGCCTTAAGTGTTGTCTTTTGATAATGGTAAAGGGGATACAATTTGTTCATTCTTTGGTTGTTTAGGATTTTATTATTTAGGGGTATAGCCAAGGTATAGGGATCAAAGGTAGAGACTAATAGGATTTGAGGGGGGAGAGCGCTTTTCATCTGGTGCTTCTAATACATTTAGCGTATAATGGTGGGTTAGAAGAGACAAAGTTGTGAGATACTAGGGGCAAGAGGTAGAAAAAGAAAAATCTCAAGTAGTGATCTTACATTGTTGAGATTGGGAGATACCAAGATATTGAGGAATCACTAACAAGCTCAAGATTAGAGTCAATTCTTAGAGAATGTTTGATCATTTCTAAGAGGTAAGATTGTACTATATGGAGGAGGTAGAAATGATTTTTCTCTAGTTTGGATTCCAAATGATTGGATTGGCTAGTTGACCTTGGTAAAGAGAGCGTTTTAACTTAATTTGAGTGAGACTCAAGGGATTCAGGGTGTGCTAGTCCCTAAGGCTTATATGAGGTTGGATATTACCTCTAAAGCATACATGAGTAGCAAATAGATACAATTAGATTGTAATTTCTTTGTAATGAGATATAGACATGGACTTGGCAATAACCCTAAGTTGTTTTATAGTTGGTTTATTAACTAGATTAGTTGCATGAGTTATAATCAGAGTGGTGTTATCCACAAGAGTTTGGAGATAGTTGTGATTATGGGGGTCATGTAGTTCATGGGACTACGAAGATTCCTAGTAGAGTTAGAATTGACTACTCATTTGCTGGAAGACTTATTGAAAAGTTTTGTATGCAATTAATTACCTATTGTGCAAGTTGTTGCATTAATAGTGTCTTGTTCACTCCATTAATGTATTTAGAATTATAATAGGTGACAAGGGCAATATTGTAACCTTCTCCTTAGGTTTATTTTTAGGATTTTGTGTACCTTATAAAGAAAGGCAACATGAAATTGGCTTGGCAACTCAAAAGGAGGTTGAGAAGCCTTACAACTCAAAGCCTTATATGGCTTAGCGTGGCTTGGTGGCTTAATGCATGAAGGGATAGTGTTGGAGATTTGCAAAGAAAGGAAACACCAAAGTTATGTAAGTAGCAAAGAGTTCGATAAAGAGAATAACTAGATCAAAAGAGTGAAAGATAATACTTGTACTCTCAATGATTTTCTTAATGCAAAAAAAAGGTTATAAATTTAACAGTGACAGTGGATGTATGCAAGCTTTAGTCGAACCACTCTAAACGTGTGTCTTGTGTGCCTTTATTGCTTGATTTATACGCCAATGAATGTGTGATGCAACCTAACAAGTGATATTGGAGCCACTTGGATCTCAAAAATTTTTAATATAGTATTAAAACCAAAATTAAGCATAGCACCTCTTTGTTTATGAGTAAATACTCCAACATGAAAAGTTTTCTCACAAGAATTTTTTTTCATTATTATATGTAATTATAATTTTGCACTTTATTTGGGTTTGATTTATGATGCAACTATGGAAGTTATCTTAATTTGTTATGTTCTATGAACTTCAGCAAGGATAAATTCATGACCATTGCTAGATCAACCCACTATAATTGCTTAAATCCTTCTCTTGCTTTTAATTTTGCATCTTTTGTTGCTTTATATGGTGAAGCTTATCATCAAGGATTCAAAAGTTTTAGTTTCACTAAAGAGATTGGTGTTTCAAAAGAGGTATAAGAAACAAACTTATGCCATGACTATAGGATATGAAGGGATTGAAAAGTGAAAGTGTCTGTTGCTATAGTTCTATGGGTGGAAGCAAATGGAAACAACAAAGGAGCACCAATTTGTCGTGATACCTACATTTTCTTCGTATGTTTATTAATTTGTTTGAGAATTGGCTAAAATTTAGTGCTAGTATTATATGTCTAAATACTCAATGATATAGTGGAAATGAAGAAAACAAATACTTAAGAGCAATTTTAGAACCAAAAAAATAAAAGAACTTGGGGACATTGTTCTTAACAAGAATGAGTACTCTTAAGGCTTTGACTATCCAACTTGATGTCCTTATACTAGAGTATATTGCTTGTGGAGTGCTCTTCCTTGAAAAAAAAAACATAAATTTCTAACAAATGTTAGATGTTGCTTCAACCTTCCCCACTTGTAAAATTTTTTCTTGAATTTGGCTATGGATTACATGGCTTTCAAGGTGATATTCGAATAAATATGCAATACTATGTAAGAAAGGGAGAATATGGAAAGAAAGCCTTCCAGTGAGCAAAATGTATTTTGTATTGCTGTCTATTATGTACGATGTTTGTTCTATATTTATAGACTACAAAATTGTTCTAATCATGGAAAGGAAAATATGGACAATAAATACAAGGATATGCACCTAAGTATCAGACTTAATAAGGTAACAATGTTGGTGAATCCTTGACATATTAACAACTAAATGTAGAAGAAATGGGTCATCTCATTTGGAAGCTCAATCACATTGGCATTATCATTTATATTAAATACTCAATCTCACACTAGAAAGAAGAGTACCTGTGAAGTGCATAATAAGCCTTGAACACCCACTCTCTAATGAGATTTTTTGGGAAAGAGGTAGACATAGACCTTCAAGATGGTATCAAAACTTGGCCTTTTTTTTTGCGTGTCCTAACTCAAATCTCAAAGTTGGGCTAGTCTATCGTTGGAAAAATAGGACTAAACTCAAACTACGAGGATAATACACATTCCCATACATTTTTTTTAAATAAAAAAAACCCCTATGAAGTGTCTTATAAGTCTTGAACACCTCTTTCTCCTTTGAGACTTTTTCAAGGAAAGGTGGACTTATAACTTCAAAAACTTATTTTGCCACTCTATAATAATGAGACTATCCTTCTTGCCTGAAACCCTCTATAAAACCAATAGCAAGCCTGTTTTTGGTGTATGAATACACATAATTTTATCTCTTAGTCATTCTCAATATTTCCTGATTTCTCAAGTGTTCAGTAACACTTTACCTTTTTGTTGGCCTAACTAATTCAGTTGTTCTAATAATATAAGGATAAAAGTCTTACATTGAAAAAATACAATATAAATATAATCCTTAAGTGTAGAAATATTTTACTAATTCATGAACTAATTTTTGTATTCAACTTTAGGTTTTATAATATAATATTATAGCCCATGTTGATCTATTTTAAACCTCATTAGACTTTGAGTTCTTTAACTATGCTCGGCGTGCAAAAGATAATTTATAGGCCTCAAGTGTGCTCATGTATGCGCGGTGTCTGAAAAAAATGTCACAGGCCCATTTCACGTAGCCTTTTTATATAAGTTTATTGTCTTTTTGTTAGGCTAAGAGCTCCTACATGGGCCTAGATATGTGTTGCTGCCATGTGTAAGTTGTAAGTAAGAAGGGCAGAACGGTAACTGCTCTTAGACTTGTAAATTGAGGGAGAACTGGCGAAAAAAAACCCTAGACTGTTATGTTATGAAAGTGGTAAGCTTTGACTGTGAGAGAGGTGCTGTTTCCCTTTGATGCAGGTGTGCTGTGTCCACTCTGATGCAGGTTGGGTTGTTCTTGTGAGTGTGAATGTTTGTGGTTTGGTGTTAGTTGTGTTGTGTGCAAACATAGCTAGGAAAAAGAAAAGAGGCAAGCCAGACAGAGGTGCAGATCGTCCGTTACAGGTGAAGAAGCCGAATCTTAGGAGGGCTGTTTTGGACAGCGACAACTTGGTACCGGAGCCAACTTCTGAACCTGAGATGGCTGACCCAATGTGGGTTAAAATCCATGCAGAACTGGATCGAAGGCAGGCTGAGGCAGATCGGAAGAGAGATGAACTGGAAAAGCGTCTGCACACCCAAATGGGACGAAATCAGGAGTCAACGACCAAGGAGATGCGGGAGATGCGGGACTCCATCGAAAAACTCGTTCTGATTTCCACTAGGCAGCAACCTTCAGTGAGTACTTCCAAACCAAAAACTAGTAGTTTTTCCTATGAACTGAAAAATAAAGAAGTCAAAATAGAAGAAGTGGAGGAGGAAAGTGAGAAAGAATACCATGGGGGATACCGTGAGCATGAAAGGAAGGAAGAAGAAAGAAAAAAAATGGAAGAGGAAGAGGAGAAGTACGAAAGGTATCAAGAGAGAGAAAAAAAAAGGAAGATGATGAAGTCTTTAGAGGGTACTGTGATAGAGGGAGAAGGGAAGAAGAGAATGAAAGAGAATTGTACATGGGTTATCGTGACAAAAATAGGTATGATGATAGAGAGAGAAGAGAAGAAGAGAATGAAAGAGAAGTATACAGGGGTTTTTGTGACAGAAATAGGTATAATGATAGAGAGAGAAGAGAAGAAGAGAATGAAAGAGAATTGTATAGGGGTTTTCGTGACAGAAATAGGTATGATCACAGAGATAGAAGAGAAGAAGAGAATGAAAGAGAGGGACACAGGGGTTATTGTGACGGAGATAGGAATGGAGGTTATGGGGGGTTAGAGAAACCAAACAATCCAAGGTTTGAATTTCTGAAATTTGCTGGTGGGAAAGACCCTGCAGGATGGATAAATAGGGCAAATCAATTCTTTAGATTCAATAATACTAGAGAAAGGGATAAAGTTTCTATTGCTGCGTGGCATTTAGAAGATGAAGCCCAAATGTGTGTAGAATGGCTTTATAAAAGGGCAGGGAATCGACCAGTGTCTTGGCCTATCCTTACTGATGCGCTGAATCGCAGATATGGACCATCTGCTTATAGAAATAGCTTATTGGACCTTATCAAATTACAGCAAATGGGCACTTTGGAGGAATATGAGTTGAATTTTATGCAACTTCTCTTACGAGTAGATTATTTGAATGAGGAGCAAGAAGTTATCTTTTTCTTAGCTGGATTAAAGGAAAACTTGATGAAGGAAGTGTTATCTAGGAAGCCCATAGACTTGCATGATGCTATTGGGTTGGCTTATTTGTGGGAAGATACAAGTACCCTTCATAAGAAGGAGAGAAATTTACCGTCTAAGACAGTTAATCAATCAAGTAATAGTTGGAAGAAAGGATCTGGACTCTTAAAGACTCCTAAGAAGTTAACCCCAAAAGAAATTCAAGAAAGAAGACTTAAAGGACTTTGTTTCAATTGTGATGAATTATTTACCCCTGGCCACCATTGTAAAGGCAAACTATTTGTGATGGTGGCTGAAGAGATAGAGGAGGAGCAAGATGATGATTATGAGGATAGTGCAGTGCTAAAGTCAGTGGAGGAGGAACAAATAGTGGAGGATCAAGTTCCCACAATTTCGTGCAAGGCCATGAAGGGTGACACAACATCACATACAATAAGAGTATGGGGCGCCTTTGAGGATGAGTCTAATATGGTATGTATCCTATTGGACTCCAGAAGCACCCATAACTTCTTAAGCACTAGATTAGCTAGAAAATGGGGCCTAAAGACAAATGGAGGAAAAAACTTGGAAGTGGAAGTAGCTAGTGGAGATAAGCTAAGGAGTGAAGGGTTGTGCAAGGGCGTGGAGGTAATCATACAAAAGATTAGGGTTAAGCTTGATTTTTATTTGTTGCACATACCTGGATCGGAAGCGGTATTGGGGGCTCAATGGTTAAAAACCTTGGGTGACATTGTGTGGAATTTTGAGGAATTAAGAATGTCCTTTAATATGGGGCTGAAAAGGATAACATGGTGGGGGGTTAGAACTGGAAACAGCCAATTAGTTGATGAAGAACAAATTTGTAAAGAATTCAAGCACATAGGGATAGGATTATTACTACAAATACATGTTGTACCTGAAGTAAAAACAGAGTTTTCCATGAGTAGTTCTAAAGTAGGTGAAACAGCTGATGGCAATCAATTTCAAAAGAAACTACAGCGAATTCTCCAGAAGTATGTAGGGCTATTTGAGGAGCCTAAAGGATTGCCCCCGCCTAGAGAGTGTAACCACAGAATTCCCTTGAAGGAGGGTAGTGAGCCCATTGCTTCTAGGCCTTACCGGTACCCCTACTACCAGAAAAGTGAGTTGGAAAAAATGGTAAGTCAGCTGTTAGCGTCGGGAGCAGTGAGACCAAGCACCAGCCCATATTCTTCGCCTGTATTATTGGTCAGGAAGCAAGATAAGTCATGGAGGTTATGTGTGGACTATAGGGCGTTGAACAAACAAACAATTAAGGATAGGTTCCCAATACCTACGGTGGAAGAGCTCTTAGATGAGTTACATGGGGCATGGTTTTTCACTAAACTTGACCTCAGATCTGGATACCATCAAATTAGAATGAATCATGAAGATGTTTACAAGACAGCCTTTCAGACACACCATGGACATTACGAGTATCTAGTGATGCCTTTTGGGTTGTGCAATGCGCCTTCAACCTTCCAAGCTTTGATGAATGCAGTTTTTAGAGAGTTTTTGAGGAGGTTTGTCCTTGTTTTCTTTGATGATATTTTGATATATAGCAAGGATTGGCAGGAACACTTGGAACATGTGGAGAAGGTTTTTGGACGGTTGCAAGAACATTTGTTATTTGTCAAGAAAAGTAAGTGTTCTTTCGGACAGAAGTATGTAAGATATTTGGGACACGTGATTGGTTCAGAAGGAGTCTCTGTAGATGAGGAGAAAGTTCAGACCATGGTGAAGTGGGTAAAACCAACTCAAATTAGTGGGTTACGAGGCTTTTTGGGTTTAACGGGATATTATAGAAGGTTTATTGCAGAGTATGGGAGAATTGCAGCACCGTTGACTGCCCTACTAAAGAAAAATAACTTCCAATGGAATCCGGCAGCAGAGGAGGCTTTTGAGGAATTAAAAAAGGCCATGGTATCAGCACCAGTGCTAGCACTCCCTAACTTCCAGCAAGAGTTTGTCTTGGAGTGTGATGCATCAGGGGCTGGAATAGGGGCAGTTTTATCTCAAGAAGGGCATCCGATAGCATTCTTCAGCCAAGCTTTAACTGGGAAGAATGCCCTCCTATCAACGTATGAAAAAGAATTAATGGCAGTGGTGGTGGCAGTAAACAGATGGAGGAATTATCTACTTGGGAGAAGGTTTATAGTGCGCACAGACCAAAAAAGTTTGAAGCATTTATGGGATCAGAAGATCACCACACCAGCGCAGCAAAAGTGGTTAGTGAAACTAATGGGATTTGATTTTGTCATCGAGTATAAGCCTGGGCGGGAAAACAAGGCAGCAGATGCCTTATCTCGCAAGGAAGAATTGAATAATGGTAGGGAACTAGAAGGGGACTTAAAGGCCATTTCAGCCCCCATTCCAATGTGGGTGAAACCAGTACAAGATGAGGTGAGAAGTGATCCAAAAATGCAAAAGATAGTGCACCAAATTCAAGCAGGAACTAAAAAAGGACCCTGGCAATATAGAAATGGAGTGATTTTCTATAAGGATCGAATGTACTTAAGCCCTAGCTCAACCCTTTCTCGACCATTAGTGGAAGAGATGCATACTGCCACCCACGAAGGGGTTCATAAAACATTGCAAAGGGTCAAGGTTTCCTTTTTCTGGCGTCACATGAAGAAAACAGTGCAAGAAGTGGTGCAGGAATGTCAAATTTGCCAACAAAATAAGTGCTTAAACACGCTGCCAGCAGGTTTAATGCAGCCCTTACCTATCCCACATGAGGTATGGTAAGAACTTTCCATGGATTTTATAGAAGGGTTGCCTAGCTCTAAGGGAAAAACTTGCATTTTTGTGGTTGTTGATCGTCTATCTAAAATGGCTCATTTTGTACCCCTTAGCCATCCTTACACTGCAGCTACTGTAGCAGAGACATTTTTTCAGAATATCTATAAATTGTATGGAATGCCAAAAAGGATTGTGTCTGATAGAGATAAGGTTTTCACCAGCCTTTTCTGGCAAGAGTTGTTTAACTTGCAAGGGACTAAGCTGAATTACTCCACAGCATACCACCCTCAGTCGGATGGACAAACAGAGGCGGTAAATAGGGTGTTGGAAATGTATTTAAGATGTTTCACAGGTGATCAACCTAAGAATTGGATGAAGTGGCTTCCTTGGGCTGAGTTTTGTTATAACACCAGCGTACATGGGTCTTCGGGGAAAAGTCCTTTTGAGGTTGTATATGGCCGAGCCCCCCCTAACCTTCTGGATTACATTCCAGGGGCAACCACAGTGGAGGCTGTTGAAAGAGAGCTCATGGGGAGGGATCATGTGATGAAAATGTTAAGGGAAAGACTACTTGATTCCCAGAATAGGATCAAAAAGGTCTATGATCAGGGTAGAACAGATCGGGAATTCCAAATAGGCGATATGGTGTTTTTAAGATTGCAACCCTACCGGCAACTTTCAGTGAGTATGAAACGCACTCACAAATTGTCCCCTCGTTATTATGGGCCCTTTGAAGTACTAGAAAGGGTTGGGACCTTAGCTTACAAGTTGAAACTACCGGAAGGATCAAGAATTCACCCAGTATTCCATGTCTCGGCGTTGAAGAAGTACCTTGGAAAACATATGGAGGTGCAATCTGACTTGCCTACCTTTGTAGAGGCCGAAGGGGTTGTCTTGGCCCAGCCCCAAGCGGTGATTGAGACAAGGACTAGGAAAAACAATTTGGAGGTGCTGGTAGTTTGGAAAGGAGCTGCAATAGCTGATGCCACTTGGGAACCATTGGAGCAATTTCACTTGAGGTACCCTTACTTTGATCTTGGGGACAAGATCCCTCTTTGAGGGGGAAGGAGTTGTCGCAGGCCCATTTCACGTAGCCTTTTTATATAAGTTTATTGTCTTTTTGTTAGGCTAAGAGCTCCTACATGGGCCTAGATATGTGTTGCTGCCATGTGTAAGTTGTAAGTAAGAAGGGCAGAACGGTAACTGCTCTTAGACTTGTAAATTGGGGGAGAACTGGCGGAAAAAAACCCTAGACTGTTATGTTATGAAAGTGGTAAGCTTTGACTGTGAGAGAGGTGCTGTTTCCCTTTGATGCAGGTGTGCTGTGTCCACTCTGATGCAGGTTGGGTTGTTCTTGTGAGTGTGAATGTTTGTGGTTTGGTGTTAGTTGTGTTGTGTGCAAACATAGCTAGGAAAAAGAAAAGAGGCAAGCCAGACAGAGGTGCAGATCGTCCGTTACAGGTGAAGAAGCCGAATCTTAGGAGGGCTGTTTTGGACAGCGACAAAAAAGTCTAGAGAAACTTCTTGGAAATTAAAATCCTGCATTTTCGAAAAAGGTAGAATTCCAAGAATGGTTCATGATGAAACACCCAATAAGTAAATGAGCGTGCAGCACAAGCAAAACCAAGTCAAGCCAGATTCCATGCATCTCCCGTGAATAATTTGGCCACTTCTTTGTCATGTGCTGTTTTCTCGGTTTACGTTGACAGGAGTGGGATTCAAGAACATGAGTTGCTTAAACATCCCAGAGTCTTCACTAACTATTCAAGAGGGAAACTTCAAAAAGAGTACAAATTCTGGTGTAGACGAAGACTTAACCCAAGCCATTCCCCGACGAAGACTTCAAGATGCACTGTTTCAACTGCACATGATAAGCAGCTTTACTGGTAAACTCGATCCCTTCTCTCTTTCTGTGTATCGTGCACCCTCATGGCATTCATGGCAGGGCCATCCTTTCCTCTAGTCTTGTGTCTCGTTTTAATGCTGTCATGCATGCTTCAATCGGCCCAAAGTTCCAGCAGCTTTACTGATCAATCAGCTCTTGTTGCCTTCAAGTCTAAAATTAGTTCCAGTCCAAACGAAACTGTCTTGGCTGGTAACTGGTCCACGGGAACGAACTTCTGCAGTTGGATTGGGGTCTTATGTAGCCGACGCAGGCAAAGAGTGACAGCTTTGAACCTTTCTGACATGGGTCTCCAAGGCACCATTTCCCCTGAGATTGGTAACCTGTCCTTCCTGGTCTCCCTTGATCTTTCTAACAACAACTTCTTTGATATTATTCCACCTGAGATCAGTCATCTCCGTCGATTAAGAATGCTTCGGCTGTCATCCAACTTATTGGAAGGTAGCATTCCACCAACAGTGCATAATTGTCAGAAACTTCAAGAAATAGATCTTAGTTCAAACCGCCTCACGGGTCCACTTCCTTTTGACATATTCAACATATCTTCTTTGATCAAAATTCGTCTATACACAAATCACTTGTCCGGAACTCTTCCAATGGATCTTTGCAGTCACTGTCCTAATCTTCAAAGACTGGTTCTTTCTGATAATGAGTTCAGCGGCCGACTTCCTTCACAGGTGAATCTCTGTAGAGAGCTTAAATACTTACATCTACAACAAAATAAATTTCATGGGAGTATTCCGGAAGGTTTTGGTAGTTTGGAAAAGCTCGAAAGCCTAAGTCTTCGAGAGAATATGCTGACTGGTAATATACCTGCAACCATAGGTAATTTGTCTAGGCTATATGAGTTTGTAATTGACATTAACAACATCAACGGAAGCATTCCGATCGATCTATGGCTTCTTCCGAACATTATGATACTGGAGCTTGAAGGGAACCAGCTCACAGGGGAAATACCTAAACAGATTTTCAATACTTCCTCTCTAATGGCATTCTCTGTGGCGTATAATTCCTTCACTGGGAGTCTTCCATCAGATACAGAGTTTTTCTGCCCCAATCTATATTATTTTATCATTTCTGCCAATAAAATTAGTGGTCGAATCCCATCGCGTCTTTCCAACTGTTCCAATCTGGTCGACGTAGGTCTTGGTGGAAACTTGTTCTCTGGACCAGTGCCCAAAAGTCTTGGAAAGTTGCAGTATCTAGAAAAACTGTTTCTAAATGATAATCAGCTAAAAGAGGATCCCGGAGATCAGAATTATAGTTTCCTTTCATTTTTATCTAATTGCATATCTTTGAAAGAATTGTGGATAGGCTACAATCCCTTGAATATTACACTTTCGGATTCCATTGGAAACTTTTCAGGTTCTCTGAACACCTTTTTTGCTGCTGAAAGCCAAATTCAGGGTCACATCCCTATGGGAATTGGTTCCTTGAAAGGCTTGCTGTTGCTTGATTTGGGCAATAACAGCTTACATGGAGACATTCCGTCAACATTTGCAAGATTGAAGAACCTCCAAAGGTTGTATCTTGAGAAAAACAATATTGAAGGATTCATTCCAGAAGTCCTGTGTCAGCTAAGGAATCTGGGAGAGTTAGATCTATCAAATAACAAAATGTCTGGATCTATCCCAAATTGCACTGGAAATCTTAGTCGTTTGCAAAAGCTGAACCTCAGTAACAACAGACTGGAATCATCGATACCATTAGGTTTATGGTGCCTTGAAAGCATGTTGTCCTTGGATATGTCAATGAATTCCCTTGGTGGATATTTGTCCCCAGACATGAAAAGTTCAGAGACAATTGAACATGTAGATTTGTCTCGAAACAAACTTACTGGAGATGTTCCAAGAATCTTTGGAGCCTTTGAGAGTCTAAACTATCTTGACTTGTCCATCAACTCATTTCAAGGACACATTCCAGAGTCATTTGGAGCTTAAAAGGATTGGATATGTTAAACCTTTCACACAATAATCTGTCAGGTAAAATTCCTAAGTCTCTTGAAACACTTACATCTCAAGTACTTGAATCTTTCTTTCAACGAGCTGTCAGGAGAGATTCCATCAGGTGGGCCATTTGCAAACTTCACAGCTGAATCATTTTTAGGCAACAGAGCACTCTGTGGGAATCCAGTTTTCAGAGTTTCACCTTGTCCAAAACCAGGCCCCGGAGAGTCAAGGATAAAACAAATTTTCCTCAATTTTTTTCTTCCTGTCATCGCTACAATAATAATATTTCTGGCACTAGTTTATATGCTGAGAAGACACCGGAAAAGAAACTCGCCTGTTTCAAGTTTACCAGAATCATTTCCTGCATTGGAGCATAGAATGGTATCATATCAAGAACTTTGCCAAGGGACAAACAGTTTCTGTGAAAGCAACTTGCTTGGAGTTGGAGGTTTTGGTTCTGTGTACAAAGCAATTCTATATGACGGAACTGTTGTTGCTGTCAAAGTCTTAAATTTGCAGTTGGTTGGTGCTTTCAAAAGTTTTGATACAGAATGCGAGGTGTTGAGGGCAATCCGACACAGGAATCTTGTTAAAGTCATAAGTAGTTGTTCCAATCCTGAATTCATAGCTTTGGTTCTACAGTATATGTCGAACGGCAGCCTTGAAAGGTGGTTGTACTCTTACAATTACTGCTTGAATCTTCTGCAGAGAGTTAACATTATGATTGATGTTGCATCAGCCTTGGACTACCTCCATCACGGTCGATCAGAATCTCTGGTGCACTGTGATTTGAAGCCCACTAATATTCTTTTGGATGACAACATGGTTGCACATGTAAGTGACTTTGGCATCTCAAAGATTTTGCTCGAAAACAAGGATGAGACACGAACCAGAACTCTTGGTACACTTGGCTACATTGCACCAGGTACATGCATTCTCACTTCCATTTAGTCCATTTTTAAATGCTAACCATCCGCAAATGCAACCACTTTTGGTTTGGCTTGTCTTTTACGTTGGAATATGTGGGTTATTTTTTGTTTCCTGTGTAGAGTATGGTTCAGAAGGAAGAGTATCCATCAAAGGGGACGTTTATAGCTACGGTGTCACAAGGAAGAAACCCACCAGTGACATGTTTGCTGGGGGATTGACTCTGAGGGAGTGGATAAATGCATCACTGCCTGAAAAGATGATGGAAATTGTTGATGATGGCTTACTAAGAATTGAAGCTGGAAGAGATGCGGTTTCCATGCAAAATATTATTTCTTCCATCTTGGACTTAGGCCTAAAATGCTCTGAGGAGTTACCGGATGCAAGAATCGATCTCAAAGAAGTGCTTGCTAAGCTTAACAAAATTAAATTGACATTGTCTGGGACCTGAAACAGAGGTGTCTAATAATCTTTGAATACGGTTTTGCTTTGTTGATCTTTGTGATTCTGTGAACTACTTACAATTTTTATTTTAGAGATATGTGTGACTGTAAGAAAAAAAAGCTTGTGATTTTCTATAATCTTGTACTTGATCATTTCATCCTTTTTTTTCTTCCTTATTCTTTCCACTGACATCATTTCCACTTGTTCTTTTTTCTTTTTCTTCTTTCATTTGGTTGTCTAATTCAATGAATGTGTTATAACCTGCGACAACAATGGGAAAGCATAAGAATCGACCCATCTGTGGCCTTCTTGTGTTCATGAACTTATTATTCCTTTTCTCTTAATTTATCTCACTTTATATATCTCTTCTCCCTCTACAAGGGAATTAAAGAATGGCAAAAGAATTTTGGGTAGGGAGAAAGAAAAAAGAAACATAGAGAAGTATTGGCAAAAGGCAATGGAGCTTTCAAACTTGGAACACCCCAACTTAGAAATATCATTTCATGATTTATGATTGCCGAGTTAATGTAGCTAGAAATTAAGTTGGCATCCGAAAATAACAATTTTAGAAAGAAAAGAAAAAAAAATTTAATTTAGGAAATCATCGTGACTAAGAAAGTTTGCATTTAGCTTTAAGGGAGTAAAGGAATGTATGGCTAGTAAGGAGATTAAATTCCTTTCAGCTTAAACCAACTTCAATATCAATGACCTGCAATGCACTAATTTTAATCTTACCGATCACTAATTGTTGATTGACTCATATTTTTTCATAAATTCCAAATGATGCAATATTCTACTCATTAAAGTTATACAATTTATCTTACTAGGATTTATTTATCGCTTTAGAATAAGTCTACCGTTGCACATTAGAGAGCATTTTTTTAGTACAAAGTTGTTTGTGTAGAGTTATTTTTAGTAGTAATTTCAATGGTTACAATAAATTTTAATTTCCCATTTTATAGAATCAGTTTATAAGATGTTGATTGCCTATAAGGTTAGAATGTAATTTTATGTAGAAAAAAATTTATCAAATCAAATATTAATATTGTAAGAGAGACTCTTTTTTTTTTGTCTTTTTATTTATTTATTGGGAGGAAAGGAATGGGAAAGGTCTGAATCCCAAGTTATGGTTTCCTGAAGTCCCAACCTGTTGGAATTGCCGGTCAGAATACCTTTTGGGTTATTACTGAACCAAGCTAGAATCCCAGTAATTTACAATCTATAAATAAAGGACAAGGATTTCTAGTCCTTTTTTTGTCCTTTTTCTTAAAAAAAAAAAAAAACTGGAGCCCTCCACTTTTCTAATCTTCTTTTGGGGGTCAGGTGGCAGTACATCTATTTCCCTTTTAGCATAACTCTTTGCAATGACTAGAACTTTTTCATGATCAATCTGCAGAAATACTGGTTGGCAAACTAAACTAGGTGGACCGGCTTGGATTGTCTGTCCAATTCTAGAACCACCATGTATTATAGAAAGTTAGAATCTATATTGCAGAAACTTCGATGTTTGATCAAAACTATCAATGAGTTAAATACCCAGAGAAGTTTGGAGACAATTCGAGATCCCACATTGATTAGTATCACTTTCAAGAACCTTTTCCTCCAACCCCATCCCCTTCTCTTCACTGCCCACCATAAATAGCTACATCCCCCACTAAAGCCTCCTCCAAGCTTAAAAACTTGGCATTTCCTTCTAAAGCCTTAGAAAGGTCTCTTTTTGGTTCCCTCAAGGAATTTTCTGGCTTAGCACATGCGCATGTGTCCGCAACACCAGTATAAGGCACATTTTCAAGTAAAAAATCAATACATTTTCAATAGTACTTATAGATGTTCAAACATCTATTTTCATTATATTAAATATGGATTAACGAAGAAGGAAGGATTGAATTGGTTTTTTCTTTTAGTTTGATCCACTCTTCACCTACCTTAATAATGATTGGAGGAGGTGGCTTAACTTTTCTTGTGAGAAATCTGATAGAGCTTCTGAGTTTTGATTAAGGCATTGAATAAATTGGATTCAATCAATCACAAGGTCGGATACATTAACTTGGGGAGGGAAGGGATAGATTGGTTATTCAACCATTTGAAACAAATGCCAAAGGTTTTAAAAAGTTTAGAAGGCAAAGGAAAATGGATACTGATCCTAACTTATATCAAATTAAATATGTCAATAAGCACCTAACTTAGTGATAAGCAAATACTTCTTCATTTCATATTTAACATTTTTTTAAAAAAAGAAAAAGAAAGATATCTAATTAAATATTAAAATTAAACATCATATACCGTTATTATCTTTTTGAAACATTGAGAGTCTAAAGGAAATGATCAGACCTATATTAGGCCAACATGTCCACGAAAAGACAAAAGCCTTACTAAAAACGAGAAAACATTTAAACAAGCTTATAAACAAGAACTGTATAAAGACATGAGAATTGGGAATGTCAAAGACCATGTTGACCATCGGATTGAGACGCCTAGTCGTTTCCATTAGGCACCTTTTGGAAACAACGAGACATATTGGAGAATTTTTATTTGGAGAAGCCATGGTTAAACCTTAAGAGCTTGCTTATATTCTGCGCACAAAAATATGGAGTATAAGACATGCACTTAACACAAATAAGCTAATCTCTAGAACCAGTAAAAGGTTCATGTATTTTTCTTCTAATCTAATGATGACTTTAACTGAAGGGTGAAAGACTGCGTGAGATACGTGAAGAACCAAAATAAAAAAAAGGTGACCTTGTTAAATAAGAAGGCATCATGCTGGGGTAGATTCGAGATCGTTCCAGAACGTGCGCTCCTGAAGCCCGCAACTTTCCTTTCTGGTCTCCTTCTCTCTGGTGTTGGTCTGAGTACTGTGTAGCGTTTTCATGTTCTATTTCGTGCTCTTCCTGTTCTTTTCGCGAGTAAAAGATCTCCAGTTTTTGTTTCTGGGTTTTCTTTCTTGATTCGACAAAAATGACCCAGTAAGAAAACCAATCGTAAAAAGGTAGTGCTTTCTCAAAACTTGCACCTAAATCATGAGCCTTTCTGAATCTGGTAGTGTTGGCCTGAGCAGGGTGCATAAAGTAACAGCTTCTCTTATGTCAGATGTGGAGATGGATCCACAGGTTTGTGGCTTATTCTCCCTCATGCCTACTAATTCCATCTCACATCCACCAGGTGCTTATGCACTTGTATCGTAGGCCTCTCTGATTTCGATAGATTGGCCTTTGAGCGAAGGTTCATAAATCAAGAACTTTGTAGTCAGAAGCAGCCAGACAACTGCTGAGATGGATCCACAGATGAACGGCTTCGATTGCTGTTTGTCTACTGATTCCATCTCACATTTCGGCGTAACCCCACTAGTATAAACTCGAATTACATTAATCATCTGTGCTTAGTCTTTTGTTGAACACATATTTACATGCATAAGTGATCTGTTTTGAAATATTTTGGCCCTAGATGCATGGATATTGCTAGGATAATAATGGTAATTGCTTTGAGACTAACTTCTTAGTTGAAAATTGAAATCCTCTTTGGTCTGATGTGGTCTTTCGAAGACCATAAGAAGGTCTATATATGTTGGTCTGATGTGGTTTTGAGGTTGGAGTTACAGGGTGCAGCTGGTGTGTTCTTGGTATCCTAAATGTTTCTTTGTGCGTCTACCTTTTTTGTCTCTACTTATGCTGAAGATTTCCTGTTTTAACATTCATATTTGGTTACCAAGAAAGGTTGGGAAAGAATGGAAAGTGAGGGAAAATTTAAATGTCTATGCTATGCTTCTTAAAGAGCGGACTTCCAGGATATGAAAGAAGAAAGTCAAGTACAGAGGAAGAATTCAATTGCAGGTGAGAAGGCGAGGACCCTCTGGAACATCACTTCAATTTGAAGAGTTTCATATTTGTGTCCAGCAGCTTGGGATCCTGCAAGAAGGGCTTCATGCAATTTTCTAAATTGAAGATCTTGCACGGAAGATTTGTTGAAATTCTCGATAATGTTGAATTTGTGAGAGCACCTAACCATTTGTGACCACGTGGTCCAATTTAATTGCAATTCTTCAGCGAGAAATTAATTACATTTTGCTTATCAAATTCCTTTACTTTCTTTAAACCTACAGCTATGACTCATTAAATTGAGTAAGCATTAAAGCCAAATAATTAGTCATTCTTAAAGTTGATGGACCTGTTCAACATGGAATTTGAATAATATGAACTCAATTAATGTTATTAGTTCAGCAATTTACAATTTTTTTTTGACACCTAAATTTATACACGTGAGTGTCGAATTCAAAACTAGGAACTCCAAGTTAAAAAAATGTATGCTTTTTTAATATAATTTTTAACCTAGTATCAAAACCAAGATTAAGCATAGCACCTCATTATTCATGAGTAAAGATTCCCATAAAAAATGCTTCCTTGTAAAAAAGAAAATAATTTCCACATTGGGGGTGAGAGATGGGTTAAATTATATATGTAATTATAATCACACAATTGATTTGGGTTTGATTTATGATGCAACTATGCAACATTATCTTAATCTATTATGTTTTATGAACTTTAGCAACGATTAGTTCATGACCATTACTCAATCAACAATTTTTCTCTTATCGTTGGCCTAATAGATTTAGCTATCCATTATAACCTCATTTTTAAAAAATCTATTAATAATGTTAAGTATGAGAGTTATACATTAAAAAGATATAATATTTATGTAATGCTTATATGTAGAAATATTCTACTAATTGAACTAATATTTGTATTTGACTTTAGGCTTTATAATATAATATTATAGCCCAAGTTAATTTTTTTTAGACCTCATTTAAAGTTAAGTTTTTTATTTATACTCAGTGTGTGAGAGAGCATCTATAAGCCTTAAATTTGCTTGTATGTGGAAACTATTGGAGAAAAAAGTGCAGAGAAACTCCTTGGAAATTAAAATCCTGCACTTTCAAAAAAGCAGAACTCCAAGAATGGTTCATGATGGAAAAAACGACAAGCAAATGAGCCTGCAGCACAAGCACAACTAAGTCAAGCCAGATTCCGTGCATGTCCCGTTAATAATTTGAGAATAATTTGGCCACTTTTGCTTCCTCGTGCATTGTTTTCTTGGTTTACGTTGACAGGAGAGGGATTTTGGTACATGAGTTGCTTAGACTCGCCAGAGACTTTTTTGAATGCAAATTCTGGTGTAGACAAAGACTTGACCCAAGCTATTCCCCGAAAGCTGAAGATGCACTGTTTCACCGGCACAAGATAAGCAGCTTAAACGCACTATTATTCTCACAGCTTTATTGGTAAACTCGATCCCTTCTCTCTTTCTGTGTATCGTGCATTTTCATGGTGTTCATGGCAGGGCCATTCCTTCCTCTAGTTTTTTTTTTTTTGGTTTTTAATGTAAATTGCATTAATGAAATTAATATACAAAAGTACAGGAGCATATCCCAGTATTACAACAATTTTCAAAAGTAAACTAAGAGTAAGCAAAAATAGAGGTTGGAAGCCTCCAAATCTCACTAAAAAATATATTACCTTGAGAGGGTTTGATATTGTGAAGTAGAGAAGCTCTCCCTCGTACAATTTTTTTTACTTTAGCCAACAAAATTGGAATGTCAACTAATATATTTTGAAATCTTCTTCTATTCCTTTCTACCCAAATGCAATAAATACAAGCTAGAAAGGATATTTTAAGAAGTTTTGCAGCCAAATCTTTACCTTTTGATGCTTTAATCATCCAGTTTAATTCTTCATTCCATCCTCTGATGTGACGTCGAATTCCATTTTGAGCAAGGATATTTTTCCAAATTACCATTGTGCAAGGACATTCAAAAAAGAGATGACTCTTGTTTTCTACTTGAACCTGACAAAAATCATAGTATTGGTTAATTGTAGGAAGCCATTGTACCATTCTCTCTGTTGTAGAAAGTTGATCATGGCAAACTAGCCATCTAATAAAGTTATGCTTGTAAATCCCACCAGTCCAAATTAGATCATACCAATCTACTTTTTCATTAACTGGTTGTAGGTCTTGATAAGTAGCTTTGCAACAGTAGGCAGAGCTAGAAAGAACTGAGGTAAGCATAGGCCTTAACTTGAGGAGGCCTCTCCAACTCCATGCCATTGAACCTTTGATTTGAATCTGCATTAATGAAATTCTTTTACATTTAGTGCTATGTATTCACTTACTCCATAATGATTCATCTGGTTGATTTATGAGAGTCCAAAATATACGTCCTAGAAGAACTTTATTCCAAAGTTTAAGGTTCGACAATCCCAATCCCCCTTCCTTCTTTGGTGAGCAGACTATTTGCCAAGCAATTTTGTGGGAATGTTGTATATCCATACTTCCTGCCCATAAAAAGTTCCTAATCTTTTTCTCTATTTCATAAATTGTTTGCTTTGGCAGTAGAAAAACTTGCATCCAAAAAGTACATGTAGAAATTAGAACTGATTTTGATAACTGCAATCTTCCAGCAAAGCTTAGATGCTTCATTCCCCAACCTTCTATTCTGCTAAATATTTTATCTGTCAAACCTTTGCAGTCAGCATGAGTAAGTTTTTTTGTAATCAATGGAACTCCAAGATATCGAATGGGGAGAGTACCCATGGGAAAAGGTGAGTGATCTAAGATGAAAAGCTGTTCTTGTTCTGATAATCCTGAGAAGAATATTTAGCATTTACTTGGATTATAATGAAGACCTATAAGTTCACCAAACTCCTCCAAAGCTTCTATAAGACAAAGCACTGAATTTACATCTCCATGAGAAAAAAGAAACAGATCATCAGCAAAACACAAATGGGTGATTTTCTCATTCTTACATCGCCAATGGAACTTAAAACCTGTTGTGGAGGTTTTTGCGATAATAATTCTGTTTAGCATTTCCATAACAAGTACAAATAGATAAGGGGATAATAGGTTTCCCTGTCTCAATCCATTGGTACCTTCAAAGTAACCATCATGTTCTTCATTGAAATTTACTAAGAACCTTGTTGTAGAAATGCATTCTCCTATCAGATCAACTACATGTTGAGGAGTATTAATAGCTTTTAGAATCCCTAATATAGCTTCCCACTTAACCATATCATATGCTTTCATGAGATCAATTTTGATGGCCACACGCTTACCTTTATCATCTTTATGATAATTGTGAAGTAATTTCTGACATAGCATAATATTCTCAAAGATCTGGCGTCCTTTAATGAATGCAGTTTGGTTTTGGCTAACTACTGATGGAATGATCACATTCAACTTCCCAACTAACATCTTAGATATAATCTTGTAAAGAACATTGCAACATGCTATTAGTCTATAATCTTTATTGCCACAAGGATTAGGAACCTTTGGAATTAAGGATAACAATGTAGAGTTTATAACCTTCAACATCTTCCTAGATGAGAAGAACTCTGATATAACATCTTCTATGTTTCTTCCAATGATAGGCCAAGCTTTCTTATAAAAGAAGCTATTATACCCATATGGTCCAAGAGCTTTAAAATCATGAATACCCCAAAGAGCTTTAAGAACATCTGAATGTTCAAATCTTATTGAACTAAAAAGTGTACTTACATCATCACCATGAAATAAACATGTGTACCTTTCACAGTTGGTGAAGTTCCTACTGGCATTACCAAGAATAGATTTATAATATGCAATAATAGCAGTTTTCAAGTCCTCTTCTTCTGTGATAACTGATCCATCTTCTAGAACTAGTCTGCAAATTCTATTTTGAGCTCTCCTTCTCATCAATGACGCAAAAAAAATTTTGCTATTATTATCTCCTTCTTTTAACCATAAGTTCTTTGATTTCTGTTTGAAAAGGATTTCTTCATGTTTACTCATAGCAAGTAACTTCTCTAGCTGTATCTTTTCCTCAGCACGAGTATCAGGACAATAAGGATTAAGCTTTAATCTGTCTTGCAACAGCTGTAAGTTTTCTGTAGTATTCTTTATATTCTTATTCAAATCACCAAATTGTGCTGCATTCAGCTTCTTGAGAGGGATCTTCAACACTTTTAATTTCTGTACCACCTGAAACATTTTTGAGCCTACTATTTCACGTTGCCATATTGATCCAACTGTAACCATGAAATCTGGGGTAGTAGTCCCGAAATTATAGAATCTAAATGAAGAATTTTTCTTGTGAGCATTGTTGCCAAATTTAACTAGACATGGAGAATGATCTGATGCTCTAGGGAGCAAAAATTCAATAGCTAAGTTTCCAAATTTATGAATCCATTCCCCATTAGTAAGAGCTCTATTAATTTTACTAGCTCTAAGACTAGCTCCTGATCCTTTATTCGTCCATGTGAATAGTGGACCTGAATAAGGGGGTTCAATCAATGCCATATTCTCAATTATTTCATTCAATTCTGTCATTCCTTGTGTCTATCTGACATTAGGCCCAATACGCTCACTTGTATTCCTTATTTCATTGAAATCACCCATAATTAACCAAGGAGTATCATTCACATAAAGATTATAAAAGCTAGTAAGATTAGCCCATAAGTTCCTTTGTTCAATCTCCAGGTTATTTGCATAAATAGCAAACAAGAAGTATGGGTGCATACTAGATCTTTCAATATAGCAATGGATGACTTGAGATGAAGAATCTCTAACTGTAAGTTGAAAATCAGAAGCTTTCCAAAGTATCCAAATTCTACCAAGACTACTAGACCTGTAATTATGGACATAATTCCAATCTGCAAATCCTTCCTTCATAATTATATCAGCATTTTCTTCTTTGACTCTATGTTCAATCAAGATAATAATTTGGGGGCAATGGGACTTAATAAAATCAATAATCTCCTTTAATCTAGGGCTTTTGTTTAAGCCCCTAACATTCCATGATAGTACTTTCATTTATTGGATGATTATCCTTTTCCTCAATCCCCACATGCTTTATAATAGGATCAGTCATTGTATCCTCTTCCAGTAATGCAAATTTATTGTGAGATATGATATTTTGTACCTTATCCTTTTTTCCCCCAGATGTTCCAATTTTTTTAGTGCTTGTAGTAGATTTAGTATTTACAACTATATCCTTCCCTTTTACATTCTCCATCTCACTTGTAATTGAATTAGACTCTATAGTAATGATTTGGACAGGATGCTCTTTAGCCAAGTGTTGACTATTTAGAGAATTATCAATCTGAGGGTTTTGGGTTAAAGGAGTAACATTTTTTTTACGTACCCAAACTTCTTTCTTTGTTGCAATACATTCTTTGTGTCCAAAGCTATTACAAATCTTGCATTTCTTAGGAATCCAACAATATTCAACATGTACTTCATAAGGTTCATCTCCTCCCATATCAATATCAAACTTTTCAGGGAATTCACTATTGATATCCATCATAATACATACTTTAGCATATGATAATCGAAGTTTTTGTTCAGTGGCCTTATCCATGTATAAAGGCTTACCCAACACGCTACTCACATAGCTCATACCTTTATTAGTCCATAGTACATAAGGCACATTATATAAACACACCCAAATAGGAACTGCAGAGATTTTTGCCTTCTCCAATCTAATAAGGGGATGCCATTTTTGAATAAAAAGTGGCCTACCAGTAATATCCCATATTCCAACTTCCATAACCTCTTCCATTTTCTTCATATTCGAAAAACGAAAGAAAAAGAACCTTTCATTAGTAGCTAAGGCTACTGATAGATTCTCTTTTCCCCACAATTTTTCTACAATACCCTTCACTAAATAATAAGAAATATTTTCAGTCAAGAAATATCCCACAAGGCAATTTGCAAAGTGATTTTTCCCTTCCTCAATAGCTTCTGGCGGAGGTTTAATAAGAAGTTTTTTCCCTTCATTGGAGGAAGGATGATAATTTAATTTTGCTGTTTTCATAAGATTATCCATTACAATATGTTCCCAAGACAACCTAGAGTTCCTATTAGTTGAGTTGATATTTTGGCCTATTATTCCATTTAGTGAGCTATTTCCTTGAACTTTGTCTCCCACACTAACATTTACATCCACAGTATCACAATCACCAACAATTTCAGTAGAATGAGGGCTCACAGGTTTACCTTAAGTATCCAAATTTGACTTGAAGAGTGAACCTGTAATTTCAGCTGCAATCTCAGATTTTGAGGTGTTTGAGGCTTTAGTAACATTTGTCATTTTTCCACTATGCGTACGTGCCATCAATTCAGATAAATTTTGTCTTCGATTGACAGAACGAGCTTCAGGTTCTACCAACTTTACCATAAGTAGGTTGTAGGAGAACTAATTGATGGTTGAGAGAAGTACTCTGCATCCACCACTACCCAATTCAATTCCTACGAAGGTAAAGTCCGAGTACACTGCCCTTCGCCTGTCTTCTTTGTTTTACTTCATCATACCGTGGTCACCATCACTTGCTTCACCGCTGTAGGCATGCGACCCACTCACCACCAACAACCAGACACAACTTGACCCACTGATCCTCTCTCTTCCAGTAAGCCCAGCTATCACCAACAACAAACCAACGTTCACCCAAATCCCACAACCACCGATAGGATCTTGTCTCCCGTTGATCTGCTCTGCCACCGACCAGTTCTACCTCACGCCGAGAGTCTAAGAGAGAAAAGTTATTATGAAAATTGAGATGCAGAAAAGGCTTGGGACAAAAATAGGGCGAAGTAAACGGAAAAGGGGAAGAATTTTCTGGATCTGCAGTGTGTTAGGGGGGGCGACGGTATCTGCTGCGTTGGTGTGGGTGGGGGGGGGGGCGACGGGTTTTGAGGGTCTCTGGGTTCAAGGTGCGGCAAGGGTTGGGGGAGGGCGGCGGGATCTGCAGCGTTAGGGGTGGGAGGGATCGACGGGATCTGCTGCGTTGGTGGGGGGGCGACGGGATTTGCAGCGTTGTGTCTCATTTTAATGCTCTCATCATGCATGCTTCAATTGGCCCGAAGTTCCAGCAGCTTTACTGATCACTCAGCTCTTTTTGCCTTCAAGTCTAAAATCAGTTCTGAAGAATTTGATGAACTCTTGTATGTTTGGAATAAAAGCTTGTTTATTAATCAAGCAAAACCAAAACTAGTTACAAGAGAAAACAAAGCCGTAGAGAAAAGAACTCTTAGTATGTGGCTATATAATTTACATGTTAACCTAAGAGGCTATATATAAACATAAATGAGGCTTATACAAGGAAAACCCTAATATCTCATAATATAGGAAAATATATTGGGCCTTATTCTAGGCGCAATATATGGTAACATAAATATAAAATCTTCAACCTTCAACACCCCCCTTCAAGCTGAGGGTCGAAAGAAGTCCAAGACCCCAAGCTTGCTAAGTAGATGATAGTGTTGATTTGTCCCTAAAGCCTTGGTCAGAATATCTGTAGGTTGATCACCACTCCCAACATGTGCTGTGCTAATTAAACCATGACGTATTTTTTCTCGAATAAAATGACAAGAAATATCTATATGCTTGGTCTTCTGATGAAAGACTGGGTTTTCTGCCAATTTTTACGCTGTTTCATTATCACAATATAACAGCACTGGCTGTGAAACATTAATTCCCATATCTTTTAATAGACCAACCACCCAAACGATCTCACAAGTAGTGGTTGCCATGGCCCTGTATTCAGCCTCTGTTGAAGAAAGAGTCACAACTGGTTGCTTTTTACTTTTCCAAGAAATTACTGAATGTCCAAGTGTAAGACAGAAGCCAGTAGTGGATCGACGTGTCATAGGACATTTTGCATAGCTAGCATCACAGAAAGCTTGCAAGAGAAAATCGTCATTTGAAGGAAAGAATAAACCAAGCCCTATTGTTCCTTTAAGATACTTGACAATGCGGAGAGCTGCCTCCCAATGGGATCGCTTGGGAGCATGCATGAATTGACTTAAGAGGTGTACGGGAAAAGCGATGTCAGGGCGTGTCATATCAAGATAATTCAGCTTACCAATCAATTGCTGATAACTCAAGATGTTCTCAAATGGTGGATCATCTATTTGTGGACGAACTTGCTCATCATATTTCAAGCTAGTAAATAAGACATTTGTCTCCATAGGATTTCCAACAGGCTTTACAGCTGATAGTCCCAAGTCAGAGATCAATTCTAAGATATACTTACGTTGACTAAGATGCATGCCATTTGAATCTCGAAGGATCTCAACTCCAAGAAAATACTCGAGTTCTCCCAAATCCTTGATTCGAAATGTAGAATGAAGATAGGCTTGTAAAGCCTCAATTTCTTGTGTGTCATCACCAGTAATTAAGATGTCATCCACATATATGAGCACTAAAACAATATTATTATCTTGTCCTTTAGTGAAAAGAGAATAGTCATACAGTGACTGTCGATAGCCAGCAGATACTAAAGCTTCTGTAAACTTCTCATTCCACTGTCGTGAAGCTTGCTTTAACCCATACAAAGATTTCTTCAATCGACATACTTTGGACCCCCCTTCAAAAGGACTCCCAGGTGGTGGTTTCATATATACTTCCTCATCTAAATCTCCCTGTAGAAATGCATTATGGACATCCATTTGTCGAATAGTCCATTTACGTTGTGAAGCAATAGATAATGCACTTCTAACTGTCACAGATTTTATTGTAGGAGAGAAAGTCTCATGATAATCGATGCCTTCTGTCTGACTATAACCCTTCGCTACTAGACGAGCCTTAAACCGCTCAATACTCCCATCAGCATGATACTTAATCTTGTATACCCATTTACATCCTACGGGTTTTCTCCGTGGTGGTAGGTCTACCAGTTCCCATGTTCCATTCGATTCTAATGCTTTCATTTCCTGATCCATGGCATCTCGCCATCTAGAATCCTTAACTGCTTCATGGTAGAACAAGGGTTCTATCTCAGGTGAAATGGCTGCTATGAAGTGTTGATGTGGAATGGGTAAATGTGTATAAGATACATAATCAGATATGGGGTATTGTATGGATGAGCTAACATTGTTGCAAACATAATCTTGAGTCCATATGGGTGGCCTGGAAATTCTAGAAGATCGTCTAGGAGGTGATGAAGGGACTGTGGGATTATGCATGGTTGGTGAGAAAGGATCATCCTCTGTCTCATCATAAGTGAAAACAGGAGGTGATGTAGAAGGAGGATCTATAATCTCCGAGGTAGAATCATTGGGTTGGTTGCCTGAGATATTGGAAGTGGTAATATCTGGTGTAGTATGAATGGTTGTATTAGGAATAGAATTTGATTGGGTAGGAGAGATTACCTGAGTATCTGAATTAGGGTTAACTCTGATAACTTGTTGTGCAGGCTCCTCATCTTGAGATGACATCATAGGGAATTCTGAAGAATGGGACCCATTCTTTATGTTTGTGAAAGGGAAAACATTTTCATGAAAATGAACATCACGACTCACAAAAAATTTCTTTCTTTCAATGTCATAAAGTTTATACCCTTTTTGCCCAAAAGGGTATCCCATAAAAATGCTAGGAATAGCTCGAGGGGCAAATTTGTCTTTATGCCCCACCATTGAAGCATAGCAAAGACAACCGAAGACTCGAAGTCTAGAGAGGTCAGGAGCTTTCCTATGAATCATCTCATAAGGAGATTTTCCATGTAAGACTGAAGAAGGAATGCGATTGATAATGTGTGTGGCAATGAGTATACACTCACCCCAAAAACATGTAGGCATGTGACTTTGAAATTTTAATGCCCGTGCAACATCTAATAAGTGACGATGTTTACGTTCTACCACACCATTCTGTTGTGGGGTATATACACATGAACTTTCATGCATTATACCCCATGATGAAAACAATTTGTCACATGAGGAATTAAAAAAATCAGTTGCATTATCAGAACGAATGCGTTTGATTCCAATGCTAAAATGATTTTGAATTATGTTAAAGAAACGTTCCAAATGTGATACTGTTTCAGTCTTATGTTTCATGAGGAAAGTCCAAGTTCCTCATAAAAAATCATCAACAATGGTTAGAAAATATTTCGAACCATCATAATTTGGGGCATGATATGGTCCCCAAATGTCCACATAGATTAAATCAAAAAGATTTTTGACATTCTCAGTGCGAACAGTGAATGAATCACGTGTTTTCTTAGCAAGAGGGCAAACTGAGCAATGGAAATCAGAAGACGGAAAATCTTTGAAATCATTCAAAAATTTAAATTTAGATAAAGACATGTGACCAAGTCTTGAATGCCATAAATGAAAATTAAGGTCATTACATGCTGAAGTAATTGAAAGGGCCAGTGCAGTACTGAAAAATTTGCTAACATGCTTATTCCTAGGGTGCAAGAAAAAATAAAGTCCATGTCGCATTCTACCAATTCCCTTAACATCACCCGTCGAGAGGTCCTGAAACACACACAAATCAGTATAGAAAACCACTAAACAGTTATTCTCAGCAGTGAATTTAGCTACGGACAACAAATTATATTTGAAATCACGAGAATAAAGAATGGTATGTAATTTTAAACCGTCTACTAGGGTTATGGAACCAGTGTGGGTGACTTGGGTTAATTCCCCATTTGGCAGTTTAACAAATCTAGACTTAGTCATGCATTTAACAGGAAATTCTAAGCAATTAAAATCAGCAACAATATGATCACTGGCCCCACTATCTATAATCCAAATGTAAGGAAAAGATTCTGAAATACCTGCTCCATTAGCATGAGAGGTCCTACCATAGTCTTCCTTGATCAAATGGATAATGCGCTCATACTGCTCTGGTGTAAAAGTGCAATGACTAGGCTCAACAGTGGCCAAATTGACAGTAGAATTACTAGTAAAATTCTTGTGACCTGGGGGATAGCCATTAAGCTTGTAACAAGCTTCCTTCTTATGTCCAAAAAGCTGACAATGCTTACATTGTGGTCCTTTAAGACGATAACAACTTTCCTTGCGGTGCCCTTTTCGTCCACAATGCTCACATTTGGGTTTGCCAGAAACCCTAGATGATGCATCATTTTGCCCTACTTTGAGCGAAAACGATGTGTCATTTTCGTTATGTAGAGGTGTTGTCCCAGTTGATCGCTTAGGCCCTGGTGTTGCAACAAGTGGCTCAAATGCAGACCAGCTTGTTGCGTCGGTCCCATATGTCGACGTAAAAGCCTGAGAATCACCAATCGTCTTCTCTGGACCTCCATATCGGTATTCGGCATTGTTGGCGATGGAGTAAGCTTGCAAAACGTCAGGAAGTGGCCTCATGAGCAAAATCTGGTCTCTAAGATGAGAAAAACGGTCATCTAGTCCTTTCAAGAATTGATAAAACTTCATGCGTTCTTGATGAAGTTTCCAACCGTCAGTTTTGGACATTTTCGGTGAATCCAGAGCCATCAATGCTGCATACTCATCCCATAATGCTCTCAAGCGATGAAAATAAGAAGCAATTGATCCACCCGATTGCTTTGTGGAGCTTAATTCATTCAAAAGGTCGTAGATCCGGGTCGGGTCGACCTGGCTATAACGAGTACAGAGCTCCTTCCAGAGATCAGCAGCACTAACTGTGTAGATTAAGCCCTCATGGAGTTGTCCAGATAGCGAGTTAAGGATCCAAGAAAGACAAATCGCATTACAACCCTCCCAGATAGGCAAATAAGGCAAATTTTCAGCCGAAGCAGGGTATTTACCATCCATAAATACCAACTTGTTCTTAGAGAGAAGAGCAAGTTTCATAGCACGACTCCAAATAGCATAATTACTAGAGCCATTGAGTTTGAAACCAACCAAAGGAGCTCCACTAGTGTCACCGGGTGGTAGATATAAGGGGTCATTCGGGTCTATGATGATCGGAATTGGGGAAACATAACCCTTATGATGATCCAATTTAGAACCTGATTGATCCCTCTTCTCTTGGTGAGTTTTCCGAGCATGAGGAGCAACATATGGAGTAACCGGTGGTTGAAAAGGATCCGACTCAGTAGCCATGACAAAATCAAAAAGGTCTCCAAACTACTTTTATCAAGAGATATCCAAGAAAAATAACAGCTTGATAGAATATCCAAACCACAATAGCAAATCAAAATATAGTCACAAAGTGCGGAAGCGAGAAGGAAAAGAGAATACCAAAATCAATCGGCAAAAGAGAATACCAAAATCAATCGGCAAAAGCAAGAAAATCCATATGTTGGCAAAGTCCCTCTTTCCGTTTTGGAATAGAAAAAAAAAATACCACGTAAGGCCACACCACCAAGTTGTTCTCGGACAAAAGCTTTGCACTAGAGGACAAAAGTTTAGCTTTTCACTAAAGGACAAAAAGCTTCACCTTTGTCTTGGTTCTGGCAAAAGCAAAGTCTCGTGTGAATAACAAAGACCCCACTTTTCGGTTTGGAAAATGTAGCTTATCCGTGTGCAGCACCTTTCCCAGAGAGAGAGAAAGCCGAAATCCCAACGGAAGAGAGAGAAAGCCAAAAACCCGACGGAGCTAAATGAAAACTATCGCACTACAAGCGATATGCGGCTCCGCAAAACCCAACAAAATCGTTGGCTTTGATACCATGAAGAATTTGATGAACTCTTGTATGTTTGAAATAAAAGCTTGTTTATTAATCAAGCAAAACCAAAACTAGTTACAAGAGAAAACAAAGCCGTAGAGAAAAGAACTCTTAGTATGCGGCTATATAATTTACATGTTAACCTAAAAGGCTATATATAAACATAAATGAGGCTTATACAAGGAAAACCCTAATATCTCATAATATAGGAAAATATATTGGGCCTTATTCTAGGCGCAATATATGGTAACATAAATATAAAATCTTCAACCTTCAACAAGTTCCAGTCCAAATGAAACTATCTTGGCTGGCAACTGGTCCACGGGAACGAACTTCTGCAGTTGGATTGGGGTCTCCTGTAGCCAACGCAAGCAAAGAGTGACAACTTTGAACCTTTCTGACATGGGTCTCCGAGGCACCATTTCTCCTGAGATTGGTAACCTCTCCTTCCTGGTCTCCCTTGATCTTTCTAACAACAACTTCTTTGATATTGTGCCGCCTGAGATCAGCTGTCTCCGTCGCTTAAGAAGGCTCCGGCTGTCATCCAACTTATTGGAAGGTAGCATTCCACCAACAGTGCATAATTGCCAGAAACTTCAAGAAATAGATCTTAGTTCAAACCGCCTTAGAGGTCCACTTCCGTTTGCCATATTTAACACATCTTCTTTGACCAAAGTGGATCTATCCTTAAATCACTTGGCAGGAACTCTTCCAATAGATCTTTGCAGCCACTGTCCTAATCTTCAAAGACTACATCTTTCTGATAATGGGTTCAGTGGCCGACTTCCTTGACTGGTGAATCATTGTAGAGAACTTGAATACTTACATCTACCAAAAAATAAATTTGATGGGAATATTCTGGAAGGCTTTGGTAGTTTGGAAAAGCTTGAAAGCCTGAATCTTGGAGAGAATATGTTGACTGATAATATACCTGCTGCCTTAGGTAATTTGTCTAGTCTATATGAGTTTGTAATTGACATTACAACATCAATGGAAGCATTCCGACTGATCTATGGCTTCTTCCTAATATTATGAAACTGGAGCTTGATGGGAACCAACTCAAAGGAACAATACATAAATTTTCAGTACTTCCTCTCTAATGGCATTCTGTGTGGCGTATAATTCCTTCACTGGGAATCTTCCATCAGATATAGAGTTTTTCTACCCCAATCTATATTATTTTATCATTTCTGCCAATAAAATTGGTGGTCAGCTTCCATCGCGTCTTTCAAACTGTTCCAATCTTGTCAACGTAGGCCTTAGTGGAAACTTGTTCTCTGGACTAGTACCCAAAAGTCTCAGAAAGTTGCAGTATCTAGAAAAGCTTTTTCTAAATGATAATCAATTAAGAGAGGATCTCAGATATCAGAATTATAGTTTCCTTTCATCTTTATCTAATTGCAAATCTTTGAAAGAATTGTGGATAGGCTACAATCCCTTGAATATTACACTTTCAGATTCCATTGGAAACTTTTCAGGTTCCCTGAAAACCATTTTTGCTGTTGAAAGCCAAATATAAGGTCACGTCCCTTTGGGAATTGGTTCCTTGAAAGGCTTGACGTTGCTTGATTTGGGCAATAATAGCTTACACGAAGACATGCCATGAACATTTGCAAGATTGAAGAACCTTGAAAGGTTGTATCTTGAGAACAACAATATTGAAGGATTCATTCCAAAAGTCTTGTGTCAGCTAAGGAATTTGGGAGAGTTAGATCTATTAAATAACAAAATCTATGGATCCATCCTAAATTGCACTGGAAATCTTAGTCGTTTGCAAAAGCTGAACCTCAGTTCCAATAGACTGGAATCATCAATACCATTAGGTTTATGGGGCCTTGAAAGCATATTGTCCTTGGATCCGTCAATGAATTCCCTTGGTGGATATTTGTCCCCAGACATGAAAAGTTCAGAGACAATTGAACACGTAGATTTGTCTCAAAACAAATTTACTGGAGATGTTTCGAGAATCTTTGAACCTTTGAGAGTCTAAGCTATCTTGACATGTCCATCAACTCATTTCAAGGAGACATTCCAGTGTCATTTGGAAGCTTGAAAGGATTGGATATGTTTAATGGGATCACGGTGTACTAACCCTTTTGTGTAACTTGGTTTCAGCTTGGTTAGTGCAGGAAGCAACCAAGTACAACAGGATACGAGTGTCTTTAAGTACATAAGCAGAGTAGAGCAGAGTGATTTCAGGGACAACCTAGTTTGTTTGTGTTTTAGTATGGTCTCTAAGGTGATGAATAGCTTGTGACAATGCTAAGTCACGTCGTTGGCTTGCTTTTGGCTATCATTACTTAACTTAGGGTGTAAGAAATCTGTGTTTTTCTTTTTAAATAGGAAACTTTCTAAGTACTTTAATGACCTGAAAGACCAATAACTTTTCATTTAACCGTTGTTGTTTTAGTAAAAGCTTCCAATGTGTGTTCAAACTTAGTCAATTCCTTATCTCTAACCCTTTGATCCATCAGTTGTTCGGTTCTCTAATCCTCTTGAAGCTCTATTTCCATCCAACATCTTAGCAAAACCTAGTACTCTATTGTTCTCTCTTGAGGGGAATCAAAACTTTTAAAGAAGTCTCAAGGGTTTCTCTCAGCTTATGGCGAGATTACTCTTGCGCTTGATGACACTCATAAACTTGAAGTCATTTCCCTTAATTCATCCTTTGGCCTTTGGCTTGCGGCAGATTATGGCCAAAACGTTGTCATTGGTGTTTGGCTAGAAAGCTTTAGCTTCAAAGACAGCAGCATAACTACCAGAGTTCTGGCTAAGTAGAATGTGGAGCGCGTGAGGAAAGGGAAAAGCTAAACTCCTCCTTTCTTTAATTACGCATATCAATCAATGTGATGGTTTCTTAGGAAATGAGAAGGTAAAAGCCCAACTCCTGTGCTAGGATTGTTCAAATTAATGCCCTCTACAGGAGTCAATCACGTGCATTGGGTCGAGGTGGTTCATAAGCTCAAAACTCAGCCATCATCAAAGATCCTGGGAAGATTATTTCAGACTTTTAAGCAACATATTTGCTTAAAGGAAATACAATGGTTTATTGGAACATCATTTCGCCATTAACAAGGTATATGTTGCAATATATGTATTTTACCTGTATTTTGTATGTATTTTATTGTATTATCTTATTATAGTTGGGTCGGTCTCTAACCAATTGGGTTATTAGTTTAGGTCTTCTTGTTGGGCTCAAACCTTATGTACGGCCCGTGTAGAGTTTTCCTAATTGGGTCTTACCCTAGCCGCACCGTATCTATGTATGTTTTTTCTTCTCTGTAATTATACGATTAAGCAAGCATTTTGAGGGTTGATTGATCCCACCAGAGTGATGTGTTCTCAGCTATATTTCCGATTCTAATTTGGTATCAAAGCCAGTCTGAGTTCCAATTAATCTGGTACGCTTTTTCTCTATCGATTCCCTTTTTTTTCTTTCGTATCCCTTGATTCTTTCTCTTTCGAATCCTGGTAATATCGTCGTTTGCTTCGTGTTTGTTGAGAATCGGATCTGTGATCCTACCTTTAATCAATTTTGTTAATCGATTTAGTTTCTCTATTCGGATTTCTCTATTCGGATTTCTGATTTATCTCTCGACTTTCCGTTTGTTTCTGTGGTATTTTCGTGTTCTTGGTCTGTTCTTCATTTGTCTTTTCACTTCCGCTGCTCGATCCTTTCTTTTGGATATGCTCTGTCAAAATGTGTTTATACGGTGCGTTTTGTTTATTATTTGGGCAATTTTTGAGGTTTGAAATTACCTCTTTGTCCTTGGTTACATACGCATCGTTTCGCTTCTTTGTTGAGGTCAGATTACGTTTTTGCCCTTGAACAGTGCGTTTTGATCACTTCTATGCACTATTTTACTTACGTTTAATCTAATTACCCCTTTACCCTCCAGGCGGTGCATTTCATTCCTCTAAACGCCCTATTTTCTTTAAAATTTTTCAATTCCTTTCTTGTCCCTAGACGGAGCGTTTTGCCAACACGCACCGTTTCACTTAAATCTCATAATTACATCACTGTCCCCTGGACGGTGCGTTTTGATCACTACACGCACCGTTTTACTTATTCTTTTTCTAATTCCCTCTCTGTCCTCAGACGGTGTGTTTCATTCATACGCACTGTTTCACTTAAATTAGGGGCAAAATTACACCTTTGCCCCTGATTACCCATCGACATGATTTGGGTCCCGTCATTCGGATCCCTACCCGCGCATCTCACTTTCGGGTTGCGCCGTCACGGCGAAGACGCGTTTCTGCACCTCGCCGTCGTTGTCTCGGCCTCCTTTTGCCGGTGCAATGTCCTCCGGCACTTCCTCTCCTCCGTCTGCCACTATGGACGGGAAAAACCACTCTTCCAAACTCTCTAGCCTCTTAGAACCCTCTGACCCCCTCTTGTTGGCTGCCGGCGACGTTTCTACCGCCATTCTCGTCCCCCAGCTACTCACTGGCTTCGTTGACTACCCTAGATGGAAGCGGAAAATGCAAATAGCTCTGGGTTCTCAAGATAAACTGGATCTGGTGTATGGAACTCTCCCTCGGCCGGATGACTCTATCTGGGGCAGTCATTAGGATAAGTGCAATTTGGTGGTTTTGTCTTGGTTGATGAACTCTGTTTCGGCCGACATTGGAAATGCCATCTCTTTATGTGATTCTGCGTTAGAGGCTTGGAAAATGTTGGCAACTAGATACTCTAAGATCACTTGGACACGTCATTATGACTTGGAGCAACAACTTACAGAAGTTAAACAACAACCTAATGAGTCAGTGGCTCAATATTTTGGCCGTCTCTCTGACTTATGGGCTGAACTCGACAAATGCCAGTCAATGCGGAAATGCACGTGTAACAAATGCACCTGTGATTATCCGAGTTTTGTAGCTGGTGAAAAGGAGACTGGCCGTGTTATGTGTTTTCTACTTGGACGTCAACCTATCTATGCCACAGTTTGGAGTAACATTAATTCACGAAGTGCCATTCCCCCACTTGATGAGGTGTTCTCGATGGTTTCTGATGAGGAACACCAACGCAGTTTGCAAGTCGACAATAGTAAAACTGAGATGGCTGCCTTTACTGTTCATTCCCCGATGTCCTTTGGAAAGGGGTTCGGGAATGTTTCACAAGATCATTCCTCCACTACAAGGGCTCTTCCACTCCTGCTTCTAGTATTGGTTCCGGGTAAGGCAACTTTCGCTTCTTTTGTGAGCATTGCCGTCGAGAAGGTCACACTAAGGATCGATGTTTTTTGCTGGTTGGTTTTCCTCCCAAGCCCAAGACTCTGAAGAAGAAAAGTGGTAGCACCCGCTCCGCACATGCAATTAGTATTGAGCCTATAGCCCAACCATCTCCTCTTGTCAGTAGTGCCCCACCTATGCCACCAGCTAGCACGCCTGGGCAATCTCTCACACTTGAGCAGTATCAACAGGTGGTCCAGCTCCTTAGCCGCTTTGGGCCTATTGAGCCCATGGCCAACTTTGCAGGTACGGTTTCTTCCTTACAAACTTCACCTATATATGATTGGCTTATTGATTCAGGGGCGAGTGATCACATTACATGTGATCTCTCATGCATGGACAATATTAGGTCATACGCCTCAAATCCTATTTGGGTCAAACTACCTGATAATAGTAGCGTGGCTGTTACTCATATTGGCACTGTTCGTATTTCCCCATCTGTCATTCTGTATGACGTCTTACATGTTCCGTCCTTTAAATGCCAACTTTTATCAGTCGTCAAATTTACCTTTGATAGTGCTTGTCAAGCCATCTTTTACCCTCATTTTTGTTTCTTCCAGGACCGTTTGACTGAGACAGTACTGGGGCTGGGCAGGGCTAAGCGTCGTCTTTATCATCTAGTGTCTCCGACGGATGCCACAGTGGATACTTTTTCGACCATTATTAAAACTTTTGCATGTAATGCCCCTAAGTGGGCTAATGTTTGTACGAACACTATGTTTAAGCACCATGTTTTGAATAATAAATAGACGCTATGGCATTGTCGTTTTGGACAATGCTTCAATAGACACTCCTCTTGTTATACATCTCCTGAAGTTTTTTGTCCGGTTTGCCCTTTAGCCAAACAAACTCGTCTCCCATTTCCATCTCGCACTTCTAGTACGACTTCCATTTTTGAGTTAGTGCATGTTGACATATGGGGTCCACATCGGACCCCTAATCATGATGGGTCACGTTATTTTCTGACCATCGTGGATGATTTCTCCCGTGGCATGTGGGTCTACCTCATGCGTTCCAAAAATCAAGCCTTCCCTTTTATCCCTTCTTTTTTCTCTATGGTTGAAACTCAGTTCCACACTCACATTCGTCGGTTGCGTTCCGACAATGGCTCTGAGTTCTTTAGTCATGAGTGTACCTCATTCCTTCAGCTTCGGGGTGTTCACCACGAGAGTTCATGTGTTCATACTCCCCAACAAAATGGTGTGGTTGAACGTAAACACCGCCATATCCTTGATGTGACCCGAGCCTTGCGGTTTCAAGCTGATATTCCTAATCGTTATTGGGGTGAATGTGTCTTGACTACCACCCATCTAATTAACCGTCTTCCCACTCTTACTTTAGATGGGAAAACTCCCTTTGATATCCTTTTTGGGAAATCTCCCTGTACCTCACATCTTCGGGTTTTTGGATGTCTCTGTTATGCCATGGTCATTCCACGTGGGGATAAATTCGCTCCTCGGGCTTGAGCCTGTGTTTTTATGGGTTATCCTTGCTCCCAAAAGGGCTATCGCGTCCTTGATCTTACCACCCGCACCTTTTCCACCGTTAAAGATGTTGTGTTTCACGAGTCAGTTTTTCCTTTCACTTTGTCCCAGTCTCTTCTTGTTACTCCAGTCACTGCGGACTAGTCCTTTGTACCTTTGGATACTGATCCCTATTCCATCGCACCCACCGTTTCACCCTCTGATGTTCCAGTTGCATCATCATCCTCTTCCCCTCCTGAAGGTTCATCTCCCTCCTCCTTGCCTCCTACTGTACCCTTGGATTCACCCACTGTGGATCCCTCCTCCTTGGATCCACCCACTGTGGCTCCCTCTTCTGTGGATCCAGCCACTATGGATCCTTCCTCTATGGATCCACCCACTGTGGATCCATCCTCTACAGTCGTACCCGTGATGCCCCCTCCTACTGCTCGATGTTCCCAACAGGTCTCCAAACCCCCTATATGGACCCAAGATTATCATTGTAACCACATAGCTTTCAATGCCCTTGGGCAGCCTTCCATCAGTCCTTAAGACATTCCTTACTCTATTTCCCAATTTGTCACCCTCGACAATCTCTCCTCTCGTCATCGAGCCTTTATTGCCTCTCTCTCCTCTATCCGAGAGCCACGTTACTATCATGAGGCGGTTCGAGATCCTCGATGGGTTGATGCTATGACTAATGAACTCCATGCATTAGCGACAAACCAGACATGGACCTTAGTTGATCTTTCCCCTGGTCGTAAGCCAATTGGGTGCAAGTGGGTTTATAAGATAAAATACCGTGCTGATGGTTCCATTGAGAGATATAAAGCCCGCCTTGTTGCTAAGGGCTTCATTCAGCGATATGGGATTGACTACGAGGAGACTTTTTCTCCGGTGGCCAAGATGGTGATTGTTCGCTGTATTATGGCCTTGGCATCCATGTTTCATTGGCCCCTCCATTAGATGGACGTTCATAATGCCTTCTTCCATGGTCACTTACATGAGGAGGTATACATGTCCTTACCTCCAGGGATTGCTTCTTCTTTTCTTGGCCCACCGAAGGTTTGCCGTCTTCTTAAATTTATTTATGGACTCAAGTAGGCCTCTCGCCAATGGTATGCCAAATTTACTACTGCTCTACTTGAGGTTGGTTTTAAGCAGTCTTGGCATGACTATGCTCTATTTACTTTTCGACGTGGCTCCACTATGGTTGCTATTTTGCTCTATGTTGATGATATGCTCCTCACGGGCAATAGTGAGGAGGCCATTACTCAGGTTAAGTCTCATCTTTGTTCTCGATTTCACATGAAGGATTTGGGGCAAACAAAATTTTTCCTTGGCATCGATATTGCACGCTCTGAGAGTGGTATATGCCTCAGTCAACGCAAATATGACCTAGAGTTAATCTCTGAAGCCGGGTTGTCTGGTGCTCGACCCTGCAAGATTCCCATGGATTAGAATTTGAAGCTCACCTCCTTGGAATATGATGTTAGTGCACCCATTACCGTTAATGACCCTCCTTTAGCTGATCCCGCCTCTTATCAGCGTCTTCTTGGGCGTTTGATATACCTTACTCATACTCGTCCTGACATCAACTACCCTGTCCAGATCCTCAGTCAATTCATGCACTCTCCGAAAACCTCCCATATGGACATGACCTTGAAAGTTGTTAAATACTTAAAAGGCACCCCCGGATTAAGTCTTTTCATGCCTTCTCATAAGGATTTTCAGTTGATTGGTTTTTGTGACTCTGATTGGGCGGTTTGCCCTATGTCTCGCCGCTCTTTTACTGGTTTTTGCATTAAGTTGGGGGGCTCTTTGATCTCATGGAAGACCAAGAAACAAGCCACAGTTTCCTATTCCTCTTCAGAAGCAGAATATAGAGCTATGGCCACTGCTGTTTGTGATATTGTTTGGTTGCATGGGCTCCTTGGCGACTTATGGGTCTTCGTTCCCCGACCTATCCCTTTGTACTGTGACAATGAAGCAGCCATACATATCGCCCGTAATCCCATCTTCCATGAACGTACCAAGCACATCGAGATCGACTGTCATTTCATTCGTGAGAAACACCAGCGGGGTTTGATTCAGCCTCGTAGCATTCGCACCCATGAGCAACCTGCGGATTTGTTAACTAAAGCTTTAGGTAGTCGCCAACATGGTTATCTTCTTCGCAAGCTTGGTGTATTTGATTTATACAAATCACTAGCTTGAGGGGGGTGTTGCAATATATGTATTTTACCTGTATTTTGTATGTATTTTATTGTATTATCTTATTATAGTTGGGTCGGTCTCTAGCCAATTGGGTTATTAGTTTAGGTCTTCTTGTTGGGCTCGAACCTTATGTACGGCCCGTGTAGAGTTTTCCTAATCGGGTCTTACCCTAGCCGCACCGTATCTGTATATGTTTTTTCTTCTCTGTAATTATACGATTAAGCAAGCATTTTGAGGGTTGATTGATCCCACCAGAGTGATGTGTTCTCAGCTATATTTCCGATTCTAATTGTATAAAGCAGAGAATATGATCAAGATTGATCAAGGGTGAATTTAAACGGTCATTAGAGACTCTTATCTCAACCCCGAGCTCCACATCGCCTCCCACACCAAAGTTCCTAGATTGTGCCAATCCGAGACAAGCGAGATTGAGGATGCGAATGGACCAGAGATTTAGGAGGGGTCTGGGAGCGGCTTTATGGAGAGGGTTGCGAATAAAGGCCCTGGAGTTGTAGGGTTTTGGAGGCTTGAATGAGGGGAATTGGTGGGAGGGTTTGGAAAGGGAGAAAGAGTGAGGGCATGGTAGCGAAAAGGATGAAGAAGAGGATGAGAGTGAGAGCAAATCCATGGTGTTGTCTGAGAGAAGAATGGGAAAACCCGATTGTGAGAGGAAAGCTAAAAGGGTTTGGAAACGACTTAAGATTAGCATTCCCTTTTCTTGGTGTTATGTGTGAAGTAAGGTTATTCATGTCATTAAATTTATATGCAATTATAAAGAATAAATTAGTTGAATTAAAAGTAAAAATAAAAATGATTACTTATTAGATTATTTCATCCCGTGATTACCTTGATGTTTATCATTATAACCTCTTCAAAATTTATTATGTGAATACTTTTTTAAGATATTAATTATGACTAAAACAATTACGTTTCATATAATATTGGAGTTAATAGTTCAATTTTTTTTTTATAAACCACACAATGAAATTTTGTAAACGTGTTTTTATCGACATAATTTAGTTTGGAGAAATGTTTATCATACACTTATTATTGACATTAAACAAAAGAACTACACATCTACAATTTGAAACAAAATCTCAATAAAGCATACCAAATACCATCTTACCTACTATTTTTGCTTGAAGAAAATATAGTGCTTGTAATCTCATTCCAAAATGTTTCTTGAATTGGAAAACATTAGATCCTTAACTCACTTTCCCCTTAGTAGGCAAATTCACAGCAATAATGTTTGGAAAATAAACATTGATCACAACTTGGGAAAACAATTAAGAAAAGTGCATATCTAGCTTTTATGGCAATTTCAGCACATATATTTCAAAAAACTAAAATACATCATGTAAAGCTATAAAATAGAATCATGATTGTTCATATTCACCCATCATAGACCTTACCTTCCATAAATAAGTTCGTTCTCTCCATTAATTTTCAGATTTTTGTTGAAGTTCATTTCCTTCTTCTTCCTTTTCCTCTTCCTCCTCCTTCTCCTTCAGCTCAACTTGAGGCTCTTCTCCAAGACAATCAGACCTTTCCTTCTTCTTCCTTTCTCTTTTCTCCTCCTCCTCCTCCTTCTCTTCTTCTTCAACTTCTTCTTCCTCCTCTTCCTCTCCAAGGCAGTCAAACTCAAATCTTGGATGAACATTCCATTTGCATTTCTTACAATGTAAGGCTACTCCATTAAAAGGCTTGTTGCAGACATCATATGGAAAAGAATCTTTTGTCTTTTGAATAAAAGTAAGAGGATGCTGATGATTTTTATCATTATAAGTTTTTCCAAATTTAATATATGGATATCGTCCAATAACACATTGGGGATGAGCACTAAAATCACAAATTGCACAATAATAAAACCACTTCTTTTGATTTTTTTTTCTTTTCACAAATTAGACAATAATCTTCTCCAAATTCATCTTCAACAGTATAAGTAAGTTTAAGGATATGCTTGTCGTACCTGTGAGTTGCTTCTATTGGAAAACTTGCACATCTATGACATATGGCAAAACGACAGCGAGAGCATTTCAAAAATCCCTCATCCCCACAACTTTTGCACATCAGATCTTCGCCCAATTTCAGGAAGAAGGAATGTGGGTGACACTCGTGCCGAAACCTTTCTTGGACTATAGCACATTGGATGTCTAAGATATACTCATCATCTTCAATTTCCCATCTGTAAGCGAATCCATGACGACGACGTTTACAAAAATCACATTTGAACGTGCCATCAGAGGAAAGTGCACGTGACTTCAAGTTGCAAGTCCATGGGAGACTTAAGAATCTAAAACTTCTCGGTAGTTGAGTGCAAAGATAATGAAGAAAAAAGTTGCATTTTATGCAACTATAAAAAGGAATCGGGACTAACTGCATACACCCCTCACAAACTGGATCATCCGAGGTCTCCTTATTGTTGAGAATCAAAGCATGTTGATGGCTAAAATGTTTGATCTTTGGAGGCAGACTTCTTTCTCTCACTTCAGAATTGATATCCTTGATTAAGCCATTTACAAATCCTTGACTAAACCATTGATTGATTTCCGGGGGCGCTGAATCATCGAATGATTCCCCGTCCTCCAAAAGTTGACACTCTCTTGCACACATCAAGTGTGTAGCATAATTACATTGTTGGCAATAATAGGCTGCATACTCGGTATTCAGCTTTAAAGAGCAGAGCTTACATACTTTGTCGGACTGCTCCTTCACTTGGGGAACAGAATATGTGAGGGCGAGAGAGTGAGGATGAAGTAAGATTTTGATAGTGTCCGAAAACCAAGCACAATCAGCGTGAACCAAAAGATAACATATGCTGCATACGCATCTGAGGTCCTTGCCATCCTCGCCGCACAATTCACAAGTGAACTGACTGTCTTTCAGGAATTGAACGAATGCATGCTGGTGACCATCATCCTTATTTGCTGGCCGGCGAGTGGAACATTTAATGTGAAGGGAGAAATTACAGTCATTGCAAGCGTAAAAGTAGCCCTTTCCACAATCTTTACCGCAAGCATGACAGAAACGAGTCCGATTTGGTATTGCTCGATGAAGGGAGTGGATTGGGTGCAAGGGATGTTCTATCTCTGCGGGTAGGTCGTTGCATGATTCATGGCAGTGGCAGTTGCAAAAGGAGCATTTAAGGTAGGGAATGGATGATGGTTCCCCGCATATCATACAAATTGCTTCCTTCTCTCCATCAATTTTCAGATCTTCGACGGAGATAAATTCATGTTCGTGGTCCGGATCCATGCTCTCTACCCACTTCCGCCATTCCTCCATTCTCTCTCTGATGCCAGCACACACAACGCAAAGGCTGGAATTGATAGAACAATTTATCAATCAAATTCTCTCCCTCTCTCACGTATAGATTTCTTTCTCTGCGCTTTGAAAGGCTGTCGTCGTTCTGGGTTTTGTTCGTGGTGAAGACAAAGGTGCCAGATTTTATGGGGCAACAACAGCAAGAAAGAATCAGACAAATGAAGAAAGATGTTTGTATCTGGTTTCTCTCGCTCTTCCCAGAAAAACACAGCAACAAAACTTTCGATTCTCTTAGGTCTTTGGTTTGGCAAAGAAAAATGGGTCTCGATTTGACACTACATAAAAACTTATCAGGAGTTTATGTAATTTATTTTGACCTAAACGTATGAAAGTATTATAGTTAATTTTAATTTTTTTCAGTTAAAATTTTCCCAACACTTTCAAAACAATTATAATAAATTTGAAGAAAAAAAGTGATTGCTAGAATTAATCATAGTATAGTAGGTATGTTAGGAAATTTTGTTGCCTACTCTGAAATTTTGGTTGGATAAACAAAAGCATAACTAGCAATATTTTCTTGTTAACTTAATTTAATGACCAAAATCTAGATTGTCTTCCAAATTTGTGTGTATGCCTTTTTCAAGGTTGCCAAAATTTTGAAGAAAATCTCTTTCTCTTTATTTATTGTCTCTATCAGTGCAAAATTTATTTCAATATACTTATAAAAACTTTAATGAGATTGATAGGAATGCTCGGCATCTTTTCAAACACATGGGGTTGAACAAAAATTTGTGGATCATTAAAACTCGCAAGCACTTCTCTTTTGCATGTGTCGAGTCACTTTCTTTGGCCAAAAAATTGAAAGTGAAGCTCTTTCTTTTTCTCTATTGTCCTTCTCAATGCATACTTTCTTTCAAAACATATATATTTTAACTTAGTGTGCTTAATTTGGACAAAAATTTGTGGCAATCCAAATTTGCATCCACTCTTTTTTTCGTTTACATAAATGTCAAAAGTTAAAGTAAAACTCTTTTTTTTGTTTTTACTATCATCTTGTCAAACAAAATTTATTTCAAGATATATCTTTTCAACCTAATGGGTATAATTGCAAATATTCAGCACTTTCAAAAAGCTTAATGGTCAGAATTGTATAAATAGTTTGTTTATCAATATTAAACAAAGGACATGTTTATGACATGAAATGAGAGTTCTAAAAAAACAGAGAAACTGGATAACCTTGTATGTGTATTGCTCTTGACAGTTTTTTACATAAATAAAGGAAACTATTATATAAACACAACAAAAATGATTTAAATAAATGAGCGTGTTTTGGGTGGTTGTGCAGCGTGTCTTGACTGGCGAGTAATCTGTGTATTATTACAGTCTAATGTGTATTGACAGCTGAACCTTTGTAGTAACTGCACTACAACAATAAATGAAAAAGAGAAAATGCTTCTCCCGTCAGAGCACGCTGCAACAAACATCCAAAATATACAGCTATACTGCGCTACAACAATATTCTCCGGTCAAAGTTCGCCGCAGCAACCATCCAAAATACCTTCCACTCAAAGCACGCTGCAAGCTGAGTAAATGCAGTCAAGGTACAGCTACATTGCATTACAATAATAGACGAAACACTCAATGCACGTTGCAACAAGCATCCAAAATACTCTTGGAAGCAGCTGGAGTAAACGCAGTCAAACTACGATTCTCAAGACATATCGAACTGTAATCAAGCCCCTCATCACCCAAAAGTCTTTTAAGGTAAGCTGGACTGCGCTATGATAAAAAATGAAGAAAGAGAGAAGGCCCCTCAAGTCAAAGCGCGCTGCAACAACCACCCAAAATATTCCTGGGAAGCAGCTGGAGTAAATCCTCTGCATGGAGAGCTGAACCTTATAACAATCTTGACACTCACAGCTGTTATAATGGTCTCATTCATTCACATAAAAAGCGGTCAAGAGGAACACACATACACGGTTATGTTTCCTTAAGTTTGAAGTTGACTTTATTTTCTCCCATATAACTTTGAGCTCAAATGACTCTAAAAAAGATAAGTGTAAAATAAGGTCAAGTAAACTGTGAAATTAACTTCGAAACAAACTCCCAAAGATATAACATTAATAAATAGCAGTATGTGAAAGCCAAGATGAAATATTGGACGATTTTTTTACTGTCGAAATCCCTTTAAATAACCTCGTTTTCAAACTGAGATGCCAAGTTATAGAACTGTGATCCACTTCGGCAACAAAATCAATGGTTCAGATAGTAACAAAAAAATATATATATATATACTTCAATTCCACTTATTAGCTTATCATTAACTTATTTCCCATCAAGTCTCCACAAATTTCATGTAGATTTTATCAGTCATTTTCTCATGAAGCTCATAAAAATTGCAATCATACTAGTTTATAAAAAAAAAAAAAAAGACTAAAGACAATAATTAACGGGGGTGGAAGGCTATGGTTTTGAGGTCGGACTTACAGGAAGCAGCTGGTAGGTTCTTGGTATCCTAAAGGTTTCTTTGTGCTTCTACCTTTTTTTGTCTTCACGAATGCTGAAGATTCCTGTTTTAACATACTTATTTGGTTGCGAAGAAAAGTAGGGAAAGAATGGAAAGTGCGGGAAAATTTAAATGTCTATGATGTGCTTCTTAAAAGAGCTGACTTGTAAGATATGAGAGACAAAACTCAAATACGGAGGAAGAATTCAATTGCAGGTGAGAAGGCGAGGCCCCTCTAGAACATCACTTCAATTTGAGGAGCTTCATATTTGTGTCCAGCAGCTTGGGATCCTGCAAGAAGGCCTTCATGCAATTTTCTAAATTGAAGATCTTGCATGGAAGATTTGTTGAAATTCTCGATAATGTTGAATTTATGAGATCGCCTAACCATTTGTGATCACGTGGTCCAATTTAATTGCAATTCTTCAGCGAGAAATTAATTACATTTTGCTCATCAAATTCCATTACTTTCTTTAAACCTACAGGTATGACTCATTAAATTGAGAAAACATTTAAGCCAAATAATTAGTCATTCTTAAAGTTGATGGGCATGTTCAACATGGAATTTGAATATATGAAATCAATTAATGTTATTAGTTCAGCAGTTTATACGTTCTTTTTTTTTTTGACACCTAAATTTATACACATTAGTCTCGAATTCAAAATCAGGAACGCCAAGTTAAATAAAGGCATCTTTTTAATATAATTTTTAACCTAGTATTAAAACCAAGATTAAGCGTAGCACCTCATTACTCATGAGTAAAGTTTCCCATAAAAAAGCTTGTAAAAAAAAAAAATCCATATTGAGGGTGAGGGATGTGTTAAATTATATATGTAATTATAATCACACAATTGATTTGTGTTTGATTTATGGTGCAACTATGTAAGATTATCTTAATCTATTATGTTTTATGAACTTTAGCATTGATTAGTTCATGACCATTACTCGATCAACAATTTTTCTCTTATCATTGACCTAATAGATTTAGCTATCCTTTATAACCTCCTTTTTTTTAAATGTACTAATAATGTTAAGTATGAGAGTTATACATTGAAAAGATACAATCTTTATGTAATGCTTATATGTAGAAATATTCTACTAATTGAACTAATTTTTGTATTTAACTTTAGGCTTTATAATATAATATTATGACCCAAGTTAATCTTTTCCAAATCTCATTAAACTTTAAGTTTTTTAATTATATTCAGTGTGTGAGAGAGCATTTATAAGCCTTAAGTTTGCTTGTATGAGGAAACTATTGGAGAAAAAAGTGTAGAGAAACTTCTTGGAATTTAACGTCCTGCATTTTCAAAAAAGTAGAACTTCAAGAATGGTTCATGATGAAAATCCCGACAAGCAAATGAGCGTGCAGCACAAGCACAACTAAGTCAAGCCGGGTTCCATGCATGTCTCGTTAATAATTTGGCCACTTTTTCTTCTTCATGCACTGTTTTCTTAGTTTACGATGACAGGAGAGGGATTAAGGTACATGAGTTGCCTAGACTTACCAGAGACTTCTTTGAACGCAAATTCTGGTGTAGACAAAGACTTGACCAAAGCTATTCTCTAAAAGCTCAAGATGCATTGTTTCACTTGCACAAGATAAGTAGCTTAAATGCACTATTATTCTCACAGCTTTATTGGTAAATTGGATCCCTTCTCCCTTTCTGTCTATCGTGCATTTTCATGGTGTTCATGGTAGGGCCATTCCTTCTTCTAGTTTTATGTCTCATTTTAATGCTCTCATGCATGCTTTAATTGGCCCAAAGTTCCAGCAGCTTTACTAATCAATCAGCTTTTGTCATCTAAGAAACAAACACAGCTTTAAGGAACCAAAATTGAGACTCAGGATTAGGAAAAAGCTTTCTTAGAAATTCTTCATTAGTGAACGCAAAACCTAGGTACAAACTATACATAATTGCGATTACACTAATTGCGGGTTTAGGTTACATGGGCCTAAACTCGCTACCTAACAAACTAAATATAAGTCCAATGACATACACAACCCAATGGAATAAAATAAAAGATAAATTATTTACAATATAAGAACCCCCCTCAAGTTGGTGATTTGTACAAATCAAATACACCAAGCTTGCAAAAAAGATAACTATGTTGACAACTACATAAGGCTTTAGTTAATAGATCTGTAGGTTGCTCATGTGTATAAATGCTACAAGTTTGAATCAAGCCCTGCTATTGTTTCTCACGAATGAAGTGGCAATGAATCTCGATGTGCTTGATACATTCATGAAAGATGGGATTATTGACAATGTGGATGGCGGCTTTATTATCACAGTATAATGGAATAGGCCAAGGAACAATCACCATAAGTCACTGATAAGGCCATGTAACCAAATAATTTCACAAATAGCTGTGGCTATAGCTCTATATTTTGCCTCAAAAGATGAGCAAGCAACAGTAGCTTGTTTCTTGGTCTTCCAAGAAATCAAAGAACCGCCCAACTTAATACAAAACTAGTAAGGGAGCGTCATGACATAGGGCAAACTGCCCAATCAAAATCACAAAAACCATGCAACTAAAAATCCTTATGAGAAGGCATAAAAGTCCTAAGCCTAGAATGCCCTTCAAATATTTAACAACCTTCATAGTCATGTCCATGTGTGAAGTTTTTAGAGAAAACATGAACTAACTAAGTACTTGAACTGGATAATTGATGTTGGAACAAGTGTGAGTGAGGTAGATGAGGCATCCAAGAAGGCATTGATAAGGAGCCGAGTCAGCCAATGGAGGGTCATTGATGGTGACTGAGGTGTTGGCATCATACTCTAAAGAAGTGATCTTCAGGTTTTGATCCATAAGAATCTTGCATGGATGAGCCCTAAATAAACTAGCTTCAAAAATCAACTCTAAAGCATACTTGTGTTGACTGAGGCAAATACCATTCTTTAATCGAGCAATCTTGATCCCAAGAAAGAATTTAACTTATCCTAAATCCTTCATATAGAACTGAGAGCATAGATGAGATTTGACCTAAGTGATGAATGCCTCATCATTTCTAGTAATGAGCATATCATCCACATAAATCAAGATGGCAACAACTGCCAACCCACAACAAAGAGTAAATAAGGCATAGTTATGCTAAGATTGCTTAAAACTAGCCTCAAGGAGAGCAATAATAAATTTGGAATACCATTGTTGAGAAGCTTGCTTAAGTCCATAAATAGACTTAAGTAAGCGACAAACCTTCAATGGTCCTGAGAAAGAAGTTTGAATCCTAGGAGGCAAAAACATGTATACCTCTTTGTACAAATCTCTATAAAGAAATGCATCATGAATATTTATCTGGTGAAGGGGCCAACGAAACATGGAGGCCAAGGCCCTGATACATTTGACAATCACTATCTTAACCATTAGTGAAAAAGTCTCCTTATAATCAATTCTATATCGCTAAGAATATCCCTTGGCCACGAGACGAGCTTTATATCTCTTAATGGAGCTATCAACATAATACTTAACCTTGTAAACCCATCGACATCCAATTGGCTTTCGACCTGGGGGCAAATCAACTAACTTCCATGTGTGATTAGCCTCTAATGCATAAAGTTCACTAGTCATAGCATATGATAACTCTATTTTTATAGAGTTATTTTACCTATTTTTAGACAATAAATAATGCAATGCTTATAAGAAAATATTTGAATTCCTATAATATAATTGTCTCATCCATTCACATAAAAAGCAGTCAAGAGGAACACACATGTACAGTTATGTTTCCTTAAGTTTGAAGTTAAATTTATTTTCTCCGATATAAGTTTGAGCTCAAATGACTCTCAAGAAAAATAAGTGTAGAATAAGATCAAGGAAACTATGAAATTAACTTGGAAACAAACTCCTGAAGATTTAACATTAATAAATAACAGTATGTGAAAGCCAAGATATACATGTAAGAGAGAAATATTGCAAGATTTTTTATTGTCAAAATTCTTTTAAATAACCTCGTGTTCAAACTGAGATGCCATGTTATAGAACAATTTCACTTATTAGCTTATCATTAGCTTATTTCCCATCAAGTCTCAACAAATTTCATGTAGATTTTATTAGTCATTTTATCATGAAACTCATAAAAATTGCAATCATATTAGTCTATATATATATATATATATATAAAGATTAAAGAAAATAATTAATGGGGTGGGAAGGCTATAAGCCATCCTTTGTTTCAACGAAGATGGCTGGCTCTATTAGTGTAAGGTGGGGAACAAACACGAGAACCATCTTGCCTGACTCCAATGAACAACAGTCTTCACTATGGGTAGAACAGCCAGACAATTATTTCCAGTGGAAGACTGAATCTTGTTTCAAAGGTGTTTTTCACTTGTTTTACAAAAAAGAACATACAAAGTATTTTCATATAAAGATGGAAAAAGGTACCAAAAGTATTTCGTCTTCACATTTCAAAAACTATTTAGAAAAGCACCCTCGAAATAGAAATCGAAAAGAATCTTGCATGGAAACAATATTTGAGAACTTGCTTGAATAATTATGTATTTAATAATTAAAAACACGTTCTAGAAATGCTACCAAACATAGTGCAAGTTCTTCCCTGGCTATTCTGGGCCATAAATAGAAAAGTCAGGAATTAGCAATTTTGATTCAGTAAGCTTGGAGGCTAATAAAAAGGTGGTCTTCACCACCATTTTTATCTGATGAATCTTACAGCTTAAAAGTGAGAATTAGTGAAGCAAAAATATGACCCATGGCTACAATACAACCCATATCTAGAACATCTTAAAATTCATGAATTCTCAGACTTTTAAATCAATGGAATAAAATTCTTATTTTCATCCTTTTTTTAATATTTAAAAAAAAAAGTGGGGGGAGAGGGGGGAATTGAACCCCAATTGCTCGGATAGAAATGCACTTGGGTGCCACCAAGCCACTAGGACTTCTGCTAAAAATCAACTTCTTATTTACTTGCGCTATTTTTTCATGCAAAAAACTTTTCCAGGCCCTTGAACTTGTTGAATTGTATGCTCCCTAATTCCTTGAATTGTGTCCTTGTCATTGGACAAAAAGGTTGACCTGAATTTTTTTACTATTCCTAGTTTGTGGCAGTACCAGTGACAGCAATCTTTGTATTGTAGATGAACCGATGGATATTATAATAAATCACAAATGATAACCTTTATAAGATCCATGGCCATAAGTACAACTCATATCTAGAAATTCCAAACTCTAATAAATAAAGCTAACTCCTAAAATCAATCCAAACTAACATAAACATTTCCTTCCTTTCTGCATCAAAAGCCAGAGCCAATTGGCAGTCAAGAATACTCATAATGTATGTCATAACTATTCCTAAAGAGTTCTAGACAGCAAGATAAAAAAAACCATGGTTTGGGAACCAACTAAGACAGTTAACTTAAGAAAATTAGTAAATAAAATAAAATAAATAAATAATCACCAAATTTATAGTTGGATGCATTTCCGTTATCCAATTTTACATAGTGTCTAATTATGTGAACGTGTCATGATGTTGGCAATAGATGCTTTAATGCACAGAGGAGAGAATAAAAAGTCATCTTCTCCCATTAACAGCATCACACCATACGAAACACCAAGCTCTTATCACCCATTAAGGATATTATGATTTACATTTCCAAAAATAACCTATTATCTGTGCATATGAAATAACAAGAAACAAAGTCAGACCCATCAATTACATGAACCTTTATTTTATACCGCGATCCCCTCCATGAGGTGTATAGGGGGCCCAGGATCTTCTATCTCGGATCTCCTTAGAAGAAAATACAACCTACATCAGAGAACATTTACACCAGATCACTCTTATTTTTCATTCTTTTTATAGTTCATATGGCATCAATGAGCTCCAACATGTTTCATATTGAAGGACTACATAACAGAAGATGAGGTTTTGCATTTAACCATAGTGGTGTTTGATTTTCTGTTTCTATTAGGATAAGGCTGGTAAATCTATTTCCACTCAAATCAAACTCATTTTGGAGTAAGGCTAAGACCAAATCTGGCTGAGGTAGGTCTTAAATTGATTTTCTATTTTAGTATGGTCTGTAAGGTGATGAATCGCTTGTGACAACGCTAAGTCATGTCGTTGGCTTGCTTTTGGTTATCATTACTTAAGTTAGGGTGCAAGAAACCCGTGTTTTTCCTTTTAAATGGTAAACTTTCTAAGTGCTGGTTCAACGACTTGAAAGACCAATAGCTTTTCATTTAACCATTGTTATTTTAGGAAAAGCTTCTTATGTGTGTTCAAACACAGTCAATTCCTTGTCTCTAACCCTTTCGGCCATCAATTGTTCGGTTCTCTAATCCTCTTGTAGTTTTGTTTCCATCCAGCATCTTAGCAAAATCCAATACTTTAGTTATTCTCTCTTGAGAGGAACAAAAACATTTTGAGAAGTCTCAAGGGTTTTTCTCAGCTTATGGCGAGACTACTCTTGTGCTTGATGAGACTCGTACACCTAAAGTCCTTTTCCCTTAATTCATTGGTGTTTGGCCAGAAAGCTTTAGCTTCAAAGAAAGGACATGGAGCATGTGAGGAAGGGGAAACTCTAAAACCCTTCTTTCTGTAATTATGCATATCAATCAAAGTGATGGTTTCTCAGGAAATAAGAAGCTAAAAATCCAACTCCCATGCTAGGATTGTTCAAATTAATGTCCTACATACCCTTGAAGCTTTGCTAAGGTGCCTACAGGAGTCAGCCTCGTGCATTGGGTCGAGGTGGTTCGTAAGTTCAAAACTCAGCCATCATCAGAGATCTCGGGAAGATTATTTAAGACTTTTAAGTAGTACATTTGCTTAAAGAAATATAATGGTTTATTGGAACATCATTCCGCCATTAACAAGGTATAAAGCAGAGAATACGATCAAGACTGATCAAGGGTGAGTTTAAACGGTCATTAGAGATTCTTATCTCAACCCTGCGCCCCACACGACCTCCCACATTGCTACGCCTAAATGAAATCACGCTACACCAAAGTTCCTGGACTGTGCCGATCCAAGAAATGCGGGATTGAGGATGTCAATAGGCCAGAGATTTAGAAGGTCTGGGAGTGGCTTCATGGAAAAAGTTGCGAATAAAGGCCCTGGAGTTGCAAGGTTTTGGGGGGCTTGAGTAAGGGGAATTGGTGGGAGAGTTTGGAACGAAGAAGATGTTAAGATTTCTCAGTCCTAAGTTCGACAGCTCAAAGCTAAGGGGTAAGTAGGTGGAGTGTCAGCAGCATGAAACTATTTAAAAGGATCTCATTTTACCAATCATTGAGTTACTAGCCTGTTAACATAATATAATAATAAAAATGGTAAGGAAGAAGATGAAGAAGAGGCTGAGAGTTAGAGCAAATCCGTGGCATTGTTTGAGAGAAGAAAGTGAAATGCTGTGTGAGAGAACAATGAGAAGGGTTTGGAAACGTGATAACTCTATTTTTATAGAGTTATTTTGTCTACTTTATGATATAAATAATACAAGTTTTACAAGATAATATTTAAGTTTTTATATATTTATGTAAATTTGTGTTATTTATGCAACAAACCTCAAAAGAGCATAAGAAACAAAGGAAAAGAAAGCTATAATATGACACATGGACAAAACAAGGAAAGGAAGAAAAGTTACAAAAAAGCAACGTGTAAAAAGTCAAAAGAAGAAAGGAAAAGGACAAAAAAAGGACAAGGAAGGCAATAAAAGAAAAGACCAAAAAGTGAATTATGATTAGGTAGGACAAGGGCAGGCGGCCCGAGAGGAGATAAAAAGAAAGGAACGTGAATTGTGAGGAAGCGTGCTGTGCAAGAGAGAGAAAAGAGAAAAAGAGGAAGAAAAAGAGTGTGCCGCTGGAACTAAGACCAGGAAATGAAAAATAAAAGAAAAAAAAAAGAAGAAAAAGAAAGAAGAGGCGCAAAAGCTTCTCTCTACTTCATATCATTCTTGATTTGTAGGAATTCTGTAAAGAATTCTTAAAGAGAAGACAGTGTGGTGACAACTTTTCTATTTTTCTATTTAAGATATTTTGCTTAATTTCTACTATTGTTTTGGTTTGTTATTTCATTATGTTCTAAAATTTTTTTGTTAGAGTGAAGATATAGCCTAACTATGATGATGTGAATTTTATAAGTTTTTATACTTTGTAAAATATTTTATTTATGTGAGTTATATATTACTATGTTTAATGCTTTTAAGTGATTAACCACCACTTGAATGATTTGATGTACATATTTGATGTGGAACAACTATGCCAACCTAGGCCAACGGCCCAACCCATATGTTGAGTGTCCTAACAATTATATGTTTGGATCCAAGAAGCCCAAACTTTTAAAGGTCATCCCAGAGATTCTTTAGGAATTTTGATATGTTTAATACTCCTTAACTGTGTTGATTTAGGATTCTTAAATTGTCAAGGTTCTTAATTATCTAGAATTTCCTTATTTGTTGAGATCCTTAATTTGTTAGGATGCTATCCCTAATTTGTTAGGATCCTATCCTCGATTTGTTGGGATCTAATCCCTAATTTGTTAGGATCCTATCCTCGATTTGTTAAGATCTTATCTTAATTTGATTAGTTTGATTTTTCCTTAAATTTAGGGATCTGAATTCTACCAGACTTTGGTTTTATGAATTCTAGATCCTTCTACGACTAGGCTTAGTCGTCTATTTAAGGACATTGTTCCTTTAGTTATAATCAGAACGATGAGAACTGTGAAGATTGAAAAGTTATTGAATTTCATTTTCCCTTAAGCTTTGCCCTTTAAATTTCATGCCTTTACTTTCCAGCCTTTTATATTCCAGTTATCTTAATTCCTGCACTTAAATTATTGCCTTTTACCTTTTCAATCGTTTATTTTCCAGTCTTTACCTTTCTAGCCTTTATATTTCCAAATTGCCTTGTTATTATTCCTTTCCAATCTTTCCATAATCAAAAGCTCACTCTGTTGCCCATCCCGATCCGCATCAAGTGGTATTAGAGCCAGGTTTTGGTGAGTGAGTTGTTCTAACAGATTTGTTCATCTTATCAATCTGTTGTTTGATAGCATCACCATGTCTCAAGAAAGAGATGGTTCTTCTCGTTCATCGTCACCCACTCCATCATGGCTAATTGACCATATGGTGCAGATTAGTGAAATCGAAAAGATGAAGGCTGAAGTCCAAGAGTTGAAACTTTTACTTAAACAACGTTTTCCCCTACAAATAACCCAGACACTTTACACTTCATCACCACCCCAAACAACACACCTACCATTCCAAACAACTCTACCACCACCCCAAGTATCCATACCACCACCAACCCAACCTTTAAATATACCACAAAGGCTAGCACCATATACACCTTATTACTAAGAATATCCACCATATCGACCTCATATTGCACAACCACCCTATGTACCCCCAACATACCAACCACCATAATAAGAAGATCATGCTTTAACAGATTCCAAGTACCAACAAAAGCACCACCACAATTACGACAAGGAAGACTATGATATATGGATAAAAAGGTGGTATAAGAAAGATGCCTCACCAACGAAAAATATAGAGGTAGTTCAAATTGAAGAAAAAGGTATGATGAAAACAAAACAAAACAATTTGGATCCACCAAAGCTTGTGGTGTTAGCAGAGAATGAGGTGGACTCTAAAAGTTTGGATCTTCCGGAGATTGAGGCATCAATGACCACGAATGCAAATCCAAAGTGCTTGGATCCTTCAAAGCAAGATGTGTTGGCTAAAAAGGAGACGGATCCAAGAAGTTTAGATCTACCAAAGCAAGATGTGTTGACTAAAAAGGAGACAAATCCAAGAAGTTCAGATCTAATAAAGAACGAGATATTACCAAACAAGTCAGTAGAAGAAATTTCGTCAAAAGAAACACAAGGTTGCATCCAAGTGTTGAAGAATTCAGAGGCACTATCTAACATGCACAATGGTTTCCTTTGTGGGTTTGTATTGTCAAATCATGAGAAGATGGCTTGTCAACAACAATCACTAAGATTTTTCAATACTCTTGATGAAGGTGCTACTAAAACATTACATAACTTCAACTACTTGTTTGGATCCTATTGTTGGTCAGGTTGTAAACTTCCATCTAAGCAACACGGTTGTTTACCACTGATTTATGAACCAACACACTTGGGTAGGCCACCAGAGGTAGAGATTCATATGAGTTCAAGAACTTGGATTATGGATCCATGGAGTAATAAAGCCCAAACCAACAATCAAGATTTGAGGACAAATCTTCTTCAAGAAAGGGAGAATGATGCGGAGCAACTATGCCAACCTAGGCCAACGGCCCAACCCATATGTTGAGTGTCCTAACAATTATATGTTTGGATTCAAGAAGCCTAAACTTTTAAAGGTCATCCCAGAGATTCTTTAGGAATTTTGATATGTTTAATACTCCTTAATTGTGTTGATTTAGGATTCTTAAATTGTCAAGGTTCTTAATTATCTAGGATTTCCATATTTGTTGAGATCCTTAATTTGTTAGGTTGCTATCTCTAATTTGTTAGGATCCTTTCCTCGATTTGTTGGGATCTAATCCCTGATTTGTTGGGATCTTATCTTAATTTGATTAGTTTGATTTTTTCTTAAATTTAGGGATCTGAATTCTACCAGACTTTGGTTTTATGAATTCTAGATCCTTCTACAACTAGGCTTAGTCGTCTATTTAAGGACATTGTTCCTTTAGTTATAATCAGAACGATGAGAACCGTGAAGATTGAAAAGTTATTGAATTTCATTTTCCTTTAAGCTTTGTCCTTTAAATTTCATGCCCTTACTTTCCAGCCTTTTATATTCCAGTTATCTTAATTCCTGCACTTAAATTACTGTCTTTTACCTTTTCAATCATTTATTTTCTTGTCTTTACCTTTCCAGCCTTTATATTTCCAAATTGCCTTGTTATTATTCCTTTCCAATCTCTCCATAATTAAAAGCTCACTCTGTTGCCCATCCCGATCCTCATCAATATTTGAGACTGAGAGGTAATAATATGCAATTGCTTCTTATAATATATAACCATGAATTAAATATGGATAGATGTATACCATGTTATTTGTGTGGCTTTTGGTGATAAGATGATTAAAAGATTTATTATAAACCAGGAATGTTCACAAATCTTAATGCATTTATTTTGTTTTAATTCACATATAGAGATATAGTGAATTAATAAACTAAATAGATTTACTATACCTAGACATAAGATAGTAAATAAATTAGGAAATTCCGTCATCACATAAGTATTATTATTCTTATAAGCATAAACTATGAAAATTCATATCTAGTAGTTATGTTGAAATTGGAACCTCTAACACGTTTCTCATCTTGATTTTTCCTACTTGGATTCAATTTTAATTAGTCTTGAGTTTTTGTTTTAGAAATTTTAAATTTTAATTCATCATCAACAATATTTTGACTTGCTAGATAAATTTTAGGATTAATTCATCATTACTACTTAATTAATTTAGTATTCACCAATCTTCGTATGACGATAATATTTTTATCATTATATTACTTGTTCGATATGTTTACTTGCATATAAAATTCACCAAACAAGTTTTTGGTGCGTTGCTAAGGATTGGTTGTTTTACTGCTGATTAATATTAATACTGAATAATTATAAGTTTAATCTAGCTTTTATTTTTCTTTTGCTTTATTATTGTTATTTTTTCTTTAAAAAAAATAAAAAAAAATCATTTTGTTTGTTTGTTTTGTTGCTACTTTTCAGGAGTGTTGCAGACGTGTATGACCTGTAGCCAAAAAGGACAACTTGTTAGTCTTGACCCTAAAATTGAACGCACAGTCAGAAAGCAATGAAAAGAGCTAAGAGAATAAAGAAGTGAAGTTAGAAAAATGGCAGACAATGATAATCCACGCAAGCTTCTAAAAGAATATGTTGCACCAACAATTCAAGGTGCCACATCAAGCATCAAGAGACCTGCAATTCAAGCAAACAACTTTGAAATCAAGCCAGCACTCATTTAGATCCTTCAAAATTTTGTGCAATTTAGTAGGCTACCAAACAATGATCCAAATGCTCACATTGATGCTTTTCTTGAAATTTGTGACATGATTAAATACAATGGAGTCACAGATGATGCTATTAGGTTGAGGCTATTCCCATTTTCTCTAAGAGACAAAGCTAAAAGTTGGCTTTCTTCTCTTCCTGCAGGATCAATTACAACATGGGATGATTTGGCTTAGAAATTTCTTAGTAAGTTATTTTCTATAGCAAAGTTTGCCAAAATGCGTAACGATATTACCGCTTTTATGCAGATGGACAATGAATCATTATATGAAGCTTGGGAAAGATTCAAAGAGCTTTTAAGAAGATGTCCACGACATGGACTACCCATATGGTTACAAGTACAAACGTTTTATAATGGGTCTAGTACAAATCTTCGTTTTATACTTGATGCAACTGCTGGAGGAGCTTTGAACAATAAGACACCAGAAGAAGCATATGATCTTTTGGAGGAAATGGTGAATAATAGTTATTAATGGCCTACTGAGAGGTCACTAGTGAGGAATGCTAGTGGAATTCATGAAGTAGATACTTTCACTATAATGTATGCACAAATTGAAAAACTCAAGAAGAAAATAGATAACCTCAGTGCTCTAGTCATGAGGATTCAGAACATATTATGTGATCATTGTGATGGAGGACATGCAAGCATAGAGTGCCAAGTAGGTAACACCTTTGCTCAGGGTAGCAAAGATGCTAATTATGTTGGAAATTCAAGTAGGCCACAAAATAATCCATAGTCCAACACTTACAATCCGAGATGGTGTAACCACCCAAATTTTTTATAGAGTAATTCTAATGCAATGAGGCCACCACCAAGATTCAGGTAACTAGAAGAAAAGAAGCCTAATTTAAAGGAAATGGTCACCAAGATGTTACAAAAAAATGAAACAAGATTGCAAAACCAAGAAGCTTTAATTCAAAATTTAGAGGTGCAAATAGGTTAGTTGGCTAATATGATTTCAGGAAGACAACAAGGTTCATTGCCGAGTAGAACAGAGAAGAATCCTATAGAAGATGCAAAGGTAATAACCTTGAGAAATGGCAAACAAGTGGGAAAAGATGACATTGAGAAGGAAAATGTTAAGGATAAGGAAGATGATGTTAGCATGCAGCCTGAGGAGGCAACTAAGAGGACATTATTCCCTGATAATCCCAAGCCTTATGTGCCTCTAGTTCCATTTCCTCACAGATTCCGGCAACATAAAATAGATAAGCAGTTTTCTAAATTTCTTAATGTATTTAAAAAATTGCATATTAACATTCCTTTTGTAGATGCATTAGCTCAAATGCCCAGTTACACAAAATTTCTTAAGAAGATATTGAAAAACAAAAGGAAGCTGGAAGAGTATGAAATTGTGAAGCTAATTGAAGAATGCTCAGTCCTCTTACAAAATAAATTGCCTCCAAAATTAAAAGATCCAAGGAGTTTTACAATTCCTTGTATTATTGGAGATTCTCACTTTGGTAAGGCATTATGTGATTTAAAAGCTAGTATTAATCTAATGTCTTTTTTTGTTTTTAGGAAATTAGGATTGGGTGAAGTGAAGCCAACCATAGTGTCCCTACAATTGGCTGATCAATCAATTAAATATCCAAAAGGTACTATAGAAGATGTATTAGTAAAAGTTGACAAATTCATTTTTCCTGTAGATTTTATAGTACTTGACATGGAAGAAGACTTTGAGGTACTACTTATCTTAGGTCAACATTTTCTAGCAACAGGAAGAGCTCTGATTGATGTATAACAAGGGAAGTTAATATTAAGAGTTCAAAATGATTATGTCACTTTTAATGTTTTTACTATTATGAAACATCCATATGATGATAGTTCTTGCTTTAGGATTGAAACAATTGATAAGTTTATGAATAAGATCTTTCAGGAAAAAACTTTCAAGGATCTACTTGAAGCATGCTTGGTTCACCCAAAGAATGAGGAAATTGAAAGTGAAGAGATATAGGAGTATGCCAATCTTATGGAGGCAAATCCACCATATTCACAACAAAAGGGAACAAAGTTCGAGGAGTTGGGACAACACATGACAAAACCTAAGCCATCAATTGAAGAGCCCCAACTCTTGAACTCAAGCCCTTACCTTCCCATTTGAAATATGTTTATTTACATGAAGTTTCTACTTTACTAGTAATCATATCTTCTTCTTTGATAGAATCAATGGAAGAGAAATTACTTCAGGTGTTGAAAGAGTATGAAGGAGCAATTGGATGGAAAATAGCTGACATCAAGGGAATTAGTCCTTCACTTTGCATGCAAAAGATTTTGATGGAAGAGTAGTACAAAGCTACTATTCAACCTCAAAGGCGATTGAATCCAAAGATACAAGAAGTGGTGAAGGCTGAGGTAATCAAGTTGCTTGATGCAGGGATCATTTATCCTATCTTAGCTAGTCCATGGGTAAGTCCTATACAAGTTGTGCCAAAGAAGGGAGGTATGACTATTCAAAGAAAGGATAATAATGAACTGATTCCAACTAGGATAGTTATTGGATGGCATGTGTATATAGATTATAGAAAACTAAATGATGTCATTAGAAAAGATCATTTCCCTTTACCATTTATTGATCAAATGTTACAAAGACTTGTAAGACATGAATTTTATTGCTTTCTTGATGGGTATTCAGGGTATAATCAAATTCACATTGCACTAAAAGATCAAGAGAAAACCACTTTCACTTGTCCTTATGGTACCTTTGCTTTTAGAAGAATGCCCTTTGGTCTTTGTAATGCACCAACCATTTTTCAGAGATGCATGATGGCCATTTTTTCTGATATGGTTGAAAAATTTATTGAGATATTCATGGATGATTTTTCTGTATTTGGTTCATCATTTGACATTTGTTTAGATAATTTAGCAAGGGTCTTACAAAGGTGTAAGGAGACTAACCTTGTTTTGAATTGGGAGAAGTGTCATTTTATGGTGCAGGAAGGAATAATGCTTGGGCATAAGATATCAAAAAAAAGATTAGAGGTTGATCGAGCTACAGTGGAGGTCGTTGCAAAATTGCCCCACCAACATCAGTGAAACTTGTTAGAGGCTTTTTAGGGCATGAAAGATTCTATAGGCGGTTCATAAAAGATTTTTCTAAAATTGCTAGACCTCTTTCAAGTTTGTTGGTTAAAGATGTGAAATATAAATTTTCTTATGAATGCTTGCAGGCTTTTAACACTTTAAAGGAAAAGTTAATATCAGCACCAATCATGGTAGTACCAAAATGGGACTTACCTTTTGAGCTAATGTGTGATGTTAGTGATTTTGCAATAGGAGTTGTTTTAGGACAACGGAAGAATGAAGTTTTTCAAACCATCTACTATGCTCAAAGTTATTTAATTGTCAGGTGCACCATCTACTTGTCAGGTGCACAATTGAATTATCCAAAAACAGAAAAAAGAACTTTTGGCTGAAGTATTTGCTTTTGATAAATTTCGTTCTTATCTAATTGGTTCCAAAGTTATTGTTAATTTTGACCACTCTGCTCTTAAGCATTTACTTGAAAAGAAAGAATCATAACCTAGGTTAATTAGGTGGATTCTCTTGCTACAAGAGTTTGATTTGGAGATCAAGGATAAGAAGGGGACTGAAAATCTAGTTACAGATCATTTGTCTAGAATTCCTAATCTGAAGGAAAAAGATCAACCGATTATGGAAGAATTTCCCGATGAAAACATTTTTGTACTCCAATCCATCAAAATTCCCTGTTATGTTGATTTTGTCAATTATTTGATAAGAAATGTTCTTCCTCCTGAAATGTCATATCAATAAAGAAAAAAATTCTTTTCTGACCTCAAACATTATTTTTGGGAAGAGTCTTTCTTGTTTAAAGTATGTGTAGACTAGGTTATAAGGAGATGTGATCCTGAGGAAGAGATGGCCAGTATCCTACACCATTGTCATGCTAGAGAGGTAGGTGGTCATTTTGGTGCCACTAGAACTACAACTAAGGTTTTACAGTCTGGATTTTATTGGGCCACACTTTTTAGAGATGCATATTCATATGTAGTTGCATGTGATCAATGTCAAAGAACTGGAAATATTTCTAGGAAACATAAGATGCCTCTCAACAATGTTGTTGTGTGTGAGCTATTTAATGTTTGGGGTATTGATTTCATGGGACCCTTTCCACCTTCTTATGGAAATATGTATATTTTGGTGGCTGTTAAGTATGTGTCTAAGTGGGTAGAAGCAGTAGCGTTGCCTATAAATGATGCTAAGGTTGTGGTTAAATTCTTAAAGAAAAATATTCTTACCCGCTTTGGCACTCCTAGGGCAATCATAAGTGATAGAGGGACCCATTTTTGCAACAAACAATTTGAAGCACTTTTGGGTAAGTATAAGGTTACCCATGAGATTGCTACCCCTTATCACCCTCAGACTAGTGGTCAAGTCGAGATATCAAATAGGAAAATTGTTTGGTGAATTTTATATGCAAGTGAACATGTCGAACAAGTAATATAATGATAAGAAAGATATCGTCCCACAGAGATTGGTGATTACTAGACCAACTAATTACCAACGGTGAATAACTCATAGAATTTATCTAGCAAACTAAATTGATAGATGATAGATTAAGTAACTAAGCCTAAAAAAACTAAATACAAGAAATATGTTAGAGTATCCGATTTCACCATAATTACTAGGTATTAATATTGATTATTTATGCTTGCAAGAAAGACAATATCTATGTGATGGCGGAACTTCCTAATTTATTTACTATCCTATGTCTAGGTATAGCAAACCTACTTAGTTCATTAATTCACTATATCTCTATATGTAAATTGAAACAAACCAAATGCATTAGGATCTATGAACAGTCCCAGTTTACACCGAAAGCCACACAAACAATATGGTATATGTCTATCTATATTTAATCTATGGTTGCATATTACAAGAAGCAACTGCATGCTATTTCCTATCGGTTTCTAACATACAAATCAAGTCATCTAAGTGGTAACTAATTACCTAAAAGCATTAAACTCCGTAATATGTAACTTCACATAAATAAAATATCTTGCAAAACATAATAATCATAAGATTCATACCATCATAATTAAGTTACATCATAGCTCTAACAAAAATAAACTAAAACATAAAGAAATAATGAAGAAGAATGATAATAAGAAATAAAGAAGGCATCTTGAATCCAAGAATAAGAAGTCTGTCACCCTTTTTGTGTTCTCTTCAAGAAAACCTTGAATTCTTGGCCTCTCTCTTGAGTTGTGCTCAATTTCCTCCTCCCCTCTTTTGTCTCTTCTCTTCTCTTAAATAGGGTTTAGGTTTAGACCTACCTCCTATCCTAGTAGAATTAGGTTTTAGAGATCTAAAACAATTGGGTTTTGAACTTCTAAATTAATTAGGATTTGAATTCCTAATATGATTAGGTTTTCTAAATAAATAGAAAACCTAATAACAATGGAAAATCTAAAGTCTAAACCCATCTTGACTCTCTTGATCTTGATATTATAATTTTTCCACACAATAAGCATCAGGTTCTCCCTATTCATCCTTTTTCTCCATGCCTCCTTACGCTACATAAATAAGACAAATTTAGGTAAATAAAAAGGAATTCAAATATTTTCTCATAAGCATTGCATTGTTTATTGCCTAAAAGTAGGTCAAATAACTCTATAAAAATAGAGTTATCAAAACCCCCAAACTTAACATTTTGCTAGTCCTCTAGCAAAAGCAATAAACAATATACGTTTTAGACAAGACCCCTTCATGATATTCTCCCATAATTGCTCAACTTAACAATTCAAAGAAAAATATAGCTTTCATCCAAACACCACAATTGTTTCATAAGATAAGATAGACTCTTAACTATGTTAACCACGTGTGTGTGTGTGTGTGAGTCATTATCATTTCAACTATATACACTCTAAATAAATCCACATTAATATGCAATCTCTCAAAAGCTTTAACCAAACCTCATTGGTTTGCTTTTCATTCCTCTCTCCACTAATGTAGGCCAATCATCTAACCAAGAATCAATAGGACTTTATAAGCTTGTAATGTAAGGCTGGGCTAGAGGTAAGATGAAAGTCATTTAGGCTTAATTCAACCATGAACACATTGCTTTCTAGGATCTAATTTGAGCTTTTGTCACTTTCTTTCTTTTCTTTTTCTTTTTTTGCAAATGATCTTTCTATCACCACTTCTTTCTTTCTTTTCTTCCCAAAAATACTTGATTTCACTTGGATTTTGACACTCACAAAAGTCACAATCATGCTTGCAATAATAAAGCAAGTAGTAGGACTAGAAATGTAATCATTATAATCTTATCTTGTTAATGATATCCAACTAATATGCAAAAGCTAGTTTTTGAACCTTGAGTGGCTTGAATTTGACAATAAGTAATAAGAGAATTCCAATCTTGGACAGATGTTGCTTTTCCTTTTTTTTTTTTTTTGCATTCACAAAAGCAACATATTATGCTACATAATCATTGCAATCAACATCCTTCCCATATAACATCCTTCCTCTCAACTTCTCTTCACTTAAATAGACTTATATCCTAAAAATCAATATGTTCAAGGGTGCAAGACGAAAAGATAATTTGTCAAAGGCTCATGGCTATATATATGTAGGTGTCATAAAAAAAAAGGATAAGAATCAAGGCTCAGCGGGGTGATTGGTGATAAATAAATAGGGTTGGCTTGAAAGGCTCAAACGACCCAAAGAATGGCCTAAATCATTTTCTCAATTAGATGCAGCTTAGGTTTCGCCTTAAGAGAAAATCAAACAAATTCTACGATTCAGGTGAGATATAAGAAAATCACATACTTCACATGAATGTTCTTTAGAGATACACACAATTTCAAAAATGAAGGACTTTTAGTGCTCAATAGGTGGATCAACATAATCAAAATCACACTTAACTCACACTATAATTGCAAGTTTGAACAAAATCTATATCTTCCAAAGAATCACCAAGAATTCACAACATGGGATGTAATCATGACATTAAAAAAAATTCAATCAAATTTAGCACAAAGGTTCTTTCCTTACCCCTAAACTTGAATGAAGCATTGTCCTCAATGCAAAAACAAAAGAAAGCAATTATAATGAAGGAATAGGAATGAGAAAACTCAATTAATTGTAGGTTATATCCACGTAGAGCTCTGAGGAGATAGTGATGACAAAACTTCTAGCAAAAGACTAAAATGAAAATGCTTGGGTTGCCTCCCAAGAAGCGTTTTCTTTATAGTTTTCAGCTAAACTATCTTGGATGTTGTTGCTCAAGGAGGATAAATTCCAATAGTTTCGGTGACAGCTTGTGTTGCATAATGATTGAGCATTCTGTAATCAACACTACTGTCTTATATATTTCCAGCTTCCTTTTGTTCTCTAGTATCTCTTTCAAAAGTTTTGCATAACTAAGCAATTGAACTGGAGCATCTGCAAAAGGAGTGTTAATGTGAAATTTTCATGATATATCAAGGAATTCTAAAAATTGCTTATCTCTTTCATGTTGCTGGAATCTTTGGGGAGATGAAGCAGGAGGCATAAATGGCTTAGGATTGTTGAGAAATAATTTGCTCCTAGATGTCTCCTTAGGTTGTATGTTGACATTCTTATTTGTTTCATTATCTTTGAGACTCTCCTTGTCAACATCAATTTCTCCTACTTGCTTGCCACATGTTATGGTTATTGCCTCTGTGGTATCTATAAGGCTTTTCTCCACATTGCTAGGCACAAGACCTTCCTGATTCTCTGAGATCATGTTGATTAGCTTACTCATCTGCACCTCTAATTTTTGGATTAAAGCTTCTTGTCTTTGGAATCTTTCTTCATTGTTTTGCATCATCTTGTTAATCATGTCCTCCAAGTTAGGCTTTACCTCTTCGATGTGCTTAAATGTTGGTGGTAGTCTCATATCATTTGGGTTACTCCATGAAAAGTTTTGATGATTGTGCCATCTCGGATTGTACATGTTGGAGTAGAGATCATTTTGCGACCTGCTAGGAATCAAAATAAAATTAGCATAATCATTATAATGAGGATAAGAATTACCTAATTGACATTCCGTGCTTGCATGTTCTCCACCATAAAATTCACATGCTCTACTCTGATGTCTCACAACTGGAATACTTAGGTTGTCTATCTTCTTATTGAACACTTCCAATTGTGCATACATTGTGGTGAAGATATCTACTTCATGGACTCCACTTGCTTGATGCATTGGTAATCTCTCAGTAGACCATTGATAGTTATCAAATGTCATCTCCTTTAGGAAGTTAAATGCCTCTTTTGGTGTTCTACTATGTAAGTCCCCTCCTGCACCTGTATCAATTACGAAATGAAGATTTGTACTATGCCCATCATAAAAAGTTTGTACTTGTAACCATATGGGTAGTCCATGATTTGGACATCTCCTTAAAAGTTCCTTGAATCTTTCCTAAGCTTCATACAATGATTCATTGTCCATCTGTATAAAAGTAGTAATATCGTTTTGCATTTTTGCAGATTTTGCCAGAGGAAAGAACTTACCAAGAAATTTATGAGTCAAATCATCTCATGTAATAATCAATCCTGTAGGAAAAGAAGAGAACCAATTTTTAGCTGTATCTCTAAGAGAAAATGGAAATAGCCTTAACCTGATAACATCCTCTGTAACTCCATGATCTCCAATTATGTCACAAAATTCAAGGAATGCTTCAATGTGAGCTTTTGGATCCTCATTTGGTAGCCCATTATATTGCACGGAGTTTTGAAGCATCTTGATGAGCATGGGCTTGATCTCAAAATTGTTTACTTGAATTGCAGGCCTTTGGAAGCTTGATGTGGCACTCCAAAATGTTGGTATAACATAGTCTTTTAAAAATCTATGTGTACCATCATATCTCTTTATCCTTGTTGCTTAATCTTTCTACAATAGCAACTTAACAAAGACTTTTTTTTTTTAAGGAAAAAAATAAAGCAAAATAAAAATAAAACAAAAAATGATTTTTTTTCTTTTTTTTTTTAACAACTAAAAAAACAATTTTTTTTGTTTTTCAAGAATTAAAAGAAACGATTTTTTTGTTTTTCAAGAATTAAAAGAAAAAAAATAATTTTTTCTTAAAAGAAAATAAAAGCTAGATTAAACTTAAAAACTATTTAGTATTAATATTAATCAGCAGTAAAACAACCAATCCTCGGCAACGGTGCCAAAAACTTGTTCGGTGAATTTTATATGCAAGTGAACATGTCAAACAAGTAATATAATGATAAGAAAGATATCATCCCACAGAGATTGGTGATTACTAGACCAACTAATTACCAACGGTGAATAACTTCTAGAATTTATCTAGCAAACCAAATTGATAGATGATAGATTAACTAACTAAGTCTAAGAAAACTAAATACAAGAAATATGTTAGAGCATCCGATTTCACCATAATTACTAGGTATTAATATTGATTATTTATGCTTGCAAGAAAGACAATATCTATGTGATGGCAAAACTTCCTAATTTATTTACTATCCTATGTCTAGGTATAGCAAACCTACTTAGTTCATTAATTCACTATATCTCTATATGTGAATTGAAACAAACCAAATGCATTAGGATCTATGAACAGTCCCAGTTTACACCGAAAGCCACACAAACAATATGATATATGTCTATCCATATTTAATCTATGGTTGCATATTACAAGAAGCAACTGCATGTTATTTCCTGTCGGTCTCTAACATACAAATCAAGTCATCTAAGTGGTAGCTAGTCACCTAAAAGCATTAAACTCCGTAATATGTAACTTCACATAAATAAAATATCTTGCAAAACATAATAATCATAGATTCATACCATCATAATTAGGCTACATCCTAGTTCTAACAAAAATAAACTAAAACATAAAGAAATAATGAGGAAGAATGATAATAAGAAATAAAGAAGGCATCTTGAATCCAGAAACCAGAAGTCTGTCACCCTTTTTGTGTTCTCTTCAAGAAAACCTTGAATTCATGGCCTCTCTCTTGAGTTCTGCTCAATTTCCTCCTCCCCTCTTTTGCCTATTCTCTTCTCTTAAATAGGGTTTAGGTTTAGACCTACCTCCTATCCTAATAGAATTGGGTTTTAGAAATCTAAAACAATTGGGTTTTGAACTTCTAAATTAATTAGGATTTGAATTCCTAATATGATTAGGTTTTCTAAATAAATAGAAAACCTAATAACAATGGAAAATCTAAAGTCCAAGCCCATCTTGACTCTCTTGATCTTGATATTATGATTTTGCCACACAATAAGCATCAGGTTCTCCTTATTCATCATTTTTCTCCATGCCTCCTTACGCTACATAAACAAGACAAATTTAGGTAAATAAAGAGGAATTCAAATATTTTCTCATAAGCATTTCATTGTTTATTGCCTAAAAGTATGTCAAATAACTCTATAAAAATAGAGTTATCAGAAATTAAGAGAATTTTGGAAAAAATTGTGAACGCCTCAAGGAAAGATTGGTCAATGAAACTTAATGATGCACTTTGGGCCTATAGAACAACATTCAAAACACCAATTGGAATATCTCCTTTTAGGCTAGTGTTTGGGAAGGCTTGTCATCTACCAGTAGAATTAGAGCATAAAGCATATTGGGCTTTGAAATTTTTGAACTTTGATATGCATCTGCAGGTGAAACTCAATTGTTGCAACTGAATAAATTGTAGGAATTGCGAGATGAGGCCTATGAAAATGCCAAAATATACAAGGAGCAAACAAAAAGATGGCATGACAAACACGTATTAAGAAGAAAGTTTTTGGTTGGCCAAAAAGTATTACTTTATAACTCTCGTCTTAAATTGTTTCTAGGTAAATTGCAGTCTCGATGGTCTAGCCCTTTCATAGTCACTAAGGTATTCCCATATGGAGCAATAGAAGTTGCAAATGACACCCAAGGCACGTTTAAGGTGAATGGTCAGCATTTGAAGCCCTACTTTGAGGGAGTCAATATGCATAATACTACCATTGATCTTTTTCCTCCTTGAGTAGCAACATTGAAGATAGTTTGGCTGAAAACTATAAAGCAAGTGCTTCTTGGGAGGCAACCCAAGCTTTTTGTTGGTTCTTTTGCTATAAGTTTTGTCACCACCATCTCCTCAGAGCTCTTTATGGCTATCAACTACAATCAGGGGAGTTTTCTTATTCCTATTTTACCTTTATTTTTCCTTTATTCTTGCATTATTTCTTTTTGCATTGAAGACAATGCCTTATTCAAGTTTGGGGGTGGGAAAATAAATCCTTTCAGCTCTTTATGGCTATCAACTACAATCAGGGGAGTTTTCTTATTCCTATTTTACCTTTATTTTTCCTTTATTCTTGCATTATTTCTTTTTGCATTGAAGACAATGCCTCATTCAAGTTTGGGGGTGGGAAAATAAATCCTTTCTTGCTAAATCTAATTGAATTTTTTTTTCTCATGTCATGATTGAACCCTCTGTTTTGAATTCTTAGCGATTCTTAGGAAGATGTAGATTATGTTCAAACCTGCAATTGTGATGTGAGTTCAGTGTGATTTTGATTATGTTGATCCATTTATTGAACACTAAAAGTCCTTCATTCATGCTCTAGAGAACTTTCATGTGAAGTATGCAATTATCTTAGATCTCCTTTGGATCTTAGAATTTGCTTAATTTCCTCTTGAGGCGAAATCCTAGGTTGCATCTAATTAAGAAAATGATTTAGACCATTCTTTGGATCGTTTGAGCCTTTCAAGCCAACCTTATTTATTTATCACTAGTCATCCCGCTGAGCCTTGATTCATATATATTTTATTTATTTTTATTTATTTTTATTTTGACACCCACATATATATACCTTTAAGCTTTTGACAAATTATCTTTTCATTCCACACCCTTGAACATGTTGATTTTTAGGATATAAGTCTATTTAAGTGAAGAGAAGTCGAGGGGAAGGATTTAATATAGGAAGAAGTTGATTGCAATGATTATGTAGCATAATATGTTGCTTTTGTGAATGCAAAAAAAATAAAAATAAAAAATAAAAATAAAAAATAAAAAGAAAAAGGAAATGCAACATCTATCTAAGAATGGAATTCTCTTATTGCTTATTGTCAAATTCAAGTCACTCAAGGTTCAGAAATTGGCTTTTGCATAGTAGTTGGATATTATCAGTAAGATAAGATTATAATGGTTACATTTCTAGTCCTGCTACTTGCTTTATTGATGCAAACATGATTATGGCTTTTGTGAGTGTAAAAAATCCAAGTGAAATCAAGAATTTTTGGATGAAAAAGAATGATAAAAGTAGTGATAGAAAGATCATTTGCAAAAAAAAAAAAAAAGAAAGAAAGAAAGAAAGAAAATGACAAAAGCTCAAATTAGATCCTAGAAAGCAATGTGTTCATGGGTAAATTAAGCCTAAATGACTCTCATCTTACCCCTAACTCAGCCTTACATTCTAAGCTTATAAAAGTCCTATTGATTCTTTATTAGATGATTGGCCTACATTAGTGGAGAAATAAATGAAAAGCAAATCTATGAGGTTTGGTTAAAGATTTTGAGAGATTGCATGTTAATGTAGATCTATTTAAAGTGCATATAGTTGAAAAGATAAGGACTCACATTTACACACACGCACATGGTTAACATAGTTAAGAGTCTATCTTATCTTATGAAACAATTGTTGTGTTTGGATGAAAGTTATATTTTTTTTCTTTGAATTGTTAAGTTAAGCAATTTTGAGTGAATTTCAAGAAAGGGTTTTGTCCAAAATATAATATCTCTTACTTTTGCTCAAGGACTAGCAAAATGTTAAATTTGGGAGTCTTAATAACTTATTTTTATAGAGTTATTTTGATTATTTTAGGATATAAATAATACAAGTTTTACAAGATAATATTTAAGTTTTTATATATTTTTGTAAATTTGTGTTATTTATGCAGCAAACCTCAAAAGAGCATAAAAAACAAAGGAAAAAAAAAGCTACAATATGGCACGTGGACAAAAGAATGAAAGGAAGAAAAGCTACAAGAAGGCAATGTGTAAAAAGCCAAAAGAAGAAAGGAAAAGGACAAAAAAAGGACAAGGAAGGAAATAAAAGAAAAGACCCAAAAGTGAAATATGAATTGGGTAGGACAAGGGCACGTGGCCCGAGAGGAGATAAAAAGAGAGGAACGTGAATTGTGAGGGAGCGCACCGCACAGGAGAGAGAAAAGAGAGAAAGAGTGTGCTGCTAGAACCAAGACTAGGAGATGAAAAAGAAAAGAAAAAAAAAAGAAAAAGAAAGAAGAGGTGCAAAAGCTTCCCTCTACTTCATATCATTCTTGATTTGTAAGAATTCTGCAAAGAATTCTTACAAAGAAAACAGTGTGGTGACAACTTTCCTATTTAAGATGTTTTGCTTAATTTCTACTATTGTTTTGGTTTGTTATTTCATTATGTTCTAAACTTCTTTTGTTAGAGTGAAGATATAGCCTAACTATGATGATGTGAATTTTATAAGTTTTTATGCTTTGTAAAATACTTTATTTATGTGAGTTATATATTATCATGCTTAATGCTTTTAAGTAATTGGCCACCACTTGAATGATTTGATGTGCATATTTGAGACTGAGAGGTAATAATATGCAATTGCTTCTTATAATATATAACCATGAATTAAATGTGGATAGACATATACCATGTTATTTGTATGACTTTTAGTGATAAGATGATCAAAAGATTTATTGTAAACCAAGAATGTTCACAAATCTTAATGCATTTGGTTTGTTTTAATTCACATATAGAGATATAGTGAATTAATAAACTAAATAGATTTACTATACCTAGACATAAAATAGTAAATAAATTAAGAAATTTCACCATCACATAAGTATTATTATTTTTATAAGCATAAACTATGAAAATTCATATCTAGTAGTTATGATAAAATTGGAAGCTCTAATATGTTTCTCATCTTGATTTTTCCTACTTGCATTCAATTTTAATTAGTCTTGAGTTTTTATTTTATAAATTTTAAATTTTAATTTATCATCCACAATATTTTGATTTGCTAGATAACTTTTAGTATTAATTTATCGTTAGTACTTAATTAGTTTAGTATTCACCAATCTTCGTGGGACGATACTTTTCTTATCATTATATTACTTGTTCGATATGTTTATATAAAATTCACTGAACAAAATGATTTAAGATTTTCTCTATTTTCTTGGTGTATGTGGGTAGTAAGGTTATTCGTGTCATTAAATTTATATGCAGTTATAAAAAATAAGTTAGTTGAATTAAAAGTATAAAAATGATTACTTATTAGACTATTTCATCAAGCCATTGCCTTGATGTTTATTGTTATAACCTTTTCAAAATCTATTATGTGGATACTTTCTCAAGATATTAAATATGACAAAAAGAAAACAGATTTCATATAATATTAGAGTTAATGGTTCAATTTTTTTCACAAACCACACAATGATATTTTGTAAATGTGTTTTTATCAACATAATTGAGTTTGGAGAAATGTTTATCATACTTATAACTAACATTAAAGAAAAGAACTACACATCTACAACTCAAGACAAAATCCCAATAAAGCATACCAAATACCATCTTGCCTACAATTTTTGCTTGAAGAAAATACAGTGCTTGTAACCTCAGTTTGAAATGTCTCCTGAATTGGAAAACATTGAATCCTCATGGTTCCCTACTCACTTTTACTAAAAATGTCTCCTGAATTGGAAAACATTGAATCCTCATGGTTCCCTATTCCCTTTTCCCTTAGTAGGCAAATCCACAACAATAACGATATGCATATCTAGCTTTTATAGGAATTTCAGCACAAATATTACAAAAAACTAAAACACATTATGTAAAGCTGTAAAACAGAATCATGATTATTCATATTCACCCATAACAGACTTTACTTTCCATAAAAAAATTTGTTCTCTCCATTAATTTTCAGATTTTTGTTGAAGTTCATTTCCTTCTTCCTTCTTCTTTGCTTCCTTTATCCTTCATTTTCCTCTTTCTCTTCCTCCTTCACCTTAACCTAAGGCTCTCCTCCTCCAAGACAATCAAACTCTTCCTTCTTCTTTCTCTCTCTTTCTTCCTCCTACTCCTACTTTTCCTCTTCTTCCTCCTCCTCCTCCTCTTATTCTTCAAGACAATTAGACTCAAACCTTGGATGAACATTCAATTTGCATTCCTTACAGTGTAAGGCTACTCCATTAAAAAGCTTGTTACAAGCATTACATGGAGAAGAATCTTCTGTCTTTTGAATAAATGTGAGAGAATGTTCATGACTCTTATCTTTATAAGTTTTTCCAAACTTAAGATATGGATATCGTCCAATAACACATTTAGGATGAGCACTAAAATCACAAATTGTACAGTAATAGAACCATTTCTTTTGTTTTTTTTTTCTTTTCACAAATTAGACAATAATTTTCTTCAAACTCATCTTTAAAGCTATAAGTAAGTTTGAGGATATGCTTGTCGTATCTATGAGTTGCTTCTATCGGAAAACTTGCACATCTATGACATATGGCAAAACTACAGCAAGAGCATTTCAAAATTCCCGCATCCCCACAACTTTCGCAGATCAGACCTTTCCTAATTGTCAGCAAGAGGGAATGTGGGTGACACTCGTGCCGAAACCTTTCTTGGACTATAGCACATTGGATGTCTAAGATATACCCATCGTCTTCAATTTCACATGTATAACCGAATCCATGACGAGGATAATGACAGAAACCACATGTGAAGGTGCCATCAGAGGAAGGTACATGTGACATCAAGTTGAAAGTCGCTAGGAACTGTAAGGATCTAAAACTTTTCGGTAGTTGAGTACAAAGATAATGAAGAGAAAAAGTTACAATCTTTGCAACTATAAAAAGGAATCGTGATTAATTGCATACACCCTTCACAAACTTGATCATTTGAGGTCTCCTCATAGCTGAGATTCAAATCATGTTGATGGCTAAAATGTTCCATCTTTGGAGGCAGACTTCTTCCTCTCACTTCAGAATTGATATCCTTGATTAAGCCATTTACAAATCCTTGACTAAACCATTGATTGATTTCCACGGGCGCTGAATCATCGAATGCTTCCCCGTCCCCCAAAAGTTGATACTCTCTTGCACACATTAAGTGTGTACCATAATTACATTGTTGGCAAAAATAGGCTGCATACTCGGTATTCACCTTTAAAGAGCAGAGCTTACATACTGTGGCGGCCTGCTCCTTCACTTGGGGAACAGAATGTGTGAGGACGAGAGAGTGAGGATGAAGTAAGATTTTGATAGTGTCCGAAAACCAAGCACAATCGGCGTGAACCAAGAGATAACATATGCTGCATACGCATCTGAGGTCCTTGCCATCCTCGCCACACAATTCGCAAGTGAACTGACTTTCTTTCAGGAATTGAACATATGCGTGCTGGTGACCATCGTCCTTATTTGGTGGCCGGCGAAAGGAACATTTAATGTGAGGGGAGAAATTACAGTCATTGCAAGCGTAAAAGCCGCTCTGTCCGCAATCTTTACCGCAAGCATGACAGAAACGAGTCCGATTTCGTATTGCCCAATAAAGGGAGTGGATTGGGTGCAAGGGATGTTCTATCTTTTCAGGTAGTTCTTCGCATGATTCATGGCAGTGAAAGCTGCATAAGGAGCATTGAAGGTAGGGAATGGATGATGGTTCCCGGCAAAGCATACAAATTGCTTCCTTCTCTCCATCAATTTTCAGATATTCGACGGAGATAAATTTATGTTCGTGGTCGTCCTTCCAGCTCTCGACCGCCTTCTTCCATTCTTCCATTCTCTCTCTGATGCGCACAAACATCGCAAAGGCTGGAATTGGTAGAACAATTTCTCACTCAAATTCTCTCCCCCTCGCGTATAGATTTATTTCCCTGCGCTTTGAAAGGTTGTCGTCGTTCTGGGTTTTGTTCGTGGTGAAGACAAAGGTGCCAGATTTTTGAGGCAACAACAGCGAGAAAGAATCAGACAAATGAAGAAAGATGTTTTATCTGGTTTCTCTCTTTCTTTTTCTCTTTCTCTCACTCTTCTCGAAAAACACGGCAACAACACTTTCTACTCTGTGTCACGGCAGATTTGAGAGGCTGGTTAAATTTATTGCTCCATTCCATGGTCAGTCAGACAAATAAAGAAAGATGTTTTATCTGGTTTCTCTCTTTCTTTTTCTCTTTCTCTCACTCTTCTCAGAAAAACACGGCAACAACACTTTCTACTCTGTGTCACGGCAGATTTGAGAGGCTGGTTAAATTTATTGCTCCATTCCATGGTCAGTGACTGGTTCTCTTAGATCTTTGATTTGACAAAGAAAAATGGGTCCCGATTTGACGCTACATTAAAATTTGACAGGATTTTATATAATTTTTTTACTTTAAGAGTACAATAGTCTTATAGTTAATTTAATTTTTCTCAGTTAAATTTTTTCTAACGCTTTCAAAACGATTATAATAAATTTGAAGAAAAAATGTAATTGCTAGAATTAATTATAGTATAGAAAGTATGTTAGGAAATTTTGTTGCCTAACCTAAATTTTAGTTGGATGAACAAGAGAATAATTAGCAATTGTTTCTAGTTAACTTAATTTAATAGAGAAAATCTAGATTGTCTTCCGAATTTGCATGTATACCTTTTTGAAGGATGTCAAAATTTGAAAAAAAAATTCTCTTTCTCTTTATTTATTGTCCCTATCAAGGCAAAATTTATTTCAATATACTTATAGAAACTTAAATGAGTTTGGTAGGAATGCTCGGAAAAAAATCGGCATCTTTCCAGACACAAAGGGTCGGACAAAAATTATACATGGGGTGGGCGTCTTTTCGGCATCTTTTCAGACACATGAGGTCGGACAAAATTCGGCATCTTTTCAGACGCATGGTTTTAATTTAATGCAAAATTTATTTCAAGATATATTTTTTCAATTTAATGGTTTTAATTGCAAATATTCAGCACTTCCGAAAAAGCCTAATGGTCAGAATCGCTTAAATAGTTTGTTTATCGGAGTTAAAATAAGGACATATTAGAATCTCTATTACATCACTATTAAATTAGCAAGCTAAGCTGACGAATTTATTTTCACAATTAAGGACTGAATTTTGATAAATTTTTGTGTTATTATTCATTTTTCAATCTATATTTTTATTTATTTGCTTCAATATTTTTTTAAAAAGATTTTAGTGGGTTTAGATGGGACAATACAGAGTCTTTTAAGACACTTGGGTCTAGACGAAAATTAGATGCTTGTCCAAATTTGAGCGGAAGCTATTTTCAAATATGGCAAAAGTCTTAAGTGATTCTCTTTCTTTCTGTTTATTGTCCCGGTCAATGCAAAATTTAAGTCAATATATTTTTTTTGAAAAAAAAAAAGCTAATGGGTTTAGTTAGAAATATTCAACGTCCTTAAAACGTGTGTTTCGGACAAAAATTGGTGGGTCATCAAAATTGGTGATGAAAACCAAAGTTTGACCATCATCCTCTAGATGCAAACTTTATTTCAAGATATATTCTTAGTGATCTTTGGTATTTATTTCATATTATTAAGGTATGAGTTTAAAATTTTATTAATAAAATAATAAATCAATAACATGGTATGAAAATAGTTTATAATAAGTTATTTAACCTTACAATATTCCAATCCTTTCAAACCTACGCTAAGAGTCTTGCCATTGAGACATCTTGCAGTTCAAGGTCTCAAAAATAATTCGTCTATCGATGTTAAACATCTCATTACTGCATCATGTAAGGGCGGGGGCCCTGGCTCAGTGGTGTTTTCTGAGCCAAACCCTGACCGACAGTCCCACCGGTCACGGGTTCGAATCCTCTGTCCCCTCTCCCTGGGTGCGTGAGTAAAAAAAAAAAAAGTTACTGCATCATGTACGTAAACGACGTGGCTATGTTCTCGCGGCTTTGGATTTTTTTTTTTTCACATTGGAACTGTTCGTATTTCTCCTTCTGTCATATTTTATGACGTCTTATATGTTCCTACCTTTAAATGCAAGCTTTTGTCTGTTGTCAAATTTACCTTTGATAGATCTTGTCAGGTCATTTTTTACCCCTATTTTTGTTTCTTCTAGGACCGTATGACTGGGACGGTACTGGGACTAGGCAGGGCTGACTATCGTCTATATCATCTAGTGTCTCCAACGGCTGCCACCGCGGATATTTTTTCCAAACTTGTTAAATCTTTTGAATTTAATGCTCTTAAGAGGGCTAATGTTTGTAGTAACACTATGTTTAAGAACAATATTTTGAGTAATAAACAAATGCTATGGCATTGTCGTTTTGGTCATTCTTCTTGTTATACTTCTCCTGAAGTTTTTTGTCTGGTTTGTCCTTTAGCGAAACAGACGCGTCTTTTCTTTACTTCTCGAACTTCAAAGACAGAATCTATCTTTGAGTTGGTTCATATTGACATATAGGGTCCACATAGGCACCCTAATCATGATGGTTTGTGTTATTTTCTTACCATTGTTGATAATTTTTCCCATGGTACTTGGGTGTATCTCATGAGATCCAAGGGTCAAGCTTTGCATTTTTTGTGTTATTTCTTCCTTATAGTAGAAACCCAATTTCACACTCACGTTCATCGGTTATGCTCTGACAATGGGTCAGAGTTTTTTAGCCATGAGTGTGTCTCTTTCCTTCAGCTTCGTGGCATTCACCATGAAAGCTCCTGTGTCCATACACCCCAACAAAATGGGGTAATCAAATGTAAACATCGACACATTCTTGATGTTGCGCGCACCTTACGTTTTTAGGCTGATCTTCCTGATCGTTATTGGGGAGAGTGTGTCTTGATTGCTACTCACATTGTCAATCGTCTTCCTTTCCCGATCATTGATGGGAAAACTCCTTTTTCCATCCTCTTTGGTAAAGCACCATGTGTCTCACACCTTAGGGTTTTTGGATGCTTATGTTATGTTACGGTCATTCCGCGTGGGGACAAATTTGCACCCCATGCTCGCCCTTGCATTTTCATGGGATATCCTTTTTCACAGAAGGGCTATCGTGTTTTTGACCTTACCACCCGCACCTTTTCTGTTACCCATGATGTCGTGTTTCATGAGTCCATTTTTCTCTTTGTTCAGTCTCAATCACCCTCGTTTATCCCTTCACCTAATATTGACTCCTCTTTTATCGCTTTGGATCCCGATCCCTATATTGTTCTGTGCGACACCGATTCTCCTTCTTCTCCAGCACCTGTTGTTGCACCTTTGGATTCACCCATTGTGAGTTCTCCTCTTGTGACCCCACCCACTGTGGAGTCACCCATTGCGGCATCACCCACTCCGACATCACCTACTTCAATGTCACCCCCTGCGGTGCCATCCACTGCGACATCGCCCACTGTGGCGTCGTTCCCTATTGCGTCGCCTCCTACGACGTCATCCACTGAGGCATCACCCACTGTGGCGTCACATCCTATAGACTCTTCTTGTCCAGTGTTGCCTGTCGTTCCTATTTCACCTGTCCGACGTTCTCAACGTGCATCCAAACCACCAATTTGGACCCAAGATTATCATTGTAACTCTGTAGTCTCCCTTTCTAATGGCTCTCGTTCCATGAGTCCTCATGACATTCCATATTCCATTTCTCAATTTGTGACTCTTGGCAATTTATCTCCCCCACATCGCACATTTATTGCTTCCATATCCGCCATTCGAGAGCCCAACCTACTATCATAAGGCTGTTAGGGATCCTAAGTGGGTGGATGCTATGTCTAGTGAACTTCATGCATTACAGGCAAATCATACGTGGCAATTAGTCTAGTGAACTTCATGCATTACAGGCAAATCATACATGGCAATTAGTCTAGTGAACTTCATGATCCAATTCGTAAGCCAATTGGATGTAAGTGGGTTTACAAGGTAAAGTATCGTGCGGACGGTTCCATTGAGCGCTATAAAGCTCGGCTTGTAGCCAAGGGCTTCACTTAGCGTTATGGCATTGATTATGATGAGACTTTCTCCCCTGTGGCCAAGATGGTGACTGTTCGATGTGTCATGGCCATGGCCTTCATGTTTTGTTGGCCGCTTCACCAGATGGATGTTCATAATGCCTTCCTTCATGGTGATTTGCATGAGGAGGTCTACATGCCTTTACCCCCTGGGATTCGACATTCTTCCACCGATCCGCCGAAAGTTTGTCGTCTTCTCAAGTCCATTTATGGACTTAAGCAAGCATCTCGTCAGTGGTATGCCAAATTTACTTCTGCTCTTCTTAACGCTGGTTTTAAGCAATCTTGGCATGATTACGCACTGTTTACACTTCAGCGTAGTTCTACCGTTGTTGTTGACTCTACGTTGACGATATGCTTATCATTGGTAATAGTGAGGCGGCCATCGCCCAGGTCAAGGCTCATCTTAGCTCTTGATTTCACATGAAAGATTTAGGACAAGCTAAATTCTTTCTTGGGATCGAAATTGCTCATTCAGCATGTGGTATTTGCCTTAGCTAGCGCAAATACGCATTGGAGTTAGTTTTTGAAGCTGGCCTCTCTGGTGCACGCCCATGTAAGATTCCCATGGATCAGAATTTGAAGCTTACCTTTTTGGACTACGATGCTAGTGCTCCAGTTCTGGTTGATGATCCTCCCTTAGTTGACCCTGCTCCGTATCAGCGACTTCTTGGGTGGTTGATCTATCTCACACATACTCGACCCGATATTAACTATCCGGTTCATATACTCAGTCAGTTTATGCATTCTCCTAAAGCCTCTCACATGGATATGGCTCTCAAGGTTGTTAAGTACTTGAAGGGCACTCCCGGCTTAGGGTTGTTCATGTCCTCTACCAAGGACTTTTAGTTGACTAGTTTCTGTGACTCTAATTAGGCGGTTTGTCCCATGTCTCGCCGTTCTCTCATAGGTTTTTGCGTCAAGCTGGGTAGTTCTTTGATCACTTGGAAAAGCAAGAAACAAGCCACAGTTTCTCAATCTTCATTTGAGGCTGAATATCGTGCTATGAAGACTGTTGTTTGCGAGATTGTTTGGTTATTTGGGCTACTTGGCGACTTATGGGTGATCGTTCCTCGACCTATCTCTTTATATTGTGACAATGAAGCTGCTATTCACATTACCCCCAACCCTATCTTCTATGAGTGCACCAAACACATTGAGATTGACTGTCATTTCATCCGCGAGAAGCAACAACGGGGTTTGATTCAGACACGTAGCATTCGCACTCACAAGTAACCGGCCGATCTGTTAACTAAAGCTTTATGTAGTAGACAGCATAATTACCTTCTTCACAAGCTTGGTGTATTTGATTTGTACAAATCACCAGCTTGAAGGGGGGTGATAAGTTTATATTTGGGCCGTTTATAAATGACCCAAATCCTTTTTTATTTCAGGTGCCGAGTTTGGGCCCGTCCAACCAGGCCTAAAGGTGCAACGCGTTTATGCATCGCGTCTTCAACCTATCTAAGAATTTGAAAGCTTCTAAGAAAACCGAAATCACAAACGGAAAACGAATTCTCTCTAAAATACGGATTACTTGATTAAGGAGAAAATCAACCTCGCTAAATTTATTACCTTTTTCTTGGAATAAAAAAAATTATTGTTAGAAATAAAAATTCTAAATTTGAAAAATATGGTCATTAAATATTATATAAATATATATAAAATACATTCTAAAATTGTAGGTTAACTTTTAGTCAAAAAATAGAATATTAAAATCTAAATTAACTATTGTAGTTCTATTTAGCTTTGAGTCCTTTTGAGTATACCTTGATGAGTACTAATTTTATTTTGAACCTAATATATAAAAGTCTCACATTAAAAATGTATAAATTTAACATATGTTAAAATATAAAAACTTTCAGCCCAACTTAAAAACTAAGTTTAGGTTAAAATTTAGATTTTTTGATACTTACTATTTCCTAACCTTATTGTTGTAATAAAATTCATCATAGTACCATTAATATTTCTTAAAATAAAACTAACTACTTTTATTGAAGTTTATTTGTACTTGCAGTTTGGTAATAATGACAAATAAACATATAAAAATCAGAAGGTGTGATGTCGGATTCCGTGTGAAATAGAAGGCGACATTGGCGATCTTATAATGACAAACAAACAAATGGATTCAGCTCTCTCTAACTCAAAGGTAACCATTAGAGACCTACTATACAACAAGTCAATTGTATAATTCACCTAACATAACAAATATTTAAGCAGCCACGTTGTCGCCGGCACTGTGCAATTATATGTGACATTAAATGTCATAAAATAAGAATTGTTCCCCTGCAGGCCCGTGTCTCTAGAGATAGCACCAATTTAGATCAATTACTCATTGTTGAGCAAGAAAATTCCGCTTGCATCGTAATAGACTTTGCAGTTTAAAGTAAACATTAAAGAAATATAGTACAACAAATAGGTACAAATTTCTTTCATATTATTTAAATTTTTTTACTAAAATAAATATATATCTCATATTTTTTTAATATAATATCATAACTTAAAGTTCCAATATAAAACCTCACAATACTTGCAATTTTTGTCCCATCTCCTCGTCCCATTACCAATGAACGAGCCCTCTTGTATGGTCATATGTTGTTTTATGCTATCCAATATTGTTAATTTCTTAACTTAATATCCTTGTAAGTGTTTATTTTTATTAATAATAGAACTTGACAGAGAAATCAAACTAAACAAGCCTAATTCACGTAAAACAATAACAATAAGAAAATATATTTTTTAACAAACACTCAATGATCATACAGAAGCTCAATGATGAACTTTGTTCAAACTAAGATCCATAGGACAAGTAGCACGAATTGTCTAAAATGATTAAGGATATAAGATTTATAGACATAGTCGTCTTTAGTATTGTTTTTCAAAACAATGGATAATGTAAAATTAATTGTTCTTGGAGCACTGTTCAACTATGCGAGCTATACAAATAAAGTGCCCAATAGTGTAATGCCCAATTCAACTATGAGAACGACAAAAAACTAGACTAGGAACTTATGACACCATATATTTTCCCACTGGCATAGTGTTACGCTTTGTAATTTTAAACTTTATTAGAAAATTTACAAAAATTCTTCACTTTGCTAAGGATAATTCAAGTATTCAAAGCTTTTAAAGTATTGATATAGCATAATGCCGCCATTAATGGTATGTACAAAGTTTCTCTCTATCCTTAACAAAATGAGATAAGGGATTAAAAATACTTACCTTGAAAGTCATAAATTACATATCATGTGATTGGGGATTTGAACTCTATATTATTAAACTGTTTGTTAGCATACTATTTTTCCTTTTGGATGACATATTGAATGCTATGGTACTCTTTTATATGTGGATGAGTTACTTTGTGGTATTTTTACTCAAGATGTCTTTTTAGAAGAGACTTATTGTCCATTATGAACTAGTCCGCATAAGCTTTGTTCTTGTAGGGGAAAAACTAAAGTAAATTTTTTGTATGTAGCTCCTTTTTGTATATTGTCTCTATTGATGCTACGTTATCAATTTGTTTTAACTTTATCAATGGGCAGTAATTGAAAAATCCTATTCTTGAAAACAAATTATTAACGATTCTGCCAACTGCAGCTAAACAAATCATCTATTCACAATTGCCCAAGGAATATTCTCAATGTGAGGTTCACAATATATACAAACAAAAAGGGCCGGAGCTAAAGACTTGGTTCTAAACTCACTAGAACATAAAACTCAAAACAAAGAATGACACTTCCTTCAAGCTATAGATTTGTACAAACAAATAACTTCAAGCTTAGACAATAAATACTAATATTGTTTGCTACCCAAAGCCCTAAAGAACAAATCAATTGGTTGTTGCTTTGTACGTATACACTAGGTTCAAATAATGTCGTTTTATAGTTTCTCTCTAACAAAGTGTTAACTTAGCCCTAGGTAACTCCTTAAAAGATGCCTTAAAGAGAGTGTAGAACCACCCACTAATAAGGCCATAAATAGAGCATCCACTTTTGGTGTGGGATGATAGGATGGTTCCTAACATGCCCCTTCTCCATGTAGGACAAATCCAACAAGTCTATGGAAAAGGCCCAGAGGAAAAGGCATGCTAAAGGTCACCAAAGGGGGAAAGAACCTAACTTGCTCTAATACCATGTTAACTTAGGCCTAAGTGACTCCTTAGAAAATGCCTTAAGGGGAGTGCATAACTACCCATTAATAGGGCCAAAGGATGGAGCATCAACTTTTGGTGTGACATGATGGGACCATTCATAACAAAGTGACAATCTAGTTCAATGTACTTTGTCATTGATTAAAGATTAGGTTGGCAACTATATGATGGCTACCTCATTATCATAGTAGAAGCATACTAGATGTGGCACAATAAACTTCAAGATCCTTGGAAACACCAATGAGCAAATTGTGTATGCCATTGTTCTATATTTTAATTTTGCTAATGATCTAGAGGTAGTTGGCTATTTTTTTTTCAGCTAAGAGATGAGAGAATCATGCAACTTAACATAGTATCCATGACACAAGTGGCATAACATAAGGCAAGCTACATAATTACAAGATAAAAATATCCCAAGGCTAGGGAATTCCTTAATGTAAGAGCATTTAAGAGCATGATTAAATTGACTAAGATACTATATCAAAAAACTAAGATCTAGTCGCATATTTCTCAAGTAGTTCAATCTCCTAATAATCCTTCTAAATGAGGCTCCATCAACTAAAGTAGGATCATCTTTCATTTTTAGTTCTCTTTCATCATATTCAAGAATTGTGAGCTTTAAGTTCTCTTCCATAGGAGTAATTGTAGGCTTTAAGCTAGTAAGCCAACCTTAGAAGCTACCTTTAGTGTATACTTGTGTTTGTCAAGGTGGATACCTCCTAGTGAGTAAGCTATTTTGATGCCCAAGAAATACTTGTATTGACCTAGATCTTTCATATAAAAGTTCAAATTGAAGTACCTTTTGATCTCTAAGATGGAGGTAGAATTATTCTCAATGATTTGAATGTCATTAACATAAATCAACAAGATAATGATAGTACCTCTATGTTGCCTCATAAACAAGGAATAGTCATGATGGAACACCTAAAACCCAACACAAGAAATGCTTTAGCAAAATTAACATACCACTATCTCGATACTTGTCTTAGTCCATATAATAACTTCCATAAGCAACAAACTTAATGCTCTATCTGATGTGGTCAACCCTATGGTAGCTTCATATATACTTTTTCCAACAAATCTCTATTCAAAAATGCATTTTTAACATCTAGTTGAGGGAGGTCTCAATGACTAATAGTAGTAATGCTCATCACACAATGAACTATCACCATCTTGATCACTAGAGAGATTGTCTTCTCATAGTTTATGCCCTTTCTCTGAGTGAACCCTTGGCCATTAACTAGGCCTTGTACCTCTTAACTATCCCATCTACAAGGTATTTCACATTGTATACCCTCTTGTATCAATAAGCTTATGACCTAATGGAAGTAAAAAAAAATATACAATGTATGATTGGTCTTAAGGGCTACCAACTCTCTATTCATGGCCCCTATCCAATGCAAGTCTTTAAAAAAATGATAATAGGTTTCAAGTTCGAGGATAGGTGACATAGAGGTTATGAAATGCTAATACCATGGGGCAAAGTGGTTGATGAAATGCTAATACCATGGGGCAAAGTGGTTGATGAAATGCTAATACATGGAGTGAAATGGGATAAAAAAATGTTACTAGATTTGAAGTTAAGAGTTAGATATGGAATCCATAGTCCATATAAGGCATCATGTGGTACGCATGGACCTTCAAATTATGGGTGTAGGTTTGGATGGTGTATCGGTTTGGCGCTAGAAGTGGATACAATGAGTGGGGTTGACTAGTGTGGCTGCTGAGTCTAAAGATGATTCAGGTAAAGGATCCATAAAGGGTGCATTATGGAAATCCGTACTATCAAATGGTGGTACAATGGGTCCTGAAAAGGGTTCCGGTGCAACTATTGTTGAATTGTCTTATTGAGTAGCCTCTGCACTAGGTGTAGCTCAATCTAAGGAAGATACCAATAGAGGACTAAAGAAGAAAGAAAACTTAAACTCATAAAATGTGACATCACGACTAATAAAGGACTTTCCAAAATTAAGATCATACACATAACAACCTTTTCATAATGAAAGGTATTCTATGAAAACACAAGATCATGAAATGAATTTAAATTAAAATTGAAACAACCAAAAAGGATATATAACTTAATTTGACGGTCCATATGTTTGTTTCAGTGCATATGGTATAATGTTTGAGGACTTTTTTGCTGTTGAAATCCCTTTAAATTACCTCGTTTTTAAACTGACATGGCAAACTATAGAACCGTTTCGTTTGAGCTACAAAATCAACTGTCCATATGCTCTACAACTGAGAATACTAACAATAACGTTATATATAATATGTTTGTTTCAATTGATAATCTATGTTAAATACTAATGTCTTTTTCAATTCTAGGATTTATTTGTGACCCATTTTCTTTTGGTTCAGACTAACCCACCGAATCCATCGTCTAGGATTTAGGTCACCGCGAAAGTAAAACCAGATGTTCGATTCACAATGCAACAAATATGCGTGCTGTTGGACAGTTTAACAAATATTTAACCAAAATGCAAAAATTACATGCAACGTAATATAGAGGAACTCAAACAATAATCAATCAGATTAGACGTAGGTGAATCCAAGCGAATTGTCCACGAAAAGAGAAAGGAAGGTAACTACACATGAATCAATGAATAGACAATTGCTTCTCTAGAACTTGGATTTAATGGAATCGACTACGTTCTTATCCACTTGGAAAGCCTTCGCAAGAATTTTACTAGCAATAGTTGGTGTAGACCCAAACACTGCATTCGCAATTGAGATGACGCCAGGGTTTTGACTACTCAGAGCTACAATGACAATAGCGTTAGCATACCCCGCATTTCTCTGGTAGTGCACGAGGCCGACGGGGAATACAAATACATCACCCTTATGTAGCACCTTCGTGATGTGTCTGTTTTCAGGGCTGGACGTGACAAAACCGACTTCTACACTACCTTCCAGGGCTACTAAGATTTCGGTGGCTCGAGGGTGCGTGTGGGGAGGGTTGGTACCCCAAGGTTTGTAATCGATGCGGGCAATGGAGATGCCAAGAGTGTTGAGTCCTGCTACCTGGGCTGCGTTCACCGGTGTCACCTTGGATCCAAGCTTGTTCGACATGTTGCCTGCTATGTGAAGTCCACTAAAGAAGAAGTCATTGGCTTCAACCAGCTTCGGATACTTGCAGGCTAGACCATTCACTAGGACTGCCAGACGTAAAAAAGAGTCAAGTAAAACAAAGGAATCCAAAGGCAGCGCCTGTGTTTCAGTGCATATGCTATAATACTTGAGGACCTTTTAGCTGTCGAAATCACTTTAAATGACCTTGTTTTTAAACTGACATGCCAAGCTATAGAACCGTGTTTCAATTTAGCTATAAAATCAACGGTTCAAATAGTAACATAAAAAGAAACATGCTTCAGTCTCACTTATTACCTGTACTTGTCCTATCTGCGACACAGAAATCTTGAAGTGGGCTGTGGTCGGATGCCGAGGTGACAGTAAAAGAGAGAGCTAAAAGTCCTATAAAGAAAACTGGAACAGCCATTTCAAAGCTCAATGTTGGAGAAACTTTAAATTGATGAGAGTAGAAGTTTGAGAACAAATTAAGAGCACTTAAGATTAGAGTTGTAGGCGAAGAACTGTAACAACTTCCCTTATATAGGGAGAGGTTTTGACGTAGCAACACCGTGCACCAAATAAGTTTGCCGCCCTCGCACAGGACGGATTTATCGATTCTGTTGACCACGTCTTTAAATCTACGAAGTTAAGTTGGATACATAAGCGCATTTTTGTTCTTTGCCGGCGTCAATGATGTGCAAGGTAGGAACTTAATGATGTGTAGAACACGGAATTTGTCTTGCTTTCTGACAAATATTTGAACAAGGAATCCTCTACCCGCCCATTATGCATGGATTTTATTTTATTTTGCTCTGTTCTGAGAATTGTCATGACATCAAGCGACGTGACTAATTTGGTTTCTTCAAGTTGCCAAGTTCTGAGATGCTACCAATCTTTGAAATTTGCTGGTTTTTCTTCTAAATTTGTTGGACGTGCCTTGTTCTTATGGACCAGAAGGTGGAAGTTATTGCGATATGTGTAAACTGGGGTGCGTATACATTACCTAAATTCTGCATAGTATATGCACTAGAATGAAGTTTCTGTTTCGTTTGAGGTCTTGAACTTCTCTTTTGTATTCTGATCTTTTGTCATTATAAAAGCTCTATGCAGTCATGAAAATGAAAAGAACCATTAGGTTCAAGATGCTTCGTGTGTGAAATACTACTTTTTCAATCCGTAGTTGCATGAAAACTGTCCTCTGTTTTGTCTTCAGTCAACCTGTTATGTTATGAAAGTAGTATCAGAGCTTGATTCGGTCTTACACCGGGTCAAGTTGTTCTTAGAAACCTTCATGGCGGCTTCGGAACGTATAAATCCTGTTTCACCGAATTTCAATATCTAGCCAAAAGATGAGAGACAAAGTTTCACCGTATTGGAGTCAGTCATGGACTTCTTCATGTGAGAAAGGCTTACTGTAACAAAAAAACTTGTCTTGCAAGGCAAGTACCTGCTATCCCACGTAGTCTTTTACAGCAGTGGAACATCTGCAGTCCCCCTAGTAACTCATCAAAGACTACATCCCATGTAGTCTTTGAGTTACCATGGAGGAAGGGCATTAATCTGTTAGAATAAAATTAGTCTCAAACGAGACTGAACCAGAATCTGACATCAATTATAGGTTGAGAATGAGTTAAAAATAGAAAAACAAAACGAGAATAGTGTACCTGAAAATGGCTGCATTTTTAGTAGGATCTTGGCTAAGATCTTACCCTCTATTGCTTAAACGTGCTAGCCGATGAGAAGCCGGAACTCTGCAATGGAATCAGAAGATCAAAATCGCAAACGGTAGAGAGAAAATAGTGAACAGGTGCCTCTTTAACGAATGGATACGTGATAATGAATAATAGTTATTTTGTTTCGTTAAATAAGCATAACAACTAATCATTGTGAAATGACCGTTATGCCCCTACCATAAGCTTGATTCCATATACGGATCCCAATGCACATATTATAAGCTAGAGGGGGGACTTAGCCGATATAACAAAAACGTGCTAACCAAATAGTCCTGACACATCACAGTTCTATAAGGTGCACTAAGGCCCACACTGGCTAGCACCATACTCGCAATCAAGGTCAAAATCTGTCTAATTAACTGGACCAATATTTATTACATTAATATACCTTCATAAGAAAATTGTTTATGCTCATTGATAAAGCCCACATTACATGAGCTTATAAAATAAGCTAACAATCTCCCACTTGGGCATATCAATGTTCATAAAACAAATATAATACTAATATAAGTTATATATGAAAATAATTTCAAAAAGATTTTATATCGGTCCAACGACAGTTCCTCATTGCAAATCCGGTCCCATAAAGCTTCAAAACCCTCAAATCATAGCAGTAACTATGCCAACTAAAGACACAGCACCAACCATAGTCATAAGGGCTATCCACTCTACTAACATGGATTTAATATGGTAGTGTGGCAAACAAATAACACTAGGTAAATAACCTTATGTGTTACCTTTCTTGTCAGTCCCAGTTCTCCCAAAAATCGACATACACAGTCATTGACATACTGTCATCGGAGAACAATATTAAGGTTCTAATGAACCTATATGTCTTGTTTGTAATACTCGAGTATAAATTTAAGTGCTACAAGACATCAAAATATGGCCAACCAATAAATGCCCTAGCCAAATGCTTAAGGTTGCACCTCCCTTAAGTCTTTAATACCTGTCTTATACAAACATTCACATAATCTATGAAATCAACATATAACAGGCAATATGAGTAAAACAAAGTTTACTACATAACAACATATCATAGATATTGTTTTACAAAAACAGTAGATAAAATACAATAATAGCTCCCACTAAACAAGAGCATCCAAAGACGCTACTAAACCCATGTTTACAACATGTCTATCAAACACTATAGGAGCAAGTCCTTTAATGAGTGGGTCAGCTAACATAGCTTTTATGCCAATAAGCTCTACTCTGATGTCACCATTCTTAACTTGCTCCTTAATAGTCAAATACTTGATCTCAATGTGCTTGGCCCCTTTAATACTTTTGTTGTTATTAATAAACAATACTGCTGGACTATTGTCACAGTACAACGGAATCGGCCTATCAATGAAATCAAGTGAGATCATCTGTCTTATAAGGTTCTTCATCCAGACAGCATGTATGGAAGCTCCATAACAAGCTATAAACTCTGCGTGCATAGTGGAAGATGTGATCATAGTCTGCTTAGAACTTCTCCATGAAACTACACCACCAGCCATCATGAAAACATAACAAGATGTAGACTTCAAATCGTTAGAATAGCCTGCAAAATTTGAATCTAAATAACCCACTAATTGTAAGTTGTCTACATGTCTATATGTGAGCACATAATCTCTTGTCCTTTTCAAGTACCTCATAACCTTCTTAGCAGCAACCCAATGATCATGACCTGGGTTAGACTGAAATCTACCAAGAAGTCCTGTAGCAAAGGCAATATCAGGTCTTGTACAAACCTGCGCATACATAAAACTGCCAACTGCTGAAGCATACGGTACATTTTTCATCAACTCTTTCTCAGCATCATTCTTAGGACAATGCATCAAGTGTAACTTTTCACCCTTAAGTACAGGAACTGTACCAGATTTACAATCTTGCATATTAAATCTGGCTAACACACGATCAATATACGTCCTCTGAGAAAGACCCAAAATAAGGCGTGAACGATCTCTAAAGATCTCAATACCAAGGACAAAAGATGCTTCACCAAGGTCCTTCATATCAAACTCTAAAGACAAAAGTCTTTTAGTTTCTTGAAGTAACGCCTTGTCATTGCACGCAAGCAAGATATCATCCACATAAAGGATCAAGAAAATAGGCGTACTCCCACTGACCTTAGTATATATGCAACGATCAACGAGGTTTTCAACAAAACCAAAAGATGTAATATAAGTATCAAACTTCAAATACCACTGTCTCGAAGCTTGTTTAAGGCCATAAATCGACTTCTTAAGTCTACAAACAAGTTCATTAGAATTACCTTCTGCAAAACCCTCTGGCTGAAGCATATAGACCTCTTCATCAAGATCCCCATTCAGAAAAGTTGTCTTGACATCCATCTGTAGCAACTCCATATCAAAATGTGCTACTAAAGCCATTATCACCCTAAAAGAATCCTTAGATGAAACTGGTGAGAATGTCTCATTATAATCAATTTCATCTCTTTGAGTGAATCCCTTGGCGACTAATCTGGCCTTAAATCTTTCTATCTTTCCTTTAGAATCTTTCTTAGTCTTGAACACCCACTTACAACCAATGGGCTTGCATTTCTTAGGTAACTCTACTAGATCCCAAACATGATTGTGCTTTATAGACTGCATCTCATCTCGCATGGCATCTTTCCAAAAATCAGATTGAAGGCTAGAAACAGCTTGAGTATAAGTCACTGGATCCTCAATAACACCAATGTCATAGTCATGCTCGCCAAGATAAACCAGATAATCAGGATGAACAGCAGGTCTTTTCTCCCTGTTTGATCTCCTAAGTGAAGGAATCTCTGTATCCTGATTCTGAACAATTGGAACATCTACAGAAGTAGCACCAACAGCAGGTTCCAGCACAACTGCATCTAACTGAATAGATAGAGGAAACCGTATACTCATATCAACATCACTACTATTCTCTATAACTTGAGAACTAGTACCACTTTCTGCAACATCAAGTTCCAGAAATTTAGCTGTTAATGAATCAACAATTCTAGTACCTCCAATAGGGTTATAAAAACGATACCCTTTAGAATTATCTGGATAAGATACAAAATAATATCTGACAGTTCTTGAATCCAACTTGCCTAAGGTTGGATTATACAATTGGACCTCTGCAGGACAACCCCAAACCTTTAGATGATTCAGGCTAGGTTTGCGTCCCTTAAACAATTCAAAAGGAGTTAATGGCACAGCTTTAGAAGGAACACAGTTGAGAACATACATAGCAGTCTTCAAAGCTTCTCCCCATAGATAAAGAGGTAGATTAGTTCTATTCATCATACATCGAACCATCTCCATAAGGGTACGGTTTCTCTTCTCAGCTACACCATTCTATTCGGGGCTTCCAGGCATAGTAAACTGACCAACTATCCCAGAATTTTGTAAATATTGAGCAAATGGACCCATAATCTAGCCTACATCACCATGTCTACCATAATATTCTCCACCCCGATCAGATCTAACAATCTTTATGCTTTTCCCGATTGCTTTTCAACCTCAGTTTTGAACACTTTGAATTTCTTAAGTGATTCAAATTTTTCCTTAATCAGGAAAACATACCCAAAATGAGAGAAATCATCAATAAACGTAATGAAATAAGCATTACCACACAAAGTTACTCAATAAGGACCACTGATGTCAATATGAATCACTTCTAACAACTCAGAATTATGAGCTGCTTGTTTCTTCTTTATCTTGGTCAGCTTACCTCTACAACAATCTACACAAATATCCAGATCATCATTAAGAGCGGGTAAAATATTAGTTTTGATCAACTTGTCCACTCTATCTCTAGATATATGGCCAAGTCTCTTGTGCCACAAAGTGTAAGACAAGTCCTTAACATAAGACCTTTTGGAAACACTTTTATCAACAGTAGAAGCAACATAAATCTCATGTGGAGATAAAACCAATCTGTACAAGCCTTTCGACAAAACACAATTTCCAATCAAATTTGCATTATAAAATATTGTCACAACTGTATTCTTAAATTCAAACACATATCCACAACTGTCAAGTACAGAAAGTGAAACCAAATTCCGCCTAAACGACGGTACATAAAAAGTTCTACTTAAAATCATCCTAAAACCACTATCCATAAGAAGGATGACATCTCCAACAAACTCCACTTCTACTTTCTGATTGTTTCCAACATAGAGGTACTTCTCATCAAGGTTTGGCTTCCTCCTGTTTATGAACCCCTGAATAGTAAAAGCAACATGATTAGTTGCTCCACAATCTAGCCACCAAGACCTAGATGACACCTCAGATAAATTAGATTCACAAACATTAATCATAGAACTTGTACCTTTACCCTGACGCTTAGCTAACCATTTCTTAAACCTACGGCAGTCTTTCCTTATATGTCCCATCTTCTTGCAGAATAAACACTGAATATTTTTCATGTTCACTGCCAATCTGTTGCTAGAAGACTCTGGTCCCCTATTACTAGGCTGAGTAACTTTAGGCTCCCTCTGAGGCTGATTCAAAGGCCTCTTTCCTTTACCAGAACTAGAAGCATGAGAAAACAAAGCTGAATGAGACTTTTCAGTCTTTAACTTATTATCTTCAGCTATAAGCTTCTCAATCAGGTCATCAACAGTCCAATCCTGCAAACTGTTATTATAGGATGTCTTGATAATGGTATAATCAGCAGGAAAGCTAATTAAAGCTTGATGCACAATACTCTGCTCTGAAAACACCATACCCAAAGCCTTAAGCCTCATCTGATACTGAACCATCCTCATAATATAATCCCTGATATTCTCAGTTCCATTATACCTCATACAAAAAAGAGCTTGCATTAGTGAACTTATCTCAGCATGAGAAGACACTCTATTGCGCTGTGAAACTGCCTCAAAAAACTCTTTAGTTGTGCACTCCTCAGGAAAATCACACTTAAGGTGTTCCTGGATGGTCCTCCTCATAGTCAGAAGACAAAACTTGTTACATCTTTCCCATTTAGCATAATGAAGCTTCTGCTCCTCAGTACTCTCTGGAGTCAAATCAGCAGGCTTATCCATCTTGAGAGCACTTCCAATCTCTGCTGCTTCCACAGCAAATAAGATATCTTCCTTCTACTTCTTGTAATTTGCACCAGTAAGAACCTCAACAGTGACTTGAGCATTGTTTATAGAAAAGGTGACTGATAAAAATGATGCAAAAAATTAGCATCATGTGAGTAAACCAAATGAGAGCTTACATAATCATTCAAACACTTGTGGGCTGAATGAATGACACATAATTGTAACACTCTCAACATAGTAGTAGTCATGAGCCAATACCACACCCTCATAGTCCACCACCTGTGAGTGTATAGACTACTTAGATCAGCGAAACTCATACATACAAACTATGTTACTCTTTAAATTCTAATACATAGTCACCTCCTGTGGGAGTATAACCATATACTAAAATTGAAAAGATCTAACTTCGGCACAAAATTGAAATCCCATAATTCAATCAAGTTGTGCCACTATGGTAGTCACAACCTAACTAAATCATGAAACTCACTTATACCACAGACTTAAATAAAAAATATTACTCACTTCAAAATATGTAATTCAAATCTTAAATTGACGAGGGGCATTCGTCATTGAATTACACAATAATTAACAATCAAGTGTTGCATAAAAAACATACTATTTATTCAGAATATGTGCATAATATAAATAGCATGCATATCAACATGGTATAACTTATGCTAAAACAAAATGCATATAATAAAATCACCATAAACATGTGTGAAACAAAATTGCACACCACACATATAAATTTATTGCATAAAAACAATAAAATATTGTAAATATCAAAGAAAATTGACAAAATTACAATATCAAATCAATAAAACGCAACACAGATCACACCATAGCAATCTTCATCAAAAAACGAAGATTACCACGAAAATTTCAGTCCAAACGGAGCCTGCACGCGCCTACACGCGCCGGTCAAAGATGCTGCCGGTCCGAGTCAACCAGACCGGACCGGTTTCGGCCGGTTTCGGCCTGTTTCGGCCTGTTTCGGCCTGTATCGGCCGTATCGGCTGTATCGGCCAGTTCAGCCGATATTTTTCTGATATGGCCGGTTCGACCACCGTCCGGCCGGTTTTCCGGCCGAACTTGGTACCCACGGAATCGCCGTTCTCCGGCGAACCTTTGACAGCCAATATTTTTCCGATTCGGCGCCGTCTCGCCGAAAAACCCGATTGGGTCTTCTCGGGTCGGATCCGACCCGGTAGGAAACACCACCAACGGCGGAAAAAAGGCACATCGCCGGACTCCTGAGAGTCCGAGGATTACATATCCGGTGTCAGATTTGAAAAAGAGCCACCGGATTAGTCTAAATCGGAACTCGAAATTCCGATCTAAATAGGTTTCAAAAATTCAATTTTTTTTTTTTTTAATCTAAAAACAAATAATGTAATTCCAAAAACTCGTTTTTGAACCCATTTTTCAACCCAAATTGATGTTGAAACGGCTCCGATACCAATTGTTAGAATAAAATTAGTCTCAAACGAGACTGAACCAGAATCTGACATCAATTATAGGTTGAGAATGAGTTAAAAATAGAAAAACAAAACGAGAATAGTGTACCTGAAAATGGCTGCATTTTTAGTAGGATCTTGGCTAAGATCTTACCCTCTATTGCTTAAACGTGCTAGCCGATGAGAAGCCGGAACTCCGCAATGGAATCAGAAGATCAAAATCGCAAACGGTAGAGAGAAAATAGTGAACAGGTGCCTCTTTAACGAATGGATACGTGATAATGAATAATAGTTATTTTGTTTCGTTAAATAAGCATAACAACTAATCATTGTGAAATGATCGTTATGCCCCTACCATAAGCTTGATTCCATATACGGATCCCAATGCACATATTATAAGCTAGAGGGGGGACTTAGCCGATATAACAAAAACGTGCTAACCAAATAGTCCTGACACATCACAGTTCTATAAGGTGCACTAAGGCCCACACTGGCTAGCACCATACTCGCAATCAAGGTCAAAATCTATCTAATTAACTGGACCAATATTTATTACATTAATATACCTTCATAAGAAAATTGTTTATGCTCATTGATAAAGCCCACATTACATGAGCTTATAAAATAAGCTAACATAATCACCTTTGAAATCCACAAGCAGAAATAAACCAGTAAAGTAAAGCTTAGATATGGTTCAAAATGAACCTGAAGCTGAAAACAGAAATATGCAAAATGGGTGGACAGTGAGTCTTTTTATTAACTCATACAAAAATATTATGATCACATGCAGCAGTGTTTTTCCGTGCATGTGTCTGCGCTTTGCTGATCTGTTCATTACATTTTTTGACTTCTTATCTGCAATGGTAACTGCCCAAAATCTCCCAATCCTTCTAACACAAAACACCATCTATTCTTATCAAGCCTTTCCGTTCACCAAAGCTACCTACCATCTCTTCACCCTTGATCTTTCAGAGATGGCTTTTATCGCTTTCTCTCTCCATCTGGTTCTCTTCATTTACCAAGGCTAACAAGAAACAATTATGGCAGCGGCTCCACTTCTCTCTATATTGTTGTTTTCTTTATTGTTTACTTAAGAATTTAGGTTCTTAGAAGCAATTATTGCAGGATAAGAAAATTTTCTGGGCAAACTGAACCGACCACGAGCGTAGAAGTAGAGCTAACCTTCACGTTGGCAGAAGTAAAATGTTGGACAAGCCATTTCAAATGGAGTTCTAGGTGCTTAATCAATTGCTAAATGTTTTGGATAGGTGCATATTGAATAAGTGTAAGATTGGAAAAGAGCAATATCTGCAGGCTGAACTAGAGTGTTACGTTCGTTAAAGGAGCTTTGGGTCTCTGCAGGGCCACAAACAGAGGAAAATAACAGGCTTCATTGAATTCAAGATCAACAAGTTATCAAATTCAAAGAAATTTCCATTTTAAAATTACTTCTCATACAAATACATGAACGTATGCAACCGGATAAATATAGTTACATAAAAAATAAATAAAAATAAAAAATAAAAAAACCTCCGTCAGCATCTAATTATACGGCAACAGGAACATAGCAGTCAGTGTGGAACACAGCAATTAGAGTTGCCTTCTATTCGCTAACACTCTTCTTCTTCAACTTCACTCCTCATCTTCCTCGCTACTATGCCCTCATTTTCTCTCCCGTTCCAGACCCTCCCACCAATTTTCCTCATTCAAGCCCCCACAACCCTGTAACTTCTGAGCCTTCGTTCGCAACTCGCTTCTGGACCCTCCCAAATCTCTGGTCCTTTGTTTGGACTTCGAAACCCAGTAACGGGAGCAGCTGCATCTCACTTTCGGACCCTCTTGTGGGCCTCCAGAAACCCAAGGCTTGGAGGGCCTTGGCTACCATTTTCCTCCGGCAATTGGTTTTGGTTAACCTCCAGCGATTGGTTGTGGTTAAGTTGCTGATTACGAGACACGTGAATCCACCAAAGGTCACGTAGAAAGCTGATGGAGCTAAGGTGCCATTGGGGTTTTGCTAAGTTTAAAGGAAAGCTGATGCAAAATGTGGGAGCCATATTGACAATCAAGAAAGCTAGCGGAAGAGGATTGTTAGCAAGAAAGAAGAGAAAGAAGGGACGTGATTTGCAAGAGATTGGTGAGACTTAATGTTCAATAAGAATGACAACAATTTGAATTTGAATTTGAATTTGAATAGAATAGAATGAGCATAGGATATCTTTAAAAGTTGGCTTCCTCAATTTACAACTAAAACTCAAGCGATGGTCAAATTTTCTTAAATTAGTTTAATTTAAATAATTTTCATAGTTTTTAGAATTCAATTATGGATTGAAAAACCTTTCCTTTAGAAATATGGGAGAATATGGGTAGAAATAGAGGTAAGGTTTATAAAGGAAGGCAAAGAACAAATTGTATTTGTTTTCTAATTTTGTAAGTTTACTTGTGATTCAAAAAAAATATTCTTCAAAAGTTCTGGTTTTGATTTTAGTAATGACCATAGATCATTCACATAAAGGCAAAAATTGATGAACTTGGGATGACTTGTTACGTGTTTTGTTTCACAAGCATGAAACAAAAGCTAGGGATTTCGTGAATGGGCATCTCTGCCACTACGGGAAAGATTTATGCAACAGCCAGATGCACGATTTGAGATTAAATAGCGGTGCACCTAACTGTAGTTTTCGTTCATGGAGGAGAGCTTCACACTGCTGATGTCACGATTATTCAGGTAAAGATGACAACTTTTAAGTGATAATAAGAGGTTAGTAGTTGATCTTAAATGACATACAAATATCTCAAACACCAACTATGAAACTAATTAAGATTTCTGTCCAGTTGAATGTTATGGACGGTTTGGATTTCTCATGTTGTTCTACCTATTGTAGTTGGATGGGCAGTAAGTATCGTTTGTTACCTATAAATGTAATGCTCACATGCAGTTTTGTTTGGACTTTTTCTTGCAGTCTTTAAAGCATCCTTCTTTAAATGTTGAGAAGTGCACGCAGTTTACTGCATAATGTACTGTAAGAATAAATATTTAACTTATATATAGGTAATGTATAACCTCTTATTGTTATTATTCAATTACTATTAAAAAAAAAGTTAATACCAAATGGTAGACGAATACCTGTGCCATCTCATTTCAATGCAGTTTACCATATTTAAAGGATTGTTCTATGCGAGCTTGTTTCCGTTCAAAACCCTACTATTAGAGTTTATGAATTCATACTAAATTGTATGACAAATTGGGGAAAGTTGATTTCCAACTAGCAACAAGTGACTAAAATCATCTTCTAAAAATTATAATAAATTTTTATAAATTCTATAAGCCCTTGAACTTTGCCTATGTAACATATGGAGAACTATATTTCTAGTTTTGACAATTTAAATCTTGGACATCATTTAGGTAAAAAAATATACCATTTAATCTTCCATACAAAACTGAGAAAGAAGAAATTGCATGGCCTTTATTTCTATTGTGACAAGCTGGACACTATTGTAAGTCATTGTTCACTGGAGTTTGGTTGGAAGAGGATGATGACTTAAACGTAGAGATGGAGGAAAAATCAAATGAAACAATGATGGAAAGTCAATCCTAAGAAATTGAATGATAAGGATTGTGAAGGTGATCAATGTTAAAACTAGGGCCTATCCTCAAAACACGAGTTTGAAGGTAGTATACCTTTGTATAGGGAAAAACCCAGATAGTCAAGAAGGTCCAGCCTAGATATTAATCTAAATGTTAAAACTGAGGCTTATCCTCAAAATGCACATCTAAAGGTGGTACACCCCTAGCCATTAATAAGGCTATAGAACCGACCATCCATATCTAGTGTGGGACAAATCCTAACATATCCCTTTTGGAAGGCCACAACCTAAATGGGAAAAACCTAAGGAAGAACCCAAGTAGCCAAAAAAGCCCGACCTAAAGGTAACTTGGCTCAATATCATGTTAAAACTAGCACCCATCTCCAAAACACACATATGAAGGTGGTGCGCCCTTGGCCATTAAAAAGGAAAAAAAACTAGCCATCCATATCTAATGTGGGACAAATCCCAACATACCCCATTTTGGAAGGCTACAAGCTAAGTGGAAAGAACCTAACTTGGAAGACAATATCTAGGCCTTGTACAAGGAAGAACCAAGGTAACCAAGGTAACCAAGAAGGCCCAACCTAGATATAACTTGGCATTGATACCATGTTAAAATCAAAGCTCATCCTCACAACGTGCATCTGAAGGTGGTATAACTTTGGCCATTAATAAGGCCACAGAACTAGCCATCCATATATGATGTGGAACAAATCCTAGAAGAAAAGTAAGAGAAAGGAAGAGATTGCCTTGTAAATGCTCTGTAATAGTATTCCAGAATGTGCTTTTACAATGATACTGGACTGCCTTTTATAGAGGTTTACAGGGGCATAAAGGTCTTAATTAAATAGCTAACTAACTAACCATCTAACAGACTTAACTGCAGATAGTTATCAAGCAGTTTTAAAGTAGTTAGAAGCAGTTAGGACGGGTGGGGTTGTTATTTGCTATGTAGACTGAAACTGCAGTAGCTATTCTTCTTCAGGCTCCTTCAAGCTTGGAGTGGGAATCAATCCAAGCTTGTTTCTAAAGAATAAAAGGTAGCCTTAGGTAAAGCTTTAGTCAAAACGTCAGCTATTTGTTGCTTAGTGGAGATATACTTGGTTGTGATCAGATTGAGGGCCACCTTCTCGTGAATGAAGTGGAAAACGATTTCCACATGCTTCATGCAACCATGGAATGATGGTTTTGTAGTTAGCTTAAGGGTAGCTAAGTTGTCACAGTAGATTATAGTGGAATAAGGTTGACTTACATCTAAGTCCCGTAATAAAGCACACAGCCAGGAGGCTTCTGCAGCAGCTGAAGCTAGGGCACGGTATTCAACCTCTGCAGAAGAGCGGGCTACAGTGGTTTGGCATTTTGAACTCCAAGAAATGAGGTTACTGCCTAGGTAAAAGCAGTAACCTGATGTGGACCGTCTAGTGGTCTTGCATCCTGCCCAATCGGAGTCGCTGTAACCACATAGATTTAGGAAACTGTGATTATGAATTTTTAACCCAAACGAAAGAGTGCCCCCTAGATACCTCAAAACCCTCTTAAGATTGTGAAAATCTAAGACAGTAGGAGAGTGCATAGCCTGGCACAGTTTGTTGACAGGAAATGCAAGTTCAGGCCTACTGATGGTTAAATACTGTAAAGCACCCAGAGTGCTTCTGAACAGAGCTGGAGCAGCATAGTCTTGTGTGGAATTACTGAGTCTAGGGGCTTTTGTTGCCATGAGAGTGGATACTGGCTTGCAAAATAGCATTGCTGCTTTTTGAAGAATTTCCAAAGTAAACTGCCTTTGAGACAGAACATAACCATCAGGTAGAGGTATGACTTCAATTCCTAGAAAGAAGTGAACTGTGCCCAGAGACTTGAGAGGGAACTCAGACTGCAAGTGTTGGATTAATGCAGCAATGGCCTTGGTAGAATTCCCAATAATTAATAGGTCATCTACATATAATAAGAGTCATATGATTGTGTCTCCGTGATTGTAGATAAAGAGAGAGGAGTCATAGGCACAACAAAAGAATCCATACTCTAGAAGACAAGAACTAAACCTGTCAAACTAGGCTCGGGGGCCTGTTTAAGGCCATATAAGGCACGATGAAGTTGACAGACAGCATGTGGTGCAGCAGGATTAGTGAATCCTGGAGGTTGTTCCATAAAAATTGAAGTATCTAGAAAACCATGGAGGAAAGCGTTTGAACATCAAACTGCAGTAGAGGCCATTTACGAATGGTGGCTAAGGATAAGACTAGGCGAATTGTGGTTGGTCTGACCACAGGTGAGAAGGTATCAAGATAGTCCAAGCCAGCAACTTGATGAAAGCCCTTTGCTACAAGCCTAGCCTTTAGCTGAGAAAGAGAGCCATCAACACCCAATTTGGGCTTAAACACCCATTTGCACCCAACTACATGCATCTTGGGAGTTCGAGAAACAAGAGTCCAAGTTTTGTTTTTTGTGAGAGCCTCCATCTCATCTTGCATTGCTACATGCCAGCCAGGATGTTCAAGAGTAGACTTGATAGATGTAGGTATTGGAGGAACAGCTAGGGTAGTGTGTAAGGCATACTTGGGATTCGGTTTGAGGGTACCTCGTTGTGATCTAGTAATCATAGAGTGGCGGCTCTGAAGTGGAGCAGAGATATGTGTAGCTCTTTGTGATCGAGTAACTATAGGGTGGCGATTCTGGAGTGGAGCAGAGGTATGAGCTGTTGTAGGATCTTGAGAGGGGAAAGATATGGGAGGTACGAACTTTGGATGGGGAGAATGAGGCTCTGGATGCAGTGAGGGTGAGTCAGGTACAAATGTTGCTAGTGGGGCTGGACAAGAGTACTGCTCAATAGGGGAACTAGTAGGATCTGGTGCAAGTATGAGAGGTCTATGTGGTTGAGGTGTTGTGTGATGGAGACTTGGTGATGGTGGGAGTGCGGGTTGAAGAGAGGATAAAGTAGTAGCAGAAGATGGTGAGGAGGAAGCTACAAGAGTTGTGGGAAGATCAGGATTAGTTGCTGTTATGTGTGGGTGAGAGTCAAGAATAAGAGGCGATGTTGCATAATCTGAAGGAGGATTAGGTACTGGCATTTGTGGGGAGGGAGATAACAATGGATTTGTAGGGAGAAACTCATCATAGATGCTTGGAGTGACTTCGTGAGTTGTTGTATTTGACCCGGAGGCATCAAAGGGAAAAGAAGCCTCATTGAAAAGGACATGCCGTGAAATATAAACCCGGCCAGTAGGAGCATGGAGATAGCGATATCCTTTGTGGATATCACTGTATCCAAGGAAAATACACTGAAGAGAGCACTCAGAGAGCTTATTGGTAGCATAATCTCTGAGATAAGGAAAACAGGAGCAACCAAAAACTCTTAAGTGTGAGTAATTAGGTTCTGTATTGTAAAGTAAGGAAAATGGAGACTTGTTTGCAAGACAAGGTGAAGGTAGTTTGTTTATGAGAAAAAGGGTAGTAGAAAAGGCTTCTAGCCAGTAGATCTTGGGCAGTCGAGCTTCAAACATCATTGCTAATCCCAGCTCAACTAGGTGCTGATGTTTTCTTTCGGCAACACCATTTTGAGCTGGTGTATGGGGGTAAGAAAATCTGTGCTGTATACCATTTTCAGACAAGTAAGAATGCAGTGCATTACTTTTATACTCCCCACCATCATCTGACTGTAAGATCTTGATAGAAGAAGCAAATTATTTCTCAACTAGTAATCAAAACTTCACAAAAACATGGAACATATCTGACTTCTGCTTTAAAGGATACAACCAGGAGAACCTAGTGTAGTCATCTACAAAGAGAACATAAAAGCGAAAGCCTTGATGAGATGACACAGGAGAGGGCCCCCAAAGATCACTGTGGATCAATTCTAATGGATGTTTTGATATGATTTCAGATGATGAAAAGGCTAGTCTACTGCTCTTGCTAAGATGACAAGGATCACAAAAGAAGTCAGTGCAGGATTTGACAACAATCTTGTTATTTTGATGAAGAATTTGTAAGACTACATCTCCTGGATGGCCAAGATGGCGGTGCCAAGTGGCTAGATCAACAGAGCACTGTCTGGTGGAGAACAACACTTGAAATTTATTCTCTGGAAGAAGATAAAGGCCTTTGTGTTTAGTTCCCTTCACCAAGACCTTGTGAGTCTGCAGATGCTTGATGTAGAACATATTTTTAGTGAATATAAAATAGCAAGGGAAGTCAGAAGTTAACCGAGAAACCGAAAGAAGATTCTTGTGAATCTGTGGTGCTACTAGAACATTATGTAAAGGGATAGTGGTGTTGGGAAGTAAGCCTAAACCAGTGTGAGACACTTGTAAGAGAGCTTCATTTCCTACTTGAACCTTATCAGGACCAAGATATGGAGAGTAATGTTGTAACTTACCAACAGTGGAGGCTATATGCACATTAGCACCTGAATCTGGTATCCAGTCTTCAATAACAAGAGATTGGTCGTTGAGGTGCATAGCAGCAAGGGCTTGTGGAATATCAGAGGATTGGTAGGCATGGTCAAAGCACCTGTAACAAGCCATAGCAGAATGACCTTTCTTGTTACATATTTGACAGACAATTGGCTTAGCAGGGTTCTGCTTTGATGTAGGAGAAGAGCGTCTGGAAGACTTGTTGTGTTGTGTGGATTGTGGAAAACCACGCCCTTGGGAAGAGAAAGAGGAGGAAGTAGATTGATTGTTTTTGCCTCGACCACCACCACGTCCAGAATGAGAGGTTCTTTGAGTGTAAAATGCGGCAGCATGGTTGGGAGAAGGATGATACCGGATGTGACGAGCATCAAATGCTTGCAATTGAGCAACTACATCGTCAAAAGGAGGAACAGGAGGTCAAAACATTGCTGCAAGGAAAGACTCATACTCTTTTCCTAATCCTTGCAGCAGCTGAAAAGTCCTATCAAAATCACTGAGAGGTTTTCCCATAATACTCAGTTGATTGCATAGGATCTGAAATTCATCAAGATACTCAGATAGAGATCTTCCATCTTTCTGCAGTGTCTACAGTTTGGTTTGGATTTCAAATTCACGTGCAGCTGTCTAATGAACGAAATGGTCACTAAGTTTGGACCAAACGTTAGCTGCGTGATTGAGATTGAACACAAATCCTAGAAGCTCTTCAGAGAGACAGATGATAATCCAAGAACGGACCAGATTATCAGTCTGCTCCCATTGAATGAATGCAGGATTGAGAACATCTTTACCATTCTCCTAGAGCATACGTGGTGGAGAAGCAGTTTCACCAATGATGAAGCCTGTGAGACGATAAGCTCAGAAAAGGCATCGCATCTGTGTTGCCCAAGGGATGTAGTTCAATTTGTTCAACTTGAGAGAAACAGAGTTGGCAATGTTAATGCCAGTAGGAAAGGGATAAGCAAATTTATCCTCCATGAAGGAAGCTGGAGTGACAAAGCAAAAGGGTCTGGCTTTGATACCAGAAGAAAAGTAAGAGAAAGGAAGAGATTGCCTTGTAAATGCTCTGTAATAGTATTCCAGAATGTGCTTTTACAATGATACTGGACTGCCTTTTATAAAGGTTTACAGGGGCATAAAGGTCTTAATTAAATAGCTAACTAACTAACCATCTAACAGACTTAACTGCAGATAGTTATCAAGCAGTTTTAAAGTAGTTAGAAACAGTTAGGACGGGTGGGGCTATTATCTGCTATGTAGACTGAAACTGTAGTAGCTGTTCTTCTTCAATCCTAACATACCCTTTTTGAAAGGCCACAGGCTAAGTGGTAAGAACCTAACATGGGAAGACAATATTCGAGCCCTATACAAGTACGAACCTAGATACCCAAGAAGGCCTAGCCTAAATGTAACACGGCTTTGATACTATGTCAAAACCATAACCCATCCTCAAAATGCACATTTGAAGGTGGTACACCCCTAGCCTTCAATAAGGCCATAAAATTGGCCATCCATTTCCAATGTGAGACAAATTTGAATATACCTCCTTTGGAAAGCCACAAACTACATAGGAAGAACCTAACTTAGAACAACAATATCCAAGCCCTGTATAAGGAGGAACTAAGGTAGCCAAGAAGGCTTAACCTAGATGTAACCTAGCTTTAATATCATGTTAAAACTAGGGTGTATTCTCAAAATGTACTTCTAAAGGTGGTACACCTTTGACCATCAATAAGGATGTAAAACCAGCATCCATATCAAATATAGGACAAATTATAATATAATTCCTTTAGAAGGTCATAAGCTAAGTGAGAAGAACCCAACCTAGGAAGACATCTAAGCCTTGTATAAGGAAGAACCTAGGTAGCTAAGAAGGCTCAACCTAAATGTAAATTGGCTTTGATGCTATATTAAAATAGGGTCCATCCTTAAAATGCACATCTAAAGGTGGTACACCCTTAGCTATTAATAATGCCACAAAACATGCCATCCACATCTAGTGTAGGACAAATCCTAACATTCCTTTTTGGAAAGCTATAAGCTAAGTGGGAAGAACCCTACCTAGGAAAATAATATCTAGGCCCTATACAAGAAAGAACCCAAGTAACCAAGAAGGCCTAACCTAGACATAACCTTGCTTCAATACCATGTTAAAACCAAGGCCCATCTTTAAAACATGTGTCTAAAGGTGGTACATCCCTCGTAGTTGATAAGGCCATAAAATTGGCCATTTGTATTTAGTGTTGGACAAATCCCAACAATTAGTAAAACAAGATGGAAGGACCAACTAGTGAAAATTTTGGTAGATTCAAAGAATGCACGTGATTTTATGCACCTTTGAATGGTAAAGTAAATTGGTTTATTGATCAACAAGAAGCTAAAATTTGATATGAAGGTGTAAAATGAAGAATAAAAGGTGATGTAGAAAGGTTGAAGTTTTGCTACAATGGGTAAGTAATGTATATCAATGTCTTCCTATGATCAATTATAGAGACTAATGTAGTTTTGGGAATTCAATGATTGAAAAATCTTTAAGATTTTACTAATCTCAAGATGTCATTTGAAGTAGATGGAAAGAATTTGTCTAATAGATAGATAAAGGAGAAATGGATGTGAAAGAAGTTGGTAAGGAGCAAGCAAAGAGTTCTATTTTGCATGCTGGTGCTAGTGGGAGAAGGTGGTGACCATTAGTAATGGGCCAAAAATGCTACCAAGAAAGGATGGTTTGGTAGGAGGGTAAAACAATATAAATACATTGTAAGAGTTTGAAAAGAGACTCCTTAAGCTAATGGAAGCTTTCCATGCTATGGAGGACAGAATCAAAACATAAGAAAGGCAAAATAATAAAGATTGTGTCAAAAGCAAATTTAGAATTCAACAAAACAATGAAAGATAGTAACAAAATAGAGGAAGTGTTTCTAAAAGCCACTAAAGCAAACAAGAGAATTCTAATTCAAATGAAATATAGGCTTACTAAGATTCTATTTTAGTGAGGATTTTTGTTGAGATTTCATCCCACATTGGAAGTGGAGTTTCATTCTTAGGGCCTTATGTGAGTTAGTGTTTCTCTGTTTTTCCCTTTTCTAGCCAATAGCCAAAGAGGCCTTCCACATTGGTTGAATATCACTTCTTGGCATGGAGTGGGCATGGTAGGATTTTGTCCCACACCAAAAGTGGAGTTCCATTCTTGAAGTCTTATATAAGTTAGTCTCTTTTCCCTCATGAATGCTATTGGAGGAACACTACTAGGCCCACCTAATAAGTCTTTTTGTATCAAACACACTTTAACATAATAAGTATCAATTATTATTATGCAAAAATTCCTTTTGAATTGAATAAATCCTTTAAAGTTGGAAGCACTAGCAAGTGTTCTTACCTTAGACATTCTAAATTAAGGCATACTATCCTAAGGCATTCTTTCTTTTAAGAATAGCCCATAATTTGCATATGTGAAATTTCATTGTATTGAAGATCCAATGGATTTAACTTTTAAACAAATTATGATCATTTCATCTAACCTCAAGGGCTCGTCACCAATCTATTACATGTGCAGGTGAGACTCGCGAATGGAGGCCCCAAGTGTGGAGGGTTTTGGGGGCTTGAATGAGCAAAACTAGTGTGGAAGTAAAAGTGTAGTAGCAAAGGAGATGAAGAAGAGGTTAAGATCAAGAACAAATCCATGGTGTTGTCTAGAGATGAGAGTGAAATGAAGACTATGAGATAACGACAAGATGGGCTTGGAAACGTCTCAAGATATCAATCAATCTCCTTGGAAAATGTGCAAGATGTGGTTATTCATGTCATTACATTTATATAGGACTATAAAAAAAGTCATAATAAAACTTATTACTTGTTAGTAATCCTTCTATCATATTTTTGTCTAAAAAATTAGCCACCTATTATATGCCATTGTACTATTTTACATTTAGTATTTTAGCATAATTTCTTAGACTCCTATTATAATCTAAAATATTTGAATTTATTTTATTTTTTTAATTACTATTTCATTATCAATGTTGTCTAAAAATTAGTTGTAAAGATCCCTATAGTAATGTAAACCTAGCACTCAATGTTAAGTCTCATGTATGTAAACATAATACTTTAAACGAATGGTTTATAAAGACATAAGTTCATTCATTTAATATTTTTTAGTCTCAAGTTAAATATACTATTTTTATATAATTTTTATTGTAATTTGTCATAATTAGTAGGGACAATAACATCTTGTTTACCACCTTCATGAATTTGGAATTAGAATAGGTGACAAGGGCAATATTGTAACCTTTTCCTTAGGTTTATTTTTAGGTTTTTGTGTACCCTATAAACAAAGGCAACATGAAATTGGCTTGGTGGATTAGAAGGACACTAAGAAGCCTTACAACTCAAAGCCTTGTATGGCTCAGCGTGGCTTGGCAACTTAATGCATAAGGAGATGATGTTGGAGATTTGCATAGCCCCTGAATTGCAAAGAAACCTAACACCGAAGTTATGCAAGTAGCCAAGGGCCTAACAGAGAGAGCAACCAAATTAAAAGAGTAAAAGATAATACTTGTACTCTTGATGATTTTCTTAATGGAAAAGGAAAAGGGGTCAATAAATCTACCAATGACAGTGGATGTAGGCAAGCTTTGGCTAAATCACTCTAAATGTGTGTCTTGTGTGCCATTATTGCTTGGATTCTAGCTCAAGGAACTCAAAAAAGTGGTATTGAAGCCAAGGTTCATTAGTTTAGAGCTAAAAGCAATGCATGGTGAAGTTCAAGTTTCGGGTTTTAAAGCTTGGAAGTTTGCACAATTGATTTTGAGCTAGATTGAGCTATATCAGTGCTTATGAAGAGGTAAACAACTTCTCCTTGATATTTTTAGTGAAGATTTGAACTTGAAATCAAAGTGTTTTGAGTGGGTTTTGTATGGCTTGGAGAAAACCTAGTTTCAAAACATTTTAGCTCATAAATGGCAAAGGAAGGTGTTTTTGGAGAAAGTGAGCTCAAATCAAGAATAGGGCTCCTTGATCTATAATTATAGAGTTTCTGGTAAAAATGATCATTAGAAAGTCACTAGGTAGCCACCGAAGGCAGCACTAGCAAGGCATATAACCAAGTCATGCTACCCAATTTGGGACTTGAATGGCAAAATAGATAGGCATACAAACCCAGGTAAGAAGTGGGCGAGTTGGATGTAGATCCAGGCATAGGTGATCTAAGTTTGGATCGGGTGCATTGTTACACATGCAAACAAAATTAGGTAAGGCAAGTTAGATCCAAGTATAGATTGGCAAAATGGACCAAGTCAGCAAGGTTTAAGTTATGGGCCAAGTTAAGCCAAGATTGAACAAGCCTTACGTTGGGCTAGATCAAGCCCATGGAAAAAGAGGCTAGCCCATTAGGGACAAGCTTTGGAAATGGGTTGTGAATTCGGTCAAGTATAGGCCTAAGTTCGTTGAGTCAGACCAAAGAATTAGGTTGAGCTACTGAGTTGGGCTAGGTTTAACCTAAACTCTTGAATCCGTTAAATTATGAATGGATGGCCGAGAGAAGTTTTTCATGGATTTATGCTAATTAATGGTGTATGGGAGTGAGAAAAGACTTCTAGGATGATTTACAGTTAATTGCAGTGATAATCATGGAAGAATCATGGTTGTTGGTAGTGATGTGTGGCCAGAAATGCCAAGTTAGGTTGTAGATGTCATGGATGGCCATGAAAATCGAGCAACTGACTGTAGATTAGAGAAACCAACATATCAAAATTATGCACCAACTGAGGAGGGACTAGTTGGCACTGAAAATTAGCCAAAAAAGAGATGGAGAATGGTGGAATGACAGTCAGGTTGCGAAATGGGTCAACCTAAGAGATTGTTTTTAGGCATATGAGATACACACACAGTGGACTATGCAAGGTGTGTGATGTACACATACATGGGGTGTGTGAAGCCCACACATGGATAGATGCTATGGTGTGTGAATCACACGTGCTGGCAAAAAAGTTTCTAGGTATTTTTTAGCTAGTTTTGGATAGAATTTTGAGTAGTGTTTAATGGTATAATTGAATTGTGATTCCAAGGTTAAGAGAGGTTAAAAAATGTAATTTCTTAGAGAGCCCATGCTTAAATGTGGCAAAAGGTATTGGTTTGATATGCCACCATGGATGATAAAGATGGAGTTTAGTGCATGGTGTTGCTTAATGCCTTTATCTTAATTTTTCAATGCTAATTATGGCCACAAAATAAGAATGTCTTTGCAAGTTTATAAGTGAACTTCTTTGGATTAGGTTTTTCTGGTTAATTATATACTCTACTAGATATGTGGGATCTATTGGTCATGTGTTTGGTCAGGGGATGATTCCAAAGGTGAAGGTCAATTTTCAAGGGCTTAAGGATTATGCTTTTGAATGGGGATGCAAAAGGTACTCTTCATCTATTGCCTTAAGTGTTGTCTTTTGATAGTAGTAAAGGGGATAAAGTTTGTTCATTCTATGGTTGTTTAGGATCTCATTGTTTAGGAGTATAGCCAAGGTATAGGGATTAAAGGTGGAGGCTAATAGGATTTGAGGGAAAAGTGCTCTTCATCTGGTGCTTCCAATACATTTAATGTATAATGGTGGGTTAGAGGAGACAAGTTGTGAGATACTAGGGGTAAGAGGTAGAAAAAGAAAAATCTCAAGTAATGATCTTACATTGTTAAGATTGGGAGATAGCAAGATATTGATGAATCACTAACGAGCTCAGGATTAGAGTCAATTCTTGGAGAATGTTTGATCATTTCTAAGAGGTAACATTGCACTATATGAAGGAGGTAGAAATGATTTTTCTCTAGTTTGGATTTCAAATGATTGGATTGGCTAATTGACATTGGTAAATAGAGCATTTTAACTTAAGTTGAGTGAGACTTAAGGGATTTAGGGTGTGCTAGACCCTAAGGCCTATATAAGGTTGGATGTTGCACATAAAGCATACATGAGAAGCAAATAGATATAGTTAGAATGTAATTTCTTTGCAGTGAGATATAGACATGGACTTGGCAATAACCCTAAGTTGTTTTACAGTTGGTTTATTAACTAGATTAGATGGCTGAGCTATAATCAGAGTGGTGTTATCCACAAGAGCTTGGAGATAGTTATGATTGTGGAGGTCATGGAGTTTATGGGACTACAAAGATTCCTAGTAGAGTTGGAATTAACTACTCATTTGCTGGAAGACTTATTGAAAAGTTTTGGATGCAGTTAATCACCTATTGTGCAAAGTTGTTGCATTAATTATTCCAAATAGAGGAAGATTTGTTGTAATTTGTCCTAATTAGTAAGGGCAATAGTGTCTTGTTCACCCTCTTAATGTATTTAGAATTAGAATAGGTGACAATGGCAATATTGTAACCTTTTCCTTAGGTTTATTTTTAGGGTTTTGTGTATCTTATAAAGAAAGGAAACATGGAATTGGCTTGGCAGCTCAAAAGGAGGTTGAGAAGCCTTACAACTTAAAGCCCTATATGGCTTAGCGTGGCTTGGTTGCTTAATGCATGAAGGGATAGTGTTAGAGATTTGTAAAGCCCTGAATTGCAAAGAAAGCCAACACCAAAGTTATGCAAGTAGCCAAGAGCTTGATAAAGAGAACAACTAGATCGAGAGAGTGAAAGATAATACTTGTACTCTCAATGATTTTCTTAATGGAAAAAAAAGGCTATAAATTTACCTATGACAATGGACATATGCAAGCTTTGGCTGAACCACTTTAAACGTGTGTCTTGTGTGTCTTTATTGCTTGATTTATGCACCAATGAATGTGCGATGCAATGCTTCCACTTTAACAAGTGATATCGAAGCCACTTGGATCTCAACAATTTTTAATATAGTATTAAAACCAAAATTAAGCATAGCACTTGTTCATTTATGAGTAAAGATTCCAACAAAAAAAGTTTTCTCACAAGAAGTTTTTTTCATTATTATATGTAATTATAATCATGCACTTGATCTAGGTTTGATTTATGATGCAACTATGGAAGATTATCTTAATCTATTATGTTTTATGAACTTTAGCAAGGATTAATTCATGACCATTGCTAGATCAACCCACTATAATTGCTTAAATCCTTCCCTTGCTCTTAATTTCCCATCTTTTGTTGCTTTATATGGTGAAGCTTATCATCAAGGATTCAAAAGTTTTAGTTTCATAGAAGAAACTAGTGTTTTGTTCAATGAAATTTAAATGCAAGTGAACATGTTGAACAAGTAATATAATGATAAGAAAAGTATCGTCCCACAAAGATTGGTGAATACTAAACTAATTAAGTACTAACGATGAATTAATCCTAAAATTTATCTAGCAAATCAAAATATCGTTGATGATGAATTAAAATTTAAAGCTTTCAAAACGAAAACTCAAGACTAATTAAAATTCAATCCAAGTAGGAAAAATCAAGATGAGAAACATGTTAGAGCTTTCGATTTCACCATAACTACTAGATATGAATTTTCATAGTTTATGCCTGCAAGAATGATATTACCTATGTGATGGCAGAATTTCCTAATTTATTTACTATCCTATGTCTAGGTATAGTAAACTTATTTAGTTCATTAATTCACTATATCTCTGTATGTGAATTGAAACAAACCAAATGCATTAGGATCTGTGAATATTCCTGGTTTATAATAAATCTTTCGATTATCTTATCACCAAAAGCCACACAAATAACATGGTATATGTCTATCCACATTTAATTTATGGTTGTATATTATAAGAAGCAATTGCATATTATTACCTCTCAGTCTCTAACATGCACATCAAATCATTCAAGTGGTGGCTAATCATTTAAAAGCATTAAGCATAATAATATATAACTCACATAAATAAAATATCTTGCAAAACATAAAAACTTATGAAATTCACATCATCATAGTTAGGCTACATCTTCACTCTAACAAAAGAAGTTTAGAACATAATAAAATAATGAGGAATAACAATAATAAGAAACAAGGAAGGCATCTTGAATCCAAGAACAAGAAGTCTATCACCCTTTTTGTCTTCTCTTTAAGAAAACCTTGAATTCTTGGCCTCTCTCTTGAGTTGTGTTCAATTTCCTCCTCTCCCTTTTTTGCCTTTTCTCTTATCTTAAATAGGGTTTAGGTTTAGACCTATCTCTTATTCTAGTAGAAGTGGGTTTTGGAGACCAAAGACAATTGGGTCTTGAACTCTTATAATAATTAGGCTTTGAACTCCTAATATGACTAGGCTTTCTAATTTAATTAGAAAACCTAATAACAATGAAAAATCTAAAGTCCAAGCCCATCTTGATTTTCTTGATCTTAATATTTTGACCATATTTTGTCATATAATAAACATTAGGTTCTCCATGCTTATTCTTTTTCTTCATGCCTCTTTATGCTACAAAAAAAGACAAATTCAAGTAAATAAAGAGGAATTCAAATATTTCTTATAAGCATTGTATTATTTATTGCCTAAAAATAGTTAAAATAACTCTATAAAATAGTGTTATCAAAACCCTCAAACTTAACATTTTGCTAGTTCTCAAGCAAAAAGAAATAATGCAAAAATAAAGGAAAATAAAGGTATAATAGGAATGAGAAAACTCCCTTGATTGTAAGTGATAGCCATAAAGAGCTCTGAGGAGATGGTGGTGACAAAACTTTCAGCAAAAGAACCAACAAAATGCTTGGGTTGCCTCCCAAGAAGCACTTGCTTTATAGTTTTCAGCCAAACTATCTTCAATGTTGCTACTCAAGGAGGAAGAAGATCAATGGTAGTCTTCTGCATATTGACTCCCTCAAAGTAGGGCTTCAAACACTGACCATTCACCTTAAATGTGCCTTGGGTGTCATTTGCAACTTCTATTGCTCCATATGGGAAAATCTTAGTGATTATGAAAGGGCCAGACCATCGAGACCGCAATTTACCTGAAAATAATTTAAGACGAGAGTTATAAAGCAATACTTTTTGGCCAACCATAAATTCTCTTCTTAATATGTGTTTGTCATGCCATCTTTTTGTCCGCTCCTTGTATATTTTTGCATTTTCATAGGCCTCATATTGCAATTCTTGCAATTCATTCAACTGCAACAATCGAGTTTCACCTGCAGACTGCATATCAAAGTTCAAAAATTTCAAAACCCAATATGCTTTATGCTCTAATTCTATAGGTAGATGACAAGCCTTCCCAAACACTAGCCTAAAAGGAGACATTCCAATTGGTGTTTTGAATGATGTTCTATAAGCCCAAAGTGCATTATCAAGTTTCATTGACCAATCTTTCCTTGAGGCATTCACAGTTTTTTCCAAAATTCTCTTAATTTCCCTATTTAATATCTTAACTTGACCACTAGTCTAAGGGTGATAAGGGGTAGCAATCTTATGGGTAACCCCATACTTACCCAAAAGTGCTTCAAATTGTTTATTACAAAAATAGGTCCCTCTATCACTTATGATTGCCTTAGGAGTGCCAAAGCGAGTAAAAATATTTTTCTTTAAGAATTTAACCACAACCTTAGCATCATTTATGGGCAACGCTACTGCTTCTACCCACTTAGACACATATTCAACAGCCACCAAAATATATATATTTCCATAAGAAGGTGGAAAGGGTCCTATGAAATCAATACCCCAAACATCAAATAACTCACACACAACAACATTGTTTAAAGGCATCTCATGTTTCCTAGAAATATTCCCAGTTCTTTGACATTGATCACATGCAACTATATATGAACATGCATCTCTAAAAAGTGTGGGCCAATAAAATCCAGACTGTAAAACCTTAGCTGCAGTTCTAGTGGCACCGAAATGACAACCAGCCTCTCTAACATGACAATGGTGTAGGATACTAGCCATCTCTTCCTCAGGAACACATCTCCTTATAACCTGGTCTACACATACTTTAAACAAGAAAGGCTCTTCCCAGAAATAATGTTTGAGGTCAGAAAAGAATTTTTTTCTTTGTTGATATGACATTTCAGGAGAAAAAACATTACTTACCAAATAATTGACAAAATCAGCATACCAGGAAATTTGGATGGATTGGAGTGCAAAAATGTTTTCATCGAAAAATTCTTCCATAATCGGTTGATCTTCTTCCTTCAGATTAGGAATTCTAGACAAATGATCTACAATTAGATTTTCGGTCCCCTTCTTATCTTTGATCTCCAAATCAAACTCTTGTAGCAATAGAATCCACCTGATTAACCTAGGTTTTGATTCTTTCTTTTCAAGTAGATGCGTAAGAGTAGAGTGGTCAGAATAAACAATAGCTTTTGAACCAATTAGATAAGAACGAAATTTATCAAAAGCAAATACTACTGCCAAAAGTTCTTTTTCTGTTGTTGAATAATTCAACTGTACACCTGACAAGGTTCAACTAGCATAGTAGATGGTTTGAAAAACTCCATTCTTCCATTGTCCCAAAACAGCTCCTATTGTAAAATCATTGACATCACACATTAGCTCAAAAGGTAAGTCCTATTCTAGTGCTGCCATGATTGGTGCTAATATTAACTTTTCCTTTAAAGTGTTAAAAGCCTGCAAGCATTCATCAGAAAAGTTATATTTCACATCTTTAACCAACAAACTTGAAAGAGGTCTAGCAATTTTAGAAAAATATTTGATGAACCGCCTATAGAATCCTGCATGCCCCAAAAAGCCTCTAATAAGTTTCACTGATGTAGGTGGGGGCAGTTTTGCAATGACCTCCACTTTAGCTCGATCAACCTCTAATCCTTTTTTAAATATCTTATGCCCAAGCACTATTCCTTCCTGCACCATAAAATGACACTTCTCCCAATTCAAAACAAGGTTAGTCTCCTCATACCTTTGTAAGACCCTTGCTAAATTATTTAAACAAATGTCAAATGATGAATCAAATACAGAAAAATCATTCATGAAAATCTCAATGAATTTTTCAACCATATCAGAAAAAATGGCCATCATGCATCTCTGAAAAGTGGCTGATGCATTACAAAGACCAAAGGGCATTCTTCTAAAAGCAAAGGTATCATAAGGACAAGTGAAAGTGGTTTTCTCTTGATCTGCTGGTGCAATGTGAATTTGATTATACCCTGAATACCCATCAAGAAAGCAATAAAATTTGTGTCCTGCAAGTCTTTCTAACATTTGATCAATAAATGGTAAAGGGAAATGATCTTTTCTAGTGGCATCATTTCGTTTTCTATAATCTATACACACACGCCATCTAGTAACTGTCCTAGTTGGAATCAATTCATTATTATCATTTCTTTGAACAGTCATACCTTCCTTCTTTGGCACAACTTGCACAAGACTTACCCAGGGACTATTTAAGATATGATAAATGATCCCTGCATCAAGCAACTTGATTACCTCAGCCTTCACCACTTCTTGCATCTTTGGATTCAATCGCCTTTGAGGTTGAACAGTAGCTTTGTACTGCTCTTCCATCAAAATCTTGTGCATGCATAGTGAAGGACTAATTCCTTTGATGTGAGTATTTTCCATCCAATTACCCCTTTATGCTCTTTCAACACCTGAAGTAATTTCTCTTCCATTGATTTTGTCAAAGAAGAAGATATAATTACTGGCAAAGTAGAAACTTCATCTAAATAAACATATTTCAAATAGGAAGGTAAGGGTTTGAGTTCAAGAGTTGGAGGCTCTTCAATTGATGGCTTAGGTTTTGTCATGTGTTGTCCCAACTCCTCAAACTTTGTTGCCTTTTGTTGTGAATATGGTGGATTTGCTTCCATGAGATTGACATACTCTTGTATCTCTTCGCTTTCAATTTCCTCATTCTTTGGGTGAACCAAGCATGCTTCAAGTGGATCCTTGAAAGCTTTTTCTTGACAGATCTTATTCAAAAACTTATCAATTGTCTTAACCCTAAAGCAGGAATTATCATCAGAGGGATGTTTCATAGCAGTAAAAACATTAAAAGTGACAGAATCATTTTGAACTCTTAATATTAACTTCCCTTGTTGTACATCAATCAAAGCTCTCCCTGTTGCTAGAAAAGGTCGACCTAAGATAAGTGGTACCTCAAAGTCTTCTTCCATGTCAAGTACTATAAAATTTATAGGAAAAATGAATTTGTCAACTTTTACTAATACATCTTCTATAGTACCTCTTGGATATTTAATTGATCGATTAGCCAATTGTAAGGACACTGTGGTTGGCTTCACTTCACCCAATCCTAATTTCTTGAAAACAGAAAAAGGCATTAGATTAATACTAGCTCCTAAATCACATAATGCTTTATCAAAGTGAGAATCTCCAATAGTACAAGGAATTGTAAAACTCCCTGGATCTTTTAATTTTGGAGACAGTTTGTTTTGTAAGATGGTTGAGCATTCTTCGGTTAGCTTCACAGTTTCATACTCTTCCAGCTTCCTTTTTTTTTCAATATCTCCTTAAGAAATTTTGCATAACTGGGCATTTGAGCTAATGCATCTGCAAAAGGAATGTTACTATGTAATTTTTTAAATACATCAAGAAATTTAGAAAATTGCTTATTTATTTTATATTGTTGGAGTCTCTGAGGAAATGAAACTGGAGGCACATAAGGCTTGGGATTATCAGGGAATAATGTCCTCTTGGTTGCCTCCTCAGGCTGTGTGCTAACATCATCTTCCTTATCCCTGACATTTTCCTTCTCAACATCATCTTTTCCCACTTGTTTGTCATTTCTCAAGGTTATTACCTTTGCATCTTCTATAGGATTCTTCTCTGTGCTACTTGGCAATGAACCTTGTTGTCTTCCTGAAATCATATTAGCCAACTGACCTATTTGCACCTCTAAATTTCGAATTGAAGCTTCTTGGTTTTGCAATCTTATTTCATTGTTCTGTAACATCTTGGCAACCATTTCCTTTAAGTTAGACTTCTTTTCTTCTAGTTGCCTGAATCCTAGTGGTGGCCTCATTGCATTAGAATTACTCCATGAAAAATTTTGGGTGGTTACACCATCCTGGATTGTAGGTGTTGGAGTATGGATTGTTTTGTGGCCTACTTGAATTTCCAACATAATTAGCATCTTCGCTACCCTGAGCAAAGGTGTTACCTACTTGGCACTCTATGCTTGCATGTCCTCCACCATAATGATTACATAACATGTTTTGAATCCTCATGACTGGAGCACTCAGGTTATCTATCTTCTTATTGAGTTTTTCAATTTGTGCATACATTGCAGTGAAAGCATCTACTTCATGAATTCCACTAGCTTTCCTCACTGGTGACCTCTCAGTAGGCCATTGATAACTATTATTTGTCATTTCCTCTAAAAGATCATATGCTTCTTTTGGTGTCTTATTGCTCAAAGCCCTTCCTGCAGCTGCATCAAGCATAAAGCGAAGATTTGTACTAGACCCATTGTAGAAAGTTTGTACCTGTAACCATATAGGTATTCCATGTTGTGGACATTTTCTTAAAAGCTCCTTGAATCTTTCCCAAGCTTCATATAATGATTCATTATCCATATGCATAAAAGCGGTAATATCGTTACGCATTTTGGCAGACTTTGCTAGAGGAAAGAACTTACTGAGAAATTTTTGAGCCAAATCATCCCATGTTGTTATTGATCCTGTAGGAAGAGAAGAAAGCCAACTTTTAGCTGTCTCTTAAAGAAAATGGGAATAGCCTTAATCTAACAACATCATCTGTAACTCCATTGTATTTAATCATGTCACAGATTTCATGAAAAGCATCAATGTGAGCATTTGGATCATCATTTGGTAGCCCACTAAATTGCACAGAATTTTGAAGCATTTGAATGAGTGCTGTTCTTTAAGAGACAGCTAAAAGTTGGCTTTCTTCTCTTCCTACAGGATCAATAACAACATCATCTGTAACTCCATTGTATTTAATCATGTCACAGATTTCATGAAAAACATCAATGTGAGCATTTAGATCATCGTTTGGTAGCCCACTAAATTGCACAGAATTTTGAAGCATTTGAATGAGTGCTGGCTTGATTTCAAAGTTGTTTGCTTGAATTGCAGGCCTTTTGATGCTTGATGTAGCACCCTAAACTGTTGGTGCAACATATTCTTTTAGAAGCTTACGTGGATCATCATTCTCTGCCATTTTTGTAGCTTTACTTCTTTGTTCTCTTAGCTAATTTCGTTGCTTTCTGACTGTGCGTTCAATTTCAGAGTCAAGATTAACAAGATATCTCTTATCGTTGATAATGTTAACAAGATAAGGAATTTCATTACTTGATCAACGATTTTTCTCTTATCATTGGCCTAATAGATTTAGCTATCCTTTATAACCTCATTTTTTAAAAATTTATTAATAATGTTAAGTATGAGAGTTATACATTGAAAAGATATAATATTTATGTAATGCTTATATGTAGAAATATTCTACTAATTGAACTAATATTTGTATTTGACTTTAGGTTTTATAATATAATATTATAGCCCAAGTTGATTTTTTTTAGACCTCATTAAAATTTAAGTTTTTTATTTATACTCAGTGTTTGAGAGAGCATCTATAAGCCTTAAATTTGCTTGTATGTGGAAACTATTGGAGAAAAAAGTGCAGAGAAACTCCTTGGAAATTAAAATCCTGCACTTTCAAAAAAGCAGAACTCCAGGAATGGTTCATGATGAAAAAAACGACAAGCAAAGGAGCATGCAACACAAGCACAACTAAGTCAAGCCAGATTCCGTGCATGTCCCGTTAATAATTTGAGAATTTGGCCACTTTTGCTTCCTCGTGCATTGTTTTCTTTGTTTACGTTGACAGGAGAGGGATTTAGGTACATGAGTTGCTTAGACTCGCCAGAGACTTCTTTGAATGCAAATTCTGGTGTAGACAAAGACTTGACCCATGCTATTCCCCGAAAGCTGAAGATGCACTGTTTCACCGGCACAAGATAAGCAGCTTAAACGCACTATTATTCTCACAGCTTTATTGGTAAACTCGATCCCTTCTCTCTTTCTGTGTATTGTGCATTTTCATGGTGTTCATGGCAGGGCCATTCCTTCCTCTAGTTTTGTGTCTCTTTTAATGCCGTCATCATGCATGCTTCAATCGGCCCGAAGTTCCAGCAGCTTTACTGATCAATCAGCTCTTTTTGCCTTCAAGTCTAAAATCAGTTCCAGTCCAAATGAAACTATCTTGGCTGGTAACTGGTCCACGGGAACGAACTTCTGCAGTTGGATTGGGGTCTCCTGTAGCCAACGCAGGCAAAGAGTGACAGCTTTGAACCTTTCTGACCTGGGTCTCCGAGGCACCATTTCTCCTGAGATTGGTAACCTCTCCTTCCTGGTCTCCCTTGATCTTTGTAACAACAACTTCTTCGATATTGTGCTGCCTGAGATCAGCTGTCTCCGTCGCTTAAGAAGGCTCCGGCTGTCATCCAACTTATTGGAAGGTAGCATTCCACCAACAGTGCATAATTGCCAGAAACTTCAAGAAATAAATCTTAGTTCAAACTGCCTTACAGGTCCACTTCCGTTTGCCATATTTAACATATCTTCTTTGACCAAAGTGGATCTATCCTTAAATCACTTGGCAGGAACTCTTCCAATAGATCTTTGTAGCCACTGTCCTAATCTTCAAAGACTACATCTTTCTGATAATGGGTTCAGTGGCCGGCTTCCTTGGCCGGTGAATCACTGTAGAGAACTTGAATACTTACATCTACCAAAAAATAAATTTGATGGGAATATTCTGGAAGGCTTTGGTAGTTTGGAAAAGCTTGAAAGCCTGAATCTTGGAGAGAATATGTTGACTGGTAATATACCTGCTGCCTTAGGTAATTTGTCTAGTCTATATGAGTTTGTAATTGACATTAACAACATCAATGGAAGCATTCTGACTGATCTATGGCTTCTTCCGAATATTATGAAACTGGAGCTTGATGGGAACCAACTCAAAGGTGCAATACATAAATTTTCAGTACTTCCTCTCTAATGGCATTCTCTATGGCGTATAATTCCTTCACTGGATTTCTTCCATCAGATATAGAGTTTTTCTGCCCCAGTCTATATTATTTTATCATTTCTGCCAATAAAATTGGTGGTCAGCTTCCATCGCGTCTTTCAAACTGTTCCGATCTTGTCAACGTAGGCCTTAGTGGAAACTTGTTCTCTGGACTAGTGCCCAAAAGTCTTGGAAAGTCGCAGTATCTAGAAAAGCTTTTTCTAAATGATAATCAACTAAGAGAGGATCTCAGATATCAGAATTATAGTTTCCTTTCATCTTTATCTAATTGCAAATCTTTGAAAGAATTGTGGATAGGCTACAATCCCTTGAATATTACACTTTCAGATTCCATTGGAAACTTTTCAGGTTCCCTGAAAACCATTTTTGCTGCTGAAAGCCAAATTTAAGGTCACGTCCCTTTGGGAATTGGTTCCTTGAAAGGCTTGGCGTTGCTTGATTTGGGCAATAATAGCTTACATGAAGACATGCCGTCAACATTTGCAAGATTGAAGAACCTTGAAAGGTTGTATCTTGAGAACAACAATATTGAAGGATTCATTCCAAAAGTCCTGTGTCAGCTAAGGAATTTGGGAGAGTTAGATCTATTAGATAACAAAATCTCTGGATCCATCCTAAATTGCTCTGGAAATCTTAGTCGTTTGCAAAAGCTGAACCTCAGTTCCAATAGACTGGAATCATCAATACCATTAGGTTTATGGGGCCTTGAAAGCATATTGTCCTTGGATTCGTCAATGAATTTCGTCGGTGGATATTTGTCCCCAAACATGAAAAGTTCAGAGACAATTGAACGTGTAGATTTGTCTCAAAACAAATTTATTGGAGATGTTTCAAGAATCTTTGAAGCCTTTGAGAGTCTAAGCTATCTTGACATGCCCATCAACTCATTTCAAGGAGAGACATTCCAGTGTCATTTGGGAGCTTAAAAGTATTGGATATGTCTAATGGGATCACGATGCACTAACCCTTTTGTGTAACTTGGTTTCAGCTTGGTTAGTGCAGGAAGCAACCAAGTACAACAGGATACAAGTGTCTTTAAGTACATAAGCAGAGCAGAGCAGAGCAGAGCAGGGTGATTTCAGGGACAACCTAGTTTGTTTGTGTTTTAGGGTGATCTCTAAGGGGATGAATAGCTTGTGACAATGCTAAGTCACGTCGTTGGCTTGCTTTTGGCTATCATTACTTAACTTAGGGTTCAAGAAATCTGTGTTTTTCTTTTTAAATAGGAAACTTTCGAAGTACTTTAATGACTTGAAAGACCAGTAGCTTTTCATTTAACCGTTGTTGTTTTAGTAAAAGCTTCTTATATGTGTTCAAAATCAGTCAATTCCTTATCTCTAACCCTTTCAACCATCAGTTGTTCGGTTCTCTAATCCTCTTGAAGCTCTATTTCCATCCAGCATCTTAGCAAAACCTAGTACTCTATGGTTCTCTCTTGAGGGGAATCAAAACTTTTAAAGAAGTCTCAAGGGTTTCTCTCAGGTTATGGCGAGACGCTTGATGAAACTCATAAACCTGAGTCATTTCCCTTAATTCATCCTTTGGCCTTTGGCTTGCGGCAGATTATGGTCAAAACGTTGTCATTGGCGTTTAGCCAAAAAGCTTTAGCTTCAAAGACAGCGGCATGACTACCAGTGTTCTGGCTAAGTAAGAATGTGGAGCGTGTGAGGAAAGGGAAAAGCTGAACTCCTCCTTTCTGTAATTACGCATATCAATCAATGTGATGGTTTCTCAGGAAATGAGAATCTAAAAATCCAACTCTCGTGCTAGGATTGTTCAAATTAATGCCCTCTACAGGAGTCAGCCGCGTCCATTGGGTCGAGGTGGTTCGTAAGTTCAAAACTCAGCCATCATCAGAGATCCCGGCAAGATTATTTCAAACTTTTAAGCAACACATTTGCTTAAAACAAATACAATGGTTTATTGGAACATCATTTCACCATTGACAAGGTATAAAGCAGAGAATATGATCAAGATTGATCAAGGGTGAATTTAAACGGTCATTAGAGACTCTTATCTCAACCCCGACCTCCACATCGCCCACCGCACCAAAGTTCCTGGATTGTGCCAATCCGAGAAATGCGGGATTAAGGATGCGAATGGACTAGAGATTTAGGAGGTCTAGTAGCGGCTTTATGGAGAAAGTTGTGAATAAATACCCTAAAGTTATAGGGTTTTGGGGGCTTGAATGAGGGGAATTGGTGGGAGGGTAAACGGGACAGAAAGTGAGGGGCATGGTGGCGAAGCAGATGAAGAAGAGGATAAGAGTGAAAGCAAATCCATGGTGTTGTCTGAGAGAAGAAAGCGAAACCCCGACTGTGAGAGGAAAGCGAGATGGGCTTGGAAATGACTTGAGGTTATCATTCCATTTTATTGGTGTACGTGCGAAGTAAGGTTATTCATGTCATTAAATTTATATGCAATTATAAAGAATAAATTAGTTGAATTAGAAGTAAAAATAAAAATGATTACTTATTATATTATTTTCATCGATTACCTTGATGTTTGTAGTTATAACCTCTCCAAAATTTATTATGTGGATACTTTCTCAAGATATTAAATATGACAGAAAAATCACATTTCATGTAATATTAGAGTTAATGGTTCAATTTTTTTTTTATCAACATAATTGAGTTTGGAGAAATGTTTATCATACACTTATAACTAACATTAAACAAAAGAACTACACATCCACAATTGGAAACAAAATCCCAATGAAGCATACCAACTACCATCTTATCTACAATTTTTGCTTTTAAAAAATACAGTCCTTGTTACCCAGCCCAAAATGTTTCTTGAATTGAAAAAATTGAATCCTCATAGCTCCCTATTCACTTTCCCCTTAGTAGTCCAATCCACAATGATAATAATATGCATATTTAGCTTTTATGGGAATTTCAACATATATATTACAAAAAACTAAAATACATTATGCAGAACTGTAAAACAGAATCATGATTGTTCATATTCATCAATCACAGACCTTACTTTCCATAAACAAATTCATTCTCTCCATTAATTTTCAGATTTTTGTTTAAGTTCATTTCCTTCTTCTTCCTTCTTCTTAGCTAGCTTCTTCAAAAATACTCTTCTCTCATAACTTTCAAGACAGTCATCCTCAAACTTTGGATGAACATTTAATTCACATTCCTTACAATGTAGGACCACTCCCTTAAAAAGCTTGTTGCAAACATCACATGGAGAAGAATCTTTTGTCTTTTGAATAAATGTAAGAGGATGTTCATGATTCTCATCTTTATAAGTTTTTCCAAACTTAAGATATGGATATTGTCCAATAACATATTTGATATGAACACTAAAATCACAAGTTGCACAATAATAAAACCACTTCCTTGGATTTTTTTCTTTTTCACAAATTAGACAATAATATTCTCCAAATTCATCTTCACAAGTATAAGTAAGTTTAAGGATATGCTTGTCGTACCTGTGAGTTGCTTCTATTGGAAAACTTGCACATCTATGACATATGGCAAAACTTATGCGAGAGCATTTCAAATTTCCCTCTTCCCCACAATTTTCGCACTTCGTATCTTTGTTTGCTGTCAGAAAGAAGG